>CM060390.1:51638060-53122603 GCA_030545235.1 Helianthus tuberosus | reverse complement strand
CCGAGCTCATGTTCGAGCTCGTTTAACATATGAAAGCTCGAGCTCGGCTCTAAGGTAATTTTTCAAGCTCGAGCTTGGCTCAGGCTCGACTCGTTTAGTATTTATTAATTAATTTATACTAATTATAATTATTATTATACATATAATTTAGTTATTTTTCTTATATTTATATAAATGGTATTATTATTATATAAATATATGCTTAATAAATTAAGAAAAAATATATAAACAGAAAGCTCGTTTAGGCTCGCGAGCCGGCTCGAGCTCGATAAGTGAAGCTCGGGCTCGTTTACTAAATAAGCTTGTTTTTAGGCTCGAGCTCGAGCTCGTTTCAGCTCGGCTCGTTCGAGCTTTATTTCAAGCCAAGCTCGAGTAGCTCGCGAGTAGCTCGATTCGTTTGCTCCCCTACTCTTATCTTTCAATAGAGGTCTTAGGTTCAATTCTAAGCAATAAGTAGTTTAGGATTAAACTTGGTTTAATTTACGAATTGAATCAATAAGCGTTGCCATTCACAGAAAACTAAGGGTCTTCACTTCCTCAATTACACGACAAAATCATTTTATTAACGTGAAAAAGCACTCGACTTCAAACGGTTTTTCACCCACAGAAAACTAAGGGTCTTCACTTCCTCAATTACACCCGAAATCTGAGGCGGTTTGTTGTTAAAGATCACATTGTTTCTTGTTCTCCGTATACTCCAAAAAGCTGTTAGAATCACAGCATGCATGACCTTTCTTCTCCTATTCGGCCAGCCCAATCCCTATGAATGTCAAGCAAATCAATGATATGAAACACAAAGATAGGTGGAATATGGCGCCAATGCGAGATTACTTGCCAAATCGTTTCGGTGAATTGACAAGATATGAACACATGGATCATATCTTCATCAATATCACCACAAAAACGACAAGCTGGCTTTTGCACCACAATGTTTCCACGTCTAAGAGCTGAAACCGTTGGCAGCTGGTCGAGAGCAGCCCGCCAAGTGACGAACCCCACTTTCTTGGGCACCCAGTTGTTCCAAGGAAAAAGAAGACCATGACCCAGACCAGAGGCGGATTCAGTGTACAAGCAGGGGTAGCTCCGCAGTGTAATTTTTTTTCAGTTTTATACAAAGGATACCTGAACCATCCTTAAACTTATGCTTGATAGTTTTAACAGAGACACTACTAGACGAATCAAACCCATGTCCACCGATCACTGCTCGTTGTTAAAGAGACTAAGCTAAGGGATATGCATAGATTCTTCAGCTCATTCAGTTCCTGTTGGTTCATGTTTACAAAGCTAGCTAGTTTAGTATTGACAATTTTTTTTTTTTTTTTACTTTTCAACTAAGCTATCTAGTGTGTGAAATCACCACATTCATTTGTGCATATATACACGCGCAAATAAGTTATTTGAATAAAAAAACCATTAAACTAACCTTTTTTACATACGATTTTTTAAATAACATTTACCTAAACATATTTGTGTTGATGTAACTTATACATCTGTTATAAATGAACAATTAAACTACTTTGTTCATGCCATGCGTAATGGACATTATACGGGCATGAAAAGGTTTGATAATGCCCTCAACACCGCCCCCTTGATATTATAGGGGCATGAAGAGAGTGAGGCATTTCTATAGTAATGCCCAAAGAGAAGAAAAATAATGGAATTTAATGAATAAAATGAGCATTAAGGATTAACCGTTACATATTTTTTGAAAGGCCATTATCATGGTGATGTGGTGAAAAATGCTCCTTAGTTGGCATTAATCATTACCTATGGTCTTATATATAAATTTAAGGAGAATGGGAGACAATATTTACATTTATAAATCAATTTCTTTTATTTTTAATATTAGAACATTTTATTTTAAATGTGATATATAAAGCGGTTATATATTGGCTTACTCTAGTCTCTTCTAACCGCCACATCAATCACTCCATACATGTATATTATGCGTTCCTTGTGATTTTTTACTTAAATAATTGATTTTATAATATATGTGAACCTATATGTATTTTTTTATATATGACAATCCTAACTTTATATATTAACATATAGCAAATTTGCGAAGTTACATAACAGAAGGTAGGAGAGCAACAAGTAGCGCCGCCACCCTTTTTCTAAATTGCAAACCCTAACCTTCCAAATACAAACCCTTATCCTCCTGGGGCAGAACAATTACTGTAGATGACCTGTTGGCCCCTGGTCAAAAAGTGAATGGCATCTGGCGCTAGAGAGCCAAATGTATCAAAGGCAAGAGGGACAGAGACATGCTGATTGTCTGCTTAAGCTTTAGCAAAAATCTCAGCTCTATGTTTTTAACTTTTTTTCTAAATATGTTCAAGAACACACGTTCATTCCAAAAAGATAGCCTGATGATAAAATAGTGTATTTTGAATTAATTGGTCATAAATTCAAATCCTATAAAACAAACAGGTGTGTGGTGTGATTTTAATTGTTAAAAAAAGGTAGTTTTAATATTATGTTACTCCTTATCACATCATGTTGTGTCGGTCGATTGCTGCAATAATTGTACGTGATTACTTTAATTAGATCTTGTCTTTTGTTGTGTACTAATTCAAACCAACCCTTTACAAAGACAGATTTTTATTAAGGGGTGCCTTATTCCCACATACCCTATATCTTATTTTCACATCCCCTATTGTATACGGGCCGTATACAATTATACGGCTCGTATAGAATGTTTTTGAATAGGAATATGCGCAGGGAATGTTTTTTTTGTTTTATTATATACGGCCCGTATACAGTTATACGGGTCGTATACATGTGTATACGATTTGTAAAACGTATACGGCTCAATTGATTTATTTTTGTGGGTTTTAGATGTTACCACATGTATACGGGCCGTATAACTATATACGGGCCGTATATATTGGCGTTTTTTCAAGTATCACATTTTATTCCCGTAAAAACACAATCATTCTAGGGTTTCTAAACTATTCACCACCTTTAACAATGTCGATAAACGTTGATCGGAACATGCCGCTTAAATCGGAGCACAGGTAGAGTAACGTTACCGATCAGTCCGTTGATGAAAACCTTAGCGATCGCAGAGATCTTCGTGTTGGTTATTTATCACCTTTAACAATGTCGATAAACGTTGCCGCTTAAATCAGAGCACAGGTAGAGTAACGTTACCGATCAGTCCGTTGATGAAAACCTTAGCGATCGCAGAGATCTTCGTGTTGGTTATTTATCACCTTTAACAATGTCGATAAACGTTGATCGGAACATGCCGCTTAAATCGGAGCACAGGTAGAGTAACGTTACCGATCAGTCCGTTGATGAAAACCTTAGCGATCGCAGAGATCTTCGTGTTGGTTATTCAGATCTCTGTTCGGTCATCTTTCCAAACTACAACACACGATACTTTTAATAAGCTGACATAGTTGTCAAATTTGATTTCAACAAATCTTTTCATTTTCCTTCAATTTCTAAAACATTCTCTGTTACATGAAGGCGTGTCGGGTTCTTCTACTAGTGGTATTTAAATGAAGTATTGAAGATTGAATGTGCAAACCCAACCGTTTTTTACTACGGAAACGATGGCTATGCGAAATACAAACCGCAACCGTTTTTTAATACGGAAACGGTGGGCATTGTTTAAATCTGAATATAACTAGATGTTACGTGTATCAGCGTTGTTTATCACCCTGTGTGAGCATTGGAAACCCGACAAACAGTCTTGACAACTGTGACGTTTTATCTATCTATGTGTGTCACATTCTAATTAGCGTTGTTAACTACCAAAAGAATGCATACACAAATAGTTCTAGTGGACGAAGCAAATAGACCGTTGGGTATCTGAATCAGGTTCTCAAACAAACACTACCAAAGATGAGTTGGTGATAAATACCGGAGCTATTATCTCGGTTGTTCAGCGTTATTCGAATGTAAGTGGATCGAGTGATACGCTTATCTATAACAAAAGACGGATGCGGTTTGCATATTCAATCTTCATTGCTTCATTAAAATTACAACACACGATAAAAATTGCATCAACTCTCCTATATCAACTTGAACGGTTGATGGTTACAAGGATCGTTCTAATAGATTAAAGAGAATAACCCATTTTTTACCAGTTTTCACTCCAGTAGTTGAAACTTGAGCGCAGGAATCAATTCAAAACCCTCACCCTCAAAAATCAACCAGAAACCAAAGGAAAAAATGGCTGATAATGGCTGATGGTTCTTCGTTGAGGAAACCAAACGTAGACGGAGATGATAGGCCTGGTAACCGGAAGAGAAATCAATTGTATTTTTTTAGTTGCTTCTCTTTGTTAAGTTTCTGAACCAACCGAAATCCACAAATTCCAACAGTTTCTTCATAGATTCCGTCCGGTTTCCAAACTCTTTCACTCAAAGTTAATATTCACTGTGGTGGATGCAAGCATAAAGTTAGAAAAATACTCAACTTGAACGGACGATATGTATCAACAAATTGTGAGTGGGAATATGGCTATGAAGAATAGTATGGATAAACAATCACCGGTACGGGTTTTGGTGTTTCGGTAGGTTGAAAGAGTGTCGGGTACTTCTGCTAGTTATTCGGAATGTTTCGAATCATCACAGAAGACGTGTCGAGTTGTTCTGCTAGTAGTATGAGTCTGAGTCCATTGTGGTTCGTGAATGTTTCGAATCATCACAGAAGACGTGTCGGGTTCTTCTGCTAGTAGTATGATCCAAAAATTCCGTTGTTTAAATCAGAATCAGGTTCTCAAGACAAGGATCGTTCTAATAGATTAAAGAGAATAACCCCTTTTTTACCATTTTTTACCCATAGTATACGAGCCGTATCATAATATACGGCCCGTATATAACCATCGTATACATTGTATACGATCGGTAAAAATATTTTTTGCCAATGGTATACGGCCGTATAAACCGTATACGACTCGTATACATATGGTAAAAAATGGTAAAAACCTCTTTAATCTATTAGAACGATCCAATAAACGAAGAACAAAACCTATTTTCAAAACGCAGGTTCATACAATGCTGTAATAGGTTGTGGTTCAGCCAAAATGACATCTAGCATTACTAACGGTTCAAGTAAGTGTCTCAAACACTACTAAACATCTGCTTTCTGAATCTGAATCAGAATGTTAACTTTTTAGTTGCTTATCTTGTTAAGTTTCTGACCCAACCGAAATCCACAAATTCTGTCACTTTGTGTATTGACGAAGCTGACAAACACATTGGTATTTTCTCAAAATGTGCAAACTTGAAGAATCTCACATTAAAGGAGTTTGCAACAACGGGATCAGATGGTTTGAGTATCTTTCATCCTCGTTTGGCTAATCTCACACTTGAAAATGACAACATTGGTATTTTCACAAAATGTGCAAACTTGAAAATGACAACTTGCGAGATCTGACCCAACCGAAATCCACAATTATTTTACTCATAAACCCTTGAATCCCAACGCTTCATTTGTAACCGTAAGGATGATGCAAATTTGTACATAAAGATCTCTACACAAACTCTTCTACATCTTTTAACCAGTTGTCCATCACTTAAGACCTTGAAAGATTTGTTGAAATCGAAGCATTCACGAACCACAATGGACTCAGACTCATGTTCAAGTAAGTGTCTAAAAATTTGAAAATTCAGGTTTACCTTGTTAATTTCTCAAAACAAACTCTCGTTTCTTCATCTTCATCTTCAAGAACAATGATGAACAGATGATGTCAGATAATACTTCATTTGTCGAGAAACCATTATCTTGTGATACATGAACGTTGTATTCTTGTCTTCCAGAAGAGTTTGTATTGAACCAAGAATACTTCAAACATTCTATACCTTGCAACGTATACAGGTGCAAGAGAATGGCGAGTTATTTTTAGTTATTTCTGTTGATTCACAAATTCCATTGTTTAAACCAGAATCAGGTTCTCAATACAAGGATCGTTCTAATAGATTAAAGAGAATAAACCATTTTTTTACCATTTTTTACCATAGTATACGAGCCGTATCAGAATATACGACCCGTATACTATCATCGTATACATTGTATACGATCGGTAAATTTGTTTTTTACCGAGAGTATACGGCCGTATAAACGGTATACGGCCCGTATACATATGGTAAAAAATGGTAAAAAAATTCTTTCTTTCCTTTTTTTAGTTGCTTCTCTTGTTAAGTTTCTGAACCAACCGAAATCCACAAATTCCAACAGTTTCTTCGTAGATTCCGTCCGGTTTCCAAACTCGGCCATTCCTTGTGATACATGAACGTTGTATTCTTGTCTTTCAGAAGAGTTTGTATTGAATGGCGAGTTACCATTTTTTAACCGAGAGTATATGAGTTAGGCGTTGGAAGGATTGTAGTAGTAGGACATTGGTACCGCTGTGAAAATTGCATCAGGAAGCTCATGTACGTGACAAAATAAGGATGTTCGCATAAACATATATTCGTTTCATAACCTCCTCCTATAAATCAACCACAACTGACAAAGAGCCTGTATTAGAAGTCATCCTATGTCTTTTACCAACCGAAGAGGCAGCAGAAGACGTGTCGGGTTCTTCCAACATTCACGAACCACAATGGACTCAGACTCATACTACTCACCCTCCCCTGAGGAAAAGTTTTCCCGACGACTCAAGAAAATCCACAATCAATGTATATAGGTGCAAGAAAATGGCGGGTGATATAGTAATTTTCAATAATGTAGGAAGGATTGAAGTAGGAGAACATTGGCGGGTGATATAGTAATTTTCAATAATTTTCAACCATTTTTTCTTTTCCTTCAATTTCGAGAACATTCTCCCTGTGTATGTGCTTGTGCTGTAGAAACCGGTGATGAATTTGTATACACAACTGAACGTTAATTGATATTGTTTTAGACAACAACAGATAATGAACGGATTGTTGGTGGATAACGCAAACAAGTTCTCCACAGTTTGTTATTCAGATCTCTATTCGGTCATCTTTCCAAACTACAACACACGATAAGTTTAAACTTTATAGTGTGTGATTTGACCAGGAAATTATTGGGAATTAAACGCATGTCCGTAATCCCGCGTTGATAGCTTCCGTTTTATTCAGACTCCTTGTTGATGTTTTATTTTTTTCTACTTTTAGAAAGTTTTGAGCACCTCACCACTCTAAAATACTTGAAAAATCAAATTTTCGTTCCATACGGGCCGTATAAAAGTATACGGCCCGTATACACGTTCGTATACATTGTATTCGACCAGGCAAACTTATTTACACATGATGTATACGGGCCGTATACTATTATACGGCCCGTATAGAATAAAAACAACTGACAAAGTCTGCTGGCACAGACTTTGTCAGTTGTTTTTATTCTATAAGGGACGTATAATAGTATACGGCCCGTATACACCATGTGTAAATAAGTTTTCCCATGTGTTAATATTATGACCATTTATTAATTGCGAAAATGATTAAGCATTTTACGAATGTGACTTGGTAATTTATCACGTGGTATGGGTTCAATACAGTATTCAATATAATTATTTTTTCTTTGCCAATTTATTACATGGTATGGGTTCACTACAGTATTCAATATAGTTATTTTTCTTTGAGAAAATTTCTGTGATTAAAAACATATCCACAAGAACATACGAAAATACACACAACAACATGCAGTGACCTATCTATTATTATCTATATTAATTGTAAGTCTTGATGAATAGTAACTCTTTTAATGTAACTATTATCTATATTATAATTATCATTTTATTATTATATTAGTTATTGTTATAAACAAGACCATTTTGTGTATGATGTATACATTTAATATGTTTAATTGTTTTATTAATTTGATTTTATACTTGCTTTTATTCTCTTTAAAAACTACATAAGTAGCTATGTTTGACTGCTTTTCTCGATGTTCCTGTGTAAATTTTATTAAAAATTGGGTTATGTTCGAACTTCAAAATAGAGTCTATATATTGTATCGTAGGCTATATCAAGTGTCGGTGTTATAGCGGTTGGTGTCACGAAACCGATACGGCGATACCGATCGAACAACGGCCATACCAACTGTGTTTAATATTTCTTTTTCATGTTGCTCGCATAAAAACTTTGTTGTAAAAAGAGTTTATTTTTCAAAATATTACCATGACGAATCGAGTTGATACCAAAATCTATACCAATATAATTATTAGACAAAATTGCAGAAAACAGCCTTTATGTATACCCCAAACTGCACTTTATACCTTTCACTATGAAATCCGCCAAAACCAACCTTTACGTTCATGTTTTGTTACAAATCACAACCTTTACACCTAACCTAGTCAAAAAAGTCAGTTAAGTTGCCCCACGTGCGATGCACGTGAGGGCATATCTGTCTTTTCCTTTGGCCCCTTTTACAATGAATATTAAATTTAATGCTTTTTATATATAATATGATTAAATTCTAAAACGACAAAAAGAGTGTCGTTTCCCTTAAAATCTGTTGAAACAATCAGCCGCCAAAATCAAGAGCGATGGTGGAGGTGATGACGGAGACGGTGTTTATCGGAGACGATGAAGAACGATGGAACGGAGATGGCGGCCGGCGACGATGACGGTCACAGTGGTCCGATGACGGAGTGTGTCGAAATGATGAATGATGAAGAACAATGACGATGATGGTGAAGGAGACAGTGGCCGGAGAAGGTATGAAGACGGAGGTTGAAGGGTGATCGGAGCGGCGGAGGTCGTCGGAGACGATGACCGGTGTTGCAGGTTTTTGAAGATGAATGATAACGAAGAAGACAGGAGGTTGAAGGTGACCGGTGACGGTTGATTCTCGACGATAGTGGTGGTGTATTATCGGCAGTGGTGATGGACGGAGTTGCAGGTAGGCGATTATGGTGATGTGTACGGGAGAATGACGATGGTGCACGGAGGTGTTCGGAAAGTTGGTAATGACGATGACAGTGAACGGCGGCGGTGAACGGAAGAAGGTAACAGTGACGGTGAACAGACGGTGATGGAGAACGGACGGAGAAAGACGAGGATGGTGGTGGTGTACGAGGTGTTCGACGAAGAAGATGAGTGACGGAGACGGTGGAAGGCGACAGTGGTGATGGTCGGAGGTGGTGGTTATCGGAAGCCGGAGTCGATGACCAGTGATCAGTTTACGGTGTAGTGGTGAGACGGAGAAGGTGATCGGTTTATGTCGATGTCGATGACGGTGGTTGATAACATAAAAAGCATTAAATATAACATTTATTGTAAAAGGGGTCAAAGGAAAAGACAGATATGCCCTCACGTGCATCGCATGTGGGGCAACTTAACTGACTTTTTTGACTAGGTTTGGTGTAAAGGTTGTGATGTGTAACAAAACATGAACGTAAAGGTTGGTTTTGGCGGATTTCATAGTGAAAGGTATAAAGTGCAGTTAGGGGTAAACATAAAGGTTGTTTTCTGCAATTTTGTCTAATTATTATCAAAACTGACACCGGTATTCATTTTTCATGGTTTTCAATGTAAAATTCAAAATTTTGGACGTGTTATAGCGGTTGGTGTCACGAAACCGATACGGCGATACCGATCGAACAACGGCCATACCAACTGTGTTTAATATTTCTTTTTCATGTTGCTCGCATAAAAACTTTGTTGAAAAAAGAGTTTATTTTTCAAAATATTACCATGACGAATCGAGTTGATACCAAAATCTATACCAATATAATTATTATCAAAACTGACACCGGTATTCATTTTTCATGGTTTTCAATGTAAAATTCAAATTTTTGGACATATCATAAGTTTAAACCAAGTGCCAGTATTATGCCAATACTGTAACGAATCGAACCGATACCGACCGAATTCCCTATCATAATGAACCAAAGGGATACCAACCGAATTCCCGCCGCATAGCGCGGGGAAAGTCACCTAGTTATAATGAAACAAACTGGTTGAAAATATTTATACCGATACATATACCAAGAGCGATTGTTGTCCACTAGTTTTTGCCCCGTCCGTGTTGCGGGACACTGATCCGAATATTTTTCTCTCATGTTAATATGTACGTCTGTGTTTCATTTACTTGTACATACTACGTTCTCATAACACGTGCGGTCTCAGAAAAAATTACATCGAGTTAACCCTTAAAACAAAACACTACCATACTTTTGCTAAAAAAACTAAAACGATGGAAAAACTATAATTTTAAACTGGGGGCAAAATTGTAATTTTTTCAGAACAAATGAACGTGTACCAGGCAGCCGCCTGGCTCAAATAAAAATTGCACCGTGTCAACCAAGAAAAACAAAACACAACCGTGTTTTGTCAAAAAAAAAAAAAAGAACACTAAAACGATGGCAAGACGGTAATTTTACACTGGGGAAAATCGTAATCCGACAAGAAAAAAAAAACAAAACTAATGGCAAAACTGTAAATTTGAACTGAGAGCAAAATCGTATTGTCTGGGAGAAGAGAGAAACAAAATCAATGGCAACATTGTAATCTAAACGGAGCAAAATCGTAATTTAGCTGGAACAATAGGTGAGTGCCAGGTCGCGTTGCGTTGCGGGACACTGAGCCGAATAGTTCTCTCTCATAACATTTAGGTCTGTGTTTCGGTTACTTGTACATACTACTCATAACACGATCTCAAAAAAAGTACATTGAGTCAACCAATTAAAATAAAACATTATCATAATTTTGCTTAGAAAACAAAACCGATGGAAAATCTATTATTTTAAACTCGGGGAAAATTGTAATTTTTCGGGACAAATGAGCGTGTACCAGGCAGCCGCCTGCCTCGAAAAAAATTACACGGAGTCAACCAATTAAAACAAAACACTACCACAGTTTTATAAAAAAAAAAAACCCCTAAAACGATGACATTGACTATAATTTTACACTGGGGGCAAAATCGTAATTTGACTGGGTAACAAACAAAAACGATGGAAATTGTAAATTTAAGTTGAGGGCAAAATCGTAATTTGGTTAAGAGAAAAAAAAACAAAACTAATGGCAAAACTGTAAATTTGTACGTGGTAAATCGTAATTTTGAACCAATGGCAAAATTGTAATTTTTAGCTACGGGCAAAATCATAATTTTATTTTGAACTGTGGCAAAAACGTAATTTTGAACTGATGTCAAAATCTTAATTTTAAAGCGGGGATAAAATTGTAAATTGATTGGACCAGTGAAAAAGTACCGGAATAATTTTAAAGCATGAATAAAATCATAAATTTATTGAACCTATAATTTCCTTCACAAGTCTTGTTTAATTGTATATATCAAAAATATATATATATAAGATCAAGTTGAAACCTCCCTAACTTGTAGTAACTCGAAAACTCCCATGCAAATTTTTAACCATTTTCTCCTAAAACATAGTGTAACACCCCGAAAATATAAAATTACATATTAGAATTATAAAACATTAAATAAACAAGAACAAACTAACTAGGACTAAATAACCCAGTTAGTTACAAGTCTTGTAGAAACTCATAAGTGGGTTAAAACACTCAAAATATGAACTAAAGGAAATTAGAGGGACCAAAGGTGTCAAAAATGAAACTAATTATAATAAAAACCATTTTTAATCACAAAACACACATTTGAATGTGCTGGGATCGATCAAACACAGAAGGGGGCGACCAGAGCTTCTCCAAACCCTAGTTCATGGTATTTGATCAAATTGAAGACCAAATTCTGTCCCAAATCAAAATCCGAACATAGATTAGTGATCACCTTAGTGAAAGGGATCATAAGGTATGTAAATTTTGTGAAAAAATTCTCATTTAAATTTTTGAATGAACATGGGGAATTCAAATTAGATGTTGCATGAGTGTTGTATAGATGAAATTAGAGTAATATGATGTCTAGGGATAAACCCTAGATGATTTCTTGTTAAATTTTTGCTTGATACTAGTGGGGTTCATAATCACCATTGTAGGTGATTAATGGGTTTTGTAGAAACTTGATAAACACTAGGATTATGATTCTTATCTAGTGTAATCCGAGTTTTAGGAAGTAATTTCTGAAATATTAATGTTAAAAACATGTGTAAATTGCCTAATTGATGTTAATCTTGGCTAAACAAAAAGTTATGAACTTAATGATAAGTTATGAGAAATTATGCCCTTAAGGTGTTTGTGAAAATGCCTAAAAGAAGATTAAAAACTGGAAATTTGAGTCAAAACGCGTGTTTGTAGAGTTATGGCAAACTATGCGTATTATGTAAACAAAAGAGTTCTAAACGGGTTGTGATTGAACTCTATAGGGAAGGAAACTGGAGCGTCAAGTGGACAAGCCGGTGGTGACGCGCGATTGAAATGGGTGCTTTGAAAGGTACGTGACTTTGGTCCCGTTACAATACGTATAAACGTTTGGTTTTAGCTTGTTAATGGTGTCATAATGTAGTATATGCGTTTGACGTGTCACTTAAGTGGCGAAGCCCACTCGACATTCAAACGGGTCAAAATATTGGTTAGAAATAGTTGGCTTGACATTAAAGTGAAGATTTTCACTCGTCAACCTAACGGGTCAAAACTATGTCCTTATATCGATTCTTACGCGTAAAGATTTGAAAGCCTCATATTGCGCTGGTGCTAGATAGAAATTTTAGTAATGAATGGTTATACTAAGTTAAGGTTATGAATCCGTGTTACCGAGTCGAATGGTAGAAACTAGTTGCAAGAATTGCTTAAAGTGGGAATGCTTGAATTTATAAAAAAACAAGCATGAAATTCGAATACGAGCTTTAAGCCATGTAATGGTATGGATACGCCAAGAATTTCAAGCCCGGGGAATGGGTAGATAAGATTAGAATGCCAAAGAATAAATTGGCGAACAATTTGCACACATAGTTAACGGGCCGAATAATCGAAACAAGGATTTTGTGGGCCATTCGTTCACAATCCGGGTTTCGTTAAGTGAAATTTATATGGTTAGATCCGTAATATTAATACGGACATATAGGAAAAAGAATCGGCTAAAACGGATATGTAAATAAAAAGTTATGAGGAATTAAGCGAAAAAAAATAAAGAAGGCTGAGCTGGGCGAACCGTGAGCCACGGTTCTGAACCGTGAGCCACGGTTCTGAACCGTGAGCCACGGTTCTGAACCGTGTCTCACCGTCTGGCAGTTCTGCTTTGAGTTGGGTGAACCATAGGCCACGGTTCTGAACCGTGGCTCACAGTCTGGCAGTTCTGTTTTGAGCTTGGCAAACCGTAACCTACGGTCGGTTTGAAATAAAATTTTGATTTTGTTTGTTTTTCGGTGTTTAGCAATAGAACTTGAATTTATTTGATATTATGATGTCAAAACTAATAATTGATGTGGTTTTGACCCTAGGTAATGCTCGTTTGTTGTGGATATTGATCAAGCAAGGGAACCAAGAACCGAACACAAGTTTTGAATGCTTCCGCGCTAATCTAATCTAGTTTAAAACATGTTGTTTTGTAAACTCTTTTGAATGTTGAACATTCTAATCTAGTTAGTCGACTATGTTTAAATACCATAATGACGTACATCTTAGTTATTAACTAAGTTTTTGTTGGTCATGTATTTCGAATTTAAAAAGTCTGTATTTTATGGTTATAAAATGAAATTATAAGACGAGTGTTACAAGTTGGTAATCAGAGCTCAAGGTTGTTAACAAAATGTGTTCGGTTCAAGCTTGATCAACATTCGGTAAGAATTAGTTATCCAGTAGATTTTATTACAATTATTGAAAGGAAGAAATTCTAGTCGATGTGCATGGGAAGAGCGTGTTAAGACACTCAAACCCGGAAAGTGCACTAAACATGAATGGTTTAAGAAAGTGGTGAACTTGGCTAAACCAAAAGGAGTGATGCATACGTTATAAAACGAAATGTTTAATAATGAATATAAACATTTCAGATTCAAAATGGCCGATGGAGGGAATGATGATACGGTGCCAGTGGTCACCGAACAAATGAGAGGAGTGATTGCCGAAGAAGTAGGGAAGGCAATTGAGAATAGTCTATCTGGTTTTATAGACAAAATTCAAAACACGGTGCTTAATGTAGTAAAGGAACGAATCCAAAGGTTGGAAGAAAATGCCAACCGAGCTAAGGAAAAGTCCGGAGAACAAAAAGGTTGTTCATACAAGGAGTTCATGGCGTGTAAACCGCCAATTTATAATGGGGGGTCGATCGATAATATGCCAACGGTGGCTAAGCGACATCGAGGGAGTGTTTGAAAGGACCCACTGTGAGGTAAGCGATTTTGTAGCTTACGGTACGGGTCAGTTAAGAGGTCAAGCAGAGGACTGGTGGGATAATAAGAAGAAGGAGATTGGGGCCGATGATGCAAAGGCTATGACTTGGGATGAATTTAAGGCACCATTCCTTAAACACCATAACCCCAAGGCGGTCATTAACAGAATCAAGGAGGAATTCATCCAGTTGAGGCAAAAGGGTGAATCGATAGACAAGATTACGGGCATCTTTCTCGATAAATTAAGGTTTTGTGACGAGCTGGTGACAAATGAAGAGCAGAAAATATATTATTACTATAATATGTTAAGTGCTGAATATCGGGAGTTCATGACTCCTTCCAAATATGAGACGCTCACCGAGATCATAAATACGGCTCGGAAACGGGAAATCGAACTCAAAAAGCAGATTGAACGGGGTGAACGAAGGGCAGTAGATGTTAACCCGAGCCCTACGAAGAAGGCACTAACAACGGAGTCAATAAAGAAGACGGATGAGAAGAGTGGATCACCGAGTTGCAAAGTATGTGGAAAGGGGCACAAAGGCGAATGTCGCTTTAAAGATAAACCATGCCCCATATGCGGAAAGACAGGGCATACGGCCGCGCTATGTCCGGGGAAAGTTTCGATGTGCTATAAGTGCTATCAGCCGGGTTACAAAAAGTCGGAGTGCCCGGAATTGGACGGGAAAAGGAACGAGAAGGATGTGCAGATGGAGGCACAAAAGGCAAGGGCCAGATCCTTCCAATTACCCGCAGCCGAAGTAAAGATAGAACCTGATGTCGTTTCGGGTATGTTTCTTGTGAATTCAATTTTAACACAAATTTTATTCGATACAAGTGTGAATGATAGTTGCATATGGGCATATATGAATAGTGAAATGAGTGAATTATATAAATGATATATATATGTATAAGAAAATAAACAATGGTAAGTATGAGAAACCGAAGTGAAAAACAGTCGTGATAAATATTGTCATGGGAAGGGGTGCGCGTACACTCGAACTCGGAAACTTAATAAAGTAAATAAATAATGTATTGGAAAGGAGTGTAATAACACCTGAACCGGGGAAATTGTAATAGTGACAAATGACAAGGACATGGTTATGGGCTTGGCCAAACGAAATAAGACATGTAGAAACATCGTTTGTAACAATAAACGATGTGGACAAATTCCATACAACAATATAAAACAATAAAACGAAGTAAATTGATTTCGCTCTTATTACAATGGATTAAGGCCAAAAATGAGAAAAATTAAGATTCGGACAGAAATATCCTCGAAAAAAAAAGAAGCTAAATGAGTAATACGTATTATTCGCTACTGTTAATAATGAGGTATCAATAAATAAGGACTTAGAAACTTGGGTACGGGTAACCATCCAAGTAACAGGTTATTAATAAAATCCTTATGGGGTAGAACGATGATCACATTGATGGGTGTGATTATATAAAGGATTAGTAAAATGAATTAAAAAGTGTTGAAACGAAATGGCACGAGTAAAAGATGATCTACGGAATCATCATGACCCTCGGGATTATAAACCATGTAAGATTTTAAAGGATTAAATGAACCATGTGTCAGCAATAGAAAGGAATAAACCAAAAAAGGGAGAAAGCCTAAAGAAATAACCTACGGGGCTAAGCAAAAGAACCTACGGGTCACTTGGGGTAAAAGCACGAAGAATGGTTACAATTCCCCGCGTACTATAATAGCGAAAAAGAATAAATTCTTGTCGTCAATTCCTGAATATGAGTAATTGACATGAGTTAAAGAGATAGACGTTAAACTAAGATTTAGTTTTAGTAAGAAACAACGCTTAACAAATATGAATGTTATGGGACAAATTAGAAAAATAGTTGATAACAAAGAATATATGTCTTAACACCGATAGGTGTAAGACGATACGTTAGAAAGAAGATTTTGATTATGAAAAGTTTGTAAAAACTTAAACGTGATGCGGTGCGATCATAGTCATAAAAGTGATATAGAATATAATCAAGTTGTAGCGCAAGTTACGGGATAGGAGATCATAAACTCACATAAGTCCGAATATGATGAAGGGATAAATCCAAATTTACGAGGCATGTGTTGGATCGGTTCCGTGACCCTAAACAGTCAGTAAAGGTAGTTCATCATCATTTACTAAGGCGGAATCAAAGTAAACAACGTCACACAGCTTGTTCCTTTTAATCTTTCTTTTCTATTACTGATTTTCGAGACTTTACAATGATTTCTAACAAGATTTTGGCAGCACCTTGTCTCACAAACAATGACTCCAGTCCGCTTGAAATGACCACACACAACAACTATATATAGTCATGAGCATTTCGCTTGAACCTGCAACAGGTTGTTTCAAGCGAACTCACCTAGGTTGGTTTCGCTTGAACTACACCTATACACTTTCAAGCGAACTCACCTACAATAACATATAAAACCCTAATTTCGACCTGTTGTGTGCTTGTTCAACCTATCTAGACATAAGACTCGATTAAGACGAAGTTAACAGACATTCAATGCACCAACAGACTCCCCCTTGGATGTTGACGAAGTCTTCGGCGTCAAGTCTTTAGTCTTAGTCTCTCTATCCAAATTTTCTTCACATTGTAAAACTCTCTTCAATCTTTATCTTCAATATCCCCTTTGAGTGTTGATCCAGAATCTTGACTCCCCCTTTCGCAGACTCCCCCTCTCGATCAGCTAGGGCTCGAATTCTGGTTCAAACTTTAACATTTTGTTGCCATGGGGAACTTGATTCCTGTATAAACTCTACCCAAATATAAGATATATGATAATTACAAATTCTATCAAACTTACTATTCACACTCAGTGTTAAGCAATCCACTTAAGTATTCAGGTCCAAGTTAATGACCCTGATTACTCAATTAATCTACCAAGTCCAACTTAATGACCTTGGTTGATCTAAGACAATTCACACTGGACTTTTGATCAAACATTTTCTGAAAAATTACAAGTTTCAAGTTAATGAACTTGCTTCAACTTTCCAACTTTCACAATCTTATCAATTTAAGCTCACGACTCATTCTCCAGCTCAGAAACTTCCTGCATCTGCTTCAATTCGAATCCGAAGATCAACTCTCCACTTTGGTTTGTCAAAAATAAATCAGAAATGTAAAATCTTTTTGGATTTTTAATAAAGTTTCTAAACTAAAAATGAAATACAGAAATAAAATGCAGTAAAAGTAAACTATATACAAACATATTTTTGATGAGCGTGTTAAGGAATCATATCAGCTATCCGACAAGTCACAAGTATCGTTAAGCTTTAATTTCATACTCAGAATTAAACAATTCGCTTAGATTGTCGATATACTGATCCACTTAAATTCATACACAATTTTCAAGCTGTCCAGGATACGGATTAGATGTTTTAAAGACTTAAACTTATACGTGTGTCCCACCTCTTGAATATACTCCCGTATCCAGATCCCAATATTCAGTCTTACAGGTGAGTATACCACAGATGATATCTGTAAGGGAATAATTTATATATCAGTACGAAAACGTGAGAGCTCAGGTCAGAACTACCGTTCAGCAGAGAGATCACGAATCGACTTGGGTGTGTCCCCTTTAGAGGATCTTTTTTACAACAGCATTACTAAGCAATTTTATTGTCTTATCATTTATGCTGAGGGTGATGCTATGTTTCAAGCATTGCGGAAAGTATTATTCAAGGACTAGGTCAGAACTTCCATTCAGCAGAAGTCCCGGAATAATACCCCAGATATGACTGAGTATAAAGACCTAGTATATCAGAAAGAGGAATCTTACAAACAAGATTCCAGGGGTTACCTATATATCCAAGTAGTATTCCCCATGAAATAAGCAAGTAAAGATTTAGGTTTATATCCCGAACAAACCTACTAATTGTGTAAAAACCTATCGGCACATCATCAGCAAGACTGTTTAACGCATTTAAACTTTCCAATTCTTTAGCATACTGTAACTGTCAAGCTGATGTACTATCATTTTCCCTTTTTACACAAGCTCTTTTTCAATTTTATATTGTTTTTGGATTTTGAAAATATCTCATGCTTTTGTATTTTTGTCATTTTTTATTGTTTTTGTATTTTTGTCATTTTTTATTGTTTTTGTATTTTCTGAAAATATTACCCTATACTCTCCCCCTAAATACCAAAACATGTAAAAAATCGACAAACCATTGCAGATTGCTTCTCAACATCATCTACAATGTCTCCTTCATCTACGCCAAGAATCTCTTCCAACACCGATAAAAGCTTCATACTGTTCAGTTTTAGCAAATATTGAAAACGTGTTTTATCAAATGCTTTGGTATGTAAATCAGCTTTTTGCTCGTCAGTGTGGATTTTCTCAATTCGTATCAACTTCTTCTCGAAACAATCATGAATGAAGTGATGACGGATTTCAATATGTTTGGTTTTAGCGTGATGAACAGGATTTTTAGTAATGTTAATCGCTGCCTCATTATCAACAAAGATAGGGGTGTTTAGAAATTGCAAACCGTAGTCGTGCATCTGTTGCTGGATCCACAAGATCTGAGAGCAGCAGCTGCTAGCAGATACATACTCCGCTTCACATGTGGATAAAGCCACAAAGGTCTGCTTTTTGCATTGCCAGGTAACCAATCGTGGTCCGAAAAACTGGCACCCCGCTGTTGTTGATTTAGCATTAACTTTGCAGCATCCGAAATCTGAATCGGAATATCCTTCGAGCATAAATTCGCCTTCTTTTGGATACCACAACCCCAATGATGGAGTTCCTTTCAGGTAGCGTAATATCCTTTTCACAATCACCATATGCGAAGCTCTAGGATTAGACTGAAATCTTGTTGCGAGGCAGGTTGGGTACATAATATCAGGTCTTGAAGCTGTCAAATACATCAGCGATCCGATCATGGAACGATACATCGTTTCATCTACCTTCTCTCCGGTGAGATCAGGGTTTATCCCATGATTCGTTGCTAATGGGGTGGTAGCTGGAGTAGAACCTGACATCCCGAATTTCTCCAAGATATCATGAACGTACTTCGTTTGATGTATGAAAATTCCCTTAGGCAGTTGATCAACCTGAAGTCCCAAAAAGAATTTCATCTCATCCATCGATGACATTTCGAATTTCTGCTTCATAACTCGTTCAAAATCTTTTCATAAATTTTCATTTGTTGACCCAAATATAATGTCGTCCACGTATATTTGAACTATCAGAAGATGTCCGTCGACCTTTTTGGTGAACAGAGTGGCATCCACTTTTCCACGAATGAAACTATTGGCTAGTAGGTGTTGAGACAATGTCTCATACCAAGCTCTCGGGGCCTGGTGTAAACCATACAGCGCTTTATCTAGCAAGTAGACCTTGTCTTTGTGGATTGGATCGGTGAAGCCCGGTGGCTGTCCGACATATACCTCCTCTTTTACCTTCCCATATAGAGAAACGCATATTTAACATCTAACTGATATACTTTGAAATTTTTCCAAGATGCAAAAGCCAGGAAGATTTTGATTGCTTCTATTCGAGCAACTGGAGCATACACTTCAGTGAAATCTATACCCTCCTGCTGACTGAAACCCTGGACTACGAGTCGAGCTTTGTTACGAACCACAACGCCTCTATCGTCTCTCTTACACTTGAACACTCACTTGGTGTTTATCTTCCTCTGACCATCAGGCAAATCTACTAACTTCCACACTCCCAACTTTTCAAACTGACTCAGCTCCTTTTGCATAGCATTGACCCAAGAATCTTCAGTTAGCGCCTCTTTGTATGTTCGCGGTTCGATCTGCGAAATAAAACAACTTAATGAAAACTCAATTTGTAAAGATGCTACTGTAGAATAAAAACAAGTAAGGCCTTGGTCAATTTGACGTCTAGTGCGAACGCCTATTTGCAATTCTCCAATGATCAATTCCTCTGGATGGTATGAAAGATTTCTCGGCATCACCTCTCTTGAAACATCTACCTCACCTTCCAGATTAGTAACATTCTGATTTGCACCTTGTTCACTGACTAGGTTTGTTTGACTTGAACTCTGAATTTGCTCCCCCTCAGAATCTGAATCACCACGATCAAATACTGGCATGTTCTCAGATTCTTGATTATCATTCTGTGCCGTCTGATTATCATGAGCAATTTCATCTTGTTGAATATCATCATGATCTCCAGCATTGCTCGGACCAGCTTCATCGTCATTTAAAGTTTGTTGCAGTTGGCTTGAATATTCAGCTGGGAACCTTTCCTGCGATGACTCATACTCTCACAAAATATCCAACTCATCAAAAAAATCTTCTTCTTATTCTGGTTATTCCATCATGTCAAACGAATCCCACAACTTGTCGTAATGATAACGCCATGAATCTCCAGGATTCTGAGGCGACATAGTATAACCTTGACATTCAACATTTGGAGCTTCAATAATCCGCTTCAGACTTGGAACGAAGACACGTCGTAATGGACTTGCATAACCTATGAATATCCCTTCAATACTCTTCGAACCAAACTTTCCAAAAGGCTCTAGAACAGTACAGGGTGACCCAAACGGTTCAAGATACTTCAGATTTGGTTTGCGGTTATTGATCAACTCAAAGCATGTTTTGTTGAATTTCTTGACAGTGAGAACTCTGTTGAGCGTATAGCATGCGGCGGAAACTGCTTCTGCCCAAAAATTTATCGGTAGCTTTGAATCAGCAAGCATTGTTCTGGCCGTTTCGATTAGTGTCCTGTTTTTACGTTCTGCAACTCCATTCTGCTGCGGAGTGTACGGAGCACTAAACTCATGCAATATACCTCTTTCATCACAAAATTCTTCCATCTTGTTGTTCTTGAATTCAGTACCATTATCACTTCTAATTCTTTTAATACGCCTTTGGAACAGATTTTCAATCTTTCTGAGCAACGCCATCAAACTATCAAACGTTTCATCTTTCGACTTCAAGAATGATACCCACGAAAATCTGGAATAATCATCAGTAACCACAAGACAGTAGAGATCCCCTGTAATACTTTTGACGTTTACTGGACCAAACAAATCCATATGTAGTCTCTCTAATGGTCTGGAAACTGAATTGACTTGCTTTTTAGGGTGTGACTTTTTCTTCTGCTTGCCTTTGATGCAACTAATGCACTCCCTTTCCAGATGAAAACCTTTGACATGAACACCTATAACCAAATCATTGTGCACCAAGTGATTCATTTTTCTAAGATGTATATGACCCATCTTCCGGTGCCACAACTGCGATTCTTTCTCTGTTGCTCTAGACACAAAACAATGAGCCTGACCTGTAGTTGTAGTAGCTACACTCATGTCCAACACGTACAGATCATTCACTCTAGGTGCCCTCATGATAATCCATTCTTCAGGAACAACAAATCCTGGTTTCAAGATCAAACATTCTTTGTCTGTAAAGTGCGTTGTATACATATGATCACAAATCTGAGAGATACTTAGAAGATTATTTTCAAGCTCGGCGATGTAGTTAACTCTTTCAAACCTAACAATCCCATTGGATAACGTTCCTTCTCCAACTATTCTACCACCTTGGTTTCCTGCGAATCCCACATAACCTCCATTGAAATTTCTAACATCGTACAACAATGCAGTCTTCCCTGTCATATGTCGAGATGCTCCACTATCCATAATCCATTTTGAGATAGCTCTCGGAAGTTCCTGCACATATCACAAATTGATTTAAAAATACATTTCAATAAAGATGCCGATTCATGCTTCACAATTACCAACTAGGAAGCTCCGGCAAGTCCAAAAATTTTTAATGAGATTTTGATGCTACCCAAGCCTCTTTTGACTCAGGTAACTGAACTTTAATGTGAGATTTTGTAGTGTAAAGTGGTGGAAAATTTTTATCATTCATCTTTAAACTTTCCTCAGATCCAACCTCAACCTTTTTGTATAAGAAAAACTCATATATTTTAAGTTGACCGGTTGATTGATCTTTCTTTTGAGCATTCTTCTTCTCTGTTGGAGTAGAAGATTGTTTCTCCAATTGTTCATAATAATCCAAAGGAACATCCATCTTTACCGGAATGGTAGAAGACGATTGTTTTTCTTTCTCTGAAACCTTTGGTTTAGATGAACTTTCTTTCTTGTCAATCACTTTTGGCTTCCATGTTTGTTGAGATGATGCAACCCGTTTATAAAATTTGTCATTTTTAGTTACCAATTTCTTAACAGGTTCAATTTTAACTTTTGTTTTCTCATTTTTCAACATTTTCTCAACAACCATTGGAGCTTTTCCTTTTGCATCAACCTTCTTCTTTTGACTCTCAACAAGTTCAGTCTTAGGCTTGGAGTTGGTGCAATTTCTTGCAATGTGACCAACTTTGTTGCATCTAAAGCATGTACGAGTATCAACTACCCGACTTGTGCCTTCAGACTGATGTTGTGAGGCCTTCTTTGCAAAAAAATCTTCATTTGACTTCGAAAAAATTTCAGATTCTTCATCAGAAAGTGAACTTGAACCATTCACAAACACCTTTTTCTCAGTAAACCTTTTGTTTTGAAAATTCCGTTTCTGATAATTCTTACCACCCTGATAACCACCCGACCAATTGTTTCGATTGTTGTTATAAAAACGCGGTGGAACAACAGGCTTTTTGTAGTAAGCTTTATCTTTCTCAAAATTCATTTGCCTTTTTGTTTGATTTAAACTTTTTACTTCAGACAACTCAATTTCATCCAGTTTGAAAACATTTTCCAACTTGTTCATGTTAACATTCTCCAAAGGAAACTCAGAATCCGAATACAACTTATCAGATCCAGCCATTTTGTGCATCACAAGACCCGGTTCATCACCTAAGTTGTTTTTGGATTTTTGTTTCGGAATGTATTTGTTCAAGAAATACTCTTCATCCTCAGCTGAATCACTATCCAAAACACTTTCAGCCATGCCTTTAACAATCTCAGTTTGAACACTGTCATCAGATGATGATGAAGAAAATGTCACATCAATTGAATCAGGAAGTTTCACTTCATTTTCATCTTCAAGATTAACCAACCCAGATTGCTTTTTTGAATAATTGTCTAGAACTGGTGGTGGAACTTGATGAAACCCGACCCCAGTTCCATCACAGTATACATCTTCGCCTGCTTTGTTTTTCCCGATGGGTTTGGGAACAATATGTTGCAAAACAAAGCTTGCAGAGCTGTAACTGTTCAATTTCAAATTTATATGCTCATTCTCAATCTTAGCTTCTTCAAACTGAAGCTTCAACTTAGCAATCTTATCAAGTTGCTCGTTGATTAACTCTTCTTTTATCCTCAAAACACTTTGCAAATGACAATTTTCTTTGTATGTTTTACCATTTCTATCATCATTATCTTTAACCGTGCTTTTAAGCTTCTCAAATTTTTCAGTGATCTGACGATTTTCAAGAACTAATTTCTCATTTTCTTTCCTAACCTTTTCTAGGTCAATTTTATCATTTTCAATTTTGTTAGTTAATTCTTTTAATCTGTCAATTGAAGCTTTCACCATTTTATCACGATCAAGAATCTGATCCTCAACACTTCTGAGTCTCGCAGTCAGATCATTAACCTTTTTACCATTGAGATAGGTGATTGTACTACAAACTTTGCACTCTTTGATGCAATTTTTGCAGTCAGCATCACCATTGACTTTCTTACCTGACTCAGTCGTTGACACATTTGTACTGACCTGGCTTTTAGACTCAGATACAGACTTAGAGTCTACCTCAAGTGCCTTAGCAGCCAGCACTTTGTCAGCCATCTTTCCCATGTTTTTAGCATTCAACTCTTGAGTCGTGTCAATGATTCCAGTATCAACCTTCTTTGACTTCTCTTTTTTCTTTTTCTCTTCTTTCTCTTTCTCTTCTTTCTCTTCTCCGCTTCCCCACCATTTTCTTTTCCAATAATCATCTTCCTCTTTCATTTCTTTAATTATGGTTTCTATATCAAGAGTGTTATGATCAATAGCAATGTTTCCATCGGGGTCAAGATAACATTCTCTGTCTGGATCCCATCTCCTCGCTCTTTTTGCTTCAAGATAGATACCAGATATTCTGATCATTCTTTGCTGAGCTATCTGCTTTCTGTAAACATACCTCTGTTCTTAAGGTCTGTTGTCTTTCCAAGGAACAGGTTCAGCAGATTTTGCCATGAAAGCATATCCAACCGCATCCTCCTCAGGTAACAACTCGCTCCAGTCGAAACCTTCATCGTCATGAATTACAGCAAGAGCTCTAGATTTCTCTTTGTTATCCTCAAGCTGCTTCATTCTTGGCGGTTCTGATTTATTCTGATGATAAATTGCTTTCTTGTAGTAATCTTCTTTGAACGGGTTTTCAGACTCACCAGCATAAGAATTTCTGCATTCACGCTTAAAGTGACCTTTCTGTTTACACTTAAAGCATGTCACTTTAGACTTGTCAAAGCCCAACTTGGTAGATGGTCCACCAATAGACTTTCTTCCAGTTATCTCCATGAAACGCTGTGCTCGACGAACTGCACTAGCCATACACCACCTTATGTCGATCAATTCCATCTCCTCAGGATCTATCTGATCGTAATCTTCTTTTGTCAGGTTGGTGTTGCCAATCTTCCCTGCCACTAGACTTTCATATGATTCTAGCACAGAAGCGAGAAAAACCATCTGTTGTTTTGCCGACTCCTCGCTGAAGTTTAGAGCGTTCTTTAAGTCTACAGCGATATTGCATTGAAATAAGTTCTTTGCATCAGACTGGTTTGAATGTGACGAAGAACCACTATGAAATCCACTGCTTTGATTTTCTTTGCTTGATGTGTAGGAATTTTCAGCAGAAAAAGCAGTCTTGGGAGATGTAGTCTTTGGCATCATGCTTTTTGGATAATACAAATCCAAATTATGTTGATATGACGAGTGATTGACTTTGTGCGTCTTCTTTATCTCCAGCTCGTGACTCTCTAGTCTTTCAATCAACAGATCCAATGTAAGCTCCTCAGACTTGATCGTATTTTTTAACATCAAAGCATAATATTACCAGTCCATCTCATCTGGCAATGAATCAAACAATTTGTCAATTAGCTCTTCTTGAGAATAGACAATTTCATGTCTTCCCAGTTCCAGCTTCAGGTGCCCAAACCTCTCAATCATTTTACAAACTGATTCATTTTTTAAACACCCAAACAAATCAAACTCTTTTCTTAGTAGTTTCTTTTTATTTTTCACAATTTCTGCACTTCCCAAACATTTAACTTTCAATTTGTTCCAGAGATCTGTAGAATTCTTGTACTCGAACAAAGATATTATATCTTCTCGGACAGATTGAAATAGCAGTGCGATGCATTTTTGCTCAGCAACAAACGTTTCTATTTCTTCAGATGATGTCAAACTTTCACCAGTTTTGCCTCCATCATTATATCCGTTCTTTAGACTCTTCCAGCTAGGATACGCAAATGCCCTCAACCATTCGTCAAACTTCTTGGCCCACCGACTGTACTCTTCGATAGCCATCAACTTTGGGGGTTTGTTATATGTTCCAAAAGCACTATCAACTCCCAAAGCATCCGATAAGCTTTTCTTTATATTCGGCGTGTTCTCATTGGTGTTGTTTGTCGTATTGTTCAAATTATCATCTCCACTGTTTCCAGCAAAAGCAAAGATATCACAGAATGGATTGTAATCATCCATCTTCACGTACCTGAAAAATCAGCAAACACTTAGTAAATTTTAAGTTTTGAAAAAACTGCTAGTTCAAGCGAAATCACTTGAAGCGAAACAGCTTCAAGTAGAATCAGCAACTTTCAAGCGAACTCAGGTAATACAAGTTCAAGCGAACTCAGATAATACAAGTTCAAGCGAACTCAGCTTCAAGCGAAAACAGTTGAAATGTACTTTTCAAGCGAACCCAACAAGATATTTCAAGCGAAATGTGATTTTCAAGCGAGATCACCTATGTATTTCAAGCGAGATCACCTATGACGTCATCTATTTACGAACAGTTTCAAGCGAAATGTCAAGTTTTTGTATGAATTTGATCGATTTTAAGTCCAATTCACTCAGGGGATTAGTTAACACTCTATTTCGCTTGATATATATGAGTTTCAGGCCATTTCAACCGTAAAAGTATGTCCAAATCAGAAAAGAATGAGTAGAAGTATGAGAATCCGATGATTTCAAGCTGCAATGGTATGAACTCCTTGTCCTAAGCTCTGATACCACTTGTTGGATCAGTTCCGTGACTCTAAACAGTCAATAAAGGTAGTTCATCATCATTTACTAAGGCGGAATCAAAGTAAACAACGTCACACAGCTTGTTCCTTTTAATCTTTCTTTTCTATTGCTGATTTTCGAGATTTTACAATGATTTCTAACAAGATTTTGGCTGCACCTTGTCTCACAAACAAGATTTCGACCTGTTGTGTGCTTGTTCAACCTATCTAGACATAAGACTCGATTAAGACGAAGTTAACAGACATTCAATGCACCAACAGCATGAGGTGACGGGGACTAATCAGTCTAACCAATAAGATCACCCAAGGTCAAAATAGTGTTGGAACTTACATAAAACACTTGGCAATATAGGGTGATAGAGAATAAACATGTTGACGAACTCGTACTATTGAGTGGTCAAGTGGCAACTGGGTCGAGTAGGCTACAAGTTAAGAAATACAGGACACAAGTTAAAGTCCATGAGGACTTACGCAAGGAAGGCGCACGCGTCAAGGCAAATGATGACTTTTGACTAAAAGAAATAATGTCTGAAAAACGAAACTAAGGGAGTTTGGCACAAACCAAAAGAGCCACGTAAAGAAGGTTTCGGGGACGAAACCTCTTTAAGTGGGTGGACTTGTAACACCCCGAAAATATAAAATTACATATTAGAATTATAAAACATTAAATAAACAAGAACAAACTAACTAGGACTAAATAACCCAGTTAGTTACAAGTCTTGTAGAAACTCATAAGTGGGTTAAAACACTCAAAATATAAACTAAAGGAAATTAGAGGGACCAAAGGTGTCAAAAATGAAACTAATTATAATAAAAACCATTTTTAATCACAAAACACACATTTGAGTGTGCTGGGATCGATCAAACACAGAAGGGGGTGACCAGAGCTTCTCCAAACCCTAGTTCATGGTATTTGATCAAATTGAAGACCAAATTCTGTCCCAAATCAAAATCCGAACATAGATTAGTGATCACCTCAGTGAAAGGGATCATAAGGTATGTAAATTTTGTGGAAAATTCCCATTTAAATTTCTGAATGAACATGGGGAATTCAAATTAGATGTTGCATGAGTGTTGTATAGATGAAATTAGAGTAATATGATGTCTAGGGATAAACCCTAGATGATTTTTTGTTAAAATTTTGCTTGATACTAGTGGGGTTCATAATCACCATTGTAGGTGATTAATGAGTTTTGTAGAAACTTGATAAACACTAGGATTATGATTCTTATCTAGTGTAATCCGAGTTTTAGGAAGTAATTTCTGAAATATTGATGTTAAAAACATGTGTAAATTGCCTAATTGATGTTAATCTTGGCTAAACAAAAAGTTATGAACTTAATGATAAGTTATGAGAAATTATGCCCTTAAGGTGTTTGTGAAAATGCTTAAAAGAAGATTAAAAACTGGAAATTTGAGTTAAAACGCGTGTTTGTAGAGTTATGGCAAACTATGCGTATTATGTAAACAAAAGAGTTCTAAACGGGTTGTGATTGAACTCTATAGGGAAGGAAACCGGAGCGTCAAGTGGACAAGCCGGTGGTGACACGCGATTGAAAGGGGTGCTTTGAAAGGTACGTGACTTTGGTCCCGTTACATTACGTATAAATGTTTGGTTTTAGCTTGTTAATGGTGTCATAATGTAGTATATGCGTTTGACGTGTCATTTAAGTGGCGAAGCCCACTCGACATTCAAACGGGTCAAAATATTGGTTAGAAATAGTTGGCTTGACATTAAAGTGAAGAATTTCACTCGTCAACCCAACGGGTCAAAACTATGTCCTTATATCGATTCTTACGCGTAAAGATTTGAAAGCCTCATATTGCGCTGGTGCTAGATAGCAATTTTAGTAATGAATGGTTATACTAAGTTAAGGTTATGAATCCGTGTTACCGGGTCGAATGGTAGAAACTAGTTGCAAGAATTGCATAAAGTGGCAATGCTTGAATTTATAAAAAAAAACAAGCATGAAATTCGAATACGAACGTTAAGCCATGTAATGGTATGGATACGCCAAGAATTTCAAGCCCGAGGAATGGGTAAATAAGATTAGAATGCCAAAGAATAAATTGACGAACAATTTGCACACATAGTTAACGGGTCGAATAATCGAAACAAGGATTTTGTGGGCCATTCGTTCACAATCCGGGTTTCGTTAAGTGAAATTTATATGGTTAGATCCGTAATCTTAATACGGACATATAGGAAAAAGAATTGGCTAAAACGGATATGTAAATAAAAAGTTATGAGGAATTAAGCGGGAAAAAAATAAAGAAGGCTGAGCTGGGCGAACCGTGGGCCACGGTTCTGAACCGTGGCTCACAGTCTGGCAGTTCTGCTTTGAGTTGGGTGAACCGTGGGGCACGGTTCTGAACCGTGGCTCACAGTCTGGCAGTTCTGCTTTGAGTTGGGTGAACCGTAGGCCACGGTTCTGAACCGTGGCTCACAGTCTGGCAGTTCTGTTTTGAGGTTGGCAAACCGTAACCTACGGTCGGTTTGAAATAAAATTTTGATTTTGTTTGTTTTTCGTTGTTTAGCAATAGAACTTGAATTTATTTGATATTATGATGTCAAAACTAATAATTGATGTGGTTTTGACCCTAGGTAATGCTCGTTTGTTGTGGATATTGATCAAGCAAGGGAACCAAGAACCGAACACAAGTTTTGAATGCTTCCGCGCTAATCTAATCTAGTTTAAAACATGTTGTTTTGTAAACTCTTTTGAATGTTGAACATTTTAATCTAGTTAGTCGACTATGTTAAAATTCCATAATGACGTACATCTTACTTATTAACTAAGTTTTTTTGGTCATGTATATCGAATTTAAAAAGTCCGTATTTTATGGTTATAAAATGAAATTATAAGACGAGTGTTACACATAGATGAATATTTAATTTAGAAATATGTAAAAAAAAAAAAAATTGGTCGTGCATTTACAAAGGGGTGGATAGGCCTTTTTTATGGGTTTCAGTAACCTATTCGGTTTTAAAAAAAAATAGTAATAACTTTGTATAATTTAAAAAACAAATAGTGAGAATCCATTAAATCTACTAGAAAAAGTACCTGCATTTACATTGGTGTAAGTAAAGTGGTGTAAAATCATCTTACGTGACAATGTACGGAATCTATAAGTGTGTAAAGTTTTTTTACAATGTTGTAATTTTTCACAAACGTTTTTTTTTTTTTTTTTCAATTTCCGTTAAGTAAGATAATATGTAGATATTTTTAAGATAACTTAAAAAAAAAACATATTTCATGGAGTTTCACAGTTATCACAACTCAAAAGAGTATGCTTAAGTCTAAAACATGACGTCTTTCGTAAGAAGTGTAAGAAGGCATACTAATTTACATGTAGGCATCATATTTTAGACATAGTCATACTGTTTTGGGTTGTATTGGTAAAAAAAACAACAAACATAACAATTTAAGACACAATACAATGAATTTTAGACTTAAAACATCATGTCAAGAACGTTAAGTAGTGTGTTTTAAATTGGAAAAATTACAAGTTTTGTCCTTTATCTTTATAGTACTTTACAGGCGGTGTCCTTTTTTTCAAATGTTGCAGACAGTGTCCTTTAGTAGGTATTTTGTTGCAAGTTTTGTCCTTTAAGCTTAACCCAGTTAGATTTTCTTGTTAAATCTTGTCACCCAAGGGTATTTTAGTCTTTTTACCCATTTATTTATATTATTTAAAAGAATAAAACACAATATTTTTAAAAATTATTATTATTATTATTATTATTATTATTAAATCTTTATGTTTCTGCAACCACCACCATCAAGCACCACCGTTCACCACCCTGAATCACCACCTGCCATCATCAACCACCACCGGCAAGTTTCCAATTAATCCCCAACCTTCCATGTTTAACCTAGTCTAAGTTTCCCAAAACAAACCTCATAGTGATATCATAACAAACAATTAATCCCCAACCGGCCATTTTCAACCCAATTATCACAATTTCATCAATCTCCAATTTCCCCCAATTTTCATCAATCTCCAATTTCACCTACAATTTCGCTGAAATAAATAAGAGTATAAGAAACCGATGCCGACTTGACATGAAGAGAATCAATCAGATTCTGATAATAAACTTGTATTCCTAAATTTGGTGAAAATTAACATTAATTAATTTTCTTTCAAATGCCTAGACATTATCATCAGCTCAGCATTTAACCGAAACCACCATCTTCACCGCCTACGGTGGCCACCGCACCTGAAGACCAGAAACAACGACGGCAGTTCACCACCATCTTCACCGCCTTAGCGCCGCCACAGCAACCACCCACTACCCCTCCGTTCACCTCCACCCGAGCTGCACCTGAAGACCCATCCTTCATCCTTATTTACAGAAAATCATCATAATGTTCCACCCTTCATCGTTTAAATCAGATTCAAAGCTTTCGATCTCATATTCAAAACCATCTAATTTGTGGGTTTTCGATCTCAGATTCATAGCTTTAAATCAGATTCAAAGGATTTGAAGATTGAAAAAAAAAACGGGCTTCTAGATTCGATGGTGATGATGAACAATCAATGGGCATGAATTTGTGAGCATGAATCGATGGTGATGATGAACAATCAGGGGGAAGGAGATATAACAGAGAAAGAGATGGAGAAGAGTGAAGGAAATTAGGGTTTCTGGGGGATTATAAAAGTGGGGAAATGAAGTGGTGGGTGGAAAAGACATAATTACCCTCATGTGTTTATCATGTGTCACAAATTAACTGAGTTTTTTTAACTGAGTTGGGTGTAAAGGACAAAACTTGCAACAAAATACCTACTAAAGGACACCGCCTGTCAACATTTGAAAAAAAGGACACCGCCTGTAAAGTACTATAAAGATAAAGGACAAAACTTGTAATTTTTCCTTTTAAATTTCATGTCTATAATACATTGCATTGTGTTTTATGTTGTTATGTTTAGTGTTTTTCTTGCCAAAACATTATGTCTAAATTCAAAATATAATGCCTACATATTAATTCGTATGCATTCTCACAACTCTCACGAAAAATATCATTTTATCCAAAAATCTCATTTGTTTGTTACATTGCGAGAGATGGAATCTTAAAGCGTAAAATCCAAAAATCTAATTTCTTTCTACATTGAATATATAAAGAGAAATTCATAACTTTAAAAAGTTAAACAGCTATTTCTGTCCAATAATTCAATGCTTATCACATGTGTATATCCAATAACTAGTGTGATTGTATACGTTTCACTGATAAAATATTTTCAAACGCGTTTCAGGTAACTTATTGTGAAGGTAATAGAAGCCCGCTATGGAGCACTGAAGGCTTAAATAAAGTGGCTATGATTACCTGAATAAAAGAAGAAATTTATGTTTTATCAATTAGGGTTTATTCTTATAAAAACATTTTAATGTAATAGGGGTTTTATCCCATTTGTTTAATATTAAACTTTGGTGTTTTGCAAACTCTAAAATTTTCCTAACTACGATCCTGATGATAATTTTCACTGCAAATTTAATAAACACTGGTATCACATGTATCTGGCCCACGGCTCCCGCCCAGGGTGTGGTCGGGGGCTGTGACAAAAATAGACTAACCGATGACTTCGGTTTTAGCTTCAGTTGAGGATATAACTGAACCATGCACATCACAATGAAATAGACTAACCGATGGTTACGCCTATGACATATATCTACCGGTGAATACTACAATCAATATTATACAAATAAGAAAATTACCAGAAATAAGTACCACAATGCGAAATGTCCCCCTTGCCACATCAATTAAAATAATTACCATTAAAGTGTAAATTGTTGAAGGCCATTATGTAATTTTAAAAAATCATGCATCATATGCTTTTGCGTGTTCATGATGGATAAAGTTAGTAACATTGTAAACTTTCTTACTTACCCTTCTCAAAGGTGATATACAAGCAAATGAAGCATGGTTATGAAAGTTACATCATGCCTAAAAAAAATTATAAGATGCACCACTATATTTTAATTAAACTTACCATTTAAGAAATTGTAAGAGACCGCATAAACATGTGGTACACTTATAATCTTTTTTCTTTTTTATAATTTAATATAACTTTTTTTTATTTCATATATATTGCGGAGACGTTCTTATTTTTATCTACATTTCCTCTTGATAATATACAAGTTATCAAAGCACAAATGTAACGCATGGTCAACTTGTATGAGCTCGTATCTACAGGGTCAAGATCTCTTCTGGGAGGTTGTTCAAGGTTTAGACACCATAAAACAAAGAAATGTCATGAATGAGGCAATTAACAAGTGGAAGATAAAGGTAGGTAAAGCCATTTATGCCAATGATCTCTGGATCAAGTGGTGGAGGGCTTGAATTTCTCTTGAGAGATGCAGGTTCGACTCTCACTTGGTGCAGAGTGAGGCACTGGTGGGCAATGATAGGAGATCCAGGGAAACCTGGGTTGGATCTTTGAGCCAAACGGGTTTTACCGGTAATTTCTCCGTCGTGCCTACGGACGGGTGGGTTATCGGGTTTTCCCCGGAATTGGTGGTGGACTCGGGTTACTCTCGGAGTACTCCGTTTGTCAAGTGGGTGCCCCGATAATGCTCGGCATTGGGTTTGTTGGATGTTCAAAAAAAGGTAAAGCCATTTATGTATTTGTAATACCCGAAAATTTTAAACCCTAAAATAATAAATATCAATTAAAAATGGCGGGTTTAAAACAAATTTAATACATTTTGAATTCAACTAAAGGATCATCATCCTAACGGTACATTTTATCTAGTAGAGATTAGCTAAAAGTTTTGCATGTCGTATTTATAAATATAAGTGTTTTTAAATTAAAACTAAACTAAAATGATTATGTTGTAAATTGCCTTAAATCTCAAGAGAAGAAATTGAAAATACGAATTAAATCACCCACATCATCTTAATCTATTCTTTCTTTCCAAAACCACTCCCTAATCAATTTCCGAAATCCGGCGAGATTTACGTAGTCTAAATTAAATTATGAAATCTTGACCATAGATAAGAATCTATAGACTAAATCAATTCCACTCACAATTTACGCACACATGAACCTTTGTTTTTCGATTTTTTTCCCTGAATGGCTGAACCGATATCAACAACCATCGCAAACTTTTCTTTCGAGCCACCGGTGGTAGCTAAACGGAGGAGCTTCAAGCAAACCAGTTGGAAAGAAACCGCCATCATCCGACGTTGCCGTCTTTTGTTCTGTTACATCCGCTGGCCACCTGCAATGCTTGTCACAGCCACCGCCACTATTTGTCAAGAATCAGATTAATCAACGCGGCCGACCATCAGTTTTAAACGACGCCGTAAGTCTGTTCCGCCACGGTTCATGTGTGCAAAGCCGCAAAAGAAGCTGAGCATCGCCACCACATTGATCGACTTTCCGTCGTGACGGTCGGGTTCTGTTTGTAGCCTCCGTTCACACCGAAGACAGGCAGATATATAACTCCGAGCCATCTCCGCATCACCAATCTAAGCCGCTCGTCGCTGCATTTCTGGGTCTGAACCGCATCGCTGCTGCGTTGAACCGCCATAAGGTAGCCTTGAAACCATTAGTCGACTAATTTCTAACCTTTGATCTCAGATTTGGGATGGGTTGGTTTGTTATTGTGTGCATGCATGAGTGTGCGTGTATGGGTGGTGTGTCTGTGTGTATATTGTTGGATTATTCGGGTTTGTTTACGGGTCACCGGTCGGTGCGTTATCGGGTCGCGGTTTAACGAATCTCTGGATACGGGTCACCTAGCTAAACTATTGGGTTTTATTTTACTAAGTTAGCTAGTTAATTATTGTTAAAAGGGTCATTTTAAATCGGAGTCAAAGGGGGGAAGTACGAAGATTAATTAGGAGATCATGGACTACATCGTCCAGTTTGTTAGCTGATATTTAGCATATGACAATTATGTATTTGTTATAAATAGGTGTAGGATTATTTTATTTAGAATACAACCCTTTTCATTTGATACAACTTTCTTCGATAGTCACTGCATATTATTTCTTTACGTGAGTGTGTAGTGTGTATTATCAGGGGCCTGAACCAACATATATTGTGTGTGATGACATAGTATATATATAGTATATATGTGGTCAACAGTTATGAACTAATAATTCATATGAGTCTTCAAATTTATTTTACTTGTATTAACTTTTGTTTTAACTAAATTAATGTATTCTAAAACTTAAAGCCTTTTATTTAAATAAAAGAAAATACCTTATGAGTTAGTGGACTTTAAAGTTTAAACGTAGATATTGTGATTCATATCTTGAATTGTGAAATGGCCTATAGCTTATTATAAGATTCTCTAAATCAGTTACCTTATTATTTATAAACTGTGACTAGATGTTTATAAAAAGGTATACTTCATCTGACCTACAAGTCATGGTGTAAAAATGCTAAAATAAATTATAAGGGGTCATGGACACAAATTAGTTAACAAGTGAAATAATTGGCGAAACTAAATGATAGCTTATCATAATCAAAATACGACAATGCTGTAGGTTTTTGCGACGCGTGATTCAAGCCTTACGACTTATACCACCTTTCCTTAACTACTAATAAGGTACGGATTCCGTTTCTTTTACATCGTAGTATAATTTTACTGTTCGTTACTCGTTAGTAAATATTCTGTTTTCTTTTCCTCATAGTATAAGTTGGTATCCGTTACCTTGTAGTACGGATTTTGTCCCTTTTTCATCATAGTATAAATGTTGTTTCCATTTATTGGGTACGGAATCTGTTTCGGTTACATCGTAGTATCTTTTATTTATTAGATTCATTACTCTTTGGTACGAATTCTTTAGTCTTCTCATCATATCCGTTACTTTGTAGTACGGATTATTGTCTCTGTCTTAAAATGTTATTTTCATTATTCGATGCCTGTTTTCGTTCGATATGTGATATGTCATCTGAGTTAGTATTTTATTTGCCTACTTGTTATTAGTGTGTTGTAGCATGCCATACCTCAGACTTGTACTCGTGGTCGCATGTTCCTGTTAATATTATATTAAGTAGGATGTAAATTATTTACAAGGCCTTATTATTTGTACTCTGTCACCCAAGCATGTCTGGCTAATCATTTGGGCGTCAACGGCATGGCACTTATCGTGACAGTGCGTAATCAAAGTTCACGGCGTCTCTTGCTCGTGCTTGTGTAGCACCTTGGCCACTAGAGGCGTATAGATCGATCTTAGCTCTGAGTTTGAGTTTGTTTGTCTGGAGATGGAATAAGGGGTGAACGACACACTCACCATCTCATAGGTGCATGGACTAGCTAGCTGTGTACCAGTTTGTTTATGTTTCTGGCTCTGGGTGCTTCTGTGTTACATGACTTATTTTGTTGATATATAGTTGTCGTGTAAGTTAGTATATGTTTCTGTATGTGAATATGTTAAGTATCTGTTCTGATATGTGTGTATGCATCCGGTTGTGTTTCTGATTGTGCATTGGGTTAATTATGCTTTTGATTGTGTTCAGTATCCGAGTATGTTATGTATTAGCTATGTCTTTTTTGACTCAGTATATGTACCGGTTTGTATCAGATTTGTCTCAATCAGTATCAGTCTCAGTTTGGACTTAGATTCCGTGTTATACGTTTAGTTTGTGTCCGACAATACCTGTATTCAGTATTTGATTCGGTGTTTGTCTTTGTTCCGTGTCCATTTTTCCGATCGGTTTTAGAAATTTCGTAAGGATTCAATTATTCTACGTTTAAAAATCAAGTTATCGAGATTATTTTGGTTATTAAATATAAATCTCCAAAGCTATACAAATAGTTATTTTAATTAAATAATAACTTATGAAATTTGATTAATTAATAGAGATGGTTTTGAATCTAAACGATTATTTTAAATATAATAGCTTCAACAATCCTTTCTTTTAAAGATTATATTATTTTTAATGGTATTTAAAATGTCTAGGCTTACGTTTTTGGTTTTGTTTCTGTATCGGCTTTCCATGTCAGTTTACGTAACTTTTATAAGTATTTCATTTGAAATCCAGCTTATTACATTTATTATATTCCTAAATTATAACTTTTCAAAGTTAGAAAATTGTTCTTTTTTTCGAATGTTGATTTGCTACGAAATGTGATAAACTATTTTTATTTTGATAAAATTCAAACGCTCAATATAAGAAAATACTTTTGCCAAGTATTTTATTTTAAAAATAATAGCATTATTAAACGTTGTTTAAAATATTCGATAGTTATTATTTCTTGGATTTGTATAAACGTTTCATTTAAAAACTACAAATGATAGGTTAGAAACTTTTCTGGTTATACGGATACTAGATTATTTAAATGATGTTTTCAATAAGTTTGTTTATACAAGATAACATATTTTAGTCATCGTGGTCACCGATGTATAAGTCTCTACAACGGTTTTGTGTTGACTTTTGTTTCCGTATTAGTTTTCGTTAAAGTTTCAGATCGGTTCGTGTATCAGTTTTGTATCAGTCTTTTGTCTGCATCTGTTTTCAGTACTCGTGCCAGTAATCTCGTTTCAGTTAAGTCTTAGTTCTGTTATGTTTTGCTTCCGCTGATATGACTTTATTTGTACTGTTGATTTCTCTGTTACTGAGCAATTTTTGGCTCAGCCGTATTTTCTTTTTTGTGTTTTCTTCCTATTTGTTTTACAGGTAATATGGGATGATCTGGGATTTCAGTGAGGAGCGTTGGGAAGTTGCTGGCCAAGATTCTTTATTTCAGTAATGTAATAAATGTAATTAGGATCTTTTATTTAATGCTATGGATTGGTTTTTAGTTTTGATATATGTAAGAGTGACACGTCAGCCCTAGATGGGTTGGGGTGTTACAGTATTGAAGATGATGATCGAAGAACTATTCATATATAATTGTGACAAAGCGACACCAAAAGAAGTTGGGGATGCCCTGGCAACCCTCTTCTAGAAGAAGAACCATACAAAACTTCAGCTATTGAAGAATGAACTACTATCCATTAGCCTACAAAATCTCACAATTCAGCCGTAACATCCCAAATTTTCTAATCCTGTATAGTTTAGCAATTTACAAATAAGACGAATGTGTGGTGTTAGATGCGGTATTTTCAATGTAGCCGAACTTGAGGGGGTATTATAATGGATATTATAAAACTTAAATCTTAACTTTGGGAACAATATATTAGGTGCATGAATTTAAGGGGCCTTATTGTAAATTTGAATAGTTAAAAACTATTAAAAGAAAAACCCTAGGGCCATGCACAGCCCAAGGTGTGCGACGAAAAAGAATAAGAGCGGACGACGACTGGTTAGCTCGAAGACGACGGTGGTTGGATCTGCAAATCACATCAAGGTAATCTTCTTTACGTTTACTCGCGTTAGTTAACTCGTTATTGTGTGGTTTTTGACGAGGATTTGGGTTTCAGTTAGGTTATTTTGTTGAGTGTAGATTGCTAAATGTTCCATAGTGTTGTGTGGAAGTGAGTGCATGCGTGGGAGGATGCATGGTGCGCATGAACTTGACCTTTAAATGCATAAGTTACATGTCATGTCCATAAGGCTTGGAATGTTGATGAGTCATAATGCATGCAAAGGTGGAGATGTGTATGCATGGGAGATTTGGGTGGCTCGGGGTGATCCGAATTTGATGATGCACGGGTTAGGATTTTTTGTGGAGTTAGATACGGAAATGTGGACGGGACCGGTTATGTGTTATACAATTATCGGATTGAAGTGTATATATGGGTTATTTGGTTACAGGTTTCGTTTTAGGACGCGGTTCGAGACAGTTAGCTTATGGATCTAATAACTTTGCAACCGGTAAGTGATGTTTAATTGTGTAGTTGATGAATGATGATATATTATGCTGGTGACGAATGATGGTTAATTATGCGGGTGAAAATTTTATTTAATTATGCAGGTGAGGAATGATGTTTTATTGTGTAGTTGCAGAACAAAGTTAACTTACAATTGAATTTATTCTAAGGAATGTCATGGACGTTTTGAGGAACGAGTTTTAACGGGTAATCGTACTTAACGATAAACTAGTCTTTTAGGCTTGTTGTGTCCTAGAAACGAGTCGGTTTGGTTAATCGGCCTATGGTATATAACGCATTGAGGGTTTGGTGTTTAGGTAATCTAATCCACATCGAAAAGGATTACTTGTAGGGTTGTTGGTTGTAAGATACGGGTGGAGTTGCGGGTCATTTTCAGTGTCGGGTTGGAGTCGTTCTACTTTAAATGGGAGTTAACATATTTTAATACAATGTTTGTGATTTTAAACGATGGCGTTTTGGTTTTAAAATAAAGCGTTTACGACGGCTTATAAAATGCGTTAACTTAAATTATTAGAAGTCACTCAGCTACGCTGATATTTGCATGTATGTTAGATTTTTTTGCAGGTGTCTGATTCGAGTCGATGTTGCTCTTGGCTAGCGGATGGGATTACTCATAATATGGTGGAAGGCATTTGTGAGATTGGAGACTAAATAACATTTTGAGTTTTTAATAAATCAAGTATTGTTTAAACTGAAACTTCCGTTGCGTATTTTTAAGCTATGACTTAGTATTAAACACTACACTGTGATGTAACCTAATGGTAAGGAGCCGGATTGAGAGCCTTACATCAGCAATACATACACAATGTTAAAACTAGGGGTGTGCAAAAATCGAATTAACCAACCCATAATCGAATAAAAGATTGATGGCCCAGTTAATTATTTTTCTAAAAACCGGAAGTAAAATGTCGGTTATGGTTATTAATGTTTCTATACTTGCCATAACCGAACTGAACTAGCATGTAGTAAAATATTTGTCGGATTAATATTTGATGTTTTTAGTTATGAAATATCTTTTATGATCTTTTATTACCTTTTGATCAAATTTCCAACCCACATGGCATTTCATTCGTATGTTTTCTACTTACCATAGTATTGGGTCACAAAAATTGGCTTCAAACTTGCAACATGTGTTTTCTTCTAGGACTTGTGTCTAAACTTTATATAATTTTTTAAACCAAAACGAAACAAATTATATTCAATATAATCGAAGAATTTACATCGAGATAATTGGTAAACGGGCAACAAGTTGCGCCGCTACCCCTTTTTGAATAGCAAAACTAAGCCTTTTAAAAAGCCTTTTATATAATTGAAGATTAAAAAAATGAATCATAAATTAATAACTCTAGACTCTAGTTATAACAAAATTTTAAAGGTGGTAACCTTATGAACGTGGTAACAAGAATGGTGCTATGCCATGTTATTCCAAATAACAATAATACACATACAATATAAAGTTCGATAATGTCGACTTATAATACAAGAAGACACAGAAGTGAACTTATTCCAAATAACAATAAAACACAACTAAACCATGGATCATGGCCTTATTACACCACATTGACCATTCCTCGAGCATTAGGAACCAAACCATCCAACTAGATGGATATGCTGTTTGGAACACCTCTCCCGGTCACACCTTTTTCAGAATACGGTTTGAGAAGTTGATACGGAACCAATCCTGCACCACTACGATTCTTCAAATTGGGATCCGTGTTCCTTGAGTCTATGATTGCTTCCAACTCATTGAGCCTTCCACGGAACTCCTCAAAGGCTGCTTTTATAGCAGGCTCCGCCTCCCATGCCGCCTCACTATTTCCACCGATATATTCTTCATCTGGTGAATGACTTGATAAAACATCCAAAATCGCCATCACTTTTGTAGCTTGGATTTGGGATGGGAAGCATTTCAATAAAGCATCCTCGGGTCGCTTTATAAATGACTGCCATTCTTCGTCTGTGGGGTCTTCGTTGGGCATTTTGGTTCTCGAAATTGTCGGCCTGTTAGGGAAATAACCCGCGAAATCATATTGACCGAAGTTGACTGCTGAATGTTGACCAGAGGTCACCCACAAGATGGTTGAAACAATTCCAATCAAATCATCTTGGGTTTTGAGTTGTGGCCACCATTGTTCATCTTTCTTATCTCCATGACCAACTGTACGGATTTCATTCCACCATGCTTGAAGTTCTTCATCAGATTCCACTAAATTCGCTTGTGGGTAATAGTGGTTGACATAAGAAGTTGCCCATTGTTTAATGGCATCATAAATGAGTAAACCATCATTCGCATATGGGTAATCCTCGATTGCTAGTTTTACACCATGTGGTGCGGTTGGATCTTCAACCGCCATACCCCTAAACAATACCATACAAAGCAATTAGTTTGATCAAATGGATATACTTTCTTTCATTATTATTCTTTTCTATGCAAAAAATAATACCTGCTAATTAGGTCGGCCGGAAGCGCTTCATGATCAAAACGCCATTGCTGATCATATGCATCAGAGGAAATTTGCATACAATATTTTCCAGGAGCAAATGTTGACTCTATGATACCCATGGCATTGACGAGTAAAAGTCTAGCTAGAGAATTAATTTGCATAGTGTAACGGAAATAAGGGAGTAGAAATCGTCGAATTGGATGCATTTGACTGAGATGGCGATTGGTAGCAATAATGTAAGGTTCGGTAGCACAATGTGTTCTTAGCCTGCATTGTTGAAAAACTAATAAATTGATTAACTTAGAAACACAAAGACACAAACATGTAAATCGTTATAGGAAAAAAGCGAACTGACCAATGGCTAACAAGTTGGTGATAGGTAGAATCATGGGCTAGGACATGAGCCTTGGCTAGCTTCCAAAGCCATGCACCTGTAGCATCCCAAGCGGGTGTGTAGACATGCTTCCACTGTGGTTTCCCATCAACTGGTGGGCGAGTCAGCTCAATGGCTAGTGGCCTTAATGTTCCAGCAGGAGTAAGGAACATTAAAGTTCTTGAACCATACAAAGTTCTCCCTTCAGCCTCCGTTTTGTTAACATAAGGCAAGAGCAGATCATGATAATCCAGCATAAACAGCTTCTTTTGTGCTAAAGCCTGCAAGAACATAATTGGTTTTCTAATATTAATATAACATTTAAATCATTACGGGCCGAACAAAAGACATCAGGAACTTAAAAAAGTAAGCAGTTTTCGGTTTTTCATTACCTCCTCAAGAGTCATGAAACCTTTAATCTCTTCCTCTACAATCTCCTTTGTAATTGCTGACTCAGCTGGTCCATAGATTTCAGGGTCCAGTTTACTCATCAATGGCCATTCCTAGATATAAACACATGTCATAATCATTTACACAACATCTTATCTATGACTATACAATTGTTAGGGTCTAGTTAAGATGTTATTTATCCTTATAACCAAACTTTTTCCTATAAACATACCGTAACCAATTGTACGCGACAAGGATTAATACCAGCAAGCATTTGCCGGCAAAACTCTTCATCACGGAACCATGAGAATGTGTCTCCTGCAGTTAGTCATTAACACACAATGAACTTAACCATTAAACCAAATACAAAAATGATGAATGCTTACTATCAATGGTTTCGGGGGTCTCAAACTTGATAACGGTATTTGCGGCATCAGTAGCCCCTTTGACAAGTCTAGGTAAAGCACTTAGAATTCCATTGTCAGGAGAAGGAACATTAAGACCTTCATTATAAAGCAAATCTATGGATGTGAATAATGGAAACCCCTTGTCTTTGTCTGTTACAATTGAGTCTAGCAATGGTACAACTCCATGAAGCACAGAATACAAAGTTTTTGCTCCAAAGTTTACACTCTTATCTCTGAAAAATCTTCATCCGCGGGTACATAAAAAGGGAGCGAAGTTCTGCTTTCCGTTAAAGGATCTGTAATTTAACGGATCTATTAATTTTCAGTAAACTCCTTTTCTAAGCAGTAAAACTCTAAACGATTTTAGTTTCATCCTCAAACAGATTACTCGAATGACTAATTCAAAAAAATTCTATATTTAATCAGAAAACTTCTCTACCTAATTTGTTGTTTACTCAATTTTTATTTTCACCCTTAGACAAATTACTAGAAAAACTAATTCAAAAATTTTTGTTGAATTTCATTAAATTCCTATTCTAATCAGCAAAATTCTAAATCTAATTTGATATTCACTCATCTCTGATAAAAAAATATAAATGATTTTTGTTTCATCCTCAAACAAATTACTCGAATACCTAATTCAACAGATTTTGTTGAATATCATTACATTCTTCCTCTAATCGGAAAAACTCAAAACCTAAAACAAATTACTCGAATAACTAAGGGGTGTTTGAGATTGCTTATTAGCGTAATAACTTTTTAAAAAGTTAAAAAGTATTTGGGTGAAACTATTTTGTGAGCGGAAAAGTCAATAAGTCACCCAATTGTGACTTATTAACTTTTTCAAAAAGTTACAAGTTGTTTTGAAAAGCTAAGCCAAACATGGCCTAAGTTCATATATTATAATCTTCAATTGTACCTTTAGAGGACATTTTGCGACCAGTACCGGCCGTGCTAGATCTAAGCTTTGATCCGGATCTCCGAGATCGTTGTACACATCATAATCATAGATCCGCTCGAATGATTTACGTTCTCCTTCTCCATTTCCTCGAAGCGATTCCATATCTTTCTCTCGTAACGGCTTCAGTGCCGTCGGCGTTTCCAACGGTAGATATGACTGTAAAAACGAATCGAATAATCATAACTAAATGTCTAGATATAGTACTTTCTTCTGCTACCGGTCGCCGGAGCTGCCATAGGTTCACGACGGCTTACCACGATATAAAATAACAATGTCATGGTGGTATATTTGAAAGTCACGAAAAACTTATTGGTTCAGTTTGTTACAATATCTAAACTCATTATAACCATAAAAATGAATAACTGCAACAGGTTCGGAACCTAAATAAAATAAACTACTTATGACAGTACATACGAATAAAAAAAGTAAAAATAAATGGCAAAAAATAAGTAAAAGGAAAAATACTAAAAGTTTATAGTCTAAACAATAATTATGATAAAGTGTAAAGGAAAAAAACTAAACGTTGACTTTTTAAATATTAATTATAATAAAATGTAAAGGTAAATAATGAAAATTAATAAAATAAAAATTTATTAAAGTTGAGGAGCTAAACATATCATTACCAATGTTGAGGGGCCAATGATAGATGATGTTCATAAAATTAGAGAAATATATGTTCTCAATTACTATCACGTATTAGGTGTAAAAATAAATAAGATCAGATTGAACCTTGTAGGTGAAAAATATTCTTTTCTCAGGGTTATCGTATTTGGAGTGAACCCATGACTCGCATGTGAAGGTAACACCGTTGTTAAGGACAATGTTCTTGAAAAACATCTTCTTGCTATACTCGTTTTCAACCAACACAGCTCCTATCTCCCCAAAATCTTTAGGGACGTCGAAGTCGCATTTGTATGTGTACACGCTAATGTCCAAATCCAATGCATTGTATCTTGCGTAAGCCTTCACTGTCTTTTGGTTTCCTTTTGCTGTATCAAGTGAATTAAAAGTTTACACATTCAGAGACGAACTTAGGTTGATATTTAGCTAGCGTAATCTTAGGTTGATATATAACTTTACCATTTTTATAATAAATTTTTAATTGACTGTTATTTTGTTTCTATGTTTCTAAATTGAAGAGTTGTGATTCTCATTTTCTTTTATTTATTTATTTTTTTTTCCTTTTATTATCACACATATTTAAAACTACAAAAATAAAATCAAGTCTAACTTATTCAAGTCGTGTAGTATACAGGATTCAAACATAGTATTATTAGTAACTATTAATCTAATTTTACTTCAACCACCTATCAATAATATATTAATATATTAAAAATGTCAAGTATATAAAACATCTATATTTATTATTAATAGAATTAATTACATGTTAGTATATGTGGTTTACTTATTTTGCGATTTTGATACCTATTTTTTAGAAATTACACAATTGGTACCAACTTTTACAAATTATTTCATCATTTTCTATACCTGACTTTTTACGTGGTCCGTACGTGACTTTTTCAGAGTCAAAAGTAGAGATAAACGTAAACTGTTAATTGTTGATAAATATGGTAATCGTCGGAGTAAGGACAACCAATGCTGTTTACAAAGAAGTTTTTAGAGATTTTTAATTTGTATTAATAGATTTGTAAATTATAAATGTAACATTTATTTGTAATTTTTATAATTACATATAATAAAATATGTTATTACTTATTATAAATGTTTTTTATTGCATCATTTTCTATACTCAACTCGTGTAGTACACGGTCTATATCCTAGTTATTAATAAATTAAAGTAGAAAGTCACTTATCATTAATTGGAATCCTTTATTAGAATTTAGATATCTAGTTATCCACCTTTTAATGTTTGATATGTTTGCAAGATAAATTGAATATTATAAGCCCAGTTAATTATTTAATTAATTAATCGACGTAAACATGTTAACCTTAAATATGTCATTTATTTGTTGTTCTTTATCAAATGTTTTGACAAACATATAAATTTATGGTAATATAGTAAGGTTACTTAAAGTAAACGAGTATACTTACAATCAAGGTCATTAGAAACGAGCTCCAACAAAAATGACAACCCTAGAAGATCAGAAACACCATCAACAACACCACCAACGCCTACACCAGCAAGGGCGGAGCTAATGGTTGGTTGGACGGTGATGACACACTTGACGGTGGTCTCCTTGGTAAGAAAGGGGATTGATATGGCCTTAATGTTACCCGCAGTTGAGGTGGATCGTGCACGGGTAGCATTGGATTTCTTGGTGAACGTGTGTTGGCGAAGGTTGGCGGGGGAGTAGGCGTTGGAGGAGGAATGGTTGGTGGTGTCACCATGGACAAAGGCTTTGCGGATTGGTAGTAGGTTGTTAAGAGGGTGAGAATGGTTGATTTGAGAATTCAACATGGTTTTCTTTAGTCACTCTACTCTCACTCTAGTTTGGTGTGATCTGGAAGTTGAAAAAATACCTCTATTTATAGAGAGGAAATGTGCAATATTTTAATGTTTTTATTTAATGGGAAAAAATCGGATAAGAATGATACAGTTATGAATTATTGTTAAGGGTTGCATTAATAATTTACAATCTACGGCTAGAATGCATTTATTAAATTAAAATATAAAATCACAATATATGTAATGTTCTCATGTTATAATCTTGAAGTATTAATGGTATTTATTTTAACGTTAGTTCAGATATACCTCTACCTCAACTCATAGAAAAGTTTTTATCAAAATTATTAGACACCGTGTAATTAGTTAATAATGTGTGTAAATATGGGTTATAGTGTATAACCCTTTTCCAACTCGCAACTATATTTTTAGTTAGTCATGTATACATGTTTTGGTCAAAAGGAAATATAAAAAAAATTGCATGACAGGTAGGAGTTCTCCTAGTTCTCACAACTCCAAGGAGTTTTTAACCGATTGTTGCCCTCTTTGTGTATATGTGTGTGTAATGATCGAAACACGTATATGGATCATGTAGGTCCCTGAAATTGATTCAAAACAACATATTCCTTGTTGTTAATACATAAACAAGTGTGGAATCCAAGTGTGCATACAAACCAAGCAAGAACACATCCTATCGAAATACAACGAAATAGACCAAGGACATCGTTATACCTTCATTTGTATCGATATAGACTATTTCAATAAGCCTATATCGATATGTATGGACAAAAACAGAAGACCACATGCTTCTATATCGATCCTTTCTATCTCGATACATTATTTCTATTTCGATGTCAATCCTATATCAAAATAACAACTTATCACTTAACATGTCTACTTGTTAATTTGTGACAAGGATGTCACAGATTACACAACTTACAATCATACAAACGAAATAAGCAAAACTTAAACATTACGAGTTCAAGATCGACGTACAAAATAGATAAACATAAACACAAGCTACAGACACAAAATGCACCAACAAACTCCCCCTTGGTAGAAGCGTGGTCGTCGATCTTCTATGCTTCTACCATGCTTGATGAGTATCCGACCATTTGCTTCTTGAATTAACACCATAATAGTGACAGATACGAACTATCCACTGAAACTTCATTGCTTGTCGTGTGTCCTCATCGTCATCATAAATCTCGCTGTTGAATAACCTTGCAATATCTTTCTTCAACATATTCACAATCCACATACTGTCGAAGATACGAAAATTTGGCGTGTCATCTTTGGAAACTATCACAGCCAGTGTTGTAAAAGTCGCTAGGCGGTCCCTAGTCGGCCGACTGGGGAGTAGGGAGTAATCGGAGTACTCGGAGAGGACTCGGGGAGTACGCGGACATGGTAAATATAAAGAGAATTAATTGTTATATATTATTTATGTGTTAAAATAAGCATAATTCATGTCAACTGAGTATAATTTAAAATGAAACATGTTTAAAGTTCAAATATTCTGAATACAAGTCCGATTAGTCTGAGTACAAGGCCGAGTAGTCCGAGTACAAGGCCGAGTAGGCCGATTTTGACCGAGTTTAACCGATTAAAAGTCAACAAACCACGTTGACCGCCTAGACCGACTACGTCCGACTAGGCGCCGACTAGGCACCGAGTACTCCCGAGTAATCCCGAGGCCGACTAATTGAGACCGCCTAGGAGGAAGTCGCCTCGGAGGGGGTCCGAGGACCGAGTACTTTCCGAGTACTCGGCCGAGTAATCCGACTTTTACAACACTGATCACAGCTTCAGTTGTACCCGAATCATAACACCACAAACGCATGTTTCCCAAGAAATCATGTGGCATCTTCAACAATGGAATCAGTGTCATCACATCCGGTGCCTTGTACTTGAGTGTAACACCTCGAAAATTCACGTCCTATAATGTGTTGACACGTGTCATATGTTTGAACGTGTGAAAGAATGTTATAAAAGGACTAAAGTTGACAAACATGGAAAGTATGTGAATATACGGGTTCTAAATGTCAACAGTGAATAACTATACTTCATAATAACCCTACACGATGTTTATAACATCAAACAAATAAATCATGGATCATACGAAGCTAAAAGTGAGAGATTGCAAACTACAGGGGTTAAATGTGTCAACATGTTTAAGTTATACCTCTGAGTGACCTTTTGACAAACCCGAAGCTTTGTAACTGTTAATTATGCTCACTAGAATGCACGATATAAATTTCGTAAAGTTTCGTTATCATATGAGAAACTTATGATCAAATTCGTGTGCGAAGGGTTAAAGCGTCAACGTAGAAAGTTAGGACTTTTCGGGTAACAATAAAGTTAACCGGGGACTTAACAAAGTGGGTATATGTTTTAAAGCCCATATAAATCAATTTGGAGGGTTCAAGATGCAAGAAACAAAGGTCTAATCGAAGTTTGAAGAGCTAAGGATCAAAACGCAATAAATCAAAAATTCAGATTTGTGCAGACACTCCGTCGCGCCACGCGAGGAGCCCTCGCGCCACGCGAGGGACTGCCAGTACCGAGAAAAATGGGTTCTTGCCTGCCTTTTGCATTCTGCTCGACTTTAACCGATTTTCCACATTTCTCTTGACCCCTAAACAACCCCTAAGCACTAGGAACACTTGTTGATCAGTTGTGGTAAGTTATAGACCTATGTGTCAACATTTTATGGTGTTCTTGATCACTATATAAAGGCTTCATGTGCAACCAAGTTCCTCACACCGTCTCTTGCACTTCTGATCATTCTTGGAGCTCCAAAGCAGACTCTAGTGGTCATAATTCGTGCATAGGACTCTTGTAAGTTTACTTGACCTTTCTTAATTAAGTTTTAGCTTAGTTTTAGCTTAAAAGTCAAACCGTCGTAATTAACGGTTGACTTTAAGATTAATCACTAATGGTCCAGTGATTAGTCGAATTAAAAGTAGTTATAAGTTGGTAATTATATGGGTAATAAACCCTCAAAAGGGTTCCCCCTGATTCCCACTCTAACTAGGTCAAATATCGGGTCAAACTTGTATTTAAAAAGTCAACAGAATGTGTAAATTAAAATTTATGCATAATTAGCAATGTAGAACACATACAACCTGTTTGATCATTAATATAACTTGGTAGTTAGTGTAAGAACATGTCTAAACATGTTCAACCCGACAATTTCCTGTTAGACCCGGTTCGGAACCGAAAGTCGCATAGTTTGACTTATACTTTGACTTTCAGTTCTGACCCGTTATGGTATGTTTTAGAAATGCCTTAGAGCTTTATTTGGACCAGGTTACATGCTAGTATAACCCTCTGTGATTATACACCTCGGATCATTAGTTATCCAATTAATATGCATGATTCCGTTAATTGCTCATATGTTGACCATTATGCTCTTTTCACCTTAAAACATGATTTTTGGAAATGTAAAAGAGTAGAAAATTTAATTATTGATATATAAACTTGTATGCAAAATTTGACATCAGTTTGAGGTGTAGATTAAGAGTTATGCTCGTTAGCGTAAAATTAAAGCTTTATGTTAATTAAACGGCGTATTTAGCGTATAGCCTACTTAAACATACTTTTTGATATCAATCTCTTTACCCACTGATGTAATATATTATTTTGGGATTTTTAAAGATTTTTAATAAATTTTAGGCTGCGCATAACTAATAGTCGTAGGCTAAATCCGGTAATTGTCGGTTTTGCCCTTACGGGCTATAAAATGAGTTTTACATATCTAAACGACTCCAAACCTTTTGCTACTGATTACATATGATAAATAAATTATTTTAAGCCTTCTGGAAATACAAAAATATCAGCTTTATGCATAGAACCCGGAAACGGTTTCTAATCGCCCTTTTTAGCGTTTTTAACGCATAATATGTACAAAAACGATTTTAAACATACAAGGGTTGATACCTACTGATATTTGAGGCAAATTATAATGTCTTAACAGTAAGCAAAACTTGTTTAACTCAGACTTCAGTTTTGAGCTTTTCGGCTTATGTGAAATTACCAAAATACCCCTACGGGGCATAGTTTGGTTATAATTGGTAAATTTCACATATATACTTTATCCTACTGTTATAACTTGGTAAAATGAGTATTTTTGCTGATTACATCAGACCTGTAACTCAGGTAAATACTTAAACTCTTTTATAACCTTTTAAATGACCAAACTACCCCCACGAGGCATAGTTTGTGTTTAAATTAGTTCCGGGCATAATAAAAGACATCTTACTGATGTCACAACATATTTGAAGTATATTAACTTAGGAAACCTGTAAATGGCTCATATTTATACCCGTTACGCTTATTACGCGTTCGGTTCGGTTTATGTAACTAGTTTACATAAACTAGCCTAAACGGGTCAAACCTTAACGGTTTTATCTCGAAATCCAGAATGTGTATGAAATACCCATATTAAGCAAGTCTCTGAACTTGTCGGGTCTAAATCACATTCTATCCGGTCTTCGTTTAATCGTGCGTACGAACCGTATCTTTGAAACTAACCGGTCTAAGCCTAAGCTTAATTAAAGACCCGTTAGGATTCTAATAGGTTATTATAAACCTTCATTCCAGATTAGGAGGACCAGTAAAAGCTACTTGCAATTTGCTTATTGTGATATATACTTTGCTGCTCAGGTAAATACTTTTAACTTATTTTCCCTATACGGGCTTGGGTTACGGTATATAGCATACCGCTTGATCGGGCATCAAATCTTCCATCGTTGGGTGGTTAATTGAATAATTTGATCGGCTCATTTAAACAGTCTTGTTACTTAAAGCCTTTGGGGGGTTAATGACCATGTCCCGGATATCCTTGGCATCATTTTACGAAATGGCCACGACTTAAGCGCGGGGTGTAGGCGTACACCCGTCAGTGCACAAAAGAATAATGTGGTGTGTCTATTGATCTTTAACCCGGACAAGATCCGTGCTACTGAACGCACAAGGAACATGTAATTCGTTCACAAGATTATAATATTAAATAATTCTCCCAAGTTAAATAAAATGTTTATGCCATGTGCATCCAAACCAATTTTCAATCATTTTTCAAAATGAGTCAGTTGAATGTATTTACCAGTATAAACTGACGTATTTTCCCAAAAAGATTAAATGCAGGTACTAAGCGTAATTGGCTGGGATTTCTCCTTAGCATCGATAGAAGTCTCGCAAGCTTAAGATGCCTAAAGTCTGTTGAACTATCCATTTTATTACCGATCCTTCTGTGGATAAACTTTCGAATATTGTGACGTTTGATATTACAATATTAAATTCGGTTGATATAATATCTTTTAAATTGCTTCCGCTGTGCATATTTATATTGTGTTGTTTGACTATTATGTTACCAACCACGTCACGATACTCCCCCACCGGGCCCACCGGTGACACGTGGAAATCGGGGTGTGACAGGTTGGTATCAGAGCCAACATTGAGTGAATTAAACACTAGCCTTTTGTGTTTAATCTCAATGACACAAATGCACATTTCTAAACTTTCGAGTCTAGACATATAACATAGGACAAATTCCACTTTGTTTTGTTTTGTTTTGTCCTTTACTTTATTTTATATATGTTGTTGTTATCTCATATTATAATGACAGGATTTGAAAATGCCGCCAAGATTCCTCAGGAGAAGAGGAAGAGGCAAGGGGCCAGTCACCGCCCCCAATGATAATGAAGCTGGACCTTCGCATATGCGAGCTCCATCCACCACGGAGAGTGACGATCCCCGGCAGAACCGGAGGAACCTCTTTGAGCCGGCTAGACGGTCGGTCTCACACAGCTCAACGCCTCCGGTGCATAACCCTTATGGGCCACAGCCGGAGTATGAGCCCAACAACCCTCAACCTTCATACATACCATTACAGCGATCCTTATCGCACCACTCTCTTGGAGACCCTACACCGGTCTTCAGGGGCCGGTTTAACCCGACAAACTTCATAGCAGAACCAGTGGGTTTTAACCCATTGGGGCCGGAGGTTCATTTCTCGGGAGATCACGCGGACGATATGGACAAGGATACGGACCCCGTCGAGCCTGCCAGTGGTACACCAAACCACCCAATAGAGATCTCTGACGGATCTTCTTTCCATGGATCACCCTATGTTGGTCCAGATAGCTTTCAAGCTATGTTTACCCGGCACAAATGGTACTATACACCTCCTCGCCATTCACCTCCTCAGCAGCAGCAGCAACAGGATCCCTCTGTGGATTCGCGGTTTGTGGCAGTTACGCCACCACCTCCACCGCCACCAGTTCAACCGGCACCTCCACAAGCGCCAAGGCGTAGGAGAACTGGAGCGCGTATGTCGGCGCGAGCGGGAGATTTTCATTTTAGTTCTCCACGACAATCAAGTGGCAGCCACTATCCGCCACTTCAGGAGGACCCACAAATGGGTGGACCCTCACACCCAGTTGCACCGCAACCACCGCCTATGGGTTTTGATAACCCAATTCCGACATACACGGGTTCCATGGCGTATAACCCGTTTGAACAGCCAGTGCATACCAACTACAACTACGCAGAAGCCGACCCATACATGGTAGCGGCTAACTACAACACCCAAGGACCCTATGGAGATCCATGGGGAGTGGGGTACCCAACACATGGGTACCAAATACCTCCAAGACCTATTATCAGGCAACAATCGCAACCACCAAGGTTCTCCCCACCAGAGCGCGAAGAAATTTGGCAAAGGTTGGACCATGTGGAGCGAGAATTTCACCGGGAACGAAGGGAGCGACAAACTTTCTTCCAAGGATTGACAAGCTTGATCAAAGGAAAGAGCAAGAAGGACCACTGAGTCCTTCCAATTGTTGTAAACCCCTGCGTGGGTATGTATGTTGTTTATTTTGACCCCTGCGTGGGTCTATCTTTCTGTAAACCCCTACGAGGGCATGTTATTTGTGTAAGTCCCTGCGTGGACTATTATGTTATTAAGCCCCTGCATGGGTATGTGTGTTATTAAGCCCCTGCGTGGGTAAGTACTTGTTGAAACCCCTGCGTGGGTAAGTTTGTTTGTTTGTTGAAAAGTCCCGTTTAAGGCAACATGTAATCTTTTGATAATTAATGGAATGTTATGTTTATAAATTTCATCTTGCTATTATATGCATAAATGTTATATATGAAATAAATTAAAATTCATTCCTTTTAAAGATAATCTGCCTACTTAATTATTGAATAAGAATCTTAAGAGTGAAACCTAGTCTGAGTGTCATTATAAAGACCTGACCATGATGGTAAGGCCTGTTAAAAAGATTCAAATCCCAGTTAACATCTGAAAACATGTTAACACTCCTGGCAGAAGTGATTTGTTAAAAATCACACACGTCATTTTATTTAAGGATCTTTCTAAAGATTCCAAACCCAACTTAATGATCTCTGAATCATGGGTTAAATCATCAATTAAGATGATCATATTTTTACCATACGTGGTAATACGTGCCTACGGGCCCTGCTCGTTTCCATATGAGCCAAAAGACAGTGGTAGTTATGACTCCCTGTCTGGTAAAGGTAATGAACTATGTTCAAACCTTAAAAGCCTTGATTCTCTGAAATCATAGCTTATAATTTAAATTGTCCATGTGACTAAGCCTTATGTGCTAATATATATTGTTATTGTTTATAATTAGGATAAATTATAATTGAAATCCTAATTTAAAATACGATTAATAAATTAACCAAATATGGTCTCTGTTTACCATGGTTAATGAATTACCCTAAGGGGCAATTCCATAATAAACTCCCAAATAAACTATTGTCCTTGTTTTCTGTAACAGTTCAATTAAAATGGCTAACTCAGGTGAAATAAATAGCCATCCAGTGGAGAATTTTGATAACGCCCGAGTTAATTTAACGGGTGCTGAGTTGAAAGCGTTGGTAGACGACGCAGTTACAAAAGCTTTGGAGCGGCAGTACGAAGAGTATAGTGGGACTCGAAGTAGGACCATATCTAAACCGCATTCGAAGCCGCCTTCCAAAAAGGAAGAACCCAAGAAGGATGATGATCGACACTCCTCAAACCAGCACAGTAATCCATCTGAACATATTGTATTAAACCAAGGACCCCGTGAGAAGGGTTGCTCATATAAATATTTTGTTTCTTGCAAACCCCGGGATTTCACTGGGGAGAAGGGAGCCATTGACTGTATGACGTGGCTGGATGAGATGGATACGGTTGTGGATATCAGCGGATGCGCTGAGAGGGATGTGGTCAAATTTGTGTCGCAATCTCTTAAGGGTGAAGCTTTAGCCTGGTGGAGATCTCTGATTCAAGCCACCGGGAAAATCCCATTGTACAATATGTCTTGGGAACAATTTGTGGCCTTTATCAGGGAAAATTACTGCCCTCAGCATGAGGTGGAGAAGATAGAGTCGGATTTTCTATCATTGGTGATGACAAACCTTGACTGTCAAGCTTACCTAACGAGCTTCAACACGATGTCCCGGTTGGTTCCTTATCTGGTAACCCCGGAACCAAAAAGAATAGCTCGTTTTATCGGTGGTTTAGCCCCCGAGATAAAGGCAAGCGTGAAAGCTTCTCGGCCAGCTACTTTTAGATCTGTAGCTGACATATCCTTGTCCCTCACTTTGGATGCGGTCAGGCAGAGATCGCTGAGGAATAAGGAGGCTGAGATGAGAAAACGTGAAGATGATAGTTCACGGAGGTCGAACAAGAAGCACCGTGGGAACGGTGACAACAAGAAAGGACCTGAGTCAAGGAAAGATGGGCATGAGTCTGGTGAGAAGCCCAAATGCAAATTTTGCAAGAAGCAGCACTTTGGAAAGTGCAGACTTGAGTCGAACACACAGACTCAGTCAAAAACCTATGCTTGTGGTATATGCAAGTCCACGGATCACAAAACCTTGGATTGCAAGAAACTGAAGGACGCTACGTGCTATCGTTGCAATGAGAAGGGGCACATTAAAACCAACTGCCCTAAATACGCCAAAAAGCCCGAAGAGACCAACAAGACTAATGGGAGAGTCTTTAGAATGGACGCGAAGGAGGCTGTGCAAGACGATAATGTCATAACAGGTACTTTCCTTGTAAATGATGTCTATGCAAGAGTACTTTTTGATTCAGGCGCAGAGAAGTCTTTCGTAGATAACAAGTTTTGTGAATTGTTGAAATTACATTTCAAAACCTTGAGTATAAAATATGAGGTAGAGTTAGCAGATGGCACCATAGAAACCGTCTCAACTGTGTTAGATGGATGTGTTATATCCATTAAGAACCACTCTTTTCCTCTGTCTCTACTTCCCTTTAAGTTGGCCGGTTTTGACATAGTTTTGGGTATGGACTGGTTATCTCATAACCAGGCCCAAATTGTCTGCAACAAGAAGCAGGTAGTGATAAAGACTGCGTCTGGTGAATCACTTACCATTCGGGGAGATACCCAGTATGGACTGCCTGAGCAGGTGATTATGCTTAAGGCTTCCAAGTGTTTAAAGAAGGGTTGTGTCATCTACATGGCACAAGTGATTATTGATGAGCCTAAACCGAAGATAGAAGACATCCCTGTCATTTCTGAATATCCTGAAGTGTTTCCTGAAGAACTACCTGGTTTACCACCAGATAGACAAGTCGAATTCAGAATTGACATCATCCCTGGAGTAGCACCTGTTGCTAGAGTGCCTTACAGGTTGGCACCAACGGAGATGAAGGAATTGAGGACACAGCTGGATGAATTACTAGCCAAGGGTTTCATTAAACCTAGTTCATCTCCTTGGGGAGCGCCTGTCCTGTTTTTCAAGAAGAAGGATGGATCGATGCGTCTGTGTATCGACTATCATGAGCTTAATAAGGTCACAATAAAGAACAGATATCCTTTGCCCAGGATCGACGATTTGTTCGATCAGTTACAAGGGGCAAGTTATTTGTCGAAGATTGACTAGAGGTCAGGCTACCATCAACTGAAGGTTAGAGATGAAGACGTGCATAAAACTGCATTTAGAACTCGTTATGGTCATTACGAGTTCCTAGTGATGCCTTTTGGGCTCACTAATGCGTCGGCTGCGTTCATGGATCTCATGAATCGCGTTTGCAAGCCGTACTTAGATAAATTCGTCATCGTTTTCATCGACGACATTCTCATTTACTCTAAGAACCAAGCTGACCACGAAAAACACCTTCGTTGTATTCTTAAACTACTACATCACGAGAAACACTATGCCAAATTCTCTAAGTGTGAATTTTGGCTACGAGAAGTCCAATTTCTAGGACATGTGGTGAGTGAGCGTGGTATCCAATTGGATCCCGCTAAAGTTGAAGCTGTTATGAATTGACAAGAGCCAAAGACGCCTACGGAGATTCGTAGCTTCCTGGGATTGGCAGGATATTACAGGCGTTTCATTGCAATTTTTTTAAGGATTGCTGCACCCCTAACTTCCTTGACTAAGAAGAAAGTAAAGTTCGTTTGGGGCCCTAAGCAGCAAGAGTCCTTTGATATTCTGAAGCAAAAGTTGAGCAACGCTCCTGTACTAACATTACCTGAAGGCACTGAAGAATTCGTAGTTTACTGCGATGCTTCACACACCGGCATGGGGTGTGTGCTTATGCAGAAAGGCAAGGTTATTGCCTATGCATCACGACAGTTAAAGGTGCATGAAAAGAATTACACCACTCACGACTTGGAGTTGGGTGCCGTTGTATTCGCACTAAAACTATGGAGGCATTATTTATATGGAATCAAGTGTGTGATCTATTCTGATCACAAGAGCCTCCAGCATCTGTTTAATCAGAAGGAGTTAAACATGAGGCAACGCCGTTGGATGGAGACTTTAAATGATTATGATTGTGAAATCAGATACCATCCTGGCAAGGCGAATGTAGTCGTTGACGCCTTGAGCAGAAAGGAAAGGGTGAAACCCATCTGAATCAATGCCAAGAGCATTGAAGTAAAGAACAATTTGATAGAAAGGTTGTTAGCTGCACAGAAGGAAGCTGTGTTGGAAGCTAACTATCCTAACGAAAAGCTAGGGGTAACTGAGGAGCAGTTAACTCTTAGCAAGGACGGAATTCTAAGATTGAATGGACGAATCTGGGTTCCGATTTATGGAGGACTGCGAGATGTCATCCTCCAGGAAGCCCATAGTTCCAAATACTCCGTTCACCCTGGAGCTGATAAGATGTACCAGGATCTAAGGGCAAATTATTGGTGGATAGGCTTGAAGAAGTCTGTAGCCACCTATGTAGCTAAATGCTTGACATGTGCGCAAGTCAAAGCCGAGCATCAGAAGCCGTCAGGTTTGCTACAACAGCCTGAACTTCCCACTTGGAAATGGGAAATGGTAACTATGGATTTTATCACCAAGTTACCTAAGACAAGGAAAGGAAATGATACAATATGGGTTATAGTTGATAGACTGACTAAGTCAGCACATTTCTTACCCATCAAGGAGACTTATAGCTCCGATATGTTAGCCCAGTTATACGTTGATAAGATTGTAGCTTTACATGGCATACCTGTGTCTATTATCTCTGACAGAGATACTAGATACACGTCACATTTTTGGAAGAGTTTCCAACAATCTTTGGGCACACGTTTGAATTTTAGTACGGCTTATCATCCTCAGACTGACGGTCAGAGTGAGCGTACTATTCAAACGTTGGAAGACATGCTACGTGCGTGTGCGATCGATTTGGGTGGTAGTTGGGATAAGAACCTATCGTTAATCGAATTCTCCTACAACAATAGCTACCATACCAGCATTAAGGTTGCGCCTTTTGAGGCATTATACGGTAGAAATTGTAGATCGCCCATTTGTTGGGCAGAAGTTGGAGATATCCAATTATCAGGACCAGAGATAGTCTTTGAAACGACGGACAAAATTGTCCAGATTCGTGACCGTCTCAAAGCTGCCAGAGATAGGCAGAAGAGCTACGCTGATCCAAAGCGTAAATCTTTTCACTTCGAAGTAGGTGATAAAGTGTTACTCAAAGTATCACCCTGGAAAGGAGTGATGCGATTTGGTAAGAAAGGCAAGCTAAGCCCGAGATACATAGGACCTTTCGAGGTTATCGAACGTGTCGGGTCAGTTGCCTATAAGTTAAACTTACCTGAATAGCTCAGTGGAATTCACAATGTGTTCCACATCTGCAATCTGAAGAAGTGCTTCGCTGATGAATCACTGGTTATACCGCATACAGATGTGCACATAGATGAGAGCTTAAAATTTGTGGAAAAACCATTGTCGATTGAAGATCGACAGGTTAAGAAGCTTCGAAGGAAGTATGTGCCTATTGTAAAGGTCAAATGGGATGCCCGTAGAGGACCCGAATTCACGTGGGAGGTTGAATCCACGATGAAAGAAAAGTACCCTTATTTATTTCAGTAAATCTCGGGTCGAGATTTATTTTAAGGGGGTGAGGATGTAACACATTGAAAATTCACGTCCTATAATGTGTTGACACGTGTCATATGTTTGAACGTGTGAAAGAATGTTATAAAAGGACTAATGTTGACAAACATGGAAAGTATGTGAATATACGGGTTCTAAATGTCAACAGTGAATAAATATACTTCATAATAACCCTACACGATGTTTATAACATCAAACGAATAAATCATGGATCACACGAAGCTAAAAGTGAGAGATTGCAAACTACAGGGGTTAAATGTGTCAACATGTTTAAGTTATCCCTCTGAGTGACCTTTTGACAAACCCGAAGCTTTGTAACTGTTAATTATGCTCACTAGAATGCACGATATAAATTTCGTAAAGTTTCGTTATCATATGAGAAACTTACGATCAAATTCGTGTGCGAAGGGTTAAAGCGTCAACGTAGAAAGTTAGGACTTTTCGGGTAACAATAAAGTTAACCGGGGACTTAACAAAGTGGGTATATGTTTTAAAGCCCATATAAATCAATTTGGAGGGTTCAAGATGCAAGAAACAAAGGTCTAATCGAAGTTTGAAGAGCCAAGGATCAAAACGCAATAAATCAAAAATTCAGATTTGTGCAGACACTTGTCGCGCCACGAGAGGAGCCCTCGCGCCACGCGAGGGACTGCCAGTACCGAGAAACATGGGTTCTTGCCTGCCTTTTGCATTCTGCTCGACTTTAACCGATTTTCCACATTTCTCTTGACCCCTAAACAACCCCTAAGCACTAGGAACACTTGTTGATAAGTTGTGGTAAGTTATAGACCTATGTGTCAACATTTTATGGTGTTCTTGATCACTATATAAAGGCTTCATGTGCAACCAAGTTCCTCACACCTTCTCTTGCACTTCTGATCATTCTTGGAGCTCCAAAGCAGACTCTAGTGGTCATAATTCGTGCATAGGACTCTTGTAAGTTTACTTGACCTTTCTTAATTAAGTTTTAGCTTAGTTTTAGCTTAAAAGTCAAACCGTCGTAATTAACGGTTGACTTTAAGATTAATCACTAATGGTCCAGTGATTAGTCGAATTAAAAGTAGTTATAAGTTGGTAATTATATGGGTAATAAACCCTCAAACGGGTTCCCCCTGATTCCCACTCTAACTAGGTCAAACGTCGGGTCAAACTTGTATTTAAAAAGTCAACAGAATGTGTAAATTACAATTTATGCATAATTAGCAATGTAGAACACATACAACCTGTTTGATCATTAATATAAGTTGGTAGTTAGTTTAAGAACATGTCTAAACATGTTCAACCCGACAATTTCCTGTTAGACCCGGTTCGGAACCGAAAGTCGCATAGTTTGACTTATACTTTGACTTTCAGTTCTGACCCGTTATGGTATGTTTTAGAAAAGCCTTAGAGCTTTATTTGGACCAGGTTACATGCTAGTATAACCCTCTGTGATTATACACCTCAGATCATTAGTTATCCAATTAATATGCATGATTCCGTTAATTGCTCATATGTTGACCATTATGCCCTTTTCACCTTAAAACGTGATTTTTGGAAATGTAAAAGAGTAGAAACTTTAATTACTGATATATAAAGTTTTATGCAAAATTTGGCATCAGTTTGAGGTGTAGATTAAGAGTTATGCTCGTTAGCGTAAAATTAAAGCTTTAAGTTAATTAAACGGCGTATTTAGCGTATAGCCTACTTAAACATACTTTTTGATATCAATTTCTTTACCCACTGATGTAATATATTATTTTGGGATTTTTAAATATTTTTAATAAATTTTACGCTGAGCATAACTAATAGTCGTAGGCTAAATCCGGTAATTGTCGGTTTTGCCCTTACGGGCTATAAAATGAGTTTTACATATCTAAACGACTCCAAACCTTTTGCTACTGATTACATATGATAAATAAATTATTTTAAGCCTTTTGGAAATACAAAAATATCAGCTTTATGCATATAACCCGGAAACGGCTTCTAATCGCCCTTTTTAGCGTTTTTAACGCATAATATGTACTAAAACGATTTTAAACATACAAGGGTTGATACCTACTGATATTTGAGGCAAATTATAATGTTTTAACAGTAAGCAAAAGTTGTTTAACTCAGACTTCAGTTTTGAGCTTTTCGGCTTATGTGAAATTACCAAAATACCCCTACGGGGCATAGTTTGGTTATAATTGGTAAATTTCACATATATACTTTATCCTACTGTTATAACTTGGTAAAATGAGTATTTTTGCTGATTACATCAGACCTGTAACTCAGGTAAATACTTAAACTCTTTTATAACCTTTTAAATGACCAAACTACCCCTACGGGGCATAGTTTGTGTTTAAATTAGTTTCGGGCATAATAAAAGACATCTTACTGATGTCACAACATATTTGAAGTATATTAACTTAGGAAACCTGTAAATGGCTCATATGTATACCCGTTACGCTTATTACGCGTTCGGTTCGGTTTATGTAACTAGTTTACATAAACTAGCCTAAACGGGTCAAACCTTAACGGTTTTATCTCGAAATCCAGAATGTGTATGAAATACCCATATTAAGCAAGTCTCTGAACTTGTCGGGTCTAAATCACATTCTATCCGGTCTTCGCTTAATCGTGCGTACGAACCGTATCTTTGAAACTAACCGGTCTAAGCCTAAGCTAAATTAAAGACCCGTTAGGATTCTAATAGGTTATTATAAACCTTCGTTCCAGATTAGGAGGACCAGTAAAAGCTACTTGCAATTTGCTTATTGTGATATATACTTTGCTCAGGTAAATACTTTTAACTTATTTTCCCTATACGGGCTTGGGTTACGGTATATAGCATACCGCTTGATCGGGCATCAAATCTTCCATCGTTGGGTGGTTAATTGAATAATTTGATCAGCTCGTTTAAACAGTCTTGTTACTTAAAGCCTTTGGGGGGTTAATGACCATGTCCCGGATATCCTTGGCATCATTTTACGAAATGGCCACGACTTAAGCGCGGGGTGTAGGCGTACACCCGTCAGTGCACAAAAGAATAATGTGGTGTGTCTATTGATCTTTAACCCGGACAAGATCCGGGCTACTGAACGCACAAGGAACATGTAATTCGTTCACAAGATTATAATATTAAATAATTCTCCCAAGTTAAATAAAATGTTTATGCCATGTGCATCCAAACCAATTTTCAATCATTTTCCAAAATGAGTCAGTGAATGTATTTACCAGTATAAACTGACGTATTTTCCCAAAATGATTAAATGCAGGTACTAAGTGTAATTGGCTGGGATTTCTCCTTAGCATCGATAGAAGTCTCGCAAGCTTAAGATGCCTAAAGTCTGTTGAACTATTGTTTCCATTTTATTACCGATCCTTCTGTGGATAAACTTCCGAATATTGTGACGTTTGATATTACAATATTAAATTCGGTTGATATAATATCTTTTAAATTGCTTCCGCTGTGCATATTTATATTGTGTTGTTTGACTATTATGTTTCCAACCACGTCACGATACTCCCCCACCGGGCCCACCGGTGACACGTGGAAATCGGGGTGTGACATTGAGACGGTAGCGACCAGTTTTTGTTTATGGATCGAAAGTAAATCGTATCTAAATACGTTTAGGGATGTGCTGATAATGGAGAACTGTTGAGCATGTTATGCTAATTATATAGTGTAGTGCTGATTGTATATCTTTTTGTGGTGGTTCCTGCAGGTTGGTTAGATCATGGAGAGTTACCGGATCATAGATATGTTAAAAAATTCAAACTTTAATTTGAATTAAACTTGCATGGATTTAGGGATATTTTAATAATTATTTTTAATTGGTTATAAATAAATAGGATCAAAAGGTCTAAATTACCCCTAAACTAATTTTTTTATTGATGGACACTTGTGAATTATGTATTGGTTCTTACAAACATAAGTGTTTGTATTTGATCTTATTGCTGACATATCAATAACCATTCCTTTTGCAAACTGTTCAGATCCATTTTTTATAACTAAGAGTCTACAAGTTCAGAAAAACAAAAGGAAGGAGAAGAAAGCCCTGCGAATGAAACAATTCAATAACACGTGAAGTGATGTCGTCCTTTTGATTGCAAGTGACAATGGGCAGAGATGCAAACGTGTTGAAGCCCAGTATAGAATCGTTCTTCAAAATCAATGCGATTGCCATTCCATGGTTATTATTATTATTTTTTAAGCCATGTTGATCGTTATTTTTCTTTTTGAACCATTAACAAAACAAGACAATTCATGGTGAACAAATGAAATAGTTTCCTTCATTTCAAGCATTCTATGGTCAGTAGCGGATCTAGAAAATACCTATAGGGGCAACGTCTCAAAAAAATTCCTATAGGCGCAGCGAAATCGAAAAAGCCTCAATTTTTTACACTACCGTCAAAGTGTCAAGGGGCAGCGGGGGCTCCCCTTATTACATGGTATATCCACTCGTGTATGTGGTCTCGAAACATGTTTGATTTTAGTAGATGTGTATACTATTATTGTAACAACCTCATCACCGCCGCTCTGGTCCATCGCTACGGCTTTGATCATGAAAAGAGAGAAAAAATAAAACAATAAGCATCACTCCATCGCGAATATCTCTATAAGGTTGGTACAGGTGGGTTTAATATTCTTTTTGATACTTTTATTGATTGAATATTGAATCTATAAGGTTGGTACAGGTGGGTTTAATATTCTTTTTATTAGTTTTATTGATTGAATATTGAATATATATTTTTTTTTTGCATAGCATAATAAGACAAATATGTGTACTCATAATTATCCTAGGGTCTTGTAGTTTCTTTCTTATAGTAATGAATGCTCAACTCGCTAACCCGGTTTAAACAAATAAAAAAAAAACAATTTTCATTAAAAATGATTTTTTAGAAATGATATGGTGTTGACACGTGACTTTCTTTGGAGTCGTTTATTAAGCACGTGTACTACATTTACTTTATTTACAAATCAAATTTTTTTAAAAATTTAAAATTTTGGATGGAGGAAGTATTATAAAAAAAGTGTAAAAAATGATGAATAATAATATATTTATTGATGGATATACATCTATATTTTTAGATAATTTTGTATTGTATAAACACATATAGATGTGCGCATGTATTGCATATGTTATTGGATAACTTGAATGCTTGATAAAACGAACCATCATAAGGTTTTTAGATTGCTTATGAACGCATATAGATACGCGCATCATATTGACTTGAAGATAAATACATCTAGGTTAATGTCCGCGTTAAACGCGGCTTAAAAAAAACAATTATTTATGTTCAAATTTAATACTATGTAAAAACACATATATTAGAAAACAAAAAAACAAAATTATTCAAAGTATAAATAGCTAGCAAAATTAGACATTTGAACAAACATACTTCTTCAAACTTTTCAAAGTTTTGAGTATCCAACTCATTGTTAACTTCAGGAATGAATGTGGCTTCCATAACATAAATCCTATCCCAATCGATACCTCTAAACCAAATATGAGCCTGATATAATGAACACATTAAAGTGAGTCAATGTAATTAAAAACTGATACTTGAAACAGTTCCAAGAAGGTAGAATAGGACACGCCATACAACACCTTTATTTCATCTTCGCCTTTCGATCCTAGCCGTTGATTGACATTACAAAGCAGTTTGCTAATTAGATCTTTTGCCTCTAGCGAAAGCCTTGCTTCTTTAGGGAACTTTAAATGCATCTTCCAGTTTACTATCTGCAGGTTCAAGAACATTAGCACCAGCCATATGTATGAAACAAAAAATCCATGTCAAGTTGTAACGATAGTACGAAATAAGCTACCTTCCTACAAGTTGACATTGGATCATCAGAGTAGAAAGGTGGATAGCCCACAAGCATTTCAAACATAATAGCACCAAGAGACCACCTAAAGAAAAAAAAACATCACATAATCGTCGTAAAGCACGCAAATCACATTCCAGTGCATAGCCCTTTTTTAGCAGAACCTCTGGAGCTATATAATCAAAAGTTCCGACAGTAGAATAAGCCTGCAATGTCACAAGAGATCATCAAATATGAAAAACACGAAGGTTGTAGCCTTTTTATACTTCAAGTTATCCTTATTGTAACCTTAGATTCATTTACGACAGCCTTTGTGGTGACAACTTCTAACGATTAATCACCCATTCTCTTTTCCCCTCTTCTTTGCCCATATTATTCTTCACTCACCCAACACTAAATCACTCCAAATCCAATCAATACAACAATTTAATGATCTCTAAACTGCATCAACAATAGAAAACACAACACCAAAACTTTCTACCTTATTTTGTTTTGCAAAGTGCCAAATATGAAATATTCCACCTCCCTTTGGGTATACTTCCATTTAATTTAAATATATATGAAATTTCCGCCAAAAGAAGAAGATAACAATGAGACACGTCATCCTGTTTACAAAGAACCAAAAGACATCCTCTAAGATAAAAGATAAGATAACCCAATCAATCTAACTGTTTACAAAATTATCTCCTGTATTAAGGAAAGTGCCGAATGATGTGAGTATTGTTGTTCAAAAAGTAGCTTGATAACATCATCCTATAGAAAAAGGAAGAATACCATTATAGTCTGAAACATGTGTGTATACTATATAAAGTAAGTAAAGGAGGTAGGTATTGATCTGTACAAAACCGTAAAAAAATTCACAACAAATGTAATTTAACTTTAGGCTCGTTGTAACTTCCAGTCAGTTGAGAATAATCGCCAAATGCACAACAGCAGTATCATATTATTGTATACATATTCACATTTATAGAGAAAAAAGCTTTCGTTTTGAGCATTTTAGCTGTCGTCTAGGACCAATTTAGAATAAAACTATCTTTAATCTGAGTTTAACTTTTCTTTAATCACTCACATTTGGCTGTTAAGACTTGAACCTTAAAAATATTTTTTTTTTGTTTTGTGTTCCTATCAGTTAGCTACAGGTTTGATATAAGTTTTTAGTTTGGACTCTTACAGTTTGGTTATTATTTGTTTTTAAACAAATAAACAAATCATAAGCTACTATAATACTTGGTTAATAAAATGAAAATAAAAACAACCAAACTTAACTTGATCACCTAACGTGTATATATAATGCTCTTATTTAAGTTCTCTAATCAGCAACTATAATACAGTAGAGGCGTTCTTATCTTATTTGTCTAATAAGTTTCCCATACTTAATAGTTTTTTTGAAATAAATATATTAAAAAGTAAGTAACGATAATATTTATTAAAATATATTTAATATACAATTTAAGTTCACTACATTAAATTGACTGCATATGTCAGTTATCTAAGAAAACACAGTTCTCAAAACCCAAATCAAAGCAATAAAATCTCACTAAAAAATGAATCAAATATATTTAAAAGAGTTGCTTAACTAAGGTATTGTCAAAAATAATCCAGATAAAGCACGGGTAACCTTAGGTAAAGAAGAAGGGAAACTGGTTCTCAACACAAAAGCACATAACAAAAGATGATAAATCTATGAAAAAAGTATAACGCATCAAATAGTAATGAAACAAAAAAAAATCCTAAATCGTATATAGAAGAGGTTGAACCAAGAAACCCTTCACATTTTATTTTATTACTCTAAATAAACAACAAAAATATGCATTGGAACTTATACATTGTGCTTTGGGGTTTTTTCAAAAAAAAAAAAAAAAACTTGATTTTTTATTTTTAACCAAAGGTTTTTACCTTTTGTAATTTTAACCCTACATAATTTGTTTTTTTAACTTTAACCCAAAACTTTTCATTACTTTTTAACCCAAAGGTTTTTACCTTTTGCAATTTTAACCCTACATAATTTTTTTTAACTTTAACCCAAAACTCTTCATTATTTGCAATTTAACTTCACAAATTTTGTCACTTATACTTTTCATCTTTGGCAAATTTTCGGTTTACGTATAGTTCTAATTTTTTCGAGTTAATATGACGTAACGTACGAGTGTGGTTCAACTTTTTTTATGTTTTGTTTCAAATTTTGCAAGTTAACACGGCGCAACGTGCATGTGTGGTTCAACTTTTTTACCTATATTTTTTCATGTTTGACAGGTTCGTCACAACACGCAGATCCTAGGTCGAGTCAGTGTTGGTGGTCGATAACGGTTGTGTGACATTAGTACTATTTGACATCGTTTTACGTCCCGCCTCAACACCGGGTGTGCTTTGAGGGTTTTCCAAAGAAAAAATGGTTATGCATATAGTTGTCGTAACCTTGGCTTTGGGGGTTTTCCAAAAAAAAAAAGATTTTTTTTACTTTTCACCTAAAAGTATTTCATAAATTATTTTTGACCCAAAACTATTTGTTTTTTTTTTTACTTTTAACTCAAAACTTTTTATCTTTTGCAATCTATTCTCACAACTTTTTTTACTTTCAACTTTGGTTCTTTATAGTTTTCATTTTCCACAAAGTTTTTGCTTTATGCTTGGTTCTAAATTTTGTGACTTAACACATCGCAACGTGCGTCTTTGGTTTAACATTTTTACGTTTCGTTCTAAATTTTGTGACTTAACACGACGCAACGTGCGTGTGTGGGTGAACGTTTTTACATCGTCTATTTTTTACCCGTTTGACAGGTTTAACATAACGTGCGGGTCCTAGATCGACTTCGTCTTTTGTTTAACGTTCTTACGTTTCGTTCTAAATTTTGCGAGTTAACACGACGCAACGTGCGTCTGTGGGTGAACGTTTTTACATCGTCTATTTCTTCCCCGTTTGACATGTTTAACATACCATGCGGGTCCTAGATCGACTTAGCTATAACTAAAGAATCCCTGCCGCATTGCGGAGGGTCTCAATCCTAGTTACAAACAAAAAGGAAACATAAAAGAAACCCTGCACTATCACCTAGGATTATAAACCCTAAATAAAATTGAATCATTAACCAAAATCAGAATAGAAAAAAATCATGTTCATAATCTAACCATGGATTTATAAACCCTAAACAACATTTAACCATTAACCAAAATTGGATGAAGCCGAATATATATCCAAAACCAGACCAAAACAAAGGTAAATAAGAGAATACTAAATCGAATACATTAATCGATCATCAACTAAACTTAATGTTATCACAGTCGATTGAAAGGACAAAAAAAAACATTGAACCCTTATGGAAATCACACCAATCGAACGACAAAATAAAAAAAAACAGCCAAAAAATAGAAATTACGGTCGATTTAGAGTCTTGATATACATTGATTGATGACGGAAAGCTTGGATTAAAGTGTAACACCACGCAAAATCATGTCCAATATAGTATCGACACGTGTCATGAACTTTAAATGTGTAACGGATTGATTACGAGGGACTAAAGTTGACAAACGAAGAAAGTATATGTTTATAAGGATACAAAGTGTCAACATTTGATAATTATGCCTTTCAACAACCATACATGATGTTTATACCCTAAAACGAATGTATCATGAAGCGTGTGAAACCGTTTGTGGAAGAAAGTGAAAGTTTACAAGACGCAAGGGTTAAATGTGTCAACATATTTAAGTTATACCTTTGAGTGACCTTTTAGCGAACCCGGAGCCTTGTAATGATTAATTATACTACAAGTAATAATTGGTAAAAATTTCACAAGGTTTCGTTATCGTATGAGAAAGATACGCTAACTTTTGTAATTAATGGGTTAAAAGCGTCAACGAGGAAAATCTTGTGTTTTCGGTTATCGTTTAACGAAACCGGACCTAATGATGATTGGTTTTATCTCATGGATCATAGAAATATAAATTTCATGGGTTAAAAGTGCCTAAAATGGAAGAAATTACGCATTAGAAAGTCCAAGGGGTGAAAATGACATTTGTGAAACTAGGATTGCTGATCAGCTAGGTGCTGGCGCTACGCCACCAGCTGGGGTCTTCCCCGTGGCGTAGCGCGACGGACTACCAGTATCAGAAAAGTCAGTTTAACGTGTCAGCTTGCATGTTTGCGCGATTCAGCGAGTTTGCAACCCTCTAGCTCCTTGAAACACGTCCCTAGACACTTGTTATCACCTCTGGAAGTTCCCTTAACACCTGGATCAATCTCCATGACCTTCTTTGGCTATATATAGAGCCCTTGGTTTCACTTGTGAACTCACACTTTGAGCAATTCACTTGGAAAGCTTCCAAACACTTGTTCTGAAGATTTCTGGAGCTCAAGGGCACTTCCCAAGCATTCTTAGTCGTGCATAGGACTTCAGTAAGTGTCCTTAACCTTCCGTAATTCAGTTTTACTTAGTTAATTAGCCTAAAGTCAAACCGTCGTAATTAAGGTTTGACTTCGTGATTAATTAAAATTTTTCCAGTCAAATCACGAATTAAAAGTAGCTTTGAGTTGGTAATTATGTGGGTAATAAACCCTTAAAAGGGCACCCTCTGATTCCCAATCTAACTAGGTCAATTGTCAGGTCAAAGTTAATTTTAAAAGGTCAACAGAAAGCTAATTTTCGCATAAACACATAATTAACGATGTAGAAGCTATGAAACCTGTTTTATCACTCATATAAATTGGTAATCAATGTAAGAACATGTCTAGGCATGTTTAACCCGACAATTTTCTGTTTAAGCTCGGTTCGGAACCGAAAGTCGCAAAAGTAGACTTTTGCTTTAACTTTCAGTTCTGACCCATTAGAGCATGTTTTAGAATTGCCTTAGAGCTCTATTAGGACCAGGTTATTGATTAGTGTAACCCTCTGAGGTTATATAACTTGGTTCATTAGTTATCCGATTCATATGCAAGTTTCCGTTATATGCCTAAATGTTGACCAATATGCCCTTTTGACCTTAAAACATGAATTTTGGAAATGTGACAGGACAATAATCTTTATTACTGATTTATAAACATGTCCCTAAATTTTCACATCAGTTGGAGGTCTAGATTAAGAGTTATGCTCAATAGCGTAATTAGAAAGCTTTCTATTAATTAAACGGCGTAATTAGCATATAGCCTATCTAAACCCAATTTTTGATACCAAACTTTTTACCCACTGATTTAAAATAATATTTTGGGATTTTTGAAGATTTTTATTTATTTTTAGGCTGAGCATAACATAGGGTTATAGCTTTAATTCGGTAATTGTCGATTTTGCCCTTTTGGCTTATAAAATGAGTTTTACAAATTATTTTGATACCAAACCTTTTGCTACTGATTTGTTATGATAAATAAAACATTTTAAGCTTCTGGAATAATAAAAAATATAAGCTTTCTTTATAAAACCCGGAAATCGCTTAAAATCACATTTTTACGCTTTTTAAACACATAGTATGTATTAAAACTATTTTATAAATATAAGACTTGATACCTACTGATATTTTGGGTAAATCTTTATATTCTAATAGTAAGCAAAAGTTTTAAACTCAGATTTCCAGTTTTGACCTTTTAGGCTTATGTGAAATTACCAAAATGCCCCTACGATGCATAGTTTAGTTATAAAAGATAAATTTCACATATTTACAATACCCTACTATTATGAGTTATAAAAATAAGTATTTTTACTGAATATATCAGACCTGAAACTCAAAATCATTTTAAATCTCTTTTATAACCTTTTAAATGACCAAAATACCCCTACGAGGCATTATTTGAGTTTAAATCCATTTTGGGCATAATATAAGATATCTTACTGATGTCACAACATATTTAAGGCATATTAACTTAGGAAACCTGTATATGACTCTTATGGTTACCCGTTACGCATCTTACACGTTCGGTTCGGTTTATGTAACTAGTTTGTATAAATTGACCGAAACGGGTCAAACCTTATCGTTTTTGTCTCAAAATCCAGAATGTGTTTAGTTTACCCATATTATACAAGTCTTCAAACTTGTCGGGTCTAAATCACATTCTATTCTGGTCTTCTCTTAATCGTGCGTTTGAACCGTATCTTCCTTTAAAACTAACCGGTCTAAGTTTAGGCTTAATTAAAGACCCGTTAGGATTCTAATAGGTTATTATAAACCTTCGTTTCAGAATAGGAGACCCGGTAAAAGCTACGTGCACTTGCTGTTTGTGATTATTACTTGAAAAGGTAAATACTTTTAACTTATTTTCCCTATACGGGCTTGGGGTACGGTATATAAAATACCGCTTGGTCGGGCATTGAATTTTTAATTGTATGAAGATTAATTTGTTGAAATGTCTCGTTTAAATTGTTTTGTTTGCTTAAATCCTTTGAGGGCTTAATGACCATGTCCCGGATATCCTTGGCATCATTTTAAGAAATGGCCACGACCCAAGCACGGGGTGTAGGCGTACACCCGACAGTGCATATATAAATAATAAGGTATAACCGCCGGTTTCGGGAATAACTCACCGTGGGACTATATCATGTGGTGTGTCTATTAATCTTTAACCCGGTGTCAATCCGGGCTACTGAATGTATAAGAAACATGTAATTCTTTTACAAGTTTATATATAAATAATTATCCCAAGTTATAAAACGTTTTGTGCCTTGTGCATTCAAATCAATTTTCTTAAACCTTTTCAAAATGAGTCAGTTAATTGTATTTACCAGTGTAAACTGACGTATTTTCCCAAAAAGGCTAAGTGCAGGTACTACTCGAAATAGGCTGGCCTCTCCTTAGCATCGATAAGAGTCTCGCAAGCTTTGATGCATTTTGAATCTGATGAACTATGTTTCTTTTTATTTGATCCGCCTGTGGATCCTTTATAGTCCGTTTGTAATACTTTGATATTACTTTATATTCGGTTTGTAATGTGATTCATCTTTTGCTTCCGTTGTGCATTTAAATTTGTGTTGTTTGACTATGATGATATCAACTACGTCACGATACTCCCCACCAGGCCCACCGGTAATACGTGGAAATATCGGGGTGTGACAGGTTGGTATCAGAGCCAACATTGAGTGAATTAAACACTAGCCTTTTGTGTTTAATCTCAATGACACAGTTTGCACATTCATTGGCTTCCGAGTCTAGACAAAGAACTTAGGACTAATCCAAATTGTTTTTAATTCTAACTTTGTCCTTTATATTTCTTTGTTGTCCTATTGTTTGTTTTGACAGGATTTACTACAATGCCGCCAAGATTCCGTGGTAGGGGAAGAGGCAAGGGGCCGTTCGTTGCCCCCAATGATCATGAGGCCTGGCCATCACACCTGCGAACACCATCCGATACCCAAAACAGAAGTCCTCAAGAACACAGGAGGACCCATACAGAACCTGCAAGGCGCTCAGTCTCGCTGAGCTCCTCCCCCTCATACCTAAACTCTTACGGGCCTCATTCGGAAAATGAGCCCCACAACTCCCACCAACCCTTTATACCCCTACAGAGCCACAACTCACACCACTCACCTTTCGATGACCTGACACCTGTTTTTCAAAGCCGGTTCAACCTGGCAAACTACAACGAAGAACCAATGGGTTTTAACCCATTGGGACCTGAAGACCACTTCTCGGGCGACCATGCGATGAACATGGACGAAGACACAGATCCCGCCGAGCCTCCAACCGAGACCCCTAACCACGCCATCGAAATTTCGGATGGGTCACCTTTTCTGGGATCACCATATAATGGTTCCGATAGCTATGAGGAGAGGTTCAGACATATCGACTGGGTGTTTACTCCCAGTTACCACAACTCACCACAGACGCAACAGCCACAGCAGGATCCCTCCGAGGATTCCCGCTTTGTAGCGGTTACTCCGCCACCACAACCAGCCCAGCAGCAGCCTCCGGAGCCACCGAGGCGAAGAAGATCGAACGCACGGATGTCCGTGCAAGGAAGAGTGCGAATCAGCACCCCTCAACCTTCAAGTGGGAACCGCTACCCGCCACTCCATGAAGACCCGCAGATGGGTGGGCCTTCAAACCCCGTCTCGGAAGTAAACTCTGCGCCTGTCGCGCCACCACCGTTGGGCTTTGGCGACCCAATTCCTACATAAGCCGGCTCAGCGGCGTATAATCCCTTTGAGCAACCGGCTCACACCAACTACAACTATGCTAATGTTGACCCGTACCAGGCAGCGTGGGATTACAACGCTCTTCATCTGGAAGGATCCTTTGGGGTCCCGTATCAAGCCGGATACCCACACTATGGGTACCCACCTTATGGGTATCATCAACCTCCACCTCCTCAACCTCCGCTATATCAGCAACCCCCGCAGCCGCCAGTGATATCGCCACTGCAGCATCAAGAGATTCTTCAAAGGTTGGATCAGGTGCAGCAAGAGGTTCGGGAAGACCGTAGGCAAAACCGAGGAATGTTCAAGGGTCTGGTGAACTTAATCAAGGGGAAAAGCAAAAAGGATCATTAAATCCTTTATTTGTTTATTTGTATTTTTAATGTTTAATCAGTCCCTGCGTGGACATCTGTTTCCGTATTCAGTCCCAGCGAGGACTTGTCTTTTAGTTGGCCCCTGCGTGGGCTTGTTGTTTTAGTTTAGCCCCTGCGTGGGCATGTCCTTCTGTTAAGTCCCGTTTAGGGCATTATTGTACTCCTTTGATTTAAATTATGGAATGTGTTAAATTTTAATTTCATGCATGAATATAATATGTAAAATAAAAATAAAGTACCATTCCTTTTAAAAATAAATCTTCCATTATATATTAACTAAATCTTAAAGGCAAAACCTAGTCCACGTGTCATATTAAGACAAGACCAAGATGGTAGATCCTTATTAAGATGCAGATTCTTGTTAACATCTAAAAACATGTTAACACTCCTGGCATAATGTGATTCGATGAAATCGCATAAGTCATCCTTATGTTGGATTCTTCCAAATCCTTTAATTAATTAAGGCATCCATTAGGGATGTAATGCCTACGGGCTATACTCATTGTCATATAAGACAAAAGACAGTCGTGGTCTTCGACCCCCCTGTTAAGAAGAGGTAATGAATTAAAACTAAAACCTCAATACCTTGATCCTGTAAGATCATGAATAAAAACTTAAAACTATCCATGTGACTTGGCCTTCTGCCATTAATATATTCTAAATTATAACTAAGGATTATTATAATGAAAAATCCTGAATATATATGCTTAACAAATTAATCAAAATGGTTTCTTAAACACCATGATTAATAGATCATCTAGAATGATAAAACTATTATAGACCTCTGAGTAAATTAAAATCATTTATCTTATGTAGCAATCAAGCTACATGCCTGGGTCAGACGAGGTCAACAGTCACCCCATAAATAATCATGACACCTCCAGAGTCAACGTAGCAGGAGCTGAATTACAAGCATTAATAGATAATGTTGTTACACGAGCCTTGGAGAGACAGTTCAATGAATCCAATGGTACCCATGTAAGGACCCAGTCTGTGCCACACTCAAAACCACCCTCTAGAACTCATATCGCTCACAAGAGTGATTCTCATCACTCATCAAACCAGAGGAGTGTTCCATCTAAGAGAGTTGTGCAGAACCAAGAACCACGTGCTAAAGGGAGCTCATATAAGTACTTTGTTTCCTGCAAACCCAGGGATTTTACTGGGGAGAAAGGAGCAGTTGACTGCATGTCATGGTTAGATGAGATGGACACTGTGGTAGATATTAGTGGTTGTGCTAATAAGGATGTGGTAAAGTTTGTATCTCAGTCATTCAAATGCGAGGCATTCGCATGGTGGAGATCTTTGATCTAGGCCACCGGAAAAATCCCACTGTACAATTTAACATGGGATCAATTTGTTGCTCTCATCAAGGAGAACTACTGCCCTCAGCATGAGGTTGAAAAGATTGAGTCTGATTTCTTGTCTTTAGTTATGAAGAATCTGGATTGTCAAGCCTACCTTACGAGCTTCAATACAATGTCAAGGTTGGTTCCTTATCTTGTGACACCGGAACCCAAAAGGATAGCTCATTTCATTGGGGGTTTAGCCCCAGAAATCAAGGCAAGTGTGAAGGCCTCCAGACCAGCTACTTTTAGATCTGCAGCTGATATATTATTATCTCTGACTCTGTATGCGGTCAGGCAAAGATCGCTGAGAAACACCGATGCTGAAAAGAGGAAGCATGAGGATGATAAGTCACGGCGTTCGGATAAGAAACACAAAGGGAATTCCGACCACAAAAAGAGTTCTGGAACTAAAAAGGATGGTCATCAGTCGGGCGATAAGCCCAAGTGTAAAATCTGTAAGAAGCACCATTTCGGGAAGTGCAGATTTGAGTCGAAATCCCAATCGCAGCCGAGGCCTTGTGGGATTTGTAAGTCAAGTGAGCACAAGACCTTAGACTACAAGAAAATGAAGGACGCAATGTGCTACAACTGCAACGAGAAAGGGCACATTAAGTCCAATTGCCCAAAGTTTGCAAAGAAGGCTGAGGATGGGAAAAAGTTCCGAATGGATGCACGAGAAGCTGTTCAGGATGATAATGTGATAACAGGTACCTTCCTTATTAATGATGTTTATGCAAGGGTGTTATTTGATTTGGGAGCAGATAAGTCATTTGTTGATGATAAGTTTTGTAAGCTGTTAAATCTACCCGTTAGAACCCTAAGCATAAAATATGAGGTTGAATTAGCCGATGGCACCATAGAAACCGCATCAACCGTGCTAGATGGATGTTTCATATCCATTAGGAACCATTCTTTTCCTTTGTCCTTACTTCCTTTGAAATTAGCCGGTTTCGACATAGTAATAGGCATGGATTGGTTATCCCATAACCAAGCTCAGATCGTGTGTGACAAGAAGCAGGTGGTAATCAAGACTCCATCTGGTGAGCCACTTACCATTCAGGGAGATACCCAGTATGGACTGCCTGAGCAAGTGTCTATGCTCAAGGCATCTAGGTGCTTGAAAAAGGGTTGTGTCATTTATATGGCACAGGTAACTATTTATGAGCAGAAGCCCGAGATTGAAGATATCCCTATCATTTCTGAATACCCAGAAGTATTCCCTGAAGAACTACCTGGTTTACCACCAGATAGGCAAGTAGAATTCAGAATTGACATTATTCCAGGAGCAGCACCTGTTGCAAGGGCACCTTACAGGTTAGCACCAACAGAGATGAAAGAGTTGAGGACTCAACTAGATGATTTGTTGGCGAAAGGTTTTATACGCCCTAGTTCGTCTCCATGGGGAGCACCAATCCTGTTTGTGAAGAAGAAGGATGGATCGATGCGTCTATGCATCGATTATCGCGAGCTCAACAAGGTTACTATCAAGAATAGATATCCATTGCCCAGGATCGACGATCTGTTCGATCAACTTCAAGGGGCGAGTTACTTCTCCAAGATCGATTTGAGGTCAGGCTATCATCAACTGAAGGTTAGACATGAAGATGTGCACAAGACTGCATTTAGGACTCGTTATGGTCACTACGAGTTCTTGGTGATGCCTTTTGGGCTCACTAATGCACCAGCAGCATTCCTAGATCTCATGAATCGAGTTTGCAAACCCTACATGGACCAGCTTGTCATTGTCTTCATTGATGACATTCTTATTTATTCGAAAAATCAGACCGATCATGAGAAGCATCTTCGTTGTATTCTGTCACTACTTCAACTAGAGGAACTTTATGCCAAGTTTTCAAAGTGTGAATTTTGGCTTCGTGAAGTCCAGTTTCTTGGACACGTGGTTAGTGAGCGTGGTATCCAGGTGGATCCCGCTAAAGTTGAAGCTGTTATGAACTGGCAAGAGCCAAAGACGCCCACTGAGATTCGCAGCTTTCTAGGTTTAGCAGGGTATTATAGACGATTTATTGAAGACTTCTCAAGGATTGCTGCACCCCTAACTTCGTTGACCAGAAAGAATATTAAGTTTGATTGGGGTCCTAAGCAGCAAGAGTCTTTTGACATTCTTAAGCAGAAGTTGAGCAATGCACCTGTGTTGTCATTGCTTGATGGAATAGAAGAATTTGTGGTATACTGTGACGCGTCACACACTGGTATGGGGTGTGTGCTCATGCAGAAAGGCAAGGTTATTGCCTACGCTTCTCGACAGTTGAAGGTGCACGAGAAGAATTACACCACCCACGACTTGGAATTGGGTGCCGTTGTATTTGCACTAAAACTGTGGAGGCATTACCTGTATGGAACCAAGTGCGTGATCTATTCTGATCACAAGAGCCTTCAACATATGTTCAATCCGAAGGATCTGAACATGAGGCAAAGGCGATGGATGGAGACACTGAATGATTATGATTGTGAAATCAGATACCATCCAGGTAAGGCGAATGTGGTCGCCGATGCTTTGAGCAGAAAGGAAAGGGGTAAGCCCATAAGGATCAATGCCAAGGGCATTGAATTAAAGAATAGTTTGAATGAAAGGTTGTTAGCTGCGCAGAAGGAAGCTGTATTAGAAGCTAACTATCCTGATGAAAAGCTAGGAGTAACTGAAAAGCAGTTATCCTATGGCAAGGACGGAATCCTGAGATTAAATGGACGAATATGGGTTCCAGTGTATGGAGGACTTCGGGATGTCATCCTCCAGGAAGCCCATAGTTCTAAATACTCCGTCCATCCTGGAGCTGACAAGATGTACCAGGATCTGAAGGCAAATTATTGGTGGATAGGCTTGAAGAAGTCTATAGCTACCTATGTAGCCAAATGTTTGACGTGCGCTCAAGTCAAAGCTGAACACCAAAAGCCGTCAGGTTTGCTACAACAGCCTGAACTTCCCACCTGGAAGTGGGAAATGGTGACAATGAATTTTATCACCAAGTTGCCAAAGACAAAGAAAGGAAATGATACTATATGGGTCATAGTAGATAGACTGACTAAGTCAGCACATTTCCTACCCATCAAGGAGACTCATAGCTCCGACATCTTAGCCCAGTTGTACGTAGATAAGATAGTATCTCTTCATGGCATACCAGTGTCTATTATCTCTGACGGAGATACTAGATACACATCTCATTTTTGGAAAAGTTTTCAACAGTATTTGGGCACGCGCTTAAATTTTAGTACGGCTTACCATCCTTAGACGGACGGGCAGAGTGAGCGTGCCATCCAAACGTTGGAAGACATGCTTCGTGCATGTGTGATTGACTTAGGTGGTAGTTGGGATAACCACCTGCCACTGATCGAGTTCTCCTATAACAATAGCTACCATACAAGCATTCAGGATACGCCTTTTGAGGCATTATATGGTAGGAAATGCAAAACGCCTATTTGTTGGGCAGAAGTAGGAGAACCTCAGTTATCAGGACCTGATATAGTCCTTGAAACAATGGACAAGATTGTCCAAATTCGTGACCGCCTGAAAGCTGCCAGGGATAGGCAGAAAAGTTATGCTGATAAAAGGCGAAAACCTCTAAAGTTTGAGGTTGGTGATAAGGTTTTGCTTAAAGTATCACCCTGGAAGGGAGTGATGTGATTTGGTAAAAAGGGTAAGTTAACCCCAAGGTATATAGGACCATTCGAGATCATCGAATGTGTAGGAACAGTGGCTTATAAGTTAAACTTACTTGAAGAGCTCAGTGGTATTCACAATGTATTCCACATCTGCAATCTAAAGAAATGTCTAGCTGATGAATCACTAGTCATGCCACATACGGATGTGCAAATAGATGAGAGCTTGAAATTTGTGGAAAAACCTTTATCGATTGAGGATCGACAGGTAAAGAAGCTTCGAAGGAAGCACGTGCCAATTGTAAAGGTTAAATGGGATGCCCGTAGAGGTCCCGAGTACACATGGGAGGTAGAGTCCATAATGAAGGAAAAGTACCCACACTTGTTTCAGTAAATCTTGAGGTCAAGATTTCTTTTAAGGGGGTGAGGATGTAACACCTCGCAAAATCATGTCAAATATAGTATCGACACGTGTCATGAACTTTAAATGTGTAACGGATTGATTGCGAGGGACTAAAGTTGACAAACGAAGAAAGTATATGTTTATAAGGATACAAAGTTTCAACATTTGATAATTATGCCTTTCAAAAACCCTACATGATGTTTATACCCTAAAATGAATGTATCATGAAGCGTGTGAAACCGTTTGTGGAAGAAAGTGAAAGTTTACAAGACGTGAGGGTTAAATGTGTCAACATGTTTAAGTTATACCTCTGAGTGACCTTTTAGCGAACCTGGAGCCTTGTAATGATTAATTATACTACAAAGAATAAGTGGTAAAAATTTCACAAGGTTTCGTTATCGTATGAGAAAGATACACTAACTTTCGTAATTAAGGGGTTAAAAGCGTCACGAGGCAAAACTTGTGTTTTCGGTTATCGTTTAACGAAACCGGACCTAATGATGATTGGTTTTATCTCATGGATCATAGAAATATAAATTTCATGGGTTAAAAGTGCCTAAAATGGAATAAATTACGCATTAGAAAGTCCAGGGGGTGAAAATGACATTTGTGAAACTAGGATTGCTGATCAGCTAGGTGCTGGCGCTACGCCACCAGCTGGGGTCTTCCCCGTGGTGTAGCGCGATGGACTACCAGTATCAGAAAAGTTAGTTTAACGTGTCAGCTTGCATGTTTGCGCGATTCAGCGAGTTTGCCACCCTCTAGCTCCTTGAAACACGTCCCTAGACACTTGTTATCACCTCTGGAAGTTCCCTTAACACCTGGATCAATCTCCATGACCTTCTTTGGCTATATATAGAGCCCTTGGTTGCACTTGTGAACTCACACTTTGAGCAATTCACTTGGAAAGCTTCCAAACACTTGTTCTGAAGATTTCTGGAGCTCAAGGGCACTTCCCAAGCATTCTTAGTCGTGCATAGGACTTCAGTAAGTGTCCTTAACCTTCCTTAATTCAGTTTTACTTAGTTAATTAGCCTAAAGTCAAACCGTCGTAATTAAGGTTTGACTTCGTGATTAATTAAAATTTGTCCAGTCAAATCACGAATTAAAAGTAGCTTTGAGTTGGTAATTATGTGGGTAATAAACCCTTAAAAGGGCACCCTCTGATTCCCACTCTAACTAGGTCAATTGTCGGGTCAAAGTTAATTTTAAAAAGTCAACAGAAAGCTAATTTTCGCATAAACACATAATTAACGATGTAGAAGCTACGAAACCAGTTTTATCACTCATATAACTTGGTAATCAATGTAAGAACATGTCTAGGCATGTTCAACCCGACAATTTTCTGTTTAAGCTCGGTTCGGAACCGAAAGTCGCAAAAGTAGACTTTTGCTTTGACTTTAGTTCTGACCCATTAGAGCATGTTTTAGAATTGCTTTAGAGCTCTATTAGGACCAGGTTATTGCTTAGTATAACCCTCTGAGGTTATATAACTTGGTTCATTAGTTATCCGATTCATATGCAAGTTTTCGTTATATGCCTAAATGTTGACCAATATGCCCTTTTGACCTTAAAACAAGAATTTTGAAAATGTGAGAGGACAATAATCTTTATTCCTGATTTATAAACATGTCCCTAAATTTTCACATCAGTTGGAGGTCTAGATTAAGAGTTATGCTCAATAGCGTAATTAGAAAGCTTTTTATTAATTAAACGGCGTAATTAGCATATAGCCTATCTAAACCCAATTTTTGATACCAAAATTTTTACCCACTGATGTAAAATAATATTTTGGGATTTTTGAATATTTTTATTTACTTTTAGGCTGAGCATAACATAGGGTTATAGCTTTAATTCGGTAATTGTCGATTTTGCCCTTTTGGCTTATAAAATGAGTTTTACAAATTATTTTGATACCAAACCTTTTGCTACTGATTTTTTATGAAAAATAAAACATTTTAAGCTTCTGGAATAATAAAAAATATCAGCTTTCTTTATAAAACCCGGAAATCGCTTAAAATCGCCTTTTTACGCGTTTTAAACACATAGTATGTATCAAAACTATTTTATAAATATAAGACTTGATACCTACTGATATTTTTAGTAAATTTTTATATTCTAAAAGTAAGCAAAAGTTTTAAACTCAGATTTCCAGTTTTGACCTTTTAGGCTTATGTGAAATTACCAAAATGCCCCTACGATGCATAGTTTAGTTATAAAAGATAAATTTCACATATTTACAATACCCTACTGTTATGACTTATAAAAATAAGTATTTTTACTGAATATATCAGACCTGAAACTCAGAATCATATAAAATCTCTTTTATAACCTTTTAAATGACCAAAATACCCCTACGGGGCATAATTTAAGTTTAAATCCATTTTGGGCATAATAGAAGATATCTTACTGATGTCACAACATATTTAAGCCATATTAACTTAGGAAACCTATATATGACTCTTATGGTTACCCGTTACGCATCTTACGCGTTCGGTTTGGTTTATGTAACTAGTTTGCATAAATTGACCGAAACGGGTCAAACCTTATCGCTTTTGTCTCAAAATCCAGAATGTGTTTAGTTTACCCATATTATACAAGTCTTCAAACTTGTTGGGTCTAAATCACACTCTATTCCGGTCTTCGCTTAATCGTGCGTTTGAACCGTATCTTCCTTTAAAACTAACCGGTCTAAGTTTAGGCTTAATTAAAGACCCGTTAAGATTCTAAGAGGTTATTATAAACCTTCGTTCCAGAATAGGAGACCCGATAAAAGCTACATGCACTTGCTGTTTGTGATTATTACTTGCAAAGGTAAATACTTTTAACTTATTTTCCCTATACGGGCTTGGGGTACGGTATATAAAATACCGCTTGGTCGGGCATTGAATTTTTAATTGTATGAAGATTAATTTATTGAAATGTCCTGTTTAAATTGTTTTGTTTGCTTAACGCCTTTGGGGGGGTTAATGACCATGTCCCGGATATCCTTGGCATCATTTTAAGAAATGGCCACGACCCAAGCACGGGGTGTAGGCGTGCACCCGTCAGTGCATATATAAATAATAAGGTATAACCGCTGGTTTCGGGAATAACTCGCCGCGGGACTATATCATGTGGTGTGTCTATTAATCTTTAACCCGGTGTCAATCCGGGCTACTGATCGTATAAGAAACATGTAATTCTTTTACAAGTTTATATATAAATAATTATCCCAAGTTATAAAAAGTTTTGTGCCTTGTGCATTCTGAATCTGATGAACTATGTTTTTTTTTTATTTGATCCGCCTGTGGATCCTTTACAGTCCGTATGTTATACTTTGATATTACTTTATATTCGGTTTGTAATGTGATTCATCTTTTGCTTCTGTTGTGCATTTAAAATTGTGTTGTTTGACTATGATGATATCAACTACGTCACGATAGTCCCCACCGGGCCCACCGGTAATACGTGGAAATATCGGGGTGTGCCATGAAGTCTGTCGCCGATGATCTTTAGTGAGAGAGACTCAGAGGATGATAATTTTAGGGTTAGATGAGAAGGAAAAGTGCTAAGGAAGATTTCTTGTTTTAGTGTCTTCGTAATCGATGAATGTTGATCCAAATTCCATATCCAGTTCGCCAGAAAAAGAGAGAGGGAGAGGAATTAGGGATGAATGAGAAAATATCTATGTAATCATGTATGAGAAGAGTATGAAGGAAGGAAATTCCATATATTGTGTACACGTATCACTAATATGTAGAAGAGATAAACCATTTGTGGTGAAGTCATTGTATGACATGTGTCCCCCAATGGTTTCATATATTAGATATATAGATTATTTTTTTGGTTATTGGATAAATGTAACAAACGAACTAATACCGACCGAAAGTCCGCCATAAAACACGGGGAATCCCACTAGTTATCTTTTACGATTACTGATATATACACACAAATCGTTCTGATAGTTCTCACCCTATAGAGCATTCACATCATTCCACCAAATTGTGTGAGTGGAGTTTTTATAATATGAAAAGTATAAAAAGTGGTTGTGAGTGGAGGAGAGAGAAAATGTTACTGTTTATCTGTATATTTGAAGGGACAGTGTTCACCCCCTACAATTTTTTAATATATTTTGAAAGTGGTTGTGTGTGGAGGAGAGAGAAAAGATAATGATATAGGTACAAAAATATATTATTTAATTAAAAATGAGAAAGAAAATATAGTTTATTTTAGTATAATTTAGGATGAAAAAAATGATAGAATGGATGTGAATGCTCTTATAGGGTTTTATCCCTTTTTAAAATAACTCCTCTATATATACACAAGGAATCATATAATAAACACATTCATTAGCTAATGACTATTATAATAATACCATTCATTTTCGTTCACCAAGATTATTTGACGTGTAATAATATTTAAATTTAAATATTTATAGATAGTCAAATCAAATATGTTATTCAAAGGCAATGATTGACATGTATTTAGATCAACCCATTCTAACCATTCAAAAAAAAATGAACTTTTATTCTTGTTATTTTAAACGTGTAGTAAAACTTTGTGCTATTTTATTCACTATTGGAACTGATTACATCTATACTGTCTATTAAAAGGGATTAGATGATGACCGCACTTTACTTACGTGTCACCTTCTTAGCTATGCCACATGGACCATGCTTATGTCATAATTCCAATTTATATATATATATATATATAAATATATACTATCTAAATAATATTGTATATAGATTAAAGGGAGGTAATTTGAATTTTAAAAAGACATGGGGATATGTATTATGCATCCCGCCCAATCTCATCACAAACATCAGATCTAGTTTTCCCTCTTCCCTTTGGCGATTTTTAACCCTAAATTCCAAAAACTCACTACAAAGTTCAGATCTGGATCTGCTCTAACCTATTGATCTGCTCATGCTGCTCTCCATCTCCGATCAGGCCTCCACTCATCTACGGTCTCAATTTCTCCCCATTTTCTTGTCGATTAGGGTTTTAGCGTTTCACAATCACCTTCGAATTCAACAATCAGATCGAAAATCATCAACAAGTTCTTCAAGGTAATCATAATTAACCTAATTTTGTTTCATTATTGGTAGTTTTACAGGCTGTTTGAACAAATCTGACCCTTATTTACTTGTAATTTTGTTTTCGCAACGATGAAAACCTAATCGCTTTTGTTTGTTTGACCTAATTTGATAGGCGAAAGGCGATGTCTCGTGTGTACGTTGGGAATCTGGATCCGCGAGTTTCTGAGCGAGAGCTTGAAGATGAATTTCACACGTATGGTGTTCTAAGGAAGTAAGTGTTTCGAGCCATCTACGTTGAAGGAATTGAGTTTCGAGCCACTGACAATGTACGTTTAGAAAAATCATTTGGTTCTTATTATAGTATTCTGTTTATATTTTGAACAGAGGTCACTCTGTGTTTATAACACGGTCTTTAATTTTACACAGGTGACACATGACGAAACTGAAAAATCAAAGGATGCCCAACAAATGACGAGGTCAAACTCGAGCATGGGTCAGCAACAACAATTTCCAGCTGACAATGACGAAACATTAGAGTTATCTGAAAACTCTAATGAGGATCCAAAGGTCCTTTATCACTTCTAACAAAGTTTATCTCATTTGAGAAATAAAATGTTTCTTGTGGTTTTGGTTATAAATTCATTTAACCCTTTGATGGACAATTGTTCCAGACAATTGAAATGAACGAAAAGAAATGTTATATGCTTTCTGCAAAGAGGTTCTGTATGAGTAACTTTTTCATGTTCTACATTACATGTTTATAACAAGGTCATATAACTTTTTACAGGTGAAACATGAAGAAATTGATGAATCAAAGGATGCCCAGAAATTGCCGAGACCAACATCTCTAAGTGATTTACAACATTATAATCAAACAAGTGATGATGATGAAAAGGATGTCTAGGTATTTTTTTTATTTTTAACAAAGTTTATCTGATGAATAGATCTTTCTTGTCATTTTGTTTATAAATTACTTAAACCCTAGGGTGGACTGTTGTTCCAGCTACGTAATGGAAAGAAACATCATATGCTTTCTGCAAAGGAGGTTCTATATGACTCTTCTATCACAGCCTGGCTTTTGCGGAAGCGTGGGTTTAATTGGTGTGACTTCTTAATACCATAGAAACAATCATAACAATGCTATATGAAAATAAAACACATGATGATCATCCATTCGTTAAGTTTAAAGTTACCACAACATCATTGTTTAAAATGTCGACACATAAAACAAGTTACAACCATGACATGTTTAAAGCGTGATCATTCGACACAACAAGAGACTTGAATAAAAACGTGGTTTAAAGACATGTAACCCGTCCAGGTAATGGTTACACCTCCTAAACCTGGATGACATCGTTATTCACTACGCAGCTTGACACAATTGCACACTTCGCCAGATCCATTAATTTCCTGAAATACATGTAGTTTGAAAAAAATCAACAAAAGTTAAGCGAGTTCATGTAAAAGTGAGTATGTATAAACCTTCAAAGTATGTATTAAAATCCCTGGTATGTAGCAATAAGGAAAAAGAGATCACCAATGGGTTGCAAAGCCACTGGTATGTGTGAAAAGGTGCAGGAAGACTCAAACCTACCAAATTTGTTACCGGGCTTCGGCTGTAAGACACAGTCACCTCTATGGGCCGCCCCGGCCTCATGGGTGTGGGCTCGCTACACCCAAATAGATCTATCACTCATGTCCCTCGGTCCTAACAACGAGGATTGATGGCCTTAAGTGTTGTACCCACCCTTCACATGATCTAGTAGTAAAAACCCTCCCTACGCTAACCATACCATGTAAATAAATGTCTGTAATAATTGTAGCATGTATTTCACCCCCGAAGTATAAAACTGAAAACAGTTAAGAGAAAAGGGGGACATGAACTCACTGTAGTGCGTCTCCTGAATAGAATCGTCAACCCAAACTCGGTCTGCTACACTACGACCTACACGTACTAATGTCTATTAGACGAACGGCCGTGCCTTGGCTTTAGGGTTTAACATTTTTGAGTTAGCGATTCTTAAGTTTCCGAATATTACTCCAAGTTATAATTATTAGTTAAATAAAAATTATCTTAACTTTAAATTATAGTTTATTTTGGAATAATGTTAAACAATATTTCGTATTCACACTTCACAAGTATTTTATATGTGTATCTCCTTCCCAAGGATGAGGGTATTTATACATGTACATTTGTAATTCCGAAAAATATATTTTAACTCCCACTTAGAAAAATATATTTAAATTATTCGTCTAAAACATCTTAATTCAAAAAATATATATTTTTCCCAAAACCATTATATTTTACTTCCTAAATTTCCAAAGTAATATTTTACCAAAATGTACGCGTAAGAGTATTTTCTGAAAAATTACATAAGTTTCGTCTTAGCGTTTCGTATTGCAATAACAAATGCGTAACTCAAATATTTATTTCGTGAGGGTTTTTGGTATTATTTTAGCGTTGTAATCTTCATGGTATTCGTAAGTTATATTATTTTACCCTAAAAATAATATAACTAGTTCACAAAATAAGCAAATAATCACACAAGAGTTTTAGTATAAAATATATATTCTAAATATATATTTATCAAATTCTATTTACGAAAATCAACCTCCGGCACTTGGTATTTTTGTAATAAAAATCATGGCGAAGTTTATTTTGAAAACAAGGTTAAAAATATGTTTGTAAACACTTGCTAGGAAAATATTTTCTAAGTGTTGGAATTTTAGAAGAATTTTGCCAGAGTTTCCTTTGTAACTGGAGGTGTCCGTGCTTACAAGCATATCATTTTCTTTTCAAAAATTCATTCAATCAATTCTCAATCAACAATATACAACTTCTACTTACCAAACTTGTCAAAAACAAGCATAAACTATAAACTCATGAACTTGAAAATTTATAAAAATATGTAGTAACTTACTAGTGTCCTTAGTAAGTCTTGTTATCTTTTAAAATGTGATTGGTTCTTTAAAAACTACATTTTTAAAGAGTTTGTGTGTTTACAACTTCCAATCTTATTTTCTAAAAATATTTCTTCATGAAATTTTCTTGCCATACAAGTGTTTCTACACTTGTTTATCCACCGAAAATGTGATTAGTTTATGTAAGATCCAAGTTTTAATGAAACTCATATTTTTCACTTGGTTCTTTTGAAAAAACCACTCAAGGATCTTTAGATCTACATGATTATATCCTATTTTGATATTTATTTTTCAAGAAAACATTCATTCATTCAAGTCCATAGTTTATGTGTGGATGATTCCATCATCCTACAACATTCTAACTTTCTCATCTTGCTAGTTCATGTTTTTATTCATGATCTAGCAAGACCATAAGATGATCTACATCAAATACATGTGTAACAACAACCAACAAGCATCACAACATATGAATATCATGATTTCTTCATCTTTTAACCATACTCTATTACTAAGTTAGTTTATGTTCAAGACTTCTTTATAAGATTCATTAAAGTTCTTATCTCTTTGATCATTAAACATCATTAACCACTTAAACAAGATCTAAAATGCAAGGATCTAAGTTCTTACCACTAGCTCAAGGCTAGGGGAGTTCAAGTGATGAAAAGTGGTGGATAAAAGAAGATGAGAGAGGTCCTTGAGCTTCCGAACACACCGAGCTTTGTTGTATGATCTCTAACACCCTTGGATGCTCTTAGAATGATTGAAAGTGATCAAGTGATGGTGATGGTGGTTGTGCTTAGGGGTCGGCTGAAACAAGGAAGAAGGAGAGGAGGAGAGTTGAGTGAAATGTGTGTTGTGAAGTGAGAGAATGATGATATTGAGGTTAACACTTATAACCTCCAATATGCTATAGTCTTATGGATAATATGTCCCTAAACTAGCAACATAATCACATAAAATATTGAAACAAATCCATGGGTAGGGACACCCATGGTAACCGTCTCCAGGGGGGGTATAGGGTTGGGTTTCAAGTACTAGTTACTAATCTAGTTAGGAGATAAATGATATAGTTAGTGGTTTTTGGTGTGTTATGAAATATATAGTGTGTTAGAGTGTTCGGGGACCCTAACCAGCTCAGAAAAATAAAAACAATGTGTTTGACAATATTTTTGTGTTCCGGGTAATGTCCGGTTGTTCGGTTGGGTGTTGTTCCGTTAAAGTGCTTAATTAATCCGTAGAGTGTCTTTTATAATACTTTTAGTGACACTTTTAATTCCCAACACTTTGGAAAATCATTTCTATGGCCCTAACCCTTATGGGCTTGATCCTTTCTTTCCGACTCAGGGCATCGGCAACCACATTCGCCTTCCATGGGTGATACTTAATCTCACAATCATAATCATTCAACAGTTCAACCCAACGTCTTTGCCTCATGTTAAGCTCCTTTTGGTCAAATATGTGCTGCAAGCTCTTGTGATCAATGAAGATCGTGCATCGCGTGCCATATAAGTAATGATGCCAGATTTTCAATGCAAACACCACTGCGCCCAATTCCAAATCATGTGTGGTGTAATTCTTCTCGTGGACCTTTAGTTGGCGTGATGCGTATGCTATAACCTTCTGGTGTTGCATCAACACGCAACCCAAACCTTGACGCGAGGCGTCACAATATACTACGAAGTCGTCCGTTCCTTCGGGTAGCGATAAGATCGGTGCATCACAATGTTTGTTTTTCAACAACTGAAACGCTTCTTCGTGTTTGTCTCCCCAATCAAAATTCTTGTCTTTCTATGTGAGAGTGGTCAAAGGTTGAGCGATTTTTGAGAAATCCACAATTAACCTTCGATAATAACCAGCCAATCCTAGAAACTGTCGAATCTCGGTTGGGGTTTTAGGAGTCTCCCAGTTCTTGATTGCCTCGATCTTTGTGGGATCAACATGAATTCCATTTCCATTAACCACATGACCAAGAAACTGAACTTCACGCAACCAGAACTCACACTTTGAGAACTTTGCGTACAACTTTTTTTTCTTAAGCAGCTCTAGAATATCTCTTAAGTGCTGTTCGTGCTCATCCTTCCTCTTTGAGTAGATTAAAATGTCGTCAATGAACACAATCACGAACTTGTCGAGGTACGGCTAACAAACTCTGTTCATCAAGTCCATGAATACTGCTGGGGCGTTTGTCAGTCCAAACGGCATAACCAGGAACTCGTAATGTCCATAACGAGTCCTAAAAGCAGTCTTTGGAATGCTTTCTTCTTGTATCCTCAACTGGTGATAACCTGATCGTAGGTCGATCTTTGAGTAAAAACTCGAACCTTGCAACTGATCAAATAGGTCATCAATTCTCGGTAGAGGATATCTATTCTTGATTGTTAATTTATTCAGTTCCTGATAATCGATACACATACGAAGACTACCATCCTTCTTTTTGACGAACAAAACTGGAGCTCCCCAAGGCGAGAAGCTTGGTCTGATAAATCGTTTATCCAATAGCTCCTGGAGTTGTGTGGACAGTTCTTGCATCTCTGAAGGTGCAAGTCGATAGGGTGCCTTGGCTACAGGCGCGGCGCCTGGAACCAAGTTGATGTGAAACTCGACTTGTCGCTGTGGCGGCAATCCTGGTAAGTCTTCTGGAAAGACTTCAGGATATTCCTTTACAACTGGAATGTCTTCTATCTTTGGTTCAGCAGCTTCTTTATCAATGATATGTGCCAAGAAGGCAACATATCCCTTCTTCAAACACTTTCGAGCTTTCAGGCAGCTAATGATTCTCAGAGGCGTATCACGCTTCTCTCCATGTACTACGATTGTTTCTCCATCTGCCATTGGGATGCGGATGGTCTTCTTGTGGCAAACAATCTCGGCTTTGTTGCTCAATAACCAATCCATCCCTACCACCACGTCGAAGCTTCCCAACTCGACTGGTAGTAGATCTAGTGTAAACTCGTGCCCTCCCAGCTCCATCACGCATCCTCTGATGACTTCATTCGTTTCAACTAGCTTCCCATTAGCCAGTTCAATTGAGTATGGAATGTCTAATTTACTAGCAGTTAACCCAAGCATATTCTTAAATTCTAACGATACAAAGCTATAGTCGGCACCAGTATCAAATTGCACAGATGCAAAGCGTTGATTTATAGGGATCGTACCAGTGACAACGTTTGGATCCTGGCGCGCTTCCCTTGCACCAATGTTGAAGACTCTTCCTCGTGCTTGGTTTAGTTTTGGGCATTTCCTTTTAAAGTGCCTGATGTCTCCACAATTGAAACACCCCGGTCCCCGACCATTCCCATTTCCATTGCCACCTTGAGCGTTGTTTTGGTTGCGATTTCCACTCCCAGCTTGGTTCACAAAATTTCCACAGTTTCCATTTCCGCCATTTCCTCCCTGTTGGCGGTTTACATTACCATTCCCATAGCCTCGATTATCACCACGCCCAGCACCAGTTCTGGCCCAACATGTATCCTTCGAGTGGTCGTTCTTCCCACATGACTCACATTTTCTTAACCTGCACTGGCCGGAATGATGGCGCTGGCATATCACACACTTGGGCAGAGTGCCCATGTAGCCTTTTCCTCTGCTTTCAACACCGGTTTTGGCCCTAGCCGGTGCGCTTGACTCACCCTTCTTGCTCACAATGCTGGTACCTTGCTTGAAGTTGGAAAATTTTCGTTTGTTTTCCCCAGACGACTCCACATAAGTCTCCTTCTTTTTCTGATCAGCAGTTGAAAACTTGTTTAGCCTGATGGCTTCTTCAGTCAGAGATATGCTCAGATCGATGGCTTCAGTAATTGTTGCCGATTTTGACGATGTAACCACGCTCATAATCTGAGGTGCTAATCCCCAGATAAATCGCTCCACGCGTTTGAACTCGGGCGTGACCATACACGGCACCACATGGGACAGATCATGAAACCTCTGAACATATTCTGTGATTTTAGGACCCTCCATCTTTAGGTTCCAGAATTCCGTTTCTAGCTTTTGTATCTCAGCTCGTGAACAGTACTTTTTCTTCATGAGCTCTTTCAGCTCATTCCATGTTAACGCATATGCTGCCGCCTCTCCTAATGTTTGCACTTGCAAATTCCACCATGATAAGATGCCATCCAGAAAAAGCCCTGAGATGTATGTAACTTGCTGCTCAGGAGCACACTTGCTCATCCTTAGGACAGAATCTGTCTTTTCCGCCCACCTAACGAATGCAACAGCACCTCCAGTGCCGTCGAAATTTACGGGCTTACAGTCTAGGAATTGCTTAAAAGTACCGCCTGTACAAGCAATGTTATTCACAGAAAGCATTAGCAATTGCACCTGGAATGTCCAAATGTAAGGTAATGTGTCTCAGTGATTTATATATTACCATGGGGTGGGTTATTGTTTCTTGGGTGATTCCCACTAGTTTCGCCTCGCAAAGCCTCATAGTCAGCTATCGCTTTAGAAATTTGTTCCTGTAACTCCGCCTCTGTGGTAGGCAAACGTACAGCTCTTCGTGGAGGCATCCTCTAAAAGGAGATCATATTGGTCAGGTCATAGTAAGTATAGTACGTAAGTAATATGCATGTAATGAGAATACTGTGATCGAGCTATTATATAATCAAGACCACAATACAATGTTTACAAGTTTTATAATTGTATCGTACATCAAAAGCGACTAGGGGCCACATCACCCCTGTTGAAACTATCTAGTCATATACACCAACCAAAAATCACATATCAAAAGTCATGATGTCAAAATGCGGTCTTCAAAATGCTGTGTAGTCGGCTCAATTGTTGTCTTCTCACCAAAAGTAACACTACCTGCAACAGACCAAAAATATCCTCATGCTGATGGGGGAGGAGGAGGAGGAAGATAAGAGAAAAGCAAACGGCGCATGTGCACCCAATCCTCCTCTAGTGCATGAATGACGCGTAGCAAGTAGGCAACCTGCTGCTCGGAGGTGAGGAAACGAATATCCGAATCAGGGGGTGGCGGGAGGGGAGCGTGTGGTGCGGAAAAAGGAGTCTGAGAGTGACATGGAGAATGTGGAGCTCTCTCTAACTCCTGAATGCGATGACTCAGTGCGTCCTGCTGTAGCTGTAGAGAGATGAGTATGTCCTCTGTCGTGTACCCCATATGATAAGGGTGGTACGGGTCTGATAACGGCATAACATTGGGCAAGGCCCACAGAAACGGCTCGCCCGAAGGTACAAAAGATGGTGCAGTGTGAGGGAACTGGGACATGAACGGAACAGATGTCGATACAGGTGGAACAAAAACAGGTGGCTGCCTCGATGAACCCTCCCCAGGACGAGGTGGCGGAATGTCCTGGAGGAATGTGATGGGAAGATCAGTGCGATGGACGTCAGAGGTGTGTGGGTGGAATAATGGAATCTCGATAGGTGCGGAAACAGGTGCTGCAGGAGGGGTGACGGGTAGCACAAACGGTGGGTAGTCATCATCCTCGATCCACCCGTTACGAGTATTAGCATAATGAGGATCAATGTGAGGGGCAAACGGTGCATGGTCAGCATGCACAGGGGCTGAAACAGGTACTACCGGTGCAATAATGGGTGCATCAATAACGGGAACATCATATACCGGTGGTAACTCGACGGGCACAACAATGACAGGTGGTGCTATGTCTGGCATATCGACATGACCAAGCTCAGGTAAAGGGTCTGGCAAATGTGCAACAGCTGGGGCCTCAATGGGGTCATAAGCAACGACTGGCTCTGGACCAACAGGAGCAGACTCATCAGGTAGAAACTCGCCCTCCGGATCTGGGTCAACGTCGTGGGGCGCAACAGACATCGCCATGTCTGAGTCGGAGTCGGAGGAATGGAGCTGTACGCCCTGGGCGTGCAGTGAGGCGGACGCTACCGACTCGAATGAGTAAGGACCAAACGGATCAAAAGGATCCTGCTCAATGGGAGCCTCGACTGGAGCAACAGGATCAGCAATGGGCACATCAGCAGGAATCTCAACCAAGGGAACAACAGGGTCGACAACGGGATCATCAGCAAAAGGGACATCGGCATCCATGAGGGCCACACCATCCTGGTCACCCTCCGGGGGAGCCTCTATGAACAAGTCGATGTCGTCATCAGCGAACTCATCATGCGGCAGATCCTCGAGAGGAACTGCGGCGAGCGGTAGAGGAGCAAGGACCTGAAGAAGAGGTAGGTCCCCACCAAAAGGGCCATCAGTAATAGGAATATCATCTCCAAAATCAGGAAGAGCAAACGGCTGAAAACCATCCTCATCCGTGCTAGTGGTGTCTGACGTGTAAACCTTGCTCTCGGATGGTATCTCATCGTCTGATCCAATCGCCATGGGGTCCAATGTATCTGATACTCCCGTATCGGAAGAAGAAGCCATAGTGTCTGTAACACAAACATATATATGCACATATATCAACATATAATCAAGTAAACATGTAAGTCTCAACAAGCAAGTAATCATCCAGTTTCTCAAATTGAACTCCCTAGCCTCTCAGACTAACTCCCTGATCTCTAAGACCACTCCCAGTCTCTAAGACTAATTCCCTGGTCTCTAAGACCAACTCCCTGGTCTTTAAGACCAATTCCATGGTCTCTAAGACCAACTCCCTGGTCTCTAAGACCAAACCTCCCATTCTCTAAGACTAATTCCCTGGTCTCTAAGACCAAACCTCCCAGTCTCTAAGACTAAACATCCCCAATCTCTAAGATTGAACCCCTCAGTCTCTAAGACTGAACCTCCCCAGCCTCTAAGGCTGAACTCCCTCAGTCTCTAAGACTGAAATATAAATTTTGAAAAGTGTATTTCTGCCTTTTTGTTTGTAAAAATGTTTGTACCCTGGATCTGGTCGTTTAGTGTATGCAATGTATAAATGTTTTCGTGAGAGCCCTAGTGATCATAGTCTAGACTCGAGAAAGAATCCTAGTTCGCTATGATCGAGGCTCTGATACCAAGCTGTCACACCCTGGATTTTGCGGAAGCGTGGGTTTAATTGGTGTGACTTCTTAATACCATAGAAACAATCATAACAATGCTATATGAAAATAAAACACATGATGATCATCCATTCATTAAGTTTAAAGTTACCACAACATCATTGTTTAAAATGTCGACACATAAAACAAGTTACAACCATGACATGTTTAAAGCGTGATCATTCGACACAACAAGAGACTTGAATAAAAACGTGGTTTAAAGACATGTAACCCGTCCATGTAAGGGTTACACCTCCTAAACCTGGATGACATCGATATTCACTACGCAGCTTGACACAATTGCACACTTCACCAGATCCATTAATTTCCTGAAATACATGTAGTTTGAAAAAAATCAACAAAAGTTGAGCGAGTTCATGTAAAAGTGAGTATGTATAAACCTTCAAAGTATGTATTAAAATCCCTGGTATGTAGCAATAAGGAAAAAGAGATCACCAATGGGTTGCAAAGCCACTGGTATGTGTGAAAAGGTGCAGGAAGACTCAAACCTACCAAATTTGTTACCGGGCTTCGGCTGTAAGACACAGTCACCTCTATGGGTCGCCCCGGCCTCATGGGTGTGGGCTCGCTACACCCAAATAGATCTATCACTCATGTCCCTCGGTCCTAACAATGAGGATTGATGGCCTTAAGTGTTGTACCCACCCTTCACATGATCTAGTAGTAAAAACCCTCCCTACGCTAACCATACCATGTAAATAAATGTCTGTAATAATTGTAGCATGTATTTCACTCCCGAAGTATAAAACTGAAAACAGTTAAGAGAAAAGGGGGACATGAACTCACTGTAGTGCGTCTCCTGAATAGAATCGTCAACCCAAACTCGGTCTGCTACACGACGACCTACACGTACTAATGTCTATTAGACGAACGGTCGTGCCTTGGCTTTAGGGTTTAATATATTTGAGTTAGCGATTCTTAAGTTTCCGAATATTACTCCAAGTTATAATTATTAGTTAAAATAATTATCTTAACTTTAAATTATAGTTTATTTTGGAGTAATGTTAAACAATATTTCGTATTCACACTTCACAAGTATTTTATATGTGTATCTCCTTCCCAAGGATGGGGGTATTTATACATGTACATTTGTAATTCCGAAAAATATATTTTAAGTCCCACTTAGAAAAATATATTTAAATTATTCGTCTAAAACATCTTAATTCAATATATATATTTTTCCCAAAAACATTATATTTTACTTCCTAAATTTCCAAAGTAATATTTTACCAAAATGTACGCGTAAGAGTATTTTCTGGAAAATTACATAAGTTTCGTCTTAGCGTTTCGTATTGCAATAACAAATGCGTAACTCAAATATTTATTTCGTGAGGGTTTTTGGTGTTATTTTAGCGTTATAATCTTCATGGCATTCATAAGTTATATTATTTTACCCTAAAAATAATATAACTAGTTCACAAAATAAGCAAATAATCACACAAGAGTTTTAGTATAAAATATATATTTTAAATATATATTTATCAAATTTTATTTACGAAAATCAACCTCCGGCACTTGGTATTTGTGTAATAAAAATCATGGCGAAGTTTATTTTGAAAACAAGGTTAAAAAGATGTTTGTAAACACTTACTAGAAAAATATTTTCTAAGTGTTGGAATTTTAGAAGAATTTCGCCAGAGTTTCCTTTGTAACTGGAGGTGTCCATGCTTACTAGCATATCATTTTCTTTTCAAAAATTCATTCAATCAATTCTCAATCAACAATATACAACTTCTACTTACCAAATTTGTCAAAAACAAGCATAAACTATAAACTCATGAACTTGAAAATTTATAAAAATATGTAGTAACTTACTAGTGTCCTTAGTAAGTCTTGTTATCTTTTAAAATGTGATTGGTTCTTTAAAACCTACATTTTTAAAGAGTTTGTGTGTTTACAACTTCCAATCTTATTTTCTAAAAATATTTCTTCATAAATTTTCTTGCCATACAAGTGTTTCTACACTTGTTTATCCACCGAAAATGTGATTAGTTTATGTAAGATCCAAGTTTTAATGAAACTCATATTTTTCACTTGGTTCTTTTGAAAAAAAACCACTCATGGATCTTTAGATCTACATGATTATATCCTATTTTAATCTTTATTTTTCAAGAAAACATTCATTCATTCAAGTTCATAGTTTATGTGTGGATGATTCCATCATCCTACAACATTCTAACTTTCTCATCTTGCTAGTTCATGTTTTTATTCATGATCTTGCAAGACCATAAGATGATCTACATCAACAACATGAGTAACAACAACCAACAAGCATCACAACATATGAATATCATGATTTCTTCATCTTTTAACCATACTCTATTACTAAGTTAGTTTATGTTCAAGACTTCTTCATAAGATTCATTAAAGTTCTTATCTTTTTTATCATTAAACATCATTAACCACTTAAACAAGATGTAAAATGCAAGGATCTAAGTTCTTACCACTAGCTCAAGGCTAGGGGAGTTCAAGTGATGAAAAGTGGTGGATAAAAGAAGATGAGAGAGGTCCTTGAGCTTCCGAACACACCGAGCTTCGTTGTATGATCTCTAACACCCTTGGATGCTCTTAGAATGATTGAAAGTGATCAAGTGATGGTGATGGTGGTTGTGCTTGGGGGTCGGCTGAAACAAGGAAGAAAGAGAGGAGGAGAGTTGAGTGAAATGTGTGTTGTGAAGTGAGAGAATGATGATCTTGAGGTTAACACTTATAACCTCCAATATGCTATAGTCTTATGGATAATATGTCCCTAAACTAGCAACATAATCACATAAAATATTGAAACAAATCCATGGGTAGGGACACCCATGGTAACCGTCTCCAGGGGGGGGGGTATAGGGTTGGGTTTCAAGTACTAGTTACTAATCTAGTTAGGAGATAAATGATATAGTTAGTGGTTTTTGGTGTGTTATGAAATATATAGTGTGTTAGGGTGTTCGGGGACCCTAACCAGCTCAGAAAAATAAAAACAATGTGTTTGACAATATTTTTGTGTTCCGGGTGTCCGGTTGTTCGGTTGGGTGTTGTTCCGTTAAAGTGCTTAATTAATCCGTAGAGTGTATTTTATAATACTTTTAGTGACACTTTTAATTCCCAACACTTTGGAAAGTATATTAATCCGTAGAGTGTATTTTATAATACTTTTAGTGACACTTTTAATTCCCAACACTTTGGAAAGTATTTAGGACCATTTTGTCAAGTTTTTGCACATTACTAGCATACTTAAATGCTGAATTTTGTTATTAAGTGCAGAATTCTGCATTTAGTGTGTGTTTTGGGCACTTCCCGACACTATAACTATCACCTAGTGACGCAGTTTTATGGTCCTCACTTCCCTACACTCCCTACTAGTGTAGTACCCTGTCTTTGGCTCATACTAGCCTCAAAAACATTGTCTGTCTAGGTGCTGGCATTGTCAACATGTTTTCTGGTTTATCCGCTCAGTGTGCTAACTGTGCTTTGTGCATCAAGGTTGTCACTAAAGTTTGTGTGTAATAAATGGAGTGACAGTATGAATGTAATGCATATGTATGTATGATGCAAAAATCATAAAATAGTTTAATCAACAGTTGAAATCAAGCACAGTCATTAAGCACAAATTAAATATTAATTAATTGTACGGATACCTGTAATTTTTTAGGGTTGTCACATCTTCTAATGTGAAGCTTTTTAAATTGAAACCCTCAGAACATTCCAGGTTTGTGCTTTAAATTATGCTTCTATGGATATTTCACATTTGTACTTGCTGTATACAATATGATTTGCTACATTCACTTATATAGTAGTTATAGACGAATGTGGAAAGTTTCCATCTTTTGAATGTGGTGAAGTAATTAATCACATGACATTTTGTGCATGTAGATTTCGACCTCTTGCCCCTTAGTGTAACCAAGAAGCTCCTGTAACCGCTGTCCACGCACGAGCTTGCTATACCTGTGGTGACCCGAATCACTTTGCCAACGTTTGCCCACAGCGTGTTGTGAAACAAGAGCAGTAGTGGCAACCACCACCGCAGCAACAACAACCATAACAGCCTAAGCAGCAACAGCAGCAGCCACAACAAGTAGCCCGCGGAAGAACCTTCAATATCAATGTCCTCCAGGCTCAGACTGACAACAATGTTGTCAATGGTACGTTCCTTGCTAACGGTATTTACGCTTCTTGCTTGTTTGATACTAAAGCCGATGACTGTTTTGTATCGTTTGAATTCGAAAAGCTTCTAAAACGTAAACGTGCAAACCTCCCAACGACTTTCGACGTAGAAGTTGCCACCGGAAGAACCGTCACCGTCAGCTTCGTTCTCCGTGATTGTACTCTCGAACTCAACAATCACATCTTCCTGATCGATCTCATACCTATGTAATTAAGTAGCTTTGACGTCATAATAGGCATGGATTTTCTTCGTGAAAATCGTGCTGAAGTTGTTTGCTTCGAAAAGATGATTCGTTTCTTTCTCTCAAACGGTGATCAACTATGTGTTTATGGCGAAGTATCCTCGAAAGAATTGAAGCTTATGTCATGTATCCAATGCAGGTAAATATACTTACGTAAAGAGTACACCGCTTTCTTGGCCCACATTGTAGTAGCAGAGGAGGAAAAGAAGACGATGAAAGAAGTACTTGTGGTTCATGATTTTCCTAACGTCTTTCCTGACGATTTACCCGGTCTACCCCCTACTCGTGATATTGACTTTCGTATTGACCTCATTCCTGGAGCTAACCCTGTTGCAAAAGCTCCTTATCGCCTCGCACTGTCCCAAATGCGTGAACTTTCTAGCAAACTCCAGGAGTTACTTGATAAAGGCTTCATACGCCCTAGTACATCTCCTTGGGGCGCACATGTCCTTTTCGTGAAAAAAGAAGGATGGGGCGCACATGTCCTTACTATCAAGAATCGCTACCCATTATCCCGAATCGACGACTTATTTGATCAACTACAAGGCGCTACGTGTTTCTCAAAAATCGACCTACGTTCTAGCTATCATCAGTTGCGCATACAAGAGCAAGACATACCGAAAACTGCTTTCTGTGGCCATTATGAATTCGTGGTCATGCCTTTTGGTCTCACAAACGCACCCGTGGTCTTCATGGATTTGATGAACTGTGTGTGCAAAACCTTTTTGGATCATTTCGTCATTGTGTTTATCGATGGTATCCTTATCTACTCGAAGTCGAGAGCCGAACATGCGCAACATATTCGTTTAGTTCTCGAGCTTTTTCAAGGAAATCGCCTCTACACCAAGTTCTCCAAGTGTGAATTATGGCTTGACTCGGTCATATTGTTAACAGTCAAGGTATCCACGTCGACCCCGCGAAGATCGAAGCAGTTAAGAGTTGGATCACGCCAAAGAACCCATCCGAAGTCCGTTCTTTTCTCGGATTGGCGGGCTATTACCGTCGATTCATCGCCGACTTTTCTAAAATCTCTGTACCGCTTACACTTTGACTCAGAAAGACAAACCTTTTGTTTGGGGTCCCAAACAGTAGGAAGCCTTCCAAACTCTCAAACGTATGCTTTGCAACGCTCCTGTCCTTACACTTCCCTACGAAAACGACGATTTCGTTTTTTATTGCCATGCCTCTAACCTAGGTCTTGTTGTGTTCTCATGCAACGAGACAAGGTTATCGCGTATGCATCTCGACAACTCAAGGTCCACGAGAAGAACTAGACAACCCACGAGCTCGAACTCGGTGCAGTTGTTTTTGCATTAAAGATATGGCGACACAACCTATATGGTACCAAGTGTACGGTCTTCACCGACCATAAGAGCCTACAACATATCTTGAACCAGAAAGAACTGAACATGTGCCAACGCAGATGGGTTGAACTTCTCAACGACTATGATTGCGAGATACGCTACCATTCCGGCAAGGGCAACGTTGTAGCTGATGCCCTCAGTCGACAAAGCTATGAGTATTCGTGACGTCCAAACCCAGAATGATCTCGAAGCCCTGATCCGTGACGCTCAACACACCTGCTTCATTGAGAATACCTTGAAAGAGGAAATGAAGTGTGGTGCCAAAACCCTGTTAGTGATCAAATCGAACGATCTTTATCATTATCTCCACCGCATTTGGATTCCTAGTTGCAATAATCTCTGTAAGATATTGCTGACTGAAGCCTACAAATCCCGATATTCCATTCACCCAGGTGCCGACAAGATGTACCAGGACCTCCGTTCCAGGTATTGGTAGAACGGCCAAGATCCAAATCTTACACAATTACATAACCGAAAAACTTCATTAACATGATGAAGCCTACACCTGAAACAAGATCAACAAGACTAGATACAACCCAAATTTGCTACAAAACTTTGTGTGTAAACTCAAACCCTAGAAACGTTAAAACATCAAACACACTTGAAGATGACTAAAGAGCTGTTTGTTTAGCTCTTAATGAACCTCTTAATGGTTTAGATCTCTTATTGGTTCAACACTTAATGGTTCAGACTGTTTATTTCACGAACAAATGTCTGAATGGTTCAGACATTTATTTCTGAATGGTTAAGCATTATACTGAGTCTGAATGGTTAAAACCTCTAATCTGAATTGGTCAGACATTTGCATCTGAACGGTTAAGCATTATACTGGCTCTTAATGGTTCAGACCTTTACTGGTTCATACCTCTTACTGGTTCAACACTTAACCATTCAGAAGTTGTCAAACAGCCCCTAAATGAAGACTAATCCTAAGTTTGCAACTGAATCCCAAATCCTTTGCTATGCAGTGACAGTACCAATATCCACTAATCGTTGTTTCCAAATACGGTTGCCGGTTGACATCTCTTCTAATTCGTCGACACGAGAAGCAAATTGTTGTGTGGAGGAATCAATATCTCGACATAAGCCAAGAGGCAGATCTTGTGCCACTCTACCTGGTCGTATGAAACTGGCATGCATCATGGCTCCCGAGACTCTTTCATAGAATTCCAACAATTTTTCCTGCTCCTCAAAGCCCACAGGAACGGAGTTGGTGCTCCCACATCCATAGCATGAGTAGTTAAAGCAAATGAATTATTTGAAATTCGAGTTATTTCACGGAATAACACTCGTATATATTCAGCTCGTCCACAGTTATTTAATATTCCCATATGAAATCTCCACATCCAGCCCTCTAAAGGTATGTTTGGCAAAAGTAGCTGGTGGCTAGGGCTGTAAATGAACCAAACGTTTGGGGAACAGTTCGTGAACCGTTCGGCGGGAAGTTCGTTTGTGTTCGTTTGTTTATTAAACAAACAAACACAAACAAGAAAGTTCGTTCGTTTATTTAAATGAACTAACATGAACAGAGGCCGTGTTCGTTCATTTATGTTTGTGAACGTTCGGTGACGTGTTCGTTTGTGTTCGATAGTTCATTAGTGTTTTTATTTTTATATTTTATTTATATACTTCAAAATTCCGATAAATAAAATACTTAATAAGTGTCATTGTATTATATATTCTGCTCATGAATGCTTGTTTGTGTTCGTTTGTTTCCATTTGTGTTCATGAACATTAGTTTGTACCCATTTGTATGCATCAACATTCGTTTTCGTTCATTGCCTAAAATTAACAAACAAACACAAACGAACACGAACACGAACAAGTTCATATCCTTAACAAACGAACACAAACATAAAATCTCGTTCTGTAAGTGTTCATGAACAGTTCGTGAACACATATATTTCTTAACAAATGAACACGAACAAGGTCTTGTTCCTGTTCGTTTGGTTCGTTTGCAGCCCTACTGGTGGCTGTTGGCTGGAAGCTGATAGCTGTTGGCTGGAAGCTGGTAGCTGTAGCTTTTTAGATATATTTTGTGTTTGACAGAGTAGCTAGAGCTTTTAATAAAATATATAAAATGACCAAAATGAACATAACAAAAAATTTAAAAATTTTGTGCATTAAAAAGTTTTTTTATCTTTAGAGGTTAAAATAGTTAATTTTTTCCCTATAAGCTTGTAGCTCCTTCTAAACGCTACTAGTAGGAGCGTTCAGCCAAAAGCTTCAAGCTCCTAACCTAAAAGCTTTAAGATCCTTCAACCAAACAAGGCTTTTTATTCAGCATGAGCTTTTTCTTAAAAGTTTAAAGGTTGAAGCTCCTAAAAACTTCTAAAAGCTTCATGCCAAACATACCCTAAGTGTCCAGAGAGTTTCCACTACAATCACTTGAATATCAATACATTGCTAAAACACAACTTGTAAGAGATTGGTTAACTCAAGTTTGAAACGTAATCATAGTTTTAACATAACGTTACCACGTACATTGATGGTCAACCAGAGACCCAAGAGATCAAGGTGGTTGGAAGGCTGAATAGGTTCCTACCGAAGCTCACAAGGCTTCAAATTGTGGCTATTATTGTGTCGCCCATGGTGGAGATGCAAGGTAATGGGATCACTTATCGCCTTAATACTGTTGGAAAATTTAGTAAAAATGTTGTTTTAGGGTGGGGCATTTCTATAGTAATGCCTAAAGAGAAGAAAAATAATGGAATTTAATGAATGAAATAAGCATTAAGAAACATTAACTGTTACATATTTTCTGAAAGGGCATTATAATGGTGATGTGACGAAAACTGCCCCTTAGTGGACATTAACCATTACCCATGGTCTTACTCTTATATATAAATTTCAGGAGACAATATTACATTCATAAATCAATTTCTTTATTTTTAAGATTAAATGTGATACTTATATTTTCACTTACTCCAGTCTCTTCTAACTACCCCATCAATCAATCCATACATGTATATTATGCGTTCCTCGTGATTTTTTACTTAAATAATTGATTTTATAATATATGTGAATTTATATGTATTTTTTTATTTATGACAATCCTAACTTTATAGATTAAGATATGGCAAACTTGTGAAGTTATATCAAAACAGAAGGTAGGCGGGAAACAAGCAGCGCCGTCATCCTTTTCTCTTCTCTGAATTGCAAACCATAACCTTCCAAATACAAACCCATGTCCCCCTAGGGCAAATCAATTATTGTGGATGACCCGTTGGACCCTGGTCAAAAAGTGATTAGTTTCTGGCGCTAGAGAGCCAAATGTATCAAAGACAAAAGGGACAAAGACATGCTGGTTGTCTACGCAAGCTTTAGCGTGCTTATCCAGTTTCTTTGATTCCGCCTTTCTTGTTGGCTGGCCAGCTACAAACTCATTTTCCCTTAAACCAACCAAAGGGGAAACCCCCGTGAGGTCCACACAAGCGAGTTTTCCCCTGCCCAACCGAAGACAAGCAGGTCCTCTGGTCGCAGAGTAGATCTCTCTTTCATATGATCCGTGAGGAAATTTACAGGGGCCTCTTTCTTAACAAAAATCTCAGCTCTATGTTTTAACTTTTTCTAAATATGTTAAAAAACACACGTTCATTCCAAAAAGATAGCCTCATAATAAAATGGTGTATTTTTCAATTAAGTGTTCATAAATTCAAATCCATAAAAGAACATGTGTGTGGTGTGATTTTAATTGTTAAAAAAAAAGTACTTTTAATATTATGTTGCTCCTTATCACATCATCATGTTGTATTGTTGTGTCGGTCGATTGCTGCAATAATTCTACGTGATTACTTTAATTTTGGATCTTGTCTTTTTATTAATTGGGAAAATGATTGAGCATCGGGAAAAGTTCTTATACAAATAATCTTAACATACTAAACATACAAATTGAAGGAAAAGTCAAAAAGACAAATGTGGCATTTTTGTAATTATCTATAACTATCAAAGTTACTCTACAAATGTATCTAAAAAACCTAAAAAAAACCTAAACCCCCAAAAAACCTAAAAAATTAAAAAAAAACACAAAATAATTTTTTTTTAATATTTTTTATAAAAAATCGCTACTTTTACTAGCAAAAATTTTTTTTTTTTACAAAACGTAGCGATTTTTTATAAAAAGTATTTAAAAAAACTGTGTTTTATTAGGTATTTTTGGTTGAGTTCACATTTGTATAGTAACTTTGATAGTTGGTGGTAATTACAAAAATGTCACCTTGTCTTTTTTACTTTTCCTTCAATTTGTATGTTTAGTAGGTTAAGTTTATTTGTATTTGTTCTTTTGCCTTGAGATTTTACTAATGTGACAATAATTTATCACATGGTATGGGTTCACTACAGTATTCAATATAATTATTTTTCCTTGCGAAAATTTCTCTGATTAAAAACATATCCACAAGAACATACGAAAATACACACAACATGCTACCTATCCATTATAAAGAAACAAACTGGTTGAAAATATTAATACCGATACATAAACCAAGAGCGATTGTTGTGTTTCAGTTAACATATAACACGTACGTCTGTGTTTCAGTTACTTATACATACTACTCATAACATGGTCTCATAAAAAATTACATCGAGTTAACCTGTTAAAATAAAACACTACTATACTTTTGCTAAAAAAAAACTAAAAGGATGGAAAAACTATAATTTTAACCTGGGGCAAAATTGTAATTTTTCAGAACAAATGAACGTGTACCAGGCAGCCGCCTGGCACGAATAAAAATTGCACCTTGTCAACCAATTAAAACAAAACACAACCGTGTTTTGTCAAAAAAAAAAAAAAACACTAAAACGATGGGATGATGGTAATTTTACACTGGGTAGACAGGAAAAAAAACAAAAATAATAGCAAAAGTGTAACTTTGAACTGTGGACAAAATCTTAATTTGTCTGGGAGAGAAGAGAAACAAAATCAATGGCAAAACTGTAATTTAAATGGGGCAAAATCGTAATTTAGCTGGGCCAATAGGGGAGTGCCAGGTCGCGTTGCGGGACACTAAGCCGAATATATCTCTCTCATAACATGTACGTCTGTGTTGCGGTTACTTGTACATACTACACATAACACGATCTCAAAAAAATTTACATTGAGTCAACCAATTAAAATAAAACATTATCATAATTTTGCTTAAAAAAAACAAAAACGATGGAAATACTATTATTTTAAACTTGGGGAAAATTGTAAATTTTCATGACAAATGAGCGTATACCAGGCAGCCGCCTGCTACGAATAAAAAATACACCAAGTCAACCAATTAAAACAAAACATTACCACAGTTTTGTCCAAAAAAAAAACTAAAACGATGACATGCCTATAATTTTACATTGGGGGCAAAATCGTAATTTGACTGGGTAAACAAATAAAAACGATGAAAAAATATAAATTTAAGCTAAGGGCAAAATCATAATTTGGTTAGGAGAAAAAAAATAAAACTAATGGCAAAATTGTAAGTTTGTACGTGGCAAATCGTAATTTTGAAACGAGAGCAAAATTGTAATTTTTAGCTAGGGGCAAAAGCATAATTTTATTTTGAACTAGGGCAAAAACATAATTTTGAACTGATGTCCAAATCGTAACTTTAAAGCGCGGATAAAATCATAAATTGATTGGACCAATGAGAGTGTCGCAACCCCCAATCCCTTATCTGTCCCGGGAGCTGGCGGCCGCGAACTCAGTATGGGTGGTATCATTTGTTTATCAATTTGGCAGCGGAAATTACATCAGGACCGTAGTTAGGAAATATTTTATCAGCGTAAAACCACCATATTTTATATGAATAACCACATGGGTAAAAACCAAGTTTCTTATTACAACATGTTTATAGGGATAAACCCCATTTTATTGAATTTAAAACATCGTCTTTTAGGTAACTTTTATAGCCACATTTTTCCAATCCGTCAGTGCTTTCCAGCTGGCTTTCTTCTAATTTGGCTTTTACATTTTGTTACCTGAAATGCGTTTTAAAAATATTTGTCAGTGGGAAATACTGGTGAGTGAATCTCAGTTTAATCAAGAAGAGTTTTATCAATTAACACAGTATTGAGAGCGATTACAATGTTTATATCTACACAATTACTCATTCAGTACTGTCAATCCTGACTGGTGGGTCATATTACTCAATTGGCTAACTCTTTGTCCAATGGTAACGTCTTTCACATTTTGTATACAAAACCCCAACATACCGGCAGTAATTGAATAATTACAAATACTCAATCACTGCTTAATCATATTGTAAAATATTTAAGGTTTTGTAAAACAATTCAAAAAGTTTTACAAAAAGAGGATGAACTCACATTGCTGTCTTAGGTTTCCTTTAAGGGTTTCCTGGTAATTACTTATAATTTACACAAATGCACATGTGTTAGTATAATAACCCATTATTTATATTAATGATACCCTCCCCGAGACGGCATTCCAGCGACTACGTCGGGCAGAACCACAACAGCCGTTACGGAACCCTGGATCAATCGGGCAGCGTATCTAGTACGTAACCGGGGTTATGATACTTACAACGGAGCAGAACTTCGTTATTTAGGGGGATATTATACTCGAGTATGGTGCCTACTATATAGTAATTCGAGAGAGAAAAGAATCTTGAACGATCTGACTGAAGGCCCGATGTCTGCTATTTATAGGGCCTGATTTTTGTTTTCTCGCGGCCTGCGTAAGGTGAGACATTGGGCTATGCGCCCCGCATAGTAGGGTTCTAGACCTTAGCCCTGATTGGTCATCACCACTAGAGTTGACACGATCATGACACGTGGCACGCTAGGGTTTCGTCTGAGTTTGGAGCTGTCGCGGCCCGCGTAGGGAGTAGCCAAAGGCTACGCGTCCCGCGGGAGACATATAAATTTGTTTTTGTTTAATTTTTATAAAAAAAAAAGGTATTCGGGGTCCGTTTTCGCGTATAGGGTGTATTTTAGGACATATTGGGGTATTTTAAATATATTAGGGTGTCGCAAAAATATCTTGGATGGTTGTTATATCCTCCCCACCTTGTTTTAGAACTCGTCCTCGAGATCTACTGAAACAAGTGTGGATATTTCCTTTGCATTTCTGATTCAAGCTCCCATGTGTATTCTGGTCCTCTTTTGGAGTCCCACTTCACATTGACCAGAACTAATCTCTTGTGCTTGAGGTTCTTGACTTTCCTGTCTTCAATCTGTAGAGGTCTTTCTACAAATTTTAACTGCTCATTTACCTCTATATCCTTGAGAGGTACCAATAGTGATTCATAAGCTAAGCATTTCTTGAGATTAGATACATGAAACACATCATGTATTCCTGCCATTTCCTCTGGCAGTTGTAGCTGATAGGCTACAAGTCCTATTCTTCTAATAATATCAAACGGTCCAACATACCTAGAACTTAGCTTTCCCCTTTTGATGAATCTTATCACTCCTTTCCAAGGAGAGACTTTTAATAATACCTTATCTCCTATTTGAAATTCCAACGGCTTTCGCCTATTATCAGCATAACTCTTTTATTGATCACGTGCTGCTTTCAGTCGTTCCTTGACTTGAATGATCTTGTCTGTTGTTTCTTGTACTATCTCAGGTCCAGATCGTTGCTTTTCTCCAATTTCTGCCTAACAGACTGGGGTTCGGCACTTTCGTCCATAAAGTGCTTCGAATGGTGCATCATTGATACTTGTATGATAACTGTTATTATAAGAAAATTCTATCAATGGTAAGTGATCGTCCCAATTACCTCCGAAATCAATCACACAAGCTCTAAGCATATCTTCCATTGTCTGAATTTTCCTTTCACTTTGTCCATCCGTTTGAGGATGATAAGCGGTGCTTAGATTCAACTTGGTTCCCATTGCTTTTTGGAAACTTGTCAAAAAATGAGAGGTAAATCGGCTATCCCTATCAGACACAATTGATAAAGGAATACCATGTAATGAAACTATTTCATTTACATATAATTTAGCTAACTGTTCCATACTGAAAGTTTCCTTCATTGGTATGAAATGAGCAGATTTAGTTAGCCTGTCTACAATCACCCAGATTGTATCATTACCTTTCCTTATTTTGGGTAATTTGGTAACAAAATCCATTGTTATCAATTCCCATTTCCACACTGACAATTCTAATTGTTGTAATAGACCTGAAGGTGTCTGGTGTTCAACTTTAACTTGTGAACAAGTTAAACATTTAGAAACATAAGCTGCTATATCCTTTTTCATTCCTATCCACCAGAAATTCTTTCTTAAATCTTGATACATCTTATCATTTCCAGGATGCATCGTATACTTAGACTTATGGGCTTCTTCTAATATATGATGACGTAAGTTTCCTAATTTAGGTATCCACATTCTTTTCTTATGGAATCTCCAAATTCCATATGTTCCTTGTTCTAATTCCTTAATCATACCTTTCAACTTTTCAGTATCATCCTTGATTACTGATTCTTATGCTTTTCTAATTTTCTCATTTAAATCTACTTGTAGATTTAATTTAAGAGAACGTATCCTTTTTTGCTTTTCTTTGGCTTAAAGCATCAGCCACTATATTTGCTTTTCCTGCTTGATACTGGATATCACAATCATAATCACTAAGTAATTCCATCCAGCGTCTTTGTCTCATATTCAACTCCTTTTGCCCGAAAACATATCTTAAACTCTTATGGTCTGTGAAATTAGTAAACTTACTACCGTAAAGGTAATGTCTCCAAATTTTCAGGGCAAAAATTATAGCTCCTAATTCTAAATCATGGGTTAAATAATTCTCTTCATGATTCTTAAGTTGTCTAGAGGCGTAAGCTATAACCTTTTGAAGTTTTATCAATACACATCCATAACCTAACTTAGAAGCGTCATAATAGACTACAAAGTCTTCAGTTTTAAGAATTCTAAATGCTTCTTCTTGTCTTAATCCCCATTCAAACTTAACAGATTTACAAGTTAGCTTAGTTAAGGGAATGGCTATTCTAGAAAAATCTCGAATAAATCGTCTATAATAACCAGCTAATCCTAAGAAACTTCTAACCTCGGTTGGTTACTCAGGGGTTTTCCACTTGGTAATCGCTTCGATCTTGGTGGGATCTACATGAATTCCTTCATGATTGACTAAATGTCCTAGAAACTGTACCTGTTCTAACCAAAACTCATACTATGAAAACTTAGCATAGAGCTTTTCTTTCCTTAGTAAACTTAGAAGTGCATGCAGATGCGCTGCGTGTTCTTCTTTACTCTTAGAGTAAATGAGAATATCATCTATAAAGACAATTATGAATTTATCCAAATATGGCTTACATATTCGGTTCATCATGTCCATAAATGCAGCTAGGGCATTGGTTAAACCAAATGGCATGACAGTAAATTCATAATGACCATACCTTGTGCTGAAGGCGGTCTTAGGAATGTCCTCTTCCTGTATCTTTAATTGATGATATCCTGATCTTAAATCGATTTTAGAGAAAAATCGTGCTCCTTGCAATTGATAGAACAGATCATCAATTCTTGGTAATGGATACCGATTCTTAATTGTGACCTTGCTCAATTCACGGTAGTCAATGCACATACGCATTGATCAGTCCTTCTTTTTAACGAATAAGATCGGTGCTCCCCACGGCGATGAACTTAGCTGAATGAATCCTTTCTCCAACAACTCGTCTAATTTTTTCTTCAATTCTTGCATTTCTGCAGGTGCCAAACGGTAAGGTGCTTTGGCAATTGGTGCTGTCCCTGGTATCAAATGGATTCGGAATTCAACTTTTCTGTCCGGAGGTTGTCCTGGTATTTCTTCTGGAAATACATCTGAAAACTGAGATACTACAGGGATATCTTTTAGTTCTTTTCCTTTAGTGTTAGTGATTATGGAAAACAAATACACTAAAGATTCTTTTCTTATACAACTTGCTGTTTTCATCACAGAGATGAATTTTGTGGATCTAGATGGTTTATTTCCTTTAATTGTGATATTTTCACCCTTTGGTGAATTTACTTGGATTGACTTTTGATCACATAAAATACTGGCTTTATTGGCTACCAACCAATCCATTCCTAATAGTACATCAAATCCTGCTAGATTTATGGGGTAAAGGTTTGCAATAAATTTCTGATCTAAAATTTATATTCTTGCTCCTTGCAAGATATCAGAAATCCTAATGGTTTCTCCATTTGTTGTCTCTACTAGACATTCTTGTGGGAGTTTAGTTAATGGTTGATTGAGTAATTTGCAAAATGAAGTATTAATAAAACTTTGGTTCGCACCAGAGTCAAATAATACTTTAGCGAAAACATCATTAACTAAAAACGTACCGGCGATCACATCCGGGATCATCTTTGCTTCTTCTGCAGTTAGAACAAATGCTCTAGCATTTTTAGTGTTCTTGTTGTTTGTAGCTGGAGCTAATTTCGGACAGTTTGGCTTAATGTGGCCTTGTTCTCCGTAGTTGTAGCATATCCTGTTGTTAGACTTCTTCCTACAGTCTTCTTCCTTGTGTCCAGATATTTTGCAAAAGTTGCAATATATGGAGCATCTTCCAGAATGCTTCTTTTTGCAATATTTGCAATAGGGTGTAGAGGTAGAACCTACATTTTTCCCACGGTTAAATTTTCCAGAACGAAATTCTTGGGTAAGTTTCTGAGTTAGGTTCCTCCTTTGATCCTCTTCTCGTGTACGTACGAGTTCATCTGTCAATGTATTGGCTAGTTCTACAGCTTCTTCTATGGTTTGAGGTCTAGCTGCCTTGACTACATGTGTAATCTCTCTAATTAATCCCCAGATATAACGGGAGATTAATTCTGAATTCACTTGGGAACTCAAGAGTCACATGAACACGAAGTATCCGCAACTTTTCCCTACATCTTCCTAAATTTCGGGATGAAATTCCCTAAAGGAGGGGAGACTGTAACGCCCTGCTACTTCATACTTTCCATAAATAGAAAGTCTTATTTGTATTTCTATTTTTGGAAGTCTTATGTACTTGTAATCGTTCTTTCTTTGTAACCGTTGTAAAATCCGAGACTTGGATCCTAAATGAAACTCGTATTTTGTTCAATTTATGCTATACATACTTTATACATGCTCATACATTCAATTTCATGGAACAATTGATGCTTATTCGTAATTCTTGTAAACTATGTGCTAAACTTGCAATTATGTGAAACTTATGCATAAAGCGTGTTCTGAACGTAAACTATATTTAAATACGACCTTCATACGCTTAATTATACTTTAATAATGTTCCTCATACTTCACTTGGCCTTATACTATGCTTAATTGGCGAAAATAGCCCTTAAAACACCCTAAAAGCCCTAAATAGCAAACTAGAGGGGCCTAAATGCAATTTTATCAAACTTCAGGCCACACCCCCATACAGGCCGCGTAAGCTAAGCCTGGGGGCTACGCTGGCCATGTAGAAACTCCCAGATCAGCCTCCTTGTTCCTTTACGCGATTTTGAGCGGGATTTGATGGTTTTTGAGTTTCTAAGCGGGTTTTTGGCATTAAATTCACCTCTAACTAAACCCTAACTCAATCCCTATATAAACCCACACTTGTCCAAGCCATTTGCACTTTAGAAACATTCTCACACTTCTATGGTTAGTTAAGCTTAAATAAGGGGCTGACACATATAAAATCAAAGGTTAATCCTCAAATACTTTCTGTTTTGTTTAGGGTTTTTTGACCCACAAGTGGTGTTCAAGCTTCATGCTTGATAAAGGTGTGATTGTGGACTAACTTGGGTTGTCCAACATAAAATCCCCACATCCCTTGATGATTTCTCATAGTGTAGATGTTTGTTATTCTTGTATTGATAATAGTTCATGACCCTCCTTGTATGTTTTTACATCAAGTGTAGTGGTGAACCATAAGAGGTACCTAAATGGAAGCTTGTTCTTCCTACCTCCTACATGAATTCTATGACACAATAGAGGTTCCTAAATAAAGATTAATCTTCTACCTCATGCTTGATTATTGGACTAAATAATGCATATAATACTTATACATATATTTACCATTCGAACTCTTGATGGTGGACTTGTGTTCATTCGTCAAAATAGTAGAATACATCATCCAAGACATAAGACTTGTTATGATTCTAATGACTATACTACTCATGAAAATAGTAACCCTTGAGGTTTCATAGTGTCAAGAACAAGTAGTTGATGTTGAAGGATGATTGCTTTCGAATATATATATTCTTGTGTTTTAACTTCCTAAAATCCCTAAATCTTCCGAATGCCCAAACTCACACACCTATGTTTCCTTTGTGTAGAAGGACTTGGTGTTCCAACTTCCTAATCAACCAACTCACTCGCGGGATTACCAAGTAGAAGACTTGCAAAACCGTGAGTATACTCGCAACTCCCTTTTTATGTTTGCCACTTTTTGGGGTGTAAAATGTTTACCTTATTAAAACACACTTGAACTCATTCTTTATGCGATGCACAAAACAATCCTTATACATGAATACTATGTTATGATACTTGATGCTTACGTGGACCATACTTATGTGATATGTTTTAGTCATTAGCTTTCACAAGCCTCCATTTGACATGTATAGCGCTATAGGAGTAACGCACCGCCCGTAGACTTGTGGTCATGTTGAATTATATCATTATTGCGTAAACAGAGGATTGGCTAGAAATATTGCATGTCATATTAGGTTGATCTTGTATAAACTAAGTTGCCATGTGGATTCGTTTTAAACCTTTATACTTATACTTATGCTTAAACTTGTATACTCGCCTTTGCTTTTGCATTGAATTGTATTTTTAACATGTTACAGGTTGATGATTGATGATGCTATGAAAAAGGATAGCAAAGATGCCTACATACTCACTTAGACGTTTAGGTTTAAAGTGTTGTATCAATTTTGTTATGTTATGTTGAACAATGTTGTTATTTGATTTTTTTGTAATGTTTTGACAATTTATCTATGTTATGAAATCGGTTGAATTAAATATTGTCACGAATAGTGTTATGAAGTCTCTTGCAATCTTGAACAAGTCCCACTCTGATGATTCCGCCATTGGTTGGGGTGTGACAGATTGGTATCAGAGCCATAACTATAGGGAATTAGGTAGAATTGCCATTATTCGACCTAGTCTATAGTAGGAACCATATTTTTGACCATTCTTGTTACATGCTTAAAATGTTATTCTTCATACTTTGCTTCCTTCTCTTCTTTTTGGTCTTAATATTTACATAATGTCTTTCCTAAGACATTTTACACAATACACTTGAAGACTTGAAGACACTCTTTATACAAAGGAGACGAGTTTACCAAAATAGGCGTGAAACCCACAATTTGGTGAACGACTCTCATTCCGCTTATTCGTATTTCGCACGAAATTTCGCCATTTAGCTAGGAGTGAAATCCACATCTAAATGGTAAATTTCCAATTCAAACTCTAGTGGACCCTCGTCAAAGTGTTGAAAATATATTTTGACCCAACGAGTACCAACCACATTAGGGTACGAAATCGTCAAGTTAGGGGTGAAACCCACACCTTGTCAATTAAGTCTCATTCCTCAATTTTCAATCTTGCCAAAGTTTCGATTGTTTCAATCGATTAGAGACGTGTAGTAACTGGAAGGGTAAGATACCATTAATCGCTTCTCGACGAGAGTATCTTACCTATAGGCCAAAGCACGTTTCTCTAATTTGAAAGGACTTTCGATTCACTTTGGAATAGTCGATGTTTCTAAACCCGAAACAATCCTATGTTTTATGAGCCTCTCTTTTATGTGATTCAATTTACATGTGATTTTATACTTGTTACCTCGTTCATTTTGAAACCGTTACACAATTCGCACGTCTCGCGCAATAAAAAACAATAATAATTCTCATGAACAAACTAAATTTATACTCTTTTTACACATTCATACATGTTTATACTTGTTGAATACTTGATGAGATCATGCTAACTATGTGAACCATACGTGTTACATCATGCTTACATGTTTAAAACTTGCAAAACTTATTACAAATTTATGATCAAGTCTCATCCTTTCCTTCTCTTTCGATTCCTTAGAGGTCGTCCGACGGTGCTTCCAAGAAAACCAAGTCAAAGAAGGGTTCGACCTCCAACGCCAACGCCAAATCCACCTCCATGTCACAAAGGGATTGCATGAAGTTCATGGCCAAGCAAATGGCCAAGGTCATACCTGACATTGTGAGCAAGATTCAGCCAAACACCGATTCCCCGCATGGCTCCGTCAATTCGAAGGCCGAAAAACCCAAGCCGACATTCCAATTCAAGCAATTTATGGCTTGTAAACCTTTGGAGTTTACAGGCGAAGATGGCGCTACCGCCATGATGAATTGGTTTGATGCAATTGAGCTTACCTTCTTACAAAGCGGTTGTCCTGATGAGCTGCGAACCTTGAACGCAACTGGAGTCTTCCGCTCGAGGGCACTCGAGTGGTGGACCACCGAACGTAATAAGAGGGGAAATGATGTTGCGCATGCGTTACCTTGGGACGAGCTCAAGCAGCTTATGAAAGACCACTTCTGTCCTCCTCACGAGCTCCAAAGGTTGGAGAACGAGTTTTGGAATCTAATGTAAAAAGGGAACGTCATGTATGGTCTGATTATGCGCTTCATACAGCTGAGTGTCCTTTGCCCTGGACAAGTCGATTATGTACCCAAAACCATAGCCAAGTTCATTCGTTGTGTTGCACCTTCCTTGACAAATCACCTTGCCTCTGCTAACCCTAAAACCATCGAGGAAGCCTACACCATAGCCGCCGAACTTAACAACAACTGTGTTCTCCATGGAACCTATGACAAGGTTTCAACAAAGAGTGCACACCAAGCTACCACCGATACTGCCACTATTGAGCCCTCACCCTCCCAATCGTCCATGAAAAACCAAGGCAAGAAGCGGAAGGCTTCAAGCCAAAATTGTGCGGTCGTCACTCCGCCAAACCCACAACCCTCGCAAGCTTTAGCCGTCGTTGCACCCGCAAACACCGAACCACCAAAACAAGGTTATTTTGGAACTCATCCCAAATGCACCACCTGTCTGTTTCACCATCCTGCCAATGTACCTTGCCGCAAATGTGCCAACTGCCAGAGGTATGGTCATTTTGCTAACCGCTGTCGAATCTTCCCTCAACCTCAAAATGCTCCTGTACGAGCATGCTTCAAGTGTGGTGATCTCAATCATCTCGCCAATGTCTGTCCCCAGTGTTATCAACCTCAACAACAGTAACAGCAGCAGCAACCGCCACAACAGCAACAACAAGCTCAACAACCTGCTAGAGGCCGAGCTTTTGTCATCACTGCCGCTCAGGCTCAAAATGCCAACGATGTCATTACTGGTACGTTTCTTGTGAACCATGTTTCTGCTTATTGTCTATTTGATACGGGCGCCGATAAAAGTTTTGTGTCGCTAGAATTTGAACAATTGCTTAAGTGTAAACGCTCTAAGTTGCCAAAATCTTTTGCTGTCGACTTCGCTAATGGTAAATCCTTCACTGTTGATTCCATTCTTTCCAACTGCTCCTTGAATCTCAACGATCATACGTTTTCAATCAATCTTATACCTATGCAAATGGGTAGCTTTGACATCATAGTAGGCATGGACTGGCTTAGGCGAGTTCGTGCTGAAGTTGTTTGTTCTGAAAAGTTTATCCGCCTCCCTCTACCGAACGGTGATTCTCTACACGTGTATGGCGAGAAACCTTCTCAAGGTCTCAAGCTTATGTCGTGTATCCAAGCAAACAAGTGCTTACGCAAGGGTACCTTCGCCTTTCTTGCCCATATTGTGGAAAAGAATGACAAAGGCCCAAGCATAAGCGACGTCCCTGTTGTACATGATTTCCCCGATGTGTTTCCCGACGATCTTCCTGGTCCGCCTCCTGCTTGTTCTGTCAATTTTCGCATTGATTTAGTGCCTGGCGCTACGCCTGTCGCTAAGTCTCCTTACCGTTTAGCACCCTCTGAGATGCAAGAGCTCTCGAGTCAACTCCAAGAGCTTCTTGATAAAGGCTTTATACGCCCTAGTACTTCTCCTTGGGGCGCTCCTGTTTTGTTCGTTAAAAAGAAAGATGGGTCATTCTGTATGTTTATTGACTATCGTGAGCTCAACAAGCTTACTATCAAGAACCGATACCCTCTTCCTCGCATCGATGACCTCTTCGACCAGTTGCAAGGCGCGACCTGCTTTTCAAAAATCGATCTTCATTCTGGGTACCATCAACTTCGAGTCCTCGAAGAAGATGTACCTAAGACCGCCTTTCGTACGCGTTATGGTCATTACAAGTTTGTGGTCATGCCCTTTGGTTTGACCAACGCACCTGCCGTTTTCATGGATTTGATGAACCGCGTGTGTAAAGCATACTTGGACCGTTTCGTGATCGTCTTCATCGACGATATTCTTATCTATTCCAAGACACAAGAATAGCACAAGCGACACTTACGTCTTGTCCTTGAACTTCTTCATACCGAACGTCTATACGCCAAATTCTCCAAATGTGAATTTTGGTTAAAAAGAGGTTCAATTCCTTGGTCATACTGTGACGAACTGGATCGCACCTAAATCTCCGTCTGAAATACGTTCGTTTCTTGGTCTTGCTGGTTATTATCGTCGTTTTATCTCCAACTTCTCGAAGATCGCTGTTCCTTTGACCTCTTTGACTCAAAAAAGAAACCTTTTGTTTGGGGTCCCGAACAGGAGGAATCTTTTCAGACACTCAAGGAGATGTTGTGTAATGCTCTGATCCTCACACTTCCTGATGGTAACGACGACTTCCTTGTATATTGCGATGCTTCATGCCTTGGTCTTGGTTGTGTTCTTATGCAACGAGACAAGGTCATCGCTTATGCGTCAAGGCAACTCAAAATTCATGAGAAAAACTACACTACTCACGACCTTGAACTTGGTGCAGTTGTTTTTGCGTTGAAGATTTGGCGACACTACCTTTATGGTACTAAGTGTGTGGTTTTCACCGACCATAGGAGCCTTCAACATATCTTCGACCAAAAGGAACTGAACATGCGTAAATATCGTTTGGTGGAATTGTTAAACGACTATGACTGCGAAATCAAATACCATCCAGGTAAAGCGAATGTAGTAACCGATGCTCTTAGTCGTAAGACTCATGTGAAGAGTATCCGTTGTCTCCAACTTGTTAACGATCTTCAAAACCGTATACGTGAAGCTTAATACGCCTCCATTAACGAAGGTGGCCTCTCTGTTGAGGTACGAGGCGCTAAGGAACATGAACTCGTGTCTAAATCTGATGGTATTCTACACTATCTCAATCGTATCTGGATCCCTAATCGTCAGAACCTTCGAGACTTTCTGATGAACGAGGCACACAAATCGAAGTATTCCGTTCACCCTGGTGCTGATAAGATGTACCATGGTATACGTACATCCCACTGGTGGCCTGGGATGAAAAGAGATATCGCCTCCTACGTTGCAAAATGTCTTACCTGTTCGAAGGTCAAAGCTGAACATCAACGTCCCGCTGGCTTACTCGAACAGCTAGTAATTCCTATCTGGAAATGGAAGAGCATTGCCATGGACTTTATCACTAAACTTCCTCATACTTCTTCTGGTCATGACAGTATTTGGGTGATCGTGGATCGATTGACCAAATCAGCTCATTTTCTCCCCATTCGTGAAGATTTCAAAGTCGAGAAATTGGCTAGAATCTACACTGATGAGATCATTTGTCGTCATGGTACCCCCATTGACATCATTTCCGATCGGGATGCTCGTTTTACATCTCGTCTATGGCAAACCTTTCACACTGCTATGGGTACTACTCTTAACCTTAGCACTGCTTTTCATCCTCAGACAGACGGTCAAACTGAGCATACAATCCAAACATTAGAGGATATGCTTCGCTCATGCCTAATAGATTTTGGTGGCAATTGGGATTCACACTTGCTGTTGATCGAATTCTCGTACAACAACAGTTATCATGCGAGTATTCAAATGGCACCTTTCGAAGCATTGTATGGTCGCAAGTACCGTTCGCCTATTAGTTGGCACGAGATTGGTGAATCTCAATTCAATGGTCCTGAGCTTATACAAGAAGCAACGGACAAGATTTTACAGGTTCGAGACAACTTACTGAAAGCCAGGAGCCGACAAAAGAGTTACGCCGACAAGCGTCGCAAACCTTTGGAATTCGAGACAGGTGACTTAGTACTTCCCAAGATATCCCCTTGGAAGGGTGTAGTTCAATTTGGTAAGAAAGGGAAACTCGCACCTCGCTATGTTGGTCCTTTTAAGATTCTCGAAAGGATTGGTAAGGTGGCTTATAGACTGGACCTGCCTGAAGAACTCAACAAGGTACATCCTGTCTTCCATGTGTCGAACTTAAAGAAATGTCTAGTTGACGAAGGGCTTCAAGTTCCACTCGAGGACCTTCAAGTCAACGAGACCTTGCACTTTGTGGAAAAACCCGTCGAAATCGTGGATCAAGGAGTCAAGTTATTGATGCGCAGTAAAATTCCTATCGTCAAGGTTCGATGGGAAGGTAAATGTGGCGCTGAATTCACTTGGGAACTCAAGAGTCACATGAACACGAAGTATCCGCAACTTTTCCCTACATCTTCCTAAATTTCGGGATGAAATTCCCTAACCGAGGGGAGACTGTAACGCCCTGCTACTTCATACTTTCCATAAATAGAAAGTCTTGTTTGTATTTCTATTTTTGGAAGTCTTGTGTTCTTGTAATCGTTCTTTCTTCGTAACCGTTGTAAAATCCGAGACTTGGATCCTAAAAGAAACTCGTATTTTGTTCAATTTATGTTATACATACTTTATACATGCTCATACATTCAATTTCGTGGGACAATGGATGCTTATTCGTAATTCTTGGAAACTATGTGCTAAACTTGCAATTATGTGAAACTTATGCATAAAGCGTGTTCTGAACGTAAACAATATTTAAATACGACCTTCATACGCTTAATTATACTTTGATTATGTTCCTCATACTTTACTTGGCCTTAAACTATGCTTAATTGGCGAAAATGGCCCTTAAAACACCCTAAAAGCCCTAAATAGCAAACTAGAGGGGCCTAAATGCAATTTTATCAAACTTCAGGCCACACCCCCATACAGGCCGCGTAAGCTAAGCCTGCGGGCTACGCTGGCCGTGAAAAAACTCCCAGATCAGCCTACTTGTTCCTTTACGCAATTTTGAGTGGGATTTGATGGTTTTTGAGTTTCTAAGCGGGTTTTTGGCATTAAATTCACCTCTAACTCAACCCTAACTCAATCCCTATATAAACCCACACTTGTCCAAGCCATTTGCACTTTAGAAACATTCTCACAACTCTCTCAAACTCTGAAATTCATAGCTGAAAGTGCAGGTTCGGACAGAAGTACCAAGCTCCACTAAAGTGAGCATAACTTCTTCATTTCTCATCCGTTTTAGCTCATTCTTTTTCCAGAACGCTTGGCTTGACCTTAGCTTCGATTCCATGGGTATTTCGCAGAGAATAAGGCCCTGGAACTCTGGCAAATAGGCTCCAAAGTTCACTGTTTTCATTAAGCTTTACTAATCCTTGTTTATACTTGTTCAAACTTGAGTCTAACTCACTCAAACCCACGTCCTTATGTTTATAACCACTTCTATGGTTAGTTAAGCTTAAAAACGGGGCTGAGACATACAAAATTAGAGGTTAATGCTCAAATACTTTCTGTTTTGTTTAGGGTTTTTTGACCCACAAGTGGTGTTCAAGCTTCAAGCTTGATAAAGGTGTGATTGTGGACTAACTTGGGTTGTCCAACATAAAATCCCCACATCCCTTGATGATTTCTCATAGTGTAGATGTTTGTTATTCTTGTATTGATAATAGTTCATGACCCTCCTTGTATGTTTTTACATCAAGTGTAGTGGTGAACCATAAGAGGTACCTAAATGGAAGCTTGTTCTTCCTACCTCCTACATGAATTCTATGACACAATAGAGGTACCTAAATGAAGATTAATCTTCTACCTCATGCTTGATTATTGGACTAAATAATACATATAATACTTATACATATATTTACCATTCGAACTCTTGATGGTGGACTTGTGTTCATTCGTCAAAATAGTAGAATACATCATCCAAGACATAAGACTTGTTACGATTCTAATGAGTATACTACTCATGAAAACAGTAACCCTTGAGGTTTTATAGTGTTAAGAACAAGTACTTGATGTTGAAGGATGATTACTTTCGAATACGTATATTCTTGTGTTTTAACTTCCTAAAATCCTTAAATCTTCCGAATGCCCAAACTCACACATGTATGTTTCCTTTGTGTAGAAGGACTTGGTGTTCCAACTTCCTAATCAACCAACTCACTCGCGGGATTACCAAGTTGGAGACTTGCAAAACCGTGAGTATACTCGCAACCCCCTTTTTATGTTTACCACTTTTTGGGGTGTAACATGTTTACCTTATTAAAATACACTTGAACTCATTCTTTATGCGATGCACAAAACAATCCTTATACATGAATACTATGTTATGATACTTGATGCTTACGTGGACCATACTTATGTGATATATTTAGTCATTAGCTTTCACGAGCCTCCATTTGACATGTATAGCGCTATAGGAGTAACGCACCGCCCGTAGACTTGTTGAATTATATCATTATTGCGTAAATAGAGGATTGGCTAGAAATATTGCATGCCATGTTAGGTTGATCTTGTATAAACTAAGTTGCCATGTGAATTCGTTTTAAACCTTTATACTTATACTTATGCTTAAACTTGTATACTCACCTTTGCTTTTGCATTGAATTGTATTTTAAACATGTTACAGGTTGATGATTGATGATGCTATGAAAAATGATAGCAAAGATGCCTAGATACTCACTTAGACGTCTAGGTTTAAAGTGTTGTATCTATTTTGTTATGTTATGTTGAACAATGTTGTTATTTGAATTTTTTGTAATGTTTTGACAATTTATCTATGTTATGAAATCGGTTGAATTAAATATTGTCACGAATAGTGTTATGAAGTCTCTTGCAATCTTGAACAAGGGTCAGCACTATTCTAGCATATTCAAAGAATAACATAGTGTAACCCTTACTATCCACTCCAGTCATCCTGAGGTTTAGGAAACTTATTTGCTATCTGTTCTTTTTCATTGGGAGGGCAGAATTTCCTTTCTACCCCGAGAATTCCATTGGTTTACAAGACCAGAATTCTTTATAAGAACAACCATAAGGCATGGTTCTTCTTCTTTTGGGAATGGGCACTTGAAGTATGGGTCCATTGTTTAAGTTGTTTTCAGGTTCAGTTGGTCGTTTACTGCTATGTTTACTTTTATTATCAGCATCCTTAACAGTTTGAATAATAAACGGCATTGCATCTATTATTCCTTGTGCTACTATGTGTTGGATGGCACTATTATCCACTTGGTTTCCATTGTTATCATTATTCGGGATATCGTTATTCAGATGATTGTCATTCTGGTTTTGCGGGTTATTATCCGGATTCTCTTGATTCACTTGGTCGGCCATCTGAATTTTAAACAATTTTCTCGTATTACTATCACAAAATAATATTTAATATAACCAATCACATAATACGCATTTTGGTCAAAAGCGTCGATCATTGCAACTTACTCTATTTATATATATATATATAGTATGCATCTACTATAAACTGATACTGGAAATTAAAAATTACAATACAGCTGAAATAAAAATTATACTACTAGTATGCATCATTAACCATCAAGTGGTCTATACTACGACATATTATTATTTTTATTATTATTACCATCTCCCTCATCACTTTCACGGATATGGATTCATCCAGAAATCCATATGACGCTCGTCGTACTTCCAGACGAGTTGTTCTCCTACATACCTCATTCTCTCACTACTTTCTAAGATTCCTTCTCCGAAAGTTCGGAGCTCTTGCAAATTTTCTGCACTCATTGGGGGTGCAGGTGCTGGTACTGGATCTGGGTACTGTCGCATGGGTTCTTCCTGAGGGTACGGATTCTCTAAGATCTCCCTAATGTATTCATCATTATCGGAATAGGGATCTAGAGGGTCTAGACCTGGGTAAGCTGCTAGATTTGGCATGGGTAGGTCTGTCAGGTTGTAGCGTTGCACATAATCCCTATGATCATCAAACCATGGATCGTAGTCCGGGTCTAAAGGATTGGGTGCAAGTACCCTAAGTATTTCCTTAGGATTAAAATCATGCGTTTCTACTTGATTTTCTAGGCTATTTTCTATTTCCATTGGCTGAGCTGGGAATAGTGTTAAGGGTTGAGGTGCTACTAGTTGTTCCAGATTTGGGTCGGCAGCTGTGGATGCTAAAATATGGAAGTTTGCTAAACTCCTATTAAGCATGTCTTGGGTATGGGCATCTGTCTCTCTTTTAATGGTTGCTAAGGCCCGCTGTTCTTGCAACTTTTTCATTCTCTTCCTACGTTCATGTGCTCCCTTACTGAATAATCCTCTCTTTTTCTGAGGGAATGGCTCTTCAGACTGAGCCTTAAATACGAATATCCCTTCTTCATCATCAGCTGAATACCCTGAGAGGGCAGGCTGTGAAGAGGTGCCTTCGCTTCTAGGTGAGTCGGACAACTGACGATACGCGTTGGATGGTCCTTGATCACTCATAGTGTAAACATACAAATAGTCAAATAACACGTACAATAAAATACAGATATGCACATATTTCTATAATTTATTTCCTAATACTTCAAATAATATTATGATGTCAGCAGAACACTTCTGTGGCTTAATCAGTGGCTTAGCTCTGATACCACCTCCTGTCGCAACCCCCGATCCCTTATCTGTCCCGGGAACGGGCGGCCGCGAACTCAGTATGGGTGGTATCACTTGTTTATCAATTTGGCAGCAGAAATTACATCAGGACCGTAGTTAGGAAATATTTTATCAGAGTAAAACCACCATATTTTATATTAATAACCACATGGGTAAAACCCAAGTTTCTTATTACAACATGTTTTTAGGGATAAACCCCATTTTATTGAATTTAAAACATCGTCTTTTAGGTAACTTTTATAACCACATTTTTCCAAGCCGTCAGTGCTTTCCAGCTGGCTTTCTTCTAATTTGGCTTTTACATTTTGTTACCTGAAACACGTTTTAAAAACATTTGTCAGTTGGAAATACTGGTGAGTGAATCCCAGTTTAATCACGAAGAGTTGTATCAATTAACACAGTATTGAGAGCGATTACAATGTTTATATCTACACAATTACTCATTCAGTACTGTCAATCCTGACTGGTGGGTCATATTACTCAATTGGCTAACTCTTTGTCCAAGGGTAACGTCATTCACATTTTGTATACAAAACCCCAACATACCGGCAGTAATTGAAGAATTACAAAGACTCAATCACTGCTTAATCATATTGTAAAATATTTAAGGTTTTGTAAAACAATTCAAAAAGGTTTACAAAAAGAGGATGAACTAACATTGCTATCTTAGGTTTCCTTTAAGGGTTTCCTGGTAATTATCTATAATTTACACAAATGCACACGTGTTATTATAATAACCCATTATTTATATTAATGATACCCTCCCCGAGACGGCATTCCAACGACTACGTCGGGCAGAACCACGACAGCCGTTATGGAACCCTGGATCAATCGGGCAGCGTATCTAATACGTAACCGGGGTTATGATACTTACAACGGAGCAGAACTTCGTTATTTAGGGGGATATTATACCCGAGTATAGTGCCTACTATATAGTAATTCGAGAGAGCAAAGAATTTTGAACGATCTGACTGAAGGCCCGATGCCTGCTATTTATAGGGCCTTATTTTTGTTTTCTCGCGGCCCGCGTAAGGTGAGACCTCGGGCTACGCGGCCGCGTAGTAGGGGTCTAGACCTTTGCCCTGATTGGTCATCACCACTAGAGTTGACACGATCATGACACGTGACACGCTAGGGTTTCGTTTGAGTTTGGAGCTGTCACGGCCCGCGTAGGCAGTAGCCAAAGGCTACGCGCCCCGCGAGAGACATATAAAATTTGTTTTTGTTTAATTTTTATAAAAATAAAGGTATTCGGGGTCTGTTTTCGCGTATGGGGTGTATTTTAGGACATATTGGGGTATTTTAAATATATTAGGGCGTCGGAAAAATATCTTGGAGGGTTGTTATAGAGAGAGTGCCAGAATAATTTTAAAGAAGGAATAAAACCGAAAATTGATTGAACCAATAAATTCCTTCACAAGTCTTGTTTAATTGTATATATAAACAATAGAGTAAATTACAAGTTTTGTCCTTTATTGTAGGCGCTGTCCTTTAGCGCAAAAGTTGACAGCTTTTGTACTTAATGTTCTAAAATCTTGCACGTTATGTCCTTTAGGCCAAACTCGGTTAGATTTTTTAGTTAAATATGGTCATGTGCAAGGCACAAGAGGGTATTCTTGTCTTTTTATATTCTCAGGGACTATTGAGTAAATAAATTATGATAACGGACTTTTGTGTAAAATATAAAAAATAAAAACCTTTAATCTCTCTCTAAACTCATCTATCTCTCTTTTCTCTCCCTCTCTCAAGAACTGCGTAAACAGATACAAATCAGATTAAAATCAATATCACAAAAGAAATCTGGAATAGATTTAAAGATATCACTCCTTTGCCACCGACAATACTCACAAGTCTTGAAACTTATGAAGTATAGAAATCAGACATATTAGGAAAGGAAATCGGGTGTGCAACCATCAGAATATTTGACCCGAAATCTTTGCCAAATTCAAAATGACTATTAATCACCGAAATCACAGGGATTTCAAATCCTTCTTCCTTCCGATACATAAAGAAATCTATCGATCAAATTCTGCAAACCAATAAAGGCTGAATTTTATAGTCTGTATAATTTTTTGTTTTGTAGAGATGGATCGAATCTCAGAGCTTCCTGGATATATTGCTCATCACATACTCTCGTTTTCTAATACTTCTGATGCCCCTCCTGCGAGTGGACGGTCGCCGGCGAGCATTGGGATGAAACTGTCACGGCCCCCGTCGCGGTTTTACCCGGTCCAGGAGCCGCGGGACAGAAATCCCGTGGTATTTATTATTTGAGTTGACAGCGGAAGATTTACACGATCTTTTAAACTTGAAAATGCCTGATTATTTTATTCATAATTTTGGATAAACCCCGTAATTTACAATAAAGGAATTTCACGAGGAAATTCCCTGATTTACAAAACATGTTTGTTTATTTAACTGAGACACCGCTTCAAGATTGTTAGTGCTCCGTAGCACGTTTTCCTTGATTCACAGCAGGTCGCCTGAAACATGTTTTAAAAATATTTTGTCAGCGGGGAAATACTGGCTAGTCATTCAGGTTAAACAAAACAACACCTTAGTTATAAATTACAGCATAAGAGCGATTACAATGGCTACTATCTTATTTTTATCTGGCGCCGTGTCACCCCCTGGTGACGATGGTCATACCACTATTGGGTCCTTTCACCCAAGTAGTGATGATTATCACTGTTAGGTTGATGAACCTAACTGTGAGAGATTAGTAATGTGCACAATACCCCACTAGCCAATGATTCAAGATAACCAATACTTAATCCCTGTAATTATAACTTTTGAAAATAATTGGAGTATTGTAAAACATTGTTGATAAAAGAGAATGACTCACCTTAAAGGTTTAAACGGGCAGAGTTTAGCCTACTGATAAGCCTTGTAACCTAAATTAAATGACAATGCATATGAGCTAGGTCAGTAACTTAAAACAACATTTACGATAACTCACGAGATCAAAACCCTCACGACGAATGAAAAATTGCAATACTTAAACATCCATCGGATTGGTTTCAATCGATCGGACATTGAATCGTAGCAGCGATCGAGTTAATACCCTGTATCGTAGCAGCGTTTCCCTACGTGTAAATGTGATTTTGAGCAGTAGAACTTCGTTTTTTATTGAAATTTCAAACACAGGTGAATTGCTCATGAACGGATCAATTTATAGCTGAAAAATGGGTCTTACGCGGCCCGCGTAAACCCACAATTAAACTTTACGCGGCCCGCGAGGGGCCCTAGTCTACGTGTAGCCTTCATGTGTCACGAGTAGGTTTGCCAGGTGGATGACACGTGGCCTAGATGCTTATCCGGTCAAATTTTAAGTTGACGCGCGAGAAGACCAAAAGGTGATTTTTCTTGATTTTTGATATGGATTAGGGTTTCAGGGGTCCGGGTTTTCACTTACGGGTCATTTTGGGACATTTTTGCAGGTCCTTACATCCTCCCACCTTATTTAAAATCTCGTCCTCGAGATTTATTGAAATAAGTGAGGATATTTTCGCTTTATTTTGGATTCCAGCTCCCAGGTGTATTCTGGTCCTCTTTTTGAATCCCACTTGACTTTAACAAGTACCAATCTTTTGTGTTTGAGAAACTTAATCTTTCTGTCTTCTATTTGAAGCGGTTTCTCCACGAACTTCAACTTTTCATTCACCTGTATGTCTTGAAGAGGGACTACTAGCGATTCGTCGGATAAACACTTCCTGAGGTTGGATATATGAAATACATCATGTACTCCTGCTAGCTCCTCTGGTAGTTGTAGGCGATAGGCAACTGGTCCTATGCGTTGAATTACTGGAAATGGTCCTACGTATCTTGGACTTAGCTTTCCTTTCTTTCCGAATCGAACTACTCCTTTCCAAGGAGAAACTTTCAATAGTACCTTGTCTCCAACTTGAAATTCTAACGGCTTACGTCGATTATCTGCATAACTTTTCTGGCGATCTCGAGCCGTCTTTAGTCTTTCCTTAATTTGAGTGATCTTGTCAGTGGTTTCTTGCACAATTTCAGGACCTGATAATTGACTTTCTCCTATTTCTTCCCAACAAACTGGAGTTCTACACTTACGTCCGTATAGTGCTTCGAACGGGGTAGCTTCGATGCTTGAATGATAACTATTGTTATAGGAGAATTCAATTAAAGGTAAATGGTTATCCCAATTTCCTCCAAAATCTATAACACATGCCCTCAGCATGTCTTCTAGGGTTTGGATCGTCCTTTCACTTTGTCCATCTGTTTGGGGATGGTAGGCTGTACTTAATTTTAGTCGCGTCCCCATGGCTTCTTGGAAACTGGTCCAGAAATGTGAAGTGAAACGACTATCTCTATCTGATACAATGGAGAGTGGGACTCCATGTAAGGATACTACTTCGTCTACGTACAACTTTGCTAATCTTTCCATGCTAAAGGTTTCTTTCATAGGTGGGAAATCGATCCACAATTACCCAAATCGCATCGTTACCTTTTCTGGTTTTGGGTAACTTAGTAACGAAATCCATGGTTATTAGTTCCCATTTCCAAACAGACATTTCTAATTGTTGGAGTAAACCTGAGGGTTTCTGGTGTTCCGCCTTAACTTATGAGTAAGTTAAGCACGTAGATACATATTTAGCTATGTCCTTTTTCATTCATATCCACCAGAAGTTATTCCTTAAATCTTGGTACATTTTATTATTACCAGGATGCATGGTATACCTAGATTTATGGGACTCCTCTAAAATTTTATTTCTTAAATCTCCTTGTTTAGGTACCCAAATCCTTTTCTTGTGGAATCTCCAAATTCTATCAGCTCCTTGCTCTAATTCCTTTATTCGTCCTTTCATTCCTTCAGCATCATCCTTGATTGCTGTTTCTTGAACATTCTTCAGTTGTTCCATTAAGTCTAATTGTAAACTTAATCTAAGAGCATGAACTCGACGTTGTTTCTCATGATACTTACGACTTAAGGCGTCTGCTACTACATTTGCCTTTCCTTCGTGATATTGAATATCACACTCGTAGTCACTTAGAATCTCCATCCATCTTCTTTGCCTCATGTTCAATTCTTTTTGCCCAAATATGTATCTTAAACTCTTATGATCTGTATAGACAGTAAACTTACTCCCATACAGATAGTGTCTCCAAATCTTAAGGGCAAAAATTACAGCTCCTAACTCTAAGTCATGAGTCGTATAATTTTCTTCATGCTTCTTCAATTGCCTTGAGGCGTACGCAATTACCTTCTTGCGTTGCATCAGCACACATCCTAATCCTAGCTTAGAAGCATCGCAATATACTTCAAAATCTTCTATTCCTTCTGGTAAGGCAAGAATTGGGGCGTTTGTTAATCTTTGCTTTAAAATCTTAAAAGCCTCTTCTTGCTTAGGTCCCCATACAAACTTAACTGCTTTACAGGTTAGCTTAGTTAATGGTACCACTATTTTGGAAAAATCCTTAATAAACTGTCTATAATATCCGGCTAACCCTATAAAACTTCTAACTTCCATAGCTGATTGCGGGACCTTCCATTTGGTGATCACTTCTATTTTGGAGGGATCTACGTGAATACCTTCGTGATTCACCATGTGTCCTAAAAATTGTACCTCTTGCAGCCAAAATTCACACTTCGAGAATTTGGCATAAAGCTTTTCTTTTCTTAACAAAGTTAAGAGTACATGCAGGTGCTCACAATGCTCGTCCTGACTTTTGGAATAAATAAGTATATCGTCGATGAAAACAATTACGAATTTATCCAAGTACGGTTTACAAATCCTATTCATCATGTCCATAAATGTTGCAGGAGCATTTGTTAACCCAAAGGGCATGACTGTAAACTCGTAATGACCATACCTAGTTCTGAAAGCAGTTTTAGGTATGTCTTCTTCCTGTACTTTCAACTGATGGTATCCAGAGTGTAAATCTATTTTAGAAAATATCTAGCTCCCTGAAGTTGATCGAAAAGATCATCAATCCTAGGTAATGGGTATCGATTCTTAATTGTAACCTTATTCAATTCCCTGTAATCGATACACATTCACATCGAACCATCTTTCTTTTTCACAAACAACACTGGAGCTCCCCACGGGGATGAACTAGGTTGTATAAATCCTTTACTTTTTCAGTTCTAACATTTCAGTGGTGCTAACCGATAAGGTGCCTTAGCTATCGGTGTAGTTTCAGGAATCAGATGAATTCTAAATTCTACTTCCCTATCAGGTGGTAACCCAGGTAGTTCTTCTGGGAATACTTCCGGGGATTCTGATACTACTAGAATTTTCTTAAGTTCCTTACCTTTAGTGTTAATGATTACTGAAATCATATACACTATTTCTTGTTTTCTTAAATAACTGGCCAATTTCATTACTGAAATGAATTTCATTGGCTTACGTGGCCTATCTCCTGTAACCACCACTATTTCTCCTGTGGGTGTATGTATTTCTATGGAATTCTTATCACATAGGATTTGAGCATGGTTGGCTACTAACCAATCCATTCCTAACACAACATCGAATCCGGCTAAATTCATAGGTAACAGGTTTGCAGAAAATTTATGGCCTAAAAGTTCTATCTTTCCTTCTTGCAAAACCTTATCTATGTTAACAGAATTCCCATCTGCCATTTCTACCGTAAAAATTTGTCTAAGGTTGGTTAAGGGTAGGTTAAGAGCTTGGCAGAATGAAGTATTTATAAAACTTTGGTTTGCACCAGAGTCAAATAATACTTTTGCATAGACGTCATGAACTAGGAACATACCAGCTATCACATCAGGGATTAGCTCTGCTTCCTGGGTAGTCAGTTGGAAGGCTCTTTCGTTCTTTTTGGTAGTTCCTTCTGCAGGTTTAGCTTTGTTGTCAGCTGGTTTGACCAATTTAGGGCAGTATGGTCTAAACTGTCCAGCTTCCCCACAGTTGAAGCAGATTGTTGACTTCTTTCCCCGGCAATCTTCTTCTTGGTGCCCTGGGATTTTGCAAAAATTGCAATACCCTTTGCATCTTCCAAAATGCTTTCTTTTACAGGTACCGCAGAATGGAGCAGTGGGAGATGGCCCGGTTCCCTTTTTCTTGAAATTGCTACTATTACCCACATGAAATCCTTGGGTAATCTTTTGAGCTACATCCTTCTTCCTATTTTCTTCTCGCGTACGAATTAATCCATCTGTCAAAGTGTTGGCTAATTCCAGTGCATCGTCAATTGTGCGAGGTCTCGCAGCTTTAACGATATCACGGATTTCGCCAATCAAACCCCAAATATAGCGAGAAATAAGTACCGGTTCTGGCGAAGCCAGGGTTGGTACAACTCTAGCATACTCGAAAAACGTCGAAGTATATCCTCGACAGTCTACATCCACCATCCGGTGGTTCAAAAACTTATTTTCCATTTGCTCTTTTTCACATTCGGGACATAATTTTCTTTCTACTAGACTTTTAAATTCTTCCCAATTCATGGCATAAGCCACATCACTCCCTTTGGCTTGTAGTATCGTATTCCACCATTCTAGTGCCCCTTCTTTAAAAAGATTTGACGCATACATGACCTTGTCTTCCTCGGCACATTTACTTATTTTAATTACTACTTTGGTTTTCTCTAACCAACGTAGTGCAGCAGTCGCCCCCTCGTTACCTGCAAACTCGATTGGTTTACAGGAAAGAAATTCCTTGTAAGTGCAACCAGGCGTTGCAGTTTTCATTTTCTTAAGAAGTTGGGCTAGCATCACATCATCATTATTGTTATTATTATTGTTGCCGCCTCCATTTACACTATTACTGAAATTATCGCCGTGAGTACGTTTACTGGGAACAATTAGTTGAGGTTCGACTGGATTTCGGGCAGCAGCAATGATTGCTGGAATAGCATTTTCTATTCCCTGGGCAACGATATTCTCTATATCTTGCCTATTCAGAAATTGATCTTCATGGTTTTGTTCAGATTGATTAACTTCGTTAACTGGTTCATTATCAGCGTGTTCCATCTGGTAATTAATATATATATATATATATATATATATATATATATATATATATATATATATAAGTGATTAGCATAAAATAAACAACAACCAAACACAATAAAACAAGCGCACATAATCACGTCAACACATATAGCCAAAACTGTCGACTTTGCGACGTCCATTTTTATATATTATAGTATGCATCCATACACACTAAATATATTACAAAAGTTTTATTTTTGGTTATTTTTACATAATTATATTTTTATTATTAAACACATGCTCCCACAACCACACAACCACAGTCAGCTGGCATTTCAAAAACGACGTTCCCTCTCGTCGTATTTCCAGGAGATTCTTCCCCCCACATCCCTAATTCGGTTTCCTGCATCAATCAGCTCCTCGCCATAGTGACGGAGTTCAGCCAAATTTTCAGAGCTCGTAGGTGGGTATGGTGCAGGCTCAGGGTCAAACTGAGGGAAAAAGGTATCAGGGTTATTCAGGAGATTTTGGAATTGCCAGTCAGTGGTCCACCGTTCTTCCAGCTCTCCTAGAGGTCGGGGGTGGATGATAGGATATGGGATAGCGGGCTCCAGATTGACTGGAAGTTGTGCTTCTGCTGGGTAATCGAAGAGGTTTTCTGTCACACCCTGACTTTTGCGGAAGCGTGGTTATTTGGTGTGACTTCTTAATACCATAGCAATCAATCATAACAATGCTATATGATAAAACCAAAAGATTTTCATCCATTAATAAAGTTTAGAAAATACCACAATACCATTGTCTTGAAAACATTGACGCCAATTAGTTACAAACCATAACATGTTCAAATGAGTTCCCATGGACTCAACAAAAGACTTTAAATAATCCTGAGTTTAGAAACATGTATCCCCTCCAGGAATAGGATACATCTTTTAAACTCTACGACCACGGATGACATCCTTTATTTAACACGCAGCTTGTAGACACATGCATACACCTGCCAGATCCGTTTAGTTCCCTGAAATACATGTAGTTTGAAAAAAATCAACAAAAGTTGAGCGAGTTCATGTGTTCGTTTGTGTGTATGTATAAGCCTTTGTAAATGTCATAAGTATGTATGTAAGTCCCTGGTATGTAGCATTAAGGAAAAAGAGATCACCAATGGTTTGCAAGGCCATTGATATGTGTGAAGTGATGAAGGAAAACTCAAACCTAGCAGATTTCGTCATTAAGACATAGTCACCTCATGGTCCACTCAGCGGACTCAGGAGTGGGGCTCGCTACACCCGAATAGATCCATCACTCATGTCCCTCGGTCCTACAACGAGGATTAATGGCCTTAAGTATCCGCCTACCCACTCACATGATCTAAGTAGTAACCCTCCTTAAGCTAACCATACCATGTATAAAATGTCTGTAATAATTGTAACATGTATTTCACCCCCGAAGTTATAAAACTGAAAACATTTAAGAGAAAAGGGGGACATGAACTCACTGTATTGCGTCTTCGGTACTTGTAACCCAAATCTCCTCAACAAACACGACTACCTATAATGGTCTAACGTCTATTAGACGAACGGGTCGTGCCTTGTCTTAGTATTTATGTTTTTGAGTTACGTTCCTGATATTATTCCAAGTTATAATAATTATATTTAGTTTGGAATAATTGTTTATACAATATTTCTGTATTGATACTTCTCAAGTATTGCTATTCGTATTTCCTTCCCAGGGATGGGAGTATCTCATACTTGTGTATTCGTATTCTTGTATTGGTATATCTTGCCATGTATTGGCGTCGTATTCCAGTTTGTACGTATTTTCTTAATAAGTATCCCATATATATCTCCAAAACAATATATTTTCAAATCTCATTTAGAAAATATATAAACTTATCCTGTACAAAAATATTGTATCTCCCGAAAATATATATTTTCCCAAAACCATATATTTTCAAAATAAACCCAAGAAAATATATTTTTATCCCCCAAAAATAATATATTTTCTCCTTGACCAACAATATGTTATACTTTGTAGTAAAGTCATTCTTTCATGTCCAAAATAATATTCACCAAAAATATATTGTAACGGTATTTTTCAGAATGTTTTGTAAGTTATGTTTTACCGTTCGATTTCATCGTATCACGTGTGTAACTTAAATATTTATTCCGTGTGATTTTTGGTATTATTTTGGAAATGTAAATTCTTAGTAATTGCCAAGTTATATTATTTTACCCTAAAATAATATAACTATTCCACAACGTATTCAAATATTCACACAAGCGTATTAGTAGGAGATATATACTCTAAATATATATTTATCCACTTTACTTGTAAAAATCAACCTCCGATACTTTGTATTTTTGTTATAAAACTTATGGCGAAGTTTATTTTTGAAGGAAAAGGTCAATAATATACTTGTAACGCTTGTTAGAAAAAAACATATTCTCTAAGTGTTGGAATTTTTAGAAAATTTCGCCATAGTTTCCTTTGTAAATGGAGGTGTCCATGCTAATACGCTTATCATTTTCCTTTCAAAATAATCACAATAATCATCAACAATGAATCTTTAAACAACTTTACATTACCAAGAGCAAAAACTATATGCGTTACATACTAATCATGAACTTGATATATCACAGAAACGCGTAGTAATTTAGTAAAACGTTTAGTGGCCTTAGTTACCTTCCGAAGTGTGTTTACTTTTGTCAAAAGCTCATTCTCAGGATTTCTAGATGTTCACAACTTGTGAACTTATTTTACAAAAATGTTTATTTGCCAAATCTTCTTGGTTTACTAGCACTCTTACAATTATTTGTTTTGAAAAATAGGGTAAGTGTATGTAAAAATCATGGTCATTTTAAAACCGACTCTTGAACTTGGTTCGCTTAGAAAAGTCTCTTGTAAATCTCGGATCTACATGATCACAACTCATTTTGTTTCACTATTTTCAAGAAATCATATTATCTTCAAGTTCATAACTTTATTAGAAGATGATTATTTATGTAACACAATATCATTTCCTAATCTTGTTAAATCATGTTTCTAATCATCACTTAACAAGTTCCATATGGTGATTAACATTACATAACCAAGCATCAACATGCAACCAACAACATATTTACTACAATAACATACTAACAACATTTCATTATGTTTCATCTTTATGTAAGCTTTATGTTCATGTTCTTGTTTAAACCCTTTTAGTGTTCTTGTGGTATTCATCACACTACATCTTTTAACTACTCAAAATAGAAATAAACAAGAGTAAATCAAGGACTTACTACTAGCTTAAAGCTAGGGAAGGGCTCTAGTGAAAAAGATGGTGAAAATGGTGTGAGAAAGCAAGTGATGAAGCTCCTTGAAGTTCTTCAAGTTTCCATCTTCTCAAGACACCTTCCTACACTTGAATGGAGCTTGAAAATGGATGAAGATGGTTGAGTTAAGGTGGTGGTGGTGGAGGTTGTATGTGAGCCGAGAGGGGAGAGATAGAGATGAGTGAGAGAGTGGGGTGAATCTTGTGAAGTGTAAGATGAAAGATATGAGTGATCTTTGCCATACTTTATAAAGATCTCACTAATATTTTGGCAACAATATCAAGCAAAGATCAATTAAAATATAAAATTAAATCTTGAAGTATGGTGGGGATTTTTTGTGGGTCCTTTGTGACCGTAAGAAGGCATGTGGGGGGGGGGGGGCTAAGTGTAAAAACTTGATGATAGTTGGCAAATATTAGTTCAAGTAGGTGTTTACATATGTTAGTTACTAGAGAATTTAGTGGGTGTTAGGGTGTTTGGGGATCATGACTAGCCAAGAAATAATAAAACAATGTGTTCGGCAAAATTTTGGTGTTCCGGGTAATGTCCGGTTATTCGGTTAGATACCGTTCCGTTAAAGTGCTAAATCATTCCGTATAATGCCTTTTATATATCTTTTTGTGTCACATTTAATTCCCACACTTAGGAAAGCATACGGGACCATTCTGCCAAAATTTTGCACAATACAAGCATGTTAAATGCTGAATTTCTGATAAACAATGCAGAATTTTGCATTATTAGTGGGTTTTAGGCACTTCCCAGTACTTTAACTATCACCTAGTGACGCAGTTTTATGGTCCTCACTTCCCTACACTCCATAATAATGTAGTATCCTGTCTCTGGCTCATACTGGCCTCAAAACATTGTCTGTCTATGTGCTGGCATTGTCAGCATGTTTCCGAATTATCTGTTCAGTGTGCTAACTGTGCTTTGTGCATCAAGTATGTCACTAAAGTTTGTGTGTAATAAATGGAGTGACTGTTATGAAATATGACGCATATGTATGTATGATACAAAAATCAGAAGACAGTTTAAGTCATTAGTTGTAATTAAGCACAGTCATTAAGCATAATTCAATATTAATTAATTGTACGGATGCATGCAAATTTGACGGTTGTCACATTCTCCCCCTGTTAAGAAAATTTCGTCCTCGAAATTTGTACTACCTTAACTCCTTAAGGTTTCATCATGCGTGTATATATACGAATAATACCGAGGTAGATAATCACCAAACCGAATCAACCTTATTCACATCAGGTGAATCTAAGAATATATAACAACGCGAATCCAATGGTTAAAAGGTATGTGCTTTTAGCATTTGGTGTCAAAGGTACAGGACGTATTGGCATATAGTCTAGTGTAATCCAGTTAATAGGGGTTCCACAAGAGAGGAGTTTTGACCAGTAAGATTCTCAGACGATCGATCTCAATATGCAAATGAGTTTTCACAAACCCTAGCATCCGCTATATAAATTCAAAGCCAACAACTCAAATGTAATAGTAAAATGATCTGTTAACTCCCGAGTAAATGAATGGTAAGGTTTAGTGTGTTGACATTCTTAAATTTTTTGAGGCACACCGAATGAAATACAAGCGAATATGGTGTATCATTGCCTTAATTCATAGTTGCATCAGGAATGTTTAAATGACAAGTCAAACAAAAGTATAGGTAGTTTCGTGTGAAACAGTTGACCATGATTAGCACAAGCTAATGACACCACAAGGTGTCGTAATGACGAGTTTCAATAATAGTGGTGACTGAACAAGTTCACCAGGCCTGAAATCAAATGAAAGTGTAATGGGACAATCTGAAGATTTGATTTACACAATGTCATGTAGTTTTTAGTTAATTACGGAACATCAAAGAGCCACTGTTTTTGATCGAAGGTGAAAAAAAGTATTAAGTACCGCAAGGTATTCGATAGACAATGAAAGAATCGTTAGGAGGTACATTGTGTTATGAAATGAATCTATGTACCATTGCCTTAACACACAACTGTGTTGAGACCGCTTTAATCGTGATAAACGAGGCGGATTTAGAGCAAATAAATAATTTAAATCCGTGTATGAAGTGAGTAACCAAATTAGCGCAAGCTCAATTTTGTGAAATCATCTCCACAAGGTATTGAAACCAACAAACAACTTAGTGGAGTCGTAGACCAATCAAATCTACTACGACTCGAAACAAAAGAACCTTTGCAAAAATATTTGAATATGATGTTCCCAATACATCATATGGCATCTTAAATTGAATATGCGAAGTGGATAAGTTTAAGCAATTGAACTTGGTTTCAGCGTAACTTGACAATAAACGTATGTATTAACAAAGGAATCTCGGCATGGTTGCAAGGATAAACCATGAATGTAACTCGAAATAAAAAGGATTTTCGAGAGAGTGTGTTGACTTGATAACAACAGAGCCAATAATTACAATAATGTAGGTCATTCGGATCACAAACCAGTGATTAGATTTAGCAACATAATATTCGAACTTCAATGAAGCGTTTGAAATGAAACAGCATGCATAGCAAATAGTGCATGCGTAACATATGAGTTTTCAAGTAATGAAACAATGAGTATGAGGTAATGACCAAGTATCGATGCCAATGTGTGTTCGCTCTCAGCGAAGAGAATTGACGTAATGCAACTACCATTCAGGGGAGTAGAGATGCAAACATCTACTCGCTTGAAGCAAAAGTGAAGATTTCAACAAAAGAAATTTAAGTACTTTCTGTTAACTGAAATGGCATATATGTCAGGTTAATGGTGTTTTATTGGGTCAATAGATATGGTTCCTAAATAACAACCTTTACAAGTTTGGACCTTGGTTCCCAAAGGTCCTAAGTATATGTTTTCTAGATCCTCAAGGTTTCGTATTCTGTGCAGATCTGTTTTGTGCATTGTATAGGAAACACCATTTGTGTATGTTTAAAAACAAATTATTGTCCCACAATCTCCACGGTACTTTATTCCCGAATTCACAATTATTGACACTCGACCATCGATTCGTCGTGAAATAGTAGTTGGATCATCACCGTTAGTTACATAAGTAATTCGTTAATCCTTACCAAGAGTCACCGACTCTCGTGGGTTAGCTCGTTCGGATCCTGGTTGTTTGATGTTCGTATGAAAGCTATCGTCCTTCTTATTGACAAGCAGAATTGGGGTTACCCAAAAGGGAATCTTGGTCTGTTATCTTCCTTCTCTATCAACTTCTGAAGCTTCACTGTCAATCCTTGCATCTCCGAAGGTGTAAGTCGTTAAGGTGCATTAACTACAGGCGCGACGCCTGGAATCAATTTGATTCGAAATTTGACTAGTCGTTGAGGAGATAATTCTGGTAAGTCTTCGGGGACGACTTCAGGATATTTCCTTATCACAGGAATATCTTCGAGTTTTGGTTCTTCGGCTCCCTTGTCCCCGACATGAGCCAAGAAAACAACACATCCTTTACACAACAACTTTCGTGCCTTCCAGTAATTAGTAATTTATAGGGGCGTATCCTGCTTCATGACTCACGATCGTTCCTTTATTCGCCACCGGGATGCGGACATCAATCTCCACTCGATCACTCGGCAATTAATCCATCCCAATTACCTCGTCGAAGTTTCCCAACTCAACTGGCAGCCGATTAAGCGTAAACTTACGCTCTCTGGGTTCCATCTTGTCGTTTCTAGTTACTGCGTTGATTTCCACTAGCTTCACCTAGCTAGTTCCATCGACTGCGAGTTATCTAATTTACTAGCTACTAACCCAAGTATACTCTCAAACTCTAGAGATGCGAAGCTTAGAGTTTGCAACAGTATCTGGCAACACAGATGCATAACGTTGAGTGATATGGAATGTACCGATACTTGAATTCCTGGCGTGTCTCCCTAGCTCCGGTGTTGGGCTTTTCATCCTTATGCCTGGTTCTTCGTAGGACAGTATTTTCTGAAATGCTTTTTGCTTCCACAGTTAAGACAACCTTGAGCACATTTTTGTTTGTCACTTGTCCTGCCTGGATATTCGTCATTGTCGTTGTTCCCTCCGTGATTCTCGCTACTATCTTGGCTTCCTTTTCTATGTTTAGTATCTTGCCTACAAGTTTCCTTAGGATGCCCTTTCTTGCCACAGTTATCACATTTTCCATATTTACATCGCCCGACATGATAGCGTAGACAATTGTCGCACTTAGGTAGGATACCCATGTAGTCTTTTCCCTTTTTGGCCTTCTTCTTATTACTCGCCCGAGTAATCTTTTTGAGATTTGCGAGCTTTCTCTTGTTATCTCCAGATGACTCTACAGGAGTCTCCTCTTTCTCTTCCATACTGGAAAACTTTCCTAGTCTAACCGCTTCTTCAGTGAGCGCCACGCTTATGTCGATAGCCTCGGTGATCGTTGACGGTTTAGATGTTGTTACCAGGCTTAGAATCTGAGGTGCCAATCCCCCTATGAAACGTTCAATTCTCTTAAACTCTGGTCCCACCAGGAGCGTAGCAACTTGTGATAAATCATTAAATCTCTGTACATACTCAGCTATCTTTGGTCCTTCCATTTTCAAGTTCCACAGTTCAGTTTCCAACTTCTGGACTTCTGCCCTCGAGCAATATTGTCACACCCCCAAAATCCACACGCGGAGTATCACCGCTTGGAGGCGTGACTGACCAGGATCAAGCCACCAATCATATTGAACATAACAAGTAATACGTAAAATTCAACCACACAATATGAAAGGTGTTTCAACCCAAAACGTAGTTAAGTGTTTAGCGGAAGCATAATTGTAAAACCCAAAGTAAGTATTAAGTATGAAATAAAGTAAGGTCTTTAGCATGGCACACACTGCCAGGTCCCACAACGACTGCGCCTCCTTGTGCAAGCTCCAAGAGTACCTAACGACCTGCAAGGCATGTAGCAACGAATCAACAACAAAGTTGAGCGAGTTCACAGTTGGTTGTTTAGTTATAGCATTTGTTTCGTAAATCGTATGTTCGTTTTGTAAACCATGTATCGTATTGATTCGTACCGCGGTCTCCCAGACATGTTTGCGAAGATTAGTGGGGGCTTCCCATGTGTATCGTATTAATCCGTATCGCGGTTCCCCGAACATGTTTGCCATGAATAGTGGGGGCTTCCCATGTTGTATGTTACTAGACTAGTCGTGTATGTACGTGCCCTTCTTGATCCAAGGACCGTAGCGAGTATGAGTGTACGTAGGTTTTACGTACGTGCCCTTCAATCCGAGGATAGTGAAAAGTAGTTTAATAGTAATGATAGTACGAGTAGTTATTCAATCCCATTCCCAACCCACCGGGAATCCCATGCCTTAGGAGTGTGAACTCACCTTGGTTTGCTCGGTATACTAAACTATGTGCTCACAAGTAATCAGTCAAGTCCTATAGTTATGCACGTATACACAATCAGTACATGTTCGTAAAGATTCACATGCAGTCAATACCACAAGGTGCATTTGACAGTTAGCATCATGCATTACACAACAGTTAATCACGTGCATAGAATTCATGTTTCGCATAACTGTCTTTCATAGTTTATTCTAACATGGTTACCCTTACCCACTCAAACAATAACACAAATATATCAACCTTCAATTGATCAACAGATTACAATAACCATCCTTCATAAGGTCCAATTTCATACATCAACCCATAAGTCATAATCATGTGTTCTAATCCCTAATAATGTACGTGTGAACCGCCCTAACTTATTGTTATCGAGATCGATACACATCCCAGATTCATCGCTTAATTACATGAAGAATCCAAACCATAATCGGTTCCCTTAGCACATATTATGCACAATAGTTTACAACAATTAATCAATGAATAATATACCCATTTAGGCTTAATGATGAGCAATCAATTAAAGTCTGATGTATGCACAAACAACCAATCTTTCAAGAATATATGTTAACATCAAATACCTTCCTTCATTGTTTACAAAGGTCACGTGTCATCAAATCAGAAATCAATTTATCAACCTAATCACCCTCTCAAAACTCTATGGACCGTCCCACTATCTCGATCTCCACAATCACATGACCACATGATTACAATTCTAATCTCATTAAAGCTTCAACAACTTTTTTAAATGTTTCACATGATTGCAATTTATTATGTAAACCATTTAATTCATTGATAAACAATACTACTCGAACATTCTGTGATCACCTTCATTCCATACATGCGACCCTATATCAATTAACAATAACCATCACCAATTCACATGATCGTATACTAATCTCACACATTATCACAAATAATTAATCACATATGAATGTCACACCTTCAATATCACATATGAAACAATACCACACAAATATGAATGTCGCATGTAAGAATCACTAACCAATAATCTGACCGAACAAGATGCTATCTCGGGGGGGGGGGGGGGGTTGCTACTGCTGTCGTACGCCCAGGAGAACCTAGGGTTTGAGTATGTTTAAGTTATAATATTACATGCCTTCATGTGTGTGTATAAAAGCTAGAACTCCTAGCCGGCCCCAAAGTAATAATCCATTTGGGCTCTACCAAACCCACACGTAAATCCAATGCATAAAGGTGTTCGGTACCAAGCCCAACCTAAATGTGATCCAATTAGACTCATTTACGTGCTAAGAGTTGGTTCTCTAAATCAGTTGTACGACACACAAACATGTTTACAATTTCATGTATAGTTAATTAGTTAAAACACACGTAATCATAAGCAGATAAACATAGAGACACACGCTAAAAGTTGTGGGATTTCAAGCAATGCTAACCCTAATTATCCGGGTTGTCACATCATCCCCAACTTGAAAGAAATTTCATCCCGAAATTTAGCACGTGGTTACTGAGGAAGCTAGTTGTGTTGCATTGTTTCCTGGTTTTCCTGGGGTGTCACATCATTCCCCCGTTGATTTGGAATTTCGTCCCAAAATTCCGCAGTAGCTTCAGCCTCAGTAGTAGTTGCATTGTTCCCGAACAACTGGGGATACTTGAGTTTCATTTGATCTTCTCGTTCCCAAGTAAACTCTGGGCCACGACGGGAGTTCCAACGAACTCGAACAAGAGGTATTCTAGTGTGCTTGAGGACCTTAACGTCTCGGTCCATGATTTCAACTGATTCCTCGACGAATCACAACTGATCATCGATAGTGAGCTCCTTCAAAGGAACTATGAGGGTCTCATCTGACAGACACTTCTTCAGATTCGACACATGAAATACGTTGTGAACTTCACTGAGTTCTGCGGGTAGGTTTAGTTTATAGGCCACTTTGCCTATTTTCTCAATGATTTCAAACGGTCCGACATATCGCGGATTGAGTTTGCCCCTTTTTCCAAAATGAACCACACCCTTCCAGGGTGAGACTTTGAGTAGAACCCGGCCCCTGACCTGGAATTCTAGAGGTTTCCTACGCTTATTAGCGTAGGCTTTTTGACGGTCGCGAGCTGCCGCCATGCGTTGTCATATCTGAGCAATCCTTTCTGTTGTGTCTACTACAAATTCTGGACCCGTGATCTGACTATCACCCACCTCTGCCCAACAAAGAGGTAATCGGCATTTACGCCTGTACAATGCCTCAAATGGAGCGGCTTGAATGCTGGTGTGGTAACTGTTGTTGTACGAAAACTCCACCAATGGGAGGTGTTTTTCCCAGCCGTTGCCGAAATCGATTACACATGCCTGAAGCATGTCTTCTAGAGTTTGGATGGTGCGTTCAGACTGCCCATCTGTTTGCGGATGGTAAGCTGTGCTCATGTCTAATCGTGAGCCAAAAGATTTGTGCATCGCTTGCCATAGTTCTGAAGTAAAACGTGCATCTCGATCGGAAATAATAGAGGTTGGCACCCTGTGCCTCGAAACCACTTCTTTAAGATAGACGTCTGCTAGAGTGGAAAACTTATTCGTTTCTTTAATAGCCAAAAAGTGTGCAGATTTTGTGAGTCGATCCACGATCACCCAAATAGTATCATTCCCATGTTGAGATCTTGGCAGGCCAGTAACGAAATCCATGGAAATTTGCTCCCATTTCCATTGTGGTATCTCTGGTTATTGAAGTAGGCCTGATGGTTTCTGATATTCGGTCTTGACTCTCGCACAAGTCAAACATTTGCTAACGTAAGTTGCTATGTGAGCTTTCATGCTAGGCCACCAATACGTAGTTCTGAGATCGTGGTATATCTTATCCGAACCAGGGTGTACCGAGTAACGAGACCTATGCGCTTCATCCATTACTAGTTCTCGTAAGTTTCCATAGTGGGGGACCCAGATGCGTCCTGTTACGTAATAGGCACCGTCTTCCTTTTGTTCTAATCGTTGCCTTGAGTCGCGTAGGGCTTCAGCCCTGACGTTTTCGGGTTTCAATGCTTCTACCTGAGCATTTCGTATCTGTGCAGGAAGGCTAGACTGGATGGTAAGTTGTAGTGCTCGCACACGCCTAGGTGTGGTATCTTTTCGACTGAGGGCGTCGGCCACAACATTGGCTTTGCCTGGATGGTACTTGATGGCACATTCGTAATCATTCAATAGCTCGACCCATCGACGTTGTCGCATGTTCAACTCCTTTTGCTTGAAGATATGCTCGAGACTCATGTGATCGGTGTAAATAGTGCACTTGGTACCGTACAGGTAATGTCTCAATATCTTGAGTGCGAAAACAACAGCTCCCAGCTCTAAATCGTGTGTAGTGTAACTCCTTTCGTGAATCTTAAGTTGGCGCGATGCGTAGGCTATGACCTTGTCACGTTGCATCAACACACATCCAAGACCCTGAAAGGATGCGTCGCAAAAGACCACAAAATCGTCTGTGCCCTCGGGCAATGAGAGAATAGGTGCGCTACAGAGTCTATCCTTTAAGTGCTGAAATGCTGATTCCTGTGCAATTACCCAACGATAGAAAATGCCTTTCTGAGTTAGTGAGGTAAGGGGTTGTGCAATCTTGGAGAAGTCTTTGATGAACCTTCTATAGTAGCCCGCCAAACCCAAGAATTGGCGGATTTCTGTTGGTGTACGGGGTGCAGGCCAGTTCTTAATCGAGTCTACCTTGAATGGATCAACATGAATCCCATCCTTGTTTACCACATGGCCTAGAAAGTGGACTTCACGAAGCCAAAAGTCACATTTCGAAAACTTAGCGTACAACTGTTCTGTTCGGAGGAGTTCCAAAATGAGTCGTAAATGCTGCTCATGTTCCTCCTGACTCTTGGAGTAGATCAAAATGTCGTCGATGAATACAATCACGAACTTATCCAAGTAAGGCTTGCACACTCTGTTCATAAGATCCATGAAAACTGCAGGTGCGTTTGTTAACCCGAATGGCATGACCAGAAACTCGTAATGGCCGTAGCGTGTTCTGAATGCTGGTTTGGAGACGTCCTCATCCCGGACTCTCAGTTGATGGTAGCCTGACCTCAGATCAATCTTTGAATAGTAGCTCGACCCTTGCAGCTGGTAGAACAAGTCGCCAATGCGTGAGAGAGGATAGCGATCCTTCACGGTCACCTTGTTCAGTTCGTGGTAATCTATGCACATGCGGAAGGTACCGTCTTTCTTCTTCACAAATAACACGGGAGCTTCCCAGGGCGAAGAGCTAGGACGAATGAAACCCTTATCCAAGAGTTCTTGCAATTGCTTGGACAGTTCTTCAAGTTCGGTTGGAGCTAAGCGATAAGGTGCTCGGACTATGGATGCTGCTCCAGGAGCTAGCTCGATCTGGGATTCGACCTGGCGATGAGGCAGTAGCCCAGGTAAATCTTCAGGGAACACTTGAGGAAAATCACGTACTACTGGGATATCCTCTATCTTCTTCTCTTCCGATGATGCGTCAGTAAAGAGTACTAAAATAGCAGTGTGGCCCTTTCACAAACACTTCTGTGCCCTAAGAAAGGAGCGACCCCTGGCACCATTGCCGTCGTTATTACCCCCGTTATTATTCTCGTTTCCCTGAATATTGTTGTTGTTGTTGTTCGGATTTTGATTTAACTGGGGGCAGTCTCACTTGAAGTTGCCTTCAGCACCACACTGAAAGCATCCCCTGTTACTTCGCTATCGCTGCTGGTTCTATGGAGCTGGTGGTTGTTGTTGTTGGTTCTGATTCGCAGGTCGCAAGCTCCTGCAATCCTTAGCTTAATGACCCATCTTGAGACACCTCTGGCAACGACCCCTGTTGCATTGACCACTGTGGTGCCTGTTACATCTATTTCACTTTGGGTGGTTTCCTCGATATCCACCCTGCCCTTGACTACCAGAAGACTGCTGACCAGGACTCTGGTAGTCATCGATCTTTCGCTGCTGTGCCTGGGACTGAACCGAAGTCGAACCCTTGCTGGAGGTTCCATCCCATTTTCGCTTGTTATCACTGGGAATAGCAGAAGTAGTAGTAGTAATAGCACCAATACGTTTAGGTAGCTTGTTCTGTTCCACTGCCTGGTCCGTGAGACGATGAGCAAGACGAGTAACATCCTGGATAGTAGCAAGGTTGGCAGAAGTCACATGACTTTGAATCTCTGGTACTAAGCCTTGGAGGTACAGCTCAATGCGTTTGATGGGAAGATCCACCATAGTTAGACATAACACTGCCAGTTCGTTGGATCGTTTCGTGTATGCTTCTATCTCTGACCCCGTCATCTTCAGGTTAAAGAACTCCACTTCCAGCTTGTGGATGTCATCACGACTACAGTATTCACGTTTGATCAGTTCCTTAAAATCATTCCATGGGGTGGCATTAGCAGCCGCCAGCCCCAGCATCTGAACTTGCACGTTCCACCAAGTTAGCGCAGTGCCTTCGAGAGTACCAGTGGCATACTTCACCCTACGAGCCTCAGGGCATTCACACATCTCGAAGACAGACTCGATCTTTTCAAACCAATGGAGGAGTCCTACGGCCCCTTCAGTGCCACTAAAAGTACTAGGAAGACAGTCCATGACAGTTTTGAACGTGCACACAGGTGGCTGAGCGTGTTGACCTATCGTGTGCGTAAGAGTAAACATACTTAAGCACGAGTGTTGGTTTACGAGAGTAGGATCTAAGGATCCTAGAATAAGTTGTGATGGCAGGCTATACCTCCTGCCTGGGCAGCTGCGAGTGCTGCAGTAACTTGTTCAGTGATCAAAGCCGCCAACTGGGCTTGAGTTAGGTTAACGCGTCCACTCATGATATTCATATCAAAGGAAACATGAGTGAGAAAGGTTCGCGAAAGTGCGATGACAGAAGAGAGTAAGCACACAAGTGTTTTCAAACAATAGTTGTTACGTTTATCTAAGCATACCATGAGAAAAATTCTATTCAATCTAGCAAGTAGGCAATGTAAACATAAATCGTATCACCTAGAATGTTGAGTCTTGTACGTGGAGCGAAGCGTCGTTGTAGATTGTTGAGCACTGTACAGGTTATAGTCTGGTTTTAACAAAAACTTTTCACTTATTAAAACCAAGTTCACTATAACCAATGGCTCTGATACCAATCTGTCACACCCCCAAAATCCACACGCGGAGTATCACCGCTTGGAGGCGTGACTGACCAGGATCAAGCCACCAATCATATTGAACATAACAAGTAATACGTAAAATTCAACCAAACAATATGAAAGGTGTTTCAACCCAAAACGTAGTTAAGTGTTTAGTGGAAGCATAATTGTAAAACCCAAAGTAAGTATTAAGTATGAAATAAAGTAAGGTCTTTAGCATGGCACACACTGCCATGTCCCACAACGACCGCGCCTCCCTGTGCAAGCTCCAAGAGTACCTAACGACCTGCAAGGCATGTAGCAACGAATCAACAACAAAGTTGAGCGAGTTCACAGTTGGTTGTTTAGTTATAGCATTCGTTTCGTAAATCGTATGTTCGTTTTGTAAACCATGTATCGTATTGATTCGTATCGCGGTCTCCCAGACATGTTTGCGAAGATTAGTGGGGGCTTCCCATGTGTATCGTATTAATCCGTATCGCGGTTCCCCGAACATGTTTGCGATGAATAGTGGGGGTTTCCCATGTTGTATGTTACTAGACTAGTCGTGTATGTACGTGCCCTTCTTGATCCAAGGACCATAGCGAGTATGAGTGTACGTAGGTTTTACGTACGTGCCCTTCAATCCGAGGATAGTGAAAAGTAGTTTAATAGTAATGATAGTACGAGTAGTTATTCAATCCCATTCCCAACCCACCGGGAATCCCATGCCTTAGGAGTGTGAACTCACCTTGGTTTGCTCGGTATGCTAAACTATGTGCTCACAAGTAACCAGTCAAGTCCTATAGTTATGCACGTATACACAATCAGTACATGTCCGTAAAGATTCACATGCAGTCAATACCACAAGATGCATTTGACAGTTAACATCATGCATTACACAACAGTTAATCACGTGCATACAATTCATGTTTCACATAACTGTCTTTCATATTTTATTCTAACATGGTTACCCTTACCCACTCAAACAATAACACAAATATATCAACCTTCAATTGATCAACAGTTTACAATAACCATCCTTCATAAGGTCCAATTTCATACATCAACCCATAAGTCATAATCATGTGTTCTAATCCCTAATAATGTACGTGTGAACCGCCCTAACTTATTGTTATCGAGATCGATACACATCCCAGATTCATCGCTTAATTACATGAAGAATCCAAACCATAATCGGTTCCCTTAGCACATATTATGCACAATAGTTTACAACAATTAATCAATGAATAATATACCCATTTAGGCTTAATGATGAGCAATCAATTAAAGTTTGATGTATGCACAAACAACCAATCTTTCAAGAATATATGTTAACATCAAATACCTTCCTTCATTGTTTACAAAGGTCACGTATCATCAAATCAGAAATCAATTTATCAACCTAATCACCCTCTCAAAACCCTATGGACCGTCCCACTATCTCGATCTCCACAATCACATGACCACATGATTACAATTCTAATCTCATTAAAGCTTCAACAACCTTTTTAAATGTTTCACATGATTGCAATTTATTATGTAAACCATTTAATTCATTGATAAACAATACTACTCGAACATTCTGTGATCACCTTCATTCCATACGTGCGACCCTATATCAATTAACAATAACCATCACCAATTCACATGATCGTATAATAATCTCACACATTATCACAAATAATTAATCACATATGAATGTCACGCCTTCAATATCACATATGAAACAATACCACACAAATATGAATGTCGCATGTAAGAATCACTAACCAATAATCTGACCGAACAAGATGCTATCTCGGAGGGGGGGGGTTGCTACTGCTGTCGTACGCCCAGGAGAACCTAGGGTTTGAGTATGTTTAAGTTATAATATTATGTGCCTTCATGTGTGTGTATAAAAGCTAGAACTCCTAACCGGCCCCAAAGTAATAATCCATTTGGGCTCTACCAAACCCACACGTAAATCCAATGCATAAAGGTGTTCGGTACCAAGCCCAACCTAAATGTGATCCAATTAGACTCATTTACGTGCTAAGAGTTGGTTCTCTAAATCAGTTGTACGACACACAAACATGTTTACAATTTCATGTATAGTTAATCAGTTAAAACACACGTAATCATAAGCAGATAAACATAGAGACACACGCTAAAAGTTGTGGGATTTCAAGCAATGCTAACCCTAATTATCCGGGTTGTCACAAATATCTCTTGCGCATCAGTTCTTTCAGTTCGTCCCATGTCAAAGCATATGCAGCGGTCTCGCCCATTGTCTGAACATGAAGGTTCCACCATGACAGAGCCCCATCTACGAATAGTCCAGCTATGTACGTGACCTGATGTTCTGGGGCACATTTTCTCAATCGGGACATAATCCATTTTCTCAACCCAGCGCACGAAGGCTAAGGCACCCCCGGTGCCGTCGAATTTTCGAGGCTTGTGGTCTAAGAACTGCTTGTAGGTGCAGCCTTTGCTGTGTTCGGAGCGAAGGGCCTCGAGCAGTGCAATGGCCTGTGAGATGCGCTCATGTAGTTCTGCCGCTGTTGTTGGCGGAGGGTTGTTGGTAGCAATGTTCCCTTGTATCGACATCTTCTAAGAAGAAGACTGGTTAGGTCAGGTTATATTTGTTCAGGGGATGCATATAGTTGTTTCGAGGTCATATGTACATACATGTATTTGATTTTTATATCAGCCAATCAAGCAATAGCATAATCATAGCATAACCAAGTAATTTGGTAATTATGTTTAATGAGAGCATATTAAGCAAGCACATATCATTATAATTACAGTACACATATATGGATTAACAATCGTGCTTAACGAAGACATAGCGTCTGAGCTTTCGTTGGTCATTGGCCACAAAGTATTGTCGCATGTTTTATGATGATTGGGCTCCCATTATTCTCCTACCACAATTGTATCGTCTTTCAAAATGTATCACATCAAGAGGGGCACAGGGTCACCCTACCCTTGTCCAACAAGTATATCAGTGTATCAAAATATATCAGTGTATCAAAATCACATAGTCTGAAGTGGTCTTTAAAAGTCTCCATAATCCCGTCTTATCATTAGTGTCTTTACCCAAATGTAATGCAATCCGCATAATCCATAAACCACTATACCGGTGTCTGAGGTGGAGGAGGAAAGAGAAGTAAACTGTTAACATGCGTGGACTGTTAACATGCTTGGACTTCCTCCCCGGGCTTGTGTACACGTCGAAGTAATTATCTGCTCTGCAGCTTGACAGTAATGAAATGAGCATCAGAAACCTGGGAAAGGTGTAATAGCAACGGGTGAGAGCACAAAAAGGGTCCTTGATAAATGTGGAGGATCAAAGTATGCTGGCAATAGACAGGTTGGATGACGTGGTGACAGCTCAAGCTCCAACATTTTACGACTCATATTCTCAAACTGTAACTGATGTTATAGGGGAAATGTGTCCCGTGTGTGGCCTCCATAATGTGAGGGATGGTAAGGGTCTAATATCAGCATAGTGTATTATAGGAACCATCGAAATGGCTCGTCCAGCGGTGTAGAGGTGAAGGTAGCAAACGGTGCGGCCTGCGAGGTCGTAGAAAATGCTGCTGTAGCAGATGGGATCGTTACGCGGGTGCTGATCTGGAGTACCTTCCCGGGGTGCGGGCATGTCTTGAAAGAAGCGATAGGCATGTTGGAGCAATGGACGTCGGTCTTCACAAGAGCAACATCAGTGGGTGAAGGTGCAGGAACAAACGTCTCAACTGATAGGAAGATCATTAGGTGTAGGTACTGGGTCGGGTATAAGGGATGCAATGCCTGGTAAACCAAAAGAAACAGGGTCATGATCAAGTAAAGGTGCAGGTTCAGCAGGTGCAACATCAAGCTGACCCAAAAGGTGCAGAAGCTAGCTCAGGAGCAGGCTCTGGGTCATGTAACGGTGTGGTGCCTTGAGCAGGTGATAGTGCAGCAGCCATGTCCTCGTCGTCTGCGTCAGTAGTAGAAAGCTGTAATCCAGCTGTTTTGTAAGGCTGCAGATGTCACAGACTCAAAGAAGGCTGAAATCGAATGCATGCTAGAATCAGAGGATAGCTTGTTAACAGGGGTCTCAAAAAGTGAAATTAGTAACAACGTTCTCGTCTAACTTTCCATCATCATAGGTGTTATCGGAAGGACCATCAATAACATGCCAATGTCATCGTCAATTATTCGTTGAGTAGCCTACCTTCGGAAGGAATGTCCACAGGAGGCGTATTGTCGAGGATCGGAGCCATGGTGTGTCCACCATCGGGGTGACCAGTGGTGAAGTGGTCATGGACTGAAACAAGAGTGACAGTGGGATCTTTATCCAGAAGCTATCGGCAAAGGGTAAGTCATCACTAGAGTCTGGTAGCGCGAATGGTTGTAAGTCATCCTTGCCCTTGGTCAGCATGTCAGGGTCACTCTCAGTGACGTAAATATCCCCGGCGCAAGTACAGTCTCATCATCTGGGGCGGCGACCATAGGGTCATCAAGGTTTGACAACTCGGTTTTCTAAATAGAGTGACATATGTGCCGGTGCATAGTAGTTATAGCATGTATTTCCATAGTAATCACTATCAGTTAGCGTATGCAAACAATCACCACATATGCACGTTTATCAATAATCAGCAATTAAGCATGTATGTGATAACAATGTAAGCAAGTAATCTTCCTAGTCTTCCCCAGACTATCCCACCCAGCCTCTCAGACTGAACTTCCTAGTCTCTCAGACTATCTCCCTGGTCTCTAAGACCAACTCCCTGGTCTCTAAGACCAACTCTCCATCCTCTAAGACTAAATTCCCCCAATCTCTAAGATTGAGCCCCTCAATCTCTAAGACTGAACCTCCCTCAGCCTCTAAGGTTGAACCTCCCTCAATCTCTAAGATTGAATCCCTCAGTCTCTAAGACTGATCCTCCCTCAGCCTCTAAGGCTGAACCTCCCTCAATCTCTAAGATTGAATCCCTCAGTCTCTAAGACTGGTCCTCCCTCAGCCTCTAAGGCTGAACCTCCCCCAATCTCTAAGATTGAATCCCTCAGTCTCTAAGACTGATCCTCCCTCAGCCTCTAAGGCTGAACCTCCCTCAATCTCTAAGATTGAATCCTTCAGTCTCTATGACTGATCCTCCCTCAGCCTCTAAGGCTGAATTATAAACATAAATTTTAGAATGTGTAATTGTGCCTTTTGTTTGTAGAAATGTTTGTTCCCTGGATCTGGATGTTTAGTGTATGCAATGTAAAAATGTTTGAAAACATTTTCGTGAGAGCCCTGATGATCATAGTCTAGACTCGAGAAAGAATCCTAGTTCGCTATGATCGAGGCTCTGATACTAAGCTGTCACACCCTGACTTTTGCGGAAGCGTGGTTATTTAGTGTGACTTCTTAATACCATAGCAATCAATCATAACAATGCTATATGATAAAACCAAAAAATTTTCATCCATTAATAAAGTTTAGAAAATACCACAATACCATTGTCTTGAAAACATTGACGCCAATTAGTTACAAACCATAACATGTTTAAATGAGTTCCCATGGACTCAACAAAAGACTTTAAATAATCCCGAGTTTAGAAACATGTATCCCGTCCAGGAATAGGATACATCTTTTAAACTCTACGACCACGGATGACATCCTTTATTTAACACGCAGCTTGTAGACACATGCATACACCTGCCAGATCCGTTTAGTTCCCTGAAATACATGTAGTTTGAAAAAAATCAACAAAAGTTGAGCGAGTTCATGTGTTCGTTTGTGTGTATGTTTAATGTCACGGCCCCCGACCCACCCTGGACGGAATCGGGAGTCGCGAACAGCCCAGTGCTACCGGTGATTATTTTGAAAAATATTGCAGCGGAAATTTCATCAGGACCGTGAGTTAGGAAAAATATCAGAGTTTAGAAAACACTGGATTTTATTTATTAAATAGATGGGATAAACCCATGTCTTACAAAGGTAGCTTTATTAAAGATAAATTTGATTACATAAAACAATATTTCTTAATTTGATTTAATTAATAAAATAAGCCACTTCTTGAAGCCTTTCAGTGCCGTATCCATCTGTTACTCCAATCTATTGTAATTACCTGAAACGCGTTTTAAAAAGGTTTTGTCAGCAGGAAATACTGGTGAGTTCATTCATTTTACTAAAACGACACGTTTGTTATAATTTACAGTATTAAGAGCGATTACAATGTCTTTATCTTTTGAATTAACTGACCCAGTTGTCACTTGACCGGACTTGTGACTGTGGACATATCACTTGCTGGGTCCTTTCACCCACAAGTGATAAATAATTAGTAGCTATGTGCACATCCCCCTACATACTGGCAGTAATTTCAGATAGCAAGACTTAATCCCTGTAATTATAACTTTTGAAATAAATAGGGTTTTGTGAAGTAATTTGATAAAAAGAGAATGACTCACATTATAAACATGCAGATTCATATGGCCAAAGTTTAGTCTACAGATAAGCCTTGATATATTGCAGATTTATACAGGCAGAGCTTAGCCTATTGATTTAGCCTTGTAACCTAGTGCACACGAACTAGGTAATTAACTAATACAGCATTTACGATAACTCACGAGATTAAACCCTCACAACGAATGACAAAGTGCAATCACTTAAACATCCATCGGATTCACAACGAATGACAGAGTATTCCCCGATTTCGAGTGGTACTCAAACATCCTGTCGGAATCACAACTAATGACAAAGGATAGCGCTTAAACATCCATCGGATAGTTTCAATCAATCGGACATTGAATCGTAGCAGCGATTGAGTTAATACCCGGCATTGAAGTAGCACCCCGCTATACTAATTAGTGATTTTGAGACTATTTCTGCTATATCTCAACGTATAATTGGAATTTGATCGTCGAACGAACGCACAGTATCAAGTCCCAGACTCTGCTATTTATACACAAATTTTACATTGCTTGCGCACCGTAAGCCTCAACCCTTACGGTGCGCAAGGGACACAAAGTGGTCATAGGCTTGCCACGTGTGTTTGGAGTTTAGGTGAGTCGGCGGTTTCTCGAAATTTGATTTAGACAGCGAGATATATGGATAATCGTTGAGTAGGGAATACCCCCCCTGAGTTTTAGGGGCCCTGATCCTGATTCTGATTGTTTTGAAAATTTTAGGGTTTATGTAGAATTACTTGGGTGTCTCAATTAGGGTTTCCTTTTAGACAAAATATAATAAATAATAATAGTTTTGGTGAGAGTTGTTATGGTTTTGGAATAAAAGGAAATAAAATGGTGAGAAAAGAAAATGGACCCACTTTGTAACTTTAGGGTTCAACTAGAAAACCTCTTGGTAGAATTTTGGGTATAACTTCTGAGCTATTTAAAAATATGTAATGCACTCGTGTTAAGTATAGTACCCCTAATTCAACCTTGTCCCGATGTTCCGAGATCGAATCCAACAACTTAGTCGGGCAGAGCCCTGACATATGTTATGAGGCTCAGATCAATCGGAAAGGGTAGCGGTAATTGGGAGTTAAAATACTTAAAACGGGGCAGAACCTTATTATTATTATTATTATTATTATTAAAGTAAGAAAAATAAAAAAAACATAGGAAAAGCCTAAAGTGGCAAAAGAGAAAGAAAGGAATAGCAAATGGAAATGTTGAAATGCCCTTCCTATTTATACTTGGAATTTGGCGTGAAAGCTAAGCATTCTTTTAACTGTCTTGTCATCCAGTCTTTTCTATATATCTGACATATGTAAGATTGGAATTTATTTTATTATTTTATATGTCTCCATGACACACGTACATCCCTACAAATCGCAAATTTGGTGTAGACATGCATGTCCATTTTTATTATTATTATTATTTTTATTATTATCTTCTTTGATTTTTTTATCACAAAAGGACAAAGTTTGAAATCAATGGACATGAAAGTTGAAAATGAAATACGAAATATATTCCAAATTTCAAACATATATATTTTATTTTATTATTATATATATTATAATTAATTTAACTGCTTTACTTATTTGGCGTTTATAATTTCTAAAATATGACATTTTATAAAATAATGAATATGTCTTTAGAACGGGTATATTTTTGTCTACACTTTGAATCAAGTTTAAAAACAGAGTAGGTTCAAATATAATGTTATTTTTATAATTTAATTATTAAATGGTTCCTGGGTCCGTCTAAATACTTCATATTTCTTACAGTCAACTAACCCGTAAGCTACCTGTCTAATAATATAAGTTTTTATATACTTTTATTTTATTAGAAAGGTCAACCTTATACAAGCCAATTAATTAATATACCATTATAACCAAATATATATAAAATAGTTGTTTAAAACTATTTGGGTTGAATATTTTTATTAAAAATAAACTAGTTACTAGTGGTTAATAAATTTAACCAAACCTATAAATTATATGATAAAAATAGGAATGTTACATTCTCACCACCTTGTTTTAAATCTCGTCCTCGAGATTTGGGTTATGATATTTCTTTTAGACTTATGCCACATCTTAGTTAATAAAAACAATATTAAGATAAATGACAAAGAATTAAAATATCTAATTTTGTGAATATGAATTGTATAATAAGTAGGATTCAACGGTTCAACTGAATTAGTTCAAGAAATTGATGACAAACGAATGAGATGAAATGATATAATTTCCAAGGTGACTAGGTTCAAGCCAAAAGATATATTATCAATAGATATTTTAAAATGAATGTGAAGGACTTTTAGAATCAATAAAAATTCTTTGTCAAAAGAAAGCTTACTTTGATTGGCAAGTGAGGAAAACTTAGAATTGACAGGTTCCAAATGAAATAAAAGCATGAAAAATGATTTGTCGAATATTTATGATATGAGAAAATCAATGTGCTGAGATGAGTGAATTGCAAAAATACACCAAAAGACAATAAAATTAGTGTATCATTATTTAAAGTTCCAAGTTGTTTTAATTGTGAAACAATGTGGTAGTATACTATTAGTGACCATATTTCTCATATTATGTCCTAGTGATCGAAATATAATAAGAACAAGTTGTTTTGGCATGACTAATCATTATATTATATTTGTAAAGCAAATGTAATATATAATATTTGTGTCCCTGTCTGAACCATATCTTACATATCAAATATAAATACTATGTAATATATATTATTTGTTACGCATTTTTACTATATGTAAATGGTTACCACTTTTAAATAAATGTTATTTTAGTATTTTACTATACTATGTATAATAACTTATATTTACTATGTAATATATATTACAAAACACCGCAATGAAGTTATTACATTACAAAATATTTTAGTACTATTATTTTGTAAAAGAAATCACTTTTATTTATAACGTTAAATAAAAGTTGTAAATAAAAGTGTAAAAATATTTATTGTACAAAAGTATTTGTAAAATATTTTGTAAATATATAATACTTAATGGGTCGATTCTATGTGATTACTTATTTTCATTTTGAAACCATATAACGTTTGTCAATGTATTTACAAATGTTGTAAATAAGTGAAAACGGCAATTATTCTTATATATTATAATGTATCCCTAACCCAACATAATTGATGATTAACATATTATTCCATATATAAATTATCAAGTTTTTTGTGCATCATGAGTTGTACTTCATGCTTGGAGACTTTTTCCAAAAAAAAAAAACTTGATTTTTCACTTTCAACTTTAAAGTTTTATCTTTTACATTTTAACCTCTTTGAAATTTTTACTTTTAACTCAAACTTTTTCATCTTTTATAATTTAACACAACACTTTGTTATTTACAACTTTGGTCCCCCCATGCTTTTTATCTTTCGCAAGTTTTCCGTTTTACATTTCGTTCTAAATTTTGCGAGTTAACATGTCGTAGCGTGCATGCGAGGTTCAACCTTTTTTGCCCTATTTTTCCATATTTGACAGACCCGTCGCAACGCGTCCCGTTTTTTCCCATTTGAAAAGTTCACCGCAACGAGCGGGTCGTAGATCGACTAAGTTATTATTTTATACGTTTTACGTTTCTGGTTAATTTCTTCGCATTAACACACTGTAACGGGTGTGCGTGGCTATTTTAGTCTACTTTTCGTTCAGTGTAATTTTTACCATTTTGTCTATTTTATTTTTACGATGTTGAGAGTCGATGTCGTTGTGGCATTGTTGGTACTTGGCACGGTTTTACGAACGTTTTTAACCTATTAAATTTTTTACTAATATTTTATTTTCGGTCTACCCCTAAACTTCCTTTACTTGAAAACTATATTTTACGTGCATATTTTATGTACGGGTATGTATAAATATTATTTGTTCTACATTCCGACATAAACTTTTTTTTAGACGAGTTAGGTCAAATATAATTAGTTTTCGTTTAAAGAAACCATCTTTACGTGCATATTTTTATGTACGTTTTGGTACAAATTCAAGTTGTTATACGTTTCGACGTAAACTTTTTTGGGAAATGATTCACGTCAAATATAATATGTTTTCGTGTTTATTTTATGTATGTGTTCGTAAAGTTTGTTTCGAACCGAGTGGAGTCAAATTATGGTTTCCTTTTCTCCCCTTTTTTGAAAGCTCTAATTAATCACTTACGATTACATGTGCATATTTTCCTTCATACCTGTTACGTTTTCTATGTATGAGTTGGGTCACATATAATACGTTATGATTGTTCGATATGAATTTAATTTACTTTACGTTTGATCAAATCACAATGCTTATACAGGTTACATTGAGTTCAAGTGGATACGTCGAAATGTGTGTTTTCATATGGTTAATGCATCATATAACGTTTGGAGTAATCCATTCAATGTTTACGATGTACCCGCGCCTCAATGCGGGCGGGTCTTAACCCTAGTTATTCTTATATAGCAATTTTCTTGCTAGAGTGTTACTGTACATAGTTATCACAAAACATGTAATAGACATTTATTATATAATTTTATTTGTACCTCTAATTCTTGTATTGTTTTATGAAAGTATGTCTTCTTTTTACAGTAAAATATTTTTATATATAATTAAAATTTACTAAATAAGTATGATGACTTAATTTATATATATTAACTAGTCATTATCATGGTGGATATTGGTTAGTGCTGCCTTATTTAAGCATAGGTGGCCAGTCCATGCCTAACTAAGGCTAGGCTATCCAATACCTGCCCCTGACAATAACCCTAGTATTAAAAATAATACTAACACTACTATTTATTAATATATTATTATTAATAATAAAACTAATATTAATTATCAATAATAAATAACTTAAACATAAATTTAAATGAGAGTATACCTTAAACATAATTTTTATACATATATATATATATATATATATATATAAATATAAATTCTTCACTTCCATGGTTTAACAAAATTCATTGACTTGATATCAAAGAGTCACCGTTTTGCAATAATGCGGTTCACAGTGCAAAAAGCGGAATGATATTTGAGTTTGGATAAAACGACAAATTAGAATGAAGCCCTCCTGTGGTCTTCATAAATCAAATGAACCACATGCGTAATAAACAATGCATGTGTGGATTTACCAAGAAATGAAATGGATCAATATTTGCTAATATGAAAGAAATCCTCATGGTATGATGACCATTAGGGGAAGTAGCAATGCAAAAGTCTATTCACAGAGGTCAGAATTTCAATAAAAGAAATTTAATAATTTTATCTGGAATTTTGTGGAATAACCGTTGTTTAAGGAATGTCGAATAAAATAGGGAATTTGCAAAGGTATGTGACTCCTTTTGCAGTGATAATAATTATGATTATGATTAGACTGTGCACCGATGGTTGTGAAATTTTGTTCCAACGTACCTCAGCGAGATTCATGTTGCTTGTACGATCGCGTGGTAAAGTGCTTCTTTTTTATTAATAGTTTTTCTACTGACGGAATTAGTATTGGTGTCATCGTGTCTAAATTATATTTTCCAAAGGTCTTACTTTGGAAGTCGTGTGTGCTATACTTCGACGTCTGTGGATGTATAATTTAAGTTTTCATGTGTTTTCTTTGTGTACTAGCACAATTTTACATGCTTCTTACTTGCATTAATAGTTTATGGTAACGCGTTAGAAATTCTTTTGATTGCGTTTTAACTTAAAGGGTTTCCATTGTTTATTTTATCACACGAGCTACAAGACAGATGATCAAACGAAATAATGTTTGATATTGGAAAAGAGATTCCTAATAAAGAAATTTAGACACATATGCTTGTGCTTTATTCCTAATTGACTTTTTGGAATTTCTTATAGATATACATATCTATATAATCACATATTTCACATGTTGTAATATACATACCCTTCATAAGGTCAATGTATTTAACATATTCATATTTCCAAAAACAAGTCAGATATCAGATCATGATACTATTTAGGGAAATCTTGTCACTTGTTTGACATATTATATACCCCGTCTTATCCGGTTCGTGCCGGAGAGGTAATCTCAGTATATCCGAACAAACTGGAGAGTCTGCTACACCATACCCAGTCTTGTCGGAGAAATTTTCTATTTCCCATAAATAGTATCTTTTTAAAAGTGCCTCTTTCATTAGGGCTTTTATCCAGAATCAAGGAAATTTGTATTCCCATAACATATCTTATTCTAGCCCAAGTAATATCAATGAGCAAGAATTAATAGCAATTAAGTGCTATTGCCTGCAATATTCTAATCGTCATTCTTATAGCATACCAGAACCCACCACACTTTATTTTCATAAGTAAATAGCTTATCTTTGAAGCTTATACTAAGGCATCTTTTCTTAAGTTCAAGTCTAAATACTATCCTGTGTGCAACCATAAAATATCAAGTACCTAACTCTTTGTTTAAATTTAGGTATTTTATTACAACACCTATTTGCTTAAATCAGTGGCTCTGATACCACCTTCTGTCACGGCCCCCGACCCACCCTGGACGGAATCGGGAGTCGCGAACAGCCCAGTGGTACCGGTGATTATTTTGAAAAATATTGCAGCGGAAATTTCATCAGGACCGTGAGTTAGGAAAAATATCAGAGTTTAGAAAACACCGGATTTTATTTATTAAATAGATGGGATAAACCCATGTTTTACAAAGGTAGCTTTATTAAAGATAAATTTGATTACATAAAACAATATTTCTTAATTTGATTTAATTAATAAAATAAGCCACTTCTTGAAGCCTTTCAGTGCCGTATCCATCTCTTACTCCAATCTATTGTAATTACCTGAAACGCGTTTTAAAAAGGTTTTGTCAGCAGGAAATACTGGTGAGTTCATTCATTTTACTAAAACGACACGTTTGTTATAATTTACAGTATTAAGAGCGATTACAATGTCTCTATCTTTTGAATTAACTGACCCAGTTGTCACTTGACTGGACTTGTGACTGTGGACATATCACTTGCTGGGTCCTTTCACCCACAAGTGATAAATAATTAGTAGCTATGTGCACATCCCCCCACATACTGGCAGTAATTTCAGATAACAAGACTTAATCCCTGTAATTATAACTTTTGAAATAAATAGGGTTTTGTAAAGTAATTTGATAAAAAGAGAATGACTCACATTATAAACACGCAGATTCATATGGCCAAAGTTTAGTCTACAGATAAGCCTTGATATATTGCATATTTATACAGGCAGAGCTTAGCCTATTGATTTAGCCTTGTAACCTAGTGCACACGAACTAGGTAATTAACTAATACAGCATTTACGATAACTCACGAAATTAAACCCTCACAACGAATGACAGAGTATTCCCCGATTTCGGGTGGTACTCAAACATCCTGTCGGAATCACAACTAATGACAAAGGATAGCGCTTAAACATCCATCGGATAGTTTCAATCGATCGGACATTGAATCGTAGCAGCGATTGAGTTAATACCCGGCATTGTAGCAGCACCCCGCTATACTAATTAGTGATTTTGAGACTATTTCTGCTATATCTCAACGTATAATTGGAATTTGATCGTCGAACGAACGCACAGTATCAAGTCCCAGACTCTGCTATTTATACACAAATTTTACATTGCTTGCGCACCGTAAGCCTCAACCCTTACGGTGCGCAAGGGACACAAAGTGGTCATAGGCTTGCCACGTGTGTTTGGAGTTCAGGTGAGTCGGCGGTTTCTCGAAATTTGATTTAGACAGCGAGATATATGGATAATCGTTGAGTAGGGAATACCCCCCTGAGTTTTAGGGGCCCTGATCCTGATTCTGATTGTTATGAAAATTTTAGGGTTTATGTAGAATTACTTGGGTGTCTCAATTAGGGTTTCCTTTTAGACAAAATATAATAAATAATAATAGTTTTGGTGAGAGTTGTTATGGTTTTGGAATAAAAGGAAATAAAATGGTGAGAAAAGAAAATGGACCCACTTTGTAACTTTAGGGTTCAACTAGAAAACCTCCTGGTAGAATTTTGGGTATAACTTCTGAGCTATTTAAAAATATATAATGCACTCGTGTTAAGTATAGTACCCCTAATTCAACCTTGTCCCGATGTTCCGAGATCAAATCCCAACAACTTAGTCGGGCAGAGCCCTGACATATGTTATGAGGCTCAGATCAATCGGAAAGGATAGCGGTAATTGGGAGTTAAAATACTTAAAACGGGGCAGAACCTTATTATTATTATTATTAAAGTAAGAAAAATAAAAAGAACATAGGAAAAGCCTAAAGTGGCGAAAGAGAAAGAAAGGAATAGCAAATGGAAATGTTGAAATGCCCTTCCTATTTATACTTGGAATTTGGCGTGAAAGCTAAGCATTCTTTTAACTGTCTTGTCATCTAGTGTAAGATTGGAATTTATTTTATTATTTTATATGTCTCCATGACACGTACATCCCTACAAATCTCAAATTAGGTGTAGACATGCATGTCCATTTTTATTATTATTATTATTATTATTATTTTTATTATTATCTTCTTTGATTTTTTTATCACAAAAGGACAAAGTTTGAAATCAATGGACATGAAAGTTGAAAATGAAATACGAAATATATTCCAAATTTCAAACATATTTATTTTATTTTATTATTATATATATTATAATTAATTTAACTGCTTTACTTATTTGGCGTTTATAATTTCTAAAATATGACATTTTATAAAATAATGAATATGTCTTTAGAACGGGTATATTTTTGTCTACACTTTGAATCAAGTTTAAAAACAGAGTAGGTTCAAATATAATGTTATTTTTATAATTTAATTATTAAATGGTTCCTGGGTCCGTCTAAATACTTCATATTTCTTACAGTCAACTAACCCGTAAGCTACCTGTCTAATAATATAAGTTTTATATATTTTTATTTTATTAGAAAGGTCAACCTTATACAAGCCAATTAATTAATATACCATTATAACCAAATATATATAAAATAGTTGTTTAAAACTATTTGGGTTGAATATTTTTATTGAAAATAAACTAGTTACTAGTTACTAGTGGTTATTAAATTTAACCAAACCTATAAATTATATGATAAAAATAGAAATGTTACATATAAACCTTTGTAAATGTCATAAGTATGTATGTAAGTCCCTGGTATGTAGCATTAAGGAAAAAGAGATCACCAATGGTTTACAAGGCCATTGATATGTGTGAAGCGATGCAGGAAAACTCAAACCTATCAGATTTCGTCGTTAAGACATAGTCACCTCATGGTCCACTCAGCGGACTCAGGAGTGGGGCTCGCTACACCCGAATAGATCTATCACTCATGTCCCTCGGTCCTACAACGAGGATTAATGGCCTTAAGTATCCGCCTACCCACTCACATGATCTAAGTAGTAACCGTCCTTAAGCTAACCATACCATGTATAAAATGTCTGTAATAATTGTAACATGTATTTCACCCCCGAAGTTATAAAACTGAAAACAGTTAAGAGAAAAGGGGGACATGAACTCACTGTATTGCGTCTTCGGTACTTGTAACCCAAATCTCCTCAGCAAACACGACTACCTACAATGGTCTAACGTCTATTAGACGAATGGGTCGTGCCTTGTCTTAGTATTTATGTTTTTGAGTTACGTTTCTGATATTATTCCAAGTTATAATAATTATATTTAGTTTGGAATAATTGTTTATACAATATTTCTGTATTGATACTTCTCAAGTATTGCTATTCGTATTTCCTTCCCAAGCATGGGAGTATCTCATACTTGTGTATTCGTATTCTTGTATTGGTATATCTTGCCATGTATTGGCGTCGTATTCCGGTTTGTACGTATTTTCTTAATAAGTATCCCATATATATCTCCAAAATAATATATTTTCAAATCTCACTTAGAAAATATATAAACTTATCTTGTCCAAAAATACTGTATCTCCCGAAAATATATATTTTCCCAAAACCATATATTTTCAAAATAAACCCAAGAAAATATATTTTTATCTCCCAAAAATAATATATTTTCTCCTTGACCAACAATATGTTATACTTTGTAATAAAGTCATTCTTTCATGTCCAAAATAATATTCACCAAAAATATATTGTAACGGTATTTTTCGGAATGTTTTGTAAGTTATGTTTTACCGTTAAATTTCATCGTATCATGTGTGTAACTTAAATATTTATTCCGTGTGATTTTTGGTATTATTTTGGAAATGTAAATTCTCGGTAATTGCCAAGTTATATTATTTTACCCTAAAATAATATAACTATTCCACAACGTATTCAAATATTCACACAAGCGTATTAGTAGGAGATATATACTCTAAATATATATTTATCCACTTTACTTGTAAAAATCAACATCCGATACTTTGTATTTTTGTTATAAAACTTATGGCGAAGTTTATTTTTGAAGGACAAGGTCAATAATACACTTGTAACGCTTGTTAGAAAAAAAATATTCTCTAAGTGTTGGAATTTTTAGAAAATTTTGCCATAGTTTCCTTTGTAAATTGAGGTGTCCATGCTAATAAGCATATCATTTTCCTTTCAAAATAATCACAATAATCATCAACAATTAATCTTTAAACAACTTTACATTACCAAGAGCAAAAACTATATGCGTTACATATTAATCATGAACTTGATATATCACAAAAACGCGTAGTAATTTAGTAAAACGTTTAGTGGCCTTAGTTACCTTCCGAAGTGTGTTTACTTTTGTCAAAAGCTCATTCTCGGGATTTCTAGATGTTCACAACTTGTGAACTTATTTTACAAAAATGTTTATTTTCCAAATCTTCTTGGTTTACTAGCACTCTTACACTTATTTGTTTTGAAAAATAGGGTAAGTGTATGTAAAAATCATGGTCTTTTTAAAACCGACTCTTGAACTTGGTTCGCTTAGAAAAGTCTCTTGTAAATCTCGGATCTACATGATCACCAACTCATTTTGTTTCACTATTTTTCAAGAAATCATATTATCTTCAAGTTCATAACTTTATTAGAAGATGATTATTTATGTAACACAATATCATTTCCTAATCTTGTTAAATCATGTTTCTAATCATCACTTAACAAGTTCCATATGGTGATTAACATTACATAACCAAGCATCAACATGCAACCAACAACATATTTACTACAATAACATACTAACAACATTTCATTATGTTTCATCTTTATGTAAGCTTTATGTTCATGTTCTTGTTTAAACCCTTTTAGTGTTCTTGTGGTATTCATCACACTACATCTTTTAACTACTCAAAATAGAAATAAACAAGAGTAAATCAAGGACTTACTACTAGCTTAAAGCTAGGGAAGGACTCTAGTGAAAAAGATGGTGAAAATGGTGTGAGAAAGCAAGTGATTAAGCTCCTTGAAGTTCTTCAAGTTTCCATCTTCTCAAGACACCTTCCTACACTTGAATGGAGCTTGAAAATGGATGAAGATGGTTGAGTTATGGTGGTGGTGGTGGCGGTTGTATGGTGGGGATTTTTTGTGGGTCCTTTGTGACCGTAAGAAGGCATGGGGGGGGGGGGGGGGGGCTAAGTGTAAAAACTTGATGATAGTTGGCAAATATTAGTTCAAGTTCAATTAGGTGTTTACATATGTTAGTTACTAGAGAATTTAGTGGGTGTTAGGGTGTTCGGGGATCATGACTAGCCAAGAAATAATAAAACAATGTATTTGGCAAAATTTTGGTGTTCCGGGTAATGTCCGGTTATTCGGTTAGATACCGTTCCGTTAAAGTGCTAAATCATTCCGTATAATGCCTTTTATATATCTTTTTGTGTCACATTTAATTCCCGACACTTAGGAAAGCATACGGGACCATTCTGCCAAAATTTTGCACATTACAAGCATGTTAAATGATGAATTTTTGATAAACAATGTAGAATTCTGCATTATTAGTGGGTTTTAGGCACTTCCGGGTACTTTAACTATCACATAGTGACGCAGTTTTATGGTCCTCACTTACCTACACTCCATACTAGTGTAGTATCCTCTCTCTGGCTCATACTGGCCTCAAAACATTGTCTGTCTATGTGCTGGCATTGTCAGTATGTTTCTGAATTATCCGTTCAGTGTGCTAACTGTGCTTTGTGCATCAAGTATGTCACGAAAGTTTGTGTGTAATAAATGGAGTGATTGTTATGAAATATGATGCATATGTATGTATGATACAAAAATCAGAAGACAGTTTAAGTCATCAGTTGTAATTAAGCACAGTCATTAAGCATAAATCAATATTAATTAATTGTATGGATGCATGCAAATTTGACGGTTGTCACATTTTCATCGGCAGGTCCGATGTGGTCGCTATTTGCCAGTTGGCGGTCCAGTTCTTCCCAGGGTGGCATTTCCTGGGCTTGCCCTGAACTTTCTCTGATCTCTATTCCTTTGCCTTTATCCTTCGGATCCTCAGTCTTTATAACTTTCTGTATCGCTGGTTTCTTCCTACGCACACGCCTCCAGCCTACGAGTCTTCTTTTCTTTTTCGGTTTAGGTTTTTCTTGAGGTTGGGCTTGAAATATCATTGGCTCTTCAGTGTCCGCCTGGTAGCCAGTGAAGGTACTGGTGGTATCCATATCTGAGCTATGGATAGAAAAGTTTTGAAGTGCTTCTGATAGTTCATTCATGCTGTTAGCATACATGAAGAAACACACAAAATTCTAAGTTAAAATTTTGTAAGTTAGATTTTAATAAAATCTCAGAAGGGCACTCAGAAAAAAATTAAGTATTTCTAAATACTTAATGGGCTTAAATCAGTGGCTCTGATACCACCTTTTTCTGTCACGGCCCCCGTCCCGGTTTTACCCGGTCCAGGAGTCGCGGGACAGAAATCCCGTGGTATTTATTATTTGAGTTGACAGCGGATGATTTACAGGATCTTTTAAACTTGAAAATGCCCGATTATTTTATTTCATAATTTGTGATAAACCCCGTAATTTACAATAGAGGAATTTCACGAGGAAATTCCCTGATTTACAAAACATGTTTATTTATTTAACTGAGTCACCACTTCAAGCTTGTTAGTGCTCCGTAGCAAGTTTTCCTTGATTCACAGCAGGTCGCCTGAAACGTGTTTTAAAAATATTTTGTCAGCGGGGAAATACTGGCGAGTCATTTAGGTTAAACAAAACAACACCTTAGTTATAAATTATAGCATAAGAGCGATTACAATGGCTACTATCTTATTTTTATCTGGCGTCGTGTCACCCCCTGGTGATGATGGTCATACCACTATTGGGTCCTTTCACCCAAGTAGTGATGATTATCACTGTTTGGTTGATGAACCTAACTAGCCAGTGATTCAAGATAACCAAGACTTAATCCCTGTAATTATAACTTTTGAAAATAATTGGAGTATTGTAAAACATTGTTGATAAAAGAGAATGACTCACCTTGCAGGTTTAAACGGGCAGAGTTTAGCCTACTGATAAGCCTTGTAACCTAAATTAAATGACAATGCATACGAGCTAGGTCAGTAACTTAATACAACATTTACGATAACTCACGAGATCAAAACCCTCACGACGAATGACAAAGTGCAATACTTAAACATCCATCGAATTCACGACGAATGACAAAGTATAGCCCGAGTTTGGGCGGCACCTAAACATCCATCGGATTGGTTTCAATCGATCGGACATTGAATCGTAGCAGCGATCGAGTTAATACCCTGTATCGTAGCAGCGTTTCCCTACGTGTAAATGTGATTTTGAGCAGTAGAACTTCGTTTTTTGATTGAAATTTCGAACACGGGTGAATTGCTCATGAATGGATCAATTTATAGCTGAAAAATAGGTCTTACGCGGCCCGCGTAAACCCACACTTAAACTTTACGTGGCCCGCAAGGGGCCCTAGTCTACGTGTAGCCTTCATGTGTCACGAGTAGGTTTGCCAGGTGGATGACACGTGGCCTGGATGCTTATCCGGTCAAATTTTAAGTTGACGCGGCCCGCGTAAGGCTATGCTTAATCTTTACGCGGCCCGCGAGAAGACCAAAAGGTGATTTTTCTTGATTTTTGATATGGATTAGGGTTTCACTTACGGGTCATTTTGAGACATTTTTGCAGGTCCTTACAGAAACCCTAGGGCCGTCGTAGCTTATGAGCACCAACTGAGGAGTGGAGGGGTTAGGTTTCTAAGGTGGTGGTGGTGGAAGGTAGTAGGTGGTGGCAGTGGAGGCTGATGGTGGCGGTGGCAAAGATGGAGAAAGGGATGGGTCGCCGGAGGTGGTGGTGATGGTCTACGGCTGAGAGAGATAGAGAGAGAAAGAAGAGAGAGATAGAGAGATACTGAAGAGAGAAAGAGAGGGGGCTTGAGTTTGTATATTTTTTTTTATTTTTTGTTTTTTTTAATTAGCATGTATTTTAATTAAACGGATAAAATTACAAAAGTACCCTCATGTACTTACTAAAATTACAAAAATACCCTGATTTAACAGAAAAAATTTAACTATGTTAGGCTCAAAGGGCATACCGTGCAGGATTTTGAAAAATTAAGGACATAACTTGTCAACTTTTGTGCTAAACGACAGCGCTTGCAATTTGATTTAAACATAAAGGACAAAAGTTGTAATTTACTTTAAAAATTATATAAGATCAGGTTGAAACCTCCCTAACTTGTAGGAACTCGAAAACTCCGTTATAATCCTACCTCCCATACAAATTTTTTAACCATTTTCTCCTAAAACATAGATGAATATTTAACTAAGAAATATGTAAAAAAAAATTGGTCATGCATTTACATAGGGGTGGATAGGCCTCTTTTATGGGTTTTCAGAAACCTATTCGGTTTGAAAAAAATAGTAATAACCTTGTATAATTTTGAAAAAAAAATAGTGAGAGTCTATCAAAAGAAACTCAGTGCATTTACATTGGTGTAAGTAAAGTGGTGTAAAATCATCTTATTCACATTGTACGAAATTTATAAGTGCACAAAGATTTTTTTTTTTTTTACAATGTTGTGATTTTTCACAAACGTTTTTTTTTTTTCAATTTCCGATAAGTGAGATAATATTTAGATATTTTTAACATAACTTTAAAAAAAAAACATATTTCATGGAGTTTCACGGTTATCACAACTCAAAAGAGTATGCCTAAGTCTAAAACATGATGCCTTTCGTGCGAAGTGTAAGAAGGCGTAGTAATTGACATGTAGGAATCATGTTTTAGACTTAGGCATACTGTTTTGGGTTGTATTGGCAACAAAAACACCAAACATAACCATTTAAGACACAATACAATGAATTTTATGCTTGAAACTTAAAACATCATGCCAAGAACGCTAATTAGTGTGTTTTAAGTGTTAAGTAGTATGTTTTAAATTTCATGTCTATAATACATTGAATTGTGTTTTAAATTGTTATGTTTAGTGTTTTTCTTGCCAAAATAACCTAAAACATTATGCCTAAGTTCAAAATATAATGCCTACATATCAATTTGTATGCCTTCTTACACCTCTCACGAAAAATGTCATTTTATTTCTTTGTTACATTGCGAGGGATGGAATCTAAAAGAGTAAAATCCAAAAATCTAATTTCTATTTACATTGAATATATAAAGAGAAATTCATAACTTTAAAAAGAGTAAAATGCACGAATAGTCCCTGTGGTTTGACAAAATTTCACCTTTAGTTCTCAACTTTTTGAAATTACACTCTTGGTCCCTGTGGTTTACCCGGTTGTTACTCGGATAGTCCCTGAGTGGATAGAGGTTAGTTAGTTTAGTTAAATGCACGTGAAATTACTAAAACACCCTTAATGATAAAACAAAATAAACTAATTAAGTATTTAATAAATATAAACTAATTATTTAATAAATATATTTATATATTCTGGTCAGATCTTCAACAAAAGTTTTGCTCTGTTCTTCAACAAAACCCACTAACAACCACCATCCACCGCCCACCCTCCATCCCTCCATTTCTTCTCCGATTCACCCACCGCCGTTCGCACCCCAACTTCGAACCCACCTCCCCCACCGCACCCCAACTTCCCCCACCTCCCTTTCTTCTCCGATTCCCCCCCACCACCCACCCCCCTCCTTTTCTTCTCTGATTCCCCCACCGCCGTTCGATTTCAGATGAGTGGACCCGATCACTCTGATAATTTGAATCCGATGAGAATCTGTGATAGCAATCACGTGCTTGACGACCTGAATTATTGTAAATCTGACAAACAGTTGAAGACGGAGTAGAAGTATGATGTTCCCGATGTGGAGGTTTAAGGTGGAGAATAGCCATGGCGGATAACATAGCCGATGAAGAAAATTGAGTCTGTTATTGAGTAATTTTGCTCTAAGCTGACTAGTTGAGTGTAGTTAGGTTTAATATCATTGTTTGCAGCATTTGATACTCTGGATTGGGTCCACCGAGGACTTGCAGAACCAATGAATTATCACCTGATAGGATCACCAACAGATGAAGGGGACCTTCGCCGTTCTGATTCAGATGAAGTGGGTCGTTAGAGTCATCGCCGGAGCTCCTCTATCTTCGACCTCCCACCACACTCTCTCTCTAACATTCAGGTTTTCTCTGCCTCTCTCTAGATTTTCCAGATTTATAAAGAGTGTGTGTTGGTGGGTGTGGGTGGAGGTGGGTGATGGAAGTGGGTGAAAGCAGGAGGTTTGATGATCTTGGTGATGAAGGTTAAGTTTTATGTTTTAAATAAAAGAGTGAGTCCCATTTAATTTATTAAACTTTAACTATATTTATTTTTATATTTAAGTTATTTATTATAATGATAAGGGTATTTTAGTCAATTTACTCCCACTTAACAGAGAAAACTAGGGACTATCCGAGTAACAACCGAGCAAACCACAGGAAGCATGAGTGTAATTTTGAAAAGTTGAGGACTAAAGATGTTATTTTGACAAACCACAGAGACTATTCGTGCATTTTACTCCTTTAAAAAAGTTAAACAGCTCTTTCTGTCCAATAATTCAATGCTTATCACATGTGTATGTCCAATAACTAGTGTGATTATATACGTGTCGATTAAAAAAATTATAGGTCGATATTTTTCATCCGGCCGTTACTCCAGCGAGGTCACTCGTGTGGAGGCGGCACGGTTTCGGGGCGAAAGCCGTAGCCAACTCTGACTACCCAGCGCGGGCCCGGTTAAAACAATATAAGTCTGGGCAGATCTTGGTTAGGGTCCCCGATTTGGGGATGTGAATAACCTTAAACTAGAGTTCACCTTTCACAAAAAAAAAAAAAAATAGATGTTAATATAGTAATGATATGTATAACTATCTGATTTAATCCAATATTAATAATGGGTTGTGAATAATAACACATGACATTTGCTTCTTTAATCTTATAATTTTTATGTTTAATTTTTAATTTAATTTATAAATATTACTTAAACTTATCTTAATCTCTATTATATTATAATAAATATTTTAAAAATATCATCAAATCTCTTCTTTTAATATTAATATTATATATAAATATCTTCGTTATAATATAAATAATAATAATATGACATATATATTTTTGATTTACTTTATTTGGATATTCAAAATATTTTAGATTTTCGCAATAAATGAATAACAAAAAATTCTGAATTAGTAGTAGCGATAAAAACAGTTAATATAAATTATGGGTCAGGATTTAGAGAAAACGGTAGAAAGTGTGAGAACGGTGAGAACGCTTATTGGTCGTCCGATCAAAACAATCTATGGACTAGATTGGCGCGGTGACATTTTTGTAGATAACACCAATTTTATTACGTGGACGCGCTTCATTAAGGATAAAAAGTAAAACCTCATTTCTCACATAAAACGCCATTGAAAAATAAAACGCCAAATAAATACAAAACGCCAATTTTATCACTCCGTACTTTTTTCTGTGTTTTTATTTAAGCTCTCTGGCTACAAAAAAACGCCACAAAATATGAAGCGCCATTATATATAATGCCAAAACTTACATCCGGATAAATGTTAATTACATTTTTGTTATAAAAATAACATCCTGCCTAAACTACGCGCCAAAAAAATCTATAAACAGAAACGTCTCACCACCTTCCGTTTATCACACAAAAAAAAAACACAAAAACACACAGTGGTTGCTAAAAAATTTACAACTCAATGTAAAACGCCAAAAAATACGACGGAAAACATCTTTTCTTTGATACTCAGTAATGTTCTGCATGTAGCTTCATTGAATGATTTGTTACGTGAGTGTAGTAAGATTTTGCTGCATGAGATGGACAAAATTGAAAAAAGAGGGACTGATGACACCCATATGTCATACTGTCATCTTTGTTCCTGAAGAAGGTTTGGATCATAAGAAGAGACATATACCACTATAAATGCTACTTTGGCCTCGATGATTATAATGAAGACGACAGGCAGATAGCATCCACCCACACGGGGTCGATCTATGTCTCCAACATCCACAAAGACACTTCAACATTAACAAAGAAAATAAACAACGCCAAACCCAAAACGCCATTTATTTGTCACATTTCTTGTAGTTTTAAAAGAAAAAAGAGACTGATGACACTGAATATTTAAAATCACAAATTGCTTCTACTTTGTTTTTTTTTTAATTTTGTTTATCTGTTGTTTGTTTTGTAATTTCAGTTAATAAACAACAAAACAATATTAATGCTATAATGAAAAATATAATAAAACGCCAAAATGAGTAAATGCTAGTAAAAACACCATAATGCCATAAAAACGCCCCCAAAAAACTACCAAACTATAATAAAATTACTTTGAACAACTAATATTATAAAAAAAGCGTGAAAGAATGCGCAAAGAATATAAAACAAAAGAAGTCTAATCGTTATCTAACCGTCATCGGATAACAAATCGTCATAATTACAGCCGTCAAGATTTGACGTGTTACACCATAAAAACAGTTGAGTGTGAAAACAAAACACGGTAAACTGCAAAAAACAGTAAAATGAAACGACGGAAAACATAATTACTAACATTTATTATATTTATTTATCTTTTTTTTCAAAACGCCATAATTACCTGTCATACGTGGGAAAAAAGTCAATATAAAAGAAGAGCATCAGAACCCAAAGCTCAAATACGCCAAAAAATTTGATTAAAACGCCACATATTGTCCAAAACGCCAAAAAAATAAAAAATGTCTAAGGTTATTACATGGAGGTTTGAAAGGAAAGAGAAACGATTCATCATAAAGTTCTCTGATAGGAGAATGGTAAAGGTAAGGACAATCAAAGCCATACTTGGAATGAATGAAAAGGTTCAGAAGGATATCCTGGGGTTCCAATTGTGACAACCGGTGATTTACGGCTTATAATTACACGCAAATCAGAGCATTATGACATTATATTACCAGTGTACATTTTAAAAATATACACATTAAGTAATACCATCCACCCATTTGAGACTTTATATACAATATACGTATAACTAAAGTATGTGAATAAAAACTACTACATATGAGGTGATATAGAGAAAGCAAACAATTTTTTTACTCTCTCTTGTTTATACTATACTTAGACCCCCCGTAGTGGGGTGTTTTAAAAAAAAAATTAAAAAAAAACGCCTAAAAACGCCTAATAACCATTACACCCGGCGTTTTTTTTTTAAAGTTCAAAAAAGCCCCATTGGCGTGGTTTGAAGCACGCCTTGCCCCCTTCTCCTTGTCCAATCATCTTTCATCTCCCATTTTGTTATCCAATAAGATTTTTAGGTGTTTTTTCTTTATTTTATTTAATGTCCCAATAATGCCCCATCCCCACTACACCCATTTTAGAAAACGCCCAATAATGCCCCTTTGCTGACTGGACCGCCACATAGCGTAAAATGCCCTAGGGTGGGGGCATTATCTTCCCCTTCCACTACACATGGTCTTACACACAACCAAATTGTATATTTTGGTTTGCTTGAAGATCCATACAAGATCTCTATAAAATCTTTCCAAAATCTCTATAAAATCTTCACAAGATTCGCAAAATCTCTACAAGATCCTATAAGATCTCTACAAGATTTTTTTTTATCTCAAATATTGGAACACACAAAATCTCAATATCTCTATAAATAAGGGTGTTTCACCCAATCTCTTTTCATTCTCAACATATATACTCACACAAAGAACCCACAGACTTAATGTTTGTCTTTCCTCTCTTTCTCGGTTACATTCACAGACAACACACATACATGAAATCCCATCATCTTGGGTTGCGATTTCATTATGGTTGAAAATACCTCTTCCAAGGTATTTGATCAGTTTAGTGGAACTAATGGAACATATTGAATGTTGTAGTTCTTCGAAAGAGAAAAAGAAGGCGGTATATGTTATTATGGCAGCAACATGTTGGACTATTTGGAGGATACGAAACAATCTAATTTTTAATAACAAAACAACACAAGTAGCAAGAGTAGTGGGAGACATCAAAGCACTCTCTTTCTTATGGATCAAAGCAAGGGCTGGAATAAAAGATCTTGATTGGAAAGTTTGGGGTGAATTTAGTCTCTCTTAGTAATGCTTCTGTAATTTTCTTCCTTTTTTGTACTATACTATTGCCTTAAGCAACTTGCTGGGGCTATTTTTTTCTCTCAATGAGATTCCGCCTTCTTTCAAAAAAAATATGATGAAAAGCCGGCCGACGACCAGCAGTACCCCCCCCCCCCCTTTGGCAGATCGAGCAACGACCACCACCATCGGGTGGTGGTGAGCGACGGATCAAGCGAGAGAGAGGAAAAGAGAGGGAGAACCGGCGGAGCCGGTGCCGTCGTCGACGGCGACGGTTGTTCCGGTGACTCTCTCGGGTCATAGCAGTCGCGGGTCCAAGAAATCCTCCGGTAAATTTATCAAGTCCTTTCCTTTCTCTCTTATTCCTTTTCTGTTCTGGATCCGATTCTTCCGATAATAATGGCGATTATGATGATGCTGTTAGATGATGGTGGTGACAACCACCAGTTTCGGCGACAAGCGCCGCACACGGTGGCGTGGCGGTGGTCCGACGACGTCTCGGGTTTATTCGGTTTAGTCAAGTTCGGGTTCATGACGGATATCGGCTCAGAATCGGGATTTTGGGTCAAACCCGGTTGACTCGATCCACACCGAGTCAACTCGGGTCAACAGCAGGTTAAGCTTGGTCAACAGTCAACGGGTCGGGTCTCAGGTCAGATTTCGGGTCAACTCAGCTTACGGGTCAACTCAACTCGGTCAAACCTGGTCAACTGAGTTGAGCCGGTCAACTCAGTCAAATGGTTCGATGTTTCGACACGCGAAGACTCGGTAAAGGATTTATGATGATTATTATTTATGTTCATTTGTTTTTATTTATTTCGTGAAAACGAGCTCGAACCGAACGATTAGAATATAGCTTACGTTTCGATATATTTGACAAATTACATATATTATGATTGAATATTGTTGAATTTTGAAAAAAATAACGACAACTTGTGTTGTCGGGGGCGTCCAAAAACAGAGGAAACTCTGCCCGTTTTTCGAAAAAAAATCCGAAACCAAAACGCGTGTTATTATAAGACGAAACTATTTGGATCCGAGAAACTTTTATAAAAACAAATACAAATATAGTATTTCTTACGACAACACTTTACAACACCACGAAAACAACGATACGGAAATTATGTCGACAACAAATAAATATAGTTATTATATTTATTCCAAACGTTAAACTCAAATCTTTTTATAAATAAATATAGTGTATTTATTTCAAATACCAAACGACTCGAATTCTTGTAAAAAAATAAATGTAGTTATATATTTATTTTCACAACAACTCGATGACAATTTTATAGAATAAATATAACTTTTTATATTTATTGCAAACGCCTAAACGGCACATTATATATATATATATATAGGGAAGGGTTTAAATGAGAACGCTAAATATCGCGAGAACCGTGAGAACAAATGAAAAAACCACGAGAACTTGGTCAAAAACAATTCAAATTCAAAATTTCTTTTTGCACTTATCATTATTATTCGAATACAATGTTAGAAATTAAATTTACACATTTAAATTTTCGTGAATTCGTAAATAAAAAAAATTTACACATGTGTAAGTTTACCATTTACACGTGTGTAAATTTGTTATATTTACACATGTGTAAAAAATCTAATAAGAGTGATTATGAGATGAGAAATGAATTATTTGATGTTGTAAATTCTTTTTTTGATGTTATATTTTAATTACAATGAGGTTTGTATTAAAAAAAATTGGTTTTGGTTGGTTTCTCATTCGTTCTCACGGTTCTCGCAATATTTAGCGTTCTCAAAATAACCCTCCCCTATATATATATATATATATATATATATATATATATATATATCAACGTACAAGTTTGTTATATGTTATTTTCATATAAACTTTTACACATACGACTTCTCAAGACGACTAACGCAATGATAACGATGTATTTATATATTTTTCTATAAATATTTATTTATTTTTAAATCTCTCGAGGACTAAGTCTTTCCAAGACTTATTAATTACCGATAACAAACGAACTAACAAGTATAACTTATCGTTTTCATTAAGTTAACAACGTACCAATGAATCGTTCGGTCAACGATTCGGTAGAGCTCGGTAACACGTAGTTTGGTTACCGCTTTTGGTTAGAAACTTATAAAATATTCCGTGTTAGGAATATTGTAGAATGAACGCTAGCAAGTCTCATCTTGGAAACGACATCACGAAGTCGTAATTAGCTAGCTTTGCATAAGGCAATTCAGGTGAGTTCATAACCCCACTTTTTTTACAGTTTTACATTTTTCTAAATGTTTTCGGGGTGGAAAGACATGCACATTTTGCAAAGCATGCAAGGTTTTCAATAAACATGAATTACATATTTCTAAACCATTTTACAAACAAATTTCAACTGACATAAATGGTTTACGAAAAGCTTATGTTCTATACCGGTTTTTCAAGCAAGAGTATTTTTCGAAATGTGCATACACATGTATTCTAGTTTCTAAAATTTGGAAAAATACAAGTACAAGAGGTACATCAGACTAAGGAATGATACATAGATCACGTGACGAATAGGGTACCATAAGCACCATTAGTCAACGTATACATTTAGACCGCGGAACAGAAGGATTAGATCTAATGGGTTTCAGGCAACCCCACTCTTGGCCTACTTCTACCAATGAGTGCTTTTGTGTCTCAATCGATCTCGACAAAAATGCCTAGGTTTGGTGGCTTCCTATGTCGTTACATATATTAGTGGCCTCGCGAACCATTAGCGATCTCGTATTCCTAACATTACAGAACTCGGTTTCAACACGTCTTTACAAATTACATACCATGTTTTATACAAATTCAAAGCATAGGATTATGCATGCATGTTGTCAATGACAGGGTGGACATTGACGGTTACACAGATTTTACAAATACAAGAGTATACAAATACATGGTTTTACGAATATAATGCGTTACAAATACAAAGTTTCCATATAACTTGACAAGAAAATGACTTTTAAATTCGTTTTCTCAACAACATTTCAAAAACCGGTTATTTAAAAGATTTATTTCAAATCTTTTACAAACAAGCTATGAACTCGCTCAACTTTATGTTGATTTTTCGCATGTTTCTTTCTCAGGTTGCATTTCAGAAATTATGGCACGTTTGGAACAGGAGAACCATTGAGGATTCGAGTACTTAGTGGGCGTTCGTTTTCTAGAAGTCTTAGCTTATTTGCTTTCGCTGTGCAATGAAGATACCAGTCCAGTCACGCCAATGCTCTGATATTTCGGGGTGTGACACCAATGGACAACGATTGTGAAAGAACCAGAACTGTAATAAAAAAACTGAAGAGAAAATTTCTGACAGAAGATGATGAAGATGATGATGATATTGACGATATTCCTATACCAAAACTTAGCAGTTGGGTATTGCATGAGGAAGAAGGAACACTTGAAGTGACTTATAGTAACGGGGTGCAATATTCAAGGCCAATGGAAGAAATGTTGAAGACATGGTTGCTATCTATCATTGAACAACTCTGTGATTTAGCACCGTCAAACGATCCAAAATCCAAGGATGCAGTGATATTCAAGAATAGGTTGCAGCAAAGAAGAGACGAGCTAATGGCGTTATACGCAAAAATGAAATTTGATGATGAAGAATCTGAAGAAAGTGATGAACAAAGCGATCGGTACATCTCTGATGTAATCCCACCAACGAAAGACTATTAGTTTATTTTGATATTCGTGTTATTGTAGTTTTATAAAATATTAATCTATGGTAATCAATTATTAACAAAAAGATACAAAAAGCCAAAAATGACATGGAAAAAGCCATAATGCCAAAAAATTAACTATGTGACACAAAAAGAATTAATTCAACGAGAAGAAATCTGAGAAAAACAGTAAAACTCCAAATAATTAATAATTCTAGATAACGCCAAAATTATCTTGCACGCAAAAAATAAAGCAGCATGTCAAACGCGATAATCGTGAAAGGAGAAGAATACTAAAAAGGCAAAAAAAAAACCCCTCGGACCCTGATCATACCCCGCGCCACGTGTTAGGCCAGGATGCGTTCTCACTGTTCTCACACTTTTTGCCGTTTTCTCCTGATCCCGTTTCTATAAATTATATTATTGTAATTTCTCTGCGATAATTCATATGTTACTTTTATTTCAAAATATTAATGTTATTTTAGTTAACATTATTATGAGTTAATTATTGTTTTCGTCCCTGTGGTTTGTCAAAAATCACTATTTCAGTCCATTAGTTTAAAAATTGCAATTTCAGTCCCCGTGGTTTCACTTTTGTAACCATTTCAGTCCATGTACTTAACAGAATAATGGATTCAAATGGTTATGAAAGTGAAACCACAGGGACTGAAATGGTTACGAAAGTGAAACCACTGGGACTGAAATCGCAAATTTTAAACTAATGGACTGAAATCGTGATTTTTGACAAACCACAGGGACGAAAACAGTAATTAACTCCATTATTATATATATGAATTGAAAGTGATGATGAATAGTAAAACGAATTTCTTATGTTAATTTTTTCATTTTTTTATTTCCAATTTCAACCCTATACTTTAAATAATGTACGTTTTTAATCAATTCAGATATATTAACAGAATTTATGATGAACAATAGTTGAAATATTTTAAGTATTTATTTTTATTTAGTAATATTTTATAAAGGTATTAGTTCTTTTTATTAGTAGCATTTTGTTTAGCGTTCAATTTGATTTTTTATAATAACTTACGTTTGGAACACTAAGATAGCGACACGATATATGTTATCAAACAAAAAAAAACATAAAAATTAATACATTACGGTACCGATGTTGTTCAGTTCGATACGGTATGATAGCAATACGATCTTAGTTTATTGAAAGGAAAAACAATAAAGTTAAATCCTGCTAATGATACAAATGTTGTTCAGTCAATTTCGGTTTGGGTTGGTACGATAGCGGCATAATAGCCGTTTCCATAATGTTTATATGCCAACGTTGAAAAAAATAAACATAGAATGCAAACCAACCAAACTGATATCAACTGAACAACATACAAATCAAATGATGTGTTGTGAGGGTTCATCAACATACAAATCAAATGATGTGTTATGAGGGTTGATGCGTTGTATTGCAAGCAGCCGACACAAGTTCGATTGTCGTTGTGTCCGATTCTATGTTTTGCCAATGTGGGGCTAGCCCACTTGGTATAGGCATATGCCTCTTAAGGGAGATGTTCCAGGTTCAACCTTTGTATCTTGGGTAAGAGACCAAGAGTGATAAAGATTAGAATTATTGGTAAATAGAGAAGACCAACCGTTGTCATTCAAAAAAAATGAACAACATCGGTACTGGTATGGATATTCGTTTTTATTGTTTTTGATGTAAGGTTTTCTCTTTCGATTACTATAACGAGTGTAAGTAACATAACGAACCGAACAGATACCAACCGAATTTTCGCCGCGAAGCGCGCGAGGAAAATCACTAGTGATAATTAAAATAAAGTTCTTATCTAAGTGCTTTTATTTCGAAAACAGTTAATTAGTATGGGAAGATATTTATAGATTTAAATATACAATTTAAATCACTATACTATGAAGTATTTCATAAAATTAACATAATTACCTATTACCTATATATTAGAAATTACCTATATATTAAAAAGTAAACTGAATGAACAGTATTCAATAAAAAAATATATATTGTAATAAAAATAGAATTGAATTAATAGTAACATCATTAACGAATGAGCAAATGGCATTGGGTACCGGTACCTAATATACCAAACTGGGTGTATTTTCGGTGTCGGTTGGGCGCCGGTATTCATCGGTTTTGACCCTCAAATACCGGTTCCGTACCAGTACCGACCGGTACCGAGTCGTACCGTACCAAGTATATTCTGTACCGGTACCCACTTTCGGGGATTTCGGTAACGGTATTTTCGGTACCGGTTGTTACCGAGCTCATCAAATCCTGTAGCAACATAACAATGCATGTAATTGCACCGTTTAAATTACTTTTCATACACACAGTAAGTAAACTGTATTTTGTTTGAATGAGGTTTTATATACACAACAACTATTTTGCTTTATTTTATGTCTTTTTATGTAATGAATGAATTGTAGCATGTAAATTAACTTAGATATTTAGATTATTGATGAGCAAATCGTATCAAATCCTATCATCAAACCGGTATCGTATCGGTACCAAATTTACTATACCAAATCATTTTCGGTACCCATTTGGTACCAACCTTTTGGCGTTTTCAGAATCGTTACTTTCGGTTTGACACCGGTCTAGCACCATACCTGTATTTATTGATTTTTACCTTCAAATACCATACTGTATCGTATCGAGCATTTTCGGTGCCGGTACCTAATTTCGATGATTTTCCGGATCAGAAGCTCATCCATATTTTAACGTGTTAGCACCGTAATAACTAAACTGAAAACAACCGAATTTCCAATGTGTAGGACGTGTGGGTCCTATTATTATATATTATGCTATTCAAAATCGTTTTTTTAGGACGGAGTGACTATCCTTTTCACGACATTTTTATTTATGTTTTGATATTCGGTATCTGCTTGCCGTTACTGACAAACGTTTTGTAGTCATTTGGTCCCCGCTGCAACGCGCGGATGAAAAATCAACTAGTTCTACTTTAAATCCGTGTATTACATTGTAGATATTAATATAGTAATGATAGTTTTGTTTTATATATGTATATGTACATTTATAGATGTTCACACTATAATAAATATAACCATACTCCTTCATTTTCAATAAGCTAATATGTACTATATTATAATACCAGAGATTTTAAGATATAAAAAAAATAAAAAAAAATAAAACCTTTTTCTTCTTAAAATCATAAAATTAGGGTAATTTAGTCTTTTAAACACTGATTATATTTTACTCCCCTCATTTTATTACACTTTATTCCCTTAATCTTTTTTAAAAAATATACAAAATTAGGTAGTAGTAGTTACAATTTTCCCACTTATAAAAACAAACTACTCCTACGATTTTGAATCGTACATATTTTCGTATATTCCTAGGTTTTATACCTCAAGTTCATGTACTTCATATTTAATACCACGATCTCATGTATTTATATCTCAACTTCCTGTATTTCTAAGTAAAGGTTTAGCCCCAGTTTGGTTTTGGCTATTTAACAAAATTAAACGAACCAAATAAAAAATCGTTAATCTAACCGAATAAACTAAAATGATTAACTAAACACCAATTATTGGTTAATAAAATTGTAACAACTCCCAAAACACCTTATAAGGACCCCTGATCGCAACCCCGTACTTGTACGGCGCGAACCGGTACTAAAAATAAAGAAACTAGTAACTGGACTCTCAGGAGACACGCGCGGGGGGGGGGGGGGGGGGGGGTACCCCTAAATCTTCTGCGTGTCACGGGGGAGTACTAAGACACGTGTGACTCGAGCGCGACGTATGGCGGGGCTATACGAGCAATGAAGCTGATCTAGGGCTACTGGGTGTCGGCCGTGACACGCGGGGGTGTCCTCGGATTCTGGCGCGACGCGCGGGGGGTGCCATTGTGCACCTATAAAACCAGCAACTTGGGACAGAAGTCTGTGCACATTTACATTCAATTTTTGACGTAAACTTTCTCTCGTATCTCCGTTTTCTTGCACTATACCCCTAATTCTACGAAACTTTGCCCCGTTGTAAGTGTTTTAACCCATGATCACTGATTCGATACCCTGACTGATCGATTCCAAAACACAGCAACGAATGCCAAATTGCTGCCTGAATAAGGCTATACTTTGTTAACTACGTTGGGGTTTGGATCTCGTGATATATCGATAAAGTTTGAGTTGGAATGTTGCACTAACACGTGTTGCATTGTATTTTTATTAGGAACTCAGGATTAGCACCAGGAAGCTTTAAGTTAAAACCCCAAGTCTACAAAGTGAGTCATTCTTTCTTTTTACCAAATGCGTTTCAAAACCCTAAATGTTTTTCAGTTATACTTACAGTGATTAAGTTTTTGTAATCTGAAATTATTGCCGGTATGTGGGGTTTTGTATACACTACTTGATAATATTCACTATTGGACGAAAGTTAGCCAATTAGTGATATGACCACCATCACGTCGGAACTGCCACCGTGTGACAAATATTGATTGAGTATTTAATAGATATAAACAATGTAATCACCTTTGATACTGTAAAATATAACAATGTATCTTTTTATAAAATTGAATTGACTCACCAGTATTTTCGTTGATAAAATATTTTCAAACGCGTTTCAAGTAACTTATTGTGAAGGTAATAGAAGTCCGCTATGGAGCATTGAAGGCTTAAATAAAGCGGCTATGATTACCTGAATAAAAGAAGAAATATATGTTTTATTAATTAGGGTTTATCCTTATAAAAATATTTGAATGTAATATGGTTTTTATCCCATTTGTTTAATATTAAACTTTGGTATTTTGCAAACTCTGAAATTTACTAACTAAGATCCTGATGATAATTTCCGCTGTAAATTTAATTAACACCGGTACCACCTGTATCTGGTTCTCGGCTCCCGCCAAGGTGTGATCGGGGGCTGTGACAGAAGGTGGTATCAGAGTCACTGGTTTAAGCTATTTAGGTGTTCTTTTAATACCTAAACTTAAACATTAATGTTAGGAAATTAATATAAAAATAACTTATGTGTTATTTCTGTGAATATAAAAATCATATATATATATATATATATATATATATGATTAGGTTCAAGAGTGAACACTAGTGTAGTTTGCGAACTGAGCGAACTAATCCTGGCCATACATGTGTGTAGATCAATGGCCAGGATTTAATGATAAAATACACTTACACTAGTGTATTTTACGATTTAATGATAAAATCCTAGTCATCCATGTTTGTAAATCAATGGCCAAGATTTGTTCACTCAGTTCGCAAATAAATTAATGTTCACTCTAGAACCCCACCCTATATATATATATATATATATATATATATATATATATATATATATTAATGTTATTTTGACGATTTCTGAGTTCACAGTATGAGTGACAAAAGCGAGTCCGATGTTTTCCTACATATGTCTGATTCGGAGATGGAAGAAGGACCATCTGGAGCTGTATTAGGGAAAGATCTTTTATTTTCAAAGCTCAACCAGCTGAAACTTTTCCACCTAATAAGAGAGGTTGGTTTAACAAAGGAAAAAGAGAGAAAAGAAGGATGAAGAAAAATTAAAAGGCAACTATAACACTATTAGAAGGACCAGCTTAAATACCCGTTACTCAACCACTATGGGAAGACTAGACCGAAGGCTAGCAAATTGTGACTTATTCCAACCCACAGAAAGTGAAATAAACTTAAACCTCTTAGCAGACCCTGAACCACAAATACTACCACTTTACCTAGAGCAATCACTAGGACCAATACCTCTTTACCCAGAACCTATCCAAATGAACCCACAACCAATACCAACATTTAACCCAGAGGAAATTCCCAGGTACTTACGCCAGCACCAAATCCACTGGAGCAATGGTGAACAAGCGACTGGGAGTACTAGAATTTGATAAATGATCCAAATCCCTACTACCCATACAGAGAACCAGTACATGCATACAACGAACCAGTACCTGCAATGTTTCCACCTATGAACCCTGATAATGTAGCAGAACTTCGTCACTATGGCGAAGATCTCATAGACGAAGGAAACAGGATCCGTGCTATAGGATAAAATCTCGTCTAGAAGTACGACAAGAGAGAACTGCATTTCTAAAGACGGCAAACCTAATATAATTATATATATATATATATATATATATAGGGTCAGGATTTAGAGAAAACTGTGGAAAGTGTGAGAACGGTTATAGATCGTCCGATCAAAACAATTTATGGACTAGATTGGCGTGGTGGCGTTTTTGTAAATAACATCAATTTTATTACGTGGACGCGCTTCATTAAGGGTAAAAAAGGCAAAACATCATTTCTCACATAAAACGCCGTTGAAAAATAAAACACCAAATAAATACAAAACGCCAATTTTATCACTGCGTAGTTTTTTCTATGTTTTTATTTAAGTTCTCAGGCTACAAAAACGCCACAAAATGTGAAACGCCATAATATATAAATGCCAAACCTTTCATCCGGATAAATGTTAATTACATTTTTTGTTATAAATATAATATCCCGCCTAAACTACGCGCCCAAAAAAAAATTCCTCTAAATAGAAATGTCTCACCACATTCCGTTTATCATACCAAAAAAACACAGTGGTTCCAAAAAAAATACAACTCAATGTTAAACGCCAAAAAACACAACGATGGCAAACATCTTTTCTTTCATACTCAGTAATGTTCTGCATGAAGTTTTGCTGAATGATTTGTTAGGTGAGTGGAGTAAGATTTTGCTGCATGAGATGGACAAAATTCAAGAAAGAAGGACTAATGACACCCATATATCATTTTGTCGTCTTTGTTCTTGAAGAAGGTTTGGATGATTAGAAGAGACCTATACCAGTATAAATGCTACTTTGGCCTCGATGATTATAATGAAGACGACGGACAGATAGCATCCACCCACACGGGGTCGATCTATGTATCCAATATCCACAAAGACACTTCAACACATGAACAAAGAAAATAAACCACTCCAAACCCAAAACGCCATTTATTTGTGACAGTTCTTGTAGTTTCAAAAGAAGAAAGAGACTGATGACACTGAAGATTTAGATCATAAATTGCTTCTATTTTTTTTCTTTATCTGTTGTTTGTTATGTAATTTCAGCTAAGAAACAACAAAGTACATTAATCCTATAATGAAAAATATAATAATACGCCAAACGGGCAAATGCTTGTAAAACGCAAACGTGCCATAAAACGACCCAAAACCTACCAAACTATAATAAAATTACTTTGAACAAGTACTATTATAATAAATCTAAAAAAAGCTTAAAACAATGTGCAAAGAAAATAAAACAAAAAAGTCCCATCGTTATCTAAAAACGCCATTGGAAAACAAAACGCCATGATTACAGTCGTTAAGATTAGACGTGTTACACCATAAAAACAGATGAATCTGAAAACAAAACACGGTAACTGCAAAACAGTAAAATGAAAAGACGGAAACATAATTACTAACATTTATTATATTGAAAGCCAAATACTTGGGAATTGAACTTATTTATCTTTTTCAAAACGCCATAATTACATGTCATGCGCGGGAAAAAAGTCAATATAAAAGAAGACCATGAGAACACAATCTCAAACACGCCAAAAACATTGACTAAAAATGCCACATATTGTCCAAAACGCCAAAAAGTTCAAAAATGGCTAAGGTTATTGCATGGAGGTTTGAAAGGAAAGAGAAACGATTCATCATAAATATCTCTGATAGGAGAAGGGTGAAGGTAAGGACAATCAAAGCCATGCTTGTATTGAATGAAGGAGTTCAGAGGGATATCCTGGCCCTTGGGGTTCCAATGGCCAACGATTGTGGAAGAACCCGAACTGTAATAAAAAGATGAAGAGAAAATTTCCAGAAGAAGATGATGATGATATTAACGATACTCCTCTACCAACACTTAGCAGTTGGGTGATGCATGAAGAAGCAGGAACGGTTGAAGTGACTTATCAACACGGGGTGCAATATTCATTGCCAATGGAGGAAATGTTGAAGACAGGGAGGCTATCTCTCATTTAACAACTCTGTGATTTAGCACCTTCGAACGATCCAAAATCCAGTGTTGCAATGATATTCAAGAATAGGCTGCAGCAAAGAAGAGACGAGCTAATGACGTTATACGCCAATCTAAAATTTGATGATGATGAATCTGAAGAAAGTGATGAACAAAGCGATGGGTACATCTCTGATGTAATCCCATCCAAGGAAGACTATTAGTTTATTTTAATTTCGTATTATTGTAATTTTATAAAATATTAATCTATGGTAATCAATTATTAACAAAAGACCTAGAACTCCAAAAAATGACCTGGAAAATGCCATAACACCAAAAAAATTAACTGTGACATAAAAACAATTAATTCAACGAGAAGAAATCTGAGAAAAACAGTAAAACGCCAAGTAATTAATGATTCTAGTTAACGCCAAAATTATCTTGCACGCCAAAAATGAAGCAGCATGTCACACGCGAAAATCGGAAAAGAAGAAGAATATTGAAAAGACATAAAAAAACCCCTCGGACCCTGATCATGTCCCGCGCCACATGTTAGGTCAGGATGCGTTCTCACACTTTTGAGCGTTTTCTCCTGATCCCGTTTCTCTCTCTCTCTCTCTCTATATATATATAGGGGAAGGTTCTATGCAGAACACTAGATATTGCGAGAACACGCAGAACACAATAAATCACCTATTTTTTCTATCCAAAAAAACCTAAAAAGTAAATGAAAGTGTTACAAATATAGAATTTATTGTTTTTTACACTAGAATTCAAAACAAAATATGAAAAATTTTCACTTTTTGTATAACCTACACATATGTAGGTTATGTGTAGGTTAAATTACAAACATGTATGTAAGCTATGTGTAGGTTAAAATCGTTGGTTTTTTTATGTATATATAATACACATATGAATGTAAGAAACATAAAATTTAAAAAATGTGTACTTTAAATCCCAAAATTTAGTATTTTAGAGTTGTTCTTTTTGTTCTCGCAATATTTAGTGTTCTGTAATGATCCTCATCCTATATATATATATATTCCTTATACTTTGATAAAAAATAATAATGTATAATACATATATCACACACACACACACACACACACACACACATATATATATATAGATATCGACACATACTATAAACTAAAATACTTACATGTATGATAATAAGTTGTATTGATGCAATATATATAAAAAAAGAGTGTCACGTCGCAATGATCGACGGTTTTGATAAAATGTGTTTGAATATTTGTTTCTGTTTTAATTATTCTGAGCTATTAATATTTGACAATGTTTGGAATTCAGATGTTGAATGAAGTAAATCAGAAAGTTCTGGCTAATAATGATAACGAAACCCACATGGATAAAATTGCTATAGAACATATAGTAGCCGAAGGGATAGTCGATGCCATACCATTTATTATTGAAGCTATTAAGAAACCTATGTCTGTAAACAATAATAATACTTCAGGCAGTAAACGTACTCACACTGAGCCTAGTCACATCATTAATGAAGATAATGGCATTCTTGTCATAGCTCCAATTCCTACATGAAAGAAGACCATCGCTTATGGTTGTTCTTATAAAAAGTTCTTGTCCTGTAAACCAATCGAATTGTCTGGTAATGAATGAGCCATTTCAGCTTTACGCTTGTTAGAGAAGACTAAAGCAGTTTTAAAAATTAGTAAGTGCGCTGAAGAAGATAAGATACAGTATACTTCTAACCTTTTCAAAGATGAAGCGTTAGAATGGTGGAATATCATTCTTCAATCAAAAGGGAGTGACATGGTTTATAATATGGAATGGAATGAATTTAAAGAAATAATTGAAAAGAAATTCTGTCCTCCTCACGAAAAGGAACAGATATGTAACGCCTCGTATTTTCGTATCTTTATCCATATTTGTACTCTATTTTTCGAGGCGTTAATCATCATAAATTATTGTATACATACTTGTATTTGTACAATTAATCATTTAAATATATGATTTCTTTTACGAAAACGAAAAGCTTTAAAGATTTTTAATAATTTTTAAGAATTTTTCTAGCTTAGGTCCCTTTTGTAAAAAGTACGTGTTTTAATCCATAGTATTAAAAAAATATGAATAGTGCCATGAATAGTGCCATACGGAGATTTATACCCATTTTCCAACTCTTTTCTTCTCCAATCACATTTTCCACCTCCTTCAATCACATTTTCCACCTCCTTCAATCACCTTTTCCACCTCAACTCTCCATTATAATTTTTTTTATCTTTTCCATTTATTTTATTGTCTCCACCAATCACCTACCACCTTCTTCACCTATAAATACCAACCTCCTCCTAACCATTTTCTTCACACCATTCTTCTCTTAATCTCCTCAATCTTCTCTTAATCTCTCTAAATCAAGAATTCTAAGAATTCTAAAAGGACACGAAGTGTTCCAACCCTTCTTCTCTCAACCCCTCTAATTCTCTTAAAATCTTCCAAGCAATGAAGAGAACTCGAAGAGTTCTAAATAAAACATTAAATGTTCTAAGGAAGCTTTGAACCTCCAACTCTTCACGGGATTACCAAAGGAACAACTTTGAGAAACCGTGAGTATACTCGAACCTATTTTACTTTTAAACAATTTTGGGTGCAACATGTATTCTATGTAAAAAGACTAAACACTTGAAACTAATTGAATCATATTCTATCCACATGTAAACATGTTCACCTCCCGCTAGTCTATTGGGAGTTAGTCTATGAACGCTTTGATGCTTGTTAATCTCATATGCTATGTAAACTATTAGTGTTTATATGCTCATTAACTTCGTACATGCCCACCTTAACAATTATAGCGCTACAGGAGTAATGCACCGCCCCTTTTGTATTCGAGGGTATTGTTAAGTTAAACTATTCTACCACCCCGCTATACTCTTGGGATTAGGCTATTTTAACGCATTGTATTCTAGGGTTTGAACATATAGTGACACCGTTTCAGCGTATTAGTAACTCGCATCATGTTTTTTTTATATTGGATATGAACACGTTAAACAATCTTATTCTATGTTATACTATGTATCAAACTTGTATACTCGCCAACTTTTTGTTGATTTTATTTTAATACATGTTGCAGGTTGATAGTCAAGATTATGAAGGAATCAAGTTAGGATAGACTAGATACCCATTCTAATAATAAATCATGTTTGTTGCAATTTGTCTTTATTTGAAACAATGTATTTGAATTTAGTCATTTATGAAATTTGATTTAAATTATATTGTCACAATAGTGTTAAGATGCATTTGAGCGATTTGTTCGTCTCATCCCGATGTTTCCGCCATCGGTTGGGGTGTGACAGATTGGTATCAGAGCCATAACTATAGGGAATTAGGTAGAATTGCCATGTTCAACCTAGTCTATAGTTTAAGTGCCCATATTTGATCATTCCTATGCTATGCTTAAAATTTTATTCTTCCTTCATTGTTTCTTTCTTTTCTTTTGGTCTTAATACTTACAACATGTCTTTCCTAAGACATTTTACACAATACACGTTGAAAACTTGAATACACTCGTGATACAAACGAGACGACTTCACCAAAATAGGCGTGAAACCCACACTTTGGTGAACGACTCTCATTCCGTTTATTCTATTTTTGCACAAAATTATGACATCAAGTTAGGAGTGAAATCCTCACCTTGATGGAGAATTTCTATTTTTAAATTCTAGTGGACCCTTGTCATAGTGTCGAAATTAAATTTTGACTCGACGAGTACCACCACACTTAGGATATGAAATCCTCAAGTTAGGGGTGAAACCCGCACCTTGTCGATTATTTCCACTCCTCGATTTTCAATCTCGCCAAAGTTCCAAATTTTCGATCAAAGGGAAACGTGTAGTAACTGGAAGGGTAAGTACCGGTAGTCGGGACGTCCTGTCTAGGTTGGCAATTCGCACAAATCCAAATTAACGGAGCAGTTTGCCTACCTGGGGAATATCGATGAGAGTACAAATTACCTATAGGCCAAAGCACGTTTCCCTAATTCGAAAGGACTTTTGATTTATTTCGGTTTAGTCAAAGTTCCATTTTGGAACAATCCAAGTTTTAATCAAACCTACGTTTTACTATTATCAATTTTATACGATATAATCCCCTCTTTTCAAATTCAAATTATTTTCAAGATCATACATTTTCAAATTCAAATTTTCAAAATTCAAATTATTTTCGAGATCATACATTTTCAAATTCAAATTTTCAAACTAGCTACAGTAAACTGTTTTAAAACGTATCATGGAAGCCTTAACCTATCGTATGGTGTAAGTCGAAATTTCCTTATCTATATAAGAAACTCACTACTCGAGCTAATCTACACAAGAACTACAACTTCCGATATAATTCAACACATACCCAAAATAACCCATACCTAAACTTTTCTTAGTTCAACAAAACCCAATATTCAAATGGCAAATTTCCCAGTAGCCTATGTTGAATCTTCAAATGCAGCAGAAATTCATCCATTCCTTCGGTTTACTGATTTACCCATCCATGAGAGGTATCGAAAACTCAAGGATCTTGAAGTGTTTACTATTAGCGGCATCGATTGGCATCGAATGGGAACGTTTGATTCCAGTGGCTTACTGGCAGGATTACTACCACATAATACGCCTTGGCGCCGTTTCTTCGACATCCTAGAACCGTCATACGATGAACTAGTGTATGAGTTCTTGTCCACTTTCTATTTCCAATATAATAAAAGTCTTACCGATGAATCCATTCATTTTCGACTTTGTGGACAACCTCATAATATGTCCTTAACAGAATTCGCAGTTCATCTGGGCATATATACAGATGAAGAAGTTAAACAACCCATTTTTACGGAGGCATCAACCTCTTATTCCTCTGTGGAAATGAAAGAATATTGGCGATGCCATTCATCAAAAGAGTGGTGTGGCAACAATAATTCTATGAACTTCACAAACCCTCGTTATCAATATATGCACCGTGTTTTAGCCAACACTATCACGGGGCGCAAGATTAATCAACAAAGGGTTAGTTCAACCGAACTTTTCCATCTGCATAGTATTTTTGAGCAAGTTCCTTGTAATATTGCCCACGAGCTTGCTACATATTTTTTTAGTCAACAAACGAATCCTCTGAGAAGTCTCATGGGAGGGTCTTACATTACAAAAATAGCAAAATCATTAGGTGTCGTAAGTGATCAGATTATCCAAGGATTATCTCCACCAAAGGCACCTGGGATTGTAAATGTTAACACCATTAGGCTAACCCCTGTTCATATTTATACACCAACTCAACCATTCCAGTCGGAGGGAGCTCCAGTTATCTTAGAAAGTACCTCCACACAAAATTTACAACAATCATTGTTGCAGCTTCCTCAATCGTCTTTTTATCGATTTGATCTGCAACCACAACTGCCACACATACAAGAACATATTACAACTAACCTATCCCAACCATTAACACCGAACGTCTTACCAAGCTTCTCACCGTTAGTTTTCGAGGAGGATTCAACGATGCAAGAAACCTTGTTTGATGAAAACATGATGATCCAAGAACAGATAGCATCGGAATCATTTTTGCAATCACCATTACAGCCACAGTTTTTCCAGTCACTATTAAACGAAGTAGAACAACAACTGCCACCAACTGATATAGCAGGCCCAAGTACGGTGCCTCAAATGAATCTACCTCCAGATTCAATGGGAGTCAAAGTGACTAGGTTAAACGACCAGATTCGAAATTTGTCTCAACAAATAAAACGGCCGACAGAAAGAAATAAATGGTTGGAAGACATGCTAAGACAATTAGCTGCTCATATGCAACTGACTCTACCACCTCCACCACCTTATAGTTCTGAGTCTGAATTTGATTCATTACATGATTTATTTCAAATGTAAATTTGTTCACATCATAATAGACCATCAAAATTTTTTTTGATTAAATTGTTCAATACATACATTCTATTGTATTTTGTTTTTTGCCTACAAGAATACATATATGATCCTAAATATGAAGTTTATGAATCATAATCAGTTAGCACGACCAGTTAGACCACACCAAGTAAATGATAATGTGAAATGTATTAAAGAACTAACAGATCCTCCCAGACGATTATAAAATGTCATTTTGTTCTCAGGAAAAGTTAATCAATGAAGGTAGGAATGCTTTTACCTAGTCTATAGTTTTAGAGCTTTATCTTCATGTTTTGTTCGGGAACTACATGCATGCTACTTTAACTACTTATTATTCCTCTTTTGATCTTTTAAATGTATATGTCACTTAGGTGTTAATACCTGACATGCTATCATTATGTGTTGATACTTGATTTATTATGTGTTTCATGATTCTATTCTTTATGTGTTATTCTTCACATATTCCCTTATGTGTTAATGCTTGTTTTATTATTCCCCAATATACCTCTTTCCTCATGCATTTTACTTATATTTACCTTTACGAAGATGATGCTTCCGCTTTGTTTGATCCAAATGCAATTAGAAGTTTTGTTTCATTTAAGTTTGAATCTTTGCTTGCTCTACCACAATCAAAGTTAATCGAATCAAGTCTGCAAACCCTATTCTACCTTCCAAATCAAACTCAATCTATTTTAATTCGATAAGCTCGACATTTCTTTTAAACCACTATACATGCATTTCATCATACACGATTTATCGTGACAATTTCATTTATATCGTCCGTATTTACATGCTCAACCTTTTGAACACCGTTACATGCTTAAATTTGTTATGTTTCAATTAATACTATATACGCAATCATTAGTATTCGTACTCACACTCATACTCATACTCATAACAATACATTTTTACTTATACTTATGCTCGTATTTATATTTATACTTATACGTATCATGCTTTTACTTATATTCATACGTTTCATGCTTATACTTATATTCATACGTTTCATGCTTATATTTATATTCATGCGTTTCCTGCTTATACGTATACTCATACTACTCATATGTTTTATGTCTATGCTCATACTTACGTGAATAATCATACCTAAACTTATATTTATGCTCATACTTTCATTCATACTCATGATTCATACATTCGTACACGTACGCGAGTGGAATCCGAGGGATTTGATTACGTGGGTCCTATACATACTTAAGCATGGACTTGCTTATATACTAAATTCTTATACGTACACATTGTTTTTTTTATTTATGTATACCCTGATAGTACAAGATATGCGAATCATGCGACGATCAAAATAATCGCGGGTGCACACGGGATTATAGTGATTGGCTCATGAGAACCATAGAGTGTACTACTGTGTATGGTAAGACACGGAACGTAACATGACACCGAACACGAAACGAACGTAACATGGTCAAAACATGGTGGATACGCCACTGGTACTTCTATAAGTGTTTTCACCATGTTACCAAACTTTCGTGAAACGTGCCATGAGAAATTCAGTGTTTTGCAGACCTTCTTGGACCTAATACAAATTTTAAACAACTCACAAACGCATTATATCCGATTATCCACGACGAGACTTCAGTCTTAACACATCACCTTCGTCTATCCAATACTTATGCTATTCTTATACTCGCATTCGTTTAATCAACCATTCACCTTTATACTCCTATTATTCTCCATTATTCTTTTCTTTTATACGAACCTCGTTCACAATCAAGTCTGTTTAAACGTTCGAATCCCAACCTACCTCTTTACCTTATAAAACTACCTTGCTAATCTTTATTCATTTTGCCACCACCGTAGTAGTCGTTACTTCCAAAACCGTTTTATGTAGAACGTCAAACCTTCTCATTCCTCTTAATAAAACAAATTTTTACAAATATGCGATTTTGTACCATTCTTAAACTTTCCATACAGCTATCTCACTTTTCATCAAAATACATACCGTTTTATACGAAAGCTTCCTTCTTAGGTAACACATTTTAAAATACCTCATCCTTGAGTTATTCAAACTTATTTAACTCGCTTGTCTATACACATACATGCACGTTTTACTAATGCTCAATGCCTCGAATCATTTTAGATAAACGAACCCTGTTTACAAACCTATCTTTTCGTTTCTCGAAACTTCATACTTTTCAACATATTTCAAAAACTTCCAAGTCTCGATTTTAGACAATCAATCTTCTAGCCAAAATGCTTTTTCTCCAAGGTCTTCCTCTTAAATAAATTTCGGGACGAAATTTCCTAAAGTAGGGGAGACTGTAACGCCTCGTATTTTCGTATCTTTATCCATATTTGTACTCTATTTTTCGAGGGGTTAATCATAATAAATTATTGTATACATACTTGTATTTGTACAATCAATCATTTAAATATATGATTTCTTTTAAGAAAACGAAAAGCTTTAAAGATTTTTAATAATTTTTAAGAATTTTGCTAGCTTAGGTCCCTTTTGTAAAAAGTACGTGTTTTAATCCATAGTATTAAAAAAATATGAATAGTGCCGTGAATAGTGCCATACGGAGATTTATACCCATTTCCACTTCTTTTCTTCTCCATTCACCTTTTCCACCTCCTTCAATCACCTTTTCCACCTCCACTCTCCATTATAATTATTTTTTTTTATCTTTTCCACTTATTTTATTATCTCCACCAATCACCTACCACCTTCTTCACCTATAAATACCAACCTCCTCCTAACCATTTTCTTCACACCATTCTTCTCTCAATCTTCTCAATCTTCTCTTAATCTCTCTAAATCAAGAATTCTAAGAATTCTAAAAGGACACGAAGTGTTCCAACCCTTCTTCTCTCAACCCCTCTAATTCTCTTAAAATCTTCCAAGCAAGGAAGAGAACTCGAAGAGTTCTAAATAAAACATTAAATGTTCTAAGGAAGCTTTGAACCTCCAACTCTTCACGGGATTACCAAAGGAACAACTTTGAGAAACCGTGAGTATACTCGAACCCATTTTACTTTTAAACAATTTTGGGTGCAACATGTATTCTATGTAAAAACACTAAACACTTGAAACTATTTGAATCATATTCTATCCACATGTAAACATGTTCACCTCCCGCTAGTCTATTGGGAGTTAGTCTATGAACGCTTTGACGCTTGTTAATCTCATATGCTATGTAAACTATTAGTGTCTATATGCTCATTAACTTCGTACAAGCCCACCTTAACAATTATAGCGCTATAGGAGTAATGCACCGCCCCTTTTGTATTCGAGGGTATTGTTAAGTTAAACTATTCTACCACCCCGCTATACTCTTGGGATTAGGCTATTTTAACGCATTGTATTCTAGGGTTTGAACATATAGTGACACCGTTTCAGCGTATTAGTAACTCGCATCATGTTTTTTTTATTGGATATGAACACGTTAAACAATCTTATTCTATGTTATACTATGTATCAAACTTGTATACTCGCCAACTTTTTGTTGATTTTATTTTAATACATGTTGTAGGTTGATAGTCAAGATTATGAAGGAATCAAGTTAGGATGGACTAGATACCCATTCTAATAATAAATCATGTTTGTTGCAATTTGTCTTTATTTGAAACAATGTATTTGAATTTAGTCATTTATGAAATTTGATTTAAATTATATTGTCACAATAGTGTTATTATGCATTTGAGCGATTTGTTCGTCTCATCCCGATGTTTCCGCTATCGGTTAGGGTGTGACAAGATAGCTAATAAATTCCTAAACCATAAGATGATTGGGGTAAATTTTCGTGAATTTACTACCAAACTTTTCAAATAGGCAAGAATAGTACTAGCACTGGCTTCGCAAGAACCGGTATTAATCTCTCGTTAAATCTGGGGATTAGATAGTGAAATCAAAGATATGGTCAAAGCAGCAAGACCACAAAAAATTGAAGGAGCAGTGGAGCTTGCTAACACTCTGACAGATGGACTGATACGCACACGGGAAAAAAACCAGCAGAAGGAATTAGCTCAAAGGATTACCCAGGAACTACATTCAGGTAATTTCCTACCGTAAGAAAGTAACAGGTCTATCCTCTTCATCACCTTTCTGTAAATTCTATAAAATGAAGCATTCAGGAAAGTGTACGGTGTTCTGCAACTTCTACAAAATACCGGGACATAAGGAAGAAGAATGTAGAAGGAAAATTAACGCTAAAATATGCTTCAATTGTGGAGAGGCAGGCCATATCCGACCGAACTGCCCAAAATTAGCTACAGCACCTAACAACAAGGCCAAGGAAATCGAATGACCCAAGAAGAATGCTAGAACCTTCGTACTGACAGCCAAAGAAGCTAAGTTGATTCTGGATGTGATTACCGGTACGTTTCTCATTCATGATGTCTATGCTAAAGTATTATTTGACTCTGGTGCAAACTAAAGTTTTATAAACACTACTTTCTGTCAATTACTCAATCAACCTCTAACTAAACTTCGTCAAGACTGTATGGTGGAAACGGCAAATGGAAATTCTATCAGTATAAGTGAAATCCTTCAGAAATGAAAGATAGATTTTTTTAGGTCATAAGTTCACAGCCAACCTGTTACCAATGAATCTAGCAGGGTTCGATGTTGTGTTAGGAATGGATTGGTTGGTAGCCAATCATGCGAGAATCTTATGTGATAAAAATTCTGTTGAAGTTCGTACGCCAACAGGAGAAAGTATCACAATCAGGGAGACAAGTCGACAACACCAACGAAATTCATCTCTGTGATGAAAGCTGCAAGCTACGCACGAAAATAAGGAATATTGTATATGACTTCTGCAACACTAGCACTAAAGAAAAACAATTAAAAGATATTTCTGTAGTATCTGATTTCTCAGATGTTTTCCCAGAAGAACTACCTGGACTACCACCTGATCGCGAGGTTGAATTTAGAATTCACCTAATACTAGGAACTGCACCATTGCCAAAGCACCCTATCATCTAGCGCTAACGAAGATGTTGGAACTGAAGAAACAATTGGATGAATTATTAGAAAAAAGGTTTCATATAACCTAGCTCATTGCCTTGGGGAGCGCCTGTGTTATTCGTCAAGAAGAAAGATGGATTGATGCGTATGTGTATTGACTACAGAGAATTGAATAAGGTTACTGTTTTGGTCAAAAATTACCGAAGCAATTAAGTGATCAAATTAGTAAAGTGAGGTAGTGTGCTAGAAATATGTATGAAAAATGTGTTAACAAAATTAGATATGAAAACAGTTTCAGGATACAGCTCAGGATATAGAGCTGTATCTATGATCAAACAATGAGCAAAGGTAAAGTAAATGACACGAGATGTACGAGGAAAGCCCTTGATCAATCTAGATCGCCGGCATAAAACCTCGGGAGCTGACAATCGCAGCTGCCTTGTTCTTCAATTGCTTCAAAAGTCAGGATACAGTGCAGGATGTGGTATGGATCGACTAAGTGTTACAACGAAAATGAAATACAAGTGTGATGTTTGCTATCAGCTAGAGAGTGATTGTATTCGAGAGTGTAAGTGTGAAATGATGTGTGTTCTAAGTTGATCCGACCTCATCTATTTATAGTAAAGATAAAATAACTAACTACCCTAAACTCGTGGGATTCACCGAATATTCCTTCTTGGAACGTTGCAGACCTGGTCTTTCGGGCTCAACGTCTCTTTCTCAACAAATTCGTCCGAGTCTTGAGGAGAAGAAGTCCTTGTGACCGTTAGCAAGCTTCTGCCCTTAATCTGCACGTGATTAATTCAATAAGCTTCAGGATATCGCCCAAGATGTCAGCAATATCCTCTTCCAGCATCCTGATTATAAATAAACAAACAAAGGCAGGATATTGGTCAGGATACATCTGTTAAGAAAATGACCCCTAACAATTGTCCCCAAATATATCAGTTGGGATACCAATCCAACGGATATATTTCAAAAACCTTATCCCACAACTCAAGGCATTTAAAATGAAGCGACGGTCAAGATCACATCATAACTTCCAACGCGTTTTTTACTCCATGGAGATCCACAATGCCCCTATATCTTCTCTTTTCTTGTTTGAAAAGCAGATATCATCAACAGTCCCTTCAGGTAATTCTCCATTCTCGACTTTCTTCCTGTCAATTTACTTCACCTTTCTAGCAATGGCCGCCGAGACCTTCACCCAGCAGAATCTTCTCAAAAATCCCGAAAAGGAGATCTGCGCCTTTGACAACGCAGATATTGCAGCTTTAAGAGCCTCCGGCGCTTTCCCTGATAGCACAATCTTCAGGCCATTTGATCGGTCAATCCGATCGGATGTTAGTTCTACCGAATGGATCTGTTTTCCAGCATATCCCTTTTCACTAGGCCTTCGATACCCCTTCCCAGAATTCATGATGCAATTCTTTCGTATCACTGGCATCTCTTTTGCTCAAACCATGCCCATGGTTTGGAGAGTATTAATTGTACTCAACCAAATCAAAAACCTCCACTGTTCTGACCTCTGCATCGAGGATCTACCTATTGCTTATCGCCTCTGATCCCACGGATCTAGCCGGTTTTTGCTTTTTTCAACCTCCAGCAAACCCCTGATCCTCAAAGCCACCAAAAATGAAGACGGATGGCAACGCAAATTCTTCTTTGTCAAACGAGATTCCATTGCTGAGGGTGCTAACCTTCCGGTGGAGTGGTTAACCACCGGTAGGATCATAAATATCCTCATAGACGATTTGATTGTTATCCTCTATTAATATTCTTCTTTTTGATCTTTATGCAGTGAACTTCAAGGAAGTTGCTCCTCCTACCGCTGAGTCAGAAGAGAGAATCAACACCGTTTACCGGTTACCTGCAACAGACAGGACTTTTACCACACACGTTCCGAGTTCAAGTCAGTACTCGTCGTCCGAGATGTCTGGTAAGAATTCCTTTCAGAATAATTAGTCAAAACAATATAATGATAAAGAATTAAACTTTTCCCTTTACGCAGCACCAGCCAAGATCCCCGAAGTCTTTGATCTTGACGAACTGGATAGCTATTCTGACCAGATCCAGGTCAAGAAAGAATCCGGCTCCAAGACCACTGCTACATCCAAACCCAGCAGCTCCAGAGCCATAATCATTCCTAAACCTTCACCGGCTACAAAGCCCCGTAGTTCAAGTTCCCGCAAAAGGAAAGAACCCGATTCCCCTGTTATTTCTGACACCTTTCCTTATGAAAAGCACGGATTCATTGAAGCCAGTGGTTTTATGACTTCTTTTCTCAACCAGGTTAGTATCTTTACATCATATCCTGCAATTTAAACTATTTTCAAAGACTTAACAATATTGATCCCTGTCCTTTTACCTTTGTAGGGTCTTGAGCGTTTGGTCCACTTATATCAAGAATCCTGCAAGCTTAACAAAACACTTGAATCTAAGCTAAAGGAAGCAGAAATCACAATCTCTGACCAAGGCATGATTGCGGCCGCCAAGTCTCGTCATTACGAGGAGAAATACAAAGCTATGACCCAAGAACACCAAGTTGCCCTCAACAAAGCTACTCTTCAAGCCCAGGCCGATCTGGAAGCTGCCCATGTGCAGTACGAACGGGATATGGTCAGTTACCGAGAAAGTCTCAAAAGTTCCGTCGTCATTTCCCTTCTCCAGGCTAGGTTGAAGATGGCTCACGAAGCCAAAACATTAGGCTTCGAATGCCCTTCTTGGGACGTTAGTGCTTGGGAGACCAAGCTGAAGTATCTTGGCGGTACCTCTTCCAAATCTGCCGATGAACCTTCTAAAACAGTTGAAAAGGCAGTCGATGCTGACAAGGATGCTGAGGCGGATCCCAAGATGGATGTTGCTGAAACCGCTTTGGACCAAGAAGGCGCTACCCCCTAGGGCTTATCTTTATTCGAACAATTTTATGTTTTTATGAACAATTTTCATTTCTGTTTCTAAACACTTTGATAACCGAAGGCGGATGGGTCCTAGGTTTTAGGATGAAACCTTCGGTCATCAACCAGTATTGATCGCTTTAAGAATAATTTCATCTTTTGACTTATTCTTCTGTTGCTTTGCATTATTTAGCGTAAGTTTTTGCAAAAATTTCATACTGTTATTTCACAAAATATCCTGATTAGTATGCTCAGAAACATACTGCAAAAGCCTTTTGTTAAATAAATCTTCCAGATATTCCTTCATCTTTATAAAAAGTTTTCCTAGAAAGTAAAAAATAGCTTATCTCTTCAAAACCAAGTTTTGATGATGATCAAAATTCCAAACCAATACTAGTTTCAAACATTCCAGCCAAATATCCTTAAAAGGACTTTGAGGATATGTGTCAAGATATTTAACATGATGTTACTAAAAATTTAAATGAGGCTCACAAAGGAAAAATCATACCAGACATAGGATATAAACCTATTACCGAACTCCAATCCCTTTGCAACTCTTCCAACAAAGATGTCCCCAGTGCAGGGTACTTAATGTATTAGTCACAAACTTCATTAGTTTTATAGCATCATCTTGTCAAGGATGTCCCCTGTGTACAATGTCTTCAAGTATCTTAGAAATCTATTTAATGTCAGTTTGCATTGCATAAGCAATATTTTACGTCTCAAGGGTAGAACCCAAGGATGTACTGGAGATAAATCCTTTGTAACCTGGGGAAAATCTCAATTTTTCATGCGCTACAGGCGGGAGTGTATAAACTCCAAGACTTAGAAAGGTGAAAACCTTTAAACCTTAGAGAGTATGAGAATACCCTTTCGTGAGAGAGGGTGATCAATCCTCATATACCGTTAGGATTCAGGATATAGCCAATGGTAACGAAATTGTCAGCCACTTTTACATGGACTGGTCCCGCCACCTTGAACTATCCCTGAATAACTTGCGCTCCAGGCGGGGTGTTTAAACCCAATTCGGAAGAAAGGTGAATACCTTTAAACCTGTGAAGGGATCAGTATCCCTTAAACGTGAGAGAGGGGGCCAATCCTCTAATCTTCTGAATTATTCCGAGTGCATATTCTGGAGCTATATCCTGGAACATATCTTGCAAAACAAATGTAAACTAAGGTGGGTGTTAGCTTGGCTAACACCCCTCCGATGCTTAAGTCAGTACTGGGTTCAAAATAATTAATAATATATAAAAATATATTAAAAAGAAGTAAGAATTCATACCATCTTGAGTTAGAAATTAAATTCTAGACTCACTTGAAATAGAGCTTAAGGTGTATAGCATTCCAAGATCTCGGTAGCATATCTCCCTCCATATTCTTGAGTCTATATGCTCCTTTCCCTGCTTCTGATTCAACTTCATATGGCCCTTCCCATTTTGGAGCTAACTTGCCATCGGCAGGATTAGTTGTATTTTGGAAAGCCTTTCTTAATACCCAATCTCCAACCTTAAATCTTCTGGTTCTAATATTCTTATTGTATGCCCTGGATATTCTCTGTTGATATGCTGCGATCCTTAGCCTTGCCGCATCTCTCTTTTCATCTATAGTGTCTAAATCCTGACTCAAGGCTTCAGGATTCTTCTCAGGATTACTTAAAGTAGATCTTGCAGTAGGTATTGTCATCTCCGTTGGAATCACTGCTTCTGCTCCAAATACCAACGAAAATGGGGTTTGACCTGTTGCATTCTTTACCGTTGTCCTATCAGCCCATAAAACAAAGGGTAATTCTTCTGCCCATCTTCCTTTTTTGGCTCCAAGCCTTTTCTTTAAGTTGTTGACAATTATCTTGTAGAGGATTCTGCTTGTCCATTTGCTTGAGGATGTACCGGAGTTGATGTAATCATTTTGATTCCCCAACTCTTGCAAAAGTCAGTAGTCCTCTTACTTATGAACTGAGAGCCATTGTCACAGATTATCTCAGCCGGTACTCCAAATCTGGTCAGGATATTTCTTTTGATGAAGGATACTACTTCTTGGTCTCTTACTTGAACAAATGCTTCTGCTTCAACCCACTTAGAGAAGTAATCCGTCATTGCTAGCATAAAGACTTTTCCTCCCGGAGCTTTCGGTAACTTTCCCACTATATCCATACCCCACTTCATAAATGGCCAAGGGGAAACAATAGGATATAATGGTTCAGCCGGTTGATGCAGTATGTTACTATGTCTTTGACATGAGTCACATCTTCGAGCATATTCTGCGGCATCTTTTCTCATTGTTGGCCAATAATATCCTGTTCTTAATATTTTCGAGAATAATGATCTGCCCCCAGTATGATTACCACAGTCCCCTTCATGTATATCTTGAAGTACTTCTTTAGCTTCATGATCCTCCAAGCACCTTAAATATGGTCCTGCAAGAGATTTCTTGTATAAAATATTATCTATAATAGTGAACCGTGATACCTTCATCCTAAATGCCTTAGGATTTTCATTTCCAGGAATGTGTCCTTCTTTGAGATATTTCATGATTGGAGCCGTCCAGGTTCTAGGATCCTCTTCAGGATATTCCGCCCCAGGATCCTGAATACCAGCTACTTCTTTATCCCGAGGATTCGTTGCAGGATATAAGACATGTACTATTGGTATTTGTGTCCCTTCAGGTATCCTGACCGACGATCCCAGATTTGCTAAGGCGTCTGCTTCAGCATTATCTTCCCTTGGTACCTGTTTAAGTATAAAAACATCGAAATATCCTGCTAATTTTTTGAGAATATCGAGGTATTCGATTAATTTTTCTCCCTTAACTGCATATGATCCATTAAAATGGTTAGTAATTAACAGAGAGTCAACATATACTTGCAAATTTTTGATACTCATGCTCTTAGCCAATTCTAATCCTGCAATTAAAGCTTCATATTCTGCCTCATTATTGGTAGCAGGAAATTCACACCTAATAGCCTGGGGTAATATGTCCCCCTGTGGCGATTTTAGTAGTATTCCTAATCCTACTCCTCTTACATTAGATGCACCATCAGTATATAATGTCCAGGATCCTGAGGATTCTCCTAGTTGTTGAACTTCTAGGTCTACCTCATCCTGAATGTCACTACTAAAGTCAGCCACAAAGTCAGCTAAAGCCTGAGACTTTATGGGATTCCTAGGTTCATATACTAAATCATAAGCACTCAACTTTACTGACCACTTGGCCATCCTGCCTGACATCTCTGGTTTCCTAAGCACATTTTTAATAGGATAGTTTGTTTTAACATGAATCCTATGTGTCTCGAAATAATGCCTAAGTTTCGTTGATGCCATAATTAATGCTAGTATCAATTTTTCTAAATGAGAATACCTAGTTTCAGCATCTAACAAACTTTTACTAACATAATAAACAGGATACTGCTGACCTTCATGGTCTTTTATAAGAACGGCACTTACAGCATTCCCTGATACAGCAAGGTATAGGGATAGTGGTTCACCATTTTCCGGCTTCATCAACAGAGGTGCGGTTGAGAGATACCGTTTCAAATCTTGTAGGGCTGCTTCATGCTTTTCCCCCCATTCGAATCTTTTGTTCTTCTTTAGGATATCATAGAAGTCTTTGCATTTCTCCGAGGATCTTGAGATAAATCTGTTTAGAGCTGCTACCCGGCCTGTTAATCTTTGTACATCCTTCATATTCGAGGGTGATTTTATATCCAGGATAGCTTTAATCTGCTCCGGGCTTGCCTCTATCCCCCTTTTCGTCACCATATACCCAAGAAACTTTCCTGCCCCCACTCCGAAATGGCACTTAGCAGGATTCAGCTTCATATTATACTGATCCAGGATATCAAATGCTCCTTTAATATCCTGGAGGTGATCCTGAGCTTTCTTTGACTTTACTACCATATCGTCAATGTATACTTCCATGGTGTCCCCCAGTTTGTCTTTGAACATCATGTTTACCAATCTTTGGTATGTTGCACCTGCATTTTTCAAACCAAAAGGCATAGCTGTATAACAATAAATACCTGTTGGCGTCATGAAGGCGGTATCCTCCTGGTCAGAAGGCTCCATTTGGATCTGTTGAAATCCTGAGGATGCGTCCATGAAAGTCAGCATTTCATGCCCAGCAGTAGCATCTACCATTGCATCAATATGGGGGAGAGGAAATGGGTCTTTAGGACAAGCTTTGTTCAAGTCTGTGTAGTCTACACAAACTCTCCATTTCCCATTCTTCTTCTGTACTACGACCACGTTTGCAAGCCACCTTGGGAACTTAACCTCTCTGATCATTCTTGACTTTAATAATCTCTCAACTTCCTCTTGGATAATCGTGTTCCACTCAGGAGCAAACTTCCTTCTTTTTTGTTGCACAGGCTTGAACGACTTATCAATTCCAAGCTTGTGAGTGATGACATCTTTGGATATGCCAGTCATATCCTCATGTTTCCATGCAAACGTAGACATCCTGCATTTCAAAAAGTTAATTAATTGTTCCTCAATATCCTGAGGGATATTGGTCCCTACGAGCACCGATATATCGGGGTTATCCTGGTCCAGGATAACTTTCTTCACATCCTGCTCCGGATTCTCCACGATATCCTGGGCCCGCGTCTTTAATTGCTATGCTGCACTAGTTCTGGCTGAGGATTTCATCGAGGAGGAGTAGCATTCTTTCGCCTCCTGCTGATCGCTATCAACTTTAACAACTCCCCAAGGGGTAGGTATCTTGATGCATTGGTGATATGTTGATGGCACGGCCTTCATATCGTGAATCCATGGTCTTCCTAGTATGATGTTATAGCAGGATAGAGAGTCCATCACACAGAAACGTTGTATCGAGTTGACTCCTTCAACGTATACCGGCAACTTTATCTCTCCCACTGTGTTTCTGGCCTCTCCACTGAACCCAACAAGCACGGTGGACTTCGAAGTGATATCCATTGGAGATACATTCATCCTTTTAAGTGTCTCTAGTTGGATTATATTGACGGAGCTGCCATTATCAACCAATATCCTACGTACAAAATGGTTAGCCACATATAACGTTATTACCAGAGCATCATGGTGAGGATCCTGGACAGTATCCCTGTCATCAGCATCAAAAGTGATCACTTTGTCAGTTGTGAGGGTCGTCATCCTGACAGGTTTGTCTCCCCTTTCGGCCTTGGCTTCCTTTGCATGTCTTTTTGCTGCCGAATACGAAGTTCCACAAATGTCGGATCCCCCCGAAATGAAGTTGATTATCTTGGCATCCGCGGGAGGTGATGCAGCTCGCTCAGGATCCTTCTCCGTATCTTGACCCTTATTCTTCTTTTTTCCTAAGAGATCTTTCAGATATCCCTTGCTTAGAAGATAGCTTATTTCTTTCCTTAAAGCAATGCAATCCTCAGTCATATGTCCGAAATCTTCATGGAAAGCGCACCATTTCGACTTATCTTTCCAGTCAGCCTTTTGTTGATTCTTTCGAGGCCACCTAGCCTTGTCTCCTAGACCCTGCATAGCATACATTAATTCAGGAATATTAACAGAAAAGCAATATTCAGACAACTCAGGATACTCTTCAGGATCCTCATCTTCGACAGCGTTCACTCTCTTGTTTTCATTTCTACCATATGGCTTAGGCCGGTATGACTTAAATGAGGATTCTGACTTCCTGTTAGTCGATTCATAAGTGTTGGATGAGTTCATCCTTTCTTGCATTTTCATATCATCTTCCAGCCTGATATATCTCAAGGCCCTATTTCGAGCTTCGTCTAAGTTCCTGCAAGGATTCATCACAAGATCCTGATAAAACTGAGAATCCTTTTGTAATCCCATCTTAAAAGCTTGCACAGCTGTTGCAACATCAAGATGTGGGATATCCAAGGATTCTCGACTAAATTTGTTCACATAATCCCTCAAAGATTCTTGAGGCCCTTGAGTTATCCTGTAAAGATCACTAGTTAGTTTCTCAAAACTCCGACTGCAAGAAAACTGACTATTAAATAAATTTACTAAATGAGCAAAAGATGTAATTGAATGTGGAGGAACATTCAAGAGCCACTTCAAAGCTGATCCTGTCAAGGTTGAACCAAAACCATTGCACAAGCATGCTTCTTTGAGATCCGGAGGGATAGGGTTGATCTCCATTCTTTCCCTATACTGAGCAATATGCTCCTCAGGATCCGTCGTTCCGTCGTAAAGCTTCATGTTGGGGGTTTGGAACCTCTTTGGAATTTCAGCATCACAGATAGGATATGCAAAACGAGATATCTTGTGGCTATCCTGGGACACTTCTGGGATCGGCTGGACCACCCCAGGTACACTAGATATCATGTCCTTCAACTTTTGAAGTTCCCTAGTAAGTGCTGATGTCACACCTGTATCCTGCAGAGATCCATTATTGTTAGTAGCATGAGTATTATTATTATTTGACACGTTACCCGTTGGAGGGTTTTGCCCATATCCTGAAGCATATCCTGAGCTCCTCATGGTTGACATCCTGATCGAGGAGGGTATTTCAGGAGTATGATTCTGAGGAAGACTGGGCACGATATTCCCCCTGTTATCCTCGGTATACACAGCTGAACTAAAGTTCAACGCTCTGGGGTGTAATGGAGTGACATTGTCCTCAGCAGATCTGCTCGAGCCAGACTTCAGGAGTTGTATTTCCCTTAAAAGCATTTGGTTTGTTTCCTGTTGCTGCCTCATTTGTTCCTGCACACTTCCAAATAAAGTTAAAATTTCATCATTAGAAGCTAAAACGGGAGCAGATCCCTGGACACTCCGAGTAGGGATAACATCTTGAGATTGTGTAGAGGCTGGCATCCTTGGAGGAGGTGGTGGAAGCACCGAACCGGTAGTAGCAGAAGTCATAGCAGACATAGTAGAGGAACTCATGTTTGATCGTGAGGCCATTGTGGACAATGTAGCAAAAAGTTTTGAAAATAAAAAACCGATTAGCGATTTAACAAAAATTTTTTAGTAAAGAGAGCACCACTTGCCCCACGGTGGGCGCCAAATTGTTTTGGTCAAAAATTACCGAAGCAATTAAGTGATCAAATTAGTAAAGTGAGGTAGTGTGCTAGAAATATGTATGAAAAATGTGTTAACAAAATTAGATATGAAAACAGTTTCAGGATACAGCTCAGGATATAGAGCTGTATCTATGATCAAACAATGAGCAAAGGTAAAGTAAATGACACGAGATGTACGAGGAAAGCCCTTGATCAATCTAGATCGCCGGCATAAAACCTCGGGAGCTGACAATCGCAGCTGCCTTGTTCTTCAATTGCTTCAAAAGTCAGGATACAGTGCAGGATGTGGTACGGATCGACTAAGTGTTACAACGAAAATGAAATACAAGTGTGATGTTTGCTATCAGCTAGAGAGTGATTGTATTCGAGAGTGTAAGTGTGAAATGATGTGTGTTCTAAGTTGATCCGACCTCATCTATTTATAGTAAAGATAAAATAACTAACTACCCTAAACTCGTGGGATTCACCGAATATTCCTTCTTGGAACGTTGCAGACCTGGTCTTTCGGGCTCAACGTCTCTTTCTCAACAAATTCGTCCGAGTCTTGAGGAGAAGAAGTCCTTGTGACCGTTAGCAAGCTTCTGCCCTTAATCTGCACATGATTAATTCAATAAGCTTCAGGATATCGCCCAAGATGTCAGCAATATCCTCTTCCAGCATCCTGATTATAAATAAACAAACAAAGGCAGGATATTGGTCAGGATACATCTGTTAAGAAAATGACCCCTAACAGTTACGATTAAAAATCGCCCACCACCGAGAATCGATGATCTATTCGATCAACTTCAAGGAGCTCGATTCTTTTCAAAGATTGATTTACGCTCAGGATACCATCAATTAAAGTATAGGAAGATGACATTCTTAAGACTACTTTCAGAACTTGATATGGTCACTATGAGTTTACAGTCATGCCATTCGGTTTGAAAAATGCTCCAGCTCCACTGATGGATATGATGAACAGGATATGTAAACCATACCTGGATAAATTTGTAATTGTCTTCATAGACGATATACTTATTTCATCCAAGAGTAAGGAAGAGTATGCCAAGCACAAGTACTTCTGACAGTATTGAGAAAGTAAAAGCTTTATGCTAAATTCTCAACATGTGAATTCTGGTTACAAGAGGTACAATTTCTTAGACACCTAATTAATCATGAATGAATTTATGTGGATCCTACAAAGATCGAGGCTGTTACCAAATGGAAAGTCCCTAATTCACCAACGGAAGTGAGAAGTTTTCTTGGATTGGCAGGGTACTAAAGACGTTTTATTAAATATTTTTCTAGAATAGTCATTCCATTAACCAAGCTAACATGCAAATCGGTTAAGTTTGAATGGGGACCAAAACAGGAGGAAGCTTTCAAGATTCTGAAGCAAAAACTAACTAATGCACCAATACTTGCTTTACTAGAAGGAACTGAATATTTCATAGTATACTGTGATGCATCAAAATTAGGATTTGGATTTCTAGACAACTAAAGAAGCATGAAGAAAACTGTAACACCCTTATTAAATAGACTGAATTTAATAACAATTTACATAATTTAAACCAACTTTGTGATTACAAAAGATGTTCTATGTTAACAGCCAACATATTCATGACGCTTACTAACAAGTTTATAAGAAACATCTACTAGTCTTCTACCGACTAGTTTTAAACTTTCAAAACACGGATGACAAATTTACTTAGAACATAAAAAGTGTCTAGATAAGATTTAATTTAGCGCGGAAGCTTCAAAATGTGTGTTCGGTTCTTGAAAGCATGCTTGATCATCATCCGGATAGTCCCCATGATTACCTAAGGTCAAAACCATTTATAAAGTTAGTTTTGACATAGAATTGGAGTGTATAAACAAAATCCAGCATCAAAATATAAAATAAAATAAATTTTTCTGTTCTGAACCTATCGCGTGTCGCGACAGGTAATGCTTCATCCGTCGCGTGTCGCGACAGCTCCCGCGTGTCGCGGGATAACAACAGAAGTCTTCCGCGTGGCGCGGGGGAAGGCTATTTCCAGCAGGTGCAGGTTTGCAACCTGGCAATCTGCCCAGCTCCGAAAATTAACAAAATTCTAACTTTAAATTGTCATAACTTTTTACTCGTTAGTCCGTTTTGACCGATTCTTTTTCCTATGAGTCCATAATAAAATTTCGGATCCAACCATGTGAATTTCACATCGCGGAAACCGATATACCGATAATCGGTTCTCAATTTCCTTATTTCAAATATCCAACCCATTAGTGTAAGTGCATAACTCTTCTTTTCAATTCTTAAGTCTTTTTAGACGATTTTACCCAATTTCCCGGGCTCATAATTTTGGTGCATTCGCACCATTCTATGGCTTTACGTTCCCTTAGAACTAAATACTTGTTTCTTCGGAATTCAAGCATTTCGTTTCAAGCGACCCTTTTCATGTAACTTCTATTGTTTGACCCAAATTCCCGGATTCTTAGACTTAGGTTAATATAACCAATCCGTGGGTGTGGTACAATCCACCATTTAACGAAGTATGAGACTTTCAAGTCTCAACTCTCATGATTCTTTTAAAAGTATCATTTTGACCCGTTTGGCTATTTAGTGAAAACCATCACTTTATTGACAAGCCAAACTAAATTCCAAGTTCTTACTTTGACCCGTTTGATGGTCGAGTGTACTCCGCCACCTTAAGGACGCACCAAACGCATCTATTACACTACAACATCATTTACACACCAAATTCAAACATTTACGCATAATTTAACGAAACATAAGCCACGTACTTGTATAACTAAACAACATTATCAACCAACAATTTTAGTTAACTATTTAGACCCGTTTGTTTGTCGAGTGAACTTCGTCACTTCTATGACATACCAACTCGCAATTGACACTACATTCTCATTAACTTTTCTAAGACTATTATTTATGCATAATGTAACGAAACCGAAGTTACGTACCTTTAAAGCACACCTTTCAAGTGTGTATCACCTCCGGCTTGTCCGCTTGACGTTCCAGATTCTTCGCCTAAAGAGTTCAATTCACAATAAGTTTAGAACTCTTTCACAAGCTTTTAACGCATAATTCTCTACAATGATCAAATCTGCGTTTTTACCCAACTTTTAACATTTTAACCCTCACTTAGGCGTTCCATCAAACACCTAGCGGGTCAGATTTTTGTATAAACAAAAACCAAGTTCATGACTTGTAATTATCATCTAAACTAACTTTAATTAGTCAATTCTACATATATCTTAACATCAATATTTCTGAAATTTATTCTAAATTTCAGATTTGTGTTAGAACAAGATCAAAATTCTAAGGCTTATCAAGTTTTCTTCAAGTTTATTAATCACCTACAATGGTGGTTATAAACTCTATAATTATCATGAAGTCCTTTAACAAGATTTCACCTAAGGTTCATCCCTAGACACCATATCTCTTCTAATTACATTCATGCATGACACAATCAAGCTAAATTTCAAGTTTTCATATTTAACCTAGAACTTGAATTAACTCAAATCATCAAGATTTTACATACCTTATGATCCCCTCAACTAGGTGATCATGAATCCATGCTTGGAAATCGATTTGGACTTGATTTATGCCTTCAATTTATGGTTTTTGTGAGGATTAGGGTTGGGTGAGAACCCCTTGTCGCCCCCTCCTGCTTCTTGGTCGACCAGACATCCCTAGTGGGTGTTTGGTGATATTTTTTTTTATTAAGTTTCAAGTTCTACACAATAGCCCCTCACTTTCATTTAAGTTATAATTTAGGCTTTTCCTATTCATTTGTGTGTTACTACAAGACTCCTAACTAACTGGGTTACTTATCCTAGTTAGCTTATTCTTGTTTATTTCCCACTTTATAATTCTAGTATAAGCTTTATATATTTTCGGGATGTTACAAGTCCACCCCCCTTAAAAAGGGTTTCGTCCCCGAAACCGGAATACGTACCAAATAGTGTAGGGTAGAGCCATTGCATCTCCTCTTCGGACTCCCAGGTGGTATCCGAACCCTTTCTGTATTCCCATTTGACCTTTACTTGGTTGATCACTTGTTCCTCAAACCTTTTGCCTTTCGGTCTAAAATTGCGATTGGTTTTACCGCGTAGTTGAGACTGTTATCCACCTCGATGTCACCGTAGTGGATACGAGAGGTTTCGTCGGCTAGACATTTTCGGAGATGTGATACGTGGAACGTGCTATGTATTCCACTCAGCTCCTCAGGCAGTTCGAGACGGTATGCTACTTTACCAATCCGTTCTATGACTTTAAATTGCCCAATAAACCTCGGGCTTAGTTTCCTTCTTTTTCTGAATCGGATAACACCTTTCCTTGGGGAAGACTTTTAGCATAACTATATCACCTATTTCCTATCCTCTGTCGCCTTTTAGATCGGGTTGTCCTTAGACCATTCAGTCACCGAGTCCGTCAGCATACTTACTTGACGCTAATTTTATGTTAAGAAGCGCTCTACATAGGTCACAACATTATTTTGACTATAACTTGTTTTATCGCCTTGACCAATTGGTCACCATTTTACCCCATACTTCGTTATTTGGGTATACTATAATGCCGTCGTCGGCATTTTGCGTGTTTATATTTTCACGTCTAATAACTCGTATTATAACGTAGCTGTGTTTTGTATCCCTTTTGTGTCCGTGATCACATCACGTCATGTTTAGGTTTATGTTCGCTTTTCATTATTATGAATCTTCCTTTAAATACATCTTCTTACACCTATTGGCGTTAATACCTATATCCTTTAGTATTAACTTGTTGGGATCGAACCCTATCAGAGGAACAGATAATTAAAGCCAAAACTGGATCAGAGCAGTGGATCCAGAATAAGTAGATGTTTACATACAAGTCTCTCCCCTTGAAAGTGATTTCAACATCTGCTGACCTCCTATCTGCTGATCTTGCAAACTGCTGACCTACAACTGCTGCTCAAGTAAAGATTTGATGAAAGACTAAAGCCCTGCTGATTCAATCTACTGCCTTGAGTCAAGCACTGCTGATCCGGACAAGTACTGCTGGGTTCACAACAGTGGAAGGTTGCAGCAGCTGATCTATAGTCTGTTTTGTAATGTAATGTAATAGCAGTAGTTAACATAGCAGTGGTTGTATAGATCAGAGGTTAGAGTTTGTTAGGAGGTTAGATGTCACTTTCATGGTGACGTCAGCTAAGATGCTTAGTGGTTTGCTAGTGCCTATAAATAGTTCAGTACTTTGTACTGTTCTATTAGCTCTTTTGCATCATCGTCTTCTTTGCACGAACAAACAACTGAGCTCTGGCTGAGGGGGAGTTTGCATTCATTCATCAATCATTGTAATCGTTATTGAAATAAATTCAATCTTTCGATTCATTGTGAAAAGATGTTTGATCAAAGTATTACTCTCGTTTGATTGTATGCAAAGTTTGTTTTCATCATAATTCCGCTGCACACTCATCCATTTTCATTTTAATTACAAACATAAAATACAATCAGAATCAAACTCAGATCCAACAATTGGTATCAGAGCTTGGACAGTCAAATTTGATTTAACAATCATTTTGACATAAATAGTTCAGCTCAAAATCGTTGATATCGATAGTTTGTTCGTTTTAGTTGAAAAACAGAGCAAGGTTTAATCACCATTAAAGTTGATTAATCAGTGTCTGTAAAACAACCAAGATGACGTCACAATCACAGGATGATAAGAATAATGTTGGCTCACTTTTTAAACCACCTATGCTTAAAAGAAATGAATACAACATTTGGGAGCGAAGGATGGGTCACATCCTTGCTCAACAGAACACTGGATGTTGGAGGTCTGTTGTTTTTGGTCCCCATGTTCCTATGGTGCCAAGTGCTGAGGATCCAAAGAAGAACGTACCAAAACCTTATGAAAACTATACTGAAACTGATTTTCAAAAGTTCGAACTGGATGCCAAAGCATTTAGCATCATAGCATCTGCATTACCAAATGAGATCTATGCTGGACTGTTGCATTGCAACAGTGCAAAAGAGCTATGGGATGCTTTGAAGGAACAGTTTGGGGGTACTGAAGAAGTTATTGAAAACAATAGGGAAATTCTGAATCAGCAGTATGAAACCTTTTGTCACATTAAGGGTGAAACATTGACCCAACAATTTGAACGGTTCAGTTGTCTCATCAGTGAGCTAAGACTTGTTAAGGTTGAATTTCCAAAATCAACCCAAAATAGCAGGTTTCTTAGATCACTACCTGATAAATGGGACACAATTGCATTTGTGACTAGAAACTCTGTTGAGTTCAAAGATCTGACCCTGACCCAACTTCATGGTAGACTCCTGACCTATGAAAGGGAGTTGAACCAGAAAAAGAAGCTGCAAGAGTCTGGGAAAGCTACTGATGATTACTTATTCGGTAGCACAGCTCTTCTGGGTCAGGAAGAATCTGGTGGCAGTAGTAAGGAACAGGGTTATGATCATTTCATTGATATAACAGCTGGTGGTAACTTTACCAACCCTGATTCTCACTCTGCAAACTATGCTTTCACTGCAAACACTGAAAACCAGATGTCAGATAATTTGTGCTTTGAACTCAATGATTTACAACATTTTGATCCCACTGACTTAAAGGAAATGGACATCCTGCACCAATTGGCTTTGCTCAGTGTCAGAACTAGCAAATTCCACAAAAGAACAGGGCGAAAATTCCCAGGTTTACATGGGAATCTGAGGGTTGGGTTGGATAAATCGAAAATCAAGTGTTACAAGTGTAATAGGTTGGGAAATTTCGCTAGGGAATGCAGGAGTCAAACTACTGGTCCTATAATCACTCACCCTAGCTCAAATCCTAGACCTCAAAACCAAAGCACTGTGCACTATACCCAATATACCCCTGCAGCCCATGTTAACACTGCTCATTATGCTGCTGCCCCTGTGCCTGTGCACTATGTCCAAACCACTGTTCCACAGATTCAATATGTTCAAACCCCTGTCCCCCAGGCACAAGTGCAACCTGCACCTCAAACTGCTGCTCCAGCAGTGGTACAACCAGATCAGCAAAGCTTTTTCACTCAAGGCTTTGTTGACTGGAGCAGCATGCCTGATGAGCTTAGTGATGAAAATTTTGCACTCTATGCTTCAAATGAACCTTCTAATGATGAATTTTGTTTGATGGCTTTAGAGTCAATACCAGAGGGGATTGAAACTGAAGGTGAACAGCTAAGTGATGAAACAGTGGATGAGGTGACTGAAGCAGTTGTTAATGCAGTTGCTGGTGAACTGCTGCTGGGAGAAAATTCAGAAACCCTGATTGAACCACTGACAGACCCATGGTCCAAAGAGGACAAAGAAGAAGAGAAAATTGAGAAAGCAGGTGAGATAGAAGAAAGAGCTGATGATGAAGAAAATCATCAATGTGATTGTGCAATGATGGCTGCTGCCAAGGTATCACCTCAAGTTCTTGAAAAACTGTGTTCTGACAATTGCATTATTGCTTTTGCTAACATCAAAGAGGTAAATGAAAACATTCGGGATAAAATCTTAACTGATGAAGTCAAATTTGAAAGATCTTTAAAAGAACTTAAAAACAAATTGACTGAAAAGGAAAAAGAGATCAGCAGTTTGAAAGAAGAACAAAGCATAACCAAAACTCAACTCCAAACTATGGTAGAAAAATACCAAGTTTGCAAAAAGGAGTTGGAGTCCACCTAGATCACATGTGAGAGATGGGTGGAATCATGCAAAGGGTATGAGGTTATGCTTGAAAAACAGATAAAAAGCAATGTGAAATTTGGTGTTGGTTATAGAAAACATGATGATGAAACCACTGCTTTTGGAAAATCTGTTCAAACCACTGATGTAACCACTGAGTTCATCCCCACAAACAAGAATGGCCAAGAAGTGAAAATCACTGACAAACTTGGTAACAAAATCACACTTGACAGACCAGTGGGATCCTCTACTTTTGAGGAGCTTGAAGATTATTAGTTTAAACCAAAATGGTCTGATGAGTGTGATATTCTTGAAAATTTCAAGCCAATGGACTTTACATCAACTGATGGTGTTAAAGCTCCAAAAGCTAAGGTCATACCTCTCAAGGACATCCCAGCAGTGGTTAAAACCTCTGCTGCAAAGGAGTCTGAAAAGAGAAAGAAGAAAGAAAAAATTGATAACTTTTTTTTGTGAATTCTGTGAGAAAAGGAATCATCTAACAAAAGACTGTTTCCACTTAAAAGCTTATGATTTAAACAGAACAAGTGTCATTGTTTCAGCTGAAAGTTGCATTGTTTGTGGTAAAACAAACCACAAAACTCAAGCATGTGTGTATCTCAAAAACTTTGATGTGAAAAAGAATGAGTACATTGCTAAAACATCCTTGAGTCTATCATCACCATGAACATCTGTCAAATTCACCAAGAAACAACCACTGTTTGTGCCAGTTCAAACAGCTGAACCAAACATCTGTCATAAGAGATGTTCAGGTTACTGATGCACCCCCTGCCAATCAATTCAGAAAAGGCAAAGAAAAACAGTCTTACCAAAGGATTCCACACGTTTATGAGACCTACAAAAGGCCCTCTAAACCTAAAGTGAACAGGCATCCTTTTGGTTACCAACAGGTGATTGGTCAAGACCCCCAACAGTGATTAGCAAGAAACAGTACTAAAACTGTCCAAACCCCTGACCTAACCACTGTCCATCATTCTGCATCCATCCCAGACACTGTTGAGACCCCATCCAAAGCCCTGCTGGCTTTGGAGACCCTAATGAACTAATCCTTTACTTCATGTGCAGGGAGCTTCTGCATGCTTTGATAGTCTTTGGTATGTAGATAGTGGAGGCTCCAGGCAGATGACAGGATGTAAAGCCCTCCTCAAAGACTTTAAAATCCATGGAGGGGGTGATATATCCTTTGGTAATAATAGTAAAGGGAAAGTTTTGGGGTCTGGTACAGTGCAGTTTGGAAATGTAAAATTTGAAAATGTCAATCTGATAGACAATCTAAAATTCAACCTTCTGAGTGTGTCCCAAATGAGTGACAAAGGGTTTGGGTCATTCTTCACAAAAGATTGTTGTAGGATTGTTGGACCAGAAATGGTCAAAAAGATTGAAGCAATAATCAAAACTGGTCAAACAAAACTTGTTGCTCAAAGAAGTGGCAATGTTTATGTTGTTGATATGTCAAAAGAGTGTCCCAGAACTGATGCCTGTCTGTTCTCAGCTGCCTCTAACAAAGAGACAGAACTTTGGCACAGAAGGCTGGGGCACACAAATCTTAAGACAATCACTGTAATTTCAAAAAATGGTTTGGTGAGAGGCCTACCACAAAAATTGTTTTCATGCCCTGAACATTGCATTTCCTGCTTAAAAGGAAAACAACATAAGAGTTCTTACAAGTCCATTGAAGAGTCCAAAACAACCCAGTGTTTGCAAATGCTACACATGGATTTGTTTGGCCCAGTTCAAGTCATGAGCCTCAAAAAGAAAAGATATTGTTTGGTTATTGTTGATGACTTTTCTAGGTTTACATGGACTTTCTTTTTACACTCAAAAGATGAGACTGCAGGCATTTTGCAAGACTTTGTGACACAGGTTGAAAAGCAATTTGACCATCCAGTGAAAAGCTTCAGGAGTGACAATGGCACAGAATTTAAAAATAAGGAGTTGGATGCCTTCTGTGTGAAGAAAGGGATTGTAAGGCAGTACAGCATCCCTAGGACACCAGACCAAAATGGGGTTGTTGAAAGAAAGAACAGAACGTTGATTGAGGCTGCCAGAACTATGCTTGCAGATTCAGGTTTGCCATTAACTTTCTGGGCAGAGGCAGTAAACACTGCTTGTTATGTCCAGAACAGAGTTTTAATAAACCCCAGGCACAAAAAGACTGCTTATGAAATTCTGTATAAAATCAAACCACTGATCTCATATTTCAAGGTGTTTGGCTGCCCATGCTTTATTTTGAACTTAAAAGATTCCATTTCAAAATTTGCAGCCAAAATTGATGGTGGTTATCATCTGGGATACTCAACCACTGCCAAGGCCTACAAAGTGTTCAATACACGGACCAAGGCAGTGGAGGAGACTTTGAATGTTAAGTTCAATGAACTTTCATCAATGAAAATCCCAGCAAATCCTGCACATCTGTTTGATCTTGAAAAAATTACTTTTGAAAATACTGCTGTCAAGACTAACAGTGCAGGTCCTTCAGAGGATACAACACCAGACTATGGGTATGAAATCATCATCCCTCAAAGGTCTGCCACAAAGGGAAAAGCATCAGCTGTTCAAAACAGTTGTCAAAGCTCTACCACTGCTACCTCAACAGTTGTTGACCAAAGTAGCCCATCAACCACTGCTTCCACATCCTCAAACACTACTGAAAAAAGTACTCAAACAGTGGATAAAAGTCAGCAGTTGTCTACTTCATTACCTCCTATTCCACCACCTTTTGAAGCCACTGCTGGATCATCAAAGTCCCCAGCAGTGGTTAGCTCAGATGATACACATTTGCAGCCTTCACCAACAAATGCCATCATACCATACCAAGGAGATTTAATCTTCTTGAGATCTCATCCACCTGATCAAATCATTGGCAACATCAATGAACTCACAAGAAGCCAAACCCAAAACATTTGGCTATTTGCTGGTTTTCTATCACTCCATCAGCCAGTCAAGTACCAAGAGGCACTGAAAGACAATAGCTGGGTAGAAGCCATGCAAGAGGAGCTCCAACAGTTTAAAAGACAACAAGTATGGGAGCTTGTACCACTGCCAGAAGAGGTTAGTCCCATTGGCACAAAGTGGGTCTTCAAGAACAAAACTAATGAGAGGGGTATTGTTGTCAAGAATAAAGCCAGGCTTGTGGTTCAAGGTTACAGACAGGAAGAGGGGATTGATTATGATGAAACATTCGCCCCTGTTGCAAGATTGGAAGCCATTAGACTGTTCCTGGCCTTTGCTGTCAACCACAACATGAAGGTGTTTCAAATGGATATCAAAAGTGTTTTTCTCTATGGTACAATTCAAGAAGAGGTATATGTTTGTCAACCTCCAGGTTTTGAGGATCCATTTTATCCAGATCATGTCTACAGGCTAAACAAAGCCTTGTATGGCCTGAAACAAGCACCAAGGGCCTGGTATGAAACTCTTTCCAACTTCCTTCTCTCAAATGGTTTCAAAAGAGGTACCATTGATAAAACACTGTTTCTAAAATGGAGAGGGAAGGATTTAATGATTGTCCAGATTTATGTGGATGACATTATTTTTGGAAGCACATGTAACTCAATGTGTGAAGAGTTTAGAGAACTCATGACAGCTGAGTTTGAAATGAGTGCAATGGGTGAGCTGCAATGCTTCCTTGGTCTCCAAGTTCAGCAAATGCAAAATGGAACTTTCATTCATCAAAGCAAATATGCTAAAGAACTTTTGACAAAATTTGATATGAATGATTGTAAACCATGCAGCACACCCATGGCAACAAATAAGCTTGTCATGTCTGATGAAAAGGATGAGCTGATTGACCAAACTTTATATAGAAGCATGATTGGGTCTTTATTGTACCTAACTGCATCTAGACCAGACATCATGTTTGCAACATGTGTTTATGCAAGAAGTCAATCAACTCCCAGAAAATCAAATCTCATTGCTGTAAAAAGGATATTCAGATACATAAAAGGTGCTCCCACACTTGGTATCTGGTATCCAGCTAATGGGAATATCAAGCTTTCAGGCTTTTCAGACAGTGACTTTGCTGGATGTAACACCACAAGGAAGTCCACATCAGGAGGGTGCCAGTTTCTAGGTGATTGCTTGGTTTCTTGGGAAAGCAAAAAGCAAGCAGCAGTTTCAACATCCACTACTGAGGCTGAATACATTGCTGCTGCAAGCTGTACAGCCCAACTCCTGTGGCTTCAGAATCAGTTACTGGATTTTGGTATCACTGCCTTAAAGACACCACTCATGTTGGACAGCCAGGCAGCAGAAAATATCATCAAAAATCCAGTTTCTCACTCTACCACCAAACACATCGACATCAGACATCACTTTGTGAGGGATTGCTATGAAAAAGGTTTGATTTCTCTGCATCATGTCCCAACTAAAGACCAACTGGCAGATGTGCTCACAAAAGCACTTGATACAGCCACTTTTGAAAGCTTGGTCTCTTGGATTGGGATGCTGAACATGGAATAACAAGCAACATCTTGTTTTTCTATGAATAAAAGCAACAAAATGTTTTCAGAAAATCAAAAATCCATCCATAAAAATAGCTAACAATGAAATTTTCATTAAAATCCTTAAAAGTCTGCCATAACCATTGATTGTTCAAAAGACTGCTCTACTTCAAAAGCCTGTCCACTGCTGAAAGTCAACCCCTGTTCTCTCATTCCTTTGATAAACTCTGTTGTTCTAAAGCAGTGTCTTATCCACTGATATGCTATCCACTGCTTTAAATACCACTGCTTTCATCAGTCACTTTCATAAAAGTACTATCCTTCACTTTCACCAGGGGTTGTCACGTGGGCAGTACATAGTGGTCAGACCTTTTGTAACGGCTGCCACGTCAGCATTCACTTTCTTCCCTATAAAAATCCCCCACTCACCACCAAAACAGGGTTTTACTGTCGAATTGAATTCTTAAAAATTATCTTCTCAAAGCAGTTTTTCATCTCATCCTTCACAAATTTCTTCGATCATTCTCTTCAAAAATGACAAAATCGAAGCCATCCACAAAACCCACTTCCAAATCATCATCGAAAACAGCCTCTCAAAAGGCAATCTCCACTGCAATCCCATATAAACCATCTCACAATCTCCTGGGTCTTCTCACAAAACCAGGAACCACCAATGTTTTTGATTCCATCATTGACACCATGGCAAAATCAAAGTACAAAACTTTGTTTACCGCCGATGCACCAATCTATTTGGAGACCCAAAGAGAGTTTTGGAAGAATGCAACCCTTGACAAACAAGGAGACATTGCAACCACCATACACTCTTCTATAAAGGGTAAAGCTGTCCAAATCACGCCACAATCCATTTCAGAGGTCTTTCAACTCGATGATCAGGAAGGTAAAACTTCTTTCACTAAAAACGAGTTACAAACTGACTTCATTGAAAGAGGGTATGAAGCCACAATGATGAAGAAACTTACTTTACAAAAAGGTTATTTTCCTTCTGCAACCAGATTTTTATTTCATACCCTCCTACTATGTGTTTCAAACAAAACCACCTCTTTCAATGAAATCCCTTTAAAGATTCAAAATCTGGGATATGCAATTCTTCATGAAGAAAATTTTAACTATTCTCGGGAAATCTTTAAAGATTTGGTTAATAATGTTGAAACAAAATCATTCTTACTGTTTCCAAGGTTTTTAAGTTACTATTTTGAAAAGAAATTCAGTAAGGATGATTTAGCATCAATAATTCAAGGTGATTCTACTCAAATAAACAGTTTAACAACTGAAACTTTTTCAAGAATGTTAGCACCTTGCAAAACACAAGCAGAGATGCCTGAGCAGCTTTTAGCAGCTACCACTGCTCCTTAGGTATCTGCTGCTGAGCCCACTGCTCAAGGTGATCAAAGCAGCAGCACAACTGCTTTGAAACCCACACCTAAATTCACCAAAAAGGCAAAAAGAAAATCTCAAAAACCCCCAAAACCCATCAAAAAGGAAACTCTGGAGGATGAGATACCAGAGATACTGCCTATGACAGCACAAATGTCACAAGAAACCACTGCTGCTACTTCCTCACAGCAGTTGGTACAAATATCTCAACCCATAACGGAAACTCCTCCTGCTTCTTCACAAAAAGAACAGGTTGTACACATAGGGCCACCATATCATGATGCTCTGAAACCACTTGGTTTCATCATCCACAGCTCAATGCCCGGAGCAAATCCTATTTCTACACCAAACCTCATATCCAAAATTCCATCAGAAACTAAACTGCTGTTGGATGCAATTGATTTGAACCAGGCCCTAAACAGTCCTTCTCAATCACCCATCAATGAGAATCAAACTCAACATATGACTGTGCCTGATGTATCATTCCTTGCTAACCCACCAACACAACCTGAGGAGGTTACACCCCTTGAGTTACAAGTAACTCTTGGTGGTAATCCAAGTGAAGCAGCCACTACAACTGTTGAACCCACTGGTTTACAGTTGGACAGTGGTTACATCAATAAGACTTCCTTGGAGGCAATTCCTTTTATAGCACCTCTGCCAACCACCAGTGGATTTATTTATCCTACTGGCAACATCAAAAGGTTGTCAAGTGTTGAAGGAAGAAGACCCCAGTACCAAGAAAAAGGGGCATCAGTGGTTAATGTTTGGAGTATACTCCCTACCTCTACCACTGATAAAACCACTGTTAGTGGGAAATCAGATGATCCCATTAAATTGGGTGATGGTTTAAAGTACCAGAAATTGACGGATCATGTTGAAAAGCTTGATAACTCTGTTGCAGACCTCAAAGATATGTTACAATAGTTGTTACAAGTACAAAAGGTACAATCAACTGCTATTCCATCTCAAGCACCTGCTCCACAACAGGCACCTGCTACAAATGAGCTCTGGAATTTATTTCAACCTTTTCTCCATCAACAAGCACAAATAGCAGATCAGCAACGTGAAAAACATGTTCAACAGCTGAGAAATGCAATGGAGTCCAGGTTCAAGAACACTCAGGTTGATCTAAAGGCTCTCAAAACTCAGATCCTGCACACCACTGGCACTGCTCCTCCAACAGTTCTATTCATTGATCAACTTCCCCCAGCTAATGCCAAAAAGGGGGAGAAAATTCAGGAGTGGAAAAAGAAGGGAATAGAGGATGGTCTTTACATTGAACCAGAAAATGCAAACATGACCAAACAGATCCCTCTGCCAGATGGAAGCAAGAAAATTGATGTGACCACAAATGCACTGGCAGAAGCAGTTGCAAGTGTAAAAAGGGATAGAGAGGCCAAAAAGAAAGCCAGGGTGGATTATCCGGATCAGGGTACTTCAGGATCAAAAGATGATGAAAATCTTGTTGATGAAAAGAAGAAGCCTATAAGAAGAGTAAGGCTACCCAAATCCATTCCAACCAGACGTTCAAAGTCTGCTCCAAAACCACCACCTAAAACAGCTGCTGTAACTCCTGTTGTATCAACTACAGTCGGTACTTCAGTGGTTTCAACATCTGCTCCCACTTCAACACACACCAAATCCACTGCTTTACCACCATCACCACCAAAAACAAAATCACCTCCTGCCAAAAGGCAGAAGACAGTAGTTGTTACAACATCTGCTGTAAAGACAACAGTGGTTGGAACACCAGTTGTTTCAACAACTGTTAGTCAATCACAAACCACTGCCACTACATCCACCACCACTGTTCCATCCAAAACATCATCAGCCCCTCCTCAAACAAAGAGGAGAAGGCTAATTCTCAAAGATGATGACACTTTACCACCACAAACATCTTCAAAATCTTGAGCTCTTGTCACAATACCAAAACCTGTTCCTCTCTCTTCAGTTCAAATGTACAAGCCCTTACCTCCTGCAGGTGTTCAATTTCCTCTTGAACTAGCAGCTGTTAGAGAAGAAATAAAATCTTTTTACTATGAAGATGACCCTGCCAAAAGGAGTTTGCCATCAATAAAAGGATATCCCTGGCCTAAAAATGTTGATGAATATTTGGAAATCAAGGCCAAGCAAGCAGAGGATATCTCAAAAAGAAACACACAAGGAAAATCTGACAAAGAAATTTCAAGAAACTATCAATATTTGCTCACACAGGTCAGATCCCTAGAACAATTTGCAAAAAATGTCAGTCAACAAATTTCAGAAAGAGCAGCTGAAAGTTTGAAGAAAGACTACATTGAAAGCATCATGGCTCACAAGAAGTACAAAGGAGAGAAATACATGTACAAAGAGTGGACTGTTCCTGAGCTTGAAAATGAAGCAGCAAGAATTCAAGACATGATAAAAAGGAAAGTCACTCACACTCCTCCTGTCTGGGCAAAGTTTAGAAAGAATGTACCTAACAAACAGGTAGAACTGAAAAGAATGAAAGAAAAACTGGTTGCTGCTGAATATGGAAACAAAAGACAAATTGCTAGATGGAAAGAAGATGTGGTCAGGATCACCTACAAAAGGTTGGAGGAACTAAGAAAGAAAGATCCAAATGTTCCTCAAAAGCCTGACTATCCTGAAGCAGAGGTTTCAAAAAGACCAACAAAGCTGCAAATCAGGAGAGCCACTGCTCCAACTGGTGCTGCCATCTATAAAAGAAGGGCACACAAACAGTTGAGAGGTGAAACCATCCAAGAGATGATAAAAGGAGATGACCTTGTAAAAGAAGGCATTAAGAAAATGATCATAGAAACTCTTGGTTTGGATCAAACTGCAAGTACTGCTCAGCCAGTTATGAATAGGCCAGCCTCACCAAATACCTCTGCGAATAATCATCTCCCAAGAAACCCACCAGGCTCAAAAATACAAAAGTGGGAAACTGACAAACATACCTGCGTATTGACTTTGCTCATGTCTGGTGGAGAAGTGGAGAAATTATCAAGGGAACAAGCTCTTGGCCTGAGTCTTGAAGATTTGCAGGATCTCCTTGATCTTCCACTTAGCAGGGATGATGAAGACACAGATGCCCTAGACTTTGAATTACAATTTAAAGGTCAGATAAGGGAACTGTTGATGAGGCAATAAAGAATTCCACAATAATGAAGAGTTTTGGCATTATCTGTTCCAGGGGGAGATTGTTGGGATCGAACCCTATCAGAGGAACAGATAATTAAAGCCAAAACTGGATCAGAGCAGTGGATCCAGAATAAGCAGATGTTTACATACAAGTCTCTCCCCTTGAAAGTGATTTCAACATCTGCTGACCTCCTATCTGCTGATCTTGCAAACTGCTGACCTACAACTGCTGCTCAAGTAAAGATCTGATGAAAGACTAAAGCCCTGCTGATTCAATCTACTGCCTTGAGTCAAGCACCGCTGATCCGGACAAGTACTGCTGGGTTCACAGCAGTGGAAGGTTGCAGCAGCTGATCTATAGTCTGTTTTGTAATGTAATGTAATGTAATAGCAGTAGTTAACATAGCAGTGGTTGTATAGATCAGAGGTTAGAGTTTGTTAGGAGGTTAGATGTCACTTTCATGGTGACGTCAGCTAAGATGCTCAGTGGTTTTCTAGTGCCTATAAATAGTTCAGTACTTTGTACTGTTCTATTAGCTCTTTTGCATCATCGTCTTCTTTGCACGAACAAACAACCGAGCTCTGGCTGAGGGGGAGTTTGCATTCATTCATCAATCATTGTAATCGTTATTGAAATAAATTCAATCTTCCGATTCATTGTGAAAAGATGTTTGATCAAAGTATTACTCTCGTTTGATTGTATGCAAAGTTTGTTTTCATCATAATTCCGCTGCACACTCATCCATTTTCATTTTAATTACAAACATAAAATACAATCAGAATCAAACTCAGATCCAACATAACCCTTTTTCTAATTTCTCCCTCGGTATTTATAGGTGTTAGAACATCGTTTCTTTACTAAAACTGAATTTTAGTTTAATGCTTTTCCCTTTAACCATGTCGATTAATCATATCAGAAATTGACGACAAGAATTATTCTTCTCCGTTATCATTTTACGCGGGAACTCATGACTGGTTCCCATGCTATACATTATCGACCCGCAGATTCCTTTACTTAGCTTCGTAAGCTATTTTATTAGGTCTTCACCTTTTTAGAGTGAGACCCTATAGTTTGTTCCGTTGTATTTGTGACCCGATGTTCATTTTGGTCCCGTAGACCTTTACATTGTTTATAACCTGAAGGTTATGGTGATCCCATGGATCGTCTTCTTTTCATATCTTTATTTAATGGTATAAGTATACATATGGCGTTAAGGCACCCCCTTTTTATGTTTAGAATAAATAAATTTTTGCTTTCAACATTTCATTTGACCTTGACCGTAGTCTAAAACTATACTCATTTTCTTCCGGATTATCTTTCCGACCCTATGACTTCTTATGTCACCTTCGCGTTGGTTTATTTTACTCATACCGTTATTTGGTTTATGGCCCTATTTCCTTTCAACCCATTACCGGGTTCGTTATCTTAATGTTTTTTTTAACACCCCGATTTTATTGGTTTGCGTTTTCCTTTCCATATTCTTTTACGACCTATCACATAGGTTCAGTAATAATTCGCACTTTCATTATTCAGGTTGCTCTTACTTGGAATATCAAGTATTACACTTTATTCGGTCCGTCCAATATTAAAATAGTTGGACATAACTATCGAAATTTCTGTTTTGCGAAATTTCATCGTCTCTTAGTTATAGTTCTTAATCCGAGTCTTTTGACTTTTAATCTGGGTCACCGTCTCTTGGTTTACGCATATATCCGTATCCCTACCCATCTATCGGTTATTTTACCGAAGTCATTATTAGAGTCATCATTCTGACATGCATTAAGATTTCGTTTTGATTTATTCAGTGGTATTAGCGTAACCTGCCGCCTTTATTCCACCGATTCCTTAATTCTTCCATTTATTTTGTTTGACTTGTTCTGATGAACTTTATTACTTATAATAGTCAAACTTTATCCTTGTGCCTTAACATTCTTGTTTGTTAGTTTATAATTTTAATTACCTTGACTCTTATGCCTTCCCTTGGGCTTATTACCTTAATGTAATATGCTCCCATTATCCGACTTCCGTTTACCTTTATTATCAAGCATTTTGCTTATTTGATTCGAACACCACCTTTCTGTTGTTAGCGACCCTTAGGTCTATTTCCTTTGCTAATGTTCCGAAGGCCCATTTCTCAAGTCTTATTTGGTAAAACCACTGTCATGGTTATACGGCTTTTGGGGTTTACCCGTTCTCATTCTAACACTTTCATAAAGTTTATTTTACTAGGCTTTTATATAATCACATCCATTACTGCGATCACTGTTCTTCCTCATTAGGGTTCGATTAATAATGTATTACTTGTATGGTTACTCCTACCCAAGTTTCTAAATTTGCATTTATTGATACTTTATTATTCATAATAGCGAATAATACGCATCATTTATTTAACTTATTTTTTGCGGATATTCTCGATCCGAGTCTTAATTTCTTATCTTTAACCTTAATCCTATTGCAATAATAACAAAATTAATTCACTTAATTTTATTATTGTTTATCGTTGTATGAAATTTATCCACATCATTTGTTGATGTAAATGACGCTCCTACGCGTTTTATTTAGTTCAGCCAAGTTTATAACCTTGTCTTCGCCATTTATTATTATTGCACTTTCCGGGTTCGAGTGTAATTACACTCCTTCCCAACACAAGGTTTATTCACTTCATTAATTTCCCGGGTTCGAGTGTACACGCACTCCTTCCCATTGCAATATCTATCGAGATCACTTTTACCTCGATGCTCAACGTACAGTTTCAGCACCTCTTATAAACAATAGAACTTTTATTATTATCTATTTCTATTTTTTTTCAAAGCCTTGGTAATTTCGTTAACACTAATGTAGGATGTTAAATTAATCGGTATAAAACAAACGATTTATTTCCACTCGTAATAATTAAAAATTCATACTGAAATTTAATCTACAAGAGTATACCTGAAACGACATCAGGTTCAGCTTTAGCCTCCGTGGCTGTTATATAAAATAACTTTGTCCTTGATTTCTTGGCATCAAACCTTGTGTCAGTTGTGTCCTTGATTCTGAGCCTCTCTGGACAATTAGACTTTTTATGTCTTGGCTTACCACATGTGCCCTTGTGAATTTTTCCGCAAACTCTGCACTGATGTAACACACTTTTTGTAACCCCCTTCTTGGGAGCTTTATTATACTTGGACTTCTTTAAGGATCTTGGATTCATATCCAACACCCTCCTTTCTTCTATTTCTTGTAGTATGCTGTCTTTCAATTCAGCCATCATATCGTTCACCACCGGCACGATTGTGGTTTGTAATCTATCAATATACTGTGATAGACCATTTTCTAAAGCTTTTCCGACCGTCTCGGAAATCTTAGCTTTCATTTGTTCAGTCAATTGACATGTCGAATCATCTCCAGTTACTCCAGACATTTCTTTAACTGAAACATCCATCACGATTTATCAATAATTATTTCATTCATTTCCATCTTATTATACGGGAATTTATATTATTCTAACTCAGTCATAAATAATGTGTTATTCTTTTTCGGTTAGGTCAAGTGTATATCTTGCCTTACCTTTCTTACTTAGTGTATTTTCCCGGGTTCAAGCGTACTTATACACCCCTCCATCTTTACGTCATCTTGAAACTGAAATGTTTACACTAATTGTTAAACATTTCATTTATGACATATGCGTCATTCATTTTGATCTAGCCAAGTTCACCACTTGCTTAAACCATTTATGCTTAGTGCATTTTTCCAGGTTTGAGTGTGTAAACACGCACTTCCCGTGTATATCAATTCAAATTTCCTTTTTCTAGTAAGTCTACTAAAGCAATTAATTCTTACCGGACGATCGATCAAGCTTGAACCGAACACTTTGTTAACAACCTTGAGCTCTGATTACAAACTTGTAACACCCTTATTAAATAGACTGAATTTAATAACAATTTACATAATTTAAACCAACTTTGCGATTACAAAAGATGTTCTATGTTAACAGCCAACATATTCATGACGCTTACTAACAAGTTTATAAGAAACATCTACTAGTCTTCTACCGACTAGTTTTAAACTTTCAAAACACGGATGACAAATTTACTTAGAACATAAAAAGTGTCTACATAAGATTTAATTTAGCGCGGAAGCTTCAAAATGTGTGTTCGGTTCTTGAAAGCATGCTTGATCATCATCCAGATAGTCCCCATGATTACCTAAGGTCAAAACCATTTATAAAGTTAGTTTTGACATAGAATTGGAGTGTATAAACAAAATCCAGCATCAAAATATAAAATAAAATAAATTTTTCTGTTCAGAACCTGTCGCGTGTCGCGACAGGTAATGCTTCATCCGTCGCGTGTCGCGACAGCTCCCGCGTGTCGCGGGATAACAACAGAATTCTTCCGCGTGGTGCGGGGGAAGGCTATTTCCAGCAGGTGCAGGTTTGCAACCTGGCAATCTGCCCAGCTCCGAAAATTAACAAAATTCTAACTTTAAATTGTCATAACTTTTTACTCGTTAGTCTGTTTTGACCGATTTTTTTTCCTATGAGTCCATAATAAAATTTCGGATCCAACCATGTGAATTTCACATCGCGGAAACCGATATACCGATAATCGGTTCTCAATTTCCTTATTTCAAATATCCAACCCATTAGTGTAAGTGCATAACTCTTCTTTTCTATTCTTAAGTCTTTTTAGACGTATTTACCCAATTTCCCGGGCTCATAATTTTGGTGCATTCGCGCCATTCTATGGCTTTACGTTCCCTTAGAACTAAATACTTGTTTCTTCGGAATTCAAGCATTCCGTTTCAAGCGACCCTTTTCATGTAACTTCTATTGTTTGACCCAAATTCCTGGATTCTTAGACTTAGGTTAATATAACCAATCCGTGGGTGTGGTACAATCCACCATTTAACGAAGTATGAGACTTTCAAGTCTCAACTCTCATGATTCTTTTAAAAGTATCATTTTGACCCGTTTGGCTATTTAGTGAAAACCATCACTTTATTGACAAGGCAAACTAAATTCCAAGTTCTTACTTTGACCCGTTTGATGGTCGAGTGTACTCCGCCACCTTAACAATGCACCAAACGCATCTATTACACTACAACATCATTTACACACCAAATTCAAACATTTACGCATAATTTAACGGAACTTAAGCCACGTACTTGTATAACTAAACAACATTATCAACCAACAATTTTAGTTAACTATTTAGACCCGTTTGTTTGTCGAGTGAACAAACATCATTTACACTTCTATGACATACCAACTCGCAATTGACACTACATTCTCATTAACTTTTCTAAGACTATTATTTATGCATAATGTAATGAAACCGAAGTTACGTACCTTTAAAGCACACCTTTCAAGCGTGTATCACCTCCGGCTTTTCCGCTTGACGTTCCGGATTCTTCGCCTAAAGAGTTCAATTCACAATAAGTTTAGAACTCTTTCACAAGCTTTTAACGCATAATTCTCTACAATGATCAAATCTGTGTTTTTACCCAACTTTTAACATTTTAACCCTCACTTAGGCGTTCCATCAAACACCTAGCGGGTCAGATTTTTGTATAAACAAAAACCAAGTTCATGACTTGTAATTATCATCTAAACTAACTTTAATTAGTCAATTCTACATATATCTTAACATCAATATTTCTGAAATTTATTCTAAATTTCAGATTTGTGTTAGAACAAGATCAAAATTCTAAGGCTTATCAAGTTTTCTTCAAGTTTATTAATCACCTACAATGGTGGTTATAAACTCTATAATTATCATGAAGTCTTTTAACAAGATTTCACCTAGGGTTCATCCCTAGACACCATATCTCTTCTAATTACATTCATGCATGACACAATCAAGCTAAATTTCAAGTTTTCATATTTAACCTAGAACTTGAATTAACTCAAATCATCAAGATTTTACATACCTTATGATCCCCTCAACTAGGTGATCATGAATTCATGCTTGGAAATCGATTTGGACTTGATTTATGCCTTCAATTTATGGTTTTTGTGAGGATTAGGGTTGGGTGAGAACCCCTTGTCGCCCCCTCCTGCTTCTTGGTCGACCAGACATCCCAAGTGGGTGTTTGGTGATATATATATTTTTTTATTAAGTTTCAAGTTCTACACAATAGCCCCTCACTTTCATTTAAGTTATAATTTAGGCTTTTCCTATTCATTTGTGTGTTACTACAAGACTCCTAACTAACTGGGTTACTTATCCTAGTTATCTTATTCTTGTTTATTTCCCACTTTATAATTCTAGTATAAGCTTTATATATTTTCGGGATGTTACAAAAACTATATAACACATGATCTGGAGTTAGGAGCGATAAGTTTTGCCCTCAAGATTTGGAGACATTATCTTTACAGTAGTAAGTTTACTATCTTCACTGATCATAAAAGTTTAAGATATATTTTCAGGAAAAAAGAATTGAACATGAGACAAATACGTTGGATAAAGATCCTTAGTGACTACGATTGTGATATCCAATATCACGCAAGAAAAGCTAACGTAGTAGCTGATGCTCTAAGTCAAAAGTATCATGAGAAGCCAAAAAGTGTATGTGGTCTCAGATTAAACCTGCAGATAGACCTAATGGAACAATTGAAAAAGATTCAGGAAGCAGCAATCAAGAATGATGCCGAAGGATTAAAAGAAATGATGAAACAATTAGAAAAAGGAATAGACGGAATTTGGAAATTCCATAAGAAAAGAATTTGGGTACCTATCCAAGGAAATCTACGTAACCGAGTTTTAGAAGAAGCTCACAAATCCAAGTATACGATGCACCCTGGAAGTGACAAGATGTATCAAGATTTAAAGAAAATTTTTTGGTGGGTAGGAATGAAAAAGGACATATCAAGTTATGTTTCTAAATGTTTAGCTTGCTCACAAGTTAAAGCTGAACATCAGAAACCTTTAGGTTTACTTCAGTAATTAGAGATGCCAGTTTAGAAATGGGAACTGATAACAATGGACTTTGTTACCAAACTACCCAAGACACGAAAAGGTAACGACACAATCTAGGTGATTGTAGATAGATTAACTAAATCTGTACATTTCTTACCAATGAAGGAAACTTTCAGTATGGAACGATTAGCTAAGCTGTATGTGGATGAAATAGTCTCATTACATGGAATCCCTTTATCTATTGTGTCCGACAGAGATAGTCGTTTTACTTCTCAAATGGATGGACAAAGCGAAAGGACGATTCAGACTTTGGAAGATATGCTTAGAGCTTGTGTGATAGACTTTGGAGGAAGTTGGGACAATCATTTACCCTTGATAGAATTTTGTTACAACAATAGTTATCATACAAGCATTAATGTTGCACCATTTGAAGCACTCTTTGGACGAAAATGCCGAACTCCTGTATGTTGGGCATAAATAGGAGAAAAGCAATTTTCAGAACCTGAAATTTTACAAGAAACGCCTGACAAAATAATTCAAGTCAATGAAAGACTGAAAACAGCACGAGAGCGTCAAAAGAGTTATGCAGCGAATCGTCGAAAGCCATTAGAATTTCAAGTTGGAGACAAAGTACTATTAAAAGTTTCACCTTAAAAAGGAGTTATTAGATTTGGTAAGAAAGGAAAGTTAAGTCCAAGGTACGTTGGACCTTTTGAAATTATCAAACGAATAGGACTAGTAGCTTATCAGCTACAGTTACCTGAAGAAATGGCAGGAGTACTGAGGTATTTCATGTATGTAACTTAAAGAAATGTTTAGCAGACGAATCCTTGATAGTACCTCTTCAAGACATAAAGGTGAATGAGAAACGGAATTTTGTGGAAAAGCCTATACAAATTGAAGATAGAAAGATTAAGAATCTCAATCACAAGAGGTTAGTTCTAGTCAAAGTAAAATGAGATTAAAAAAAAAAGGACAAGAATACACATGGGAGCTAGAATCAGAGATGTAAAGAAAGTATCCTTACTTATTCCAGTAAATCTCGAGGATGAGATTTAAAACAAGGTAGGGAGGATGTAACAACACCCAAAACACCTTATAAGGACCCCTGAACGCAACCCCGGACTTGTACGGTGTGAACCAGTACGAAAAACAAAGAAACTAGCAACTAGTCTCTCAGGAGACACGCGGGGGGGGGGGGGTACCCCTAAATCTTCTGCGTGTCGCAGGGAGTACCAAGACACGTGTGACTCGAGCGCGACGTGTGGCGGGGCTATACGAGCAACGAAGCTAATCTAGGGCTACTGGGTGTCGGCCGCAACACGCGGGGATGTCCCTGGATTCTAGCGCGACGCACGGGGGTGCTAGGGTGCACCTATAAAACCAGCAACTTGGGACAGAAGTCTGTGCACATTTACATTCAATTTTTGATGTAAACTTTCTCTCGTATCTCTGTTTTCTTGCACTATACCCCTAATTCTGCGAAACTTTGCCCTGTTGTAAGTGTTTTAACCCCTGAACACTGATTCGATACCCTGCCCGATCGATCTGAAACCCAACAACGGTGTTAGTGCAGTATGTCTATCGCCTCCGTCAATCTTAACCGTAGCAGAAATAGAAGAGATATAGACTTTATGTTAAATGTTGTAGTTAAAAAGGCAAGGTGGCATAATTGTAAATAAGGAAACCTTCCTTATAACCTTGGCCTATAAATAGGAGCCTTAGGGTTTCTTTTAGAGACTTTTGGCTCATTTGGTGGTTTAGGGAGATAATCTTAGAGAGAGAAAGTCTAGAGAGAGAAATTTCTCTCTACGTGATTCAAGGCTTTGTACACGACATCATATCAATAGAATCACGTTAAAATTGTACGTTCTTGTGTGTTCGGTCACGCACGTTCACGGATTCCGCACGTTGAACGTTCGTTACGCAATCGTACGGTGTGAAAACCGATCCTACAATTGGTATCAGAGCAGGAGCTCGGTTGTGAAGATCAAACGCACAGATTCGTACTTGATTTGATCAGAATCAGGTCCAAAATCATTCAGAATTGTCGAATTTCTCATATTTTTCATCCTTTCACGTTCTTAACTGAAAATTGGCAAATTAAACGGGTTTTTATGGTTGAAAATTGCTAAAATTTGGATATGTTGTGCGAAAATACATGATCTATAAGCCTATATAATTTCAGATCTTAATTCGAAGTAGTTTGGGAGAAATCTAGAATTTTTGTGTTCGAAAAGTTTAGATATGAGTATTGTTGCTGTTGCATGTGTTCGTAATGTTCACCGCACGGATGGCAATCCGTGCGGATAACAAATCCGCATTGACTATTGTTGACTTGTCACTCGTGCGGATAAAAAATCCGCATTGACTCTTGTTGACTAGTTACTCGCACGGATGACATTCTCGTGCGGATAAGTTGCTCGGACGAATAAGTAATCCGCTTTGACTTAAGTTGACCTTTCCTAACCAATTACTACCCGTGCGGATAACATCACTAATAATGTTCAGTCGGTGAGCATGTGAAACTAGGTACAGGTGTCATCAAGAGTTGCTTCGTTTAATAATCATATCACGTGATCATTCTGCATTCGGTGAACTTGTGCATTCGGTGATCATTCCATGTGAATTTGTCTTTTTCAATAAGTTTGCACGTGATCACTCTGAATTCAGTGAACATGTGATCAGTCTGCATTCGGCCATTGTTAAATTCATGTGATTGTTTCAGAGCTTGATAGTGAGTGCATGTGATAGATAACAGGTTGTAAGTGAGATTGTCGGTTATTAATTATGGTAAAAAAGTCAACAAGTAATCCGGACGGATTACTTTCAGTCGCGCGGATTTCCACCCGTGCGGATAACATCATCCGGATCCCCACCCGTACGGATTACTATCCGAGCGGATAGCAATCCGTATTGACTTGATTGACCTACTCGCGCGGATAGCAATCCGTGTTGACTATTAGTTGACCTATCCGCATGGACACTTGTCCGCACGGATAGTAATCCGCGTCATAACATCTCGCCTGAACTAGTCAATTTAGTCAACATATTCAAGTTTGTCAGTCAACATATTCGGTGAACATGTGAATGTGTATGAAATTAAGTGTCTTGGCCATGTGAACATTTTAATTGTCTGACCATTTTGCATGTGAAGTTTGATATTAAAAAGGCATCACGTGATTTCATGTTTTAAGTGTAAGCGGCCTATGGGAAACAATTAAAGGCACCGATCCATAAAATTTGCGGCCCAATGAGAATTTAGATAACATCAAGATTGTCGGCCATTATCATATTGCAAGAAACCATCATTGATTTGTGCATGTTTTGTGAAAAGAAAAAGATGGCAGTTTACATGTGAGAATTTTGTGAATATCAAAGCTCATCGTTGAAGTTTATCCGATCGGGCAAACAGTTTTGTCTTTTTGTGCCATCAAACGAGAAAGTAATCCGGTCGAATAACTCACCCGAACTACATTGAACGAGTCCACAAATCTTTGACACGAGTCTTAGATTAATTCCACGTCACATACTTTCACATATTCACTTCGTTTTTGAACTGATTGCTTGTTTGTTTGTTTGCAGGTGATTTACAAGGCGCAAATATCAAGAAGTTGAAATTTTGTGGATTCTAAGCTAAAAACAATTTTTAAACCAAGTCGTTTAACAAAGAATTTGTGGTTAAAATGTTTGACGAGAAGGAAAACGTGAAACTTGAAAGACTAAACAATTGGTATAGTGGTTGTTATCTTGAGAAAAAGGATATTGTGGTTGAAAGATTTAAATATTTTATGTGTAGGAAATATGAGAACTTTAATGATATGGAAAAGAGATATGATGATTTACTTAAAGGTTTGAGAATGAATGAGATAAAAATATCAAATGCTGAACAAATATCTAAATTTGCAGATGCATTACCTTCAGAATGGGATGAATTTTTGTGTAAGCTGAAAAAGGATTCTAGGTTCTCAAAATTTAGTCCAGGTGACTTCATCAGAGAGCTTAGAACATACAATTGTGAAATTGAGAAGAAAAAGAAAGAGTTGATATAGGAATTAGAAAGAAGCTCAAAATATATAAGTTTGGATGTGATTCTTGAAATAATCAAAAGAATTAGAAATGGTCTTGATGTAAGAAGTAGGATGAAATATGATTTCAAGAGAGGTTGTTTTTTAAATGAAGATTTGAATCCTGCTGATATGGTTAAAATTTTTCTTACAGGAACGTCAGAGAAAGAAGAATTGAAGAAAAATGAAACTTCAAAATGTGAAGTTGTGTGCTCAAAATGCAAAAAAATCGAAGCAGAAAATGTCAATCTCTTGAAAGATGTGGAGAATTTGACATTGGAAAACAAAGCTTTGAAAGACGAGAAGAAAGCTGATGATGACCAGATTTTGGAGTTGCGCTTGAACTGCGAAAAACTAAAATCTGAAAATGACAAACTTTTGAAGAACGTTGAGAGTTTGTCATTAGAAAACAAAATTTTTAAAGAAAAAGAAAAAGATTTTGAAAATGAAAAGTTGGAAATTGAAAAAGATTTTGAGAATAAGCTAAACACTTTAGAACATGAAAAAGTGTTTTGGGCAAAATTAGAAAATAAGGCTTTAAAAGATAGAGAAACAATTTTTGAAAATAGAATAAAAGTTTTGGAAAATGAAAATTCTGTTTTTCAAGACAAAATTAAAAGTTTTGAAAATGAAAAAGTAAAAATTGAAAAAGATTTTCAAAGTCAAATAAAAATTCTTGAAGATGGGAGATCTGTTTTTAGCAAGAACAATGTTGAAAAGCAAAAGGTAATCAATTCCCATCGTCAGACGATTATTCGACTTGAAAAAGAAGCTGAATGTGATAGAAAGAAAATCAAAAATTTAGAGAATAAATTGAAAAGTTTTGTGACTTCTGCATCATATGTTTGTCCAAAACCGATCAATTCAGTTCCAATAAGTGACAATGTCACAAATTTTGACAAAGTCAAAATTGAAGATTGTGATGATAAATCTGATGATGAAAAAGAAAAAGAAGAAAAAAGAAAAACATTTTTGAAATTAAATGAAATGTTTAAAAATACTGTTTTACATTCTACTGAGAAAGGTGAATGCTCAACGCAAAAACCTGTAAAGAAGAATGTGGAACAAAAACAAAAAGATAAAAAATCGGAAAATTTTCAAAAAGAAAATAAAAGCTCATCAGATCAATCATCCAATCACAATAAAAAATCACAAAAATTTAAAAATCAAAACTCAAAAATAGTTGGTAATCAGTGGTGTAGGTTTGACCACAGTGCTCAAATGCCAAATCAAGGATACAAGAGGAGACAAGAGTACCACAAGGCGAATCAATGCTTTGATCTAAGTGTGTGGTATGAAGACGGTATGTGGTATGAAAGTAGTGAGAGGTATGATAACAGAGTGTGTTACACTTGTGGCTATCATGGACACATTGCTGTTAACTGCCAAAGTCAGAGATTCGAAATGAGAAGGTGCTATGAATGCCAAATCAGAGGTCATATTGCCAGAGATTGCCCAATGAGATCAAAGGGAAGATTGAGGGCTGAATCTCAGAAAATGGCAAAGAAACCAGTCAATGTCAAGCCCAAAGAACAGAAAGTTCAAGAACCAAAAGTTCAAGAACAGAAAGTTCAAGAAAAGAAAGTAAAACTTTCACAAGGGCAGAAAGACAAACTGAGGAAGAAAAGAAAGAAGGCGAGATAATATCTCGAGAGGATTTTGTCCTCGGATACAACTGGTAATCCGAGAAAAAGTTCTGATGAATCGCTTTCCTCAACTGAAAAGCCAAGCAAAACGAATTCATCAGATACAAATCTGAGGACAAAAGAGAAGAAAAAGAAAATTGTTAGCCATGAATTTGTTTCTTCAGAAACAAAGGAGCAACATGTAGGCGATGAATCTGGCTCAACAAAGTCAGACAAGCCATGTTCAGGCAATGATTCTGGTTCGTCAAAACCAGAAGAGCCATCTATTGAGGTAAAAACTGTCAAACCCAAGAATGGTCAGGCTTGGGTAGATCTTTTCAAATGAAAAACCTGACTTGCCGGAGTTCTCAGGTTGGTAAGTGTGGAACAGGAATCGGCATATTTCTTGAGAAATTCACAGGTTGGTAACTGTGATATTTCGAATCACAAAAGACTAATCAAGGACATTAAGTTGTACTTGATTTATCTTTCCAATAAGTGGATAAAGGTAAACAATGTGATGAAACCTCGAATTTGTGAAAAGACAAACAAAACTAATTTTCCGGAAAAACCATTTTGATTAAAACAAACTTAAGTGTTTTGAAATCTAAATGGGAAAATAGTTTGTTGTCAGGGGGAGTTCTGATTGTTAAGCCGAGTGAATGGCGAATTGAAGCGATTTGATATCAGTTTGTCACGTTTCTTGTACAATTTGTTTTCAAATTTTCCTTGAAAATCAAAATTGAAACATATTTTGATTTTAAGGGGAGAAAAAATTTTAAAAAAAAATTAGAAAATTTGAAAAAGCCAAAAACATTGAAAAAGCTAAAATGAGTTTTGTTGAAAAAAGAGGAAACGATAGTAAATCAGTGGACTATCACAGCATGCTAAAGAATTGAAATATCAAATGTGATAAACGATTTCACTAAGGATGTGACGATAGGCTCAGCTAGACTAGTAGATTTGCGATAACGATACAAACTTAAATGAAAAAGCCTAGTTCTAGTGGAAAACATGGTTGAAAGCATAGTACTTAGTTTTGTCCTTCTTGACTGTGTGCCTACTCAGTAATGGCTGATTGTCGAAAGGCATAAAACTGGTTAAGTCTGTGAACTTTCACAACTTTGCTGAAAAAGTCGCTGTGATTGTGCATTTCATTTTGCAAAGATTTAAACTTGTTTGATTTCTTTATTTTGTTTAAGCATTGGACATCCTCTGCGTATACATGAGTATCGACCTGGATGTTATTGCCTAAACGTTCTGCTTTATTTTCTTTGGTGGTTCGTTTAAGCTTTGGACCTCCTCTGCGTATACGGGAGTATCGACCTGGTGGTTAAAGCCTAAACAACTTCAACTTGTTTTATTTTCTTATTTTGTTTAAACATTGGACTTTCTCTGCGTATACGGAAGTATCGACCTGATTGTTAATGTTTAAACATTCTGCATTATTTTCGCACATATCACAGTTGATGAAAGTTTAAAGGCATTACTTGAGTCAGTATATTGCATGATGAGGGGATATGCTGAGATCGTGGGGTCCATAAGAATTTAGTGCAAAATTAATATACCTAAACGTATCGGTAAGCATTTCGAAAGTTTTTAGATTGAGTTTAAGAGGACAACAATATCGTCAATCAACGTGAATCGTTTAGAACTTAAAATGATTAAAGCTTAACGGTGCTAGTGATTTGTCTCAAAAACTGATATGATCCTCTTACACAAACTCACAAAAATATTGTTTGTATATATTTCTTTACTGCATTTCTTTAAACTCAAAATTCAAAAAGATTTTAGTGTGTTTTAGCATAAAGTTTTGAAATATACAAAAAGATTTTCGACAACTGATGTTGAAGAGTTGATTTTCAAAATTTCAAGTGCTAAACTTGATGAACTAGAGGATTGGGAGAATATGTTGAAAAATTTGAATGTTATATATAAATGTTTTGAAAGATTGTATGATTAGTTAATCAAGGTCATTTACTTGAACTTGATGTAACTATAACAGATTGATGTATGAATGATTTCTACCAAGTAAGTTTCTTAAATATAAATGTTATAAACTTGTGAAACTTATGTTATGGGTAGAGGATTTGCAGGTTAACCAGGTTTCAAATCCTGAGCAGATGCAGAATAGAGCCAGGAATTGATCCTGAACTTGTGAACATGTGAAAGCCAGACTACGATCCCGACAGCTGAGTCTAAGGGGGAGTCTGAAGACGAGCTCAACACAAGAGGAAGCGTGGATTCAAGAAGCCAGATATCTATCCTGAAGAAGCTTGTATACGGAAAGCCAGGTGTCGATCCCAAAGCACGGAAGCTTGACGAAAGGGGAAGCCTGAAGAGTTTAGTGAAAGGGGGAGCTAAAGCTTAAGACAGATCCACCGGGATTCTGTTCAAGAAAGAGGGAGTCTATGTTGCTGAAGAGATGATAAAGCTTCAAGAAGACTCAGAGAGAGAGAAAGAAAAGTCGCTACGAGTTTGACTACAGATTGACTACGGCAATATCCAAGGGGGAGTCTGTTAGTGCAGTATGTCTATCGCCTCCGTCAATCTTAACCGTAGCAGAAATAGAAGAGATATAGACTTTATGTTAAATGTTGTAGTTAAAAAGGCAAGGTGGCATAATTGTAAATAAGGAAACCTTCCTTATAACCTTGGCCTATAAATAGGAGCCTTAGGGTTTCTTTTAGAGACTTTTGGCTCATTTGGTGGTTTAGGGAGATAATCTTAGAGAGAGAAAGTCTAGAGAGAGAAAGTTCTCTCTACGTGATTCAAGGCTTTGTACACGAAATCATATCAATAGAATCACGTTAAAATTGTACGTTCTTTTGTGTTCGGTCACGCACGTTCACGGATTCCGCACGTCGAACGTTCGTTACGCAATCGTACGGTGTGAAAACCGATCCTACAAACGGATGCCAAAGTGTTGCCTGAATAAGGCTATACTTTGTTAACTATGTTGGGGTTTTGATCTCGTGATGTATCGATAAAGTTTGAGTTGGGTTGTTGCACGTGTTGCATTGTATTTTTATTAGGAACTCAGGATTAGCACTAGGAAGCTTTAAGTTAAAACCCTAAGTCTACAAAGTGAGTCATTATTTCCTTTTACCAAATGCATTTCAAAACCCTAAATGTTTTTCAGTTATACTTACAGTGATTAAGTTTTTGTAATCTGAAATTACTGCCGGTATACGGGGTTTTGCATACACTACTTGATAATCTTCGCTATTAGACGAAAGTTAGCCAATAGGTGATATGACCACCGTCACATCGAAACTGCCACCGTGTGACAAATACTGATTGAGGATTTGATAGACATAAACAATGTAATCACCCTTGATACTGTAAAATATAACAATGTGTCTTTTTATAAAATTGAATGAACTCACCAGTATTTTTCGCTGATAAAATATTTTCAAACGCGTTTCAGGTAACTTATTGTGAATGTAATAAACGCCCGCTATGGAGCATTGAAAGCTTAAATAAAGTGGTTATGATTACCTGAATAAAAGAAGAAATTTATGTTTTATCAACTAGGGTTTATCCTTATAAAAACATTTGAATGTAATATGGGTTTTATCCCATTTGTTTAATATTAAACTCTAGTGTTTTGCAAACTCTGAAATTTTCCTAACTACGATTTTGATGATAATTTCCGCTGCAAATTTAATAAACACCGGTACCACCTGTATCTGGCTCACGGCTCCCGCCCAGGGTGTGGTCGGGGGCTTTGACAAAAATAGACTAACCGATGACTTCGGTTTTAGCTTCAGTTGAGGATAATAACCGAACGATGCACACCACAATGAAATGGACTAACCGATGGTTACGCTTATGACATATATCTGCTGGTGAATACTACAATCAATATTATACAAATAAGAAAATTACCAGAAATAAGTACCACAATGCAAAATGTCGCCCTTTCCACATCAATTAAAATAATTACCATTAAAGTGTAAGTTGTTGAAGGCCATTATGTAATTTTCAAAAATCATGCATCATTTGCTTTTGCTTGTACATGATCGATAAAGTTAGTAAGTAACATTGTAAACTTTCTTACATACCCTTCTTAAAGGTGATATACAAGCAAATGAAGCATGGTTATGAAAGTTACATCATGCCCAAAAAAATTATAAGATGCACCACTATATTTTAATTAAACTTACCATTTAAGAAATTATAACAGACCACATAAACATGTGGTACACTTATAATCTTTTTTCTTTTTTAGAATTTAATATAAAGTTTTTTTTTTATTTCATATATGCTGAGACGTTCTTATTTTTATCTACATTTCCTCTTGATAATATACAAGTCATCAAAGCACAAATGTAACGCATGATAATATACAAGTCATCAAAGCTCGTATCTACAGGGTCGAGATCTCTTCTGGGATGTTGTTCAAGAGGTAGACACGATAAAACAAAGAAACGTCATGAATGAGGCAATTAACAAGTGGAAGATAAAGGTAGGTAAAGCCATTTACGTATTGAAGATTGTAGGATCGTGAGACGACCTAATGAGTCGATCAGAAGAGTGCTCAGACTGAATCAGAGGCGGAATTCATTGATTCAGTCTTTGTTTAGCTTGATTTCACTATTAAACGTCTCTTTTATTGATCTGCTAACAGTTTACAAGCTCTGGAGACGATTTGGCAGGGCTTTGCCGTAACATACAAGATCTCAACCTAACTGCTATGTGATTTCGCTCATGCTACCTATTTATAGTGATCAGATTTCGCTCATAGAGACATATGGTCCACATAAGCGAAATCAGACATTACCAAATAAGCGAAATCAGACCTAATGTACGTATGAGCGAAATCAAGATGCTGATGATTTCGCTCCAAGTGACAACAGGTCATATGAGCGAAATCAGCCTAAATACAAACATTCTTAATTTTCGTGCACTATACAAACAGCCCTAACCTAAGACTCGAACGAAGATGTAGTCGACAGACAACTGCACCATCAAAGATGATGATCCAAGAACTATTCGAACATAATTGTGACAAAGCGACACCAAAAGAAGTTGGGGATGCCCTAACAACCCTCTTCTAGAAGAAGAACCATACAAAACTTCAGCTATTGAAGAATGAACTACTATCCATTAGCCTTGAAAATCTCACAATTCAGCTGTAACAAATCGAATTTTCTAATTCCGTATAGTTTAGCAATTTACAAACAAGATGAATGTGTGGTGTTAGATGCAGTATTTTCAATGTAACAATTTACGTTTACTCGCGTTAGTTTGCTCATTATTGTGTGGTTTTTGATGAGGGTTTGGGTTTCGGTTAGGTTATTTTGTTTGGTGTAAATTGCTAAATGTTCCATAGTGTTGTGTGGAAGTGAGTGCATGCGTGGGAGGATGCATGGTACACATGAACTTGACTTTTAAATGCATAAGTTACATGTCATGTCCATTAGGCTTGGAATGTTGATGATTCATAATGTTTGGAAAGGTGGACATGTGTATGCATGGGAGATTTGGGTGGGCTCGGGGTGATCCGAATTTGATGATGCACGGGTTAGGATTTTTTTGTGGAGTTAGATACGGAAATGTGGACGGGACCGGTTATGCGTTATACAATTATCGGAATGAAGCGTAAACATAGGTTATTTGGTTACAGATTTGGTTTGAGGACGCGGTTCGAAACAGTTAGCTTATGGATCTGGTAACTTTGCAACCGGTAAGTGATGTTTATTTGTATAGTTGATGAATAATGATATATTATGCGGGTGACGAATGATAGTTAATTATGCGGGTGAAAATTTTATTTAATTATGCATGTGAGGAATGATGTTTTATTGTACGTAGTTGTAGAACGAAGTTAACTTACAATTGAATTTATTCTAAGGAATGTCTTGTACGTTTTGGGGAACGAGTTTTAACGGGTAATCGTACTTAACGATAAACGAGTCTTTTAGGCTTGTTGTGTCCTAGATACGAGTCGGTTTGGTTAATCGGCCTATGGTCTATAACGCATTGAGGGTTTGGTGTTTAGGTAATCTAATCCACATCGAAATGGATTACTTGTAGGGTTGTTGGTTGTAAGATAGGGGTGGAGTTGCAGGTCATTTTTAGTGTCGCGTTTGAATCATTCTACTTTAAATGGGAGTTAACATATTTTAATACAATGTTTGTGATTTTAAAACGATGGTGTTTTGGTTTTAAAATAAAACGTTTACAACGGTTTATAAAATGCGTTAACTTAAATTATTAGAAGTCACTCAGTGTAGCTGACTTTTGCATGTATGTTAGATTTTTTTGCAGATGTCTGATTGTAGTCGATGTTACTCTTGGCTAGCGAATGGGATTACTCATAATATGGTGGAAGGCATTTGTGTGATTGGAGACTAAATAACATTTTGAGTTTTTAATAAATCAAATATTGTTTAAACTGAAACTTCCGCTACGTATTTTTAAGCTATGACTTATTATTAAACACTACAGTGTGATGTAACCCAACGGTAAGGAGCCGGATTGAGGGCCTTACATCAGCAATACATACACAATGTTAAAACTAGGGGTGTGCAAAAATCGAATTAACAAACCCATAATCGAATAAAAAATTGATGGCCTAGTTAATTATTTTTCTAAAAACCGAAAGTAACATGTCGGTTATGGTTATTAATGTTTCTATACTCGCCATAATCGAACTGAACTGACATGTAGTAAAATATTTGTCGGATTTTTAACGTTTCATATTTTTTTCAATATTTGATGTTTTTAGTTATGAAATATCTTTTATTACATTTTGATCAAATTTCCAACCCACATGGCATTTCATTCGTACGTTTTTCTACTTACCATAGTATCGGGTCACAGAAATTGGCTTCAAACTTGCAACATATGTTTTCTTCTACGACTTGTGTCTAAACTTTATATAATTAAAGATTAAAAAAAATGAAACATAAATTATTAGCTCTAGTTATAACAAAATTTTAAAGGTGGTAACCTTGTGAACATGGTAACAAGAATGGTGCTATGCCATGTTATTCCAAATAACAATAATACACATACAATATAAAGTTCGATGATGTCGACTTATAATACAAGAAGACACAGAAGTGACCTTATTCCAAATAACAATAAAACACAACTAAACCATGGATCATGGCCTTATTACACCACATTGACCATTCCTCGAGCATTAGGAACCAAACCATCCAACTAGATGGATATGCTGTTTGGAACACCTCTCCCGGTCACACCTTTTTCAGAATACGGTTTGAGAAGTTGATACGGAACCAACCCTGCACCACTACGATTCTTCAAATTGGGATCCGTGTTCCTTGAGTCTATGATTGCTTCCAACTCATTAAGCCTTCCACGGAACTCCTCAAAGGCTGCTTTTATAGCAGGCTCCGCCTCCCATGCCGCCTCACTATTTCCACCGATATATTCTTCATCTGGTGAATGACTTGATAAAACATCCAAAATCGCCATCACTTTTGTGGCTTGGATTTGGGATGGGAAGCATTTCAATAAAGCATCCTCGGGTCGCTTTATAAACGACTGCCATTCTTCGTCTGTGGGGTCTTCGTTGGGCATTTTGGTTCTGGAAATTGTCGGCCTGTTAGGGAAATAACCCGCGAAATCATATTGACCGAAGTTGACTGCTGAGTGGTGACCAGAGGTCACCCACAAGATGGTTGAAACAATTCCAATCAAATCATCTTGGGTTTTGAGTTGTGGCCACCATTGTTCATCTTTCTTATCTCCATGACCAACTGTACGGATTTCATTCCACCATGCTTGAAGTTCTTCATCAGATTCCACTAAATTCACTTGTGGGTAATAGTGGTTGACATAAGAAGTTGCCCATTGTTTAATCGCGTCATAAATGAGTAAACCATCATTTGCAAATGGGTAATCCTCGATTGTTAGTTTTACACCATGTGGTGCGGTTGGATCTTCAACCGCCATACCCCTAAACAATACCATACAAAGCAATTAGTTTGATCAAATGGATACTTTCTTTCACTATTATTGTTTTCTATGCAAAAAAGAATACCTGCTAATTAGGTCGGCCGGAAGCGCTTCATGATCAAAACGCCATTGCTGATCATATGCATCAGAGGAAATTTGCATACAATATTTTCCAGGAGCAAATGTTGACTCTATGATACCCATGGCATTGACGAGTAAAAGTCTAGCTAGAGAATTAATTTGCATAGTGTAACGGAAATAAGGGAGTAGAAATCGTCGAATTGGATGCATTTGACTGAGATGGCGATTGGTAGCAATAATGTAAGGTTCGGTAGCACAATGTGTTCTTAGCCTGCATTGTTGAAAAACTAATAAATTGATTAACTTAGAAACACAAAGACACAAACATGTAAATCGTTATAGGAAAAAAGCGAACCGACCAATGGCTAACAAGTTGGTGATAGGTAGAATCATGGGCTAGGACATGAGCCTTGGCTAGCTTCCAAAGCCATGCACCTGTAGCATCCCAAGCGGGTGTGTAGACATGCTTCCACTGTGGTTTCCCATCAACTGGTGGGCGAGTCAGCTCAATGGCTAGTGGCCTTAATGTTCCAGCAGGAGTAAGGAACATTAAAGTTCTTGAACCATACAAAGTTCTCCCTTCAGCCTCCGTTTTGTTAACATAAGGCAAGAGCAGATCATGATAATCCAGCATAAACAACTTCTTTTGTGCTAAAGCCTGCAAGAACATAATTGGTTTTCTAATATTAATATAACATCTAAATCATTACGGGCTGAACAAAAGACATCAGGAACTTAAAAAAGTAAGCAGTTTTCGGTTTTCCATTACCTCCTCAAGAGTCATGAAACCTTTAATCTCTTCCTCTACAATCTCCTTTGTAATTGCTGACTCAGCTGGTCCATAGATTTCAGGGTCCAGTTTACTCATCAATGGCCATTCCTAGATATAAACACATGTCATAATCATTTACACAACATCTTATCTATGACTATACAATTGTTAGGGTCTAGTTAAGATGTTATTTATCCTATAACCAAACTTTTTCCTATAAACATACCGTAACCAATTGTACGCGACAAGGATTAATACCAGCAAGCATTTGCCGGCAAAACTCTTCATCACGGAACCATGAGAATGTGTCTCCTGCAGTTAGTCATTAACACACAATGAACTTAACCATTAAACCAAATACAAAAATGATGAATGCTTACTATCAATGGTTTCGGGGGTCTCAAACTTGATAACGGTATTTGCGGCATCAGTAGCCCCTTTGACAAGTCTAGGTAAAGCACTTAGAATTCCATTGTCAGGAGAAGGAACATTAACACCTTCATTATAAAGCAAATCTATGGATGTAAATAATGGAAACCCCTTGTCTTTGTCTGTTACAATTGAGTCTAGCAATGGTACAACTCCATGAAGCACAGAATACAAAGTTTTTGCTCCAAAGTTTACACTCTTTATCTCTGAAAAATCTTCATCCGCGGGTACATAAAAAGGGAGCGAAGTTCTGCTTTCCGTTAAAGGATCTGTAATTTAACGGATCTATTAATTTTTCAGTAAACTCATTTTCTAAGCAGTAAAACTCTAAACATAAATGATAATCACTCATCTCATCAAAAATATATAAACGATTTTAGTTTCATCCTCAAACAGATTACTCGAATGACTTATTCAAAAAAATTCTATATTTAATCAGAAAAATTCTCTACATTTTTTTTTTTTAGTATTAACTAAATTTTTATTATGACTGTCATTAATCGAAGATTTTAGTTTCATCCTCAAACAGATTACTCGAATGACTAAAATAACTAAATTCTATATTTTTTTTTTTTACATTCCAATCTTTCCATTGGTACTTATTAAGAACAATATTATTCCTAATTAGCAAATTACAAACAAGTGGCAGGTAAACGGGCAACAAGCTGCGCCGCAACCCACTTTTGAATTGCAAAACCAATCCTACTAAAGACGAAACGACCCTTAAAGGTTGAGAGATTACTATTCACAACCTGTTGGACCCTGTTTAGAAATTCCACAGCCTCTGGGGCTAGGGAACCAAATGTATCAAAAGCGAATGGGATAAACACATGTTGATTCTCTAAACAAGCCTTCTCGTGTTTAGCGACTTTGCTTGATTCCGCTTTCAACACATGTTGATTCTATATTTAATCAGAAAAATTCTCTACCTAATTTGTTGTTTACTCAATTTTTATTTTCACCCTTAGACAAATTACTAGAAAAACTAATTCAAAAAATTTTGTTGAATTTCATTAAATTCCTATTCTAATCAGCAAAATTCTAAATCTAATTTGATATTCACTCATCGCTGATAAAAAAATATAAATGATTTTTGTTTCATCCTCAAACAAATTACTCGAATACCTAATTCAACAGATTTTGTTGAATATCATTACATTCTACTTCTAATCGGAAAAACTCAAAACCTAAAACAAATTACTCGAATAACTAAGGGGTGTTTGAGATTGCTTATTAGCGTAATAACTTTTTAAAAAGTTAAAAAGTATTTGGGTGAAACTATTTTGTGAGGGGAAAAGTCAATAAGTCACCCAATTGTGACTTATAAACTTTTTCAAAAAGTTATAAGTTGTTTTGAAAAGCTAAGCCAAACATGGCCTAAGTTCATATATTATAATCTTCAATTGTACCTTTAGAGGACATTTTGCGACCAGTACGGCACCGCCTAGGGTACGGATGTGTCTCGCCGCTAAGCACCGGCCGTGCTAGATCTAAGCTTTGATCCGGATCTCCGAGATCGTTGTACACATCATAATCATAGATCCGCTCGAATGATTTACGTTCTCCTTCTCCATTTCCTCGAAGCGATTCCATATCTTTCTCTCGTAACGGCTTCAGTGCCGTCGGCGTTTCCAACGGTAGATATGACTGTAAAAACGAATCGAATAAACATAACTAAATGTCTAGATATAGTACTTTCTTCTGCCACCGGTCGCCGGAGCTGCCATAGGTCCACGACGGCTTACGACGATATAAAATAACAATGTCATGGTGGTATATTTGAAAGTCACGAAAAACTTATTGGTTCAGTTTGTTACAATATCTAAACTCATTATAACCATAAAAATGAATAACTGCAACGGGTTCGGAACCTAAATAAAATAAACTACTTATGACAGTACATATGAATAAAAAAAGTAAAAATAAATGGCAAAAAATAAGTAAAAGGAAAAATACTAAAAGTTTATAGTCTAAACAATAATTATGATAAAGTGTAAAGGAAAAAAACTAAACGTTGACTTTTTAAATATTAATTATAATAAAATGTAAAGGTAAATAATGAAAATTAATAAAATAAAAATTTATTAAAGTTGAGGAGCTAAACATATCATTACCAATGTTGAGGGGCCAATGATAGATGATGTTCATAAAATTAGAGAAATATATGTTCTCAATTACCATCACGTATTAGGTGTAAAAATAAATAAGATCAGATTGAACCTTGTAGGTGAAAAATATTCTTTTCTCATGGTTATCGTATTTGGAGTGAACCCATGACTCGCATGTGAAGGTAACACTGTTGTTAAGGACAATGTTCTTGAAAAACATCTTCTTGCTATACTCGTTTTCAACCAACACAGCCCCTATCTCCCCAAAATCTTTAGGGACGTCGAAGTCGCATTTGTATGTGTACATGCTAATGTCCAAATCCAATGCATTGTATCTTGCGTAAGCCTTCACTGTCTTTTGGTTTCCTTTTGCTGTATCAAGTGAATTAAAAGTTTACACATTCAGAGACGAACTTAGGTTGATATTTAGCTAGCGTAATCTTAGGTTGATATACAACTTTACCATTTTTTTATAATAATTTTTTAATTGACTGTTATTTTGTTTCTATGTTTCTAAATTGAAGAGTTGTGATTCTCATTTTCTTTTATTTATTTATTTATTTATTTATTTATTTTTTGCCTTTTATTATCACACATATTTAAAACTACAAAAATAAAATCAAGTCTAACTTATTCAAGTCGTGTAGTATACAGGATTCAAACATAGTATTATTAGTAACTATTAATCTAATTTTACTTCAACCACCTATCAATAATATAATAATATATTAAAAATGTCAAGTATATAAAACATCTATATTTATTATTAATAGAATTAATTATATGTTAGTATATGTAGTTTACTTATTTTGCGATTTTGATACCTATTTTTTAGAAATTACACAATTGGTACCAACTTTTACAAATTATTTCATCATTTTCTATACCTGACTTTTTACGTGGTCCGTACGTGACTTTTTCAGAGTCAAAAGTAGAGATAAACGTAAACTGTTAATTGTTGATAAATATGGTAATCGTCGGAGTAAGGACAACCAATGCTGTTTACAAAGAAGTTTTTAGAGATTTTTAATTTGTATTAATAGATTTGTAAATTATAAATGTAACATTTATTTGTAATTTTTATAATTACATATAATATAATATGTTATTACTTATTATAAATGTTTTTTATTGCATCATTTTCTATACTCAACTCGTGTAGTACACGGTGTATATCCTAGTTATTAATAAATTAAAGTAGAAAGTCACTTATCATTAATTGGAATCCTTTATTAGAATTTAGATATCTAGTTATCCACCTTTTAATGTTTGATATGTTTTCAAGATAAATTGAATGTTATAAGCCCAATTAATTAATTAATTAATCGACGTAAACATGTTAACCTTAAAGATGTCATTTATTTGTTGTTCTTTATCAAATGTTTTGACAAACATATAAATTTATGGTAATATAGTAAGTAAGGTTACTTAAAGTAAACGAGTATACTTACAATCAAGGTCATTAGAAACGAGCTCCAACAAAAATGACAACCCTAGAAGATCAGAAACACCATCAACAACACCACCAACGCCTACACCAGCAAGGGCGGAGCTAATGGTTGGTTGGACGGTGATGACACACTTGACGGTGGTCTCCTTGGTAAGAAAGGGGATTGATATGGCCTTAATGTTACCCGCAGTTGAGGTTGATCGTGCACGGGTAGCATTGGATTTCTTGGTGGACACGTGTTGGCGAAGGTTGGCGGGGGAGTAGGCGTTGGAGGAGGAATGGTTGGTGGTGTCACCATGGACAAAGGCTTTGCGGATTGGTAGTAGGTTGTTAAGAGGGTGAGAATGGTTGATTTGAGAATTCAACATGGTTTTCTTTAGTCACTCTACTCTCAGTCTAGTTTGGTGTGATCTGGGAGTTGAAAAAATACCTCTATTTATAGAGAGGAAATGTGCAATATTTTAATGTTTTTATTTAATGGGAAAAAATCGGATAAGAATGATACAGTTATGAATTATTGTTAAGGGTTGCATTAATAATTTACAATCTACGGCTAGAATGCATTTATTAAATTATAATATAAAATCACAATATATGTAATGTTCTCATGTTATAATCTTGCAGTATTAATGGTATTTATTTTAACGTTAGTTCAGATATACCTCTACCTCAACTCATAGAAAAGTTTTTATCAAAATTATTAGACACCGTGTAATTAGTTAATAATGTGTGTAAATATGGGTTATAGTGTATAACCCTTTTCCAATTCGCAACTATATTTTTAGTTAGTCATGTATACATGTTTTGGTCAAAAGGAAATATAAAAAAATTGCATGACAGGTAGGAGTTCTCCTAGTTCTCACAACTCCAAGGAGTTTTTAACCGATTGTTGCCCTCTTTGTGTATATGTGTGTGTAATGATCGAAACACGTATATGGATCATGTAGGTCCCTGAAATTGATTCAAAACAACATATTCCTTGTTGTTAATACACAAACAAGTGTGGAATCCAAGTGTGCATACAAACCAAGCAAGAACACATCCTATCGAAATACAACGAAATAGACCAAGGACATCGATATACCTTTATTTGTATCGATATAGACTATTTCGATAAGCCTATATCGATATGTATGGACAAAAACAGAAGACCGCATGCTTCTATATCGATCATTTCTATCTCGATACATTATTTCTATTTCGATGTCAATCCTATATCAAAATAACAACTTATCACTTAACATGTCTGCTTGTTGTTAATTTGTGACATGAGGATGTCACCGATTACACACCTTACAATCATACAAACGAAATAAGCAAAACTTAAACATTACGAGTTCAAGATCGACGTACAAAATAGATAAACATAAACACAAGCTACAGACACAAAATGCACCAACAAACTCCCCCTTGGTAGAAGCTTGGTCGTCGATCTTCTATGCTTCTACCATGCTTGATGAGTATCCGACCATTTGCTTCTTGAATTAACACCATAATAGTGACAGATACGAACTATCCACTGAAACTTCATTGCTTGTCGTGTGTCCTCATCGTCATGATAAATCTCGTTGTTGAATAACCTTGCAATATCTTTCTTCAACATATTCATGATCCACATACTGTCGAAGATACGAAAATTTGGCGTGTCATCTTTGAAAACTATCACAGCTTCAGTTGTACCCGAATCATAACACCACAAACGCATGTTTCCCAAGAAATCATGTGTCATCTTCAACAATGGAATCACTCTCATCACATCCGGTGCCTTGTACTTGAGCCGATAGCGACCAGTTTTTGTTTATGGATCGAAAGTAAATCCTTGAATTAACACCATAATAGTGACAGATACGAACTATCCACTGAAACTTCATTGCTTGTCGTGTGTCCTCATCGTCATGATAAATATCGCTGTTGAATAACCGTTCAATATCTTTCTTCAACATATTCACGATCCACATACTGTCGAAGATACGAAAATTTGGCGTGTCATCTTTGAAAACTATCACAGCTTCAGTTGTACCCGAATCATAACACCACAAACGCATGTTTCCCAAGAAATCATGTGGCATCTTCAACAATGGAATCACTGTCATCACATCCGGTGCAGGGGCGGACCTATATGTATGTAAGGGGTGGCGTCCGCTATCCCTTGGTCGGAAAATTTTTGGAAAAATTAGTGTAAATTTTGGTAAAATTTGACGTTTTTTCAATTTCGTTACTGCTTATTTATAAAACGTTACCGCTTGGTCGGAATCCTAGATCCGCCACTGATCCGGTGCCTTGTACTTGAGACGGTAGCGACCAGTTTTTGTTTATGGATCGAAAGTAAATCGTATCTAAATACGTTCAGGGATGTGCTGATAATGGAGAACGGTTGAGCATGTTATGCTAATTATTAATAAATTGTTCGCCGCGAAACAACCGTCAGTCAAACCCACATTCAAGTAGATCCTTACCGTAATAATTCAGGTGGTTACCTTCAAGATTTAATCTCGTCCGTTCAAACCCAAAAAATTTGGCAGTTTTTTTTTTCAACGCCAGTTAAGTTTTGCTGTGTTTTCTGCATGTTTCTCGCTTCGTGGGTACGCTCCCTCAACCTTGTCGGTTCATCTTGGATAACTTCTACGTGGTAGTTAGCATACAAGATGTATATATATGTCCGTGCATGCTTTGCATTACATCCTTTTCAATAAAGCATATCACTGTAAGGTGGTTACATATTTTATGTGTTTATGATGTTTGTTATATTTCGATAATAGTTTCTTATTTAGTTTGTTTGTTTTGCTTCAGTTATGATCGATGGATAATGCTGTGTATGATGAGGATTCAATTACGGGGAAAAATGTAAGTTGTTAATTTATATGGTATTGTGTTTATTTAACCATGTTTGTTCATTTGAATAATGATGCTTTGTTTTTCAGTTTGTTGGGTTGGACAGCGTTGTGGAAATGAAGCAGCCAGCAGATATGAAGTCTTCTAATATAGTTGGAAATGTAATATCATTTTGTTTTGTCAAGTATTGTGATTTACATAGCATTGTGTTTTTTACAATCGTTTTGTGTTTGTAGGAATCCTTTGTGTTATTATAGTAAAAAATCATTGACATGCTTTTTTTGTCAGGTTGTAGCTGACGAGTGTGTGGATGGTCATTTGCATGAATTTTCTTATTGCTCTAATGAGAATGTACATTTAGAAGCAAGTTTATGATGAAGTTTCTGTTATTATTTATGATATTGTGTGTTACTTAGAATCATTGTGTTATTTACAGCTATTGTGTTTTTTGTGATGGTTTTTTTGTTTTTTTGTAATATACTATGACAACAGTGGTTACAGTTGTTTTTTTTTCTTTTCCAGGTAGTGGCTGACAACATTTTTGTGGATGATCATTTTCAAACGTTGAGCAGGACATGTGATGAAGTTGGAAACTTGCGTAATAATTCTTCTAAAATATCTTATCATGTTGTTTATTTTTAAAAATCATTGTGTTTTTTTACAGATACTGTGTTTTTTGGTTTATCTTTGTAATATACTATGACAACAGTGATTAACAGTTGTTTTTTTTTCCAGGTTGTGGCTGACAACATTTTTGTGGATGACCATTTTCAAAAGTTGAATAAGATATCTGATGAAACTGGAGATGTATGTAATAATTCTTTTATAACTGTAAGATAACATTGTTTTAGTTCAACATGGTAGTTTATTTTATTAATGAGTATATTGTTTTTCAGTTTGAAGAATTGTTTGGAGTACTTCCTGACTTGACTATGTCTTCAATCGGAGCTGCAAAGGTAAATCGTTTATGTTAAAGTATGTAAATTATTTTGTTAGTGATAGATGGTGATGTTTATGCTGAATCTTATTTTGTTTGCTTATATTTTGTTTTGTAAATTTCAGAACAAATCTAAAGGCTTTGACTTAGAGTTTGGTGCTATGGTTGGATGTCCCGACAATTCTATAAAGCATGAGATCAACAAGGTTGGTTCCATATCTATATGTTTAGTTGTGTTTAGTTAATATTCTAGATGTGTTGGGATTGAACCCTATCAAAGGAACAGATAATTAAAGCCAAAACTGGATCAGAGCAGTGGATCCAGAATAAGCAGATGTTACATACAAGTCTCTCCCCTTGAAAGTGATTTCAATATCTGCTGACCTCCTATCTACTGATCGTGCAAACTGCTGACCTCCAAAATGCTGATCAAGTAAAGGCCTGATGAAAGACTAAAGCTCTGCTGTTCAATGTACTGCCTTGAGTCAAGCACTGCTGATCCGGACAAGTACTGCTGGGTTCACAGCAGTGGAAGGATGCAGCAGTTATTTAGATGTCTTTTATGTAATGAAATGTAATAGCAGTAGTTAGCATAGCAGTGTTTGTATTGATCAGAGGCTAGAGTTTGTTAGGAGGTTAGATGTCACTTTCATGGTGACGTCAGCTTAGATGCTCAGTGGTTTGCTAGTACCTATAAATAGAACAGTGCTCTGTACTGTTCTATCTGCTCTTTGCAAAATTCTCTTCCTGCACGAACAAACGCTGAGCTCTGGCTGAGGGGGAGTTTGTATTAAGCATTGCATTGTAATCGTTGTTGAAATTAAATTCAATCTTTCGGTTCTTTGTGAAAAAATGTTTGATCAAAGCAATACTCTCGTTTGATTGTGTGTAAAGTTTGTTTCCATCTTAATTCCGCTGGACAACTCATTCATCTTCATCTAATTCAAACGTGAAAACACAATCAAAACCAAACTCAGATCCAACAATTGGTATCAGAGCTTGGACAATCAAATTTGATTTAACAATCATTTTGACATAAATAGTTCAGCTTATAATCGTTGATATCGATAGTTTGTTCGGTTTGTTGAAAAACAGAGTAAGGTTTAATCACCATTAAAGTTGATTAATTAGTGCCTGTAAAACAACCAGGATGACGTCACAATCATAAGATGATAAGAATAACATTGGCTCGCTTTTTAAACCACCCATACTTAAACGTAATGAATACAACATCTGGGAGAGAAGGATGGGTCACATCCTTGCTCAACAGAACACTGGATGTTGGAGGTCTGTTGTTTTTGGTCCCCATGTTCCTATGGTGCCAAGTGCTGAGGATGCAAAGAAGTTCGTTCCTAAACCATTTGAAAACTATACTGAAACTGATTTTCAAAAGTTCGAACTCGATGCCAAAGCATTTAGCATCATAGTATCTGCATTACCAAATGAGATCTATGCTGGACTGTTACATTGTAACAGTGCTAAAGAGCTATGGGATGCGTTGAAGGAACAGTTTAGGGGGACAGAAGAAGTCATTGAAAACAATAGGGAAATTCTGAATCAGCAGTATGAAACATTTTGTCACATCAAGGGTGAATCATTGACTCAGCAGTTTGAGCGATTCAGTTGTCTCATTAGTGAACTAAGGCTTGTTAAAGTAACTTTTCCAAATACAACTCAAAATAGCATGTTCCTTAGATCACTACCAGAAAAATGGGACACCATAGCTTTTGTTACTAGAAACTCTGCTGAGTTCAAAGATCTGACCCTGACCCAACTTCATGGTAGACTCCTGACCTATGAAAGGGAGTTGAACCAGAAAAAGAAGTTGCAAGAGTCTGGAAAAGTTACTGATGATTATTCATTCGGTAGCACAACTCTTTTTGGTCAGGAAGAATCTGGTAGCAGTGGTAAGGATCAGGGTTATGATCACTTTATTGATATAACTGCTGGTGGAAATTTTAACAACCCTGATCCTCACTCTGCAAATTATGCTTTTACTGCAAATTGTGAGAACCAGATGTCAGATAATTTGTGCTTTGAACTCAATGATTTGCAACACTTTGATCCCACTGACTTAGAAGAGATGGACATCTTGCATCAATTGGCTTTGCTTAGTGTAAGAACAAGCAAATTCTACAAAAGAACAGGGAGAAAATTGCCAGGGTTACATGGGAATTTAAGGGTTGGGTTGAATAAATCGAAAATCAAGTGTTACAAGTGCAATAGGCTAGGTCATTTTGCTAGGGAATGTAGGAGTCAAACTACTGGTCCTATAATAACTCATCCCAGCTCAAACCCTAGACCACAAAATCAAAGCACTGTGTACTATACCCAATATACCCCTGCAGCCCATGTTAACACTGCTCACTATGCTGCTACCCCTGTGCCTGTGCATTATGTTCAAACCACTGTTCCACAAATTCAGTACGTTCAAACCCCTGTCCCTCAGGCACAAGTGTAATCTGTTGCACCTCAAACAGCTGCTCCAGCAGTGGTTCAACCAGATCAGCAAAGCTTCTTCACTCAAGGCTTTGTTGACTGGAGCAGCATGCCTGATGAGCTTGGTGATGAAAATTTTGCACTCTATGCTTTTAATGAACCTTCTAATGATGAATTTTGTTTGGTGGCATTAGAGTCAATACCAGAGGGGGGAGAAACTGAAGGTGAACAGCTAAGTGATGAAACAGTGGATGAGGTGACTGAAGCAGTTGTTAATGCAGTTGCTGGTGAACTGCTGCTGGGAGAAAATTCAGAAACCCTGATTGAACCACTGACAGATCCCTGGTCCAAAGAGGACAAAGAAGAAGAGGAAGAGAAGAGAGCAGGTGAGAAGGAAGTAAGAGCTGATGATGAAGAAAATCATCAATGTGATTGTGCCATGATGGTTGCTGCCAAGGTATCACCTCAAGTTCTTGAAAAACTGTGTTCAGACCAATGCATTATTGCATTTGCTAACATCAAAGAGGTAAATGAAAACCTTAGGGATAAAGTCTTGTCTGATGAAGTCAAATTTGAAAGGTCACTAAAAGAACTTAGAAACAAATTGGCTGAAAAGGATAAAGAGATCAGCAGTCTCAAAGAAGAGCAAAGCATAACCAAAACTCAACTCCAAACTATGGTAGAAAAATACCAAGTTTGCAAAAAGGAGTTAGAGTCCACCCAAATCACATGTGAGAAATGGGTGGAATCCTGCAAAGGATATGAGTTAATGCTTGAAAAACAGATTAAAAGCAATGTGAAATTTGGTATTGGTTATAGAAAACATGATGATGAAAACACTGTTGTTGAAAAATCTGTTCAAACCACTCATCTCATACTTCAAGGTATTTGGTTGCCCATGCTTTATTTTGAACTTAAAAGATTCCATTTCAAAATTTGCAGCAAAAATTGATTGTGGTTATCATATGGGATACTCAACCACTGCCAAGGCCTACAAAGTGTTTAATACACGGACCAAGGCAGTGGAGGAGACCTTGAATGTAAAGTTCAATGAACTTTCATCAATGAAAATCCCAGCAAATCCTGCAGATATGTTTGATCTTGATAAATTCACTTTTGAAAATACTGCTATCAAGACTAACAGTGCAGGTCCATCAGAGAATTCAACACCAGACTATGGGTATGAGATCATCATTCCTCAACAAAATTTTGCCACAATGGGAAAAGCATCAGTTGTACAAAACAACTGTCAAAGCTCAACCACTGCTACCTCAACAGTTGTTGACCAAAGTAGCCCATCAACCACTGCTTCCATATCAACAAACACTGCTGACAAAAGTCCCCAAACAGTGGATAAAAGTCAGCATGTGTCCTCACCATTACCTCCCATTCCACCACCTTTTGAAGCCACTGCTGGATCATCAAAGTCACCAGCAGTGGTTAGCTCAGATGATACACATTTGCAGCCGTCACCAACAAATGCCATCATTCCATACCAAGGAGATTTAATCTTCTTGAGATCCCATCCACCTGATCAAATCATTGGCAACATCAATGAAGGGGTGCTCACAAGAAGCCAATCCCAAAACATTTGCCTTTTTGCTGGTTTTCTATCACTCCATCAACCAGTCAAGTACCAAGAGGCACTGAAAGACAACAGCTGGGTAGAAGCCATGCAAGAGGAGCTCCAACAGTTTAAAAGACAACAAGTATGGGAGCTTGTACCACTGCCTGAAGAGGTTAGCCACATCAGCACAAAGTGGGTCTTCAAAAACAAAACTGATGAAAGGGGTATTGTTGTCAAGAATAAAGCCAGGCTTGTGGTTCAAGGTTACAGACAGGAAGAGGGGATTGACTATGATGAAACTTTTGCCCCTATAGCAAGATTGGAAGCTATAAGACTGTTCCTGGCCTTTGCTATCAACCACAACATGAAGGTGTTTCAAATGGATATCAAAAGCGCTTTCCTCTATGGTACAATTCAAGAAGAGGTGTATGTCTGTCAACCTCCAGGTTTTGAGGATCCATTTTATCCAGATCATGTCTACAGGTTGAACAAAGCCTTGTATGGCCTGAAGCAAGCACCTAGGGCCTGGTATGAAACTCTTTCCATCTTTCTACTCTCAAATGGTTTCAAAAGAGGTACCATTGATAAAACACTGTTTCTAAAATGGAGAGGAAAGGATTTAATGATTGTCCAAATTTATGTGGATGACATTATTTTTGGAAGAACATCTAATAAAATGTGTGAAGAGTTTAGGGAACTCATGACAGCTGAGTTTGAAATGAGTGCAATGGGTGAGTTGCAATGCTTTCTTGGTCTCCAAGTTCAGCAAATGCAAAATGGTACTTTCATTCATCAAAGCAAATATGCAAAAGAACTTTTAAACAAATTTGATATGAATGATTGTAAACCATGCAGCACACCCATGGCAACAAATAAGCTGGTCATGTCTGATGAAAAGGATGAGCTGATTGACCAAACTCTATATAGAAGCATGATTGGGTCTTTGCTGTACCTAACTGCATCTAGGCCAGACATCATGTTTGCAACATGTGTTTGTGCAAGAAGTCAATCAGCCCCCAGAAAATCCAACCGTATTGCTGTAAAAAGGATATTCAGATACATAAAAGGTGCTCCCACACTTGGTATCTGGTATCCAGCTAATCGAAATATCAAGCTTTCAGGATTTTCAGACAGTGACTTTGCTGGATGTAACACAACAAGGAAGTCCACATCAGGAGGGTGCCAGTTTCTAGGTGATTGCTTAGTTTCATGGTAAAGCAAAAAGCAAGCAGTTGTTTCAACATCCACTGTTGAAGCTGAATACATTGCTGCTGCAAGCTGTACAGCCCAACTCATGTGGCTTCAAAATCAGTTGCTGGATTTTGGTATCACTGCCTTAAAGACACCACTCATGTTGGATAGCCAGGCAGCAGAAAATATCATCAAAAATCCAGTCTCTCACTCGACCACCAAACACATCGAAATCAGACATCACTTTGTGAGGGATTGCTATGAAAAAGGTTTGATTTCTCTGCATCATGTTCCAACTAAAGACCAGCTGGCAGATGTGCTCACAAAAGCATTAGATACAGCCACTTTTGAAAGCTTGGTCTCTAGGATTGGCATGCTAAACATGGAATAACAAGCAAAATCTTGTTTTTCTATGAATAAAAGCATTAAAATGTTTTCATAAAATCAAAAATCCATCCTTAAAAATAGCTAAAAATGAAGTTTTCATTAAAATCCTTAAAAGTCTGCCATAACCACTGATTGTTCAAAAGTGTGCTCCACTTCAAAATGTCTGTCCAGTGCTGAAAGTCATCCCCTGTCCTCTCATTTCCTTGATAAACTCTGTTGTTCAAAAGTAGTGTCTTATCCACTGATATGCTATCCACTGATAGTGTAAATCATCCACTGCTTCCATTTGTTATCGTTGTAACCACTGTCTCCATCAGTAACTTTCACAAAAGAACTGTCCTTCATCTCATCAGGGCTGGCATGTGGGCAGTACATAGTGGTCAGACCTTTTGTAACCGCTGCCACGTCAGCCTTCACTTTTTCCTCTATAAAACCCCCACTTCACACCAAAACAGGGTTTTACTGTCGAATTGAATTCTCAAAAATTCTCTTCTCAAAGCAGTTTCTTCATCAAATTCCTTCAACATCTTCTTCGATCATCATCTCCAAAATGACAAAATCGAAGCCATCTACAAAACCCACTTCCAAATCATCTTCAAAAGAGGTCTCTCAAAAGGCCAAATTCACCGAAATTCCACGCAAACCATCTCACAATCTTCTGGGTCTCCTCACAAAACCCGGCACTACCGACGCTTTCGATTCCATCCTTGCTACCATATCTGCATCAAAGTACAAAACTTTGTTAACAGCAGATGCACCCATTTACTTGCAAACCCAAAGGGAGTTTTGGAAGAATGTAACCCTTGACAAACAAGGCAACAATGTTATAGCCATTAACTCCACTTTACAGGGTAAAGTAGTCAACATCACACCACAATCCATAACAGAGGTCTTTCAACTCGATGATCAGACAGGTTTAACTTCTATCCCTAAAAACGAGTTAAAAATTGACTTCATTGAAAGAGGGTATGCAGACACAATGATGAAAAGGGATACCTTACAAAAAGGTTTCTTCCCCCCTGCAACAAGATTTTTATTCCATACCCTCCTAATGTGTGTTTCAAACAAAAATACTGCTTTTAATGAAATACCATTAAAAATTCAAAATCTGGGATATGCTATTCTTCAAAGAGAAAATTATAATTATTCTCGGGAAATTTTTAATGATTTGGTTAAAAATGTTGAAACAAAGGCATTCTTACTATTTCCAAGATTTCCGAGTTATTATTTTGAAAAGAAACTTGGTAAGAATGATCCTTCTGCAATAAAACAAGGTGAATCTCTTCAAATGCACAGCTTAACTGCTGAAACTTTTACAAGAATGTCAACACCTTGCAAAACACAAGCAGAGGTGCCTGAGCAGAATTTAGCAGCTACCACTGCTCCTCAGGTATCTGCTGCTGAGCCCACTGCTCAAGGTGATCAAAGTAGCAAAACAACTGCTTTGAAACCCACACCTACAATCACCAAAAAGCCAACAAAAAGAAAAACACAAAAACCTCCCAAACCCATCAAAAAGGCAACTCTGGAGGATGAGATACCAAAGCTACTGCCAGTGACAACACAAAAGTCACAAGAAACCACTGCTGCTACTTCCTCACAGCAGATGGTACAAATATCTCAACCCATAACCGAAACTCCTCCTGCTTCTTCTCAAAAAGAACAGGTTGTACAAATAGGGACTCCATAATATGATGCTCTGGAATCACTCGCTTCCATCATCCACAGCCCAATGCCCGGGGCAAATTCTCTTTCTACACCAAACATCACATCCACAATTCCCCCACCAACTAAACTTTTGTTGGATGCAATTGATTTGAACCAGGCACTAACCAGTCCTTCTTAATCACCTACCAATGAGAACATGCCTCAACAAATGACTGGGTCTGATGTATCAATCTTTGCTAACCCACCAACACAACCTGAGGAGGTTACACCCCTTGAGTTACACGTAACTCTTGGTGGTATTCCCAGTGAAGCAGCCACTACAAGTGTTGAACCCACTGGTTTGCACTTGGACAGTGGTTACATCAATAAGACTTCCTTGGAGGCAATTCCTTCCATAGCACCTCTGACATCCACCAGTGGATTTGTTTTGACCACTGGCAACATCAAAAGGTTGTCAAGTGTTGAAGGAAGAAGACCCCAGTACCAAGAAAAAGGGGCATCAGTGGTTAATGTTTGGAGTACACTCCCTACTTCAACCACTGATAAAACCACTGCTAGTGGGAAATCAGATGATCCCATTAAATTGGGAGATGATTTAAAATATCTGGAATTGACGGAACGAGTTGACAAACTGGATACAGCTGTTGCAGATATCAAAGACATGCTACAACAGTTGTTGAAAGTACAAAAGAAGCAATCCACTGCTGTTCCACCTCAAGCACCTGCTACAAATGAGCTCTGGAATCTATTTCAACCTTTTCTCCAACAACAAAAACAAATGGCTAATCAGCAACATGAACTACATGTACAAGAGCTGAGAAACACCATGGAGTCAAGGTTCAAGAACACACAAGCAGATATTAAGGCAATCAAGGCCCATTTATTGAAAACCACTGGCACTGCTCCTCCAACAGTTCTTTTTATTGATCAACTTCCCACAGATAATGCCAAAAAGGGGGAGAAAATTCAGGAGTGGAAGAAGAAGGGAATAAATGATGGTCTTTACATTGAACCAGAAAAAGATGCTATGAACAGAAATATTCCTTTGCTAGATGGTAGCAAAAAGGTTGATGTTACCCAAAATGCACTTGATGAAGCTATAGCATGTGTAAAAAGGGACATAGAGGCAAAGGATATGTCAAGGTGGAATGAGGAGAAAAGAGCTTACATGGAGCTGAGTGCGCAGGGTTGTTCTGAGTCAAAGGATGCTAAAAATCCTAAGCCAAAAAGAAAACCCAAGCCCATCCCATCCAGACTCACAAAGCATACTCCAAAACCACCATCCAAAAGCCTCCAACATCAAACCTCCACCCAAACAGCTGTTGTAACTCCTGTTGTATCAACTACTGCTGGTACTTCAGAGGTTTCAACATCTGTTATCACTTCAACACACACCACAACCACTACTTTACCACCACCACCATCACCACCAAAAATAACACCACCACCATCGTCTCCTGCCAAAAAGCAGAAGACAACAGTGGTTGAAACACCAGTTGTTTCAACAGCTGTTAGTCAATCACAAACCACTGCCACTCAAATCACCACCACTGATCCACCCAAAACATCATCTGCCTCTCCTAAAATAAAAAAGGTGAAGGATTTTCATACCAGATGATGATTCACCATCACCACCACCAACATCTTCAACATCTCTATCACTTGTTACAATACCCAAACCTGTTCCTCTCTCATCAGCACAAGTTCAACAGCCCTTAGCTCCTGCAGGTGTCCAATTCCCTCTTGAACTTATAGCAGTCAGAGAAGAAATCAAATCTTTCTACTATGAGGATAACCCTGCTAAAAGGAGATTGCCATCAGTTAAAGGATATCCCAGGCCTAACAATATTGAAGAATACTTGAAAATCAAGGCTAAGCAAGCAGAGGATATCTCAAAAAGAAATACACAAGGGAAATCTGATAGGGAAATACAGCAGAACTATCAATACTTGCTCACACAAGTCAGATCCCTGGAACAGTTTGCAAAAAAATGTATGTCAACAAATCTCAGAAAGAGCAAATGAAACTCTAAGAAAAGACTACATTGAAAGCATTATGTCAACCAAGAAGTACAAGGGAGAAAAGCGCATGTACAAGGAGTGGACCATTCCTGAGCTTGAACAAGAAGCAGCCAGGATTCAAGAAATGATAAACAAAAAGGTCAAACACACTCCTCCTGATTGGTCAAAGTACAAAAAGAATGTGCCTGAGAAATTACTTGAGTTGAAGAGAATGAAAGAGGAGTTAGTTGCTGCTGATTATGGGTCTAAACATCAAGTGACAAGATGGAAAGAAGATACAGTCAGGACCACCTACAAAAGGTTGGAGGAATTAAGGAAGAAAGATCCCACAGTTCCACAAAAACCTGACTATCCAGAAGCAGAGGTTTCAAAAAGACCATCAAAGCTGCAAATCAGGAGAGCCACTGCTCCAGCTGGTGCAGCCATCTATAAAAGAAGGCCACACAAACAGTCGGGTGTTGAAACCATTCAAGAGCTCATAGAAGGAGATGCTCTTGTAAAAGAAGTCATCAAGAAAATGATTGTAGAAACTCTTGGATTGGATCAACCTGCAAGTACTGCTCAGACAGTCATCAATAGGCCAGCTTCACCAAACACCTCTTCAAATAAAAATCTCCCAAGAAACCCACCAGGCTCAAAAGTACTAAAGTGGGAAACTGACAAACAGGCCCATGTATTGACTATGTTCAAGTCTGGTGGAGAAGTGAAGAAAATGACAAGGGAACAAGCTCTTGGCCTGAGTCTTGAAGATATGCAGGATCTCCTTGATCTTCCACTTGGTAGGGATGAAGATGACACAGATGCCCTAGACTTTGAGTTACAGATTAAAGGTCAGATAAGGGAACTGTTGATGAGGCAATAAAGTTCCACAATAATGAAGAGTTTTGGCATTATCTGTTCCAGGGGGAGATTGTTGGGATTGAACCCTATCAAAGGAACAGATAATTAAAGCCATAACTGGATCAGAGTAGTGGATCCAGAATAAGCAGATGTTACATACAAGTCTCTCCCCTTGAAAGTGATTTCAACATCTGCTGACCTCCTATCTACTGATCGTGCAAACTGCTGACCTCCAAACTGCTGATCAAGTAAAGGCCTGATGAAAGACTAAACCTCTGCTATTCAATCTACTGCCTTGAGTCAAGCACTGCTGATCCGGACAAGTACTGATGGGTTCACAGCAGTGGAAGGATGCAGCAGTTATTTAGATGTCTTTTATGTAATGAAATGTAATAGCAGTAGTTAGCATAGCAGTGTTTGTATTGATCAGAGGTTAGAGTTTGTTAGGAGGTTAGATGTCACTTTCATGGTGACGTCAGCTTAGATGCTCAGTGGTTTGCTAGTGCCTATAAATAGAACAGTGCTCTGTACTGTTCTATCAGCTCTGTGCAAAATTCTCTTCCTACAAGAACAAACGCTGAGCTCTGGCTGAGGGGGAGTTTGTATTAAGCATTGCATTGTAATCGTTGTTGAAATTAAATTCAATCTTTCAGTTCTTTGTGAAATATGTTTGATCAAAGCAATACTCTCGTTTGATTGTGTGTAAAGTTTGTTTCCATCTTAATTCCGCTGCACAACTCATTCATCTTCATCTAATTCAAACGTGAAAACACAATCAAAACCAAACTCAGATCCAACAAGATGAGTGACTGACATATTATTCTCTAGCCTCGTAATTTCAGAAGAATTAATCAAAGGGTAAAGGCGCTGAAGAATTAGAAGTGGGATGAGGTGATTGAAATCGACAGTTTTGGCGAAGATTAGTTATGTTGTTTTTTTACGTATGATGATGGTTATTATATTTTGGTAATGATGCTCTGTTGAGTTGGAGTTTTTTTATGTGTGTATTTTCTTTTCCCTTAAACATGCATGTTTTTCTTTGTTTGTAATATTTTCGTTATAATTTAAAGGATAATTAATATTTTCGTTGATTGATGCATAGTTAGCCGTGTACCAGTTTAAGTTTCCCGTGTTTAATTAATGGTTTGTGTTTTTATAGTAATAACTGTATGTAAACGTGTGTCTCTTCAGTTTTTTGTATGATTGTATCGTTTCCCGGACCAATTTTTACATCATGTAACCGTTGATGCCATTAATGGTTCCGCGTTAGTGTCCTTAAGCCTTTTATATATATATGCAGACATTTCATGTATATCGTATCTCTAGTTATTTAAGTTTTACCGATTTCTAATTAAAAAGTTAACTTTTTTCAATGGCTTAATCAAATAACCAAGGAGAATATTTGAAGGAACTGTTTTATAAAGCAGTGATGGAAGATTTGGAAGCTGAGTTAGAGTTTTCTAAAGATCTAAGGAAATGCTTTCATTCCTTGAAGACTGGAGTTGGCTCTCGTGATGATGTAACTGAGACGTTGCGTTTATTGCCTCCAACTGCTGTTCGTGACCTGGCAGTTTTGAATAATGGTGAGAGTGGGAACAGAGATGTTCAGTTAATGGCACATATGTTAGAGATATTTAGACAAGTTAATGAGTCAATGGAGTTGAAGCGTAGGTTTTTACTTTCCTTATAAGTAGTTTTGTTAAGTTTAGTGATAGTTGTTATAGTGAAGTGGTTTGTATTCAATTATAACACCACCAACTTTCAAGAAACAAAACAAAACAAAACATTCCATTAAAATAAAAATACCACCAATATGTTTCCTGTTTTCTTTGATAAGCACAGTTATTCAAAACCAGTGTTCTTATCCACTGATATGCTATCCACTGATAGTAAAAATCACCCACTGCTTTCATTTGTCACCATTACAATCACTGGTCTTCTTCTATCAGTGGTTTTGATAAAAATACTTGTCCTTCATTTCCATCAGAGGTTGTCACGTGGACAGTGTTTTGACCATCAGATCTTTGTAACCGCTGCCACGTCAGCATTCACCTTTCCTGGATATAAAACCCTGATCAAAAACCCCAAACAGGGTTTTTACTGTATTTCAAAATTCCCTTCTAAAACAGTTGTCCTCAAAACTTTCACACAATCCTCTTCGCCTTCATTTCATCTTCTTCATCCCCGATTCAATCATGGTGAAAAAATCCAGTAAAACCACACAAAAGGATTCACCCAAAATTGAGATTCCATTTAAATTTACACACAATTACTTGGGTATCTTTGAAAAACCCAGTGAACCAGAATCTTTGAATCCATCATCGACACACTTTCATCCACAAAGTACAAAACTTTGTTAACTTGTGATGCAACCGTTTACTTGACTACACAAAGGGAGTTTTGGAAAAATGCAACCCTAGAAAAGGTGAACAAAAAGGTTGTAGCCATAAATTCTTCAATCAAGGCTGTAAAGTTCTCCATTACACCTCAATCGATTTCTGAAGTTTTTAAACTCAATGATTTGGAAGGTAAAAGTTCTTTTCCTAAAACAGAGTACCAAAGGTGTTGGATCTGAGTTTGTTTTTTATTGTATTTTCGTTTGAAATTAAGGTGGAAATGAAAGAGTTGTGCAGCGGAATTAAGATGAAAACAAACTTTGCATACAATCAAACGAGAGTAATACTTTAATCAAACATCTTTACACAATGAATCGAAAGATTGAATTTGTTTCAACAACGATTACAATGATTGATGAATGAATGCAAACTCCCCCTCAGCCAGAGCTCAGTAGTTTGTTCGTGCAAAGAAGACAATGTTGTGAAAGAGCTAATAGAACAGTACAAAGTACTGAACTATTTATAGGCACTTGCAAACCACTGAGCATCTTAGCTGACGTCACCATGAAAGTGACATCTAACCTCCTAACAAACTCTAACCTCTGATATATACAAACACTGATGTACTAACTACTGCTATTACATTTCATTACATAAAAGACTCTTAAACAGCTGCTGCATCCTTCCACTGCTGTGAACCCAGCAGTGCTTGTCCGGATCAGCAGTACTAGACTCAAGGCAGTAGATTGAATCAGTAGAGCTTTGGTCTTCCATCAGTCTTTGACATTTGGCAGTAGATGTAAGGCAGCAGTTGTAGGTCAGCACTTAGTAAGATCAGCAGATAGGAGGTCAGCAGATATGAAACCACTTTCAAGGGGAGAGGTTTGTATGTAAACATCTGCTTATTCTGGATCCACTATTCTGATCCAGTTTTGGCTTTAATTATCTGTTCCTCTGATAGAGTTCAATCCCAACAATCTCCCCCTGGAACAGATAATGCCAAAACTCTTCATTATTTGTGGAAATCTTTATTGCCTCATCAACAGTTCCCTTATCTGACCTTTAAATTGGAGTTCAAAGTCTAGGGCATTTGTGTCTTCATCATCCCTGCTAAGTGGAAGATCAAGGAGATCCTGCAAATCTTCAAGACTCAGGCCAAGAGCTTGTTCCCTTGATATTTTCTCCACTTCTCCACCAGACCTGAGCAAAGTCAATACGCAGGTCTGTTTGTCAGTTTCCCACTTTTGTATTTTTGAGCCTGGTGGGTTTCTTGGGAGATGTTTATTTGCAGAAGTATTTGGTGAGGCTGGCCTATTCATAGCTGGCTGAGCAGCACTTGCAAATTGTTCTAATTCAAGATCTTCTTTTATCATTACTTTCGTGCCTGCTTTTACAATGGCATCTCCAGCTAATAGATCTTGAATTGTTTCCATACTCAACTGGTTTTTGCTCCTTCTTTTGTAGATGGTAGCACCAGCTGGAGCAGTGGTTCTTTTAGCTTGCAGCTTTGGTGGTCTTTTTGAGACCTCTGCTTTGGAGTAGTCAGGCTTTTGTGGAACTCTTGGATCTTTCTTTCTAAGTTCCTCTAACCTTTTATAGGTTGCCCTGACTCTATCTTCTCCCCACTTTGTCACCGAATTCTTTGAACCATAATCAGCTGCAATCAGCTCCTCTTTCATTCTCCTCAACTCTAACATCTTCTCAGCTTCAAATTGTTTCAATTTTTTTAGGAGGAGTCTGCTTGACCTTATTTTTGATCATGTCTTGAATCCTGGCTGCTTCCTTTTCAAGCTCAGGAATGGTCCAGTTCTTGTACATGTATTTCTCCCCCTTGTATTTCTTGTAGGTCATGATATTCTCAATGTAGTCTTTCCTCAAGGACTCATCTGCCCTTTCTGAAATTTGCTGACATACATTTTTAGCAAAACGCTCCATAGCATTGACCTGTGAGAGTAAAAGCTGATAGTTTTGTTGAAATTCTCTATCAGATTTCCCTTTTCTGTTTTTGATTGCAATATCCTCTGCTTGTTTGGCCTTGAGTTTCAAGTATTCTTCAATATTGTTAGGCCTGGGATATTCGGCAATTGATGGCAAACTCCTTTTGGCTGGGTCATCTTCATAATAAAAAGATTTGATTTCTTCTCTGACTGCAATGAGTTCCAGAGGAAATGAGACACCAGCAGGAGGTAATGTCTTTAAAATTTGAGCTGAAGAGAGAGGTATGGGTTTTGGAATAGTGACAAGTGACAGGGATTTTGAAGATGTTGGTGATGGAGATGTGTCATCATCTTTTAAAATTAGCCTTCTCCTTTTTGGTTTAGGAGAGACTGATGATGTTTGAGATGGAACAGTGGTAGTAGATTGAGTGACAGTGGTTTATGTCTGACTAACAGCTGCTGAAACAACTGGTGTTTCAACCACTGTTGCCATTACAGCAGATGTTATAACATCTGTTGTCTTCTGCTTTTTGTCAGCAGGTGGAAGTGGTGGTGAGATTGTTTTTGGTGGTGACAGTGGTGATAGTAATGTAGTAATTGTGGTGTGTGTTGAAGTAGTGTGTGTTGAAGTGGGAACAGATGTTGAAACCACTGAAGTACCAGCAGTAGTTGATACAGCAGGAGTTACAACAGCTGTTTGAGTGGAGGTTTTATGCTGATGGCTTTTGGATGGTGGTTTTGGAGGCTTTGGAAATCTGGATGGGATGGACTTAGGTTTTCTTTTTGTCTTCGGATTTTTAGAATCTTTAGAACCAGAACAACCCTGCTCATACAGCTCCATGAAAGCTCTTTTCTCCTCATTCCACCTTGAAACATCCTTTGCCATTCTATCTCTTTTTACACTTGCTACTCCTTCATCAAGTGCTTCTTGAGTAGCATCAACCTTTTTACTACCATCTGGCACATGAATTTTTCTGGTCATAGCATCCTTTTCAGGTTCAATGTAGAGACCATCATCTATTCCTTTCTTCTTCCACTCCTGAATTTTCTCCCCCTTTTTAGCATTATCGTTTGGGAGTTGATCAATGAAAAGTACTGTTGGAGGAGCAGTGCCAGTGGTTTGCAGGATCTGAGTTTTGAGAGCCTTTAAATCTGCCTGAGTGTTTTTGAACCTTGACTCCATTGCATTTCTCAGCTGTTGGACATGTTTCTCATGTTGCTGATCTGCTAATTGTGCTTGTTGATGGAGAAAAGGTTGAAACAAATTCCAGAGCTCATTTGTAGCTGGTACCCTTTGTGGAGCAGGTGCTTGAGATGGAACAGCAGTTGATTGTGCTTTTTGTACTTGTAACACCTGTTGTAGCATATCTTTGAGTTCTGCAACAGAGTTATCAAGCTTTCCAATACGATTCGTCAAATCCTGATATTTTAAATCATCACCCAATTTAATGGGATCATCTGATTTCCCACTAGCAGTGGTTTTATCAGTGGTTGAGGTAGGGAGTGTGCTCCAAACATCTACCACTGATGCCCCTTTTTCTTGGTACTGGGGTCTTCTTCCTTCAACACTTGACAACCTTTTGATGTTGCCAGTAGGATAAATAAATCCACTGGTGGTTGGCAGAGGTGCTATGTAAGGAATTGCCTCCAAGGAAGTCTTATTAATGAAACCACTGTCCAACTGTAAACCAGTGGGTTCAACAGTTGTAGTGGCTGCTTCACTTGGACTACCACCAAGAGTTACTTGTAACTCAAGGGGTCTAACCTCCTCAGGTTGTGTTGGTGGGTTAGCAAAGATTGATACATCAGACCCAGTCAGTTGTTAAGGTATATTCTCATTGATAGGTGATTGAGAAGGACTGGTTAATGCCTGGTTCAAATCAATTGCATCCAACATCAGTTTAGTTGGTGTGGGAATTGTGGATGTGAAGGGTGGTGTAGAAGATGGATTTGCCCCGGGTATTGAGCTGTGGATGATAGAAACAAGTGTTTCCAGAGCATCATGATGTGGAGACCCTATTTGTACAACCTGTTCTTTTTGTGAAGAAGCAGGAGGAGTTTCGGTTATGGGTTGAGATATTTGTACCAACTGCTGTGAGGAAGAAGCAGCAGTGGTTTCTTGTGACTGTTGTGTTGTCACAGGCATTTGCTCCGGTATCTCATCCTCCAGAGTTGCCTTTTTGATGGGTTTGGGGGTTTTTTGAGTTTTCTTTTTGTGGGGCTTTTTGGTGATTTTTGGTGTGGGTTTCAAAGCAGTTGTGCTGCCACTTTGATCACCATGAGCAGTGGGCTCAGCAGCAGATACCTGAGGAGCAGTTGTAACTGCTAAAATCTGCTCAAGCACCTCTGCTTGTGTTTTGCAAGGTGCTAACATTCTTGAAAAAGTTTCAGTTGTTAAACTGTTTATTTGAGTAGAATCACCTTGGTTTATTACAGCTAAATCATCCTTACTGAATTTATTTTCAAAATAGTAACTCAAAAACCTTGGAAACAGTAAGAATGATTTTGTTTCAACATTATTAACCAAATCTTTAAAAATTTCCCGAGAATAGTTAAAATTTTCTCCTTGAAGAATTGCATATCCCAGATTTTGAATCTTTAAAGGGATTTCATTGAAAGAAGTGGTTTTGTTTGAAACACATAGTAGGAGGGTATGAAATAAAAACCTGGTTGCAGAAGGAAAATAACCTTTTTCTAAGGTAAGTTTCTTCATCACTGTGGCTTCATACCCTCTTTCAATGAAGTCAGTTTGCAACTCGTTTTTAGTGAAAGAAAGTTTACCTTCTTGATCATCGAGTTGAAAGACCTCTGAAATGGATTGTGGCGTGATTTGGACAGCTTTACCCTTTATGGAAGAGTGTATGATGGTTGCAATGTCTCCTTGTTTTTCAAGGGTTGCATTCTTCCAAAACTCCCTCTGGGTCGCCAAATAGATTGGTGCATCGACAGTGAACAAAGTTTTGTACTTTGATTTTGTCATGGTGTCTATGATGGAATCGAAAACATTTGTGGTTCCTGGTTTTGTGAGGAGACCCAGAAGATTTTGAGATGGTTTATATGGAATTTCAGTGGAGATTGCCTTTTGAGAGGCTGTTTTCGATGAGGATTTGGATGAGGGTTTTGCAGATTTCTTTGATTTTGTCATTTTGAGGATGATTGATCGAAGAATTTTGTGGCGAAATGAGATGAAAAACTGCTTTGAGAAGAGAATTTTTAAGAATTCAATTCGACAGTAAAACCCCGTTTTGGTGGTGAATGGGGGATTTTATAGGGAAGAAAATGAATGCTGACGTGGCAGCCATTACAAAAGGTCTGACCAATATGTACTGCCCACGTGACAACCCCTGGTGAAAGTGAAGGACAGTACTTTTTATGAAAGTGACTGATGAAGGCAGTGGTATGAAAGCAGTGGATGATTTTTACTATCAGTGGATAGCATATCAGTGGATAAGACACTGCTTTTGAACAACAGAGTTTATCAAAGGAATGAGAGAACAGGGGTTGATTTTCAACAGTGGACAGGCTTTTAAAGTAGAGCAGACTTTTGAACAATCAGTGGTTAATGGCAGACTTTTAAGGATTTTCTGAAAACATTTTGTTGCTTTTATTCATAGAAAAACAATATGTTGCTTGTTATTCCATGTTCAGCATCCCAATTCTAGAGACCAAGCTTTCAAAAGTGGCTGTATCAAGTGCTTTTGTTAGCACATCTGCCAGCTGGTCTTTGGTTGGGACATGATGCAGAGAAATCAAACCTTTTTCATAGCAATCCCTCACAAAGTGATGTCTGATGTCGATGTGTTTGGTGGTTGAGTGGGAAACTGGATTTTTGATGATATTTTCTGCTGCCTGGTTGTCCAACATGAGTGGTGTCTTTAAGGCAGTGATACCAAAATCCAGCAACTGATTTTGAAGCCACAGGAGTTGGGCTGTACAGCTTGCAGCAGCAATGTATACAGCTTCAGCAGTGGATGTTGAAACAGCTGCTTGCTTTTTGCTTTGCCATGAAACTAAGCAATCACCTAGAAACTGGCACCCTCCTGATGTGGACTTCCTTGTGGTGTGACATCCAGCAAAGTCACTGTCTGAAAAACCTGAAAGCTTGATGTTCCCATTAGCTGGATACCAGATACCAAGTGTGGGAGCACCTTTTATGTATCTGAAGATCCTTTTTACAGCAATGAGATTTGATTTTCTGGGAGCTGATTGACTTCTTGCACAGACACATGTTGCAAACATGATGTCTGGTCTAGATGCAGTTAGGTACAATAAAGACCCAATCATACTTCTATAAAGTGTTTGGTCAATCAGCTCATCTTTTTCATCAGACATGACCAGCTTATTTGTTGCCATGGGTGTGCTGCATGGTTTACAATCATTCATATCAAATTTGGTTAAAAGTTCTTTAGCACATTTGCTTTGATGAATGAAAGTTCCATTTTGCATTTGCTGTACTTGGAGACCAAGAAAGCATTGCAGCTCACCCATTGCACTCATTTCAAACTCAGCTGTCATGAGTTCTCTAAACTCTTCACACATTGAGTTACATGTGCTTCCAAAAATAATGTCATCCACATAAATCTGGACAATCATTAAATCCTTTCCTCTCCATTTTAAAAACAGTGTTTTATCAATGGTACCTCTTTTGAAACCATTTGAGAGTAGGAAGTTGGAAAGAGTTTCATACCAGGCTCTTGGTGCTTGTTTCAGGCCATACAAGGCTTTGTTTAGCCTGTAGACATGATCTGGATAAAATGGATCCTCAAAACCTGGAGGTTGACAAACATACACCTCTTCTTGAATTGTACCATAGAGGAAAGCACTTTTGATATCCATTTGGAACACCTTCATATTGTGGTTGACAGCAAAGGCCAGGAACAGTCTAATGGCTTCCAATCTTGCAACAGGGGCAAATGTTTCATCATAATCAATCCCCTCTTCCTGTCTGTAACCTTGAACCACAAGCCTGGCTTTATTCTTGACAACAATACCCCTTTCATCAGTTTTGTTCTTGAAGACCCACTTTGTGCCAATGGGACTAACCTCTTCTGGCAGTGGTACAAGCTCCCATACTTGTTGTCTTTTAAACTGTTGGAGCTCCTCTTGCATGGCTTCTACCCAGCTGTTGTCTTTCAGTGCCTCTTGGTACTTGACTGGCTGATGGAGTGATAGAAAACCAGCAAAAAGACAAATGTTTTGGGTTTGGCTCCTTGTGAGCACCCCTTCATTTATGTTGCCAATGATTTGATCAGGTGGATGAGATCTCAAGAAGATTAAATCTCCTTGGTATGGTATGATGGCATTTGTTGGTGAAGGCTGCAAATGTGTATCATCTGAACTAACCACTGCTGAGGACTTTGATGATCCAGCAGTGGCTTCAAAAGGTGGTGGAATAGGAGGTAATGAAGTGGACAACTGCTGACTTTTATCCACTATTTGAGGACTTTTGTCAGCAGTGTTTGAGGATGTGGAAGCAGTGGTTGATGGGCTACTTTGGTCAACAACTGTTAAGGTAGCAGTGGTTGAGCTTTGACAACTGTTTTGAACAGCTGGTGCTTTTCCCTTTGTGGCAGACCTTTGAGGGATGATGATTTCATACCCATAGTCTGGTGTGTTTATCCTCTGATGGACCTGCACTGTTAGTCTTGACAGCAGTATTTTCAAAAGTAAATTTTTCAAGATCAAACAGATCTGCAGGGTTTGCTGGGATTTTCATTGATGAAAGTTCATTGAACTTTACATTCAAAGTCTCCTCCACTGCCTTGGTCCGTGTATTGAACACTTTGTAGGCCTTGGCAGTGGTTGAGTATCCCAAATGATAACCACAATCAATTTTGGCTGCAAATTTTGAAATGGAATCTTTTAAGTTCAAAATGAAGCATGGGCAGCCAAACACCTTGAACTATGAGATCAGTGGTTTGATTTTATATAGAATTTCATAAGCAGTCTTTTTGTGCCTAGGGTTTATTAAAACTCTGTTCTGGACATAGCAAGCAGTGTTTACTGCCTGTGCCCAGAAAGTTAGTGGCAAACCTGAATCTGCAAGCATGGTTCTGGCAGCCTCAATCAGAGTTCTGTTCTTCCTTTCCACTACCCCATTCTGCTCTAGTGTTCTAGGGATGCTGTACTGCCTTACAATCCCTTTCTTCACACAGAAGGCATCCAACTCCTTATTTTTAAATTCTGTGCCATTGTCACTCCTAAAGCTTTTCACTGGAAGGTCAAATTGCTTTTCAACCTGTGTTACAAAGTCTTGCAAAATGCCTGCAGTCTCATCTTTTGAGTGTAAAAAGAAAGTCCATGTGAACCTAGAAAAGTCATCAACTATAACCAAACAATATCTTTTCTTTTTGAGGCTCATGACTTGAACTGGGCCAAACAAATCCATGTGTAGCATCTGCAAACACTGGGTTGTTTTGGACTCTTCAATGGACTTGTAAGAACTTTTATGCTGTTTTCCTTTTAAACAGGAAATGCAATGTTCAGGACATGAAAACAATTTTTGTGGTCGGCCTCTCACCAAACCATTTTTTGAAATTTCTGTGATTGTCTTAAGATTTATGTGCCCCAGCCTTCTGTGCCAAAGTTCTGTCTCTTTGTTAGAGGCAGCTGAGAACAGACAGGCATCAGCTCTGGGACACTCTTTTGACATGTCAACAACATAAACATTGCCACTTCTTTGAGCAACAAGTTTAGTTTGACCAGTTTTGATTATTGGTTCAATCTGTTTGACCATTTCTGGTCCAACAATCCTACAACAATCTTTTGTGAAGAATGACCCAAACCCTTTGTCACTCATTTGTGATACATTCAGAAGGTTGAATTTTAGATTGTCTATCAGATTGACATTTTCAAATTTTACATTTCCAGATTGCACTGTACCAGACCCCAGAACCTTCCCCTTACTATTATTCCCAAAGGATATATCACCCCCTCCATGGATTTTAAAGTCTTTGAGGAGGGCTTTACATCCTGTCATGTGCCTGGAGCCTCCACTATCTACATACCAAAGACTATCAAAGCATGCAGAAGCTCCCTGCACATGTAGTAAAAGGATTAGTTCATTAAGGTCTCCAAAGCCAACAAGGCTTTGGATGGGGTCTCAACAGTGTCTGGGATGGATGCAGAGTGATGGACAGTGGTTAGGTCAGGGGTTTGGACTGCTTTAGGACAGTGTTTCTCTAACCACTGTTGTGGGTCCTGACCAATCACCTGCTGGTAACCAAAAGGATGCCTGTTCACTTTGGGTTTAGAGGGTTTTTTGTAGGCCTCATAAACGTGTGGAATCCTTTGGTAAGACTGTTTCTCCTTGCCTTTTCTGAATTAATTAGCAGGGGGTGCATCAGTAACCTGAACATCTCTTTTGACAGATGTTTGGTTCAGCTGTTTTGTGACAGCTGTTTGAACTGGCACAAACAGTGGTTGTTTCTTGGTGAACTTGACAGATGATGATGAAGGACTCAAGGATGTTTTAGCCATGTACTCATTCTTTTTCACATCAAAGTTTTTGAGATACACACATGCTTGAGTTTTGTGGTTTGTTTTACCACAAACAATGCAACTTTCTGCTGAAACAATGACACTTGTTCTGTTTAAATCATAAGCTTTCAAATGGAAACAGTCTTTTGTTAGATGATTCCTTTTCTCACAGAACTCACAAAACAACTTATCAATTTTTTCTTTCTTCTTTCTCTTTTCAGACTCCTTTGCAGCAGAGGTTTTAACCACTGCTGGGATGTCCTTGAGAGGTATGACTTTAGCTTTTGGAGCTTTAACACCATCAGTTGATGTAAAGTCCATTGGCTTGAAATTTTCAAGAATATCACACTCGTCAGACCAAGTGGGTTTAAACTGATATTTTTCAAGTTCTTCAAAAGTAGAGGAACTCCTTGTTCTGCCAATTGTGATTTTGTTACCAAGTTTGTCAGTGATTTTCACTTCTTGGCCATTCTTGTTTGTGGGGATGAACTCAGTGGTTACATCAGTGTTTTCAACAGTGTTTTGAACAGATTTTTCACAAGTAATGCATTCATCATCATATTTTCTATACCCAACCCCAAATTTCACATTACTTTCAATCGGTTTAGCAAGCATCACCTCATATCCTCTGCAGGATTCCACCCATCTTTCACAAGTAATTTGGGTGGATTCCAACTCCTTTTTGCAAACTTGGTATTTCTCTACCATAGTTTGAAGTTGGGTTTTGGTTATGCTTTGCTCTTCTTTCAGACAGCTGATCTCTTTTTCCTTTTCAGTCAATTTGTTTTTAAGTTCTTTTAAAGACTTTTCAAATTTAACCTCATCAGTCAAGATTTTATCCCGAAGGTTTTCATTCACCTCTTTGATGTTAGCAAAAGCAATTATGCAATTGTCAGAACACAGTTTTTCAAGAACTTGAGGAGATACCTTGGCAGCTGCCATCATTGCACAATCACATTGATGATCTTCATCACCATCAGCTTTCACCTTCTTTTCACCAGCCTTTTCTTCCTTCTCTTCTTCTTTGTCCTCTTCGGACCATGGATCTGTCATTGGTTCAATCAGGGTACCTGAACTTTCTCCCAACAGTAGTTCTCCAGCTACAGCAGTAACCACTGCTTCAGTCACCTCATCCACTGTTTCATTACTTAGATGTTCCTCCTCAGTTTCAACCCCCTCCTGTATTGACTCTAATGCCATCAAACAAAACTCATTATAAGAATAATCATTAGAAGCATAAAGAGCAAAATTTTCATCACTGAGGTCTTCAGGCATACTGCTCCAGTCAACAAACCCTTGAGTGAAAAAACTTTGTTGATCTGGTTGTACTGCTGCTGGAGCAGTGGTTTGAGGTGCAACATGTTGCACTTGTACCTGTGGAGCAGGGGTTTAAACATATTGAATCTGTGGAACAGTTGTTTGGACATAGTGCACTGGCATAGGGGCAGCAGCATAGTGAGCAGTGTTCACTTGAGCTACTGGGGCATACTGGGCATAGTGCACAGTGCTTTGGTTTTGAGGTCTAGGATTTGAGCTAGGATGAGTAATTATGGGACCAGTAGTTTGACTCCTACATTCCCTAGCGAAATGTCCCAACCTATTACACTTGTAGCACTTGATTTTCGATTTATCCAACCCAACCCTTAGATTCCCATGCAAACCTGGGAATTTTCGCCCTGTTCTTTTGTAGAACTTGCTAGTTCTAACACTTAGCAAAGCCAGTTGGTGCAGGATGTCCATTTCCTCTAAGTCAGTGGGATCAAAATGTTGCAAATCATTTAGTTCAAAGCTTAAATTGTCTGACATCTGGTTTTCGTTTGCAGTGAATGCATAACTAGCAGAGTGAGGATCAGGGTTGTTAAAATTTGCACCAGCAGTTATGTCAATGAAGTGATCATAACCCTGATCCTTACCACTGCTCCCAGATTCCTCTTGACCCAGAAGAGCAGTATTACCAAAAGTGTAATCATCAGTAACTTTTCCTGACTCTTGTAACCTCCTTTTTTGGTTCAACTCCCTTTCGTAGGTCAGGAGTCGACCGTGGAGTTGGGTCAAGGTCAGATCCTTGAATTCAGGTGAGTTTCGGGTGACAAAAGCTATGGTGTCCCATTTTTCAGGCAGTGACCTGAGGAACCTGCTATTCTAAGTTGAGTTTGTAAAAGTGGTGTTAACAAGCCTCAGTTCACTGATGAGACAGCTGAAACGCTCAAATTGTTGCGTTAGTGATTCACCTTTAATGTAACAAAATGTTTCATACTGTTGGTTCAGGATTTCCCTATTGTTTTCTATGACTTCTTCGGTTCCCCCAAACTGTTCCTTAAGTGCGTCCCATAATTCTTTGGCACTGTTACAGTGTAACAGTCCAGCATATATCTCATTGGGCAGCGCTGATGCTATGATGCTAAACGCTTTAGCATCTAGTTCGATCTTTTGAAAGTCGGTTTCGGTATAATTTTCAACTGGTTTAGGAACGAACTTTTTAGCATCTTCAGCGTTTGGCACTGAAGGAACATGGGGACCATAAATGACAGACCTCCAACAACCTGTGCTTTGTTGAGCGAGGATGTGACCCATCCTCCTCTGCCAGATGTTGTACTCATTTCTTTTTAGCATAGGTGGTTTAAAAAGCGAGCCGATGTTGTTTTTATCATCTTGAGATTGTGACGTCATTCTTGTTGTTTTACAGACACTGAAAAATCAACTTTAATGGTGATTGATCCTTGCTCTGTTTTTCAACGGACGAACAAACGATCAGTATCAACTGTTATGAGCTGAACTATTTACGTCAAAATGATTGTTAAATCAAATTTGACTGTCCAAGCTCTGATACCAATTGTTGGATCTGAGTTTGTTTTCGATTGTATTTTCGTTTGAAATTAAGATGGAAATGAAAGAGTTGTGCAGCGGAATTAAGATGAAAACAAACTTTGCATACAATCAAACGAGAGTAATACTTTAATCAAACATCTTTACACAACGAATCGAAAGATTGAATTTGTTTCAACAACGATTACAATGATTGATGAATGAATGCAAACTCCCCCTCAGCTAGAGCTCAGTAGTTTGTTCGTGCAAAGAAGACAATGTTGTGAAAGAGCTAATAGAACAGTACAAAGTACTGAACTATTTATAGGCACTTGCAAACCACTGAGCATCTTAGTTGACGTCACCATGAAAGTGACATCTAACCTCCTAACAAACTCTAACCTCTGATCTATAAAAACACTGATGTACTAACAACTGCTATTACATTTCATTACATAAAAGACTCTTAAACAGCTGCTGCATCCTTCCACTGCTGTGAACCCAGCAGTGCTTGTCCGGGTCAGCAGTACTAGACTCAAGGCAGTAGATTGAATCAGCAGAGCTTTGGTCTTCCATCAGTCTTTGACATTTGGCAGTAGATGTAAGGAAGCAGTTGTAGGTCAGCACTTAGTAAGATCAGCAGATAGGAGGTCAGCAGATATGAAACCACTTTCAAGGGGAGAGGTTTGTATGTAAACATCTGCTTATTCTGGATCCACTGTTCTGATCCAGTTTTGGCTTTAATAATCTGTTCCTCTGATAGAGTTCAATCCCAACAAAAGGGATTTCCTTGAAAGAGGGTATGAAGAAGAAATGCAAAAAGATACTTTACAAAAAGGCAGTTTTCCATCTTCTACAAGGTTTTTATTTCATACCCTCCTTATGTGTGTATCCAACAAAACCACTGCCTTCAATGAAATCCCCTTGAAGATTCAATATCTGGGTTATGCTATCCTGCAAGGAGAAAATTTTAATTACTCCCAGGAAATCTTTAATTACTTGGTCAAAAATGTTGATAAAAAGGCTTTCTTACTATTTCCAAGGTTTTTGAGTAATTATTTCGAGAAAAAGTTTTCAAAAGATAATGCCCATGTGCTTACACAGTGGGCTCCTTTTCAAATAAACAGTTTAACTGCAGAAACATTCACAAGAATGTTGAAATCTTCCAAAAGACAAGCAGAGGTTCCTGAGCAGACTTTAGCAGCTACCACTGCTCCTCAGGTATCTTCTGCTGAGCCCACTGCTACAGGTGATCATAGTAGCACAACCACTGCTATGAAACCCACACCTACCATTACCAAAAAGCCCAAAAAGAAATCATCCAAAAATCCCCCCAAACCCACTAAAAAGGCAACTCTGGAAGATGAGATCCCAGAGCCACTGCCAGTGACAAAACAAATGTCATCAACAACCACTGCTGCTACTTCCTCACATCAGATGGAAGAAAGATCTCCATCCTTGCCTCAAACTCCTCCTGCATCTTCACAAAAAGATCAGGTTGTAAACACAGGGACACCAAATTATGATGCTCTGGGATCACTTGATTCCATCATCCAAAGCTCACTTCCCGGGGCAAATTCTCTGTCCACCCCTATCCTCACCTCACAAATTCCACCATCAATAAAACCTTTGTTGGAAGCAGTTGATATTGCCCAGACACAAAGCAGTTCTTCTCAATCACCTGTCAACGAGAATATACATCAACAAGTGACTACGATGTACCCGCGTCCATCGGACGGGACCGTATGTAAAAGTTAAATCATGCTCTGTATGTTTTCCATTTTAGTAACTTGCTAATTGGTATGTTTTGATTGATTAATGAAAATTTCCGTTTCTTTTCCAAAAAAAAAAGTTGTCCATATAATGTGAATGGTTGACCACATGGAGAGGTCAAAGAAGCAACTGTTTCATGTACTTCAAATGCCTTTGATAAGTTTTTTTTAACTTCCCTGATCCTTTAGATGGTGAACATGATTTGGCTAAAGCTCACAACATGCCATGTGCCATATTATTAATTACTTAACTTATTTCTATATCAAACCTGAACTAATAATTTTTTCGTAACATAGTAATAAAATTTTTATGTCCTAACACATACTGTCTTTAACATTGTTTTACTAAGATATGTAACTAAACACAAACAATTTAAATGATATATTATAATCTGTTTTTTAGTATTTGATTTCGATCGTTATTAAACCTACCAGTGTGTTCACACGGGTCTTACAACTAGTTATTGTAATGAAAATGATTGATCGGTACATCTACCAAACACTAGAAACTTAGCCCATATGTGACCCATAAAGAAATCTTGAGGAATGGAAGTGAAATTGTTGGAAAGATTTTATAAAGTTTTGCATCCGACAAGAGATTTAGAGGTGAGGTTTTTGAATTATCACATGATTTGTGTACACTTTTATTTCGAAACATTTTTTTTGTTTTAAGAATTCTGGATATTTGTTTCACTATCCGGGTTCGTATCTGAAATTTCAAATATTTGAATATTCGGATAGTGAAATTAGCTATTCATAATTTTCAGATATCTGGTTTTAAACACCTCTACGATACGATGTGACTATCACAAAATATATATCCCAAACATAATTCTATAACTAATTAAAATGTTACAATATTTGAAATAAATGTGTACTCTTGTTTAGTGTCTTCTCAAGTTCTCTCTATTTAGATCTCTAGTGTACCATTTTAATTTTGAGTAAAATTATATTTTATTTATTTAATTAATATCACATATTAATTGGCGGCGGATGTGTATAAATTTTTTTAATCAAATTAAAATATTAAGAATCAAGTGGATTAATATACCTAACTCAAGATCAGTGGGAGCAACAATGTAAACTTGTCCTTAAATAGATGACATTCCTTTAACTAGAATATCTTAGATAAATCAAACCATTGTCCACTCATACTTTGATCTAACGAAACTCGAGGATGCCTCTCATGTGATTGATATCAAAATATACCAAGACAAACCCAGTGGAACACTAGTTTCGTTTCATAAGCTTTACTCTAAAATTGGGTCCTTACATATTTAATATATAATATTTCTCTCCTTTAGAGGCTAATAGGATAAGTGAGATTACTTCCTTATGCTTCATTAATTGGAAGCGTTATGAAGGTTCAAATCTAAACTCCTTTAGATATTGCTCACATTGCTAAGCTCTAGACGAGTCTAGATTATTATGAAGCATCTTACAATATCTTACAATATCTTTAAGAAACGAACGAGAACTGAACACACGTCATTTGAAGCTTCCGCTATGATCTCATTATGTTTTGTTTTAAAACAATCTATGTAACCAATTGTTATTTCATTTTGAATACTCAAATCCTGTATGTACGTTAACTTGTCAAAGTTTTTGAAAGATCGCATTTTTACATAAAATGCGTATTAAATATTATAATTGTATTATAAGAGACGGTTGTTACATCCATTCAGAACGTACTGTTTACTAGTTTAGACACGCACTGTGAGTATACTCGAACCCTTTTTCGCTTAACGCACTTTTGGGTGTTACATACATTCTCTATCAAAGAGACAACACACAACGCAAACACTTTTAAAGCTAACCGCTCCCGCATGCTATATGTGATTAGTTGAATGCTTGTTACTATGCTTATACAATGATATTTGCTAGACCGCCTTTAGCAACGATAGTACTATAGTTTGGGCTCAGCACCTGATTTGTCAGGGGTTGCTAAGGATCACGTACTTTACTTCACATGTTCGCTTCAGTGAACGTGTGTCGCGCATACTCTACTCGCAGTCACGTGGTTAGGTTGTATCATTGTTGGTAGTTTACATGCTTCACCCGTTACGTGTTACATGTTGGTTATGCGTAAATGCTTTTTACACTATATCTATGCAAACATGTGTACTCACCTTTACTTTATGTATTGACTTTTATTTTAACGTATGTGACAGGTTGATAGATTGTTATGCTGAAATCAAGATAGGAAATCTAGAAACCCACAACAATAAAATCTAGGTTGTCAGATTGGAACTTGTTTAAGGGATTTTGATATCTATATGACTATTTGTGAATTATTTTGTTTAATAGTATGGGATATTAAACGTATTAAAAATATTGTCACATAATAGTGTTATGGATTCTCTTGAGCAATCTGATTCGCCTAGTGACGCGCCCCGATGATTCCGCCATCGGTTTGGGTGTGACAGATTGCTATCAGAGCCATAACTATAGGGAATTAGGTCGAGTCGTGTAGAACAGACCTAGTCTATAGTCTAAGAACCAAAACAGACCAACTTCGTATGAACCAACTAGGGGCTTCGTACGAACCCACATATTGTACCTCTCGTTCGAACCTATATGCTATGCCTTCGAACGAACTCAAAACAACGCACCTTCGTATGAACTCAGTAGCTTCGTACGAAGGCAACCTTCCCTAAGGTTGAAAATTATTTTCCCTTTCCTAAGGCTAACATAATACACACGTTTTGGGAAACGCTCGTATAACACAACCGAGTGATTTGGGTCGAGATTAGGTGTGAAAACCAATAACTCTCGATAAGATCACTCACCCCGCGTATTTTACTCTCAGCACGATCATCTTTCGTTGAGTTAGGAGTGAAATCCACATCTCAACGGGAATCTCCATCTCTATCTCGTGGTTTACCACAGTTAGGGGCGAAGTTGTTAAGTTAGGGGTGAAAGCCACATCTTAATGACCCGTTCCACTCCCTGTTTGATTTTACAAATCTCACCAAAGTCTCAACTGTTCCAATGACTCGAGTCATGTAGTAACTAGAAGGATACATACCGGTAGTCGTACCACGGTGAGAGCATAGTCTATTAGGCCAAAGTGTGTACTCGAATTCGTTGGTAATAGTTGAATCACTTTGGGTAGTCGATGTCTAACACCCAGGACACTCTATCGATTTTGAGCCTGCAAACGACGATTTTACGCGTCATCGATTTATCATGTTTATGTGTTTTAAATTTACAATTTATGGTTTCGATTTCACGCTTTCCGCTCCTCGCTCCGTCAATCACGCACAACTCGCAACGCTATCGTAATCTAAAATGCAAACTAATTGCGAACAAACTAAGAAGCCTCATAGGCTATGCTCGACGCTTGTACTACGCTACTTCTCGCTTATCTCGACCGTGATACGCGTCCTTCAAAGATAGGTGAATACCTGCAAAATATGTAGGTGAATACATGCAAAATATCTGCTTAAGTGAATTATGTGCTCATACGTGCTTATGTGCATACGTGCTTAGGTGGATTATGTGCATACGTGAATATGTGCCTACGTGTTCCTGAGCTTTACATGGGTAATAATAATAGTAATGGGTTGTTAAAACGCTAAACTTTTCAAAAATAACCTAATATAATCAAATCTCATCTAATCCCTCGGGATGATGTCTGCTGCAGAACTCCCAATTGAAGATGTCTTCCTTCGGCTCGCACACTCGCCGAAATGTTCAGAGGAACAACGCTGACAAATGCATCGCCTCTCTCTTGGCTAAGGAAATGGCCAAGGTGATACCCCGGATCGTCAGTGAAATCAACGCTGCCAGCAGCACATCCTCTGTGGATTCTAAAAATGATGTGCCAAAAGCTCATTTCAGCTTCACGCAGTTCAAGGCATGTGGTCCAATGAACTTCACTGGTGAAGATGGACCCAGTGTAATGTTTCAATGGTTTTATGTGATCGAGGTTACCTTCAGGCAAAGCGGATGTCCCGAGAATTTCTGCACTATGAACGCCACTGGAGTCTTTCAGTCAAGGGCACTTGATTGGTGGACCGCTGAGCGCAACAGGCGTGGTAATGATGCAGCTTATAGTCTCATATGGGAGGAGCTCAGGGAGCTCATTATGAAGGAATTTTGTCCTCCCCACGAAGTTCAGAAGCTGGAGAATGAATTCGGGAACATTAAGCAAGAAGGAGGTAATAACGTTGGTATCACCGCTCGTTTCAAATAGTTGAGCATTATCTGTCCCAGTCAGGTGGACACACCTGATAAGACTATCAAGAAGTATATTCGAGCCCTTCCTGATTGTGTAGCTGATTTTGTCCAAGCCGCAAGACCTACAATGATTGAGTAAACTTATCAGCTTGCAGCCGAGATCAACGACAAACGAGTCTTGGCTGGCGCTTTCAAAACCTCAACCAAGAGTCTCAACCAAGCTACGGCAACACTCAACAGTGAAACTACAACATCTCAAGGTTCAAAGTCTAGTCATCAGAATCGTAAGCAAAGACACTCTAGCAAGAACAATGCGGTAGTCACAACACCACCCAACAACCAGAATCATCAAGTCGCTACCACTAACGCACTGCCTGCTAAGTGTGCGTACACTGGTACTCGCCCTCTGTGCCCTAGTTGCACCTATCACCATCCAACAGGGGTGAACTGTCGTATCTGCGTCAATTGAAACTTCTATGGGCACTTTACAGCTCATTGTCGCTCAGGCCCTCGCCAACAAGCCCCTGCAGCTCTCCCCACACCGCCAGCTCAACCTCTTGCCCCTTAGGGTAACCAAGAAGCTCCTGTAACCGCTGTCCACGCATGAGCTTGCTATACCTGTGGTGACCCGAATCACTTCGCCAACGTTTGCCCACAGCGTGTTGTGAAACAAGAGCAGCATTGGCAACCACCACCGCAGCAACAGCAACCATAGCAGCCTCAGCAGCAACAGCAGCAGCCACAACATGTAGCCCGTGGAAGAACCTTCAATATAAATGTCCTCCAGGCTCAGACTGACAACAATGTTGTCAATGGTACGTTCCTTGCTAACGGAATTTACGCTTCTTGCTTGTTTGATACTAAAGCCGATGACTGTTTTGTATCGTTTGAATTCGAAAAGCTTCTAAAACATAAACGCGCAAACCTCCCAACGACTTTCGATGTAGAAGTTGCCACCGGAAGAACCGTCACCGTCAGCTTCGTTCTCCATGATTGTACTCTCGAACTCAACAATCACATCTTCTTGATCGATCTCATACCTATGTAATTAAGTAGCTTTGACGTCATAATAGGCATGGATTTTCTTCGTGAAAATCGTGCTGAAGTTGTTTGCTTCGAAAAGATGATTCGTTTCTTTCTCTCAAACGGTGATTAACTATGTGTTTATGGCGAAGTATCCTCGAAAGAATTGAAGCTTATGTCGTGTATCCAAGCAGGTAAATATACTTACGTAAAGAGTACACCGCTTTCTTGGCCCACATTGTAGTAGCAGAGGAGGAAAAGAAGACGATGAAAGAAGTACTTGTGTTCATGATTTTCCTAACGTCTTTCCTGACGATTTACCCGGTCTACCCCCTACTCGTGATATTGACTTTCGTATTGACCTCATTCCTGGAGCTAACCCTGTTGCAAAAGCTCCTTATCGCCTCGCATTGTCCGAAATGCGTGAACTTTCTAGCCAACTCTAGGAGTTACTTGATAAAGGCTTCATACGCCCTAGTACATCTCCTTGGGGCGCACCTGTCCTTTTCGTGAAAAAAGAAGGATGGATCGTTCCGAATGTGCATCGATTATAGGGAACTCAACAAGCTTACTATCAAGAATCGCTACCCATTACCCCGAATCGACGACTTATTTGATCAACTACAAGGCGCTACGTGTTTCTCAAAAATCGACCTACGTTCTAGCTATCATCAGTTGCGCATACAAGAGCAAGACATACCGAAAACTGCTTTCTGTGGCCATTATGAATTCGTGGTCATGCCTTTTGGTCTCACAAACGCACCCGCGGTCTTCATGAATTTGATGAACCGTGTGTGCAAAACCTTTTTGGATCATTTCGTCATTGTGTTTATCGATGATATCCTTATCTACTCGAAGTCGAGAGCCGAACATGCGCAACATATTCGTTTAGTTCTCGAGCTTCTTCAAGGAAATCGCCTCTACACCAAGTTCTCCAAGTGTGAATTATGGCTTGAGGAAGGTCAATTTCTCAGTCATATTGTTAACAGTCAAGGTATCCACGTCGACCCCGCGAAGATCGAAGCAGTTAAGAGTTGGATCACGCCAAAGAACCCATCCAAAGTCCGTTCTTTTCTCGGATTGGCGGGCTATTACCGTCGATTCATCGCCGACTTTTCTAAAATCGTCGTACCGCTTACACTTTGACTCAGAATGACAAACCTTTTGTTTGGGGTCCCAAACAGTAGGAAGCCTTCCAAACTCTCAAACGTTGCTTTGCAACGCTCCTGTCCTTACACTTCCCTACGAAAACGACGATTTAGTTTTTTATTGCCATACCTCTAACCTAGGTCTTGGTTGTGTTCTCATGCAACGAGACAAGGTTATCGCATATGCATCTCGACAACTCAAGGTCCACGAGAAGAACTACACAACCCACGATCTCGAACTCGGTGCAGTTGTTTTTGCATTAAAGATATGGCGACACAACCTATATGGTACCAAGTGTACGGTCTTCACCGACCATAAGAGCCTACAACATATCTTGAACCAGAAAGAACTGAACATGCGCCAACGCAGATGGGTTGAACTTCTCAACGACTATGATTGCGGGATACGCTACCATCCCGGCAAGGCCAACGTTGTAGCTGATGCCCTCAGTAGACGAAGCTATGTGTATAGTATTCGTGACGTCCAAACCCAGAATGATCTCGAAGCCCTGATCCGCGACGCTCAACACACCTGCTTCATTGAGAATACCTCGAACGATATTTATCATTATCTCCACCGCATTTGGATTCCTAGTCGCAATAATCTCTGTAAGATATTGCTGACTGAAGCCTACAAATCCCGATATTCCATTCACCCCGGTGCCGACAAGATGTACCAGGACCTCCGTTCCAGGTATTGGTAGAACGGCCAAGACCCAAATCTTACACAATTACATAACCGAAAAACTTCATTAACATGATGAAGCCTACACCTGAAACAAGATCAACAAGACTAGATACAACTCAAATCTGCTACAAAACTTTGTGTGTAAACTCAAACCGTAGAAATGTTAAAACATCAAACACACTTGAAGATGACTAAAGAGCTGTTTGTTTAGCTCTTAATGAACCTCTTAATGGTTTAGATCTTTTATTGGTTCAACACTTAATGGTTCAGACTGTTTGTTTCGCGAACAAATGTATGAATGGTTCAGACATTTATTTCTGAATGGTTAAGCATTATACTGAGTCTGAATGGTTAAAACCTCTAATCTGAATTGGTCAGACATTTGCATCTGAACGGTTAAGCATTATACTGGCTCTTAATGGTTCAGACCTTTACTGGTTCAACACTTAATGGTTCATACCTCTTACTGGTTCAACACTTAACCATTCAGAAGTTGTCAAACAGCCCCTAAATGAAGACTAATCCTAAGTTTGCAATTGAATCCCAAATCCTTTGCTATGCAGTGACAGTACCAATATCCACTAATCGTTGTTTCCAAATACGGTTGCCGGTTGACATCTCTTCTAATTCGTCGACACGAGAAGCAAATTGTTGTGTGGAGGAATCAATATCTCGACATAAGCCAAGAGGCAGATCTTGTGCCACTCTACCTGGTCGTATGAAACTTGCATGCATCCTGGCTCCCGAGACTCTTTCATAGAATTCCAACAATTTTTCCTGCTCCTCAAAGCCCACAGGAACGGAGTTGATGCTCCCACATCCATAGCATGAGTAGTTAAAGCAAATGAATGATTTGAAATTCGAGTTATTTCACGGAATAACACTCGTATATATTCAGCTCGTCCACAGTTATTTAATATTCCCATATGAAATCTCCACATCCAGCCCTCTAAAGGTATGTTTGGCAAAAGTAGCTGGTGGCTAGGGCTGTAAATGAACCAAACGTTTGGGGAACAGTTCGTGAACCGTTCGGCTGGAAGTTCGTTTGTGTTCGTTCGTTTATTAAACAAACAAACACAAACAAGAAAGTTCGTTCGTTTATTTAAATGAACGAACATGAACAGAGGCCGTGTTCGTTCATTTATGTTTGTGAACGTTCGGTAACGTGTTCGTTTGTGTTCGATAGTTCATTAGTGTTTTTATTTTTATATTTTATTTATATACTTCAAAATTCCGATAAATAAAATACTTAATAAGTGTCATTGTATTATATATTCTGCTCATGAATGCTTGTTTGTGTTCGTTTGTTTCCATTTGTGTTCATGAACATTAGTTTGTATGCATCAACGTTCGTTTTCGTTCATTGCCTAAAATTAACAAACAAACACAAACAAACACAAACGAACACGAACAAGTTCATATCCTTAACAAACGAACACAAACATAAAATCTCGTTCTGTAAGTGTTCATGAACAGTTCGTGAACACATATATTTCTTAACAAATGAACACGAACAAGGTCTTGTTCGTGTTCATTTGGTTCGTTTGCAGCCCTACTGGTGGCTGTTGGCTGGAAGCTGGTAGCTGTTGGCAGTAAGCTGGTAGCTGTAGCTTTTTAGATATATTTGGTGTTTGACAGAGTAGCTAGAGCTTTTAATAAAATATATAAAATGACCAAAATGAACATAACAAAAAATTTAAAAATTTTGTGCATTAAAAAGTTTTTTATCTTTAGAGGTTAAAATAGTTATTTTTTTCCTATAAGCTTGTAGCTCCTTCTAAACGCTACTAGTAGGAGCGTTCAACCAAAAGCTTCAAGCTCCTAACCTAAAACTTTAAGATCCTTCAACCAAACAAGGTTTTTTATTCAGCATGAGCTTTTTCTTAAAAGCTTAAAGGTTGAAGCTCCTAAAACCTTCTAAAAGCTCCATGCCAAACATACCCTAAGTGTCCAGAGAGTTTCCACTACAATCACTTGAATATCAACACATTGCTAAAACACAACTTGTAAGAGATTGGTTAACTCAAGTTTGAAACGTAATCATAGTTTTAACATAACGTTACCACGTACATTGATGGTCAACCAGAGACCCCAAGAGATCAAGGTGGTTGGAAGGCTAAATAGGTTCCTACCGAGGCTCACAAGGCTTCAAATTGTGGCTATTATTGTGTCGCCCATGGTGGAGATACAAGGTAATGGGATCACTTATCACCTTAATACTGTTGGAAAATTTAGTAAAAATGTTGTTTTAGGGTGGGGCATTGTTGGTGCATGTTTGTGACAACAGCTTAGATTTGGTCTTTGGATATCTTGTAGTTAGATAAACGATAAACAGTTAGCGGGTTTAGCTTTGTAATAGTTTGGTTATAGAGTTTGGGCTAAACAAAACCCAGTTGGGTCAAGGGTGGACGAAATGGGCTTGCCCATGTAGGAAACTCTAGCCCAAGTAGCAAACCTTGTGTTATATAAACAAGGTTAGGCTTTAGAGTTTAGGTTAATCAGCCAAAACAGAGTTTGAGAAAGATTTCGTGAGAGACTTAGAGCTTGGACGAATTTGATAGTTGGTTAGGGTTTGATTGATTATAATTCTTGTAATCGATAATCAATAGAAACCCGGTTTGAAAGTGAATTGTTGTTTCTGTTTTTCTACTTGTTTCTGTGATGTTCTAATCAAGAGGATTCCGCACTCTTGATTGGAAAGACAATTCTGTGAAAGATCCATACGAAAGGGGACCTACAATTGGTATCAGAGCATTAGGCTCTTGAAGGCTCGGTTCAGAATTGTTCTTGGAGAAACAGGGAGATTGTCGAATTTTTTGAAACCTGAATAATTAGGGTTTTGAAATTTTCGAAATTTTTGATATAATTTTTCGAATTTTGTTGGCTGTTTTGATCTTCTGCATTGTTTGTTTGCTGTTTTTGCAGGTTTTAGGGTTTGCAGGACTGTTTTTGGTTGATTGTTTTGAAGAATTTTGGCTGAGAAACTTGAAGATTCGAAGACTGTTCTTCGTGTTCTTCATTAAGTCCATAAAAAATTCATCAAAACTTTGCTGATTTGCTGTTTTAATTTTGCAGGAAGTTGTTAGGAGAATCAGGAAAATAATCAGAATTTTCGAAAAGATGAAGTTTCCAAAGTTACAGACCAGCGAAATTAACTGTACTAGCGAATTTAACAGTCCAGTGAAGCTATCGGCGAATTTAAAATCCAAAGGCGACTTTGGTAACCGTGTAATTGTCCACAGCGAAATTACCACGGTTTTCAGCGACTTTACCAGTCCTCGTATTCGCGAAATAAAGCAGCGAATTTAATCTGCGAAGTTGACCAGCATAATTAGCAGCGAATTTAAGTAACACTGTTGAGCAGCGAATTTGACCTAGTTGTCCAGCGAAATTAACCAAGAACCCAGCGAAATTAATTTAGACCAGCGAATTAACAGGGTGGAATTTTTGTTGGCAAGCGTCGATAAAATTTGAGTGTTTTGCAAATAGAAATTGATCCGTAGCCCGTTAGACAGAACCGTTTGGACCGTTGAATTCCTTGGATTTTTAGGGTAAAATAAAAAAAATAAAAAACCGTTTGGACCGTTTGGACCGTTGAATTCCTGGAAAATCCCGATTACGGTTTTTGACATTATATATCATTGGATTTGTCTTTTCGATACGATTCTAACAGTGTAAGTTAGTAACCACTGTTTTAGGAGATATTTTGTGCGGTTTTACCAGTCTGTTTGCGTTAAAATGTCGAACATGACAAAATTGAACGCACCTAAGATGATGAAGGTGGAGAATTATCTTACATGGAAGGACAACTTCAAATCTTTCATTGAATCTCAGGATGCACGTATGTGGATATGTATTGAAGATGGGTACATAAACCCTACACATGATTATGAGGGCAGACCACGTAGAACAGACTATGTGAATATGAAAGAGGATGATAAAAAGATGTATGATGCTGAAAAGAGAGCCTTGGCTGCGATAAAGATGTCTTTACCTGATAGCATCAAGCATACCTTCACAAAGTACACTAATTCAAAGGATATGTGGGATGCATTACAAAAGCGATATCAGGGGAATGAGAGTGCCACTCAGGCATTCATGGCAGAGATAGTGCCAGTTGATGAGGCTGAAACTACTGTGAGTGATGCTGAATCTGAAGTGAAAAATGCTGAAGCAAAAGTGGATACTGAAGTAGAGAAAGAGAGTGAAGCTGAACAGGTTGTTGCTAATGAAAACTCAGAAGTTCATGAGAAAGAGGTACAATCTAATTCTGTATGTTTGAGCTGTCGTGAACTACAGGGTGAGGTTGACAGGTTGTCAACACAAAACCAAAGTTTGGTAAGTGAGATGTCTAACATTAAAGAATCAATTTTTTTTGCTAAAAGAAATGAATCTACATACTTGAAGAAGATAAAAGGTTATGAAGCTGAAATTGAAGCTTTAACTTGCAAACTAAATGAAAAACTTCAAGTTATAGACTTAGCTCATGACATGATGGCTGAGAAAACAAAAGAGATTTCTGAAAAATGCAAAGAGTTGTCAGATGCACAACTCAAAATTGTTGAACTTGAAAAGAAATTGAGTCAATTCAGAGATTCGTCTTTTGTAATGAAACACAAGATGGGTGGGTTAAAGAAGAGTAATGACAAGACCAGTGTGGGCTTCCAGGGCTTTAATGAAGTTCCACCTCCTCTTAGTCATGACTATTCATTCCTGCCTAGTGAAGATGAGCTAGCAAACTTTATGGCATCTGCACCAAGTAGTTTCGGATCCACATCAAGTCAAGGTGATGGATCTGAGAGTGATGAGGCTAAGGAGAACAATAACAGGGAACCTTTAAAAAGGAAAAATTCACCGCCTAAGAATAAAAATCAAGCTTTTGTTAAAAAGATTAATTTTGTTCAAGGTAGTGATATGAAAAATGAAACAACTGTTATTGAAAATGAATCAAATGTAGAGTTTGCAAAAAATAAGAGCATAGAAAAATCTGAATCCAAGCAAACTAAACAAGGTTCATCCAAGGGATCATCACCATCTGATAAGGAATCTACTTCAGAGACTCCAGCTAAGAAGTCTTCGAAAAAGAGATCGTGCTTCAAATGTCACATCAAGGGACATGTAGCTAGCTGCTGTCCTAACAAAAAGAGTGAAGCACAACTTAGTGAAAAACAGAGAGGGAAATTACCAGTGAAGGAAGGTGATAGTGAGGAGAAAGGCTCAAATTCTCCAAAGAAATCTGCTCCTAAGCAACCACAGAATGTTGCTGTTGGTGTAGATAAGGCTGGAACAGGAACTCCACAAGTTCCTCATTTTCAAAGAAATCAACCAAGATTTCAGCCTAGATCTCCACCAGGCAGATATGACAGACCTAGAAGCAGTTCACCTAGAATGAACAATTTTAATGGAAATTCAAGTAATTTCAGAAGTCAAGGTCAATATCAAAATCGATACCAAAATAATGGTGGTCGAACTTTTTATAACAATGGCTTTAGAAATTACAACAATAATGCTTCTTGGAATCAAAATTCAAGGTACCAAAATCAAAATTTCCAAAGGTCAAATAGTCCAAATATATTTAGGAACCCTCAGGACCAGAGACCTTATGGAAATCAAAACCCATTTCCATCAACAGGTCTGAGATCCAAGACTCCAGTTAGGAGTAATGGATATTGGATGGATGTTCCAGTGGTTGGTGAATTTGGACGACCCAAGACCATTAAGGCTTGGGTCCCCCAATCTAACTAATTTCTTAGTTGGTGTGTGCAGGAGCTGCTAAGGAGGATTATCAACTCATGTTGATAATGGCTGCTCTAGGCACATGAAGAGGGATGTGAGATTGTTGATATATATTTATATTGATTGATTTAAATTGAAGTTCAAAGTGCTGAGTAGACACACTAGATAACCTGGCAGATCTTTATACTAAAGCTTTTGACAGGGCTCGCTTTGAACATTTAGTCGAACTCAACGGGATGAGGAATCCTGAATAACTGGTTTTTCATAAGAATTTTTGTAAATAGTTTACGGCTTTTCTTAAAAATCAAAAATACAAAAACATTAAAAAATCAAAAACATAAAAAAATAGAAAATACAAAATGAGTTATCACTGTGTGAAAAAGTAGAAATGATAGTACATCGGCAAGTTAGACTGTCACACTCAAACTGAATTAAATTGCTTAAGTGTGATAGCAGCTTCATCATATGATGTACCAGTAGACAAAAAGCATGAAATAATCAACTTACCAATGTGATATAAACATAAATGAACTGAATATGAGTGGGGAACACATTAGTGGTGTATGGTTTAATGACCTTAAATCTTGTGTTGATAGATTGCCAAAATCTGAAGTTTTGGGTCTTTATACTGTTATTTCATATGGGGATATCTTGACTGTCTTTCTGTTCAGAACTAAAATTGTACATGACCCCAGGAAAGAAAGTCACTTGGAATTAGCACATTTCTATTTGAATGTCTGTATGTTGTCCCGATACACACAATTTTGATCTGATTCTGAAATCTTCTCTGAAAAAAAGTCGTGTACCTCCTCTGCTGCATCCAGATATATGCTGACCTGGAGGTGCTAGGCAACGACAGCTTCTGCTGCATCCAGATACATGCTGACCTAGCTGTACGTTGTCGCGCTATAGATCTAATACACCCGAAAGAGGCCCTCAAGTGCCCAAATGAAACCCAAGAAACCTATATCAAACTGAGAAAAACTCATTTGATTTGTATATTATACCATCTCTGCTAAAGATCTATTCTGTTCTCTTCTCAACCTATTCCCAGTTAAGATTTCAGAAATCTGGATTGGACTTGTGAAATATGTGGTAGGGAAGATACTTGCATGATAGAGTGTGTTGTTTATATTTCCAGGATTTGATTAGTATTTATTTGGGTGTTCATTGTTAAGCAATCAAAACATGATAAAACAGGTTATATGCAGACCTAGACATTGTCAGGATATCTTAAAGGATGACATCAGTATACTCACCTACTACGATGAATCTTTGTGCATACCTTGATCGTGGGGGTATATCCTGAAGTGGGACACACTAGTATATCAGTATTAAAATTACCTTAACGTATCATACGGTAATGGTACTTGAAATGTTCATGCATTTTGTTTAAGAGGACGAACATACTGGTAATCGTTTTGGATTGCTTTTCACGAAAAATTAAATAAAGAATTATCTAATAGTGTGAAAACAGTTTGATTTTGTTGATATGATCTTCTTACCAGTGATTCTCACAAAAATAGAGTGTTTATTGCTTTTGTTATTTACTTGTTTTCAGAAAAATTTAAAAATCCAAAAATTGTGTCTTTTTCTGTTTAAAATTCTTAATGTACGGAATACTGTTATTCTTGGAGGAATTGTTACTGATAGGGGGAGACGGTGTTAGAAAGTGAGTTCAAAATTTTAAATCATGCGGGTTATAGAGTGTGTGATTAAAAAGTTTTGCTTGTTTGTGATGAAAAGTTGAAACTGCTTAATCTGTGATACAGTTTAACTATCTCTTGAATAATAATAATTTATTTAACTTTGTTGAAAAATTCTTATGGTTTCTCGAGATGTTTGTTTTATAGTATACAGATTGAAGCAGTGTGTTGCTGAGAAGTTAAAGTGATGAGTTGCTGTGAAGATGAGAGTTTGATTGGATGCATGGTAGAACCTCCTTTCTACATTGCTGACAAAGTTGAAGAGTTTGAAGATTGCTATTCAAATGCTAAACTGGAGTTTACTCAAACGCTAAAGTTTTGAAGATTTGGTGATTGGATGCATCAGCTTAGGGGGAGTCTGTTGCTGACAGAGCTATTGAAGCTGAAGCTATCCAAAGACCAAAGACAGTGCAAGACTACTTGAAGATTGCAAGAAGACTGAAGACAAAGTTCTTTTATGAAGCTATTGTCAAGGGGGAGTTTGTTGGTGCATGTTTGTGACAACAACTTAGATTTGGTCTTTGGATATCTTGTAGTTAGATAAACGATAAACAGTTAGCGGGTTTAGCTTTGTAATAGTTTGGTTATAGAGTTTGGGCTAAACAAAACCCAGTTGGGTCAAGGGTGGACGAAATGGGCTTGCCCATGTAGGAAACTCTAGCCCAAGTAGCAAACCTTGTGTTATATAAACAAGGTTAGGCTTTAGAGTTTAGGTTAATCAGCCAAAACAGAGTTTGAGAAAGATTTCGTGAGAGACTTAGAGCTTGGACGAATTTGATAGTTGGTTAGGGTTTGATTGATTATAATTCTTGTAATCGATAATCAATAGAAACCCGGTTTGAAAGTGAATTGTTGTTTCTGTTTTTCTACTTGTTTCTGTGATGTTCTAATCAAGAGGATTCCGCACTCTTGATTGGAAAGACAATTCTGTGAAAGATCCATACGAAAGGGGACCTACAGGCATTTGTATAGTAATGCCTAAAGAGAAGAAAAATAATGGAATTTAATGAATGAAATAAGCATTAAGAAACATTAACCGTTACATATTTTCTGAAAGGGCATTATGATGTGATGTGACGAAAACTGTCCCTTAATGGACATTAACCATTACCCATAGTCTTACTCTTATATATAAATTTCAGGAGACAATATTACATTCATAAATCAATTTCTTTATTTTTAAGATTAGAACATTTAATTTTAAATGTGATACATAAAGCGGTTATATTTTCACTTACTCCAGTCTCTTCTAACTACCACATCAATCAATCCATACATGTATATTATGCGTTCCTCGTGATTTTTTACTTAAATAATTGATTTTATAATATATGTGAATTTATATGTATTTTTTTTTATTTATGACAATCCTAACTTTATAGATTAAGATATAGCAAACTTGTGAAGTTATATCAAAACAGAAGGTAGGCGGGCAACAAGCAGCGCCGCCATCCTTTTCTCTTTTCTGAATTGCAAACCATAACCTTCCAAATACAAACCCATGTCCCCCTAGGGCAAAACAATTATTGTGGATGACCCGTTGGACCCTGGTCAAAAAGTGATTGGCTTCTGGCGCTAGAGAGCCAAATGTATCAAAGGCAAAAGGGATAAAGACATGCTGGTTGTCTACGCAAGCTTTAGCGTGCTTATCCAGTTTCTTTGATTCCGCCTTTCTTGTTGGCTGGCCAGCTACAAACCCATTTTCCCTTAAACCAACTAAAGGGGAAACACCCGTGAGGTCCACACAAGCGAGTTTCCCCCAGCCCAACCGAAGACAAGCAGGTCCTTTGGTCGCCGAGTAGATCTCTCTTTCATATGGTCCGTGAGGAAATTTACAGGGGCCCCTTTCTTAACAAAATTCTCAGCTCTAAGTTTTAACTTTTTCTAAATATGTTAAAAAAACACACGTTCATTCCAAAAAGATAGCCTGATAATAAAATGGTGTATTTTTCAATTAAGTGTTCATAAATTCAAATCCATAAAAGAACATGTGTGTGGTGTGATTTTAATTGTTAAAAAAAGTAGTTTTAATATTATGTTGCTCCTTATCACATCATGTTGTATTGTTGTGTCGGTCGATTGCTGCAATAATTCTACGTGATTACTTTAATTTTGGATCTTGTCTTTTTATTAATTGGGAAAATGATTGAGCATTTTACTAATTTACCTATATATTAAAAATTTACCTATATATTAAAAAGTCAAGTGAATGAACAGTATAATAAATTTACCTATATATTAAAAAGTCAAGTGAATGAACAGTATAATAAATAAATATTAAAAATAGAATTTAATGAAAAGTAATAAAAATACAAATAAATGAATACTATAATATCGGGTACCGATACCGGTATTAAATTTACCAAACTGAGTGTATTTTCGGTATTCGTTCGGCACCGGTATTCATCGGGTTTTACCCTCAAATACCGGTGTCGTACCAGTACCAACCGTATCAAGCCGTACTGTACCAGGTATATTCGGTACCGGTACACACTTTTGGGGATTTCGGTAACGATATTTTCGGTACCGGTTGGTACCGAGCTCATCAAATCCTGTGGCAACGTAGCAATGCAAGTAATTGCACAATTTATATTACTTTTCATACACACAGTAAGTAAACTGTATTTCGTTTGAATGAGGTTTTATATACACAACAACTTATTTTGCTTTATTTTTTGTCTTTTTACGTAATGAATGAATTGTAGAATGTAAAATTAACTAGGATATTTAGATTATTGATGAGCAAATCGTATCAAATCCTGTAATCAAACCGTTATCTTATCGTAACCAAATTTACTATACCAAATCATTCTCGTTACCAATTTGGTACCCACCTTTTGGCGTTTTCAGAATCGTTACTTTCGGTTCGACATCGGTCTAGCACCATACATATATTTATTGATTTTTACCTTCAAATACCATACCGTATTGTACCGAGCATTTTCGGTGCCGGTACCTAATTTTGATGATTTTCCGGATCGGTACTTGCGGTGCCGTTACCGGTACCGAACTCATCCATATTTTAACGTGTTAGCACCGTAATAACTGAACTGAAAACAACCGAATTTCCAACGTGTAGGACGTGTGGGTTCTATTATTATATATTAGGTTATTTAAAATCGTTTTTTAGGACGGATTGACTATATTTTTCACGATATTTTTATTTATATTTTGATATTCGGTATTTGCTTGCCGTTACTGACACGCGTTTTGCAGTCACTGGGTCACCGCCGCAACGCGCGGGCGGAAATTTAACTAGTGTGACAATAATTTATCACATGGTATGGGTTCACTACAGTATTCAATATAATTATTTTTCTCTGCGAAAATTTCTCTGATTAAAAACATATCCACAAGAACATACGAAAATACACACAACATGCTACCTATCCATTATAAAGAAACAAACTGGTTGAAAATATTAATACCGATACATAAACCAAGAGCGATTGTTGTGTTTCAGTTAACATATAACACGTACGTCTGTGTTTCAGTTACTTATACATACAACTCATAACATGGTCTCAGAAAAAATTACATCGAGTTAACCCGTTAAAATAAAACACTACTATACTTTTGCTAAAAAAAACTAAAACGATGGAAAAACTATAATTTTAACATGGGGGCAAAATTGTAATTTTTTAGAACAAATGAGCGTGTACCAGGCAGCCGCCTGGCACGAATAAAAAGTGCACCGTGTCAACCAATTAAAACAAAACACAACTTTGTTTTGTCAAAAAAAAAAACACTAAAACGATGGCATGATGGTAATCTTACACTGGGTAGACAGGAAAAAAAACAAAAATAATAGCAAAAGTGTAACTTTGAACTGTGGGCAAAATCTTAATTTGTCTGGGATAGAAGAGAAACAAAATCAATGGCAACGCTGTAATTTAAGCGGGGCAAAATTGTAATTTAGATGGACCAATAGGGGAGTGCCAAGTCGCGTTGCGGGACACTAAGCCGAATATTTCTCTCTCATAACATGTATGTCTGTGTTGCGGTTACTTGTACATACTACACATAACACGATCTCAAAAAAAATTACATTGAGTCAACCAATTAAAATAAAACATTATCATAATTTTGCTTAAAAAAACAAAAACGATGGAAATACTATTATTTTAAACTTGGGGAAAATTGTATATTTTCAGGACAAATGAGCGTGTATCAGGCAGCCGCCTGCTACGAATAAAAATTACACCAAGTCAACCAATTAAAACAAATGATTACCACAGTTTTGTTCAAAAAAAAACTAAAACGATGACATAACTATAATTTTACATTGGGGGCAAAATCGTAATTTGACTGGGTAAACAAATAAAAACGATGAAAAAAATGTAAATTTAAGCTAAGGGCAAAATCATAATTTGGTTAGGAGAAAAAAAAAATAAAACTAATGGCAAAATTGTAAATTTGTACGTGGCAAATCGTAATTTTGAAACGAGAGCAAAATTGTAATTTTTAGCTAGGGGCAAAAGCATAATATTATTTTGAACTAGGGCAAAAACGTAATTTTGAACTGATGTCAAAATCGTAACTTTAAAGCGCGGATAAAATCATAAATTGATTGGACCATTGAGAGTGTTGCAACCCCCAATCCCTTATCTATCCCGGGAACTGGCGGTCGCGAACTCAGTATGGGTGGTATCATTTGTTTATCAATTTGGCAGCGGAAATTACATCAGGACCGTAGTTAGGAAATATTTTATCATAGTAAAACCACCATATTTTATATTAATAACCACATGGGTAAAACCCAAGTTTCTTATTACAACATGTTTATAGGGATAAACCCCATTTTATTGAATTTAAAACATTGTCTTTTAGGTAACTTTTATAGCCACATTTTTTCAATCCGTCAGTGCTTTCCAGCTGGCTTTCTTCTAATTTGGCTTTTACATTTTGTTACCTGAAATGCGTTTTAAAAACATTTGTTAGTGGGAAATACTGGTGAGTGAATCCCAGTTTAATCAAGAAGAGTTTTATCAATTAACACAGTATTGAGAGCGATTACAATGTTTATATCTACACAATTACTCATTCAGTACTGTCAATCCTTACTGGTGGGTCATATTACTCAATTGGCTAACTCTTTGTCCAATGGTAACGTCTTTCACATTTTGTATATAAAACCCCAACATACCGGCAGTAATTGAATAATTACAAATACTCAATCACTGCTTAATCATATTGTAAAATATTTAAGGTTTTGTAAAACAATTCAAAAAGTTTTACAAAAAGATGATGAACTCACATTGCTGTCTTAGGTTTCCTTTAAGTGTTTCCTGGTAATTACTTATAATTTACACAAATGCACATGTGTTAGTATAATAAACCATTATTTATATTAATGATACCCTCCCCGAGACGACATTCCAACGACTACGTCGGGCAGAACCACGACAGCCGTTACGGAACCCTGGATCAATCGGGCAGCGTATCTAATACGTAACCGGGGTTATGATACTTACAACGGAACAGAACTTCGTTATTTAGGGGGATATTATACCCGAGTATAGTGCCTACTATATAGTAATTCGACAGAGAAAAGAATTTTGAACGATTTGACTGAAGGCCCGATGTCTGCTATTTATAGGGCCTAATTTTTGTTTTCTCGCGGCCTGCGTAAGGTGAGACCTTGGGCTACGCGCCCCGCATAGTAGGTTTCTAGACCTTAGCCCTGATTGGTCATCACCACTAGAGTTGACACGATCATGACACGTGGCACGCTAGGGTTTCGTCTGAGTTTGGAGCTGTCGCGGCCCGCGTAGGCAGTAGCCAAAGGCTACGCGCCCCGCGGGAGACATATAAAATTTGTTTTTGTTTAATTCTTATGAAAATAAAGGTATCCGGGGTCCGTTTTCGCATATGGGGTGTATTTTAGGACATATTGGGGTATTTTAAATATATTAGGGCGTCGCAAAAATATCTTGGAGGGTTGTTATATCCTCCCCACCTTGTTTTAGAACTCGTCCTCGAGATCTACTGAAACAGGTGTGGATATTTCCTTTGCATTTCTGATTCAAGCTCCCATGTGTATTCTGGTCCTCTTTTGGAGTCCCACTTCACATTGACCAGAACTAATCTCTTGTGCTTGAGGTTCTTGACTTTCCTGTCTTCAATCTGTAGAGGTCTTTCTACAAATTTTAACTGCTCATTTACCTCTATATCCTTAAGAGGTACCAATAGTGATACATCAACTAAGCATTTCTTGAGATTAGATACATGAAACACATCATGTATTCCTGCCATTTCCTCTGGCAGTTGTAGCTAGGGGTGTTCAAAACCGGATATCCGAAGTTTCGGATATCCGAAAATTTCGGATAGTTAATTTCACTATCCGAATCCGTATCCGAAAATTCGGATATCCGATCTTCGGATATCCGAAATTTCGGATACGGATTCGGATAGTAAAACGGATATCCGAAATTCTTTTAAAACAATTGTTCCAACAAATCCCAGTAAAAAAATTGTTCCTAAAAATCATGATAAACACTTTCAGTGAACAAAAAATCTCAAATCTTATAGTATTTTAATTGCGATAAACATTTTTAGTGAACAAAAAATCTCAAATCGGATGAGATTCAATATTTTAATTGTGATAAACACTTTCCACTTCACTACTAGTGTTTACTCCTACCCCTAAATATTTATATAATCACAGTTCATGATGTTCTTATTGAAAATGGAAAGAAGCAAACAGATGATGGAGCACATCATGGTAAAAATGCCAAATGATGAAGAAATTATAAATAAAGAGCTTATTCATGGCCGTCAATGACAACACCAACATCATCCAAAGTCTTTAAAGGTTTGATGACATCATCATCTGGGCTTCTAGATCTACCAGCACCACCACCGATCACCGGTAATGGATTCTTTACATGTTATTATCACCCTCACCATCTCGTTTTCTTTGCGACGACTAGGCTTTAAGTGGCAAGAAGATTCTGAAATCGAAGAAAATTTTGAAGAGTTGATCGATGTCGATAATCTCGTTTCAATGTCAAGAAGATTATGAGATTTGGAGAAAAGGAGAATGGGGGCGGAAGTATTGGATAAGGAAAGTAGGGTTTTTTTAGGAGATTGTTATGTATATATATTTAATAATTAAAAAAACATTATTTAATATTTCGAATTCGGATATCCGAAATATCCAAAAATTTCCAATATTACTATCCGAATCCGAATTTTCGGATATCCAATATTCGGATATCCGAAATTTCGGATATCCGAATTTTCGGATAATTCGGATTCGGAATTTCGGATAATTCGGATTCGGTTTCGGATTCAGATATTTTTGCACACCCCTAGTTGTAGCTGATAGGCTACAAGTTCTATTCTTCTAATAATCTCAAACGGTCCAACATACCTAGGACTTAGCTTTCCCCTTTTGATGAATCTTATCACTCCTTTCCAAGGAGAGACTTTTAATAATACCTTATCTCCTATTTGAAATTCCAACAGCTTTCGCCTATTATCAGCATAACTCTTTTGTCGATCACGTGCTGCTTTCAGTCGTTCCTTGACTTGAATGATCTTGTCTGTTGTTTCTTGTACTATCTCAGGTCCAGATAGTTGCTTTTCTCCAATTTCTTCCTAACAGACTGGGGTTCGGCACTTTCGTCCATAAAGTGCTTCGAATGGTGCAGCATTGATACTTGTATGATAACTGTTATTATAAGAAAATTCTATCAATGGTAAGTGATCGTCCCAATTACCTTCGAAATCAATCACACAAGCTCTAAGCATATCTTCCATTGTCTGAATTGTCCTTTCGCTTTGTCCATCCGTTTGAGGATGATAAGCGGTGCTTAGATTCAACTTGGTTCCCATTGCTTTTTGGAAACTGGTCAAAAAATGAGAGGTAAATCGGCTATCCCTATCAGACACAATTGATAAAGGAATACCATGTAATGAAACTATTTCATTTACAAATAATTTAGCTAACTGTTCCATACTGAAAGTTTCCTTCATTGGTAGGAAATGAGCTGATTTAGTTAGCCTGTCTACAATCACCCAGATTGTATCATTACCTTTCCTTGTTTTGGGTAATTTGGTAACAAAATCCATTGTTATCAATTCCCATTTCCATACTGGCAATTCTAATTGTTGTAATAGACCTGAAGGTGTCTGGTGTTCAACTGTAACTTGTGAACAAGTTAAACATTTAGAAACATAAGCTGCTATATCATTTTTCATTCCTATCCACCAGAAATTCTTTCTTAAATCTTGATACATCTTATCATTTCCAGGATGCATCGTATACTTAGACTTATGGACTTCTTCTAATATATGATGACGTAAGTTTCCTAATTTAGGTATCCACATTCTTTTCTTATGGAATCTCCAAATTCCATCTGTTCCTTGTTCTAATTCCTTAATTATACCTTTCAACTTTTCAGTATCATCCTTGATTACTGATTCTTATGCTTTTCTAATTTGCTCATTTAAATCTACTTGTAGATTTAATTTAAGAGAACGTATCTTTTTGGCTTTTCATGATACTTTTGGCTTAAAGCATCAGCCACTATATTTGCTTTTCCTGCATGATACTGGATAGCACAATCATAATAACTAAGTAATTCCATCCAGCGTCTTTGTCTCATATTCAACTCCTTTTGCCTGAAAACATATCTTAAACTCTTATGGTCTGTGAAAATAGTAAACTTACTACCGTAAAGGTAATATCTCCAAATTTTCAGGGAAAAAATTATAGCTCCTAATTCTAAATCATGGGTTGAATAATTCTCTTCATGATTCTTAAGTTGTCTAGAGGCGTAAGCTATAACCTTTTGAAGTTGTATCAATACACATCCATAACCTAACTTAGAAGCGTCACAATAGACTACAAAGTCTTCAGTTCCTTCTGGTAACGCTAGTATGGGTGCATTGGTTAATCTTTGCTTAAGAATTCTAAATGTTTCTTCTTGTCTTAATCCCCATTCAAACTTAACAGATTTACAGGTTAACTTAGTTAAGGGAATGGCTATTCTAGAAAAATCTCGAATAAATCTTCTATAATAACCAGCTAATCCTAAGAAACTTCTAACCTCGGTTGGTGACTCATGGGTTTTCCATTTGGTAATCGCTTCGATCTTGGTGGGATCTACATGAATTCCTTCATGATTGACTAAATGTCCTAGAAACTGTACCTGTTCTAACCAAAACTCACACTTTGAAAACTTAGCATAGAGCTTTTCTTTCCTTAGTAAACTTAGAAGTGCATGCAGATGCAGTGCGTGTTCTTCTTTACTCTTAGAGTAAATGAGAATATCATCTATAAAGACAATTATGAATTTATCCAAATATGGCTTACATATTCGGTTCATCATGTCCATAAATGCAGCTGGGGCATTGGTTAAACCAAATGGCATGACTGTAAATTCATAATGTCCATACCTTGTTCTGAAGGCGGTCTTAGGAATGTCCTCTTCCTGTATCTTTAATTGATGATATCCTGATCTTAAATCGATTTTAGAGAAAAATCGTGCTCCTTGCAATTGATCAAACAGATCATCAATTCTTGGTAATGGATACCGATTCTTAATTGTGACCTTGTTCAATTCACGGTAGTCAATGCACATACGCATTGATCAGTCCTTCTTTTTAACGAATAAGATTGGTGCTCCCCATGGAGATGAACTTGCCTGAATGAATCCTTTCTCCAACAATTCGTCTAATTTTTTCTTCAATTCTTGCATTTCTGCAGGTGCCAAACGGTAAGGTGCTTTGGTAATTGGTGATGTTCCTGGTATCAAATGGATTCGGAATTCAACTTTTCTGTCCGGAGGTTGTCCTGGTATTTCTTCTGGAAATACATCTAAAAACTGAGATACTACAGGGATATCTTTTAGTTCTTTTCCTTTAGTGTTAGTGATTATGGAAATCAAATACACTAAAGATCCTTTTCTTATACAACTTGCCGTTTTCATCACAGAGATGAATTTTGTGGATCTAGATGGTTTATTTCCTTTAATTGTGATCTTTTCACCCTTTGCTGAATTTACTTGGATTGACTTTTGATCACATAAAATACTGGCTTTATTGGCTACCAACCAATCCATTCCTAATACTACATCAAATCCTGCCAGATTTATGGGGTAAAGGTTTGCAATAAATTTCTGATCTAAAATTTCTATTCTTGCTCCCTGCAAGATATCAGAAATCCTAATGGTTTCTCCATTTTCTGTCTCTACTAGACATTTTTGTGGGAGTTTAGTTAGTGGTTGATTGAGTAATTTGCAAAATGAAGTATTAATAAAACTTTGGTTCGCACCAGAGTCAAATAATACTTTAGCGAAAACATCATTAACTAAAAACGTACCGGCGATCACATCCGGGATTATCTTTGCTTCTTCTGCAGTTAGAACAAATGCTCTAGCATTTTTAGTGTTCTTGTTGTTTGTAGCTGGAGCTAATTTCGGACAGTTTGGCTTAATGTGGCCTTGTTCTCCGTAGTTGTAGCATATCCTGTTGTTAGACTTCTTCCTACAGTCTTCTTCCTTGTGTCCAGATATTTTGCAAAAGTTGCAATATATGGAGCATCTTCCAGAATGCTTCTTTTTGCAATATTTGCAATAGAGTGTAGAGGCAGAACCTACATTTTTCCCACGGTTAAAATTTCCAGAACGAAATTCTTAGGTAAGTTTATGGATTAGGTTCCTACTTTGATCCTCTTCTCGTGTACGTACGAGTTCATCTGTCAAGGTATTGGCTAGTTCTACAGCTACTTCTATGGTTTGAAGTCTAGCTGCCTTGACTACATGTATAATCTCTCCAATTAATCCCCAGATATAACTGGAGATTAATACTGTGTAACACCCTGCTACTTCATACTTTGCATAAATAGAAAGTCTTGTTTGTATTTCTATTTTTGGAAGTCTTGTGTTCTTGTAATCGTTCTTTCTTTGTAACCGTTGTAAAATCCGAGACTTGGATCATAAATGAAACTCATATTTTTTTCAATTTATGTTATACATACTTTATACATGCTCATACATTCAATTTCGTCGAACAATTGATGCTTATTCGTAATTCTTGGAAACAATGTGCTAAACTTGCAATTATGTGAAACTTATGCATAAAGCGTGTTCTGAACGTAAACTATATTTAAATACGACCTTCATACACTTAATTATACTTTGATTATGTTCCTCATACTTCACTTGGCCTTAAACTATGCTTAATTGACGAAAATGGCCCTTACAACACCCTAAAAGCCCTAAATAGCAAACTAGAGGGGCCTAAATGCAATTTTATCAAACTTCAGGCCACACCCCCATACAGGCCGTGTAAGCTAAGCCTGGGGGCTACGCTGGCCGTGTAGAAACTCCCAGATCAGCCTCCTTGTTCCTTTACGCAATTTTGAGCGGGATTTGATGGTTTTTGAGTTTCTAAGCGGGTTTTTGGCATTAAATTCACCTCTAACTCAACCCTAACTCAATCCCTATATAAACCCACACTTGTCCAAGCCATTTGCATTTTAGAAACATTCTCATAACTCTCTCAAACTCTCAAATTCTTAGCTGAAAGTGCAGGTTCGGACAGAAGTACCAAGCTCCACTAAAGTGAGCATAACTTCTTCATTTCTCATCTGTTTTAGCTCATTCTTGTTCCAGAACACTTGGCTTGACCTTAGCTTCGATTCCATGGGTATTTCACAGAGAATAAGGCCTTGGAACTCCAGAAAATAGGCTCCAAAGTTCACTGTTTTCATTAAGCTTTACTAATCCTTGTTTATACTTGTTCAAACTTGAGTCTAACTCATTCAAACCCACGTCCTTATGCTTATAACCACTTCTATGGTTAGTTAAGCTTAAAAACGGGGCTGAGACATACAAAATCAGAGGTTAATCCTCAAATACTTTCTGTTTTGTTTAGGGTTTTTTGACCCACAAGTGGTGTTCAAGCTTTAAGCTTGATAAAGGTGTGATTGTGGACTAACTTGGGTTGTCCAACATAAAATCCCCACATCCCTTGATGATTTCTCATAGTGTAGATGTTTGTTATTCTTGTATTGATAATAGTTCATGACCCTCCTTATATATTTTTACATCAAGTGTAGTCGTGAAGCATAAGAGGTACCTAAATGGAAGCTTGTTCTTCCTACCTCCTACATGAATTCTATGACACAATAGAGGTACCTAAATGAAGATTAATCTTCTACCTCATGCTTGATTATTGGACTAAATAATACGTATAATACTTATACATATATTTACCATTCGAACTCTTGATGGTGGACTTGTGTTCATTCGTCAAAATAGTAGAATACATCATCCAAGACATAAGACTTGTTACGATTCTAATGAGTATACTACTCATGAAAATAGTAACCCTTGAGGTTTCATAGTGTCAAGAACAAGTACTTGATGTTGAAGGATGATTACTTTCGAATACATATATTCTTGTGTTTTAACTTCCTAAAATCCCTAAATCTTCCGAATACCTAAACTCACACACCTATGTTTCCTTTGTGTAGAAGGACTTGGTGTTCCAACTTCCTAATCAACCAACTCACTCGCGGGATTACCAAGTAGAAGACTTGCAAAACCGTGAGTATACTCGCAACTCCCTTTTTATGTTTACCACTTTTTGGGGTGTAAAATGTTTACCTTATTAAAACACACTTGAAATCATTCTTTATGCGATGCACAAAACAATCCTTATACATGAATACTATGTTATGATACTTGATGCTTACGTGGACCATACTTATGTGATATGTTTTCACGAGCCTCCATTTGACATTTATAGCCCTATAGGAGTAACACACCACCCGTAGACTTGTGGTCAGGTTGAATTATATCATTATTGCGTAAACAGAGGATTGGCTAGAAATATTGCATGCCTTGTTAGGTTGATCTTGTATAAACTAAGTTGCCATGTGGATTCGTTTTAAACATTTATACTTATACTTATGCTTAAACTTGTATACTCGCCTTTGCTTTTTCATTGAATTGTATTTTAAACATGTTACAGGTTGATGATTGATGATGCTATGAAAAAGGATAGCAAAGATGCCTAGATACAACATTAGACGTTTACGTTTAAAGTGTTGTATCAATTTTGTTATGTTATGTTGAACAATGTTGTTATTTGATTTTTTTGTAATGTTTTGACAATTTATCTATGTTATGAAATCGGTTGAATTAAATATTGTCACGAATGGTGTTATGAAGTCTCTTGCAATCTTGAACAAGTCCCACTCTGATGATTTCGCCATTGGTTGGGGTGTGACAGATTGGTATCAAAGCCATAACTATAGGGAATTAGGTAGAATTACCATGATTCGACCTAGTCTATAGTAGGAACCATATTTTTTACCATTCTTGTTACATGCTTAAAATGTTATTCTTCATACTTTGCTTCCTTATCTTCTTTTTGGTCTTAATATTTACATAATGTCTTTCCTAAGACATTTTACACAATACACTTGAAGACTTGAAGACACTCTTTATACAAAGGAGACGAGTTTACCAAAATAGGCGTGAAACCCACAATTTGGTGAATGACTCTCATTCCACTTATTCGTATTTTGCACGAAATTTCGCCATTTAGCTAGGAGTGAAATCCACATCTAAATGGTAAATTTCCAATTCAAACTCTAGTGGACCCTCGTCAAAGTGTTGAAAATATATTTTGACCCAACGAGTACCAACCACATTAGGGTACGAAATCGTCAAGTTAGGGGTGAAACTCACACCTTGTCGATTAAGTCCCATTCCTCGATTTTCAGTCTCGCCAAAGTTTCGATTGTTTCAATCGATTAGAGACGTGTAGTAACTGAAAGGGTAAGATACCATTAATCGCTTCTCGACGAGAGTATCTTACCTATAGGCCAAAGTACGTTTCTCTAATTTGAAAGGACTTTCGATTCACTTTGGAATAGTCGACGTTTCTAAACCCGAAACAATCCTATGTTTTATGAGCCTCTCTTTTATGTGATTCAATTTACATGTGATTTTATACTTGTTACCTCGTTCATTTTGAAACCGTTACACAATTCGCACGTCTCGCGCAATAAAAAACAATAATAATTCTCATGAACAAACTAAATTTATACTCTTTTTACGCATTCATACATGTTTATACGTGTTGAATACTTGATGAGATCATGCTAACTATGTGAACCATACGTGTTACATCGTGCTTACATGTTTAAAACTTGCAAAACTTATTACAAATTTATGATCAATTCTCGTCCTTTCCTTCTCTTTCGATTCCTTAGATGTCGTCCGACGGTGCTTCCAAGAAAACCAAGTCAAAGAAGGGTTCGACCTCCAACGCCAACGCCAAATCCACCTCCATGTCACAAAGGGATTGCATGAAGTTCATGGCCAAGCAAATGGCCAAGGTCATACCCGACATTGTGAGCAAGATTCAGCCAAACACCGATTCCCCGCATGGCTCCGTCGATTCGAAGGCCGAAAAACCCAAGCCGACATTCCAATTCAAGCAATTTATGGCTTGTAAACCTTTGGAGTTTACAGGCGAAGATGGCGCTACCACCATGATGAATTGGTTTGACGCAATTGAGCTTACCTTCTTACAAAGCGGTTGTCCTGATGAGCTGCGAACCTTGAACGCAACTGGAGTCTTCCGCTCGAGGGCACTCGAGTGGTGGACCACCGAACGTAACAAGAGGGGAAATGATGTTGCGCATGCGTTACCTTGGGACGAGCTCAAGCAGCTTAAGAAATACCACTTCTGTCCTCCTCACGAGCTCCAAAGGTTGGAGAACGAGTTTTGGAATCTAACTCAAAAAGGGAGCGACATGTATGGTCTGATTACGCGCTTCAAACAGCTGGGTGTCCTTTGCCCTAGACAAGTCGATTCCGTCCCCAAAACCATAGCCAAGTTCATTCGCTGTGTTGCACCTTCCTTGGCCAATCACCTTGCCTCTGCTAACCCTAAAACCATCGAGGAAGCCTACACCATAGCCACCGAACTTAACAACAACTGTGTTCTCCATGGAACCTATGACAAGGTTTCAACAAAGAGTGCACACCGCGCTACCACCGATACTGCCACTGTTGAGCCCTCACCCTCCCAATCGTCCAAGAAAAACCAAGGCAAGAAGCGGAAGGCTTCAAGCCAAAATTGTGCGGTCGTCACTCCGCCAAACCCACAACCCTCACAAGCTTTAGCCATCGTTGCACCCATAAACACCGAACCACCAAAACAAGGTTATTTTGGAACTCATCCCAAATGCACCACCTGTCTGTTTCACCATCCTGCCAATGTACCTTGCCGCAAATGTGCCAACTGTCAGAGGTATGGTTATTTTGCTAACCGCTGTCGAATCTTCCCTCAACCTCAAAATGCTCCTGTACGAGCATGCTTCAAGTGTGGCGATCTCAATCATCTCGCCAATGTCTGTCCCCAGCGTTATCAACCTCAACAACAGCAACAGCAACAGCAGCAGCAACTGCCATAGCAGCAACAACAAGCTCAACAACCTGCTAGAGGCCGAGCTTTTGTCATCACTGCCGCTCAGGCTCAAAATGCCAACGATGTCATTACTGGTACGTTCCTTGTGAACCATGTTTATGCTTATTGTCTATTTGATACTGGCGCCGATAAAATTTTTGTATCGCTATAATTTGAACAATTGCTTAAGTGTAAACGCTCTAAGTTGCCAAAATCTTTTGCTGTCGAAGTCGCTAATGGTAAATCCTTCACTGTTGATTTCGTTCTTTCCAACTGCTCCTTGAATCTCAACGATCATATGTTTTCAATCGATCTTATACCTATGCAAATGGGTAGCTTTGACATCATAGTAGGCATGGACTGGCTTAGGCGAGTTCGTGCTGAAGTTGTTTGTTCTGAAAAGTTTATCCGCCTCCCCCTACCGAACGGTGATTCTCTACACGTGTATGGCGAGAAACCTTCTCAAGGTCTCAAGCTTATGTCGTGTATCCAAGCAAACAAGTTCTTACGCAAGGGTACCTTCGCCTTTCTTGCCCATATTATGGAAAAGAATGACAAAGGCCCAAGCATAAGCGACGTCCCTGTTGTACATGATTTCCCCGATGTGTTTCCCGACGATCTTCATGGTCCGCCTCCTGCTCGTTCTATCGATTTTCGCATTGATTTAGTGCCTGGCGCTACGCCTGTCACTAAGTCTCCTTACCGTTTAGCACCCTCTGAGATGCAAGAGCTCTCGAGTCAATTCCAAGAGCTTATTGATAAAGTCTTTATACGCCCTAGTACTTCACCTTGGGGCGCTCCCGTTTTATTCGTTAAAAAGAAAGATGGGTCATTCCGTATGTGTATTGACTATCGTGAGCTCAACAAGCTTACTATCAAGAACCGATACCCTCTTCCTCGCATCGATGACCTCTTCGACCAGTTGTAAGGCGCGACCTGCTTTTCAAAAATCGATCTTCATTCTGGGTACCATCAACTTCGAGTCCTCGAAGAAGATGTACCTAAGACCGCCTTTCGTACGCGTTATGGTCATTAAGAGTTTGTGGTCATGCCCTTTGGTTTGACCAACGCACCTGCCATTTTCATGGATTTGATGAACCGCGTGTGTAAAGCATTCTTGGACCGTTTCGTGATCGTCTTCATTGACGATATTCTTATCTATTCCAAGACACAAGAATAGCACAAGCGACACTTGCGTCTTATCCTTGAACTTCTTCGTACCGAACGTCTATACGCCAAATTCTCCAAATGTGAATTTTGGTTAAAAAGAGGTTCAGTTCCTTAGTCATACTGTCAACAAAATTGGTATTCACGTTGACCCCGCCAAAATTGAAGCTATGACGAACTGGATCGCACCTAAATCTCCGTCTTAAATACGTTCGTTTCTTGGTCTTGCTGGTTATTATCGTCGTTTTATCTCCAACTTCTCGAAGATCGCTGTTCCTTTGACCTCTTTGACTCAAAAAGAGAAACCTTTTGTTTGGGGTCCCGAACAGGAGGAATCTTTTCAGACACTCAAGGAGATGCTGTGTAATGCTCCTATCCTCAGACTTCCTGATGGTAACGACGACTTCGTTCTATATTGCGATGCTTCACGCCTTGGTCTTGGTTGTGTGCTTATGCAACGAGACAAGGTCATCGCTTATGCGTCGAGGCAACTCAAAATTCATGAGAAAAACTATACTACTCACGACCTTGAACTGGGCACAGTTGTTTTTGCGTTGAAGATTTGGCGACACTACCTTTGTGGTACTAAGTGTGTGGTTTTCACCGACCATAGGAGCCTTCAACATATCTTCGACCAAAAGGAACTGAACATGCGTAAACGTCGTTGGGTGTAATTGTTAAATGACTACGACTGCGAAATCAAATACCATCTAGGTAAAGCGAATGTAGTAGCCGACGCTCTTAGTCGTAAGACTCATGTGAAGAGTATCCGTTGTCTCCAACTTGTTAGATATCTTCAAAACCGTATACGTGAAGCTCAATACGCCTCCATTAATGAAGGTAGCCTCTCTGTTGAGGTACGAGGCACTAAAGAACATGAACTCGTGTCTAAATCTGATGGTATTCTATACTATCTCAATCGTATCTGGATCCCTAATCGTGAGAACCTTCGAGACTTTCTGATGAACGAGGCACACAAATCGAAGTATTCCGTTCACCCTGGTGCTGATAAGATGTACCACGGTATGCGTACATCCTACTGGTGGCCTGGGATGAAAAGAGATATCGCCTCCTACGTTGCAAAATGTCTTACTTGTTCGAAGGTCAAAGCTGAACATCAACGTCCCTCTGGCTTACTCGAACAGCCAGTAATTCCTATCTGGAAATGGGAGAGCATTGCCATGGACTTTATCACTAAACTTCCTCGTACTTCTTCTGGTCATGACAGTATTTGGGTGATCATGGATCGATTGACCAAATCAGCTCATTTTCTCCCCATTCGTGAAGATTTCAAAGTCGAGAAATTGGCTAGAATCTACACTGATGAGATCATTTGTCGTCATGGTACCCCCATTGACATCATTTCCGATCGGGATGCTCGTTTTATGTCTCGTCTTTGGCAAACCTTTCACACTGATATGGGTACTACTCTTAACCTTAGCACCGCTTTTCATCCTCAGACAGACGGTCAAACCAAGCGTACAATCCAAACATTAGAGGATATGCTTCGCTCATGCGTAATAGATTTTGGTGGCAACTGAGATTCACACTTGTCGTTGATCGAATTCTCGTACAACAACAGTTATCATGCGAGTATTCAAATGGCACCTTTCGAAGCATTGTATGGTCGCAAGTGTCGTTCGCCTGTTAGTTGGTAAGAGATTGGTGAATCTCAATTCACTGGTCCCAAACTTATACAAGAAGCAACGGACAAGATTTTACAGGTTCGAGACAACTTACTGAAAGCCAGGAGCCGACAAAAGAGTTACGCCGACAAGCGTCGCAAACCTTTGGAATTCGAGACAGGTGACTTAGTACTTCCCAAGATATCCCCTTGGAAGGGTGTAGTTCGATTTGGTAAGGAAGGGAAACTCGCACCTCGCTATGTTGGTCCTTTTAAGATTCTCGAAAGGATTGGTAAGGTTGCGTATAGACTGGACCTGCCTGAAGAACTCAACAATGTACATCCTGTCTTCCATGTGTTAAACTTAAAGAAGTGTCTAGTTGACGAAGGGCTTCAAGTCAACGAGACCTTGAACTTTGTGGAAAAACCCGTCGAAATCGTGGATTAAGGAGTCAAGTTATTGATGCGCTGTAAAATTCCTATCGTCAAGGTTCGATGGGAAGGTAAACGTGGCGCTGAATTCACTTGGGAACTCAAGATTCACGTGAACACGAAGTATCCGCAACTTTTCCCTACATCTTCCTAAATTTCGAGACGAAATTCCCTAAAGGAGGGGAGACTGTAACGCCCTGCTACTTCATACTTTCCATATATAGAAAGTCTTGTTTGTATTTCTATTCTAGGAAGTCTTGTGTTCTTGTAATCGTTCTTTCTTTGTAACCGTTGTAAAATCCGAGACTTGGATCCTAAATGAAACTCGTATTTTGTTCAATTTTTTTTATACATACGTAATACATGCTCATACATTCAATTACGTGGAACAATTGATGCTTATTCGTAATTCTTGGAAACTATGTGCTAAACTTGCAATTATGTGAAACTTATGCATAAAGCGTGTTCTGAACGTAAACAATATTTAAATACAACCTTCATATGCTTAATTATACTTTGATTATGTTCCTCATACTTCACTTGGCCTTAAACTATGCTTAATTGGCGAAAATGGCCCTTAAAACACCCTAAAAGCCCTAAATAGCAAACTAGAGGGGCCTAAATGCAATTTTATCAAACTTCAGGCCACACCCCCATACAGGCCCTGAAAGCTAAGCCTGGGGGCTATGCTGGCCGTGTAAAAACTCCCAGATCAGCCTCCTTGTTCCTTTACGCGATTTTGAGCGGGATTTGATGGTTTTTGAGTTTCTAAGCGGGTTTTTGGCATTAAATTCACCTCTAACTCAACCCTAACTCAATCCCTATATAAACCCACACTTGTCCAAGCCATTTTCACTTTAGAAACATTCTCACAACTCTCTCAAACTCTCAAATTCGTAGCTGAAAGGGCAGGTTCGGACAGAAGTACCAAGCTCCACTAAAGTGAGCGTAACTTCTTCATTTCTCATCCGTTTTAGCTCATTCTTTTTCCAGAACGCTTGGCTTGACCTTAGCTTCGATTCCATGGGTATTTCACAGAGAATAAGGCTCTGGAACTCTGGAAAATAGGCTCCAAAGTTCACTGTTTTCATTAAGCTTTACTAATCCTTGTTTATACTTGTTCAAACTTGAGTCTAACTCACTCAAACCCACGTCCTTATGCTTATAACCACTTCTATGGTTAGTTAAGCTTAAAAAAGGGGCTGAGACATACAAAATCAGAGGTTAATCCTCAAATACTTTCTGTTTTGTTTAGGGTTTTTTGACCCACAAGTGGTGTTCAAGCTTCAAGCTTGATAAAGGTGTGATTGTGGACTAACTTGGGTTGTCCAACATAAAATCCCCACGTCCCTTGATGATTTCTCATAGTGTAGATGTTTGTTATTCTTGTATTGATAATAGTTCATGACCCTCCTTGTATGTTTTTACATCAAGTGTATTGGTGAACCATAAGAGGTACCTAAATGGAAGCTTGTTCTTCCTACCTCCTACATGAATTCTATGACACAATAGAGGTACCTAAATGAAGATTAATCTTCTACCTCATGCTTGATTATTGGACTGAATAATACATATAATACTTATACATATATTTACCATTCGAACTCTTGATGGTGGACTTGTGTTCATTCGTCAAAATAGTAGAATACATCGTCCAAGACATAAGACTTGTTACGATTCTAATGAGTATACTACTCATGAAAACAGTAACCCTTGATGTTTTATAGTGTCAAGAACAAGTACTTGATGTTGAAGGATGATTACTTTTGAATACATATATTCTTGTGTTTTAACTTTCAAAAATCCCTAAATCTTCCGAATGCCCAAACTCACACACGTATGTTTCCTTTGTGTAGAAGGACTTGGTGTTCCAACTTCCTAATCAACCAACTCACTCGCGGGATTACCAAGTAGGAGACTTGCAAAACCGTGAGTATACTCGCAACCCCCTTTTTATGTTTACCACTTTTTGGGGTGTAACATGTTTACCTTATTAAAACACACTTGAACTCATTCTTTATGCGATGCACAAAACAATCCTTATACATGAATACTATGTTATAATACTTGATGCTTACGTGGACCATACTTATGTGATATGTATTAATTTGAAAATAAGCATTCTGTTGAACATGTTTAGACATGTTCTTACATTAATTACCAAGTTATATTAATGATAAAACAGGTTGCATAGCTTCTACATTGCTAATTATGCATTAATTTGAAAACAAGCATTCTGTTGACTTTTTAATATCTAGTTTGACCCGACAATTGACCTACTTAGAGTGGGAATCAGAGAGTACCCTTTTAAGGGTTTATTACCCACATAATTACCTACTTATTGGTACTTTTAATTCGAGATTTGACTGAACAAATTTTAATTAATCTCGAAGTCAAACTTTAATTACGACGGTTTGACTTTTAGCTAAATGACTAAGCTAAACTGAATTAGGAAGGGTTAAGGACACTTACAAAGGTCCTAAGCACGACTATGGGTCACTAGGAAGCTTGTTGCTGATCAGAGAGCTCCAGTAGTGAGTCTTGTGAATGTTTGCAAATGAATGGCACAAGAGTTGCAACTAATGGGCTCTATATATATGAATTTTAATCATCTAGGATCATGCCAAGCAACTCTACTGATGTTATGAGATCAAGACAAGTGCCCTCTATGCATGTAATACCATTGGGGAGCCCCTGGTATAAGAAAACAATCCTTTAAAGTTGGTTACAGACCTGAACTGGCAGCTGCCAGGAGTTTTCTGTCGCTGGCACTCTCACACGGGCCGCGTAAGCCCATAAGGTACTCTTACGCGGGCCGCCTGGCCTCCCAGAACCAGCCAAACAAGTTTTAAACAATTACATTTCAGTCCCTGGTCCTTTTGAACGTGGTTTTAACTTTGTTTATTGCATTTTTTACTTTACTTTTAAGGGTTCCAAGGGATTATCAAACACCATTAAGTCCTTGGTTAACTTTGTGATCACCCGTAAAGCCTTGAATTTCAACGTTGATGCTTTTAACCCCTCGTATACGAATTTTATCATAACTTTCTCATACGATAACGAAACTTTGTGAAATTTTTATCACATATTCCAGTGAGCATATATAATCGTTACAAAGCTTCAGGTTTGCTAAAAGGTCACTCAGAGGTATACTTTAAACATGTTGACACATTTAACCCCTGTAGTTTGTAATCTCTCACTTTCTTTCATATTTAGCTTCGTATGATCCATGATTTATTCGTTTGAAGGTATAAACATCATGTAGGGCTATTTTAGAGTATATTTATCCATTGTTGACACTTTGAATCCTTTTATACACATAGATTCCTTGTTTGTCAACTTTAGTCCCTCTAACTTAATTCTTTACACGTTTAAAGTACGTGACACGTGTCAATATAATATTGGACATGAATTTCCGAGGTGTTACAAGAACTGCGTAAACAAATACAAATCAGATTAAAATCAATATCACAAAAGAAATCCGGAATAGATTTAAAGATATCACTCCTTTTCCACCAACAATACTCACAAGTCTTGAAACTTATGAAGTATGGAAATCTGACACATTAGGAAAGGAAATCGGGTGTGCAACCATCGGAATATTTGACCCGAAATCTTTGCCAAATTCAAAATAACTATTAATCACCGAAATCACAGGGATTTCAAATCCCCCTTCCTTCCGATACATAAAGAAATCTATCGATCAAATTCTGCAAACCAATAAAGGCTGAATTTTATAGTCTGTATAAATTTTTGTTTTGTAGAGGTGGATCGAATCTCAGAGCTTCCTGGATATATTGCTCATCACATACTCTCGTTTTGTAATACTTCTGATGCCCCTCCTACGAGTGGACGGTCGCCGGCGAGCATTGGGATGAAACTGTCACGGCCCCCGTCCCGCTTTTACCCGGTCCAGGAGCCGCGGGACAGAAATCCTGTGGTATTTATTATTTGAGTTGACAGCGGATGATTTACAGGATCTTTTAAACTTGAAAATGCTTGATTATTTTATTTCATAATTTGGGATAAACCCCGTATTTACAATAAAGGAATTTCACGAGGAAATTTCCTGATTTACAAAACATGTTTATTTATTTAACTGAGCCACCACTTCAAGATTGTTAGTGCTCCGTAGGACGTTTTCCTTGATTCACAGCAGGTCGCCTGAAACATGTTTTAAAAATATTTTGTCAGCGGGGATATATTGGCGAGTCATTCAGGTTAAACAAAACAACACCTTAGTTATAAATTACAGCATAAGAGCGATTACAATGGCTACTATCTTATTTTTATCTGGCACCGTGTCACCCCCTGGTGACGATGGTCATACCACTATTGGGTCCTTTCACCCAAGTAGTGATGATTATCACTGTTAGGTTGATGAACCTAACTGTGAGAGATTAGTAATGTGCATAATACCCCACTAGCCAATGATTCAAGATAACCAAGACTTAATCCCTGTAATTATAACTTTTGAAAATAATTGGAGTATTGTAAAACATTGTTGATAAAAGAGAATGACTCACCTTGCAGGTTTAAACGGGCAGAGTTTAGCCTACTGATAAGCCTTGCAACCTAAATTAAATGACAATGCATACGAGCTAGGTCAGTAACTTAATACAACATTTACGATAACTCACGAGATCAAAACCCTCACGACGAATGACAAAGTCCAATACTTAAACATCCATCGAATTCCCGACGAATGACAAAGTATAGCCCGAGTTTGGGCGGCACTTAAACATCCATCGGATTGGTTTCAATCGATCGGACATTGAATCGTAGCAGCGATCGAGTTAATACCCAGTATCGTAGCAGCGTTTCCCTACGTGTAAATGTGATTTTGAGCAGTAGAACTTCGTTTTTTATTGAAATTTTGAACACAGGTGAATTGCTCATGAACGGATCAATTTATAGCTGAAAAATGGGTCTTACGCGGCCCGCCTAAACCCACACTTAAACTTTACGCGGCCCGCGAGGGGCCCTAGTCTACGTGTAGCCTTCATGTGTCACGAGCATGGTTGTAAAAGTCGCTAGGCGCTCCCTATTCGGTCGACCGGGGAGTTGAGAGTACCCGGTCTAGGTGGAGAGTACACGGGGAGTACTCGGAGATGCCAAATTATAAAGAAATTAGTTTTTGGATATTAAATATATGTCAAATAACATAAATTTAATAATATTTATAACAAAATACGTGAAATTGATATTCATTCTTTAATATGATAGGCATAGAAATTATGTTTTATTTTATTTTAAGTCAAACTCGGCCCGAGTTGACCTACTAGATCCAATTTTGGCCAATGTTAACCGCAATCGATCGATTCCGAGTAATTAGTCGGAGTTGAAGAAAGTCGCCTCGGCAACCTACCTTGTAGCGACTAATCGGGGAGTACTCGGCCTTGGAGACCTTGTTTTACAACCATGGTCACGAGTATGTTTGCCAGGTGGATGACACGTGGCCTGGATGCCTATCCGGTCAAATTTTAAGTTAACACGGCCCACGTAAGGCTATGCTTAATCTTTACGCGGCCCGCGATAAGACCTTAAGGTGATTTTTCTTGATATTTGATATGGATTAGGGTTTCAAGGGTCCGAGTTTTCACTTACGGGTCATTTTGGGACATTTTTGCAGGTCCTAACATCCTCCCCACCTTATTTAAAATCTCGTCCTCGAGATTTATTGAAATAAGTGAGGATGTTTTCGCTTTATTTCGGATTCCAGCTCCCAGGTGTATTCTGGTCCTCTTTTTGAATCCCACTTGACTTTAACATGTACCAATCTTTTGTGTTTGAGAAACTTAATCTTTCTGTCTTCTATTTGAAGTGGTTTCTCAACGAACTTCAACTTTTCATTCACCTGTATGTCTTGAAGAAGGACTACTAGCGATTCGTCGGATAAACACTTCTTGAGGTTAGATATATGAAATACATCATGTACTCCTGCTAGCTCATCTGGTAGTTGTAGGCGATAGGCAACTGGTCCTATGCGTTGAATTACTGGAAATGGACCTACGTATCTTGGACTTAGCTTTCCTTTCTTTCCGAATCGAACTACTCCTTTCCAAGGAGAAACTTTCAATAGTACCTTCTCTCCAACTTGAAATTCTAATGGCTTACGTCGATTATCTGCATAAGTTTTCTGGTGATCTCGAGCCGTCTTTAGTCTTTCATTTTTTGAGTGATCTTGTCAGTGGTTTCTTGCACAATTTCAGGACCTGATAATTGACTTTCTCCTATTTCTGCCCAACAAACTGGAGTTCTACACTTACGTCCGTATAGTGCTTCGAACGGGGTAGCTTCGATGCTTGAATGATAACTATTGTTATAGGAGAATTCAATTAAAGGTAAATGGTTATCCCAATTTCCTCCAAAATCTATAACACATGCCCTCAGCATGTCTTCCAGGGTTTGGATCGTCCTTTCACTTTGTCCATCTGTTTGGGGATGGTAGGTTGTACTTAATTTTAGTCGCATCCCTATGGCTTCTTGGAAACTGGTCCAGAAATGTGAAGTGAAATGACTATCTCTATCCGATACAATGGAGAGTGGGACTCCATGTAAGGATACTACTTCATCTACGTACAACTTTGCTAATCTTTCTATGCTAAAGGTTTCTTTCATAGGTAGGAAATGAGCTGATTTGGTTAATCGATCCACAATTACCCAAATCGCATCGTTACCTTTTCTGGTTTTGGGTAACTTAGTAATGAAATCCATGGTTATTAGTTCCCATTTCCAAACAGGCATTTCTAATTGTTGGAGTAAACCTGAGGGTTTCTGGTGTTCCGCCTTAACTTGCGAGCAAGTTAAGTACGTAGATACATATTTAGCTATGTCCTTTTTCATTCATATCCACCAGAAGTTATTCCTTAAATCTTGGTACATTTTATTATTACCAGGATGCATGGTATACCTAGATTTATGGGCCTCCTCTAAAATTTTATTTCTTAAATCTCCTTGTTTAGGTACCCAAATCCTTTTCTTGTGGAATCTCCAAATTCCATCAGCTCCTTGCTCTAATTCCTTTATTCGACCTTTCATTCCTTCAGCATCATCCTTGATTGCTGTTTCTTGAACATTCTTCAGTTGTTCCATTAAGTCTAATTGTAAACTTAATCTAAGAGCACGAACTCGATGTTGTTTCTCATGATACTTACGATTTAAGGTGTCTGCTACTACATTTGCCTTTCCTTCGTGATATTGAATATTACAGTCATAGTCACATAGAATCTCCATCCATCTTCGTTGCCTCATGTTCAATTCTTTTTGCCCAAATATGTATCTTAAACTCTTATGATCTGTATAGACTGTAAACTTACTCCCATACAGATAGTGTCTCCAAATCTTAAGGGCAAAAATTACAACTCCTAACTCTAAGTCATGAGTCGTATAATTTTCTTCATGCTTCTTCAATTGCCTTGAGGCGTACGCAATTACCTTCTTGCCTTGCATCAGCACACATCCTAATCCTAGCTTAGAAGCATCGCAATATACTTCAAAATCTTCTATTCCTTCTGGTAAGGCAAGAAATAGGGCGTTTGTTAATCTTTGCTTTAAAATCTTAAAAGCCTCTTCTTGCTTAGGTCCCCATACAAACTTAACTGCTTTACAGGTTAGCTTAGTTAATGGTACCGCTATTTTGGAAAAATCCTTAATAAACCGTCTATAGTATCCGGCTAACCCTATAAAACTTCTAACTTCCATAGCTGATTGCGGGACCTTCCATTTGGTGATCGCTTCTATTTTGGAGGGATCTACGTGAATACCTTCGTGATTCACCATGTGTCTTAAAAATTGTACCTCTTGCAGCCAAAATTCACACTTCGAGAATTTGGGATAAAGCTTTTCTTTTCTTAACAAAGTTAAGAGTACATGCAGGTGCTCACAATGCTCGTCCTGACTTTTGGAATAAATAAGTATATCGTCGATGAAAAAAATTATGAATTTATCCAAGTACGGTTTACAGATCCTATTCATCATGTCCATAAATGCTGCAGGAGCATTTGTTAACCCAAAGGGCATGACTGTAAACTCGTAATGACCATACCTAGTTCTGAAAGCAGTTTTAGGTATGTCTTCTTCATGTACTTTCAACTGATGGTATCCGGAGCGTAAATCTATTTTAGAAAATATCTAGCTCCCTGAAGTTGATCGAAAAGATCATCAATCCTAGGTAATGGGTATCGATTCTTAATTGTAACCTTATTCAATTCCATGTAATCGATACACATTCGCATCGAACCATCTTTCTTTTTCACAAACAACACTGGAGCTCCCCACGGGGATGAACTAGGTTGTATAAATCCTTTACTGAGCAATTCATCTAATTACTTTTTCAGTTCTAACATTTCAGTGGGTGCTAACCGATAAGGTGCCTTAGCTATCGGTGTAGTTCCAGGAATCAGATGAATTCTAAATTCTACTTCCCTATCAGGTGGTAACCCAGGTAGTTCTTCTGGGAATACTTCCGGGTATTCTGATACTACTGGAATTTCCTTAAGTTCCTTACCTTTAGTGTTAATGATTACTGAAATCATATACACTATTTCTTGTTTTCTTGAATAACTGGCCAATTTCATTACTGAAATGAATTTCATTGGCTTACGTGGCCTATCTCCTGTAACAACCACTATTTCTCCTGTGGGTGTATGTATTTCTATGGAATTCTTATCACATAGGATTCGAGCATGGTTGGCTACTAACCAATCCATTCCTAACACAACATCGAATCCGGCTAAATTCATAGGTAACAGGTTTGCAGAAAATTTATGGCCTAAAAGTTCTATCTTTCCTTCTTGCAAAACCTTATCTATGTTAACAGAATTCCCATCTGCCGTTTCTACCGTAAAAATGTGTCTAAGGTTGGTTAAGGGTAGGTTAAGAGCTTGGCAGAATGAAGTATTTATAAAACTTTGGTTTGCACCAGAGTCAAATAATACTTTTGCATAGACGTCATGAACTAGGAACGTACCAGCTATCACATCAGGGATTAGCTCTGCTTCCTGGGTAGTCAGTTGGAAGGCTCTTGCGTTCTTTTTGGTAGTTCCTTCTGCAGGTTTAGCTTTGTTGTCAGCTGGTTTAACCAATTTAGGGCAGTCTGGTCTAAAATGTCCAGCTTCTCCACAGTTGAAGCAGATTGTTGACTTCTTTCTCCGGCAATCTTCTTCTTGGTGCCCTGGGATTTTGCAAAACTTGCAATACCCTTTGCATCTTCCAAAATGCTTTCTTTTATAGGTACCGCAGAATGGAGCAGTGGGAGATGGCCCGGTTCCCTTTTTCTTGAAATTACTACTATTACCCACACGAAATCCTTGGGTAATCTTTTGAGCTACATCCTTCTTCCTATTTTCTTCTCGCGTACGAATTAATCCATCTGTCAAAGTGTTGGCTAATTCCACTGCATCGTCAATTATGCGAGGTCTCGCAGCTTTAACGATATCACGGATTTCGCCAATCAAACCCCAAATATAGCGAGAAATAAGTACCGGTTCTGGCGAAGCCAGGGTTGGTACAACTCTAGCATACTCGAAAAACGTCGAAGTATATCCTCGACAGTCTACATCCACCATCCGGTGGTTCAAAAACTTATTTGCCATTTGCTCTTTTTCATATTCGGGACATAATTTTCTTTCTACTAGACTTTTAAATTCTTCCCAATTCATGGCATAAGCCACATCACTCCCTTTGGCTTGTAGTATCGTATTCCACCATTCTAGTGCCCCTTCTTTAAAAAGATTTGACGCATACATGACCTTGTCTTCCTCGGCACATTTACTTATTTTAATTACTGCTTCGGTTTTCTCTAACCAACGTACTGCAGCAGTCGCCCCCTCGTTACCTGCAAACTCGATTGGTTTACAGGCAAGAAATTCCTTGTAAGTGCAACCAGGCGTTGCAATTTTAATTTTCTTAAGAAGTGGGGCTTGCATCACATCATCATTATTGTTATTATTATTGTTGCCGCCTCCATTTACACTATTACTGAACTTATCGTCGTGAGTACGTTTGCTGGGAACAATTGGTTGAGGTTCGACTGGATTTCGGGCAGCAGCAATGATTGCTGGAATAGCATTTGCTATTCCCTGGGCAACGATATTCTCTATATCTTGCCTATTCAGAAATTGATCTTCATGGTTTTGTTCAGATTGATTAACTTCGTTAACTGGTTCATTATCAGCATGTTCCATCTGGTAATTAATATATATAAGTGATTAGCATAAAATAAACAACAACCAAACACAATAAAACAAGCGCACATAATCACGTCAACACATATAGCCAAAATTGTCGACCTTGTGACGTCCATTTTTATATATTATAGTATGCATCCGTACACACTAAATATATTACAAAAGTTTTATTTTTGGTTATTTTTACGTAATTATATTTTTATTATTAAACACATGCTCCCACAACCACAGTCAGCTGGCATTTCAAAAACGACATTCCCTCTCGTCGTATTTCCAGGAGATTCTTTCCCCCACATCCCTAATTTGGTTTCGTGCATCAATCAGCTCCTCGCCTTAGTGACGAAGTTTAGCCAAATTTTCAGAGCTCATAGGTGGGTATGGTGCAGGCTCAGGGTCAAACTGAGGGAAAAAGGTATTAGGGTTATTCAGGAGATTTTGGAATTGCCAGTCAGTGGTCCACCATTCTTCCAGCTCTCCTAGAGGTCGGGGGTGGATAATAGGATCTGGGATAGCGGGTTCCTGATTGACTGGAAGTTGTGCTTCTGCTGGGTAATCGAAGAGGTTTTCATCGGCAGGTCCGATGAGGTCGCTATTTGCCAGTTGGCGGTCCAGTTCTTCCCAGGGTGGCATTTCCTGGGCTTGCCCTGAACTTTCTCTGATCTCTATTCCTTGCCTTTATCCTTCGGATCCTCAGTCTTTATAACTTTCTGTATTGCTGGTTTCTTCCTACGCAAACACCTCCAGCCTACGAGTCTTCTTTTCTTTTTCACTTTAGGTTTTTCTTGAGGTTGGGCTTGAAATATCATTGGCTCTTCAGTGTCAGCCTGGTAGCCAGTGAAGGTACTGGTAGTATCCATATCTGAGCTATGGATAGAAAAGTTTTGAAGTGCTTCTGATAGATCATTCATGCTGTTAGCATACATGAAGAAACACACAAAATTCTAAGTTAAAATTTTGTAAGTTACATTTTAATAAAATCACAGAAGGGCACTCAGAAAAAAATTAAGTATTTCTAAATACTTAATGGGCTTAAATCAGTGGCTCTGATACCACCTTTTTCTGTCACGGCCCCTGTCCCGGTTTTACCCGGTCTAGGAGCTGCGGGACAGAAATCCCGTGGTATTTATTATTTGAGTTGACAGCGGATGATTTACAGGATCTTTTAAACTTGAAAATGCCCGATTATTATTTCATAATTTGGGATAAACCCCATAATTTACAATAGAGGAATTTCACGAGGAAATTCTCTGATTTACAAAACATGTTTATTTATTTAACTGAGCCACCACTTCAAGCTTGTTAGTGCTCCGTAGCACGTTTTCCTTGATTCACAGCAGGTCGCCTGAAACATGTTTTAAAAATATTTTGTCAGCGGGGAAATACTGGCGAGTCATTCAGGTTAAACAAAACAACACCTTAGTTATAAATTATAGCATAAGAGCGATTACAATGGCTACTATCTTATTTTTATCTGGTGCCGTGTCACCCCCTGGTGACGATGGTCATACCACTTTTGGGTCCTTTCACCCAAGTAGTGATGATTATCACTGTTAGGTTGATGAACCTAACTGTCAGAAATTAGTAATGTGCACAATACCCCACTAGCCAGCGATTCAAGATAACCAAGACTTAATCCCTGTAATTATAACTTTTGAAAATAATTGGAGTATTGTAAAACATTGTTGATAAAAGAGAATGACTCACCTTGCAGGTTTAAACGGGCAGAGTTTAGCCTACTGATAAGCCTTGTAACCTAAATTAAATGACAATGCATACGAGCTAGGTCAATAACTTAATACAACATTTACGATAACTCACGAGATCAAAACCCTCACGACGAATGACAAAGTATAGCCCGAGTTTGGGCGGCATTTAAACATCCATCGGATTGGTTTCAATCGATCGGACATTGAATCGTAGCAGCGATCGAGTTGATACCCTGTATCGTAGTAGCGTTTCCCTACGTGTAAATGTGATTTTGAGCAGTAGAACTTCGTTTTTGATTGAAATTTCGAACACAGGTGAATTGCTCATGAACGGATCAATTTATAGCTGAACAATGGGTCTTACACGGCCCTCGTAAACCCACACTTAAACCTTACGCGGCCCGCGAGGGGCCCTAGTCTACGTGTAGCCTTCATGTGTCACGAGTAGGTTTGCCAGGTGGATGACACGTGGCCTGGATGCTTATCCGGTCAAATTTTAAGTTGACGCGGCCCGCGTAAGGCGATGCATAATCTTTACGCGGCCCACGGGAAGACCAAAAGGTGATTTTTCTTGATTTTTGATATGGATTAGGTTTCAGGGGTCCGGGTTTTCACTTACGGGTCATTTTGGGACATTTTTGCAGGTCCTTACAGAAACCCTAGGGTTGTCGTAGCTTATGAGCACCAACTAAGGAGTGGAGGGGTTGGGTTTCTATGGTGGTGGTGGTGGAACGTAGTAGGTGGTGGCAGTGGAGGCTGATGGTGGCGGTGGCAAAGATGGAGAGAGGGATGGGTCGCCGAAGGTGGTGGTGATGGTCTACGGCTGAGAGAGATAGAGAGAGAAAGAAGAGAGAGATAGAGATACTGAAGAGAGAAAGAGAGGGGGCTTGAGTTTGTATATATTTTTTTATTTTTTCTTTTTTTAATTAGCATGTATTTTAATTAAACGGATAAAATTACAAAAGTACCCTGATGTACTTACTAAAATTACAAAAATACCCTGATTTAACAGAAAAATTTAACTATTGTAACACCCATCTAATTTTACTTGATTTTAATAATAGCTTTTACTATTGTAACACCTAAACGTTCATTACAGAAGTTCACAGGTAACAAAAACTATAGTCAACTAACGGCTAAGCTGGAAGATTTCAAAAGTTGTTTAACAAACAGTTTACATCATAAACATTGTTTAAACCGAGTCAATATGTGCGGAAGCTTCAAAGGTATGTGTTCGGTTCTTCAAAAATTGCTTGATCATCATCCGTGAATCTTTGAGTACCTAAAACCGTAATGTTTACATAAACATTTATGTTAGAATAGTTGGAAATAATACTTGATTGAAAACACAATCGAAATGAACTTGAGGTTTTACAATTTAACAAAATTTATAACTTTTCAGACCTTACCGTAACTTTCGGTTCCACCGTAAGTTACGGTGGTCAATTTTTGTCAATATGGATCCACCGTAAAACAGAAGACCCACACCGTAAACACCTGACTTCTACCGTAAGTTACGGTGATACCGTAACTTACGGTATTCGCTGTAACATTCTGTTTTTGGTTTGTTGTTTGTTTTGCCCAACCTTTTTCTCAATTTCCTCATTTACCTCGACCCATACACTGATTTTTCATGATCAAATAAGTCTTTTATGATTGTTGACATAGACCAAATAAATGTACTACATTACGTTCCATGCCTTGATTTGTCGTTTGACCCATTTGGCTCATCTAAGGGATTCCTCAAATTTTGAGGACAACCAATGAGGTCTAACAATTTCTTGGCCTATTATTCGACTAACGAACACCATCGCTTAATTCCAACTCGACTTTTATTCACCAAAGAATTACAAGCGTACTAGACAACAAAATTTAACTCAATTGTAACAAACCAAGTTACATACCTTTAAAGCAAGCCCTTCAAACGTGCGTCCACACCGGTTTGTCCGCTAGATGCCCCGGCTTCCTTTCCTATAGAGTTCAATCACTTTATGTTTAGAACTCTATGTTTTACATACATAACGCACATTTGTCATACTTCATAATTATGCGTTTTTAACGTAACAATTCAGTTTCAAGCCTTCTTTGAGGCATTATAACAAACACTATAAGGGCAGAATTCTTACATCTTTCATATTCATGTTTATAGCTTGCTAATTAGTTATCTTAACTTCAATAAGGCCATCATATAGCATTTAAACATCATACTTTTCTGAAATTACCTTCTAAGATCGAGTTACACTAGAATAATCATTCTAAACCCTAGTGTTCATCATCATCATGTAAACCCACAACCCACCTTCAAGGTGTTTATGGAACTTCCTGAATTTGGTCATGATTTCACATGTAGTTGGCTAGGTTTCACTTCTAAACACCATATCAACTCTAATCTAACCAAATAACACACATGCAACATCTAATTTCAGATTTTCCAAAATCATGAGGATTTCAAGTTGAGAGATTTCATCAGATTTTACATACCTTACAATCCTCTTGTGATGAGGATCATGATTCTAAGCTCAATTTCCGATTTTGACTTGGATTAATCCTTCAATTTGCAAGATTTATGAAGTTTTAGGGTTTTGGAGGAGTGGGGATCGCCCCCTGCTTCACTTGATCGACCAGACACACCTAAAATGGTGTGTTTGGTGAGTTTTGTTATAATTCAGCATTTAACTTTCATTTTTGGCAAGCTTAGTCCCTCACTTATCATCTAACTTTAAGTACTAGTATTTTTTTAACCTAGTGTTAGTTATTTCTAGGCTTGTAATTTTAACTAGGTTAACATTTCTAGATGGTCAATTCTTGTTTATGAAATTATTAAATTTCTAATATAAAGATTTATATTTTCGGGGTGTTACAAGTCTAACCCCCTTAAAAAGGGTTTCGTCCCCGAAACCGAAGTACGTACCAAATAATGTAGGGTGAAGACGTCTCATCTCCTCTTCGGACTCCCATGTAGTGTCCGAACCTTTCCTATGCTCCCATTTGACCTTGACTTGGTCAATTTGTTTATTTCGTAAATGTTTGACCTTTCGATCTAAAATCTCCACTGGTCTCACCGCATAATTCAGACTATTATCCACTTCGATATCATCGTAATGGATATAGGCCGTTTCGTCTGCTAGGCACTTTCTTAATTGTGACACGTGGAACGTGCCATGGATTCCACTTAGCTCCTCCGGTAATTCAAGACGGTAAGCTACCTTGCCCACTTTCCCGATAATTTTAAATGGCCCAATAAACCTCGGGCTTAGCTTCCCCCTTTTTCTGAATCTAATAACGCCCTTCCATGGGGAAACTTTTAGCATGACCATGTCACCAACCTGGAATTCGATTGGCCTTTTCCTTTTATCAGCATACGCCTTTTGCCTGTCTTGAGCCGCTTTCAAGTGTGCCCGAACTATATCGATCTTTTCATTCGTGGCTCGTACTATATCTTGGTGGGCGAGTTCACGTGGACCCACTTCACCCCAACATACCGGGGTTCGACACTTCCTACCGTAAAGCATTTCGTATGGTGCCATCTTAATACTAGATTGGTAACTGTTGTTATACGAAAACTCGACTAACGGTAGGTGAACATCTCAACTGCCTCCAAAGTCGATTATACACGCCCGTAGCATGTCCCCCAATGTTTGTATCGTTCTTTCACTTTGTCCATCCGTTTGAGGATGGTACGCAGTGCTAATGAACAATTTGGTCCCCATTTGCTCTTGGAAATCTCGCCAGAAGTTCGAAGTAAACCGGGTATCCCTATCAGACACGATGGACACCGGTACCCCATGACGTGCTATGATTTCATTGGTATAAACTTCTGACATCTTTTCTGACGTATAAGTCTCACGAATCGGAATGAAGTGAGCACTTTTCGTCAATCGATCCACCACTACCCATATCGCATCAAAACCACGATTCGTCTTAGGCAACTTGGTTAACAGGTCCATTGTAATATGTTCCCATTTCCAAACCGGAATTTCTAAAGGTTGGAGTTTACCGTATGGTTTCTGGTGCTCCACCTTGACTTGTAAACATGTCAAGCATTTTTCCACATACTTCGCCACGTCCCTCTTCATTCCGGGCCACCAATAATTTTGTTTCAAATCATTGTACATCTTGGTCGCACCCGGATGAATTGAATAACGGGATTTATGAGCTTCATTGAGTAGAAGCGCCTTCACTCCACAGGTATGTGGGACCCATATCCTTCCGGATCGAGTCTTCAACCCGTGATTCCCATCCGACAAATCTTTCAATTGACCGATTATTCTTTCTTTCTTCCAATTCTCTTCTTTCATTGCTTCGAATTGCGCCTCTCGAATACGTTCAAGTATACCCGAGGTCACCACGAGTTGCATCGATCTTACTCGCATTGGGACATAGTCTGCTTTTCTGCTTAGAGCATCTGCCACTACATTAGCCTTTCCGGGGTGGTAATGTATTTCACAATCGAAGTCTTTCACCGTTTCTAGCCATCTTCTTTGTCGCATATTTAACTCCTTCTGATCGAAGAAGTATTTTAAGCTCTTGTGATCGGTGAATATGGTGCACTTTACCCCATATAAGTAATGCCTCCATATTTTTAAGGCAAATACCACCGCAGCCAACTCAAGATCATGCGTGAGATATTTCTTCTCGTGTATCTTCAGTTGTCTCGAGGCATAAGCTATAACTTTGCCCCGTTGCATCAAAACACAACCGAGCCCCGATAGTGAAGCATCAGAATAAACCACCATGTCTTCGACTCCGTCCGGCAATGTCAGTACCGGAACTTGAGTTAACTTCTCTTTTAGTGTTTGAAACGCCTTTTCTTGATCTACACCCCAAATGAACTTTTCTTTCTTCCGGGTTAATTTTGTTAGCAGTGACGCAATCTTGGAGAAATCTTGAATGAATCTCCTATAGTATCCCGCAAGTCCCAAAAAGCTTCTAATTTCAGAAGGGTTCTTTGGGGGATTCCATTTTGTCACGGCCTCTATCTTTGACGGATCCACCAATACTCCGTCGGCACTTATGACATGGCCAAGAAATTGTACCTCTCGTAACCAAAAGGCACATTTAGAGAATTTTGCATATAACTTCTCTCGTCTAAGGGTCTCTAACACTTCTTGTAAGTGATGTGCGTGTTCAGCTTCACTTTTCGAATACACCAAGATATCATCGATAAACACGATGACCGACTTATCCAGCATTGGCTTGCAAACCCGGTTCATGAGGTCCATGAAAGCCGCGGGTGCGTTTGTTAGCCCAAATGACATCACGAGGAAATCGTAATGTCCGTATCTCGTGCGGAAAGCCGTCTTCGGCACATCTTCTTCTTTGACCTTTAATTGGTGATACCCCGATCTAAGGTCAATTTTTGAAAACCAGTTCGCACCTTGTAGTTGGTCGAATAAATCATCTATCCTCGGGAGCGGGTATCGGTTCTTTACCGTGAGTTTGTTTAACTCCCGGTAATCGATACACATGCGCATGCTCCCGTCTTTCTTTCTTACGAACAACACCGGTGCGCCCCAAGGAGACACACTCGGCCTTATGAATCCCTTGTCAAGCAGGTCTTGAATTTGGGACATCAGCTCTTGTAATTCCGACGGTGCGAGTCGGTACGGGGTTTTTGCTACGGGTTTCGCGCTCGGAATCAATTCGATCCCAAACTCTATTTCCCGTTCAGGCGGTATCCCCGGTAAATCCCCCGGAAACACATCTCCGTAATCTCGTACTACCGGTACATCTCCAATCTTTCGTGATTCTTTTTCGGGCTCATTAGCGTATATCATGAATGCCTTGCATCCTCGCTTCATAAGCTTGTGAGCTTTCAACATTGAGCATACTATGGGGTTGCCTCCTTTTTCGCCATAAATGGTGACGTGTTTCCCGCTCGGAGATGTTAGTTTTATCTCTTTACGAAAACACACGATCTTTGCATGGTGTTGAGATAGCCAATCCATCCCAACGACTACTTGAAATTCTCCCATTGACATCGGGATTAGGTTTATCAAATATTCTTCGTCGTCAATGCTCAGTTTACAGTTTTTACATACATCACAAACAATAAAGCTCTTGTTATTACCTATCTCTACTTCTAAGGGCACAGGTAATTTTGTTAGAACAAATGAAGGGTGTCGAATAAATCCATATGAAACAAAGGATTTATTCGCACCCGTATCAAATAACACGCGTGCAGGAATCGAATTTACAGCAAATATACCTGAGACCACGTCAGGTTCAACCTTTGCTTCTGCGGCGGTTAGTTGAAAAGATCTTGCCTTTGCTTTCGGGGCTTCACCTTTCGGTTCCTGCCCATCCTTCTTTCCAACCAGTTCCGGGCATTCTGACTTCTTGTGACCCGTTCGATAACAATTGTAACAAACCGTCACTTTCTCCGGGCACGATATAGCCATATGTCCCGTTTTTTTGCATATGGGACAAGGCTTATCCTTGTAACGACATTCGCCTTTATGACCCTTTCCGCAGATTCTGCAACTTGGCGACCCTCCTTTCGTATCAAATTTCTTTGCGGTTTCATTTGTTCGTGCCTTCTTAGTAGGGCTTGGGTTTACATCTTGTGCTTTCCGTTCACCCCTTTCAATGCTCTTTTTCAGTTCGATCTCCCTTTCCCGAGCAGCATTTATGATCTCGGTAAGGGTCTCGTATTTGGAAGGGGTGATAAATTCCCTATACTCAGCACTCAACATGTTATGGTAGTACTATATCTTTTGTTCTTCATTCGTCACTAGATCATCACAAAACTTCATCTTATCCATAAACGTTGCCGTAATCTTGTCTATGGTCTCACTCTTGTGCCTAAGTTGCATGAACTCCTCCTTGATTTTATTCATAACCGCTTTGGGGCTATGATGCTTAAGAAATGGCGTCTTGAATTCTTCCCAAGTCATGACCTTAGTAGCTTCAATACCGATCTCTCTCTTTTTGTTATCCCACCAATCTTTCTCTTGACTCCTCAGTTGACCCGTACCATAGGCTACGTAGTCATCTTCGTCACAACGGGTCCTCTCGAATACCCCTTCGATATCACTTAGCCATCGTTGCCACACTACTGGGTCAACCTCCCCATTATATATTGATGGTTTACAAGCCATGAATTCCTTGTATGAACAAGGCTTTCGTCCTCCATGCTTTTCCTTTGCTAAATTTGAATCATCTTCCAATTTCTTGATTCTATCTTCAACTATTGATAAAACTGTATTTTGAATTTTATCAATAAAGCCCGACAAACTGTTTTCGATCGCCTTTCCAACCTCTTCGGCAATCACTTCCCTCATTTGTTCGGTGACTCTTGGCACCGCATTATCATTACCTCCATCAGCCATCTTTATTTCTGAAATGTTTACATAGATTGTTAAACATTCCATTTATAACACATGCTTTACTTGTTTTGATTCAATCAAGTTCATAACTTGATTTAATCATTCTTGTTTCAATTCAATCAAGTTCATAACTTGATTTAATTATTCTTGTTTCAATTCAATCAAGTTCATAACTTGATTTAATCATTCTTGTTTCAATTCAATTAAGTTCATAACTTGATTTAATCATTCTTGTTTCATGCATTTCTTGTTTTTGAGTGAGCTTACACACTCTTTTCATGCATATTTGTTCATTTTTCATTCTTTACATAATACATAATTTATTAACAAAAAGAAGTTAATTCTTACCGGACGATCAATCAAGCTTGCACCGAACACTTTGTTGACAACCTTAGGCTCTGATACCAACCTGTAACACCCATCTAATTTTACTTGATTTTAATAATAGCTTTTACTATTTCAATTAAAATATAGATTAAGTAACCTAAACGTTCATTACAGAAGTTCACAAGTAACAAAAACTATAGTCAACTAACGGCCAAGCTGGAAGATTTCAAAAGTTGTTTAACAAACAGTTTACATCATAAACATTGTTTAAACCGAGTCAATATGTGCGGAAGCTTCAAAGGTATGTGTTCGGTTCTTCAAAAATTGCTTGATCATCATCCGTGAATCTTTGAGTACCTAAAACCGTAATGTTTACATAAACATTTATGTTAGAATAGTTGGAAATAATACTTGATTGAAAACACAATCGAAATGAACTTGAGGTTTTACAATTTAACAAAATTTATAACTTTTCAGACCCTACCGTAACTTACGGTTCCACCGTAAGTTACGGTGGTCAATTTTTGTCAATATGGATCCACCGTAAAACAGAAGACCCACACCGTAAACACCTGACTTCTACCGTAACTTACGGTATTCGCTGTTGACATAGACCAAATAAATGTACTACATTACGTTCCATGCCTTGATTTGTCGTTTGACCCATTTGGCTCATCTAAGGGATTCCTCAAATTTTGAGGACAACCAATGAGGTCTAACAATTTCTTGGCCTATTATTCGACTAACGAACACCATCGCTTAATTCCAACTCGACTTTTATTCACCAAAGAATTACAAGCGTACTAGACAACAAAATTTAACTCAATTGTAACAAACCAAGTTACATACCTTTAAAGCAAGCCCTTCAAACGTGCGTCCACACCGGTTTGTCCGCTAGATGCCCCAGCTTCCTTTCCTATAGAGTTCAATCACTTTATGTTTAGAACTCTATGTTTTACATACATAACGCACATTTGTCATACTTCATAATTATGCGTTTTTAACGTAACAATTCAGTTTCAAGCCTTCTTTGAGGCATTATAACAAACACTATAAGGGCAGAATTCTTACATCTTTCATATTCATGTTTATAGCTTGCTAATTAGTTATCTTAACTTCAATAAGGCCATCATATAGCATTTAAACATCATACTTTTCTGAAATTACCTTCTAAGATCGAGTTACACTAGAATAATCATTCTAAACCCTAGTATTCATCATCATCATGTAAACCCACAACCCACCTTCAAGGTGTTTATGGAACTTCCTGAATTTGGTCATGATTTCACATGTAACCAAATAACACACATGCAACATCTAATTTCAGATTTTCCAAAATCATGAGGATTTCAAGTTGAGAGATTTCATCAGATTTTACATACCTTACAATCCTCTTGTGATGAGGATCATGATTCTAAGCTCAATTTTCGATTTTGACATAGATTAATCCTTCAATTTGCAAGATTTATGAAGTTTTAGGGTTTTGGAGGAGTGGGGATCGCCCCTTGCTTCACTTGATCTACCAGACACACCTAAAATGGTGTGTTTGGTGAGTTTTGTTATAATTCAGCATTTAACTTTCATTTTTGGCAAGCTTAGTCCCTCACTTATCATCTAACTTTAAGTACTAGTATTTTTTTAACCTAGTGTTAGTTATTTCTAGGCTTGTAATTTTAACTAGGTTAACATTTCTAGATGGTCAATTCTTGTTTATGAAATTATTAAATTTCTAATATAAAGATTTATATTTTCGGGGTGTTACAACTATGTTAGGCTCAAAGGGCATACCGTGCAGGATTTTGAAAAATTAAGGACATAACTTGTCAACTTTTGCACTAAACGACAGCGCTTGCAATTTAATTTAAACATAAAGGACAAAAGTTGTAATTTACTCTAAAAATTATATAAGATCAGGTTGAAACCTCCCTAACTTGTAGGAACTCGAAAACTCCGTTATAATCCTACCTCCCATACAAATTTTTTAACCATTTTCTCCTAAAACATAGATGAATATTTAACTAAGAAATATGTAAAAAAAAAATTGGTCGTGCATTTACATAGGGGTGGATAGGCCTCTTTTATGGGTTTTCAGAAACCTATTCGGTTTGAAAAAAAAAATAGTAATAACCTTGTATAATTTTGAAAAAAAAAAAATAGTGAGAGTCTATCAAAAGAAACCCAGTGCATTTACATTGGTGTAAGTAAAGTGGTGTAAAATCATCTTATATTGTACGAAATTTATAAGTGCACAAAGAGGTTTTTTTTTTTTTTTTTTTTTACAATGTTGTAATTTTTCACAAACGTTTTTTTTTTTCAATTTCCGATAAGTGAGATAATATTTATATATTTTTAACATAACTTTAAAAAAAACATATTTCATGGAGTTTCACGGTTATCACAACTCAAAAGAGTATGTCTAAGTCTAAAACATGATGCCTTTCGTGCGAAGTGTAAGAAGGCGTAGTAATTGACATGTAGGAATCATGTTTTAGACTTAGGCATACTGTTTTGGGTTGTACTGGCAACAAAAACACCAAACATAACCATTTAAGACACAATACAATGAATTTTAGGCTTGAAACTTAAAACATCATGCCAAGAACGTTAATTAGTGTGTTTTAAGTGTTAAGTAGTACGTTTTAAATTTCATGTCTATAATACATTGAATTGTGTTTTAAATTGTTATGTTTAGTGTTTTTCTTGCCAAAATAACCTAAAACATTATGCCTAAGTTCACAATATAATGCCTACATATCAATTCGTATGCCTTCTTACACCTCTCACGAAAAATGTCATTTTATTTCTTTTTACATTGCGAAGGATGGAATCTAAAAGAGTAAAATCCAAAAACCTAATTTGTTTTTACATTGAATATATAAAGAGAAACTCATAACTTTAAAAAGAGTAAAATGCACGGATAGTCCCTGTGGTTTGACAAAATTTCACCTTTAGTCCTCAACTTTTTGAAATTACACCCTTGGTCTCTGTGGTTTACCCGGTTGTTACTCGAATAGTCCCTGAGTGGATAGAGGTTAGTTAGTTCAGTTAAATTACTAAAACACCCTTATCAATAAACCAAAATAAACTAATTAAATATTTAATAAATATAAACTAATTATTTAATAAATATATTTATATATTCTGGTCAGATCTTCAACAAAAGTTTTGGTGTAATCTTCTTCAACAAAACCCACTGACAACCACCATCCACCGCCCACCCTCCATCCCTCCATTTCTTCTCCGATTCACCCACCGCCGTTCGCACCCCAACTTCCCCCATCTCCCTTTCTTCTCCGATTCCTCCCCACCACCCACCCTCCCTCCCTTTCTTCTCCGATTCCCCCACCGCCGTTCGATTTCAGATGAGTGGACCCGATCACTCTGATAATTTGAATCCGATGAGAACCTGTGATAGCAATCACGTGCTTGACGACCGGAATTATTGTAAATCTGACAAACAGTTGAAGACGGAGTAGAAGTATGATGTTCCCGATGTGGAGGTTTAAGGTGGAGAATAGCCATGGCGGATAACATAGCCGATGAAGAAAATTGAGTCTGTTATTGAGTAATTTTGCTCTAAGCTGACAAGCTGAGTGTAGTTAGGTTTAATATCATTTTTTGCAGCATTTGATACTCTGGATTGGGTCCATTGAGGATTTGCAGAACCAATGAATTATCACCTGATAGGATCACCAACAGATGAAGGGGACCTTCGGGGTTCTGATTCAGATGAAGTGGGTCGTTAGAGTCATCGCCGGAGCTCCTCTATCTCCGACCTCCCACCACACTCTCTCTCTAACATTCAGGTTTTCTCTGCCTCTCTCTAGATTTTCCAGATTTATAAAGAGTGTGTGTTGGTGGGTGTGGGTGGAGGTGGGTGATGGAAGTGGGTGAAAGCAGGAGGTTTGATGATCTTGGTGATGAAGGTTAAGTTTTATGTTTTAAATAAAAGAGTGAGTCCCATTTAATTTATTAAACTTTAACTATATTTCTTTTTTATATTTAAGTTATTTATTATAATGATAAGGGTATTTTAGTCAATTTACTCCCACTTAACAGAGAAAACTAACCTCCATCCACTCTAGGGACTATCCGAGTAACAACCGAGCAAACCACAGGAAGCATGAGTGTAATTTTGAAAAGTTGGGGACTAAAGATGTTATTTTGACAAACCACAGAGACTATTCGTGCATTTTACTCCTTTAAAAAAGTTAAACAGCTCTTTCTGTCCAATAATTCAATGCTTATCACATGTGTATGTCCAATAACTAGTGTGATTGTATACGTGTCGATTAAAAAAATTATAGGTCGATATTTTTCATCCGGCCGTTACTCCAGCGAGGTCACTCGTGTGGAGGCGGCACGGTTTCGGGGCGAAAGCCGTAGCCAACTCTGACTACCCAGCGCGGGCCCGGTTAAGACAATGTAAGTCTGGGCAGATCTTGGTTAGGGTCCCCGATTTGGGGATGTGAATAACCTTAAACTAGAGTTCACCTTTCACAAAAAAAAAATAGATGTTAATATAGTAATGATATGTATAACTATCTGATTTAATCCAATATTAATAATGGGTTGTGAATAATAACACATGACATTTGCTTCTTTAATCTTATAATTTTTATGTTTAATTTTTAATTTAATTTATAAATATTACTTAAACTTATCTTAATCTCTATTATATTATAATAAATATTTTAAAAATATCATCAAATCTCTTCTTTTAATATTAATATTATATATAAATATCTTCGTTATAATATAAATAATAATAATAATATGACATATATATTTTTGATTTACTTTATTTGGATATTCAAAATATTTTAGATTTTCGCAATAAATGAATAACAAAAAATTCTGAATTAGTAGTAGCGATAAAAACAGTTAATATAAATTATGGGTCAGGATTTAGAGAAAACGGTAGAAAGTGTGAGAACGGTGAGAACACTTATTGGTCGTCCGATCAAAACAATCTATGGACTAGATTGGCGCGGTGACATTTTTGTAGATAACACCAATTTTATTACGTGGACGCGCTTCATTAAGGATAAAAAGTAAAACCTCATTTCTCACATAAAACGCCATTAAAAAAAAACTCCAAATAAATACAAAACGCCAATTTTATCACTCCGTACTTTTTTCTGTGTTTTTATTTAAGCTCTCTGGCTACAAAAAAGCGCCACAAAATATGAAGCGCCATTATATATAATGCCAAAACTTACATCCGGATAAATGTTAATTACATTTTTGTTATAAAAATAACATCCTGCCTAAACTACGCGCCAAAAAAAATCTATAAATAGAAACGTCTCACCACCTTCCGTTTATCACACAAAAAAAAACACAAAAACACACAGTGGTTGCTAAAAAATTTACAACTCAATGTAAAACGCCAAAAAATACGACAACAAACATCTTTTCTTTGATACACAGTAATGTTCTGCATGAAGCTTCATTGAATGATTTGTTACGTGAGTGTAGTAAGATTTTGCTGCATGAGATGGACAAAATTGAAAAAAGAGGGACTGATGACACCTATATGTCATACTGTCATCTTTGTTCCTGAAGAAGGTTTGGATCATAAGAAAAGACATATACCACTATAAATGCTACTTTGGCCTCGATGATTATAATGAAGACGACAGGCAGATAGCATCCACCCACACGGGGTCGATCTATGTCTCCAACATCCACAAGGACACTTCAACATTAACAAAGAAAATAAACAACGCCAAACCCAAAACGCCATTTATTTGTCACATTTCTTGTAGTTTTAAAAGAAAAAAGAGACTTATGACACTGAATATTTAAAATCACAAATTGCTTCTACTTTGTGTTTTTTTTTTTATTTTGTTTATCTGTTGTTTGTTTTGTAATTTCAGTTAATAAACAACAAAACAATATTAATGCTATAATGAAAAATATAATAAAACGCCAAAATGAGTAAATGCTTGTAAAAACACCATAATGCCATAAAAACGCCCCCAAAAAACTACCAAACTATAATAAATTTACTTTGAACAACTAATATTATAAAAAAAGCGTGAAAGAATGCGCAAAGAATATAAAACAAAAGAAGTCTAATCGTTATCTAACCGTCATCGGATAACAAAACGTCATAATTACAGCCGTCAAGATTTGATGTGTTACACCATAAAAACAGTTGAGTGTGAAAACAAAACACGGTAAACTGCAAAAAACAGTAAAATGAAACGACGGAAAACATAATTACTAACATTTATTATATTTATTTATCTTTTTTCAAAACGCCATAATTACCTGTCATACGTGGGAAAAAAGTCAATATAAAAGAAGACCATCAGAACCCAAAGCTCAAACACGCCAAAAAATTTGATTAAAACGCCACATATTGTCCAAAACGCCAAAACAATAAAAAATGTCTAAGGTTATTACATGGAGGTTTGAAAGGAAAGAGAAACGATTCATCATAAAGTTCTCTGATAGGAGAATGGTAAAGGTAAGGACAATCAAAGCCATACTTGGAATGAATGAAAAGGTTCAGAAGGATATCCTGGGGTTCCAATTGTGACAACCGGTGATTTACGGCTTATAATTACACGCAAATCAGAGCATTATGACATTATATTACCGGTGTACATTTTAAAAATATACACATTAAGTAATACCATCCACCCATTTGAGACTTTATATACAATATACGTATAACTAAAGTATGTGAATAAAAACTACTACATATGAGGTGATATAGAGAAAGTAAACAATTTTCTTACTTTTCCTCACTCTCTCTCGTTTATACTATACTTAGACCCCCCGTAGTGGGGTGTTTTTTAAAAAAAAATTAAAAAAAACGCCTAATAACCATTACACCCGGCGTTTTTTTTAAAGTTCAAAAAAGCCCCATTGGCGTGGTTTGAAGCACGCCTTGCCCCCTTCTCCTTGTCCAATCATCTTTCATCTCCCTTTTTGTTATCCAATAAGATTTTTAGGTGTTTTTTCTTTATTTTATTTAATGCCCCAATAATGCCCAATAATGCCTCATCCCTACTACACCCATTTTAGAAAACGCCCAATAATGTCCCTTTGCTGACTGGACCGCCACATGGCGTAAAATGCCCTAGGGTGGGGGCATTATCTTCCCCTTCCACTACACATGGTCTTACACACAACCAAATTGTATATTTTGGTTTGCTTGAAGATCCATACAAGATCTCTATAAAATCTTTCCAAAATCTCTATAAAATCTTCACAAGATTCACAAAATCTCTACAAGATCCTATAAGATCTCTACAAGATTTTTTTTATCTCAAATATTGGAACACACAAAATCTCAACATCTCTATAAATAAGGGGTGTTTCACCCAATCTCTTTTCATTCTCAACATATATACTCACACAAAGAACCCACAGACTTAATGTCTGTCTTTCCTCTCTTTCTCGGTTATATTCACAGACAACACACATACATGAAATCCCATCATCTTGAAACCCATTTCTCCTCCCCTCACCATATGATGAAAAGCTGGCCGACGACCAGCAGTACCCCCCCCCCTTTGGCAGATCGAGCAACGACCACCACCATCGGGTGGTGGTGAGCGACGGATCAAGCGAGAGAGAGCAGAAGAGAAAAAAAGAGAGGGAGAACCGGCGGAGCCGGTGCCGTCGTCGACGGCGACGGTGGTTCCGGTGACTCTCTCGGGTCATAGCAGTCGCGGGTCCAAGAAATCCTCCGGTAAATTTATCAAGTCCTTTCCTTTCTCTCTTATTCCTTTTCTGTTCTGGATCCGATTCTTCCGATAATAATGGCGATTATGATGATGCTGTTAGATGATGGTGGTGACAACCACCAGTTTCGGCGACAAGCGCCGCACACGGTGGCGTGGCGGTGGTCCGACGACGTCTCGGGTTTATTCGGTTTAGTCAAGTTCGGGTTCACGACGGATATCGGCTCAGAATCGGGATTTTGGGCCAAACCCGGTTGACTCGATCCACACCGAGTCAACTCGGGTCAACAGCAGGTTAAGCTTGGTCAACAGTCAACGGGTCGGGTCTCAGGTCAGATTTCGGGTCAACTCAGCTTACGGGTCAACTCAACTCGGTCAAACCTGGTCAAGTGAGTTGACCCGGTCAACTCAGTCAAATGGTTCGATGTTTCGACACGCGAAGACTCGGTAAAGGATTTATGACGATTATTATTTATGTTCATTTGTTTTTATTTATTTCGTGAAAACGAGCTCGAACCGAACGATTAGAATATAGCTTACGTTTCGATATATTTGAAAAATTACATATATTATGATTGAATATTGTTGAATTTTGAAAAAAATAACGACAACTTGTGTTGTCGGGGGCGTCAAAAAACAGAGGAAACTCTGCCCGTTTTTCGAAAAAAAATCCGAAACCAAAACGCGTGTTATTATAAGACGAAACTATTTGGATCCGAGAAACTTTTATAAAAACAAATACAAATATAGTATTTCTTACGACAACACTTTACAACACCACGAAAACAACGATACGGAAATTACGTCGACAACAAATAAATATAGTTATTATATTTATTCCAAACGTTAAACTCAAATCTTTTTATAAATAAATATAGTGTATATATTTATTTCAAATACCAAACGACTCGAATTCTTGTAAAAAATAAATGTAGTTATATATTTATTTTCGAACACAACAACTCGATGACAATTTTATAGAATAAATATAACTTTTTATATTTATTACAAACGCCTAAACGGCACATTATATATATATATATATATATATATATCAACGTACAAGTTTGTTATATGTTATTTTCATATAAACTTTTACACATACGACTTCTCAAGACGACTAACGCAATGATAACGATATATTTATATATTTTTCTATAAATATTTATTTATTTTTAAATCTCTCGATGACTAAGTCTTTCCAAGACTTATTAATTACCGATAACAAACGAACTAACAAGTATAACTTATCGTTTTCATTAAGTTAACAACGTACCAACGAATCGTTCGGTCAACGATTCGGTAGAGCTCGGTAACACGTAGTTTAGTTACCGCTTTTGGTTAGAAACTTATAAGATATTCCGTGTTAGGAATATTGTAGAATGAACGCTAGCAAGTCTCATCTTGGAAACGACATCACGAAGTCGTAATTAGCTAGCTTTGCACAAGGCAATTCAGGTGAGTTCGTAACCCCACTTTTTTTACAGTTTTACATTTTTCTAAATGTTTTCGGGGTGGAAAGACATGCACATTTTGCAAAGCATGCAAGGTTTTCAATAAACATGAATTACATATTTCTAAACCATTTTACAAACAAATTTCAACTGACATAAATGGTTTACGAAAAGCTTATGTTCTATACCGGTTTTTCAAGCAAGAGTATTTTTCGAAATGTGTATACACATGTATTCTAGTTTCTAAAATTTGGAAAAATACAAGTACAAGAGGTACATCAAACTAAGGAATGCTACATAGATCACGTGACGAATAGGGTACCATAAGCACCATTAGTCAACGTATACATTTAGACCGCGGAACAGAAGGGTTAGATCTAATGGGTTTCAGGCAACCCCACTCTTGGCCTACTTCTACCAATGAGTGCTTTTGTGTCTCAATCGATCTCGACAAAAATGCCTAGGTTTGGTGGCTTCCTATGTCGTTACATATATTAGTGGCCTCGCGAACCATTAGCGATCTCGTATTCCTAACATTACAGAACTCGGTTTCAACACGTCTTTACAAATTACATACCATGTTTTATACAAATTCAAAGCATAGGATTATGCATGCATCTTGTCAATGACAGGGAGGACATTGACGGTTACACAGATTTTACAAATACAAGAGTATACAAATACATGGTTTTACGAATATAATGCGTTACAAATACAAAGTTTCCATATAACTTGACAAGAAAATGACTTTTAAATTCGTTTTCTCAACAACATTTCAAAAACCGGTTATTTAAAAGATTTATTTCAAATCTTTTACAAACAAGCTATGAACTCGCTCAACTTTATGTTGATTTTTCGCATGTTTCTTTCTCAGGTTGCATTTCAGAAATTATGGCACGTTTGGAACAGGAGAACCATTGAGGATTCGAGTACTTAGTGGGCGTTCGTTTTCTAGAAGTCTTAGCTTATTTGCTTCCGCTGTGCAATGAAGATACCAGTCCAGTCACGCCAATGCTCTGATATTTCGGGGTGTGACACCAATGGACAACGATTGTGAAAGAACCAGAACTGTAATAAAAAAACTGAAGAGAAAATTTCTGACAGAAGATGATGATGATATTGACGATATTCCTATACCAAAACTTAGCAGTTGGGTATTGCATGAGGAAGAAGGAACACTTGAAGTGACTTATAGTAACGGGGTGCAATATTCAAGGCTAATGGAAGAAATGTTGAAGACATGGTTGCTATCTATCATTGAACAACTCTGTGATTTAGCACCGTCAAACGATCCAAAATCCAAGGATGCGGTGATATTCAAGAATAGGTTGCAGCAAAGAAGAGACGAGCTAATGGCGTTATACGCAAAAAAAATTTGATGGTGAAGAATCTGAAGAAAGTGATGAACAAAGCGATCGGTACATCTCTGATGTAATCCCACCAACGAAAGACTATTAGTTTATTTTGATATTCGTGTTATTGTAGTTTTATAAAATATTAATCTATGGTAATCAATTATTAACAAAAAGATACAAAAAGCCAAAAATGACATGGAAAAAGCCATAACGCCAAAAAATTAACTATGTGACACAAAAAGAATTAATTCAACGAGAAGAAATCTGAGAAAAACAGTAAAACGCCAAATAATTAATAATTCTAGATAACGCCAAAATTATCTTGCACGCAAAAAATAAAGCAGCATGTCAAACGCGATAATCGTGAAAGGAGAAGAATACTAAAAAGACAAAAAAAAAAACCCTCGGACCCTGATCATACCCCGCGCCACGTGTTAGGCCAGGATGCGTTCTCACTGTTCTCACACTTTTTGCCGTTTTCTCCTGATCCCGTTTCTATAAATTATATTATTGTAATTTCTCTGCGATAATTCATATGTTACTTTTATATCAAAATATTAATGTTATTTTAGTTAACATTATTATGAGTTAATTATTGTTTTCGTCCCTGTGGTTTGTCAAAAATCACTATTTCAGTCCATTAGTTTAAAAATTGCAATTTCAGTCCCTGTGGTTTCACTTTCGTAACCATTTCAGTCCACCTTGTAACCATTTCAGTCCCTGTACTTAACAGAATAATGGATTCAAATGGTTATGAAAGTGAAACCACAGGGACTGAAATGGTTACGAAAGTGAAACCACTGGGACTGAAATCGCAAATTTTAAACTAATGGACTGAAATCGTGATTTTTGACAAACCACAAGGACGAAAACAGTAATTAACTCCATTATTATATATATAATTATTATATATATAAATTGAAAGTGATGATGAATAGTAAAACGAATTTCTTATGTTATTTTTTTCATTTTTTTATTTCCAATTTCAATCCTATACTTTAAATAATGTACGTTTTTAATCAATTCAGATATATTAACAGAACTTATGATGAACAATAGTTGAAATATTTTAAGTATTTATTTTTATTTAGTAATATTTTATAAAGGTATTAGTTCTTTTTATTAGTAGCATTTTGTTTAGCGTTCAATTTGATTTTTTATAATAACTTACGTTCGGAACACTAAGATAGCGACACGATATATGTTATCAAACAAAAAAAACATAAAAATTAATACATTACGGTACCGATGTTGTTCAGTTCGGTACGGTATGATAGCAATACGATCTTAGTTTATTGAAAGGAAAAACAATAAAGTTAAATCCTGCTAATGATACAAATGTTGTTCAGTCAATTTCGGTTTGGGTTGGTACGATAGCGGCATAATAGCCGTTTCCATAATGTTTATATGCCAACGTTGAAAAAAATAAACATAGAATGCAAACCAACCAAACTGATATCAACTGAACAACATACAAATCAAATGATGTGTTGTGAGGGTTCATCAACATACAAATCAAATCATGTGTTGTGAGGGTTGATGCGTTGTATTGCAAGCAGCCGACACAAGTTCGATTGTCGTTGTCTCCGATTCTATGTTTTGCCAATGTGGGGCTAGCCCACTTGGTATAGGCATATGCCTCTTAAGGGAGATGTTCCAGGTTCAACCTTTGTATCTTGGGCAAGAGACCAAGAGTGATAAAGATTAGAATTATTGGTAAATAGAGAAGACCAACCGTTGTCATTCAAAAAAAATGAACAACATCGGTACTGGTATGGATATTCGTTTTTATTGTTTTTGATGTAAGGTTTTCTCTTTCGTTTACTATAACGAGTGTAAGTAACATAACGAACCGAACAGATACCAACCGAATTTTCACCGCGAAGCGCGCGAGGAAAATCACTAGTGATAATTAAAATAAAGTTCTTATCTAAGTGCTTTTATTTCGAAAACAGCTAATTAGTATGGGAAGATATTTATAGATTTAAATATACAATTTAAATCACTATACTATGAAGTATTTCATAAAATTAACATAATTACCTATTACCTATATATTAGAAATTACCTATATATTAAAAAGTAAACTGAATGAACAGTATTCAATAAAAAAATATATATTGTAATAAAAATAGAATTGAATTAATAGTAACATCATTAACGAATGAGAAAATGGCATTGGGTACCGGTACCTAATATACCAAACTGGGTGTATTTTCGGTGTCGGTTCGGCGCCGGTATTCATCGGTTTTGACCCTCAAATACCGGTTTCGTACCAGTACCGACCGGTACCGAGCCGTACCGTACCAAGTATATTCTGTACCGGTACCCACTTTCGGGGATTTCGGTAACGGTATTTTCGGCACCGGTTGGTACCGAGCTCATCAAATCCTGTAGCAACATAGCAATGCATGTAATTGCACCGTTTAAATTAATTTTCATACACACAGTAAGTAAACTGTATTTCGTTTGAATGAGGTTTTATATACACAACAACTATTTTGCTTTATTTTATGTCTTTTTATGTAATGAATGAATTGTAGCATGTAAATTAACTTAGATATTTAGATTATTGATGAGCAAATCGTATCAAATCCTATCATCAAACCGGTATCGTATCGGTACCAAATTTACTATACCAAATCATTTTCGGTACCAATTTGGTACCAACCTTTTGGCGTTTTCAGAATCGTTACTTTCGGTTTGACACTGGTCTAGCACCATACATGTATTTATTGATTTTTACCTTCAAATACCATACTGTATCGTACCGAGCATTTTTGGTGCCGGTACGTAATTTCGATGATTTTCCGGATCAGAAGCTCATCCATATTTTAACGTGTTAGCACCGTAATAACTAAACTGAAAACAACCGAATTTCCAATGTGTAGGACGTGTGGGTCCTATTATTATATATTATGCTATTCAAAATCGTTTTTTAGGACGGAGTGACTATCCTTTCACGACATTTTTATTTATGTTTTGATATTCGGTATCTGCTTGCCGTTACTAACAAACGTTTTGTAGTCATTTGGTCCCCGCCGCAACGCGCGGATGAAAAATCAACTAGTTCTACTTTAAATCCGTGTATTACATTGTAGATATTAATATAGTAATGATAGTTTTGTTTTATATATGTATATGTACATTTATAGATGTTCACACTATAATAAATATAACCATACTCCTTCATTTTCAATAAGCTAATATGTACTATATTATAATACCAGAGATTTTAAGATATAAAAAAATAAAAAAAATAAAACCTTTTTCTCCTTAATACATAAGGTACAATCATAAAATTAGGGTAATTTAGTCTTTTAAACACTGATTATATTTTACTCCCCTCATTTTATTACACTTTATTCCCTTAATTTTTTTTTTTTAAAATATACAAAATTAAGTAGTAGTAGTAGTAGTTACAATTTTCCCACTTATAAAAACAAACTACTCCTACGATTTTGAATCGTACATATTTTCGTATATTCCTAGGTTTTATACCTCAAGTTCATGTACTTCATATTTAATACCACGATCTCATGTATTTATATCTCAACTTCCTGTATTTCTAAGTAAAGGTTTAGCCCCAGTTTGGTTTTGGCTATTTAACAAAATTAAACGAACCAAATAAAAAATCGTTAATCTAACCGAATAAACTAAAATGATTAACTAAACACCAATTATTGGTTAATAAAATTGTAACAACTCCCAAAACACCTTATAAGGACCCCTGATCGCAACCCCGTACTTGTACGGCGCAAACCGGTACTAAAAATAAAGAAACTAGTAACTGGACTCTCAGGAGACACGCGCGAGGGGGGGTACCCCTAAATCTTCTGCGTGTCGCGGGGGAGTACTAAGACACGTGTGACTCGAGCGCGACGTATGGCGGGGCTATACGAGCAATGAAGCTGATCTAGGGCTACTAGGTGTCGGCCGTGACACGCGGGGGTGTCCTCGGATTCTGGCGCGACGCGCGGGGGGTGCCATTGTGCACCTATAAAACCAGCAACTTGGGACAGAAGTCTGTGCACATTTACATTCAATTTTTGACGTAAACTTTCTCTCGTATCTCCGTTTTCTTGCACTATACCCCAAATTCTACGAAACTTTGCCCCGTTGTAAGTGTTTTAACCCATGATCACTGATTCGATACCCTGACTGATCGATTCCAAAACACAGCAACGAATGCCAAATTGCTGCCTGAATAAGGCTATACTTTGTTAACTACGTTGGGGTTTTGATCTCGTGATATATCGATAAAGTTTGAGTTGGAATGTTGCACTAACATGTGTTGCATTGTATTTTTATTAGCAACTCAGGATTAGCACCAGGAAGCTTTAAGTTAAAACCCTAAGTCTACAAAGTGAGTCATTCTTTCTTTTTACCAAATGCGTTTCAAAACCCTAAATGTTTTTCAGTTATACTTACAGTGATTAAGTTTTTGTAATCTGAAATTATTGCCGGTATGTGGGGTTTTGTATACACTACTTGATAATATTCACTATTGGACGAAAGTTAGCCAATTAGTGATATGACCACCATCACGTCGGAACTTCCACCGTGTGACAAATATTGATTGAGTATTTAATAGATATAAACAATGTAATCACCTTTGATACTGTAAAATATAACAATGTATCTTTTTATAAAATTGAATTGACTCACCAGTATTTTCGTTGATAAAATATTTTCAAACGCGTTTCAGGTAACTTATTGTGAAGGTAATAGAAGTCCGCTATGGAGCATTGAAGGCTTAAATAAAGCGGCTATGATTACCTGAATAAAAGAAGAAATATTTGTTTTATTAATTAGGGTTTATCCTTATAAAAATATTTGAATGTAATATGGTTTTTATCCCATTTGTTTAATATTAAACTTTGGTATTTTGCAAACTCTGAAATTTACTAACTAAGATCCTGATGATAATTTCCGCTGTAAATTTAATTAACACCGGTACCACCTGTATCTGGTTCTCGGCTCCCGCCCAGGTGTGATCGGGGGCTGTGACAGAAGGTGGTATCAGAGTCACTGGTTTAAGCTATTTAGGTGTTCTTTTAATACCTAAACTTAAACATTAATGTTAGGAAATTAATATAAAAATAACTTATGTGTTATTTCTGTGAATATAAAAATCACATATATATATATATATGATTAGGTTCAAGAGTGAACACTAGTGTAGTTTGCGAACTGAGCGAACTAATCCTGGTCATACATGTGTGTAGATCAATGGCCAGGATTTAATGATAAAATACACTAGTGTATTTTACGATTTAATGATAAAATCCTAGTCATCCATGTTTGTAAATCAATGGCCAAGATTTGTTTACTCAGTTCGCAAATAAATTAATGTTCACTCTAGAAACCCCACCCTGTATATATATATATATATATATATATATATTAATGTTATTTTGACGATTTCTGAGTTCACGGTATGAGTGACAAAAGCGAGTCCGATGTTTTCCTACATATGTCTGATTCGGAGATGGAAGAAGGACCATCCGGAGCTGTATTAGGGAAAGATCTTTTATTTTCAAAGCTCAACCAGCTGAAACTTTTCCACCTAATAAGAGAGGTTGGTTTAACAAAGGAAAAAGAGAGAAAAGAAGGATGAAGAAAAATTAAAAGGCAACTATAACACTATTAGAAGGACCAGCTTAAATACCCGTTACTCAACCACTATGGGAAGACTAGACCGAAGGCTAGCAAATTGAGACTTATTCCAACCCACAGAAAGTGAAATAAACTTAAACCTCTTAGCAGACCCTGAACCACAAATACTACCACTTTACCTAGAGCAATCATTAGGACCAATACCTCTTTACCCAGAACCTATCCAAATGAACCCACAACCAATACCAGCATTTAACCCAGAGGAAATTCCCAGGTACTTACGCTAGCACCAAATCCACTGGAGCAATGGTGGACAAGCGACTGGGAGTACCAGAATTTGATAAATGATCCAAATCCCTACTACCCATACAGAGAACCAGTACATGCATACAGCGAACCAGTACCTGCAATGTTTCCACCTATGAACCCTGATAATGTAGCAGAACTTCGTCACTATGGCGAAGATCTCATAGACGAAGGAAACAGGATCCGTGCTATAGGAGAAAATCTCGTCTAGAAGTACGACAAGAGAGAACTGCATTTCTAAAGACGACAAACCTAATATAATTATATATATATATAGGGTCAGGATTTAGAGAAAACTGTGGAAAGTGTGAGAACGGTTATAGATCGTCCGATCAAAACAATTTATGGACTAGATTGGCGTGGTGGCGTTTTCGTAAATAACATCAATTTTATTACGTGGACGCGCTTCATTAAGGGTAAAAAAGGCAAAACATCATTTCTCACATAAAACGCCGTTGAAAAATAAAACACCAAATAAATACAAAACGCCAATTTTATCACTGCGTAGTTTTTTCAATGTTTTTATTTAAGTTCTCAGGCTACAAAAACGCCACAAAATGTGAAACGCCATAATATATAAATGCCAAACCTTTCATCCGGATAAATGTTAATTACATTTTTTGTTATAAATATAATATCCCGCCTAAACTACGCGCCAAAAAAAATCCTCTAAATAGAAACGTCTCACCACATTCCGTTTATCATACCAAAAAAACACAGTGGTTCCTAAAAAAATACAACTCAATGTTAAACGCCAAAAAACACAACGATGGCAAACATCTTTTCTTTCATACTCAGTAATGTTCTGCATGAAGTTTTGCTGAATGATTTGTTAGGTGAGTGGAGTAAGATTTTGCTGCATGAGATGGACAAAATTCAAGAAAGAAGGACTAATGACACCCATATATCATTTTGTCTTCTTTGTTCTTGAAGAAGGTTTGGATGATTAGAAGAGACCTATACCAGTATAAATGCTACTTTGGCCTCGATGATTATAATGAAGACGACGGACAGATAGCATCCACCCACACGGGGTCGATCTATGTATCCAATATCCACAAAGACACTTCAACACATGAACAAAGAAAATAAACCACGCCAAACCCAAAACGCCATTTATTTGTGACAGTTCTTGTAGTTTCAAAAGAAGAAAGAGACTGATGACACTGAAGATTTAGATCATAAATTGCTTCTATTTTTTTTCTTTATCTGTTGTTTGTTATGTAATTTCAGCTAAGAAACAACAAAGTACATTAATCCTATAATGAAAAATATAATAAAACACCAAACGGGCAAATGCTTGTAAAACGCAAACGTGCCATAAAACGACCCAAAACCTACCAAACTATAATAAAATTACTTTGAACAAGTACTATTATAATAAATCTAAGAAAAGCTTAAAACAATGTGCAAAGAAAATAAAACAAAAAAGTCCCATCGTTATCTAAAAACGCCATTGGAAAACAAAACGCCATGATTACAGTCGTTAAGATTAGACGTGTTACACCATAAAAACAGATGAATCTGAAAACAAAACACGGTAACTGCAAAACAGTAAAATGAAAAGACGGAAACATAATTACTAACATTTATTATATTGAAAGCCAAATACTTGGGAATTGAACTTATTTATCTTTTTCAAAACGTCATAATTACATGTCATGCGCAGGAAAAAAGTCAATATAAAAGAAGACCATGAGAACACAATCTCAAACATGCCAAAAACATTGACTAAAAATGCCACATATTGTCCAAAACGCCAAAAAGTTCAAAAATGGCTAAGGTTATTGCATGGAGGTTTGAAAAGAAAGAGAAACGATTCATCATAAATATCTCTGATAGGAGAAGGGTGAAGGTAAGGACAATCAAAGCTATGCTTGTATTGAATGAAGGAGTTCAGAGGGATATCCTGGCCCTTGGGGTTCCAATGGCCAACGATTGTGGAAGAACCCGAACTGTAATAAAAAGATGAAGAGAAAATTTCCAGAAGAAGATGATGATGATATTAACGATACTCCTCTACCAACACTTTGCAGTTGGGTGATGCATGAAGAAGCAGGAACGGTTGAAGTGACTTATCAACACGGGGTGCAATATTCATTGCCAATGGAGGAAATGTTGAAGACAGGGAGCCTATCTCTCATTGAACAACTCTGTGATTTAGCACCTTCGAACGATCCAAAATCCAGTGTTGCAATGATATTCAAGAATAGGCTGCAGCAAAGAAGAGACGAGCTAATGACGTTATACGCCAATCTAAAATTTGATGATGATGAATCTGAAGAAAGTGATGAACAAAGCGATGGGTACATCTCTGATGTAATCCCATCCAAGGAAGACTATTAGTTTATTTTGATTTCGTATTATTGTAATTTTATAAAATATTAATCTATGGTAATGAATTATTAACAAAAGACCCAGAACGCCAAAAAAATGACATGGAAAATGCCATAACACCAAAAAAATTAACTATGACATAAAAACAATTAATTCAACGAGAAGAAATATGAGAAAAACAGTAAAACGCCAAGTAATTAATGATTCTAGTTAACGCCAAAATTATCTTGCACGCCAAAAATGAAGCAGCATGTCACACGCGAAAATCGGAAAAGAAGAAGAATATTGAAAAGACATAAAAAACCCCTCGGACCCTGATCATGTCCCGCGCCACATGTTAGGTTAGGATGCGTTCTCACCGTTCTCACACTTTTGAGCGTTTTCTCCTGATCCCGTTTCTCTCTCTCTCTCTCTCTATATATATATATTCCTTATACTTTGATAAAAAAATAAGAATGTATAATACATATATCACACACACACACACATATATATATATAGATATCGACACATACTATAAACTAAAATACTGACATGTATGATAATAAGTTGTATTGATGCAATATATATAAAAAAAAGAGTATCACGTCGCAATGATCGACGGTTTTGATAAAATGTGTTTGAATATTTGTTTCTGTTTTAATTATTCTGAGCTATTAATATTTGACAATGTTTGGAATTCAGATGTTGAATGAAGTAAATCAGGAAGTTCTGGCTAATAATGATAACGAAACACACATGGATAAAATTGCTATAGAACATATAGTAGCTGAAGGGATAGTCGATGCCATACCATTTATTGTTGAAGCTATTAAGAAACCTATGTCTGTAAACAATAATAATACTTCAGGCAGTAAACGTACTCACACTGAGCCTAGTCACATCATCAATGAAGATAATGGCATTCTTGTCATAGCTCCAATTCCTACATGAAAGAAGACCATCGCTTATGGTTGTTCTTATAAAAAGTTCTTGTCCTGTAAACCAATCGAATTGTCTGGTAATGAATGAGCCATTTCAGCTTTACGCTTGTTAGAGAAGACTAAAGCAGTTTTAAAAATTAGTAAGTGCGCTGAAGAAGATAAGATACAGTATACTTCTAACCTTTTCAAAGATGAAGCGTTAGAATGGTGGAATATCATTCTTCAATCAAAAGGGAGTGACATGGTTTATAATATGGAATGGAATGAATTTAAAGAAATAATTGAAAAGAAATTCTGTCCTCCTCACGAAAAGGAACAGATATGTAACGCCTCGTATTTTCGTATCTTTATCCATATTTGTACTCTATTTTTCGAGGCGTTAATCATCATAAATTATTGTATACATACTTGTATTTGTACAATTAATCATTTAAATATATGATTTCTTTTACGAAAACGAAAAGCTTTAAAGATTTTTAATAATTTTTAAGAATTTTTCTAGCTTAGGTCCCTTTTGTAAAAAGTACGTGTTTTAATCCATAGTATTAAAAAAATATGAATAGTGCCGTGAATAGTGCCATATGGAGATTTATACCCATTTTCCACCTCTTTTCTTTTCCAATCACCTTTTCCACCTCCTTCAATCACCTTTTCCACCTCCACTCTCCATTATAATTTTTTTTATCTTTTCCATTTATTTTATTATCTCCACCAATCACCTACCACCTTCTTCACCTATAAATACCAACCTCCTCCTAACCATTTTCTTCACACCATTCTTCTCTTAATCTCTCTAAATCAAGAATTCTAAGAATTCTAAAAGGACACGAAGTGTTCCAACCCTTCTTCTCTCAACCCCTCTAATTCTCTTAAAATCTTCTAAGCAATGAAGAGAACTCGAAGAGTTCTAAATAAAACATTAAATGTTCTAAGGAAGCTTTGAACCTCCAACTCTTCACGGGATTACCAAAGGAACAACTTTGAGAAACCGTGAGTATACTCGAACCCATTTTACTTTTAAAAAATTTTGGGTGCAACATGTATTCTATGTAAAAAGACTAAACACTTGAAACTAATTGAATCATATTCTATCCACATGTAAACATGTTCACCTCCCGCTAGTCTATTGGGAGTTAGTCTATGAACGCTTTGATGCTTGTTAATCTCATATGCTATGTAAACTATTAGTGTCTATATGCTCATTAACTTCGTACAGGCCCACCTTAACAATTATAGCGCTACAGGAGTAATGCACCGCCCCTTTTGTATTCGAGGGTATTGTTAAGTTAAACTATTCTACCACCCCGCTATACTCTTGGGATTAGGCTATTTTAACGCATTGTATTCTAGGGTTTGAACATATAGTGACACCGTTTCAGCGTATTAGTAACTCGCATCATGTTTTTTTTATATTGGATATGAACACGTTAAACAATCTTATTCTATGTTATACTATGTATCAAACTTGTATACTCGCCAACTTTTTGTTGATTTTATTTTAATACATGTTGCAGGTTGATAGTCAAGATTATGAAGGAATCAAGTTAGGATGGACTAGATACCCATTCTAATAATAAATCATGTTTGTTGCAATTTGTCTTTATTTGAAACAATGTATTTGAATTTAGTCATTTATTAAATTTGATTTAAATTATATTGTCACAATAGTGTTATGATGCATTTGAGCGATTTGTTCGTCTCATCCCGATGTTTCCGCCATCGGTTGGGGTGTGACAGATTGGTATCAGAGCCATAACTATAGGGAATTAGGTAGAATTGCCATGTTCAACCTAGTCTATAGTTTAAGTGCCCATATTTGATCATTCCTATGCTATGCTTAAAATTTTATTCTTCCTTCATTGTTTCTTTCTTTTCTTTTGGTCTTAATACTTACAACATGTCTTTCCTAAGACATTTTACACAATACACGTTGAAAACTTGAATACACTCGTGATACAAACGAGACGACTTCACCAAAATAGGCGTGAAACCCACACTTTGGTGAACAACTCTCATTCCGTTTATTCTATTTCTGCACAAAATTATGACATCAAGTTAGGAGTGAAATCCTCACCTTGATGGAGAATTTCTATTTTTAAATTCTAGTGGACCCTTGTCATAGTGTCGAAATTAAATTTTGACTCGACGAGTACCACCACACTTAGGATATGAAATCCTCAAGTTAGGGGTGAAACCCGCACCTTGTCGATTATTTCCACTCCTAGATTTTCAATCTCGCCAAAGTTCCAAATTTTCGATCAAAGGGAAACGTGTAGTAACTGGAAGGGTAAGTACCGGTAGTCGGGACGTCCTGTCTAGGCTGGCAATTCGCACAAATCCAAATTAACGGACCAGTTTGCCTACCTGGGGAATATCGATGAGAGTACAAATTACCTATAGGCCAAAGCACGTTTCCCTAATTCGAAAGGACTTTTGATTTATTTCGGTTTAGTCAAAGTTCCATTTTGGAACAATCCAAGTTTTAATCAAACCTACGTTTTACTATTATCAATTTTATACGATATAATCCCCTCTTTTCAAATTCAAATTATTTTCAAGATCATACATTTTCAAATTCAAATTTTCAAAATTCAAATTATTTTCGAGATCATACATTTTCAAATTCAAATTTTCAAACTAGCTACAGTAAACTGTTTTAAAACGTATCATGGAAGCCTTAACCTATCGTATGGTGTAAGTCGAAATTTCCTTATCTATATAAGAAACTCACTACTCGAGCTAATCTACACAAGAACTACAACTTCCGATATAATTCAACACATACCCAAAATAACCCATACCCAAACTTTTCTTAGTTCAACAAAACCCAATATTCAAATGGCAAATTTCCCAGTAGCCTATGTTGAATCTTCAAATGCAGCAGAAATTCATCCATTCCTTCGGTTTACTGATTTACCCATCCATGAGAGGTATCGAAAACTCAAGGATCTTGAAGTGTTTACTATTAGCGGCATCGATTGGCATCGAATGGGAACGTTTGATTCCAGTGGCTTACTGGCAGGATTACTACCACATAATACGCCTTGGCGTCGTTTCTTCGACATCCTAGAACCGTCATACGATGAACTAGTGTATGAGTTCTTGTCCACTTTCTATTTCCAATAAAATAAAAGTCTTACCGATGAATCCATTCATTTTCGACTTTTTGGACAACCTCATAATATGTCCTTAATAGAATTCGCAGTTCATCTGGGCATATATACAGATGAAGAAGTTAAACAACCCATTTTTACGGAGGCATCAACCTCTTATTCCTCTGTGGAAATGAAAGAATATTGGCGATGCCATTCATCAAAAGAGTGGTGTGGCAACAATAATTCTATGAACTTCACAAACCCTCGTTATCAATATATGCACCGTGTTTTAGCCAACACTATCACGGGGCGCAAGATTAATCAACAAAGGGTTAGTTCAACCGAACTTTTCCATCTGCATAGTATTTTTGAGCAAGTTCCTTGTAATATTGCCCACGAGCTTGCTACATATTTTTTTAGTCAACAAACGAATCCTCTGAGAAGTCTCATGGGAGGGTCTTACATTACAAAAATAGCAAAATCATTAGGTGTCGTAAGTGATCAGATTATCCAAGGATTATCCCCACCAAAGGCACCTGGGATTGTAAATGTTAACACCATTAGGCTAACCCCTGTTCATATTTATACACCAACTCAACCATTCCAGTCGGAGGGAGCTCCAGTTATCTTAGAAAGTACCTCCACACAAAATTTACAACAATCATTGTTGCAGCTTCCTCAATCGTCTTTTTATCGATTTGATCTGCAACCACAACTGCCACACATACAAGAACATATTACAACTAACCTATCCCAACCATTAACACCGAACGTCTTACCAAGCTTCTCACCGTTAGTTTTCGTGGAGGATTCAACGATGCAAGAAGCCTTGTTTGATGAAAACATGATGATCCAAGAACAGATAGCATCAGAATCATTTTTGCAATCACCATTACAGCCACAGTTTTTCCAGTCACTATTAAACGAAATAGAACAACAACTGCCACCAACTGATATAGCAGGCCCAAGTACGGTGCCTCAAATGAATCTACCTCCAGATTCAATGGGAGTCGAAGTGACTAGGTTAAACGACCAGATTCGAAATTTGTCTCAACAAATAAAACGGCCGACAGAAAGAAATAAATGGTTGGAAGACATGCTAAGATAATTAGCTGCTCATATGCAACTGACTCTACCACCTCCACCACCTTATAGTTCTGAGTCTGAATTTGATTCATTACATGATTTATTTCAAATGTAAATTTGTTCACATCATAATAGACCATCAAAAATTTTTTTGATTAAATTGTTCAATACATACATTCTATTGTATTTTGTTTTTTGCCTACAAGAATACATATATGATCCTAAATATGAAGTTTATGAATCATAATCAGTTAGCACGACCAGTTAGACCACACCAAGTAAATGATAATGTGAAATGTATTAAAGAACTAACAGATCCTCCCAGACGATTATAAAATGTCATTTTGTTCTCAGGAAAAGTTAATCAATGAAGGTAGGAATGCTTTTACCTAGTCTATAGTTTTAAAGCTTTATCTTCATGTTTTGTTCGGGAACTACATGCATGCTACTTTAACTACTTATTATTCCTCTTTTGATCTTTTAAATGTATATGTCACTTAGGTGTTAATACCTGACATGCTATCATTATGTGTTGATACTTGATTTATTATGTGTTTCATGATTCTATTCTTTATGTGTTATTCTTCACATATTCCCTTATGTGTTAATGCTTGTTTTATTATTCCCCAATATACCTCTTTCCTCATGCATTTTACTTATATTTACCTTTACGAAGATGATGCTTCCGCTTTGTTTGATCCAAATGCAATTAGAAGTTTTGTTTCATTTAAGTTTGAATCTTTGCTTGCTCTACCACAATCAAAGTTAATCGAATCAAGTCTGCAAACCCTATTCTACCTTCCAAATCAAACTCAATCTATTTTGATTCGATAAGCTCGACATTTCTTTTAAACCACTATACATGCATATCATCATACACGATTTATCGTGACAATTTCATTTATATCATCCGTATTTACATGCTCAACCTTTTGAACACCGTTACATGCTTAAATTTGTTATGTTTCAATTAATACTATATACGCAATCATTAGTATTCGTACTCACACTCATACTCATACTCATACTCATACTCATACTCATACTCATAACAATACATTTTTACTTATACTTATGCTCGTATTTATATTTACACTTATACGTATCATGCTTTTACTTATATTCATACATTTCATGCTTATACTTATATTCATACGTTTCATGCTTATATTTATATTCATGCGTTTCCTGCTTATACGTATACTCATACTACTCATATGTTTTATGTCTATGCTCATACTTATGTGAATAATCATACCTAAACTTATATTTATGCTCATACTTTCATTCATACTCATGATTCATACATTCGTACACGTACGCGAGTGGAATCCGAGGGATTTGATTACGTGGGTCCTATACATACTTAAGCATGGACTTGCTTATATACTAAATTCTTATATGTACACATTGTTTTTTTTATTTATGTATACCCGGATAGTACAAGATATGCGAATCATGCGACGATCAAAATAATCGCGGGTGCACACGGGATTATAGTGATTGGCTCATGAGAACCATAGAGTGTACTACTGTGTATGGTAAGACACGGAACGTAACACGACACCGAACACGAAACGAACGTAACATGGTCAAAACATGGTGGATACGCCACTGGTACTTCAATAAGTGTTTTCACCATGTTACCAAACTTTCGTGAAACGTGCCATGAGAAATTCAGTGTTTTGCAGACCTTCTTGAACCTAATACAAATTTTAAACAACTCACAAACGCATTATATCCAATTATCCACGACGAGACTTCAGTCTTAACACATCACCTTCGTCTATCCAATACTTATGCTATTCTTATACTCGCATTCGTTTAATCAACCATTCACCTTTATACTCCTATTATTCTCCATTATTCTTTTCTTTTATACGAACCTCGCTCACAATCAAGTCTGTTTAAACGTTCGAATCCCAACCTACCTCTTTACCTTATAAAACTACCTTGCTAATCTTTATTCATTTTGCCACCACCGTAGGAGTCGTTACTTCCAAAACCGTTTTATGTAGAACGTCAAACCTTCTCATTCCTCTTAATAAAACAAATTTTTACAAATATGCGATTTTGTACCATTCTTAAACTTTCCATACAACTATCTCACTTTTCATCAAAATACTACGAAAGCTTCCTTCTTAGGTAACACATTTTAAAATACCTCATCCTTGAGTTATTCAAACTTATTTAACTCGCTTGTCTATACACATACATGCACGTTTTACTAATGCTCAATGCCTCGAATCATTTTAGATAAACGAACCCTGTTTACAAACCTATCTTTTCGTTTCTCGAAACTTCATACTTTTCAACATATTTCAAAAACTTCCAAGTCTCGATTTTAGACAATCATTCTTCTAGCCAAAATGTTTTTTCTCCAAGGTCTTCCTCTTAAATAAATTTCGGGACGAAATTTCCTAAAGTAGGGGAGACTGTAACGCCTCGTATTTTCGTATCTTTATCCATATTTGTACTCTATTTTTCAAGGGGTTAATCATAATAAATTATTGTATACATACTTGTATTTGTACAATCAATCATTTAAATATATGATTTCTTTTAAGAAAACGAAAAGCTTTAAAGATTTTTAAGAATTTTGCTAGCTTAGGTCCCTTTTGTAAAAAAATACGTGTTTTAATCCATAGTATTAAAAAAATATGAATAGTGTCGTGAATAGTGCCATACGGAGATTTATACCCATTTCCACTTCTTTTCTTCTCCAATCACCTTTTCCACCTCCTTCAATCACCTTTTCCACCTCCACTCTCCATTATAATTATTTTTTTTTATCTTTTCCACTTATTTTATTATCTCCACCAATCACCTACCACCTTCTTCACCTATAAATACCAACCTCCTCCTAACCATTTTCTTCACACCATTCTTCTCTCAATCTTCTCAAACTTCTCTTAATATCTCTAAATCAAGAATTCTAAAAATTCTAAAAGGACACGAAGTGTTCCAACCCTTCTTCTCTCAACCCCTCTAATTCTCTTAAAATCTTCCAAGCAAGGAAGAGAACTCGAAGAGTTCTAAATAAAACATTAAATGTTCTAAGGAAGCTTTGAACCTCCAACTCTTCACGAGATTACCAAAGGAACAACTTTGAGAAACCGTGAGTATACTCGAACCCATTTTACTTTTAAACAATTTTGGGTGCAACATGTATTCTATGCAAAAACACTAAACACTTGAAACTATTTGAATCATATTCTATCCACATGTAAACATGTTCACCTCCCGCTAGTCTATTGGGAGTTAGTCTATGAACGATTTGACGCTTGTTAATCTCATATGTTATGTAAACTATTAGTGTCTATATGCTCATTAACTTCGTACAAGCCCACCTTAACAATTATAGCGCTATAGGAGTAATGCACCGCCCCTTTTGTATTCGAGGGTATTGTTAAGTTAAACTATTCTACCACCCCGCTATACTCTTGGGATTAGGCTATTTTAACGCATTGTATTCTAGGGTTTGAACATATAGTGACACCGTTTCAGCGTATTAGTAACTCGCATCATGTTTTTTTTATTGGATATGAACACGTTAAACAATCTTATTCTATGTTATACTATGTATCAAACTTGTATACTCGCCAACTTTTTGTTGATTTTATTTTAATACATGTTGCAGGTTGATAGTCAAGATTATGAAGGAATCAAGTTAGGATGGACTAGATACCCATTCTAATAATAAATCATGTTTGTTACAATTTGTCTTTATTTGAAACAATGTATTTGAATTTAGTCATTTATTAAATTTGATTTAAATTCTATTGTCACAATAGTGTTATTATGCATTTGAGCGATTTGTTCGTCTCATCCCGATGTTTTCGCCATCGGTTGGGGTGTGACAAGATAGCTAATAAATTCCTAAACCATAAGATGATTGGGGTAAATTTTCGTGAATTTACTACCAAATTTTTCAAATAGGCAAGAATAGTACTAGCACTGGCTTCGCAAGAACCGGTATTAATCTCTCGTTAAATCTGGGGATTAGATAGTGAAATCAGAGATATGGTCAAAGCAGCAAGACCACAAAAAATTGAAGGAGCAGTGGAGCTTGCTAACACTCTGACAGATGGACTGATACGCACACGGGAAAAAACCAGCAAAAGGAATTAGCTCAAAGGATTACCCAGGAACTACATTCAGGTAATTTCCTACCGTAAGAAAGTAACAGGTCTATCCTCTTCATCACCTTCTGTAAATTCTATAAAATGAAGCATTCAGGAAAGTGTACGGTGTTCTGCAACTTCTACAAAATACTAGGACATAAGGAAGAAGAATGTAGAAGGAAAATTAACGCTAAAATATGCTTCAATTGTGGAGAGGCATGCCATATCCGACCGAACTGCCCAAAATTAGCTACAGCACCTAACAACAAGGCCAAGGAAATCGAAGGACCCAAGAAGAATGCTAGAACCTTCGTACTGACAGCCAAAGAAGCTAAGTTGATTCTGGATGTGATTACCGGTACGTTTCTCATTCATGATGTCTATGCTAAAGTATTATTTGACTCTGGTGCAAACTAAAGTTTTATAAACACTACTTTCTGTCAATTACTCAATCAACCTCTAACTAAACTTCGTCAAGACTGTATGGTGGAAACGGCAAATGGAAATTCTATCAGTATAAGTGAAATCCTTCAGAAATGAAAGATAGAATTTTTTAGGTCATAAGTTCACAGCCAACCTGTTACCAATGAATCTAGCAGGATTCGATGTTGTGTTAGGAATGGATTGGTTGGTAGCCAATCATGCGAGAATCTTATGTGATAAAAATTCTGTTGAAATTCGTACGCCAACAGGAGAAAGTATCACAATCAGGGAGACAAGTCGACAACACCAACGAAATTCATCTCTGTGATGAAAGCTGCAAGCTACGCACGAAAATAAGGAATATTGTATATGACTTCTGCAACACTAGCACTAAAGAAAAATAATTAAAAGATATTTCTGTAGTATCTGATTTCTCAGATGTTTTCCCAGAAGAACTACCTGGACTACCACCTGATCGCGAGGTTGAATTTAGAATTCACCTAATACTAGGAACTGTACCATTGCCAAAGCACCCTATCATCTAGCGCTAACGAAGATGTTGGAACTGAGGAAACAATTGGATGAATTATTAGAAAAAGGTTTCATACAACCTAGCTCATCGCCTTGGGGAGCGCCTGTGTTATTCGTCAAGAAGAAAGATGGATTGATGTGTATGTGTATTGACTACAGAGAATTGAATAAGGTTACGATTAAAAATCGCCCACCACCGAGAATCGATGATCTATTCGATCAACTTCAAGGAGCTCGATTCTTTTCAAAGATTGATTTACGCTCAGGATACCATCAATTAAAGTATAGGAAGATGACATTCTTAAGACTGCTTTCAGAACTTGATATGGTCACTATGAGTTTACAGTCATGCCATTCGGTTTGACAAATGCTCCAGCTCCACTGATGGATATGATGAACAGGATATGTAAACCATACCTGGATAAATTTGTAATTGTCTTCATAGACGATATACTTATTTCATCCAAGAGTAAGGAAGAGTATGCCAAGCACAAGTACTTCTGACAGTATTGAGAAAGTAAAAGCTTTATGCTAAATTCTCAACATGTGAATTCTGGTTACAAGAGGTACAATTTCTTAGACACCTAATTAATCATGAATGAATTCATGTGGATCCTACAAAGATCGAGGTTGTTACCAAATGGAAAGTCCCTAATTCACCAACGGAAGTGAGAAGTTTTCTTGGATTGGCAGGGTACTATAGACGTTTTATTAAATATTTTTCTAGAATAGTCATTCCATTAACCAAGCTAACATGCAAATCGGTTAAGTTTGAATGGGGACCAAAACAGGAGGAAGCTTTCAAGATTCTGAAGCAAAAACTAACTAATGCACCAATACTTGCTTTACTAGAAGGAACTGAATATTTCATAGTATACTGTGATGCATCAAAATTAGGATTTGGATTTCTAGACAACTAAAGAAGCATGAAGAAAACTGTAACACCCTTATTAAATAGACTGAATTTAATAATAATTTACATAATTTAAACCAACTTTGCGATTACAAAAGATGTTCTATGTTAACAGCCAACATATTCATGACGCTTACTAACAAGTTTATAAGAAACATCTACTAGTCTTCTACCGACTAGTTTTAAACTTTCAAAACACGGATGACAAATTTACTTAGAACATAAAAAGTGTCTAGATAAGATTTAATTTAGCGCGGAAGCTTCAAAATGTGTGTTCGGTTCTTGAAAGCATGCTTGATCATCATCCGGATAGTCCCCATGATTACCTAAGGTCAAAACCATTTATAAAGTTAGTTTTGACATAGAATTGGAGTGTATAAACAAAATCCAGCATCAAAATATAAAATAAAATAAATTTTTCTGTTCTGAACCTGTCGCGTGTCGCGACAGGTAATGCTTCATCCGTCGCGTGTCGCGACAGCTCCCGCGTGTCGCGGGATAACAACAGAATTCTTCCGCGTGGCGCGGGGGAAGGCTATTTCCAGCAGGTGCAGGTTTGCAACCTGGCAATCTGCCCAGCTCCGAAAATTAACAAAATTCTAACTTTAAATTGTCATAACTTTTTACTCGTTAGTCCGTTTTAACCGATTCTTTTTCCTATGAGTCCATAATAAAATTTCGGATCCAACCATGTGAATTTCACATCGCGGAAACCGATATACCGATAATCGGTTCTCAATTTCCTTATTTCAAATATCCAACCCATTAGTGTAAGTGCATAACTCTTCTTTTCTATTCTTAAGTCTTTTTAGACGTATTTACCCAATTTCCCGGGCTCATAATTTTGGTGCATTCGCGCCATTCTATGGCTTTACGTTCCCTTAGAACTAAATACTTGTTTCTTCAGAATTCAAGCATTTCGTTTCACGCGACCCTTTTCATGTAACTTCTATTGTTTGACCCAAATTCCCAGATTCTTAGACTTAGGTTAATATAACCAATCCGTGGGTGTGGTACAATCCACCATTTAACGAAGTATGAGACTTTCAAGTCTCAACTCTCATGATTCTTTTAAAAGTATCATTTTGACCCGTTTGGTTATTTAGTGAAAACCATCACTTTATTGACAAGCCAAACTAAATTCCAAGTTCTTACTTTGACCCGTTTGATGGTCGAGTGTACTCCGCCACCTTAACGACGCACCAAACGCATCTATTACACTACAACATCATTTACACACCAAATTCAAACATTTACGCATAATTTAACGGAACTTAAGCCACATACTTGTATAACTAAACAACATTATCAACCAACAATTTTAGTTAACTATTTAGACCCGTTTGTTTCTCGAGTGAACTTCGTCACTTCTATGACATACCAACTCGCAATTGACACTACATTCTCATTAACTTTTCTAAGACTATTATTTATGCATAATGTAACGAAACCGAAGTTACGTACCTTTAAAGCACACCTTTCAAGCGTGTATCACCTCCGGCTTGTCCGCTTGACGTTCCGGATTCTTCGCCTAAAGAGTTCAATTCACAATAAGTTTAGAACTCTTTCACAAGCTTTTAACGCATAATTCTCTACAATGATCAAATCTGCGTTTTTACCCAACTTTTAACATTTTAACCCTCACTTAGGCGTTCCATCAAACACCTAGCGGGTCAGATTTTTGTATAAACAAAAACCAAGTTCATGACTTGTAATTATCATCTAAACTAACTTTAATTAGTCAATTCTACATATATCTTAACATCACTATTTCTGAAATTTATTATAAATTTCATATTTGTGTTAGAACAAGATCAAAATTCTAAGGCTTATCAAGTTTTCTTCAAGTTTATTAATCACCTACAATGGTGGTTATAAACTCTATAATTATCATGAAGTCTTTTAACAAGATTTCACCTAGGGTTCATCCCTAGACACCATATCTCTTCTAATTACATTCATGCATGACACAATCAAGCTAAATTTCAAGTTTTCATATTTAACCTAGAACTTGAATTAACTCAAATCATCAAGATTTTACATACCTTATGATCCCCTCAACTAGGTGATCATGAATTCATGCTTGGAAACTGATTTGGACTTGATTTATGCCTTCAATTTATGGTTTTTGTGAGGATGAGGGTTGGGTGAGAACCCCTTGTCGCCCCCTCCTGCTTCTTGGTCGACCAGACATCCCAAGTGGGTGTTGGGTGATGTTTTTTTTTATTAAGTTTCAAGTTCTACACAATAGCCCCTCACTTTCATTTAAGTTATAATTTAGGATTTTCCTATTCATTTGTGTGTTACTACAAGACTCCTAACTAACTGGGTTACTTATCCTAGTTAGCTTATTCTTGTTTATTTCCCACTTTATAATTCTAGTATAAGCTTTATATATTTTCAGGATGTTACAAGTCCACCCCCCTTAAAAGGGGTTTCGTCCCCGAAACCGGAATACGTACCAAATAGTGTAGGGTAGAGCCGTTGCATCTCCTCTTCGGACTCCCAGGTGGTATCCGAACCCTTTCTGTGTTCCCATTTGACCTTTACTTGGTTGATCACTTGTTCCTCAAACCTTTTGCCTTTCGGTCTAAAATTGCGATTGGTTTTACCGCGTAGTTGAGACTGTTATCCACCTCGATGTCACCGTAGTGGATACGAGCGGTTTCGTCGGCTAGACATTTTCGGAGATGTGATACGTGGAACGTGCTATGTATTCCACTCAGCTCCTCAGGCAGTTCGAGACGGTATGCTACTTTACCAATCCGTTCTATGACTTTAAATTGCCCAATAAACCTCGGGCTTAGTTTCCCTCTTTTTCTGAATCGGATAACACCTTTCCTTGGGGAAGACTTTTAGCATAACTATATCACCTATTTCCTATCCTTTGTCGCCTTTTAGATCGGGTTGTCCTTAGACCATTCAGTCACCGAGTCCGTCAGCATACTTACTTGACGCTAATTTTATATTAACAAGCGCTCTACATAGGTCACAACATTATTTTGACTATAACTTGTTTTATCGCCTTGACCAATTGGTCACCATTTTACCCCATACTTCGTTATTTGGGTATACTATAATGTCGTCGTCGGCATTTTGCGTGTTTATATTTTCACGTCTAATAACTCGTATTATAACGTGGTTGTGTTTTGTATCCCTTTTGTGTCCGTGATCACATCACGTCATGTTTAGGTTTATGTTCGCTTTTCATTATTATGAATCTTCCTTTAAATACATCTTCTTACACCTATCGGCATTAATACCTATATCCTTTAGTATTAACCTGTTGGGATCGAACCCTATCAGAGGAACAGATAATTAAAGCCAAAATTGGATCAGAGCAGTGGATCCAGAATAAGCAGATGTTTACATACAAGTCTCTCCCCTTGAAAGTGATTTCAACATCTGCTGACCTCCTATCTGCTGATCTTGCAAACTGCTGACCTACAACTGCTGCTCAAGTAAAGATTTGATGAAAGACTAGAGCCCTGCTGATTCAATCTACTGCCTTGAGTCAAGCACTGCTGATCCGGACAAGTACTGCTGGGTTCACAGCAGTGGAAGGTTGCAGCAGCTGATCTATAGTCTGTTTTGTAATGTAATGTAATAGCAGTAGTTAACATAGCAGTGGTTGTATAGATCAGAGGTTAGAGTTTGTTAGGAGGTTAGATGTCACTTTCATGGTGACGTCAGCTAAGATGCTCAGTGGTTTGCTAGTGCCTATAAATAGTTCAGTACTTTGTACTGTTCTATTAGCTCTTTTGCATCATCATCTTCTTTGCACGAACAAACAACTGAGCTCTGGCTGAGGGGGAGTTTGCATTCATTCATCAATCATTGTAATCGTTATTGAAATAAATTCAATCTTCCGATTCATTGTGAAAAGATGTTTGATCAAAGTATTACTCTCGTTTAATTGTATGCAAAGTTTGTTTTCATCATAATTCCGCTGCACACTCATCCATTTTCATTTTAATTACAAACATAAAATACAATCAGAATCAAACTCAGATCCAACAATTGGTATCAGAGCTTGGACAGTCAAATTTGATTTAACAATCATTTTGACATAAATAGTTCAGCTCAAAATCGTTGATATCGATAGTTTGTTCGTTTTAGTTGAAAAACAGAGCAAGGTTTAATCACCATTAAAGTTGATTAATCAGTGTATGTAAAACAACCAAGATGACGTCACAATCACAGGATGATAAGAATAATTTTGGCTCTCTTTTTAAACCACCTATGCTTAAAAGAAATGAATACAACATCTGGGAGCGAAGGATGGGTCACATCCTTGCTCAACAGAACACTGGATGTTGGAGGTCTGTCGTTTTTGGTCCCCATGTTCCTATGGTGCCAAGTGCTGAGGATCCAAAGAAGAACGTACCAAAACCTTATGAAAACTATACTGAAACTGATTTTCAAAAGTTCGAACTGGATGCCAAAGCATTTAGCATCATAGCATCTGCATTACCAGATGAGATCTATGCTGGACTGTTGCATTGCAACAGTGCAAAAGAGCTATGGGATGCTTTGAAGGAACAGTTTGGGGGTACTGAAGAAGTTATTGAAAACAATAGGGAAATTCTGAATCAGCAGTATGAAACCTTTTGTCACATTAAGGGTGAAACATTGACCCAACAATTTGAACGGTTCAGTTATCTCATCAGTGAGCTAAGACTTGTTAAGGTTGAATTTCCAAAATCAACCCAAAATAGCAGGTTTCTTAGATCACTACCTGATAAATGGGACACAATTGCATTTGTGACTAGAAACTCTGTTGAGTTCAAAGATCTGACCCTGACCCAACTTCATGGTAGACTCCTGACCTATGAAAGGGAGTTGAACCAGAAAAAGAAGCTGCAAGAGTCTGGGAAAGCTACTGATGATTACTCATTCGGTAGCACAGCTCTTCTGGGTCAGGAAGAATCTGGTGGCAGTAGTAAGGAACAGGGTTATGATCATTTCATTGATATAACAGCTGGTGGTAACTTTACCAACCCTGATTCTCACTCTGCAAACTATGCTTTCACTGTAAACACTGAAAACTAGATGTCAGATAATTTGTGCTTTGAACTCAATGATTTACAACATTTTGATCCCACTGACTTAGAGGAAATGGACATCCTGCACCAATTGGCTTTGCTCAGTGTCAGAACTAGCAAATTCTACAAAAGAACAGGGCGAAAATTCCCAGGTTTACATGGGAATCTGAGGGTTGGGTTGGATAAATCGAAAATCAAGTGTTACAAGTGTAATAGGTTGGGACATTTCGCTAGGGAATGCAGGAGTCAAACTACTGGTCCTATAATCACTCACCCTAGCTCAAATCCTAGACCTCAAAACCAAAGCACTGTGCACTATACCCAATATACCCCTGCAGCCCATGTTAACACTGCTCATTATGCTGCTGCCCCTGTGCCTGTGCACTATGTCCAAACCACTGTTCCACAAATTCAATATATTCAAACCCCTGTCCCCCAAGCACAAGTGCAACCTGCACCTCAAACTGCTGCTCCAGCAGTGGTACAACCAGATCAGCAAAGCTTTTTCACTCAAGGCTTTGTTGACTGGAGCAGCATGCCTGATGAGCTTAGTGATGAAAATTTTGCACTCTATGCTTCAAATGAACCTTCTAATGATGAATTTTGTTTGATGGCTTTAGAGTCAATACCAGAGGGGATTGAAACTGAAGGTGAACAGCTAAGTGATGAAACAGTGGATGAGGTGACTGAAGCAGTTGTTAATGCAGTTGCTGGTGAACTGCTGCTGGGAGAAAATTCAGAAACCCTGATTGAACCACTGACAGACCCATGGTCCAAAGAGGACAAAGAAGAAGAGAAAATTGAGAAAGCAGGTGAGATAGAAGAAAGAGCTGATGATGAAGAAAATCATCAATGTGATTGTGCAATGATGGCTGCTGCCAAGGTATCACCTCAAGTTCTTGAAAAACTATGTTCTGACAATTGCATTATTGCTTTTGCTAACATCAAAGAGGTAAATGAAAACCTTCGGGATAAAATCTTAACTGATGAAGTCAAATTTGAAAGATCTTTAAAAGAACTTAAAAACAAATTGACTGAAAAGGAAAAAGAGATCAGCAGTTTGAAAGAAGAACAAAGCATAACCAAAACTCAACTCCAAACTATGGTAGAAAAATACCAAGTTTGCAAAAAGGAGTTGGAGTCCACCCAGATCACATGTGAGAGATGGGTGGAATCATGCAAAGGGTATGAGGTTATGCTTGAAAAACAGATAAAAAGCAATGTGAAATTTGGTGTTGGTTATAGAAAACATGATGATGAAACCACTGCTTTTGGAAAATCTGTTCAAACCACTGATGTAACCACTGAGTTCATCCCCACAAACAAGAATGGCCAAGAAGTGAAAATCACTGACAAACTTGGTAACAAAATCACACTTGACAGACCAATGGGATCCTCTACTTTTGAGGAGCTTGAAGATTATCAGTTTAAACCAAAATGGTCTGATGAGTGTGATATTCTTGAAAATTTCAAGCCAATGGACTTTACATCAACTGATGGTGTTAAAGCTCCAAAAGCTAAGGTCATACCTCTCAAGGACATCCCAGCAGTGGTTAAAACCTCTGCTGCAAAGGAGTCTGAAAAGAGAAAGAAGAAAGAAAAAATTGATAACTTGTTTTGTGAATTCTGTGAGAAAAGGAATCATCTAACAAAAGACTGTTTGCACTTAAAAGCTTATGATTTAAACAGAACAAGTGTCATTGTTTCAGCTGAAAGTTGCATTGTTTGTGGTAAAACAAACCACAAAACTCAAGCATGTGTGTATCTCAAAAACTTTGATGTGAAAAAGAATGAGTACATTGCTAAAACATCCTTGAGTCTATCATCACCATCAACATCTGTCAAATTCACCAAGAAACAACCACTGTTTGTGCCAGTTCAAACAGCTGTCACAAAACAGCTGAACCAAACATCTGTCATAAGAGATGTTCAGGTTACTGATGCACCCCCTGCCAATCAATTCAGAAAAGGCAAAGAAAAACAATCTTACCAAAGGATTCCACACGTTTATGAGACCTACAAAAGGCCCTCTAAACCTAAAGTGAACATGCATCCTTTTGGTTACCAACAGGTGATTGGTCAAGACCCCCAACAGTGGTTAGCAAGAAACAGTACTAAAACTGTCCAAACCCCTGACCTAACCACTGTCCATCATTCTGCATCCATCCCAGACACTGTTGAGACCCCATCCAAAGCCCTGCTGGCTTTGGGGACCCTAATGAACTAATCCTTTACTTCATGTGCAGGGAGCTTCTACATGCTTTGATAGTCTTTGGTATGTAGATAGTGGAGGCTCCAGGCACATGACAGGATGTAAAGCCCTCCTAAAAGACTTTAAAATCCATGGAGGGGGTGATATATCCTTTGGTAATAATAGTAAAGGGAAAGTTTTGGGGTCTGGTACAGTGCAGTCTGGAAATGTAAAATTTGAAAATGTCAATCTGATAGACAATCTAAAATTCAACCTTCTGAGTGTGTCCCAAATGAGTGACAAAGGGTTTGGGTCATTCTTCACAAAAGATTGTTGTAGGATTGTTGGACCAGAAATGGTCAAAAAGATTGAAGCAATAATCAAAACTGGTCAAACAAAACTTGTTGCTCAAAGAAGTGGCAATGTTTATGTTGTTGATATGTCAAAAGAGTGTCCCAGAGCTGATGCCTGTCTGTTCTCAGCTGCCTCTAACAAAGAGATAGAACTTTGGCACAGAAGGCTGGGGCACACAAATCTTAAGACAATCACTGAAATTTCAAAAAATGGTTTGGTGAGAGGCCTACCACAAAAATTGTTTTCATGCCCTAAACATTGCATTTCCTGCTTAAAAGGAAAATAGCATAAGAGTTCTTACAAGTCCATTGAAGAGTCCAAAACAACCCAGTGTTTGCAAATGCTACACATGGATTTGTTTCGCCCAGTTCAAGTCATGAGCCTCAAAAAGAAAAGATATTGTTTGGTTATTGTTGATGACTTTTCTAGGTTTACATGGACTTTCTTTTTACACTCAAAATATGAGATTGCAGGCATTTTGTAAGACTTTGTGACACAGGTTGAAAAGCAATTTGACCTTCCAGTGAAAAGCTTCAGGAGTGACAATGGCACATAATTTAAAAATAAGGAGTTGGATGCCTTCTGTGTGAAGAAAGGGATTGTAAGGCAGTACAGCATCCCTAGGACACCAGAGCAAAATGGGGTTGTTGAAAGAAAGAACAGAACGTTGATTGAGGCTGCCAGAACTATGCTTGCAGATTCAGGTTTGCCATTAACTTTCTGGGCAGAGGCAGTAAACACTGCTTGCTATGTCCATAACAGAGTTTTAATAAACCCCAGGCACAAAAAGACTGCTTATGAAATTCTGTATAAAATCAAACCACTGATCTCATATTTCAAGGTGTTTGGCTGCCCATGCTTTATTTTGAACATAAAAGATTCCATTTCAAAATTTGCAGCCAAAATTGATTGTGGTTATCATCTGGGATACTCAACCACTGCCAAGGCCTACAAAGTGTTCAATACACGGACCAAGGCAGTGGAGGAGACTTTGAATGTTAAGTTTAATGAACTTTCATCAATGAAAATCCCAGCAAATCCTGTAGATCTGTTTGATCTTGAAAATTTTACTTTTGAAAATACTGCTGTCAAGACTAACAGTGCAGGTCCTTCAGAGGATACAACACCAGACTATGGGTATGAAATCATCATCCCTCAAAGGTCTGCCACAAAGGGAAAAGCATCAGCTGTTCAAAACAGTTGTCAAAGCTCTACCACTGCTACCTCAACAGTTGTTGACCAAAGTAGCCCATCAACCACTGCTTCCACATCCTCAAACACTGCTAACAAAAGTCCTCAAACAGTGGATAAAAGTCAGCAGTTGTCCACTTCATTACCTCCTATTCCACCACCTTTTGAAGCCACTGCTGGATCATCAAAGTCCCCAGCAGTGGTTAGCTCAGATGATACACATTTGTAGCCTTCACCAACAAATGCCATCATACAATACCAAGGAGATTTAATCTTCTTGAGATCTCATCCACCTGATCAAATCATTGGCAACATCGATGAAGGGGTGCTCACAAGAAGCCAAACCCAAAACATTTGTCTTTTTGCTGGTTTTCTATCACTCCATCAGCCAGTCAAGTACCAAGAGGCACTGAAAGACAATAGCTGGGTAGAAGCCATGCAAGAGGAGCTCTAACAGTTTAAAAGACAACAAGTATGGGAGCTTGTACCACTGCCAGAAGAGGTTAGTCCCATTGGCACAAAGTGGGTCTTCAAGAACAAAACTGATGAAAGGGGTATTGTTGTCAAGAATAAAGCCAGGCTTGTGGTTCAAGGTTACAGACAGGAAGAGGGGATTGATTATGATGAAACATTCGCCCCTGTTGCAAGATTGGAAGCCATTAGATTGTTCCTGGCCTTTGCTGTCAACCACAACATGAAGGTGTTTCAAATGGATATCAAAAGTGCTTTCCTCTATGGTACAATTCAAGAAGAGGTATATGTTTGTCAACCTCCAGGTTTTGAGGATCCATTTTATCCAGATCATGTCTACAGGCTAAACAAAGCCTTGTATGGCATGAAACAAGCACCAAGGGCCTGGTATGAAACTCTTTCCAACTTCCTTCTCTCAAATGGTTTCAAAAGAGGTACCATTGATAAAACACTGTTTCTAAAATGGAGAGGGAAGGATTTAATGATTGTCCAGATTTATGTGGATGACATTATTTTTGGAAGCACATGTAACTCAATGTGTGAAGAGTTTAGAGAACTCATGACAGCTGAGTTTGAAATGAGTGCAATGGGTGAGCTGCAATGCTTCCTTGGTCTCCAAGTTCAGCAAATGCAAAATGGAACTTTCATTCATCAAAGCAAATATGCTAAAGAACTTTTGACAAAATTTGATATGAATGATTGTAAACCATGCAGCACACCCATGGCAACAAATAAGCTTGTCATGTCTGATGAAAAGGATGAGCTGATTGACCAAACTTTATACAGAAGCATGATTGGGTCTTTATTGTACCTAACTGCATCTAGACCAGACATCATGTTTGCAACATGTGTTTGTGCAAGAAGTCAATCAGCTCCCAGAAAATCAAATCTCATTGCTGTAAAAAGGATATTCAGATACATAAAAGGTGCTCCCACACTTGGTATCTGGTATCCAGCTAATGGGAATATCAAGCTTTTAGGCTTTTCAGACAGTGACTTTGCTGGATGTAACACCACAAGGAAGTCCACATCAGGAGGGTGCCAGTTTCTAGGTGATTGCTTGGTTTCTTGGCAAAGCAAAAAGCAAGCAGCAGTTTCAACATCCACTGCTGAGGCTGAATACATTGCTGCTGCAAGCTGTACAGCCCAACTCATGTGGCTTCAGAATCAGTTACTGGATTTTGGTATCACTGCCTTAAAGACACCACTCATGTTGGACAGCCAGGCAGCAGAAAATATCATCAAAAATCCAGTTTCTCACTCTACCACCAAACACATCGACATCAGACATCACTTTGTGATGGATTGCTATAAAAAAGGTTTGATTTCTCTGCATCATGTCCCAACTAAAGACCAACTGGCAGATGTGCTCACAAAAGCACTTGATACAGCCACTTTTGAAAGCTTGGTCTCTAGGATTGGGATGCTGAACATGGAATAACAAGCAACATCTTGTTTTTCTATGAATAAAAGCAACAAAATGTTTTCAGAAAATAAAAAATCCATCCTTAAAAATAGCTAACAATGAAATTTTCATTAAAATCCTTAAAAGTCTGCCATAACCACTGATTGTTCAAAAGACTGCTCTACTTCAAAATGTCACACCCCAAATTTCCACGTGTCACCGGTGGGCCCGGTGGGGAGTATCGTGACGTCATGGTTGGCAACATAATAGTCAAACAACACAATATTATTAAGCACAGCGGAAGCAATTGAAAATATAATACAACCGAATTTATTATTGTAATATCAATTGTCACAATATTCGGAAGTTTATCCACAGAAGGATCGAACATAAAAGGGAAACAATAGTTCAACAGACTTTTAGGCATCTTAAGCTTGCGAGACTTCTATTGATGCTAAGGAGACATATCCAGCCAATTTCGTATAGTACCTGCATTTAGCCTTTTTGGAAAATACGTCAGTTTACACTGGTAAATACATTCAACTGACTCATTTTGGAAAAAGAGTTTGTAAATTGTTTTGAATGCACGTGGCACAAAATATCTTGACACATTGATTAAAATGCACAGAGGCAAAATTAATCTTTTTAACTTGGGAGAATTATTTAATATTATAATCTTGAGAACGATTTACATGTTACTTATGCGTTCAGTAGCCCGGAACGTATCCGGGTTAAAGATCAATAGACACACCACAATTCTAGAGTTATACACTGACAGGTGTACGCCTACACCCCGTGCTCAGGTCGTGGCCATCTCGTAAGATAATGCCGAGGATATCCGGGACATGGTCATTAACCCCCCAAAGGCTGTAAAGTAACAAATCTGTTTAAAACGAGCCGATCAAATTATTCAACTACCCACTAAGCGTGGAGATTTGATGCCCGATCAAGCGGTACGCTATGTACCGTAACCCAAGCCCGTATAGGGAAAATAAGTTAAAAGTATTTACCTGAGCTAAATATAAATTCAATCCCAGCCGTATACCAATTCAGCAAGTACAGATAGCTTTTACTGGGCTCCTAATCTGGAATGAAGGTTTTTAATAACCTATTAGAATCCTAACGGGTCTTTAATTAAGCTTAAGCTTAGACCGGCTAGTTTTCAGTATACGGTTCGTACGCACGATTAAGCGAAGACCGGATAGAATGTGATTCAGACCCGACAAGTTTGAAGACTTGTTTAATATGGGTTTATTATTCACATTCTGGATTTTGAGATAAAACCGATAAGGTTTGACCCGTTTCGGCTAATTTATGTAAACTTGTTACATAAACCGCACCGAACGCGAAATAAGCGTAACGGGTATCCGTAAGAGCCATATACAGGTTTCCTAAGTTAATATGCTTCAAATATGTTGTAACATCAGTAGGATGTCTTTCGTTATGCCCGAAATGAATTTAAACACAAACTATGCCCCGTAGGGGTAGTTTGGTCATTTTAAAGTTTGTAAAAGCGTTTATATGTTCAACTGAGTTACAGGTCTGATGTAAACAGAAAACATACTTAAATTGATAATTTATCTCAGTAGGCTAAAGCATATATGTGAAATTTATCATTCTTAACCAAACTACGCCCCGTAGGGGTATTTTGGTAATTTCACATAAGCCGAAAAGCTCAAAAAAACGAAGTCTGAGTTTATCATCCTTTGCTTACTGTTAAAATATTATAATTTGCCTCATATATCAGTAGGTATCAACCCGGGTATGTCCAATATGATTTTAAGACATACTATGCGTTAAAAACGCTAATTATGGCGATTAAAGGCCATTTCCGGGTTCTATACTTAAATCTGATATTTTTATATTTCCAGAAGGCTTAAAATAATTTATTTAACATATGTGATCAGTAGCAAAAGGTTTGGAGTCGTTTAGATAAGTAAAACTCATTTTATGGCCCGTAAGGGCAAAACGACAATTACCGGATTAAGCCTACGACTACTAGTTATGCTCGGCCTAAAATTAATTAAAAATCTTTAAAAATCCCAAAATAATATATATCATCAGTGGGTAAAAGATTTTATATCAAAAAGTATGTTTAACTAGGCTATACGCTAATTACGCCATTTTGTTAACATAAAGCTTTAATTTAGCGACAATGAGCATAACTCTTAATCTATAAGTCAAACTGATGTCAAACTTTGCATACAAGTTTATATATCAGTAACTAAGGTTTCTACACTTTTACATTTTCATAAATCTCGTTTTAAGGTAATAAGGGCATAATGGTCAACATATGAGCAATTAACGGAATCATGCGTATTAATCGGATAACTAATGAACCGAGGTGTATAATCACGGAGGGTTATACTAGCATGTAACCTGGTCCAAATGAAGCTCTAAGGTATTTCTAAAACATACCTAAACGGGTCAGAACTGAAGTCAAAGCAAAAGTCAAAGCTTTGCGACTTTCGGTTCCGAACCGGGTCTAAACAGGAAATAGTCGGGTTGAACATGTTTGGACATGTTCTTACACTTATTACTAAGTTATAACAATGATCAAACAGGTTATATATGTTCTAGATAGCTAATTATGCATAAACGACATTTTAAGCATTATGTTGACTTTTTAATTAAAAGTTTGACCCGACATTTGACCTGGTTAGAATGGGAATTAGGGGGAACCTTTTTAGGGGTTTATTACCCACCTAATTACCAACTTATAACTACTTTTAGTTTGACTAATCGCTGGACCATTAGCGATTAATCGTTAAGTCAACCGTTAATTACGACGGTTGACTTTTAAGCTAATAACTAAGCAAAAACTAAACCGAGGAAGGTCTAGCATACTTACCCAAGTCCTAAGCTCGAGTAGGAAGGTATTGGGTCTGCTCCTAAGCTCCAGAAGTGCTCAAGAAATGCAGATGAAGGTGTGAGTGAATGTTTGCAACTCATGGCCCTTATATAGTGTTTTAAACACCACAAAAGATTGACACACAAGTCTACAACCCACCACAACTCACTTACAAGTGTCCTAGATGTTCTAGGGGTTGTTTAGGGGCCAAGGGTGATGAGGAAAATCGATTAAAAGTCAGTTGCAACGCTTAAAACAGCCAACAGCCAAGTTTCTGTTACTGGGCATCCCTAGCGCACCGCTACGCTTCTGATGTAGCGCACCGCTAGCCCTCCTCAGGGGCAATTCTTCCATTTTTCAGTTTGCATCCCTGGCTCTTGGTGCTCCGAAAGGTCAACCAAGCTTAATTCTTGCATTTTGACCCCTTATTATTTATATACAAGGGCTTTATGACTTATACTCACTTTGCCAAGTCCCTGGACACTTCCGGTTAACCCGAAAAGTCATAACTTTCACCGTTGACGCTTTAACCCCTCGTACACGAATTTGGTCATAACTTTCTCATACGATAACGAAACGTTATGAAATTTTAATCGTGCATTCTAGTGAGCATAATTAGCATTTACAAAGCTTCGGGTTTGTCAAAAGGTCACTCAGAGGTATATCTTTAAACATGTTGACACATTTAACCCCTGTAGTTTGTAATTACCCACTTTTTGCTTCGTATGATCCATGATTTATTCGTTTGAAGGTATGAGCATCTTGTAGGGTTAATATACAATATATTTATTCACTGTTGACACTTAGAATATGTATATTCACATACTTTCCATGTTTGTCAACTTTAGTCCTTCTATAATATTTCTTTCACACGTTTAAACATTATGACACGTGTCAACACATTATAGGACGTGAATTTTCGAGGTGTTACATCCTCACCCCCTTAAAATAAATCTCGACCCGAGATTTACTGAAATAAGTAAGGGTACTTTTCTTTCATCATGGATTCAACCTCCCACGTGAATTCGGGACCTCTTCGGGCATCCCATTTGATCTTTACAATAGGTACATGCTTTCTTCGAAGCTTCTTTACCTGTCGATCCTCAATCGACAAAGGTTTTTCAACAAATCTTAAGCTCTCATCTATATGCACATCTGTATGTGGTATTACCAGTGATTCATCAGCGAAGCACTTCTTCAGATTGCAGATGTGGAACACGTTGTGAATTCCACTGAGCTCTTCCGGTAAGTTTAACTTATAGGCAACTGACCCGACACGTTCGATAACCTCGAAAGGTCCTATGTATCTCAGGCTTAGCTTGCCTTTCTTACCAAACCGCATCACTCCCTTCCAGGGTGACACTTTAAGTAGGACTTTGTCACCTACTTCGAAGTAAAAATCCTTACGCTTAGGATCAGCGTAACTCTTCTGTCTATCCCGGGCAGCTTTGAGACGGTCGCGAATCTGGACAATCTTGTCCGTTGTTTTGAACACTATCTCTGGTCCTGTTAACTGGACATCTCCAACGTCCGCCTAACAATTAGGCGATCTATACTTTCTACCGTATAACGCCTCAAAAGGTTCAGCCTTAATGCTGGTATGGTAGCTACTGTTGTAGGAGAATTCGATTAACGGTAGGTTCTTATCCTAACTACCACCCAAATCGATCGCACATGCAAGTAGCATGTCTTCTAACGTTTGAATAGTACGCTCACTCTGACCGTCAGTCTGAGGATGGTAGGCCGTACTAAAATTCAAACGTGTGCCCAAAGATTGTTGGAAATTCTTCCTAAAATGTGACGTGTATCTAGTATCTCGGTCAGAGATAATAGACACAGGTGTGCCATGTAAGGCTACAATCTTATCAACGTATAACTGGGCTAACACATCGGAGCTGTAAGTCTCCTTGATGGGTAAGAAATGAGCTGACTTAGTCAGTCCATCAACTATAACCCATATTGTATCATTTCCTTTTCTTGTCTTGGGTAACTTGGTAATAAAATCCATAGTTACCATTTCCCACTTCCACGTAGGAAGTTCAGGCTGTTGTAGCAAACCTGATGGTTTCTGATGCTCGGCTTTGACTTGCGCACTTGTCAAGCATTTAGCCACATAGGTGGCCACAGACTTCTTCAAGCCTATCCACCAATAGTTTGCCCTTAGATCCTGGGTAGCTGATGGAAATTCTTAATCGTTGCCTAATTAGGGTTGCGGCATGTATGCATAAGCAATATGAACCGTCTTTCTTATTTAATAACATAAATCCTCAGAATATTGAGTCAGGCTTTATGTGCCTATATTTTAAAACCTATTTAATCAAGGTTTCGATTATTCCATAATCAATATGGAGTTTTCACAATACTCCAGCCCACAGCGGGATACAATCTTAATTCTACCTGCCTTCCCGGAGGTAAGCAGGGAAAACTTATGAGAAGATAATCAAGATTGCAAGGAGGCTACAGAGATTTTCCATATCTCATGCTCCAGTTCATCCACCATTACTCGTGTCAAATAAGTGACACCTTCATGTTATAAGTCCACGAATTCCTTAGTCGGGAACGTTTACTAAAATTTTTTTTTTCCATTTTTGGATATCTTCTTTGAATACTACTAGTCGACTTTAGTACAATATGACCATTGGGATATCTCAGGGGTTCCATGTATTAAACCTCCATGCTGATCAGACATGGAAATAATCTATGGGACACACTAGGATACGCCAATCCTCATATGACACTTTAATCAAACATAGTTTGGCATTCGCAGGCGATAGAAAACAATGAGAAAAATAATTAAAATAACATGTGTCGTCGTACTCTATGCAAAGAAAGAGTGCTCTTAGATTTTCGGAAAGGTTTTTCTTGCCGATACTAGAAGAATCGGTTACTATGGTTTCCTTGGTAATTATACCTTGTGGATGATATAAAAAAAAATTTGCTAAGTTTATGGTTCATGAAGATTTATTATTGCCTGTAAAAAAAACAGGACACTTAGCATAAATTATCATTGATAAATGATAAGGAAGTTTATTGCACAAGTGCTTATATTTATTCAATAATGGAAGTTTTACAAACTAGGCACCTAGCTCAGTTGGCTAGGCGCGCGAAAGGGTGCGGCCGACCTAGACCCAGGTTCGAATCCGGGGACGGCCAGTTCCACCGTTTTTTATGTTTAATATTAATTAATCGCACGGATACGTGTAATTATGAGAGTTGCCTCATAAGGAGTTTTGATAATTAATTGCTCCTTATCACCCACAATATGGGCTTGATTTTTTTTTAAGGCAACCAATCGATTTTTATCACTTTATTGAGTTCTTATATATAACGGAACTAGGACATCAAAAATGATTCCTTATGGATATAAAACATCCATCTAATAATGCTGAAGCAGTCTCAGAGGTATACAGGCTTCTTACTGAACTTTCGTTGCTTTTTATTAAGCCTGTACTTGCTCTCTTTCTCAGATTTCTGGAAGTTATTCTCCTTCTTTTGGTTCATCCTTCATATACGAAGTGTGAACAAAATCTCCCCATGAGCAATATATTTACGGTTTTTAATGAGATTTAGAGCGAGAAGAATTCGGCTCTTTGGATTGTCTCATGACCTTTCTATGGTCCTTCCATTTGCTGCGTCAACCACAGCCTGGAGATTAACTTCATTGATATTGAGGTTTACGTTTGTAGTTTTATTAACTTTCGTCGCCTTATTAGTATTGCGACTTTCGTCTACCTCATCCGAGTTTTCCTTACTCGAAACTTGGTACCAATCACCAAGATTTAACCATTATTAGTCATCATCCTGATGACCTGACTTAAGTTAGCCACGGCATTCATAAACCGTATGGGCTATTATGTTCCGAACATTCATAGTGAATGTTATTTGAACGTATTTCCATTATATTTAGCCTAGGTCACAACGGGACCATCAATGGCATGCAAAGTTTGGAGCGAGTCCAATACTTGCTTGACAGGGGACCATAATGTCACAACTGTCTTTGTCACAAGGACGATTATAAATAGCTCAAAGGCTAGCCTTTCATGACTTCGGTTATATATATTTATATACATATATGGCATAGAAGCCTGTCTCGAGGGACGTAGAAAAATATGGCATAAAGCACAGTCATGAAGGACATAAATGATTATACGGCACGAAGGCCTTGTCACAAAGGACAATTAGATATGGCACAAACGGCCTTGTTATAAGGACATTCATCAAATCTGGCACAAAGGCATGTTACCAGGAAGGTTGACATTTAATATGTTAACTTGTCACGAATGACCTATTATAGCACATAGGCTTGTCATGAATGACTTTAAAACATAACTCGATGGTCTATTATCAAGGACCTTAATTTATTAGCCGAAATCTTATTAGATTAGGGCTTCCAGGTTTGAACGTGGTTCTTCACCTTTAGACAGGGAGTCATAGACTACAACTGTCATTGTCTTGTAAGACGATTCTTTTGGCAGAAAAATAAGCCAATCTACATCACTAATGGATGTTTATATATAACCATCGTATCTAATGATATTAGTCATGATCACATCGATCATATTGACTATTAGGTTTGGGTGTAATCACACCATTTTGAACAGGGGATCATGAAGATCACTACTATCTTTGTCTTACCGACACTAGAATAAAGTATAGCCCGTAGGCATTTCATCACGAGGGATGTTAATATTATGATCATCATACTGAGGATACTAGTCAGGATCGCACTGATAGTATAGACTATGGGAATGGAGTATAGCTCACCCCTTTGGCAAAGAATCACAAAAGATTACAATTGCCTTGTTTCAGTTGGACGATATAATATAGCCCTTAGGCAAAACATCATTACGGATGTTAAAATTTTTAATCATCGTATTGATGATTTTTGTCATGATCGTATTGATCATATGAACTATTAGGCTTGAGCATAGCTCACCACCTTGGACAGGGAATCGTAACGATCACAATGTCTTTGTCACACATGGACAGTATTATTTGGCCCATAGGCGAAAACATCACTCATGGAAGTTTATAATTGGTTCATCCTATTAGATGCTATAAGTCATGATTGCATTAATCATATTGATTATTTGGCTTGAGCATAGCTCACCACCTTAGACAAGGAATCATAAAGATAACAATGTCAATGTCTCAAATGGACAATATATTATAGCCCGTAGACAAAACATCACTAAAGGATGTTAAATAATATTATCATCGTATTAGATGATATTAGTCATGATCGCATTGATCATATAGACTATTATGTTTGGACATAGTCCAATATTTTAGACAGGAGGTCAAAGACCATCACTGTCGTTGTCTTATCGGACAACAAGTTTAGCCCGTAGGCACTTCATCACTAGCGGATGTTCATAATATGATCATCTTATAGGATGATATAAGCCATGATTCCTAATTTACTAGGTTAGATAAGGGGATTGGAAGAATCCAATATAAGGATGACTGTTGTGATTTTCTCGAATCACATTTGTCAAGAGTGCTAACACATTCCTAGGTGTTAACAAGGATCTGAATCCCTTGAGTAGGTTTCACCATCTTGGCCGCGTAGGCTAGGTTTCACCTTTAAGATTCTTTTAAAATGCATACCAACAGGGAAGGAAGGATATTTATTTTATTCAGGATTTTTATCATAATCCTAATTTATAAGTTAATAATAGCACAAATGGCCTAGTCGCGTAGACAAGTTTAATTTATAAGCCATGATTTCAGAGAATCGCGGCATTAAGGTTTGAATCAAAGTTCATTACCTTTACCTGACAGGGAGCTATAGGCTACCACTGTCTTTAGTCTCAGAGGACATCAACTATAGCCCGTAGGCACTTCCCTTCTAAGGGATGTTTATTACGGAATTGCCCATTAGGGAAAATTCATTAACCATGATAACCAGAGATCATATTTGGTTAATTTATTAATCATATAGGTTTAGGATTTCTATTATAATTTATCCTAATTATAAAACATTAACAGTTTTATTAGTGGCACCTAATGGCCTGGTCACATGAACATTTATAAATTATAAGCTTATGATTTCAGAGAATCAAAGCATGAAAGTATATTGGCACAATAGGCCTTCTCACAAGGACAATTTTAAATTATATGCTAGGATTTCAGAGAATCAGAGCATTTGAGGTTTGAACTAGTTCATTACCTTTATCTGACAGGGAGTCATCGCTACCACTGTCTTTTGGCTCATATGGAAATGAGCAGGGCCCGTAGGCATTATGTTACCACGTATGGTTTAAAATATGATCATCTTAATTGATGATGTATACCCAGGATTCAGAGATCATTAAACTGGGTTAGGAATCTTTTGAAGAATCCTATAAAAGTGACGTGTGTGATTTTTTTTTTAAATGAATCACATCTATCGGGAGTGTTAACATGTTTTCAGATGTTAACTGGAATACGAATCTTTTAAACAGGTCTTACCATCTTGGCCAGGTCTTTATAATGACACTCAGGCTAGGTTTCACACTTAAGATTCTTAATTGATGATTTGAATCTTTTTAACAGGTCTTACCATCTTGGCCCGGTCTTATAATTGATCCGTAGGCTAGGTTTCACACTTAAGATTCTTAATTTATAATTAACGCAGAACAATTTTAAATTGAGGTGTAAATATGGATCTGAATCTAAATTGCGGAACTGCCATCTTGGCCGGTCTTAATATGACCCGAAGCTAGGTCTTGCCCTTTTAGATTTTGCCATTTTATTATAATGGTAGATCTTGCAAAAAAAAGAAATGTTATTTTCCCATTTATTTAATATTTCTTATTTAGAATGAAAGTTTAAACTTAATCATTCCATTATATAAAAATAAAGTATAAAGTTGCCCTATGCGGGACTTAAAAGGAATTATGTGTCCTCGGAGGGACTGAAAGATAATTATGTCCTTATAAGGACTATTAAGGAAACGATCATCAACAAAAGGAGTTTCTTCTTTATTCTATCTCTGAATGCTTTCTGAATGCTTTCTCCTTGGGTGCTCGTTTCATTCTAGCCGCGGTACGAAGCTCAGCATCTCAGGGCTCCTGGTGTGGAGAACTCTTATTACGGCTTCTTCGCTTGGCGACGTATCCAATAAATTTTGGAAGTAAAAAAAAAAAAATTTCTAGATTAGGATTGAGAATATTCCTAAGTTAAGTCTAGACTCAGAAGTTTAGAATTTTTCAATTGTGTAACTAAGATTAAACACAAAAGGCTAGTGTTTAATTCACTCAGTGTTGGCTCTGATACCAACCTGTCACACCCCAAATTTCCACGTGTCACCGGTGGGCCCGGTGGGGAGTATCGTGACGTCATGGTTGGCAACATAATAGTCAAACAACACAATATTATTAAGCACAGCGGAAGCAATTGAAAATATAATACAACCGAATTTATTATTGTAATATCAATTGTCACAATATTCGGAAGTTTATCCACAGAAGGATCGAACATAAAAGGGAAACAATAGTTCAACAGACTTTTAGGCATCTTAAGCTTGCGAGACTTCTATTGATGCTAAGGAGACATATCCAGCCAATTTCGTATAGTACCTGCATTTAGCCTTTTTGGAAAATACGTCAGTTTACACTGGTAAATACATTCAACTGACTCATTTTGGAAAAAGAGTTTGTAAATTGTTTTCAATGCACGTGGCACAAAATATCTTGACACATTGATTAAAATGCACAGAGGCAAAATTAATCTTTTTAACTTGGGAGAATTATTTAATATTATAATCTTGAGAACGATTTACATGTTACTTATGCGTTCAGTAGCCCGGAACGTATCCGGGTTAAAGATCAATAGACACACCACAATTCTAGAGTTATACACTGACAGGTGTACGCCTACACCCCGTGCTCAGGTCGTGGCCATCTCGTAAGATAATGCCGAGGATATCCGGGACATGGTCATTAACCCCCCAAAGGCTGTAAAGTAACAAATCTGTTTAAAACGAGCCGATCAAATTATTCAACTACCCACTAAGCGTGGAGATTTGATGCCCGATCAAGCGGTACGCTATGTACCGTAACCCAAGCCCGTATAGGGAAAATAAGTTAAAAGTATTTACCTGAGCTAAATATAAATTCAATCCCAGCCGTATACCAATTCAGCAAGTACAGATAGCTTTTACTGGGCTCCTAATCTGGAACGAAGGTTTTTAATAACCTATTAGAATCCTAACGGGTCTTTAATTAAGCTTAAGCTTAGACCGGCTAGTTTTCAGTATACGGTTCGTACGCACGATTAAGCGAAGACCGGATAGAATGTGATTCAGACCCGACAAGTTTGAAGACTTGTTTAATATGGGTTTATTATTCACATTCTGGATTTTGAGATAAAACCGATAAGGTTTGACCCGTTTCGGCTAATTTATGTAAACTTGTTACATAAACCGCACCGAACGCGAAATAAGCGTAACGGGTATCCGTAAGAGCCATATACAGGTTTCCTAAGTTAATATGCTTCAAATATGTTGTAACATCAGTAGGATGTCTTTCGTTATGCCCGAAATGAATTTAAACACAAACTATGCCCCGTAGGGGTAGTTTGGTCATTTTAAAGTTTGTAAAAGCGTTTATATGTTCAACTGAGTTACAGGTCTGATGTAAACAGAAAACATACTTAAATTGATAATTTATCTCAGTAGGCTAAAGCATATATGTGAAATTTATCATTCTTAACCAAACTACGCCCCGTAGGGGTATTTTGGTAATTTCACATAAGCCGAAAAGCTCAAAAAAACGAAGTCTGAGTTTATCATCCTTTGCTTACTGTTAAAATATTATAATTTGCCTCATATATCAGTAGGTATCAACCCGGGTATGTCCAATATGATTTTAAGACATACTATGCGTTAAAAACGCTAATTATGGCGATTAAAGGCCATTTCCGGGTTCTATACTTAAATCTGATATTTTTATATTTCCAGAAGGCTTAAAATAATTTATTTAACATATGTGATCAGTAGCAAAAGGTTTGGAGTCGTTTAGATAAGTAAAACTCATTTTATGGCCCGTAAGGGCAAAACGACAATTACCGGATTAAGCCTACGACTACTAGTTATGCTCGGCCTAAAATTAATTAAAAATCTTTAAAAATCCCAAAATAATATATATCATCAGTGGGTAAAAGATTTTATATCAAAAAGTATGTTTAACTAGGCTATACGCTAATTACGCCATTTTGTTAACATAAAGCTTTAATTTAGCGACAATGAGCATAACTCTTAATCTATAAGTCAAACTGATGTCAAACTTTGCATACAAGTTTATATATCAGTAACTAAGGTTTCTACACTTTTACATTTTCATAAATCTCGTTTTAAGGTAATAAGGGCATAATGGTCAACATATGAGCAATTAACGGAATCATGCGTATTAATCGGATAACTAATGAACCGAGGTGTATAATCACGGAGGGTTATACTAGCATGTAACCTGGTCCAAATGAAGCTCTAAGGTATTTCTAAAACATACCTAAACGGGTCAGAACTGAAGTCAAAGCAAAAGTCAAAGCTTTGCGACTTTCGGTTCCGAACCGGGTCTAAACAGGAAATAGTCGGGTTGAACATGTTTGGACATGTTCTTACACTTATTACTAAGTTATAACAATGATCAAACAGGTTATATATGTTCTAGATAGCTAATTATGCATAAACGACATTTTAAGCATTATGTTGACTTTTTAATTAAAAGTTTGACCCGACATTTGACCTGGTTAGAATGGGAATTAGGGGGAACCTTTTTAGGGGTTTATTACCCACCTAATTACCAACTTATAACTACTTTTAGTTTGACTAATCGCTGGACCATTAGCGATTAATCGTTAAGTCAACCGTTAATTACGACGGTTGACTTTTAAGCTAATAACTAAGCAAAAACTAAACCGAGGAAGGTCTAGCATACTTACCCAAGTCCTAAGCTCGAGTAGGAAGGTATTGGGTCTGCTCCTAAGCTCCAGAAGTGCTCAAGAAATGCAGATGAAGGTGTGAGTGAATGTTTGCAACTCATGGCCCTTATATAGTGTTTTAAACACCACAAAAGATTGACACACAAGTCTACAACCCACCACAACTCACTTACAAGTGTCCTAGATGTTCTAGGGGTTGTTTAGGGGCCAAGGGTGATGAGGAAAATCGATTAAAAGTCAGTTGCAACGCTTAAAACAGCCAACAGCCAAGTTTCTGTTACTGGGCATCCCTAGCGCACCGCTACGCTTCTGATGTAGCGCACCGCTAGCCCTCCTCAGGGGCAATTCTTCCATTTTTCAGTTTGCATCCCTGGCTCTTGGTGCTCCGAAAGGTCAACCAAGCTTAATTCTTGCATTTTGACCCCTTATTATTTATATACAAGGGCTTTATGACTTATACTCACTTTGCCAAGTCCCTGGACACTTCCGGTTAACCCGAAAAGTCATAACTTTCACCGTTGACGCTTTAACCCCTCGTACACGAATTTGGTCATAACTTTCTCATACGATAACGAAACGTTATGAAATTTTAATCGTACATTCTAGTGAGCATAATTAGCATTTACAAAGCTTCGGGTTTGTCAAAAGGTCACTCAGAGGTATATCTTTAAACATGTTGACACATTTAACCCCTGTAGTTTGTAATTACCCACTTTTTGCTTCGTATGATCCATGATTTATTCGTTTGAAGGTATGAGCATCTTGTAGGGTTAATATACAATATATTTATTCACTGTTGACACTTAGAATATGTATATTCACATACTTTCCATGTTTGTCAACTTTAGTCCTTCTATAATATTTCTTTCACACGTTTAAACATTATGACACGTGTCAACACATTATAGGACGTGAATTTTCGAGGTGTTACACAAAAGCCTGTCCACTGCTGAAAGTCAACCCCTGTTCTCTCATTCCTTTGATAAACTCTGTTGTTCTAAAGCAGTGTCTTATCCACTGATATGCTATCCACTGATAGTGAAAATCATCCACTGCTTTAAATACCACTGCTTTCATCAGTCACTTTCATAAAAGTACTGTCCTTCACTTTCACCAGGGGTTGTCACGTGGGCAGTACATAGTGGTCAGACCTTTTGTAACGGCTGCCACGTCAGCATTCACTTTCTTCCCTATAAAAATCCCCCAATCACCACCAAAACAGGGTTTTACTGTCGAATTGAATTCTTAAAAATTCTCTTCTCAAAGCAGTTTTTCATCTCATCCTTCACAAATTTCTTCGATCATTCTCTTCAAAAATGACAAAATCGAAGCCATCCACAAAACCCACTTCCAAATCATCATCGAAAACAGCCTCTCAAAAGGCAATCTCCACTGAAATCCCATATAAGCCATCTCACAATCTCCTGGGTCTTCTCACAAAACCAGGAACCACCAATGTTTTCGATTCCATCATTTACACCATGGCAAAATCAAAGTACAAAACTTTGTTTACCGCCGATGCACCAATCTATTTGGAGACCCAAAGAGAGTTTTGGAAGAATGCAACCCTTGACAAACAAGGAGACATTGCAACCACCATACACTCTTCTATAAAGGGTAAAGCTGTCCAAATCACGCCACAATCCATTTCAGAGGTCTTTCAACTCGATGATCAGGAAGGTAAAACTTCTTTCACTAAAAACGAGTTACAAACTGACTTCATTGAAAGAGGGTATGAAGCCACAATGATGAAGAAACTTACCTTACAAAAAGGTTATTTTCCTTCTGCAACCAGATTTTTATTTCATACCCTCCTACTATGTGTTTCAAACAAAACCACCTCTTTCAATGAAATCCCTTTAAAGATTCAAAATCTGGGATATGCAATTCTTCAAGAAGAAAATTTTAACTATTCTCGGGAAATCTTTAAAGATTTGGTTAATAATGTTGAAACAAAATCATTCTTACTATTTCCAAGGTTTTTAAGTTACTATTTTGAAAAGAAATTCAGTAAGGTTGATTTAGCATCAATAATTCAAGGTGATTCTACTCAAATAAACAGTTTAACAACTGAAACTTTTTCAAGAATGTTAGCACCTTGCAAAACACAAGCAGAGATGCCTGAGCAGCTTTTAGCAGCTACCACTGCTCCTCAGGTATCTGCTGCTGAGCCCACTGCTCAAGGTGATCAAAGCAGCAGCACAACTGCTTTGAAACCCACACCTAAATTCACCAAAAAGCCAAAAAGAAAATCTCAAAAACCCCCAAAACCCATCAAAAAGGCAACTCTGGAGGATGAGATACCAGAGATACTGCCTATGACAGCACAAATGTCACAAGAAACCACTGCTGCTACTTCCTCACAGCAGTTGGTACAAATATCTCAACCCATAACCGAAACTCCTCCTGCTTCTTCACAAAAAGAACAGGTTGTACACATAGGGCCACCATATCATGATGCTCTGAAACCACTTGGTTTCATCGTCCACAGCTCAATGCCCGGAGCAAATCCTATTTCTACACCAAACCTCACATCCAAAATTCCATCAGAAACTAAACTGCTGTTGGATGCAATTGATTTGAACCAGGCCCTAAACAGTCCTTCTCAATCACCCATCAATGAGAATCAAACTCAACATATGACTGTGCCTGATGTATCATTCCTTGCTAACCCACCAACACAACCTGAGGAGGTTACACCCCTTGAGTTACAAGTAACTCTTGGTGGTAATCCAAGTGAAGCAGCCACTACAACTGTTGAACCCACTGGTTTACAGTTGGACAGTGGTTACATCAATAAGACTTCCTTGGAGGCAATTCCTTTTATAGCACCTCTGCCAACCACCAGTGGATTTATTTATCCTACTGGCAACATCAAAAGGTTGTCAAGTGTTGAAGGAAGAAGACCCCAGTACCAAGAAAAAGGGGCATCAGTGGTTAATGTTTGGAGTATACTCCCTACCTCTACCACTGATAAAACCACTGTTAGCGGGAAATCAGATGATCCCATTAAATTGGGTGATGGTTTAAAGTACCAGAAATTGACAGATCGTGTTGAAAAGCTTGATAACTCTGTTGCAGACCTCAAAGATATGTTACAACAGTTGTTACAAGTACAAAAGGTACAATCAACTGCTATTCCATCTCAAGCACCTGCTCCACAACAGGCACCTGCTACAAATGAGCTCTGGAATTTATTTCAACATTTTCTCCATCAACAAGCACAAATAGCAGATCAGCAACATGAAAAACATGTTCAACAGCTGAGAAATGCAATGGAGTCCAGGTTCAAGAACACTCAGGCTGATCTAAAGGCTCTCAAAACTCAGATCCTACACACCACTGGCACTGCTCCTCCAACAGTTCTATTCATTGATCAACTTCCCCCAGCTAATGCCAAAAAGAGGGAGAAAATTCAGGAGTGGAAAAAGAAGGGAATAGAGGATGGTCTTTACATTGAACCAGAAAATGCAAACACGACCAAACAGATCCCTCTGCCAGATGGAAGCAAGAAAATTGATGTGACCACAAATGCACTGGCAGAAGCAGTTACAAGTGTAAAAAGGGATAGAGAGGCCAAAAAGAAAGCCAGGGTGGATTATCTGGATCAGGGTACTTCAGGATCAAAAGATGATGAAAATCTTGTTGATGAAAAGAAGAAGCCTACAAGAAGAGTAAGGCTACCCAAATCCATTCCAACCAGACGTTCAAAGTCTGCTCCAAAACCACCACCTAAAACAGCTGCTGTAACTCCTGTTGTATCAACTACAGTCGGTACTTCAGTGGTTTCAACATCTGCTCCCACTTCAACACACACCAAATCCACTGCTTTACCACCATCACCACCAAAAACAAAATCACCTCCTGCCAAAAGGCAGAAGACAGTAGTTGTTACAACATCTGCTGTAAAGACAACAGTGGTTGGAACACCAGTTGTTTCAACAACTGTTAGTCAATCACAAACCACTGCCACTACATCCACCACCACTGTTCCATCCAAAACATCACCAGCCCCTCCTTAAACAAAGAGGAGAAGGCTAGTTCTCAAAGATGATGACACTTTACCACCACAAACATCTTCAAAATCTTTTGCTCTTGTCACAATACCAAAACCTATTCCTCTCTCTTCAGTTCAAATGTACAAGCCCTTACCTCCTGCAGGTGTTCAATTTCCTCTTGAACTAGCAGCTGTTAGAGAAGAAATAAAATCTTTTTACTATGAGGATGACCCTGCCAAAAGGAGTTTGCCATCAATAAAAGGATATCCCTGGCCTAAAAATGTTGATGAATATTTGGAAATCAAGGCCAAGCAAGCAGAGGATATCTCAAAAAGAAACACACAAGGAAAATCTAACAAAGAAATTTCAAGAAACTATCAATATTTTTTCACACAGGTCAAATCCCTAGAACAATTTGCAAAAAATGTCAGTCAACAAATTTCAGAAAGAGCAGCTGAAACATTGAAGAAAGACTACATTGAAAGCATCATGGCTCACAAGAAGTACAAAGGAGAGAAATACATGTACAAAGAGTGGACTGTTCCTGAGCTTGAAAATGAAGCAGCAAGAATTCAAGACATGATAAAAAGGAAAGTCACTCACACTCCTCCTGTCTGGGCAAAGTTTAGAAAGAATGTACCTGACAAACAGGTAGAACTGAAAAGAATGAAAGAAGAACTGGTTGCTGCTGAATATGGAAACAAAAGACAAATTGCTAGATGGAAAGAAGATGTGGTCAGGATCACCTACAAAAGGTTGGAGGAATTAAGAAAGAAAGATCCAAATGTTCCTCAAAAGCCTGACTATCCTGAAGCAGAGGTTTCAAAAAGACCAACAAAGCTGCAAATCAGGAGAGCCACTGCTCCAACTGGTGCTGCCATCTATAAAAGAAGGGCACATAAACAGTTGAGAGGTGAAACCATCCAAGAGATGATAAAAGGAGATGACCTTGTAAAAGAAGGCATAAAGAAAATGATCATAGAAACTCTTGGTTTGGATCAAACTGCAAGTACTGCTCAGCCAGTTATGAATAGGCCAGCCTCACCAAATACCTCTGCAAATAAACATCTCCCAAGAAACCCACCAGGCTCAAAAATACAAAAGTGGGAAACTGACAAACAGATCTGCGTATTGACTTTGCTCAGGTCTGGTGGAGAAGTGGAGAAAATATCAAGGGAACAAGCTCTTGGCCTGAGTCTTGAAGATTTGCAGGATCTCCTTGATCTTCCACTTAGCAGGGATGATGAAGACACAGATGCCCTAGACTTTGAATTACAATTTAAAGGTCAGATAAGGGAACTGTTGATGAGGCAATAAAGAATTCCACAATAATGAAGAGTTTTGGCATTATCTGTTCCAGGGGGAGATTGTTGGGATCGAACCCTATCAGAGGAACAGATAATTAAAGCCAAAACTGGATCAGAGCAGTGGATCCAGAATAAGCAGATGTTTACATACAAGTCTCTCCCCTTGAAAGTGATTTCAACATCTGCTGACCTCCTATCTGCTGATCTTGCAAACTGCTGACCTACAACTGCTGCTCAAGTAAAGATCTGATGAAAGACTAAAGCCCTGCTGATTCAATCTACTGCCTTGAGTCAAGCACTGCTGATCCGGACAAGTACTGCTGGGTTCACAGCAGTGGAAGGTTGCAGCAGCTGATCTATAGTCTATTTTGTAAGGTAATGTAATAGCAGTAGTTAACATAGCAGTGGTTGTATAGATCAGAGGTTAGAGTTTGTTAGGAGGTTAGATGTCACTTTCATGGTGACGTCAGCTAAGATGCTCAGTGGTTTGCTAGTGCCTATAAATAGTTCAGTACTTTGTACTGTTCTATTAGCTCTTTTGCATCATCGTCTTCTTTGCACGAACAAACAACTGAGCTCTGGCTGAGGGGGAGTTTGCATTCATTCATCAATCATTGTAATCGTTATTGAAATAAATTCAATCTTCCGATTCATTGTGAAAAGATGTTTGATCAAAGTATTACTCTCGTTTGATTGTATGCAAAGTTTGTTTTCATCATAATTCCGCTGCACACTCATCCATTTTCATTTTAATTACAAACATAAAATACAATCAGAATCAGAATCAAACTCAGATCCAACATAACCCTTTTTCTAATTTCTCCCTCGGTATTTATAGGTGTTAGAACATCGTTTCTTTACTAAAACTGAATTTTAGTTTAATGCTTTTCCCTTTAACCATGTCGATTAATCATATCAGAAATTGACGACAAGAATTATTCTTCTCCGTTATCATTTTACGCGGGAACTCATGACTGGTTCCCATGCTATACATTATCGACCCGCAGATTCCTTTACTTAGCTTCGTAAGCTATTTTATTAGGTCTTCACCTTTTTAGAGTGAGACCCTATAGTTTGTTCCGTTGTATTTGTGACCCGATGTTCATTTTGGTCCAGTAGACCTTTACATTGTTTATAACCTGAAGGTTATGGTGATCCCATGGATCGTCTTCTTTTCATATCTTTATTTAATGGTATAAGTATACATATGGCGTTAAGGCACCCCCTTTTTATGTTTAGAATAAATAAATTTTTGCTTTCAAAATTTCATTTGACCTTGACCGTAGTCTAAAGCTATACTCATTTTCTTCTGGATTATCTTTCCGACCCTATGACTTCTTATGTCACCTCCGCGTTGGTTTATTTTACTCATACCGTTATTTGGTTTATGGCCCTATTTCCTTTCAACCCATTACCGGGTTCCTTATCTTAATGTTTTTTTTAACACCCCGATTTTATTGGTTTGCGTTTTCCTTTCCATATTCTTTTACGACCTATCACATAGGTTCAGTAATAATTCGCACTTTCATTATTCAGGTTGCTCTTACTTGGAATATCAAGTATTACACTTTATTCGGTCCGTCCAATATTAAAATAGTTGGACATAACTATCGAAATTTTTGTTTTGCGAAATTTCATCGTCTCTTAGTTATAGTTCTTAATCCGAGTCTTTTGACTTTTAATCTGGGTCACCGTCTCTTGGTTTACGCATATATCCGTATCCCTACCCATCTATCGGTTATTTTACCGAAGTCATTATTAGAGTCATTATTCTAACATGCATTAAGATTTCTTTTTGATTTATTCGGTGGTATTAGCGTAACCTGCCGCCTTTATTCCACCGATTCCTTAATTCTTCCATTTATTTTGTTTGACTTGTTCTGATGAACTTTATTACTTATAATAGTCAAACTTTATCCTTGTGCCTTAACATTCTTGTTTGTTAGTTTATAATTTTAATTAGCTTGACTCTTATCCCTTCCCTTGGGCTTATTACCTTAATGTAATATGCTCCCATTATCCGACTTCCGTTTCCCTTTATTATCAAGCATTTTGCTTATTTGATTCGAACACCACCTTTCTGTTGTTAGCGACCCTTAGGTCTATTTCCTTTGCTAATGTTCCGAAGGCCCATTTCTCAAGTCTTATTTGGTAAAACAACTGTCATGGTTATACGGCTTTTGGGGTTTACCCGTTCTCATTCTAACACTTTCATAAAGTTTATTTTGCTAGGCTTTTATATAATCACATCCATTACTGCGATCACTGTTCTTCCTCATTAGGGTTCGATTAATAATGTATTACTTGGATGGTTACTCCTACCCAAGTTTCTAAATTTGCATTTATTGATACTTTATTATTCATAATAGCGAATAATACGCATCATTTATTTAACTTCTTTTTTGCGGATATTCTCGGTCCGAGTCTTAATTTCTTATCTTTAACCTTAATCATATTGCAATAATAACAAAATTAATTCACTTAATTTTATTATTGTTTATCGTTGTATGAAATTTATCCACATCATTTGTTGATGTAAATGACGCTCCTACGCGTTTTATTTAGTTCAGCCAAGTTTATAACCTTGTCTTCGCCATTTATTATTATTGCACTTTCCGGGTTCGAGTGTAATTACACTCCTTCCCAACACAAGGTTTATTCACTTCATTAATTTCCCGGGTTCGAGTGTACACGCACTCCTTCCCATTGCAATATCTATCGAGATTACTTTTACCTCGATGCTCAACGTACAGTTTCAGCACCTCTTATAAACAATAGAACTTTTATTATTATCTATTTCTATTTTTTTTTTCAAAGCCTTGGTAATTTCGTTAACACTAATGTAGGATGTTAAATTAATCGGTATAAAACAAACGATTTATTTGCACTCGTAATAATTAAAAATTCATACTGAAATTTAATCTACAATAGTATACCTGAAACGACATCAGGTTCAGCTTTAGCCTCCGTGGCTGTTATATAAAATAACTTTGTCCTTGATTTCTTGGCATCAAACCTTGTGTCAGCCGTGTCCTTGATTCTGAGCCTCTCTGGACAATTAGACTTTTTATGTCTTGGCTTACCACATGTGCCCTTGTGAATTTTTCCGCAAACTTTGCACTGATGTAACACACTTTTTGTAACCCCCTTCTTGGGAGCTTTATTATACTTGGACTTCTTTAAGGATCTTGGATTCATATCCAACACCCTCCTTTCTTCTATTTCTTGTAGTATGCTGTCTTTCAATTCAGCCATCATATCGTTCACCACCGGCACGATTGTGGTTTGTAATCTATCAATATACTGTGATAGACCATTTTCTAAAGCTTTTCCGACCGTCTCGGAAATCTTAGCTTTCATTTGTTCAGTCAATTGAGATGTCGAATCATCTCCAGTTACTCCAGACATTTCTTTAACTGAAACATCCATCACGATTTATCAATAATTATTTCATTCATTTCCATCTTATTATACGGGAATTTATATTATTCTCACTCAGTCATAAATAATGTGTTATTCTTTTTCGGTTTGGTCAAGTGTATATCTTGCCTTACCTTTCTTACTTAGTGTATTTTCCCGGGTTCGAGCGTACTTATACACCCCCCCCCCATCATTACGTCATCTTGTAACTGAAATGTTTACACTAATTGTTAAACATTTCATTTATGACATATGCGTCATTCATTTTGATCTAGCCAAGTTCACCACTTGCTTAAACCATTTATGCTTAGTGCATTTTTCCGGGTTTGAGTGTGTAAACACGCACTTCCCGTGCATATCAATTCAAATTTCCTTTTTCTAGTATTCTAGTAAGTCTACTAAAGCAATTAATTCTTACCGGACGATCGATCAAGCTTGAACCGAACACTTTGTTAACAACCTTGAGCTCTGATTACAAACTTGTAACACCCTTATTAAATAGACCGAATTTAATAACAATTTACATAATTTAAACCAACTTTGCGATTACAAAAGATGTTCTATGTTAACAGCCAACATATTCATGACGCTTACTAACAAGTTTATAAGAAACATCTACTAGTCTTCTACCGACTAGTTTTAAAATTTCAAAACACGGTTGACAAATTTACTTAGAACATAAAAAGTGTCTAGATAAGATTTAATTTAGCACGGAAGCTTCAAAATGTGTGTTCGGTTCTTGAAAGCATGCTTGATCATCATCCGGATAGTCCCCATGATTACCTAAGGTCAAAACCATTTATAAAGTTATTTTTGACATAGAATTGGAGTGTATAAACAAAATCCAGCATCAAAATATAAAATAAAATAAATTTTTCTGTTCAGAACCTGTCGCGTGTCGCGACAGGTAATGCTTCATCCGTCGCGTGTCGCGACAGCTCCCGCATGTCGCGGGATAACAACAGAATTCTTCCGCGTGGCGCGGGGGAAGGCTATTTCCAGCAGGTGCAGGTTTGCAACCTGGCAATCTGCCCAGCTCCGAAAATTAACAAAATTCTAACTTTAAATTGTCATAACTTTTTACTCGTTAGTCCGTTTTGACCGATTCTTTTTCCTATGAGTCCATAATAAAATTTCGGATCCAACCATGTGAATTTCACATCGTGGAAACCGATATACCGATAATCGGTTCTCAATTTCCTTATTTCAAATATCCAACCCATTAGTGTAAGTGCATAACTCTTCTTTTCTATTCTTAAGTCTTTTTAGACGTATTTACCCAATTTCCCGGGCTCATAATTTTGGTGCATTCGCGCCATTCTATGGCTTTACGTTCCCTTAGAACTAAATACTTGTTTCTTCGGAATTCAGGCATTCTGTTTCAAGCGACCCTTTTCATGTAACTTCTATTGTTTGACCCAAATTCCTGGATTCTTAGACTTAGGTTAATATAACCAATCCGTGGGTGTGGTACAATCCACCATTTAACGAAGTATGAGACTTTCAAGTCTCAACTCTCATGATTCTTTTAAAAGTATCATTTTGACCCGTTTGGCTATTTAGTGAAAACCATCACTTTATTGACAAGCCAAACTAAATTCCAAGTTCTTACTTTGACCCGTTTGATGGTCGAGTGTACTCCGCCACCTTAACAACGCACCAAACGCATCTATTACACTACAACATCATTTACACACCAAATTCAAACATTTACGCATAATTTAACGGAACTTAAGCCACGTACTTGTATAACTAAACAACATTATCAACCAACAATTTTAGTTAACTATTTAGACCCGTTTGTTTGTCGAGTGAACTTCGTCACTTCTATGACATACCAACTCGCAATTGACACTACATTCTCATTAACTTTTCTAAGACTATTATTTATGCATAATGTAACGAAACCGAAGTTACGTACCTTTAAAGCACACCTTTCAAGCGTGTATCACCTCCGGCTTGTCTGCTTGACGTTCCGGATTCTTCGCCTAAAGAGTTCAATTCACAATAAGTTTAGAACTCTTTCACAAGCTTTTAACGCATAATTCTCTACAATGATCAAATCTGCGCTTTTACCCAACTTTTAACATTTTAACCCTCACTTAGGCGTTCCATCAAACACCTAGCGGGTCAGATTTTTGTATAAACAAAAACCAAGTTCATGACTTGTAATTATCATCTAAACTAACTTTAATTAGTCAATTCTACATATATCTTAACATCAATATTTCTGAAATTTATTCTAAATTTCAGATTTGTGTTAGAACAAGATCAAAATTCTAAGGCTTATCAAGTTTTCTTCAAGTTTATTAATCACCTACAATGGTGGTTATAAACTCTATAATTATCATGAAGTCTTTTAACAAGATTTCACCTAGGGTTCATCCCTAGACACCATATTTCTTCTAATTACATTCATGCATGACACAATCAAGCTAAATTTCAAGTTTTCATATTTAACCTATAACTTGAATTAACTCAAATCATCAAGATTTTACATACCTTATGATCCCCTCAACTAGGTGATCATGAATTCATGCTTGGAAATCGATTTGGACTTGATTTATGCCTTCAATTTATGGTTTTTGTGAGGATTAGGGTTGTGTGAGAACCCCTTGTCGCCCCCTCCTTCTTCTTGGTCGACCAGACATCCCAAGTGGGTGTTTGGTGATATATATATTTTTTTTATTAAGTTTCAAGTTCTACACAGTAGCCCCTCACTTTCATTTAAGTTATAATTTAGGCTTTTCCTATTCATTTGTGTGCTACTACAAGACTCCTAACTAACTGGGTTACTTATCCTAGTTAGCTTATTCTTGTTTATTTCCCACTTTATAATTCTAGTATAAGCTTTATATATTTTCGGGATGTTACAAAAACTATATAACACATGATCTGGAGTTAGGAGTGATAAGTTTTGCCCTCAAGATTTGGAGACATTATCTTTACAGTAGTAAGTTTACTATCTTCACTGATCATAAAAGTTTATGATATATTTTCAGGAAAAAAGAATTAAACATGAGACAAATACGTTGGATAGAGATCCTTAGTGACAACGATTGTGATATCCAATATCACACAAGAAAAGCTAACGTAGTAGCTGATGCTCTAAGTCAAAAGTATCATGAGAAGCCAAAAAGTGTATGTGGTCTCAGATTAAACCTGCAGATAGACCTAATGGAACAATTGAAAAAGATTCAGGAAGCAGCAATCAAGAATGATTCCGAAGGATTAAAAGGAATGATGAAACAATTAGAAAAAGGAATAGACGGAATTTGGAAATTCCATAAGAAAATAATTTGGGTACCTATCCAAGGAAATCTACGTAACCGAGTTTTAGAAGAAGCTCACAAATCCAAGTATACGATGCACCCTGGAAGTGACAAGATGTATCAAGATTTAAAGAAAATTTTTTGGTGGATAGGAATGAAAAAGGACATATCAAGTTATGTTTCTAAATGTTTAGCTTGCTCACAAGTTAAAGCTGAACATCAGAAACCTTTAGGTTTACTTCAGTAATTAGAGATGCCAGTTTAGAAATGGGAACTGATAACAATGGACTTTGTTACCAAACTACCCAAGACACGAAAAGGTAACGACACAATCTAGGTGATTGTAGATAGATTAACTAAATCTGTACATTTCTTACCAATGAAGGAAACTTTCAGTATGGAACGATTAGCTAAGCTGTATGTGGATGAAATAGTCTCATTACATGGAATCCCTTTATCTATTGTGTCCGACAGAGATAGTCGTTTTACTTCTCAAATGGATGGACAAAGTGAAAGGACGATTCAGACTTTGGAAGATATGCTTAGAGCTTGTGTGATAGACTTTGGAGGAAGTTGGGACAATCATTTACCCTTGATAGAATTTTGTTACAACAATAGTTATCATACAAGCATTAATGTTGCACCATTTGAAGCACTCTATGGACGAAAATGCCGAACTCCTGTATGTTGGGCATAAATAGGAGAAAAGAAATTTTCAGAACCTGAAATTTTACAAGAAAAGCCTGACAAAATAATTCAAGTCAATGAAAGACTGAAAACAGCACGAGAGCGTCAAAAGAGTTATGCAGCGAATCGTCGAAAGCCATTAGAATTTCAAGTTGGAGACAAAGTACTATTAAAAGTTTCACCTTAAAAAGGAGTTATTAGATTTGGTAAGAAAGGAAAGTTAAGTCCAAGGTACGTTGGACCTTTTGAAATTATCAAACGAATAGGACTAGTAGCTTATCAGCTACAGTTACCTGAAGAAATGGCAGGAGTACTGATGTATTTCATGTATGTAACTTAAAGAAATGTTTAGCAGACGAATCCTTGATAGTACCTCTTCAAGACATAAAGGTGAATGAGAAACGGAATTTTGTGGAAAAGCCTATACAAATTGAAGATAGAAAGATTAAGAATCTCAAGCACAAGAGGTTAGTTCTAGTCAAAGTAAAATGAGATTAAAAAAAAGGACAAGAATACACATTGGAGCTAGAATCAGAGATGTAAAGAAAGTATCCTTACTTATTCCAGTAAATCTCGAGGATGAGATTTAAAACAAGGTAGGGAGGATGTAACAACACCCAAAACACCTTATAAGGACCCCTGAACGCAACCCCGGACTTGTACGGTGTGAACCAGTACGAAAAACAAAGAAACTAGTAACTAGTCTCTCAGGAGACACGTGGGGGGGTACCCCTAAATCTTCTGCGTGTCGCAGGGAGTACCAAGACACGTGTGACTCGAGCGCGACGTGTGGCGGGGCTATACGAGCAACGAAGCTAATCTAGGGCTACTGGGTGTCGGCCGCAACACGCGGGGATGTCCCTGGATTCTAGCGCGACGCACGGGGGTGCTAGGGTGCACCTATAAAACCAGCAACTTGGGACAGAAGTCTGTGCACATTTACATTCAATTTTTGATGTAAACTTTCTCTCGTATCTCCGTTTTCTTGCACTATACCCCTAATTCTGCGAAACTTTGCCCTGTTGTAAGTGTTTTAACCCCCGGAACACTGATTCGATACCCTGCCCGATCGATCCGAAACCCAACAACGGATGCCAAAGTGTTGCCTGAATAAGGCTATACTTTGTTAACTATGTTGGGGTTTTGATCTCGTGATGTATCGATAAAGTTTGAGTTGGGTTGTTGCACGTGTTGCATTGTATTTTTATTAGGAACTCAGGATTAGCACTAGGAAGCTTTAAGTTAAAACCCTAAGTCTACAAAGTGAGTCATTCTTTCCTTTTACCAAATGCATTTCAAAACCCTAAATGTTTTTCAGTTATACTTACAGTGATTAAGTTTTTGTAATCTGAAATTACTGCCAGTATACGGGGTTTTGTATACACTACTTGATAATCTTCGCTATTAGACGAAAGTTAGCCAATAGGTGATATGACCACCGTTACATCGAAACTGCCACCGTGTGACAAATACTGATTGAGGATTTGATAGACATAAACAATGTAATCACCCTTGATACTGTAAAATATAACAATGTGTCTTTTTATAAAATTGAATGAACTCACCAGTATTTTTCGCTGATAAAATATTTTCAAACACGTTTCAGGTAACTTATTGTGAATGTAATAAACGCCCGCTATGGAGCATTGAAAGCTTAAATAAAGTGGTTATGATTACCTGAATAAAAGAAGAAATTTATGTTTTATCAACTAGGGTTTATCCTTATAAAAACATTTGAATGTAATATGGGTTTTATCCCATTTGTTTAATATTAAACTCTAGTGTTTTGCAAACTCTGAAATTTTCCTAACTACGATTTTGATGATAATTTCCGCTGCAAATTTAATAAACACCAGTACCACCTGTATCTGGCTCACGGCTCCCGCCCAGGGTGTGGTCGGGGGCTTTGACAAAAATAGACTAACCGATGACTTCGGTTTTAGCTTCAGTTGAGGATAATAACCGAACCATGCACACCACAATGAAATGGACTAACCGATGGTTACTCTTATGACATATATCTGCTGGTGAATACTACAATCAATATTATACAAATAAGAAAATTACCAGAAATAAGTACCACAATGCAAAATGTCGCCCTTTCCACATCAATTAAAATAATTACCATTAAAGTGTAAGTTGTTGAAGGCCATTATGTAATTTTCAAAAATCATGCATCGTTTGCTTTTGCTTGTACATGATGGATAAAGTTAGTAAGTAACATTGTAAACTTTCTTACATACCCTTCTTAAAGGTGATATACAAGCAAATGAAGCATGGTTATGAAAGTTACATCATGCCCAAAAAAATTATAAGATGCACCACTATATTTTAATTAAACTTACCATTTAAGAAATTATAAGAGACCACATAAACATGTGGTACACTTATAATCTTTTTTCTTTTTTTAGAATTTAATATAAAGTTTTTTTTTATTTCATATATGCTGAGACATTCTTATTTTTATCTACATTTCCTCTTGATAATATACAAGTCATCAAAGCACAAATGTAACGCATGGTCTACCTGTATGAGCTCGTATCTACAGGGTCGAGATCTCTTCTGGGATGTTGTTCAAGAGGTAGACACGATAAAACAAAGAAAAGTCATGAATGAGGCAATTAACAAGTGGAAGATTAAGGTAGGTAAAGCCATTTACGTATTGAAGATTGTAGGATCGTGAGACGACCTAATGAGTCGATCAGAAGAGTGCTCAGACTGAATCAGAGGCGGAATTCATTGATTCAGTCTTTGTTTAGCTTGATTTCACTATTAAACGTCTCTTTTATTGATCTGCTAACAGTTTACAAGCTCTGGAGACGATTTGGCAGGGCTTTGCCGTAACATACAAGATCTCAACCTAACTGCTATGTGATTTCGCTCATGCTACCTATTTATAGTGATCAGATTTCGCTCATAGAGACATGGTCCACATAAGCGAAATCAGACATTACCAAATAAGCGAAATCAGACCTAATGTACGTATGAGCGAAATCAAGATGCTGATGATTTCGCTCCAAGTGACAACAGGTCATATGAGTGAAATCAGCCTAAATACAAACATTCTTAATTTTCGTGCACTATACAAACAGCCCTAACCTAAGACTCGAACGAAGATGTAGTCGACAGACAACTGCACCAACAAAGATGATGATCCAAGAACTATTCGAACATAATTGTGACAAAGCGACACCAAAAGAAGTTGGGGATGCCCTAACAACCCTCTTCTAGAAGAAGAACCATACAAAACTTCAGCTATTGAAGAATGAACTACTATCCATTAGCCTTGAAAATCTCACAATTCAGCTGTAACAAATCGAATTTTCTAATCCCGTATAGTTTAGCAATTTACAAACAAGATGAATATGTGGTGTTAGATGCGGTATTTTCAATGTAGCAATTTACGTTTACTCGTGTTAGTTTGCTCGTTATTGTGTGGTTTTTTATGAGGGTTTGGGTTTCGGTTAGGTTATTTTGTTTGGTGTAAATTGCTAAATGTTCCATAGTGTTGTGTGGAAGTGAGTGCATGCGTGGGAGGATGCATGGTACACATGAACTTGACTTTTAAATGCATAAGTTACATGTCATGTCCATTAGGCTTGGAATGTTGATGATTCATAATGTATGGAAAGGTGGACATGTGTATGCATGGGAGATTTGGGTGGGCTCGGGGTGATCTGAATTTGATGATGCACGGGTTAGGATTTTTTATGGAGTTAGATACGGAAATGTGGACGGGACCGGTTATGCGTTATACAATTATCGGAATGAAGCGTAAACATAGGTTATTTGGTTACAGATTTGGTTTGAGGACGCGGTTCGAGACAGTTACTTATGGATCTGGTAACTTTGCAACCGGTAAGTGATGTTTATTTGTATAGTTGATGAATAATGATATATTATGCGGGTGACGAATGATAGTTAATTATGCGGGTGAAAATTTTATTTAATTATGCATGTGAGGAATGATGTTTTATTGTACGTAGTTGTAGAACGAAGTTAACTTACAATTGAATTTATTCTAAGGAATGTCTTGTACGTTTTGGGGAACGAGTTTTAACGGGTAATCGTACTTAACGATAAACGAGTCTTTTAGGCTTGTTGTGTCCTAGATACGAGTCGGTTTGGTTAATCGGCCTATGGTCTATAACGCATTGAGGGTTTGGTGTTTAGGTAATCTAATCCACATCGAAATGGATTACTTGTAGGGTTGTTGGTTGTAAGATAGGGGTGGAGTTGCAGGTCATTTTTAGTGTCGCGTTAGAATCATTCTACTTTAAATGGGAGTTAACATATTTTAATACAATGTTTGTGATTTTAAAACGATGGTGTTTTGGTTTTAAAATAAAACGTTTACAACGGTTTATAAAATGCGTTAACTTAAATTATTAGAAGTCACTCAGTATAGCTGACTTTTGCATGTATGTTAGATTTTTTTGCAGATGTCTGATTCTAGTCGATGTTACTCTTGGCTAGCGAATGGGATTACTCATAATATGGTGGAAGGCATTTGTGTGATTGGAGACTAAATAACATTTTGAGTTTTTAATAAATCAAATATTGTTTAAACTGAAACTTCCGCTACGTATTTTTAAGCTATGACTTATTATTAAACACTACAGTGTGATGTAACCCAACGGTAAGGAGCCGGATTGAGGGCCTTACATCAGCAATACATACACAATGTTAAAACTAGGGGTGTGCAAAAATCGAATTAACAAACCCATAATCGAATAAAAAATTGATGGCCTAGTTAATTATTTTTCTAAAAACCGAAAGTAACATGTCGGTTATGGTTATTTGTTGATGCAGATTTTGTGTCCGATGCTTGTCGAATAGATTAGTTTTATTTTACGGTCTATCGAACGTGTATAGACCCGCTCGTTTGAAGTGGTCAAATGAGAGGGTTATTCGGTTGACCGTGTGTGTTTGCAAGACAAGGGGTGTGACTATAAATAGAAAACCCTTGCCATTTGCAACACTTGGAAGTTTTAGGAGGTTTGAGACCTCACCGGGAGAGATCACCACTTGGTCTCTCCCCGGATGTGTACTCCTTTGGTATGGCTCGGTTAGCTTGTTAATCGGGCCGGCTTGTTATGTTATCTTACAAAATCAATACAAGCAAGTATTTCATCCGTCTCTAATCTTCCCGTCTATGAACATAATCATGAGAATCACGGTTTCGGTCACGAAACTCGGTCCTACAATTGGTATCAGAGCCATGGTGCCAGATTTAGTAAATCTAACCGTTTACTAAGTCACATGTGCTCTAGATCTGTGATTTTTATGGTTTTTGTTCAAGATCTAAAAATGGTGAAAATGGAGAAAATCCCAGATCTGACCCGAATGGATGGGTCTGACCTGAAACGAAAGATATACGAGGGTTATGTTTTAAGTTTTACACCATTATAATCAAGTTTTTATCATCAAAAATCACTTTTGAAGTGATTTTCGTCAAGATCTGCATAAGAACAGTCGCTGTGTTCTTGAGATGTTCTTGGCGGCTACTCCCGAAAGATGAAAAAGGTGAAAGGGTCGAAAGATACCACTCCCGAAAGATACCAGATATTTGTGGGAACCCTCAACAACTTCGAAAGATTATCCTCGAAGGATATCTTTCGACCTGATCCATCTTTCGAAAAGTCTGATCAGCTCGAAGGATATCTTTCGACCAATTCATCTTTCGAGCATCAATCGTCCAGCATATATCTTCTGTTTCGAAGGATTCAGATCGTCGTCCAGCATATATCTTCTGTTTCGCCAACAACATTGCATCTGAGTTTCGTCATTCACATTTAAAAAAAAAAAAAAAAACGAAATGATGCTGGTTTCGTCGACATACATCAACCTGATTCGATAAATGGTTGCTGTTGCTGGGTATCGAAGACAAAGAATCGGCTGAATATTGTTAATCGAAGTTCAGTTCCGCTCTGATCTGTTCAGATCTTCTTACATCAGCTTCGATTTGCTCAGATTTTTTATGTGATTTGAATGTTTGATTTGTGTATCGATGAGGTTAGAGTAGATACAGTTGCTGCTTGCTGGGTATCGAAAATGTGAAGAGGTTTGGGGTTTCATTAGAGAAAGTGCTGCTTGTTTGTATCGAAGATAAAGATGAATGTCGGCTGGACATGTGCTAGGTCTTTATTTGGGCTTTGCTAATCACATGTTATGGGCCAACAATTTAAAAAAAAAAAAAAAAAAAAACAAAGTGGGGCAACATAAAGTGGACCATGAAGTTAAGTGGGACGAATTGTTTGTTGGATTGTATTTTGGGCTTAACAGGTTATTAGTTCATCATAAGTCCTCATTGGCCCAAATTAAGTCTTCGTGGCCCACATGAGAGTTCATAGATATTGGGCTCACTTTCAGAGATTGGACTCGTGTCTACTCTGAGTTGCAAAGCGGGGGTCGGGTATTCGCGGAGTTGTTTTGAATCGCGGATCTAAATATCAAGGTCGATTTTGCACGGGTTTCGTAAGCGCGCGAAATGATGAAAACAAGAGATGATGAAAACTTGATTTTTGAAATATGTGGGGTAGTCACGGTTACCGATGCAAATGTCAAAAATGGTGACGCGACTATTATGGGCCAAAAACCAAAAACAAGAACGGTATGTTCACTTCCGCACGTCAATGTTTATGATTGTTATCGGTTATTCGTAAATGTTCGAAAGCATTTTGTTTATTGTCATATTCTCGCATTTGAAAACGAACGTATGAACCTAGAATGTCAATACCGGTCCTAACGAGTTCACAAAGTCTTTGGAGGGATACAAGTCGGATCCTACGGGGTACTAGGCGAAATTTCTTTATCAACTAGAATATGCAACGAAGAAATCTTTTTGTTTATTGTCATATTCTCGCATTTGGTAACGAATGAATGAACCTAGAATGTCAATACCGGTCCTAACGAGTTCACAAAGTCTTTGGAGGGATACAAGTCGGATCCTACGGGGTACTAGGGGACGTTCTTATTCAACTAGAATATGCAAAGAAGAAAGTCGTTTTCGTGATTTTTCGGAACCGAGAACATTCAATGAAGATTGACGACAGTTCCGCTTAGTGGAGGGAATTGGTGAACATTTGACGACAGTTTCTTTGAAGTGGAGAGAATCTGTTAAGGTTTAGAGATTTTACCAAAGAAATGGGGGGATAAAAATTTTTTCAAATGTTGAATTTCTTCGGTAAATTTCTAAACGCAATCACAGGTGGTAGAGTTTGTGATTTTCTGGTGATACAAACGGTTCGGCGTGGAATGTTTTGCACATACACATATTTGAGGATTTTAATTAATTCTCCAGCCAGCGTGAAGGGTTTTGCACGGAAAAATACAGGTTTCTAAAGTCTACAGTAGTTACAAAAGCGCTGTTCACTGAAGACCTGGGGAATCTTTATGAAAGCTGATAGTTCAAGACTGAAGACCTGCAGGATTCGGTTTTGGGTTTGATGTTTCTTTGGGATTTTACAGGGATCTGGGGGTAACTCAATTCGTTGAGTTTGCAAACGATGTACTTGGTCTAGCTGACTTCCTGAGTACTGATGCTGAAGATCCGTAGTGCATTACGTGGTCAACTTCACAAAGGCGAGACAATGAGATCTGGATGTAGTTCAACTAAGCATGCTGGTTGAGCTTGCAAGGGATACACTTGGTCTAGCTGACTTTCCTGAGTGTTGATGCTGAAGATTAAAGTGCATTACTTGGTCGATTCCACAAAGACGGTTTACAAAAGACAGTTCACCAGAAATCTCTATCAATGTAGTATGCTTGTATGAAACAGAGTTCTTATGACAAGATCAAGACTTGATGCAGTTTTTAAAAGAATGGAACCCTTATCAAATGCCGGTTGGAGTATTGGAAGATCAGCGGAAGATCGGTCAATTGAGGAAATTGCACAACACCCAACACGGATACGCGTACTTTAAGGGGGAAATATTATACAAGGAGCATCAAGATACTACTTACCTGGATCATCGGTCAAGGGGGAATTTGTTAACACAGAGAAGATGAATACTTGACTGAAGATCGATTGCAGTTGCATTTTCATCATTCGACAGCAACGGACAAGGGGGAATTTGTTGATGCAGATTTTGTGTCCGATGCTTGTCGAATAGATTAGTTTTATTTTACGGTCTATCGAACGTGTATAGACCCGCTCGTTTGAAGTGGTCAAATGAGAGGGTTATTCGGTTGACCGTGTGTGTTTGCAAGACAAGGGGTGTGACTATAAATAGAAAACCCTTGCCATTTGCAACACTTGGAAGTTTTAGGAGGTTTGAGACCTCACCGGGAGAGATCACCACTTGGTCTCTCCCCGGATGTGTACTCCTTTGGTATGGCTCGGTTAGCTTGTTAATCGGGCCGGCTTGTTATGTTATCTTACAAAATCAATACAAGCAAGTATTTCATCCGTCTCTAATCTTCCCGTCTATGAACATAATCATGAGAATCACGGTTTCGGTCACGAAACTCGGTCCTACATTATTAATGTTTCTATACTCGCCATAATCGAACTGAACTGACATGTAGTAAAATATTTGTCGGATTTTGAACGTTTCATATTTTTTCAATATTTGATGTTTTTAGTTATGAAATATCTTTTATTACATTTTGATCAAATTTCCAACCCACATGGCATTTCATTCGTACGTTTTTCTACTTACCATAGTATCGGGTCACAGAAATTGGCTTCAAACTTGCAACATATGTTTTCTTCTACGACTTGTGTCTAAACTTTATATAATTAAAGATTAAAAAAAATGAAACATAAATTATTAGCTCTAGTTATAACAAAATTTTAAAGGTGGTAACCTTGAGAACATGGTAACAAGAATGGTGCTATGCCATGTTATTCCAAATAACAATAATACACATACAATATAAAGTTCGATGATGTCGACTTATAATACAAGAAGACACAGAAGTGACCTTATTCCAAATAACAATAAAACACAACTAAACCATGGATCATGGCCTTATTACACCACATTGACCATTCCTCGAGCATTAGGAACCAAACCATCCAACTAGATGGATATGCTGTTTGGAACACCTCTCCCGGTCACACCCTTTTCAGAATACGGTTTGAGAAGTTGATACGGAACCAACCCTGCACCACTACGATTCTTCAAATTGGGATCCGTGTTCCTTGAGTCTATGATTGCTTCCAACTCATTAAGCCTTCCACGGAACTCCTCAAAGGCTGCTTTTATAGCAGGCTCCGCCTCCCATGCCGCCTCACTATTTCCACCGATATATTCTTCATCTGGTGAATGACTTGATAAAACATCCAAAATCGCCATCACTTTTGTAGCTTGGATTTGGGATGGGAAGCATTTCAATAAAGCATCCTCGGGTCGCTTTATAAATGACTGCCATTCTTCGTCTGTGGGGTCTTCGTTGGGCATTTTGGTTCTGGAAATTGACGGCCTGTTAGGGAAATAACCCGCGAAATCATATTGACCGAAGTTGACTGCTGAATGCTGACCAGAGGTCACCCACAAGATGGTTGAAACAATTCCAATCAAATCATCTTGGGTTTTGAGTTGTGGCCACCATTGTTCATCTTTCTTATCTCCATGACCAACTGTACGGATTTCATTCCACCATGCTTGAAGTTCTTCATCAGATTCCACTAAATTAGCTTGTGGGTAATAGTGGTTGACATAAGAAGTTGCCCATTGTTTAATGGCATCATAAATGAGTAAACCATCATTTGCATATGGGTAATCCTCGATTGTTAGTTTTACACCATGTGGTGCGGTTGGATCTTCAACCGCCATACCCCTAAATAATACCATACAAAGAAATTAGTTTGATCAAATGGATACTTTCTTTCATTATTATTGTTTTCTATGCAAAAAAGAATACCTGCTAATTAGGTCGGCCGGAAGCGCTTCATGATCAAAACGCCATTGCTGATCATATGCATCAGAGGAAATTTGCATACAATATTTTCCAGGAGAAAATGTTGACTCTATGATACCCATGGCATTGACGAGTAAAAGTCTAGCTAGAGAATTAATTTGCATAGTGTAACGGAAATGAGGGAGTAGAAATCGTCGAATTGGATGCATTTGACTGAGTTGGCGATTGGTAGCAATAATGTAAGGTTCGGTAGCACAATGTGTTCTTAGCCTGCATTGTCGAAAAACTAATAAATTGATTAACTTAGAAACACAAAGACACAAACATGTAAATCGTTAAAGGAAAAAAGCGAACCAACCAATGGCTAACAAGTTGGTGATAGCTAGAATCATGGGCAAGGACATGAGCCTTGGCTAGCTTCCAAAGCCATGCACCTGTAGCATCCCAAGCAGGTGTGTAGACATGCTTCCACTGTGGTTTCCCATCAACTGGTGGGCGAGTCAGCTCAATGGCTAGTGGCCTTAATGTTCCAGCAGGAGTAAGGAACATTAAAGTTCTTGAACCATACAAAGTTCTCCCTTCAGCCTCCGTTTTGTTAACATAAGGCAAGAGCAGATCATGATAATCCAGCATAAACAGCTTCTTTTGTGCTAAAGCCTGCAAGAACATAATTGGTTTTCTAATATTAATATAACATCTAAATCATAACGGGCCGAACAAAAGACATCAGGCACTTAAAAAAGTAATCAGTTTTCTGTTTTTCATTACCTCCTCAAGAGTCATGAAACCTTTAATCTCTTCCTCTACAATCTCTTTTGTAATTGCTGACTCAGCTGGTCCATAGATTTCAGGGTCCAGTTTACTCATCAATGGCCATTCCTAGATATAAAGTATAAACACATGTCATAATCATTTACACAACATCTTATCTATGACTATACAATTGTTAGGGTCTAGTTAAGATGTTATTTATCCTATAACAAAACTTTTTCCTATACACATACCGTAACCAATTGTATGCGACAAGGATTAATACCAGCAAGCATTTGCCGGCAAAACTCTTCGTCACGGAACCATGAGAATGTGTCTCCTGCAGTTAGTCATTAGCATTAACACACAATGAACTTAACCATTAAACCAAATACAAAAATGATGAATGCTTACTATCAATGGTTTCAGGAGTCTCAAACTTGATAACAGTATTTGCGGCATCAGTAGCTCCTTTGACAAGTCTAGGTAAAGCACTTAGAATTCCATTGTCAGGAGAAGGAACATTAACACCTTCATTATAAAGCAAATCTATGGATGTGAATAATGGAAACCCCTTGTCTTTGTCTGTTACAATTGAGTCTAGATTTGGTACAACTCCATGAAGCACAGAGTATAAAGTTTTTGCTCCAAAGTTCACACTCTTTATCTCTGAAAAATCTTCATCCGCAGGTACATAAAAAGGGAGCGTAGTTCTGCTTTCCGTTAACGGATCTATTAATTTTCAGTAAAACTCTAATCATAATTCGATAATCGCTCATCTCATAAAAAATATATAAAATATTACTCGAATGACTAATTCAAAATTTTATCAAGTTCTATATTTAATCAGAAAAATTTTCTACCAAATTTGTTGTTTACTCAATTTTTATTTTCATCCTAAGAGAAATTACTAGAAAAAACTAATTCAAAAAATTTTGTTGAATGTCATTAAATTCCTATTTTAATCAGCAAAATTCTAAATCTAATTTGATGTTCACTCATCTCTGATTAAAAAAATATAAATGATTTTTGTTTCATCCTCAAACAAATTACTTGAATACCTAATTCAACAGATTATGTTGATATCATTATATTCTTCTTCTAATCGGAAAAATTCAAAACCTAAAACAAATTACTCAAATAACTAAGGGGTGTTTGGAATTGCTTATTTTAGTGACTTATTAGCTTATTAACTTTTTGAAAAGTTAAAAAGTGTTTAGGTGAAACTATTTTGTGAGTGGAAAAGTCAATAAATTACTAACATTGTGACTTATTAACTTTTTCAAAAAGTTATAAGTTGTTTTGAAAAGCTAAGCCAAACATGACCTAATTAACACTCAAAACAACACCTAACATTTTGCAATTTATTGAAATTCAGTAAGTTCATATATTATAATCTTCAATTGTACCTTTAGAGGACATTTTGCGACCAGTACGACACCGCCTAGGGTACGGATGTGTCTCGCCGCCGAGCACCGGCCGTGCTAGATCTAAGCTTTGATCCGGATCTCCGAGATCGTTGTACACATCATAATCATAGATCCGCTCGAATGATTTACGTTCTCCTTTGCCGTTTCCTCGAAGCGATTCCATATCTTTCTCTCGTAACGGCTTCAGTGCCGTCGGCGTCTCCAATGGTAGATACGACTGTAAAAACGAATGGAATAATCATAACTAAATGTCTAGATATAGTACTTTCTTCCTCCACCGGTCGCCGGAGCTGCCATAGGTCCACGACGGCTTACGGCGAAATAAAATAACAATGTCATGGTGGTATATTTGAAAGTCAGAGAAAACTTATTGGTTCAGTTTGTTACAACATCTAAACTCATTGTAACCATAAAAATAATACCTGCACCGGGTTCGGAACCTAAATAAAATAACCTACCGAAAGTTAGAAAAACATTACGTTAAGTAAAAAAAGTAAAAATAAATGACAAAAAATAAGTAAAAGGAAAAATACCAAACAATAATTATGAAAAAGTCTAAAGGAAAAAAACTAAAAGTTAAGTGTTTAAATATGAATTATAATAAGGAAAAAAACTAAAAGTTAAGTGTTTAAATATGAATTATAATAATGTGTAAAGGTAAATAATGAAAATTAATAAAATAAAAACTTATTAAAGTTGAGGAGCTAAATATGTCATTACCAGTGTTAAGAGGCCAATAATAGATGATGTTGAAAAAATTAGAGAAATATATGGTTCTCAAATTACCATCACATGTTAGGTGTAAAAATAAATAAGATGAGATTGAACCTTGTCAGTGAAAAATATTCTTTTCTCAGGGTTATCGTATTTGGAGTGAACCCATGACTCGCATGTGAAGGTAACACCGTTGTTAAGGACAATGTTCTTGAAAAACATCTTCTTGCTATACTCGTTTTCTACCAACACAGCTCCTATCTCCCCAAAATCTTCAGGGACGTCAAAGTCGCATTTGTATGTGTACACGCTAATGTCCAAATCCAATGCGTTGTATCTTGCGTAAGCCTTCACTGTCTTTTGGTTTCCTTTTGCTGTATCAAGTGAATTAAAAGTTTACACCTTCAGACACGAACATAGGTTGATATTTAGCTAGCCTAATCTTAGGTTGATATTTAAACTTTAACATTTTTATAATAAATTTTTAATTAACTGTTATTGTGTTCCTATGTTTCTAAATTGAAGAGTTGTGATTCTCATTTTCTTTTCTCTTTTGCTTTTTATGATCACACATATTTAAAATTACAAAAATAAAATCAAGTCTAACCTATTCAAGTCGTGTATACACAGGATTCAAACATAGTATTATTAATCACTATTAATCTAATTCTACTTAAACCACATATCAATAATATATTAATATATTAAAAATGTCATGTATATAAAACATCTATATATATTATTAATAGAATTAATTACATGTTAGTACATGTGGTTTACTTATTTTGTGATTTTGATACCTATTTTTTAGAAATTACACAATTGGTACCAACTTTTACAAATTATTTCACCATTTTCTATACCTGACTTTTTACGTGGTCTGTACGTGACTTTTTCAGAGTCAAAGTTAGAGATAAACGTAAACTGTTAATTGTTGATAAATATGGTAATCGTCGGAGTAAGGACAACCAATGCGGTTTACAAAGAAGTTGTTGGAGATTTTTAATTTGTATTAATAGATTTGAAATTATAAATGTACCATTTATTTGTAATTTTTATAATTACATATAATATAATATTTTATTATTTATTATAAATGTTTTTTATTGCATCATTTTTTATACTCAACTCGTGTAATACACGGGTCTATAACCTAATTATTAATAAATTAAAGGAGAAAGTGTCACGTATCATTAATTGGAATCATTTATTAGAATTTAGATATCAAGTTATCCACCTTTTAATGTTTGATATGTTTGCAAGATAAATTGAATGTTATAAGCGTAATTAATTAGTTAATTAATTATTTAATCGACGTAAACATGTTAACCTTAAAGATGTCATTTATTTTTGTTCTTTATCAAATGTTTTGACAAACATATAAATTTATGGTAATATAGTAAGGTTACTTAAAGAAAACAAGTATACTTACAATCAAGGTCATTAGAAACGAGCTCCAACAAAAATGACAACCCAAGAAGATCAGAAACACCATCAACAATACCACCAACGCCTACACCAGCAATGGCGGAGCTAATGGTTGGTTGGACGGTGATGACACACTTGACAGTGGTCTCCTTGGTAAGAAAGGGGATTGATATGGCCTTAATGTTACCCGCAGTTGAGGTGGATCGTGCACGGGTAGCATTGGATTTCTTGGTGAACGTGTGTTGGCGAAGGTTGGCGGGGGAGTAGGCGTTGGAGGAGGAATGGTTGGTGGTGTCACCATGGACAAAGGCTTTGCGGATTGGTAGTAGGTTGTTAAGAGGGTGAGAATGGTTGATTTGAGAATTCAACATGGTTTTCTTTAGTCACTCTACTCTCACTCTTGTTTGGTGTGATCTGGAAGCTGAAAAAAATACCTCTATTTATAGAGAGGAAATGTGCTATATTTTAAGGTTTTTATTTGATGGGAAAAAATCGGATAAGAATGATACATTTTCTCATTGATTTCACGTGTTATGAATTATTGTTAAGGGTTGCATTAATAATTTACAATCTACGGCTAGAATGCATTTGATTGTGGGTTGGAAAAAGTACATAGTACTATAAACGTAGAAGTATTGTCGCTTATAATCTATACTATATAATAAAAGAAACCTATTTTGAGACACTTGTCATTCTCTCATTTAATTGATTAAAATTATTAATAATACTAATAATAATAATATTTAATCTAATCTAATCTAATACAAATAATAATAATATTTAATCTAATCTAATACAAATTCTTATTATTAATTCAATAACCTAAACAAAAACTAAAACTTCAATAGAATATTAAATCCTAGCTAAACAAGTTTCGAAATTAATAATAATATTAATATGTTAGACTAAATCGTTTTCAGAGTTAATTATAGTCAAAATAAGTGGTGTAGAGTAGCCAATTGTGGCTCCAACTATAAAAGCGGAAAAACTATATTATCTTTCATTCACATCACTTTTTGATAACTGTTAACTTTCGTGTAATTGTTTATTTAAGCGGAAAAAAAGACAATTGAGATACTCCGTAGAGAGCCATGTGTCCCTAAATATTTTCTTACATAGACGGAAGTTAAGACTTTTCTTACATAGACGGAAGTTTCACTGTTTTGGGACACTTGTCATTCTCTCATTTAGTTGATTAAAATTATTAATAATACTAATAATAATAATAATATTTAATCTAATCTAATACAAATTATTATTTGTTAAACAATATTACATTTATTCAACCCGTATAATACACGTGGTTTTAAAGATATAACTTTTTTATTTGGTATATAAAATTATATTTATTCAACCCGTACAATATGGTTCTTATATATATAACTTTTATTATTTAATATATAAAATTATATTTATTCAACCCGTATTTATCTTTCATTCACATAACTTTTTGATAACTGTTAACTTTCGTGTAATTGTTTATTTAAGCGGAAAAAGACAATTGAGATACCCCGTAGAGAGCCATGTGTCCCGAAATATTTTCTTACATAGACGGAAGTTAAGACTTTTCTTACATAGGCGAAAGTTTCACTGTTTTGAGACACTTGTCATTCTCTCATTTAATTGATTAAAATTATTAATAATACTAATAATAATAATAATATTTAATCTAATCTAATACAAATAATAATAATATTTAATCTAATCTAATACAAATTCTTATTATTAATTCAATAACCTAAACTAAAACTTCAATAGAATCTTAAATACTAGCTAAACAAGTTTCGAAATTAATAATTATATTAATATGTTAGACTAAATCGTTTTTAGAGTTAATTACAGTCAAAATAAGTGGTGTAGAGTAGCCAATTGTGGCTCCAACTATAAATAAAAGCGGAAAAACTATATTATCTTTCATTCACATCACTTTTTGATAACTGTTAACTTTCGTGTAATTGTTTATTTAAGCGGAAAAAGACAATTGAGATACCCCGTAGAGAGCCATGTGTCCCTAAATATTTTCTTTTATTATATAGTATAGATATAGATTATTATCAATAATATTAATAATAGGTTTAGAATCAAATACAAAGATTCAAAAAATAAGAAGTCGTACAAAGGGTATCAAATAGACTCTGATTGACCTCATTCAACCGACATTAGAGTCGTCTTATCAAACTCTACGACATTAATTAATATGTACGAGTTGATGGGTTACATTTATATTAACTCATTTATGTCAATATGGTATGTAAATGTCTCTGTCTTTGTTTTGCATTTACAGGAAATATGTATACTATATAGTTTAAATTGTTCAACCCGTGTAACACACGGGGAACTAACCTAGTTATTAAATTATAATATAAAATCACAATATATGTAATGTTCTCATGTTATAATCTTGAAGTATTAATGGTATTTATTTTAACGTTATTTCGGTTTGAGTTTAAGTATCTCGGTCTTTGTACTTGAATCTCTCAAACCTTGGCTTTGATACTTAGGACTGTAAACGAGCCGAGTCGAGCCGAGCTAGACCCAGCTTGAGCTCGGCTCGAACTCGATTCGAGCTGGCTCGGCTCGAGCTCGAATTTCAAAATTGAGCTGAGATTTGAGGCTCGAGCTCGACTCGATTAGAATTCGAGCTAGCTCGGCTCGGCTCGGCTCGATCTAGCTCGAACTAACAAAAATCCGCAAAATTTACTACTTAAAAAAGCCCTTAAAAATGAATTTCTTCATAGACTATGGGCCATAATTGCCATTTAATTTAACCATATGGCTAAATACGCAAGTGTATAAATAGTTAATTCACTTTGTACATTATATTTACCTTCTTTAGCTCACGAGCCGAGCCAAACCAAGCTCGAGCTCGGCTCGGTTTGTGTATAAATAGTTAATTCACTTTGTACATTATATTTACCTTCTTTTATAGGGGAAATACTCCCTTAGTTTTTGTTTTCTAAGCGATGTGGGACAAAAAAATGAAGGATGAAAACCCTATCGAGCCGGCTCACGAGCCGAGCCAAACCAAGCTCGAGCTCGGCTCGTTTACAAACCGAGCCGAGCTGGCTCGTTAATAACCAAGCCAGTTTCGAGCCGAGCTTTCTTCTAGCTTTTTTCGAGCGAGCTGCGAGCCACGAGTTTTTTGAACACCCCTACTGATACTAACTTGTAACGCCTATTCATTCACGGGTTTAAAAACGCATATTATAGACGTACTAACATTTAACAAAAGCTATTGCCATCCATTAACATGTAGAAATCCAACATTTACAATAAAAACCTGCTTACTTAAAGTTTACTAGTAGATAGCATACTAACATAATAAGTTTCAAACACAATTTACAAACGTACGATTAAACTTAAACATAACTGCAAAATGTTTTGACCCGTTTAAAATGAAAATGCGGAAACATGATATGCGGGTGATGTGTTCATTCCAAGCTTGGCGCCACCTAACACGACGATCTACCTACGGCCATACCAAACAAATTAGTTACATCATAATGAACTAACATAGAATTCGAACCTTCCATAGAACGTGATAATAATCCTTTCATTTACATTCATTCAATCATACTTTCTAGCGGGTCTTGATGTCGAATTCCTTTGATCTTCTATATACGGTTCGACACTAATTCCCAATTCATACATATGTCATTCTTACTAGTTCGACCCGTATGCACGAATCAAACTTCCACATATTTTCATTTAACAAAATACAAACTTATATTCTTAACATAAAAATGCAACATAAACATTATAACAACTAATATTTGTAAGTATAAGAACTTACCTTGTCGTGTTTCACTTGCGATCCGGAATGGCTTGTTTCTTCTTCCTTTACTTCTACGATTCATAACCGACATACTTTAATTTTATACCTTCATTTCCATTCCATTCTTAACATAATCGAGTTAACAACTGCCATTTCCAAATACTAATCATTTAACATAATATTCACTTGGGATCACTTTTGTCATTTAAACTTCTTCATTCAAGCATTTTAACAAACACTTGGTGTGCGTACCAATAACAAGGCATAACATGGAATATCATAGTCAAACAAATTCACATAATCTTCATCTCATATCAAATTATCTAACAAATGCTCTACTACATACGCATTTTCACATTAACATTTCATGAATTTGCACCTACAAGATTATCATACTTCACCATACTACTATTATAAGTGGGTTTCACATTGAACCATCAAGATAATCAAAATTCAAGCATAATTCATCTTTTAGATAATGATCCTATCAAATGTTCATACTCAATTTCAATGTTTGATCATAACCCACTTATTAAAAACCTCAAATCATAAAATTCAACTTACCTCTTGTTAGATTAGCTTAGATGAACGAATTTACGTGTTCATGCAGTGAATTTGGCCAAGATTCACCTTTCAATTTTCTTGATTTTATGAAGGAAGGGTTTTCTTCCTCCGTGTCTTGTTCCAGGCGACACACTCACACACTGATGTGTGCGTGAAGTGTTTTTATTTGATTTTATAAAATTAACTTTCCAATCTTTCATATTTAACCCCCCAAGTATAGCTACTTAATTTAAATGGGTAAAACCTATTCTTAAGTTAAGCTTTTGGTTTACATATCAATTAGGTTCATCCTCCTAGATGTTACTTGTAACACATTCTTAACAATTATTAATATTCATATATATTTTTATATCATAGACACATTCAAGACAAAATGTACCTAATTAAATTTTGGGGTATTTCACAAACAAGTGCGGAATCCAAGTTTGTATACAAACCAAGCAAGAACACAATCAATACTAGAAAGATATCATTTCAAAACATTCACTTGTATTGATTTGAGCAGAGTAACATTACAAAGTTCACAAAATGCTCTCCTACTCTCTGAGTGTGCTCTCTATTGAATCAAAGGGTATCTGCTGGTATTTATAGCACATACCAGCAGACTTACATCGGTATAAGACACATCCTATCGAAATACAACGAAATAGACCAAGGACATCGATATACCTTCATTTGTTTCGATATAGACTATTTCGATAAGTCTATATCGATATGTATGGACAAAAACAGAAGACCACATGCTTCTGTATCGATCCTTTCTATTTCGATACATTATTTCTATCTTGATGTCAATCCTATATCGAAATAAGAACTTATCACTTAACATGTCTAACTGTTGTTAATCTGTGATAGGAGGATGTCACAGATTACACAACTTACAATCATACAAACGAAATAAGCAAAACGTAAACATTACGAGTTCAAAATCGACGTAAAAATAGATAAACACAAACACAAGCTACAGACACAAAATGCACCAACAAATCCCCCATTGGTTCCTGCTTGGTCGTCGATCTTCCATGCTTCTACCATTCTTATGAGTATCCGACCATTTGCTTCCCGAATTAACGCCATAATAGTGACAGATACGAACTATCCATTGAAACTTCATCGCTTGTCGTGTGTCCTCATCGTAGTGATAAATCTCGATGTGGAATAGCCTTGCAATATCTTTCTTCGACATATTCACGATCCACATACTGTCGAAGATATGAAAATTTGGCGTGTCATCTTTGAAAACTATCATAGCTTCAGTTGTACCCGAATGATAACACCACAAAAGCATGTTTCCCGAAAAATCATGTGGCATCATCAACAATGGAATCATTGTCATCCCATCCGGTGCCTTGTACTTGAGACGGTAGCGGCCAGTGTTTGTTTATGGATCGAAAGTAAATCGTATCTGAATACGTTCAGGGATGTGCTGATAATGGAGAACGATTGAGGATGTTATGCTAATTATATAGTGTAGTACTGATTGTATATCTTTTTGTGGTGGTTTTTGCAGGTTGGTTCGATCATGGAGAGTTACCGGATCATGGATATGTTAAAAAATTCAAACTTTAATTTGAATATACTTGCATGGATTTAGTGATATTTTAATAATTATTTTTAATTAGTTATATATAAATAAGGTCAAAATGTCTAAATTACCCCTAAACTAATTTTTTAATAAGGAACAATTATCAATTATGTGTTGGTTCTTACAGTTCTTACAAACATAAGTGTTTGTATTTGATCTCATTCCTGACATACATATCAATAACCATTCCTTTTGCAAACCGTTCAAATCCTTTTTTTATAAGTTCAGAAAAACAAATGTAGGAGAAGAAAGCCATGCGAATGAAACAATTCAATAACACGTGAAGTGATGTCGTCCTTTGATTGCAAGTGACAATGGGCAAAGCTGCAAACACGTTCAAGCCCAGTATAGAATCGTTCTTCAAAATCTATACAATTGCCATTCCATGGTTATTATTATTATTTTTTATACCATGTTGACAGTTATTTTTCTTTTTGAATCATTAACAAAACAAGACAATTCATGGTGAACAAATGAAATAGTTTCCTTCATTTCAAGCGTTATGTGGTCATTGGCGGATCTAGAAAATACTTATAGGGGCAACGTCTCAAAAAATTTCCTATAGGGGCAGCGAATCAAAAAAGCGTCATTTTTTTTACACTGCAGCGGAAGCGTCAAGGGGCAGCGGGGGCTACCCCTTATTACATGGTATATATATCCACTCGTGTATGTGGTCTCGAAACATGTATTTGATTTTAGTAGATGTGATACTATTATTGTTACAACCCCATCACCGCCGCTCTGGTCCATCGCTACGGCTTTGATCATGAAAAGAGAAAGAAAAAAAAAATAATAATAAGCATCACTCCATCGCGAATATCTCTATAAGGTTGGTACAGGTGGGTTTAATATTCTTCTTTTTAGTAGTTTCATTGATTGAATATTGAATATTGTTTTTTCATAGCATAATAAGATAAATATGTTTACCTCATAATTATCCTAGGGGATTGTACTCTCCTTCTTATAGTAATCAATACTCAACTCACTAACCCGGTTTAAACAAATAATAAAAACAATTTTGATTAAAAATGATTTTTTTAGAAATGATATGGTGTTGACACGTGACTTTCTTTGGAGTCGTTTATTATGCCGGTGTACTACATTTACTTTATTTACAAATCAAATTTTTTAAAATTTTAAAATTTTGGAAGGAGGAGGTATTATAAAAAAAATGTGTAACAAAAATGACTGAATAATAATAAATTTATTGATGTATATACATCTATATTTTAGATAATTTTGTATTGTATAAACGCATATAGATGTGCGCATATTGCATATGTTATTGGATAACTTGAATGCTTGATATGAACACAGTAGTAGGATCAAATGCAAACCATATTTCGTATACAAACTGTAAGAACCATTTAAAAATTGTCATGTGACATCTAACCAATTATAGAAAAATAATAAAATAATAACCTAAATAATATCAATTATCTTGAATTCCTTATAATTATGCTAACAAACAATTAATTCTTTATTTTGATCTTCCTTTTGTTTTCAATGTCCTAATAAAGAAAAGTGTTGATATCATTTCACATATGTGCTAAAATCAATTATCTTGATTAATTTTCATGTGCTAATATAATTTAAATGTGCTACTTTTATGTATGTATTGTTTTAGTATATGCTAATTTAACTTTTTTTAAGTCCTAGGATGTGTTCTTACGGTTTGTAGGATAAATATGGTTTGTACCGGAACCAACCCTTATGAACACATATAGATATGCGCATTTATTGTATTTATTATAGGATTTTTTTTTTTGACATGAAGATAAATGACTTACATTGAAAATTATTTTTTGGGTCATTGGATAAATGTAACAAACGAACTAATACCGATCGAAAGTCCATCATAAAACACGGGGAATACAACTAGTTATCTTTTATGATTGCTGATATATATACACAAATCGTTCTGATGGTTCTCACCCTTTATAGGGTTTTATCCATTTTTAAAATAACTCATCTATATATACACGAGCATCATATAATAGGGGTTAGATCAAATAAAAAGTTTATTTTGCATAAGTAGAATGAGAAGGAATCTTAACCATTTATTTTTCAAATCAATGGTTAAGATGAAAGTGTAAGAAAAAGGAGGAGTGCAAGGGTATCTTGGGAAAATCCTATTTATAGACTTTCTCTTTCTACATGCAAGGCACATCAATATTTCACCCCCATTTTTTAAACGTTCATAACTTTTTATACGACATTATTTTTTCATAAAACATTCACCGTAAAATCGAGTGTTTTTTATCTTTAATTTGAGTACCATATTGCTATATAGAATATGAAGACTAAAAAAACCACTAAAATGTGTTGTATTTTTATGTTGTATAACATTTTTTGTGCTGGATTTTTTTACTATATTTTTGTGCTAAATTTTGTCTTAATTTTTTTTCTCAATTTTTTGTGCTGGATTTTTTGTACTACATATGCTGAATTTTTTCGTGCTATAATTTTTTGTACTAGATTTTTTGTGCTATTTTTTTTTGTACTACATTTTTTGTGCTAAATTTTTTTGTGCTAGATTTTTTTTTACTATATTTTTGTGTTGTATTTAAAAAAAAAATAGGGTGACACATGGGATTTTCACTCCTATTTATAAGGACCAAAATGCCCTTCATTCGTATTTATTATGAGTGTCACATGTCATCATCACATTCCGTCTTAGGCTATTAGGCAAAAATCCACTTTTTAGTGGATCCGTCCCCTCATATAATAAACACATTCATTAGCTAATGACTATTATAATAATACCATTACCAAGATTATTTGACGTGTAATAATATTTAAATGGGGTCCTCTATTTACACACCTCTATAATTTTATTTTCGCATCCCTATTAGTATACGGGACGTATAGACTTATAAGGGCCGTATAGAATGTTTATGCACGGAATTTAATGTGGTGGAATGTTTTTTTTTTGTTTTATATGTATACGAGGCGTATAGTTATATACGGCCCGTATTCAGTAATATACATAATTTTCTTTCACACGTTTGATGAGGTTTTTTAGTTTTGAAATTTGTATACGGGCCGTATAATGTTATACGACCCGTATAGCCAGTATACAAAAATTAATTTTCTGGTGCAATCAGGAAACCGTTTAATAAATTTAATAAATTTTTAAATAGTGTTGTATATATCGGATTATGTTACGAATTTGTAGTTAAACGAATTTATAATATTTAATAAGTTTACGGGCCGTATAATGTTATACGACCCGTATAGAAAAGTTAATTTTTTGGTGCAAACGGGAAACCATTTAATAAGTTTAATAAATTTTTAAATAGTGTTGTATATATCGGATTATGTTACGAGTTTGTAGTTAAACGTATTTATAATGTTTAAAAAGTTTCCACTTTGTAAAACGATAAATATGTGATATGATTATGATAAATTACAACAACAATTATTAAACAAACAACTTAACATCTAAACATAAGATTAATATTTACTATGTTTTACGTCTAAAACAAACAAAAAGATAAAGTTTTACAATGTTTCAAACGTAAAATAACAAAAAAAAATACAATAAGCAGCTACGGCGGTGGTGGTGGTGGTGGTGTAGCGCCAGCTCGTGGAGGTAGGGGCGCGCCAGAATGTATAGCCACAATCGCCTCGACCATCCACTGTACATCCCCCCTGACTGCAGCTACATCCGACTCGACCTGAGCGAATCTCGACTCGACCTGAATTAGTCTCTCCTCCACCCCCGGTGGAGGCATCACACGCTGTGTCACGCTCCGTAGAACATACGGGCGATCACCTTGTACATCCTCCGCAGCTATCTATGATCAATCGACGGTATGATCGACCCCCTCATGTACCCCGCCTCCCTCTCCGTCGCCTCCCTCTCCGTCGCCTCCCTCCCCTCGCCTCCCTCCCCTCGCTTCCCTCCCCATCGCCTCCCTCTCCCTGAGCCCCACCATACGCCCAAACCAGCCCCTGTCCCTCGTGAACCAAACCCATTGATTGGGCTGTGCCCCTCCCAAGCTTGTCAAGCTGAAGTGTTAGGGTCATATCCTTTGCCACCTGCGGGGACAAGAGACGAGGGAAATGCTTCGCCAGACGGGTGAAGAAGCCCCCACAGCTGATGTGGGAAGCGGTACGCTTAAAAGCGTACTCGGCGAAATATGCGGCCAACCTGTACGCCAAGTTCCCCCCCCCCCCCCGGCCGGTAAGTAAGTCGTGCAAGTATAATAGGTCACTTTGGGTGACCCATTCCCTACTATCATGACGATCGGCGATCGTCAAGGCGATACACCGATGTAGGTATCGGTGTAACGGGTCATAAAGGCAAGTCGCCCGTGCCTTCGGGGATCGCGAAGTCGGTGTCACGAACTCCCCGGACCCAATAGTGTCCCACCAAGGCCACAACACGTCACTGGATGTGCTTATGTGCGCATCAAAAAATGTCTGGGACACTGAGTACTCCTGTGAGTACAGCCCCAAGGCAACGGCGAACTCAGGAAGTGTCATCCTCTGAGTATTACCGCAAATAGTAAAAGCTACGGCGGGTGTCATCAAAAAATGCTGTAAACCCCCACCCCGGGTGTCCACAAATGAAAACGTACATAAAAACTCTAAAGTAATCTCCCTGTGGGCTCGCTCTGCGGTGGCATCAAATAAGTGGTCCCACGAGGAGTTAACTGGCATGAACTCCCGGACCCGACCGATCGATCCAATATCGGTCAAAAACTGAATATCAATGGTCCGAAGAGCATCCAGCTCCATCTCTCGTAACCTGCCCAAAACCCTATAGGCAGCCGTACCTCAGGGGATCACTTTAATAGATTGCCCCGTCTCGGTAAAATCGTGCACAATCTCCTCCTCCTGTCCACGTCCCCGTTCGCGTCCACGTCCACGTCTCCGACCCTGACCCTGACCTCAACCTCTACAGGCCGCAGCAGCTGCTGATAACTCATCCATATCGTCTGTAAAATAACAATTACAACTTAGCAATCACTATACGATTAGCGTTAACGTATTATACGACTACTGTTCTTGTATATGAACGTATTGTACATCTCATATACGCTCTGAACACATCAAGTATAGGTTTCGTATACTCACGTGTTATATATCTCGTACACGATCTGTAAACATAAAGTATATGTATCGTACGCGCAAGTATTATATGCACGTCTATGCTACGTACACCTCAGATATATGTTTCCTATACGCACGTATTATACGTCCCAGATACGCTAAAAACCTAACAAATTGGGAATAAAATATAAGTTTATATGGTCGTATACAATGTTTACGATCGTATACAATTTGAATATTCAACCGTTATACGATCGTATACATTGTATACGACCGTATACGCTTTAAATATTCTATCTTTATACGATCGTATAAATTGTATACGACCGTATACACTTGAATATTCAGTTTCAATTTTTTTTCAAATTCAATCATACAATGTTAATCGTTACGCCTATATACGCTATTCGATCCTTTACTATACAAGACCATAATCTAACATGTTTCAGAATTTTAAAGTATACTATATGAAAACGTACCGTATAGGAAGAACGAGAAGAAAACGTCACAAACGCCAAATAATGCTATCCAAGAACGATCCGAGAGAAAATCGAGAGAATTTTAAGAGAATGTTGAGGTCGTATGGTGGAAATGAGGTCATATGAAATGTTATACGACCTTTTTTTGTGTATACGGGTCGTATACATGTATACGGCCCGTATACGATCATTTATTATTGTTTTAATTCAGTCGTATACTCCATATACGATCCCTGTTTTCGTCATGTATACGAGGCGTATACATTTATACAACCCGTATACAATTGAGTATTTTTCTTTTTTCTTAAATTACTATATGCGGAAGTGACGAAGATACAGTCGGTATGTGTTAACGCTGATTCGTTTTAAACGTTTTTTCAAGTTCAATTTCAACAAGTTGCCAAAACATTTATATAACGTGTATGTTCATCATTACAAATTGTCAAAACATGAAATAACATTTTAAACATTTTTTCAAGTTCAATTTCAACAAGTTGCCAAAACATTTATATAACGTGTATGTTCATCATTACAAATTGTCAAAACATGAAATAACATTTTAAATTCACATTCAACGTAAATCCATGTATTATGTGGTCTTGTATTCATCAACGATCTTATTGTATTGGTCAATATGTTCCTGATAATAGTAATACTAACTTTCTGCTAGCGTATTCCGTGTCGGTTGTCGCCAGTATCCTGATGGGGTTGGCATTAGATATTCCCCTTCTAATCTGACGTCAACAAAATGGTTAGTGTTTACATGTACAAGCGCGACCGTTTGATGAGGAATACTATCTTCGACTGTTCTGAACATGGGAAAAAATGAAACACAACCACTGTCAGTTAATAAGAGACAGATGACATTCCACCGGTTTGCTATCAAAAGCCCCCTGAAAGGCATTTGTAGTCACTTATCGCGAAGTGCTGCGCCTATAACAGACCAATCTAATGACTGCAGAACATCTTGAAACTCAGGTTCATTTATCGTTTTCCATAGTTCGTAGTACCGGTTGCTCTCATCCACAAGCTCCTGTCGTATTGACGGCCACCGCCCCTTATGAAGCGATAATATAACAACTCTAAACCGACACCCTTATAAATTTTCCGACACCCTAATATATTTTAAAATATCCCAATATGTCCAAAAATACACCCCATACGTGAAAACGGGCCCCGAATACCTTAAATATTATTAAATTAAATTAAAAATAATGTTTTTGGGGTTTAGGCGGGCCGCGTAAGGCACCCCTTAACCCTTACGCGGGCCGCTAGAGATCAAAAGTGTGGCGCAGCCCGGTGATGACACGTGTCCGACTTGTGTTGAACCTATAAGCTGACCCGAATCAGCTACGCTGTTGACCAGCGTTGATGCGGGCCGCGTAGCCCTTTGGCTACCCTTACTCGAGCAGCGAGAAAGTCAGGTTTCAGCCCTATAAATTGATTTGCTCGGCCTTCAGTCGAATTCGTCCAAAAATTTCTTTCTTTCTCTCAATTTCACATAGTGTGCATTATACACGGGTATTATACCCCCCTAAATAACGAAGTTCTGCTCTGTTGTAAGTATCATAACCCCTGGATACGTATTAGATACTCTGCCCGATTGATCTAGGGTTCCGTAACGGCTGTTGTGGTTCTGCCCGACGTAGTCGTTGGAATGCTGTCTCGGGGAGGGTATTACTAATGTTAAAATGGGTTATTATACTAACACGTGTGCTTTTATGTAAATTATAGATAATTCTCAGGAAACCCTAAAGGATAATCTAAGACAGCAATGTGAGTTGATCCGCTTTTTGTAAATTTTTGTTAACTGTTTTTACAAAACCTCACCCAATTAATTATATATTAAACAGTTATTGAGTATTTGTAAGGATACAATTATCGTGGGTATGTTGGGGTTTTGTATACAAAATTTGTTACTGGAGGGGTAAGATTTCCACAAGTCGGGTCTGACAGTACCACGGGTGATAATTGATATGAATTGGAAACAAATGTAATTGCGAGACCGCCCTCAATACTGTATAATGGTTTTATTAAATCTTGATTAAACTGGGATTCACTCACCAGTATTTCCCACTGACAAATGTTTTTAAAACGCGTTTCAGGTAACAAACTGTGAAAGCCAAATAGAAGCCAGCTGGTCAGCACTGAAGGCTTGGAAAAGTGGCAATAAAGTTACCTAAAATCAATAGATGTTTTTATTAAATAAAAATAGGATTCAATCCTATGAAAATGTGTGTAATGAAAACTTGGGTTTTATCCCATGTGTTTAATATTATAAAAATGTGGTATTTTACTCTGATCCAATATTTCCTAACTACGGTCCTGATGAAAATTCCGCTGCCAAATTAGACAAACACGCGATACCACCAAAACTGGCTCGCGGCTGCCCGTTTCCGGGGATTAGGGATTGGGGGTTGCGACAGAAGGTGGTATCAGAGCTAAGCCACTGATTCAGCCACAGAAGTGTTCTGCTGACATCGAAATTCAAATTGTTAGGAAATAAATTACAGAAATACGTGCATAATTGTATTTTATTGTTATGTGTTATTTGACTATTTGTTAGTTTATAGTATGAGCAACCAAGGACCATCTGATGCGTATCGTCAATTGTCTGGTTCGCCTAGAAGCGAAGGCACCTCTTCTTCTCAGCCTGCCCTCTCAGGGTACTCTGCTGATACGGAAGAAGGATTATTCGTGTTTAAAGCTCGGTCAGAAGAGCCATTTCCTCAGAAAAAGAGGGGATGGTTCAGTAGAGGGGCACACGAGCGTAGAAAGCGCATGAAAAAATTACAAGACCAGAGAGCACTAGCAGCAGCCAAAAGAGAAACCGATGCCTATGCCCAGGAAATGATTAATAGGGGTATAGCCAACATCCACATCCTAGCAACCACTGCAGCTGACCCTAATCTGGAACAAATAATAGCACCCCAACCACAACTACCAATCCCTGACCAACCAATGGAAATAGAAAACCCTGAAAATCAAGTAGAAATGCATGATTTCGACCCGGAAGAAATACCTAGGGTACCAGCACCAAACCCCTTAGACCCAAATTACGACCCCTGGTGGGACGACAATAGGAACTATGTGCAATGTTACCCGATACATGAAGACATGCCCATGCCAAACATAGGAGCCTACCCAGGTTTGGATCCTTTAGATCCCTATTACCACGATGAGTATATTAGGGAAATTTTAGAAAATCCTTACCAATTCCAGGCACCTACACCCCCATATCAAGAACCCACACCCCAGATTCCGAACCCAATCCTAGAACCTGCACCCCCAATGAGTGCAGACAATGTACAAGAACTTAGGACATTTGGTGAGGAAATTTTAGAGAGTAGTGAACGAATGAGACAGGCGGGCGAGCGACTCGTCTGGAAGTACGACGAGCGCAATATGGATTTCTGGATGAATCCATATCCATGAATGTGATGGTAGGAACGGTAATAGTAATAATAATAATAAATAATAAAATATGTGTGTATGTGTATAGAAAAAAAACTACGGATGCCTACTATTATAAGTGTAATTTTATTTCAGTTGGTATTGTAATTTTAATTTCAGTACTGGTGTGTAATAGATGCATATTATATGAATAGAGTAAAGTCGCAATGATCGACGCTTTTGACTAAAATGCGTGTCATGTGATTAACTATATTAAATATTATTTTGTGATATTAATATGTAATAAATGTTTATAATTCAGATGGCCGAGGAAGGAAATCAAGAAAATCTGAATAACGATAACCAGAGTAACATTAACTTGGTTAATGAGAATCCAAGTATCAATAACAATGGGAACCAAATGGACAATAGTGCCGTCCAACATATAGTGGCACAAGGAATCATAGATGCAATGCCATTTATTATTCAAACGGTTCAGGAAGCGAATAATAAAAGTAAACATAGCAGTAAACGACCAATTGAGCCAGAACACAGCGTGAACAATGGACCCGTACTTCAAGTGCCAATTCCCAAAAGAAGAAGAACCATGCCTTATAGTTGTTCTTACACAGAATTCTGGTCCTGCAAACCAATAGAATTCTCGGGCAATGATGGACCCATTGCAACTCTACGCTGGATAGAAAAGACTGAGGCAGTCTTAAAAATAAGCAAGTGTGCTGAAGAAGATAAAATAATGTTTGCCTCTAATTTGTTTAAGAACTCAGCCTTAGAATGGTGGAACACTATCCTCCAATCAAGAGGAAGTGATAGGGTATACAACATGGAATGGGAGGAATTTAAAAATATGGTAGAAAGGAAATTATGCCCTCCCAATGAAAAGGAACAGATAGCAAATAAGTTTTTGAACCTTAGGATAATCGGGGTAGATAGTAAGGGTTATACTACTACATTCTTTGAATATGCTAGAATAGTACCAACCCTTGCATCACCTGAACCAGTATTAATCTCCCGCTACATATGGGGATTAATTGGAGAGATTAGACATGTAGTCAAGGCAGCTAGACCTCAAACTATAGAAGAAGCTGTAGAACTAGCCAACACATTGACAGATGAATTTGTCCGTACTAGAGAAGAAGACCAGAGGAGAAACCTAGCCCAAAGGCTTACCCAAGAATTCCGTTCTGGGAATTACAACCGTAGGAATATGGGTTCTACCTCTGCACCATTCTGCAAGATCTGCAAGAAAAAGCATTCGGTTCCATCTTACCTTCGGTTAGTACACGATTGCTATGGTTTAACCTAACTGTTGTTACACTTGATTTCATGATGATATGATTAGTTGCTTGGTTTCGTTTTACTTGATGTTTGTTGATTAGGGTGTTATGTTAGTAAAAATTTTGGATAAACAACTTGTGACATCCAACTGTTAGAATTGATTATGATGAATGCATGATTGCTGTCCGATTATGTAATTAGAATCGGATGAACCAGGATTTTGATTAGGTCTTCGGTGAAACCATTTGTGATGAGGTGCATGATGAATGGTGTGTGTATGATCGTTGCTTAATTAATCAAGTTGGAATGATTAGGGTTGCATATTAGATATTGAAATCACTGATTCGAATTATTCGATGATTGTTGTTCTTGATTAGATTACGATTAGGGTTGAATGAATATGCATGAATTTTGAATTGATTGTCATTTAATCTGATTTGAAACTGCCAAAGTTGTTTGCTGATGTTACGGGCTTAATAGGCAGCAAATAGGGAAGTTGTTGCACATTGGTCTCGACACGGGTTGCGAGTCGAGAACCCACAGTCTCGACTCGAGACCACATCTCACCAGCACTCAAAACAGCAAGACTCGAGACCACGGTTGCGGGTCTTGTTGCGACTCGAGACCTGACTCGAGACCACCTGGTCTCGAGTGAAAAATGCATAACCCGAGACCCATGAGACTTCAACTCGAGATTGCACAGTCTCGACTCGAGATCTCTGGTCTCGACTCGAGACCACATAATCACACATTCTGTTTGGACTTGCACTGTTACGGGCCTATGTAATTGGGCTGCATATTTGGGGCTTTGCTTATTTACGTAAATGTTACTGTTGAACTTGTTACGTACTGTTGTTGAACTGCCATGATACTACGTGTATGCTATGATCATTGTTTGTATGCGACTTCTAGTATACGTGTAGAAAATATACGTGCATTACTTGGTTTGAACCTGACTTGTGTGGTAACCATGTTAGGACGTGGTTGACCACTAGCAGCTCGATTGACCTTTTGTTTATCTGCCGAGCTAATCTAAGGTGAGTTCACACTTTCCACAAGGCATGGGATTCCCAGGGGTTGGGAATGGGTAAAGGATTTTAAACTAAAACCGCGTGATCTGCTGGTTTGGAACACGTACACACCCTCTTTATTGAAGGGTGACAACATGTGATAAGGATTTAATTGGAACCTGCATAATCTCATGGTTTTGAGATTTCGTACACACCCTCTTGTTTGAAGGGTGACAACATTGATACTAGACCAAAAACTCTATCATGAAGTCCCTCATTTTATATCGACTTAATCGTCGGACCAATGGCGAGCGGGTCATTAGTTAGATAGCGCTATTTAGGTTTGACAAGCCTCACACTGTGCCACATAGGACGGGCGTGAACTAATGGATCTGGGCACTAGTCAATGATGATAGACATTGACGTCAGGGCACCAACTTACTTTAGTCAGTGGTCGATATGGTAACGGGTCTAGTGGTTCACATGGGGAAGCCCCCACTGGATATGGATATGGTTTGGGAAACTGGTTAACATATGGTTTACGAACGAACTCATGGTTTTTGGAACAACTTTAAAATGAACACCAATTGTGAACTCGCTCAACTTTGTTGTTGACTCGTTGTTACATGCCTTGCAGGCCGTTAGGTACTAGCAGGAGTTTGCATGGAGGGCAGGAGTCGTTGTGGGACATGGATTGTTGAGTTCCATGTTAAACATTTGAACCTTTATACTATTACTTTGGTTTTACACTTTATGCTTCCGCTGATGGTTGAATTTGATTAACTTGTTTTGGAACACCAATTATATTATGTGGATGGATTTTTATTTAGCTACTAAACTTGTTCAATATGATTGGTGGCTGGATCCTGGTCATGTCATGCCTCCTGCGGTGATACTCCGCTTGTGGATATTTGGGGGTGTGACAGATTGGTATCAGAGTCATTGGTTATAGTGAACTTGGTTTTAAAAAGGGAAAAAGTTTTGATAAAACCAGACTATAACCTGTACAGTGCTCAACGATCCACAACGACGCTTCGCTCCACGTGCAAGGCTCAACACTAGGTGGTATGATTTAAGTTTATATTGCATGCTTGTTCGATTACCTTTGTGTAGTGTGCTGTTTACGGTACGTTTATTTAGAATAGTAGCATGTTGTCTATTAGCCCTACTGTGTTCCTATGACACACAATTGTTTACTTCAAAATTTGACAAGTGATGGTCAAATTTTTCCTGATTTCTCGTCACCCCGCTGCAACGACTGTTCATGCGTACTATCTACTCGTACGCATATCTCGACATGACATCGCCATTTGACCCTCCGTACATTCGGTGTGTACGTCAACAACCACGTAGACCAGGATCGAATTAAACGAACTTGGATTTAGGAGAACTATACCCACGCATCCCTGTTGACGAACCTCATCATCTCCACTGGTCGTCATTACCAGAAGCGAAGCAGCCACAGTTACACGCGTTTGTCGTTTTCCAACTCGCAACCCTACCATTCAAATTTTTGTTTAGGACAAGTGATATACTTTAGTGACCGTGATGCAACGAGCTTCTCTTTTTGTGTCGTGCCGTCATACCCCACTACTAGAATTGCTTCTAGACAACAGATTTCTTGGTTGGGTTCTTGGGTTATTGTTGGACCCCTGTTTTCCCTCGATTCTTCGTATGAACCTCATTAATTCCCTATTGCTCGATTTGCAACCGATTTGAGGAAACGCCAGCAACCATACCACGATCTTTCACCAAACACGAAACTACCTTATTACCCTGTTGGGTGGTTTATCCTGATCCTACTTGATTAGCTCTCTCGTATACCCAACTTAGTGAATGAATGCCATTACTAGTGAAATAGTCTTCAGGACATTTAGAGACGGAGATATGGATCACTCAACCCATCGGAGAACATGATAATTATACGTTTACCTGACCCATCTTACACTACAAGAGATGAACTTTAATTTCATGATAGTTTTTCTTACCTATGCGAATTTTTTGCACTAGCCCTTGCACCGACACGTGATTATTGATTATTGGTATGTCCAATTTCTACCATTGGCGTAGGCCAAACCATCACACCCTTACCACAGTAACATTACGTTCTCACTCCTCCATGACGGGCCACTAAAACGAACACTCTCTAGCTTAGAGAATTTGGAAGGCCCGACTCCCGATCATTGGTGATCACTCCTCGAAACCTTGAGAATGGTGACGTAATGTCGGTACGATCATACTCTCTTGAGCGCGTTTTCACATCTTTCTTTGGAACTTCATGAATAAGGCTGGCAAATCGTGTCTTAACAGGTTTCTGATGGCGCGCACAACATAAGTTTCAAACATGATTACGACTCGTTTAACTACTTTCTACCTCACGTTTATAAAACAGTTTTATGTTTTATGTACAAAGATGAATAAATGATAGATCCTAACATTGTAATTTTAATTATTTTAAAAATTAAAAAAGTCAAAGGGTGTATTTTTCAGTCAAACGGGTCTAATCATGTCTTAACAGGTACCCAATTGCAAGCCCTATTCATGAATACGCAGACGTACTTTGGATTCAATCGCACGACCAAAGGAAAACTCCCCCTGACTTGGCCGCTTATTTGATGAAAACAAACACACCTAAGTTCTTGGATTCAGGCGAATTGTTCCTTCTTCGCATGTGGGCGAGTCCAACAACTCCTGGTGGAAGTCTCAGTGAATCTTAACGCTACACGCTTGTACGACAAACGTGCTGCTATGTTAAATTCTTGTTCTGATTGATTTAACCCCGTGAAAACTATATGTGATCAACGACATACTTTATCTTAACTATACCCAACTTGCGTACAACCAATCGTACGTTCGACATCGAGTAAAACCCTGCTGTGGATTCTTAAACGCTTATTCATCGATTGAGACAGCTCTTTCTTATGTTGCCACATTCACGCATGATATACTTTTGGGATTCTGTGATCCTAACAACCATCCCCGCGGACACTCGCTTGGACAGGTTACTCTCAACGTACATTACTCGATGAGCATTGGGGCCATAAATATGATGATACCACAGGTACTGTTCTTTGAACTTGATACGAACGACACGGATACTCAGACGCGACATTCGAACCTAGTCTGACCCGATGAATATGTCACTTGTTTTCATCAACGACATCCTGATCTATTCTAAGAGTCAAGAGGGACACGAGCGTCATCTACGCCTTATTCTGGAACTTCTTCGAGCAGAACAACTTTATACTAAGTTTTCAAAATGTGACTTCTGGCTTCGTGAAGTCCATTTCCTAGGCCACGTGGTTATTGAGGATGGGATTCATGTTGATCCATCCAAGGCTGACTCAATCAAGAACTGGCCTACACCTCGAACACCAACTGAAATCCGTCAATTCTTGGGTTTGGCGGGTTACTACAAAAGGTTAACCAAGGATCTCTCGAAGATTGCGCAGCCTCTTACTGTCCTTACTCAGAAGAGTGTCACCCACCGTTAGGGTGATGCTCAGGATTCCACATTTCAACAGCTGAAGTTGAAACTTTGTAGCGCACCTAGTCCTCTCGTTACCTGAAGGCACAGGCGATTTTGTGGTTTATTGTGACGCGTCAATCCACGGACTTGGTTACGTGTTGATGCAACGTGAGAAAGTCATTGCTTACGCTTCACGCCAACTTAAAGTTCACGAAAAGAACTACACTACTCACGACTTGGAGTTGGGAGCAGTGGTGTTTGCTCTTAAGATATGGAGACATTACTTGTACGGTACCAAGTGCACCATTTACACTGATCACAAGAGTCTCCAGCATATCTTCGATCAGAAGGAGTTGAACATGCGACAGCGTCGATGGGTCGAACTCCTGAATGATTATGAGTGCGCAATCAAGTACCTTCCAGGCAAAGCCAATGTTGTGGCTGACGCCCTCAGTCGAAAGGAAAACCAAACCTAAGCGTGTATGTGCTTTACAACTTACTATTCACTCTAGTCTTCCCACCCAAATCCGTAATGCTCAGATTGAAGCATTGGAAGAAGGAAACCTTTAGCCAAGTCCATGCGGGGCATGGGAAAGCGACTTAAACCCAGGGAAAGCAGTACCTACTATTCCATGGAATGTGACTGGATTCCATTCTTTGGAAACTTACGAGAACTTGTGATGGGCGAAGCACGCAAGTCTCGCTACTCGGTGCATCCTGGTTCTGGCAAGATGAACCAAGACCTCAGAACTCTCTACTGGTGGCCCACATGAAAGCCAACATAGCAACCTACGTTAGCAAATGTTTGACTTGTGCGAGAGTCAAGATTGAATACCAAAAACCATCAGGACTACTCCAACAACCAGAGATACCGACATGGAAATAGGAGCAAATTTCCATGGATTTCGTTACTGGCCTAACTAGATCTCAACGAGGAAACGATGCCATTTGGGCGATAGTGGATCGATTGACAAAGTCTGCACATTTCCTGGCTATCAAGGAAATGGATAAGTTCCCCACTCTAGAAGACGTATACCTAAGAGAAGTGGTTGCTAGGCACGGGGTGCCAACCTCCATTATATCTGATCGTGGCGCGCGTTTTACCTCGAAATGTGGCAAGCGATGCACAAATCCTTTGGCTCTCGATTAGACATGAGCACAGCATATCACCCGCAAACGAATGGGCAGTCTAAACGCACCATCCAAACTCTTGAAGACACGCTTCAAGCATGTGTAATTGACTTTGGTAACGGCTGGGAACGACATCTACCTTTAGTGGAATTTTCGTATAATAAAAGTTACCACACCAGTATCCAAGCCGCTCCGTTCGAGGCATTGTACGGACGTAAATGCCGATCACCTCTTTGCTGGGCGGAAGTTGGCAACAGCCAAATCACTGGCCCAGAACTTGTAGTAGACACAACAGAGAAGATTGCTCAGCCAAATCACTGGCCCAGAACTTGTACTAGAATACCTCTTGTTCGAGTTCGTTGGAACTCCCATCGTGGCCCAGAGTTTACCTGGGAACGAGAAGACCAGATGAAACACACGTATCCCCAGTTGTTCGATGAAAGTAAAGCCACTACTGAGGCTGAAGCTACTGCGGAATTTCGGGACAAAATTCCAAACCAACGGGGGAAGGATGTGACACCCGAGGAAAACCAGGAACCCACGCAACCTAACTAGCTTCCTCAGTGACTACGTGCTAAATTTCGGGACAAAATTTCTTTCAACTTGGGGATGATGTGACAACTCGTACTTTCAAGAGCCTTGTGCTAGTTTTCTGTGTGATAGTTTTGTATTGTAATTATGTGTACATGTTTAAATGATTGAACTATTTGAATAAGATGTTTAAGGGTTATTAGATTGTGGATTATTTAATGATAAGATGATGACTGATCGCATAGGAACCTGATCGCACAAAATCCTTCGGGTCGCACAACTCATGCACGACCACACTCACACCCCTCTTTGAGGAGGACTAGTCCACGGCCCATATGAAACCCGAGTGATGGGTTCGGCCCACAATCAACGAATGCACACACATGATTAGGATGTAAACCCTCATAATCCTTTCAAAACACAAGATAACCTCAAACCCTAATTCTCTTCCCCTCTCCCTACAACTCGACGACAGGAACCCCTCCCCCTCTTCGAAGCCGACGATAGTCTTACCTCTCAAGTTCTCTTCGGTTCCATCTTACATTCGGTTAGTACACGATTGCTATGGTTTAACCTAACTGTTGTTACACTTGATTTCATGATGATATGATTAGTTGCTTGGTTTCGTTTTACTTGATGTTTGTTGATTAGGGTGTTATGTTAGTAAAAATTCTGGATAAACAACTTGTGACATCCAACTGTTAGAATTGATTATGATGAATGCATGATTGTTGTCCGATTATGTAATTAGAATCGGATGAACGTAGGATTTTGATTAGGTCTTCGGTGAAACCGTTTGTGATGAGGTGCATGATGAATGGTGTGTGTATGATCGTTGCTTAATTAATCAAGTTGGAATGATTAGGGTTGCATATTAGATATTGAAATCACTGATTTGAATTATTCGATGATTGCTGTTCTTGATTAGATTACGATTAGGGTTGAATGAATATGCATGAATTCTGAATTGATTGTCATTTAATCTGATTTGAAACTGCCAAAGTTGTTTGCTGATGTTACGGGCTTAATAGGCAGCAAATAGGGAAGTTATTGCACATTGGTCTCGACACGGGTTGCGAGTCGAGAACCCACAGTCTCGACTCGAGACCACATCTCACCAGCACTCAAAATAGCAAGACTCGAGACCACGGTTGCGGGTCTTGTTGCGACTCGAGACCTGACTCGAGACCACCTGGTCTCGAGTGAAAAATGCATAACCCGAGACCCATGAGACTTCAACTCGAGATTGCACAGTCTCGACTCGAGATCTCTGGTCTCGACTCGAGACCACATAATCACACATTCTGTTTGGACTTGCACTGTTACAGGCCTATGTAATTGGGCTGCATATTTGGGGCTTTGCTTATTTACGTAAATGTTACTGTTGAACTTGTTACGTACTGTTGTTGAACTGCCATGATACTACGTGTATGCTATGATCATTGTTTGTATGCGACTTGTTAGTATACGTGTAGAAAATATACGTGCATTACTTGGTTTGAACCTGACTTGTGTGGTAACCATGTTAGGACGTGGTTGACCACTAGCAGCTCGATTGACCTTTTGTTTATCTGCCGAGCTAATCTAAGGTGAGTTCACACTTTCCACAAGGCATGGGATTCCCAGGGGTTGGGAATGGGTAAAGGATTTTAAACTGAAACCGCGTGATCTCCTGGTTTGGAACACGTACACACCCTCTTTATTGAAGGGTGACAACATGTGATAAGGATTTAATTGGAACCTGCGTAATCTCATGGTTTTGAGATTTTGTACACACCCTCATTTTATATCGACTTAATCGCCGGGCCAATGGCGAGCAGGTCATTAGTTAGATAGTGCTATTTAGGTTTGACAAGCCTCACACCGTGCCCAGAGGACGGGCATGAACTAATGGATCTGGGCACTAGTCAAGGATGATAGACATTGACGTCAGGGCACCAACTTACTTTAGTTAGTGGTCGATATGGTAACGGGTCTAGTGGTTCACATGGGGAAGCCCCCACTGGATATGGATATGGTTTGGGAAACTGGTTAACATATGGTTTATGAACGAACTCATGGTTTTTGGAACAACTTTAAAATGAACACCAACTATGAACTCGCTCAACTTTGTTGTTGACTCGTTGTTACATGCCTTGCAGGCCGTTAGGTACTAGCAGGAGTTTGCATGGAGGGCAGGATTCGTTGTGGGACATGGACTGTTGAGTTCCATGTTAAACATTTGAACCTTTATACTATTACTTTGGTTTTACACTTTATGCTTCCGCTAATGGTTGAATTTGATTAACTTGTTTTGGAACACCAATTATATTGTGTAAATGGATTTTTATTTAACTACTAAACTTGTTCAATATGATTGGTGGCTGGATCCTAGTCATGTCATGCCTCCTGCGGTGATACTCCGCTTGTGGATATTTCGGGGTGTGACAACTACCACCAGACAGAGAAGTTGAATTTAGAATTCACCTGCTACCAGGAACAGCACCAATTGCCAAAGCACCTTACCGTTTGGCACCCGCCGAAATGCAGGAACTGAAGAAACAGTTAGATGAATTACTGGAAAAGGGATTCATACAGCCGAGCTCATCGCCATGGGGAGCGCCAATTTTATTTGTTAAAAAGAAGGACGGATCAATGCGTATGTGCATTGACTACCGTGAATTGAACAAGGTCACGATTAAGAATCGGTACCCATTACCAAGAATCGATGATCTGTTCGATCAACTGCAAGGAGCTCGATTTTTCTCTAAAATCGATTTAAGATCAGGATATCATCAATTAAAGGTACAGGAAGAGGATATTCCTAAGACTTCCTTTAGAACAAGGTATGGCCATTATGAATTTACTGTCATGCCATTTGGATTAACCAATGCCCCAGCCGCATTTATGGACATGATGAACCAAATATGTAAGCCATATTTGGATAAATTCATAATTGTCTTTATAGATGATATTCTCATTTATTCTAAAAGTAAGGAAGATCATGCAAAGCATTTGCACTCACTTTTAAGTCTATTAAGAAAGGAAAAGCTTTATGCTAAATTTTCAAAGTGCGAGTTTTGGTTAAAACATGTACAGTTTCTTGGACACTTAGTTAATCATGAAGGAATTCATGTGGATCCCACAAAAATCGAGGCAATTACCAAATGGAAAACCCCTGAGTCACCAACCGAGGTTAGAAGTTTTTTAGGATTGGCCGGTTATTATAGAAGATTTGTTCAAGATTTCTCTAGAATAGCCATTCCTTTAACTAAGTTAACCTATAAATCCATTAAGTTTGAATGGGGACCAAAACAAGAAGAAGCATTTAGAATTTTTAAACAAAGACTAACTAATACACCCATACTAGCGTTACCAGAAGGAACTGAAGAATTTGTAGTCTATTGTGACACTTCCAAACTAGGTTATGGATGTGTATTAATGCAACGCCAAAAGGTTATAGCATATGCTTCTAGGAAACTTAAGAATTATGAAGAAAATTATTCAACCCATGATCTAGAATTAGGAGCCATAATTTTTGCCCTTAAGATTTGGAGACATTACCTTTATGGTAGTAAGTTTACCATATTCACTGATCATAAGAGTTTAAGGTATGTTTTCGGGCAAAAGGAGTTAAATATGAGACTAAGACGCTGGATGGAGATGCTTAGTGATTATGATTATGATATCCAATATCATGAAGGGAAGGCAAATGTAGTGGCTAATGCTTTAAGCCGAAAGTATCATGAAAAGCCAAAAAGGGTACGTTCTCTTAAATTAAATCTACAAGTAGATTTAAATGATCAAATTAGAAAAGCACAAGAATCAGTAATCAAGGATGATACTGAAAAACTAAAAGGTATGATTAAAGAATTAGAACAAGGAACAGATGGAATTTGGAGATTCCATGAAAAGAGAATATGGATACCTAAATTAGGAAACATACGCCATCGTATATTAGAAGAAGCCCATAAGTCCAAATATACGATGCATCCTGGAAGTGATAAGATGTATCAGGATTTAAGAAAGAATTTCTGGTGGATAGGAATGAAAAAGGACATAGCAGCCTATGTTTCTAAATGTTTAACCTGTTCACAAGTTAAAGCTGAACACCAGAAACCCTCAGGTCTATTGCAACAGCTAGAAATGCCAGTATGGAAATGGGAATTAATAACAATGGATTTTGTTACCAAATTACCCAAAACAAGGAAAGGTAATGATACAATCTGGGTGATTGTAGATAGGCTAACCAAGTCAGCTCATTTCCTACCAATGAAGGAAACTTTCGGTATGGAACAATTAGCTAAATTATATGTAAATGAAATAGTTTCATTACATGGAATACCTTTATCAATTGTTTCTGATAGAGATAGCCGTTTTACCTCTCATTTTTGGTCAAGTTTTGTAAGGCCCTATAATGGTGTAGGTTTACGCCTATCTTTATCAAACACAAATATAGGCTATTGGGCTTAGCCTTGTAGTGGGTGAGATAGTAATGGAATAAGCCATGTGGGCTAATTAGTGATTTGGGCCTGTTCGGTTAGTAAATTTTGTGCATGCGGGCTTGGCCCAGCTTGTAACTAGGTCACCCTATGTAACTATAAATAGGGTGAACCTAGTTCATTATTAGGTTAGACATTTTAGAGAGGCTATTCTGTTTTGTTCTTCCTAGTATTTTCGAGTTGCTTGTTTGTGTACCAGACGGTTCCTAGAAACCGTGTACATTTTGATATTCAATCAATACGAATCGTTCTTGTTCTTATCACTTTCATCAGTATTCCGCTCTCGTGATTGTGATTTTGATATCCGGTTGATAGTTTTTGGGACTTACAATTGGTATCAGAGCCTAAGTAGTCTCACGAAGGCTCGGTTGTGTTGGATATCATTCGAAGAACAAGAAAAATATTTTCAGATTCGAAGAACACGAAGAAATTTTTGAAGATATCAAGAACAGTTAGAAATTTTCCTATTTTGATCTTGTTTTGGAAAAAAATTAAAGGTGTTTGCTGAATTTTAGGAAAATATCGGTGGAAAGAATCAAAGAATTTCAATTTCAATTCATATCCTTGATTTTCGGGATTTATTTGTTGACTCTGTTCAAGGAAAGTGTAAAATATTTGAAGTGGGGGATTTGAATTAAATTGGCTGGATACAATTCAAATTGTGCGATTGTATCAACATTCAGCAAAATTGAATTCTTCTTGTGCGATTGAAAATTACAGTGGGTGTGGGGACAAATGTGACTTGTGCGACCAGAGAATAACTTGTGCGATTGAAGCAATTGATCTTGTGCGACTACGGGATCTTGTGCGATTATCTTTGGCTTGTGCGATCAGAAGTTCATCATCATCGTCAATCATCACGTTGATCATCATCAACAGTTTGTCGAACCACCATTCCAGACATAACCCGACCTGCTACCTCGTCTGATTTCAGCCACCGTACACCACCGGAGATACACCAAACCATCCATCTACCGGCAACACTCATCATCGTTCATCTCAGGTCATCGTTTCATCATCTCCGATCAACCGCCGCAACAGTAAACCACCACCACTCCATCAACAGTCACCGTTCATCATCTTCATCATCTCCGTTTCGGTATCGAGTTCGAGTTCAAGTTCGGGTTTCCGTTATCGCACTACAATCAACGATCACCACAGCCACCATCATTCCTCCACACCGTTCATCTTCATTACCACCTGCAACTAACTCCGTTCACCGTCACCGGCGACGTTCGACTGTCACCATCATCACCACTACACCCTCGTTCAACCTACATATTCACTGTTAACCACCGTCACCTTCATCCTCCATTACCTTCACGACACCATCGCCTCCATATTACAACTGTTCGTCTGATGTTCTTCTCCGACACACTCAGGTTATCATCTTCGTCAACTACCGTGTCCACCATTTGGCACTCATCGGAGCATCATCTTTGAACAACAGAAATTGAAGTTGTTGTTGTTGCTTGTTGTTGATTGATATCAACGAAGAAGAAGACAACCGAAATATCTTCTTGGCGGCTGAGGGTATAATAGGGTTTTGGTGCGGGGCGTTTAAAACGAAGAAGAAGAAACAGAATTTCAGTTTCTTTTTGTTTATATTAATCATAATAACAATAATATCTTTTATTACTTTATATAAAAGTTAAATAATTCTACAAAAAAAAGGTGTTTTTATAAACAATATAATAAAAAAAGGGGGGTTCGTTATTATTTGATAAGTTTTGACAGGTTTGGAGGCGCGGTACAGAAAGTTGATTCGTGCGTGTGTTAAAGGGTTTCTGTTAAGTGAACACATTTTCAGGTGATCACATCTTTGGGGGAGCACATTTTCGGGGGATCACGTATTCGGGGGATCATACTTTCGGGGGATCACATTTAAAAATCTTAAAAATGTCTTCTAAGAGAGAGGTGCTTGAGCAGGAACTTCAAGGTTTCAGATACTCATATGGTGAAACTATAGAAGCACTCACAGGCCGGTTTACTGAACTGCTCTCTGAGATGGAGAAGGCAGAGATGGTGGTGTCTACTTACATGAACAACACAAAGCTTCTAGATGCTATAAAAAGGATTCCAGATCAGGCAAACTGTAGTTGGTTTAGAAATGTTAATCAGATAATTGTAACAACCGACTGTTATTGTTACAAAATGAAGAAGGATGAGCTGATCTCACTCATCAAATCATATGACAATGCTGAAAAGCAGAAGGCTCAATGCAACACATCTGATGCAGTTTGCTCACCCACTCCTACTTCTACTGCTCCATTGCCTGCTGCAGTTTGTTCATCCACTTCTGATGCAGGGATTCAAATTCACGACTTCACTCCTTCTGAGGCTGAGGTATGTGTAGATGATGTTTGTTGTACTGAAAAATGTAGAAAGAAAGTAAAAGGTTTTAAAGAACAGGCTCAATCGCTTTCTATGCAACTTCAATATACCAAATCCAGTAGCTACGAAGTTAAAAAGAAACTGGATGGGTATAAGGAAGTGGTAGAGGCTCAAAAACGTGACATTCGACAGTTGCATAGTGATCTAAGCGAAGCAAAATGTCGATATCTCCACTTCAAGGAGCTATCTGAAAAATTAACTGTTGAATTAAACAACTTAAAATCGACTTTCGAAAATACTGAATTTAATTTCAAAAAATTTGATGTTTCAAGCGAAAAGGTCGAGAAAATGATAAATCAACAGTTAAAGTATAGCAAAAAGGAAGTGAGGAATAAGGGATTGGGATTTGTATGCATACCTCCACCATACAATCACAATTACACCTCAATTCCCATGACTGATGAGGAGATAGCCGATTTGCCTGAAATGGAATATGGGAAGCCTGGGGATAGGAAGGCTGAGCCTGTTAAGCCAAAGAAAGTTAAAATCACAAGGCCAGATAAAACTGAAATTATTCTAGAAAAACAGGCGTTTGATAAAACTTTCGTGAAACCTGCTGAAGTTTCAAACCACACTGAGACTTTAAATTTTGAGAAAAATGCTGATGTTGATAAGCATTTTCAAGTGTTAGATAATACTGAATCAATAATTTCTCAAAAACCATCTGAATTGCAAAATAAAAGGGAAGAGTCTCAAATTAAATCGACCAATCTTCAGTTTGCTATGTTGAATGAGTTTTTTGAATGGTCTCGCAAACAAAATAAATCGACTTCTTCATCTGATTCGTCATGTGACTCCACAAAGACAACTAACTGTGAAAAGTCAGAGTTAGTTGATTCTGCCGAGTCTAGTAACGAATCACCTGAAATAGTTGAATCAGAACCAACAATAGTAGAATCTGAGCCACCTGTTCCATCTGACTCCAAATGTGAATCACCTGAAGCTACAGATTCTGAGAAATTGGAATCAGTTGAATCTAGTGAATCCAGCTGTGAGTCTTCTGAAGCAGCTGACTCAGCAGCAGAGGATTCAGCAGAGCCACTACAAAAAGAATGTAACTCAAGTGGTTCAGCTGAATCAAGCAGTGAAACAGTGACTGAGCCCACAACATCTGAAGTTCAAACAACAAGGCCAGTCGCTGATTTAAATTGTGTGAGTGTTACTGATGCTTTTACCTCATGTGCAGATGAGGTAATAATAGAGGATTGGGTTGAGGAGGATGATGTTGTTTGTCAAAAGGGTAACGATGTTTGTTTAAAAACATCAAATTTATCTGCTGATGCTCCTCCTTATGTGAGAAAGGCTGATTCTAAGCCAGCTTTGAGAGGCCCTACAAATAAATATGTGCCTCCAAAGCCAACAGTTAGGAATGAAAATGTTAAATCCAATGAATGTGCTAACTGTTGTAAACAGGGACATAAGAAGCAGGGGAGAAAGTCTGAAAAGTTTGCAAACAAATCATCCAACAAATCGTATAACTCATACTCAGCAGCGGTTGGATGGAATGGATCGGGATATGCTCCTTACGTAAAGAAGCAGACCTGCTACAACTGCGGCATACCCGGTCACATTGCAAGAAATTGCACACATCGTCCCTATGTGCCATATTATACACAACATCAGAAGGTTACACCAAGGGACAGATCTTATTCTAAGCCGATGAAGGTTGAAAAACCCAAGGCAATGATGAATAAGAGTCCCAAGGTTAAACAATCTGAAGGGGACTGGAATACTGCAAAAGCAAAAAGGAAACAAGCTTTGAAACCAAAACAAGTTTTGAAAAACAAAAAGGTTGAAAAGCAAAATGTTTTGCCCAAGGCTCCTCAGAAATTAGAAAAGCCTAAACAAGTTTGGAAGGCAAAACAGAATGCAGCAACATCACCAGTTCTTAAAACAAAAGGGAACATGTGCTTTCGAGAAGTGTCTTCTATTGATGCTTCAGGAATACCCAGGACCACGATGGCCTGGGTACCAATGTCTTACTAATCTCCTTACATTTCAGGGACAACCAAGGAGGAGCTGTTGACAATCCTTGGATGTTGATAGCGGTTGTTCCAGAGACATAACGGGTAACATTTCACTGTTGCAAAATGTATATTTCTTTACAGTTGATATGTTTCGTTTGAAGGAGATAATAGAAGTAAGTAAGACAAGATCAGCAAAAAGGTACAAATTTAAATTTCGTATTCTAATTTCAATATTGATTAGTCTTAAATCTTATGATGGAACGGTTATTCGAAAAACAACAAAAATATTTTCATTTTCTTTTGTGTTTCTCGTTGTACATATGTTTCCGTTTGTCAGGTAAATTTGCGCGTAAGATTTACGCATAAATTTAGGGGGATATCTAGAGATATCTGTAAATATAGAAAATGAGAAAATACAAAAACATTCGAAAAACAGAAAAATCAAAAATATTTTGTTGCATATATGGGAAATGAAATGAATTTTCACTATGTGGATTAAGGCTGACTCATGTAAGACCAATATTGAAATGGTCTGACTCTAGAGTGATATGTTGGTAGGCTTTATCCTGATGGCTGGATTCTTTGACTGGTTTTTGTGCAGAACACTAATATTATTCTATGACCTCAGGAAAGAACGTCACTTGGAATTAGGACATGGCTATTTGAATGCGTGTGTGACGTCCCGATACACACAATTTCGTTCTAGTTCTGAAATCTTTTCTGTCCAACTCGTGTATCTCCTCTGTTTTGCGTGAGCAAAGACCTGGAGGTGCTAGGCAACGTCAGCTTCTGCTGCATCCAGATACATGCTGACCTAGTTGTACGTTGTCGCGCTATAGATCAAATACACCCGAAAGAGGCCCTCTAGTGCCCAAAAGAAACCCGAAAAAAAAAACCTACATCAAACTGAGAAAACTCATTTGATCTGTATATTATATCCATCTCTGCAAATGATCTATTCTTTTCTCTTCTCAATCCAGTCCCAGTCAAGATTTCAGAATCCTAGAACGGGCTTGTGAAATATGTTGTAGGGAAACTGCATGTATGATAGCGTGTTCTGATTAAAAATTCCGGGATTTGATCGTGATTGAATTGAGTGTTCATATCAATTAAATTGAAAAACATGATAAATCAGTTGCAGACAGTTATATGAAAAAGGCCTAAGGAGATAAGTTTAAGTGGACAAACATACTGGCAATCGCTCAGATTATCCAAAGTAAATTAGTGTTGATAAGTGTAGTTTGGCCTGAAACACTGTGATTTGATCCCATTGCAAATTGTAATTGTATATTAGTTTCTTTGTTTATTGGTGTTTTAGTTTATATTGTTAGTTTTTATAAAATCAAAAAATCCAAATATAGAGTGCTTATTTTTTTTATTAAAAATATTAACCGTTCTTGAAGATTTGATTGATCATCATAAATTGAATGAAATTTGAATTGTGAAATCCAAGTACAAATACTTGGATGTACCGAGTGTTCATGTGGTACTTTCCTCTGTTGCACAAAATTGTTTGCTTATGAATTTATGAGTATGTGCAGAATTTAATGTTAAATCAAGAAACAGGAGTTATTGAAGATTGAGATGATGTTGGTTGCTGACAAAGCTTGAAGCATCAAAATAGCAAGATGTACCTGAGTCAGAAGAACCAGATACAAGTCATCATCTGACAGTGATAGTACATGTAAAGAAGTACCTGTGAACCTGCTTGAAAGAGAAGGCATTGACAAAGAAAAGAGTTGCTGAGAATCCTCCGCTTGCATTCTTTTCAACAAGATTTTCAAGCAAAGCTGATCATGATAAGAAGAACAAAGAGCCCAAGTTTCAGAATGAATACATGAAGTATCTTCCCACAGAAACATAATGAAGACCGCAGTTTAATAAAGACAGCATAAACCTAGGGGGATATTGTAAGGCCCTATAATGGTGTAGGTTTACGCCTATCTTTATCAAACACAAATATAGGCTATTGGGCTTAGCCTTGTAGTGGGTGAGATAGTAATGGAATAAGCCATGTGGGCTAATTAGTGATTTGGGCCTGTTCGGTTAGTAAATTTTGTGCATGTGGGCTTGGCCCAGCTTGTAACTAGGTCACCCTATGTAACTATAAATAGGGTGAACCTAGTTCATTATTAGGTTAGACATTTTAGAGAGGCTATTCTGTTTTGTTCTTCCTAGTATTTTCGAGTTGCTTGTTTGTGTACCAGACGGTTCCTAGAAACCGTGTGCATTTTGATATTCAATCAATACGAATCGTTCTTGTTCTTATCACTTTCATCAGTATTCCGCTCTCGTGATTGTGATTTTGATATCCGGTTGATAGTTTTTGGGACTTACAAGTTTCCAAAAAGCAATGGGAACCAAGTTAAATCTGAGCACAACTTATCATCCTCAAACCGACGGACAAAGTGAAAGAACGATTCAGACAATGGAAGACATGCTTAGAGCTTGTGTAATTGATTTCGGAGGTAATTAGGACGATCACTTACCTTTAATAGAATTTTCTTATAATAATAGTTATCACACAAGTATCAAAGCTGCACCATTCGAAGCACTTTATGGACGGAAGTGCCGAACCTCAGTCTGTTGGGCAGAAATTGGGGAAAAGCAACTATCTGGACCTGAGATAGTGCAAGAAACAACCGACAAGATTATCCAAGTCAAGGAACGACTGAAAGCAGCACGTGATCGACAAAAGAGCTTTGCTGATAACCGACGCAAACCATTGGAATTTCAAGTAGGAGACAAAGTATTGTTGAAAGTCTCTCCTTGGAAAGGAGTTGTAAGATTCATCAAACGAGGAAAGCTAAGTCCCAGGTATATTGGACCTTTTGAGATCATTAGAAGAATAGGACCTGTAGCCTATCAGCTACAACTGCCAGAGGAAATGGCAGGGATACATGATGTATTTCATGTATCTAATCTCAAAAAGTGTTTAGCTGATGAATCACTAGTAGTGCCTCTTAAGGATATAGAGGTAAATAAACAAGTCAAGTTTGTAGAAAGGCCTCTACAAATTGAAGACAGAAAAGTTAAGAACCTCAAGCGTAAGAGATTAGTTCTAGTCAAAGTGAAGTGAAGTGGGACTCCAAAAGAGGACCTGAGTACACATGGGAGCTTGAATCAGAAATGCAAAGGAAATATCCACACTTGTTCCAGTAGATCTCGAGGACGAGCTCTAAAACAAGGTGGAGATGATATAACAACTCTAAACCGACACCCTTATAAATTTTCCGACACCCTAATATATTTTAAAATATCCCAATATGTCCAAAAATACACCCCATACGTGAAAACGGGCCCCGAATACCTTAAATATTATTAAATTAAATTAAAAATAAGATTTTTGGGGTTTAGGCGGGCCGCGTAAGGCACCCCTTAACCCTTACGCGGGCCGCTAGAGATCAAAAGTGTGGCGCAGCCCGGTGATGACACGTGTCCGACTCGTGTTGAACCTATAAGCTGACCCGGATCAGCTACGCTGTTGACCAGGGTTGACGCGGGCCGCGTAGCCCTTTGGCTACCCTTACGGGAGCCGCGAGAAAGTCGGGTTTCAGCCCTATAAATTTATTTGCTCGGCCTTCAGTCGAATTCGTCCAAAAATTTCTTTCTTTCTCTCAATTTCACATAGTGTGCATTATACACGGGTATTATACCCCCCTAAATAACAAAGTTCTGCTCTGTTGTAAGTATCATAACCCCTGGATACGTATTAGATACTCTACCCGATTGATCTAGGGTTCCGTAACGGCTGTCGTGGTTCTGCCCGACGTAGTCGTTGGAATGCCGTCTCGGGGAGGGTATTATTAATGTTAAAATGGGTTATTATACTAACACGTGTGCTTTTATGTAAATTATAGATAATTTTCAGGAAACCCGAAAGGATAATCTAAGACAGCAATGTGAGTTGATCTGCTTTTTGTAAATTTTTGTTAACTGTTTTTACAAAACCTCACCCAATTAATTATATATTAAACAGTTATTGAGTATTTGTAAGGATACAATTATCGTGGGTATGTTGGGGTTTTGTATACAAAATTTGTTACTGGAGGGGTAACATTTCCACAAGTCGGGTCTGACAGTACCACGGGTGATAATTGATATGACTTGGAAACAAATGTAATTGCGAGACCGCCCTCAATACTGTATAATGGTTTTATTAAATCTTGATTAAACTGGGATTCACTCACCAGTATTTCCCACTGACAAATGTTTTTAAAACGCGTTTCAGGTAACAAACTGTGAAAGCCAAATAGAAGGCAGCTGGACAGCACTGAAGGCTTGGAAAAGTGGCATTAAAGTTACCTAAAATCAATAGATGTTTTTATTAAATAAAAATAGGATTCAATCCTATGAAAATGTGTGTAATGAAAACTTGGGTTTTATTCCATGTGTTTAATATTATGAAAATGTGGTATTTTACTCTGATCCAATATTTTCTAACTACGGTCCTGATGAAAATTCCGCTGCCAAATTAGAAAAACACGCGATACCACCGAAACTGGCTCGCGGCTGCCCGTTCCCGGGGATTAGGGATCAGGGGTTGCGACAGATAAGCCAACCGCTATAGATCGAAACCCACAATTACCATCACCCAACACATTGTGTATGTGACTGAGGTATGGATAGAAGCAAGGTGGAATGAACTGTTTGAAGTGCATGAACATATTAACTTGTGCTGGCACAGCCTTTATCGGTTCACTTTATACGGCCCGTATCAACCATGTTAGAATAAGATGATACCATGTGGAATTATTAGTACCCTAATTAAATTCAAAAATTTATATATAGTCAAATCAAATATGTTATTCAAAGGCAATGATTGACGTGTATTTAGATCAACCCATCCTAAACATTCAAAAAAATCTTTATTTTTATTTTTGTTACTTTAAACGTGTAGTAAAACTTTGTGCTATTTTAGTCGCTACTGTAATTGATTACATTATTGTAATAATGAAAATGATTGATGGGTCCATCTACCTAACAGCAGAAACTTAGCGAATATCTATACTATATAATAAAAGAAACCAATAGTAGGACATATGGCATTCATTAAAGCCATCTATTTTTTATAAATAATTAATATCAATTAAAAGATAATTATAAAATTAAATTTAATATAAATTTAAACAATTCGTATAAGAGATAATCTAATATTTTAAAATATTTATCATATTTTAAAATTATTTATCCTGAAATGTATAAAAGGTTAATTATTCTATTATTTTTTTATTGAAGTGTGTAAAAGGTAAATTATTTTATTATTATTTATTATTTTTATATATTATTGAAGTAAATCACAATCAACATCTATTTTTTTTTTCATATAATTTATTTGAAGAGATATTTACCAACGAATAATGCATCCATCCTTATCAATTCTAAAACAATATACAGGGTGAAGATACAATAGGAAGTTAATTTGGCTAGGAAGGCTAGAAAGTGATCTTGACCATCCATTAAGTTAATCAAGGGCTAAGATTAAATCAGGGAAATTGAAAGTAAGAAAAGAGGCGCGTGACTTTTTTCAGGGGCATTCTAGTCAAGTAAGCCAATAGTTTCTCTCTCCTCCAATTCCCCCCCCCCCCCCATTTTTTAAACGTTAATAACTCTTTCATACGACATTATTTTTTTATAAAAATTGCACCAAAAAACGAGCGTTTTTTTATCTTTAAAACGAGTATACTATTGCTATATTTTGAAAAAAAAATTTTAAACCCAGTTGCGTAAAATGCAATAGAAAAACCCCCAGTATTGTAAAACGCAATGAAAAAAAAAAACCTTAAAAATGACATTTTTCTAAAACGCAATGCACCAAAAACACATAGAAATGACTTATTTGTAAAACGCAATGGCTAGAAAACACAAAGAAATGTTTTATTTCTAAAACGCAATAGCCTAAAAACTCAAAAGAAAATGTACTTTATAAAACGCAATGGACTAAAAACCCATAAAAATGTGTTTTATCTAAAACGCAATGCACCAAAAACACATAAAAATGTGTTTTACCTAAAACGCAATGCACAAAAAACACAAAGAAATGTCTTATTTGTAAAACGCAATGGCCAGAAAACACTTAAAAATTACTCATTCTAAAACGCAATGGACTGAAAACACCTAAAAATATGTTCTACCTAAAACGCAATGACTAAAAACACTTCAAAAATGTGTTTTACCTAAAACGCAATAACTAAAAACACTTAAAAATGTGTTTTTTCTAAAACGCCATAGCTAGAAAACACATAAAACTCTCTTATTTCTAAAACGCAATGGACACATAAAACTGTCTGAGAACTGTCTGTGAATTGTCTGTGAACTGTCTGAATTGTCTACGAATTACTGTCTTCGAAATGAGCCAATTTCTGGAAAATTAATTTTTCTGATGCCAATTTCTAAAACGCAGCTCAACCCCAGCCAGGGGCTGCCGCCCCTGGAACCCTGCTACCGGGGGCTGCCGCCCCCGGACCCCCGCCAAGATCGTAAAACGCAATGACTAAATCAAAAACCCAGTTCGTAAAAATGAAATTAAAGAATTTGTTACCTGGATCGAAGTGATTTCTTCAACAATTGACGAATTTTGAATGATTGAAACACTTATCAGCTCTCGAGTCGAACGAATCGAGTAATTATCTTCAAAATCACCGGAAAAAATGAGATTTTGTATGAATTTAAACTGGGTTTTCTTCAAAAAAAGCTGAAGAACACGTTGATCGGGTGTTTGAATCATTGATTGGTGATGAAAATCGCACTATAATGTAGTGATTATTGAGATAGAAAGTGAAGAAATGGTTGAAGATGGTGGGTTTTGAAAATGGTGGGTTTTGAAGTTACTGGGTTTTGAAAATGAAGAAGAAAGGGTTGGATTGACTAAAATACCCTTTTTCTTTATTTTAATTGTTGCCACATGTCATCCCCTTATTGCTTCCTATCCTTCCTAGCAAAATTAATCTTCCTATTTGATCTTTTCCCATACATAAATGTATAAAAGGTTAATTATTTTATTATCAACGAATAATGCATCCATCCTTATCAATTCTAAAACAATATACATAAATGTATAAAAGGTTAATTATTTTATTATTAGTTTTTATTGAAGTGTATATAAGGTAAATTATTTTATTCTTATTTATTATTTTTATATTTTATTGAAAGTAAGTCACAATAAATGTAAATAGAGAACTAGACGATTAATGGGAATCAATCCATGGTATATATATATTACTTTTAGGGGCTGTTTGTTAGCCTCTGAATGGTCATTAAGAGGCTACCTCTTAATAGAATCATTAAGAATTTTACCAATGAGAAGGTAGAGGAATGTGACGTGTGATGATTTACCATTCAGGGGTTACCTCTTAACCATTCAGACTTGAGGTTACCTCTTATTCATTCAGATGTTTTAAACCATTAAGAGTTAGCATCTGAATGGTCATTAAGGGGCTACCAAACAGCCCCTTAATTAATAGTTTCTTCTGTATGTATTTGATTAAAGAAATAAAACAAAATTTAATTTGTTACGAAAAACTGCTACACTATTCATCTTGAAAGGTGTTTATTTATTTGAACTTATTAATTTTTAACTGTTAAATGAGGTTTTTGAAGTAGCTTTCAACTTGTATGCTTTTTTTATCATCTTCTATACATATAATAAAAGAAACCATGTTAAAGACACATGGCGTTCTATGAGACAATCTTAATTATTTTTCTAAATATTTATTATGGAAAGTCAATTATTGATAATATTAAATTTAAAATTTATAGAAGAGATTTTAATGATAAAGACAAAGAGAAAGATAACTGATAATAATATATTAATTATTATAATCACATATTAATTATAAAAATTTAAAAATATATTAGCGTTTTAAATATTTATAAAGATAAAGATTTTATTTAATTGATAGTTTTAATTGTTTTTATATTTTGATGATAAGGAGAAGGATAAATGATAATCACATATTAAAATAAAAATAATTATTTTAATCAACTGTTTCGTTAAAAGGATTTATTCAATACATGTAGAACATATATATTTTTTATACATTATATATTTAGAATCCTATTTCTAATAAATGATCTCATTATCCCGTTTTATACTCTAATAAAATAATAATATTAAATCATAATATCTAGCTTGTCTCTTGTATATTTATTATTTTTTACTAAAATATTTCTTTTTTTTTTCTGCTGATTATCCAACATCAGGTAATACGTAAGTTTCTAACATAATAATAAATAAAAGAAAGCAAAATGCTATAAACCATGTAATACACAACTCTCTAGCCTAATAAAAAATAAAGTGAGATGTTACAATAAGTAAATAGTATCTAAAAGTTCCTTTTGTTAGAAAACATATCTTGATGACTAAATGTTTTAACGGATTACATTATTCGTGTAAGACACGCGTTTATTCAAATCGTGCAATACACGAGTTTTTAAAAGATTTAACTATTTTATTACTTAGTATATAAAATTATATTTATTCAGTCCGTGTAATACACGGGGTTCTAATTTAGTGTGACCCATAAAGAAATCTTGAGGAATGGAAGTGAAATTGTTGGAAAGATTTTATAAAGTGGGTGTAGGCCGTCGGAGAGTGAGTTGCGTCGGAGGATAGAGTTTTGTCGGAGAGTTGGTTCAGATGAGAGATTTGGAGGTGAGGTTTTTGAATTATCACATATGATTTGTGTACACTTTTATTTCGAAACATTTTTTTTGTATTTAGAATTCTGGATATCTGTTTCGCTATCCGAGTTCGTATCTGAAATTTCGAATATCCGAATATTTGGATACAGATTCGGATAGTGAAATTAGCTATCCATAATTTTCGGATATTTGGTTTTAAACACCTCTACGATACGATGTGACTATTACAAAATATATATCACATAAATAATTCTATAACTAATTCAAATGTTACAATATTTGAAATAAATGTGCTCTTATTTAGTGTCTTGTCAAGTTCTCTCTATTTAGATCTCTGGTGTACCATTTTAATTTTAATTAAAATTATATTTTATTCATTTAATTAATATCACATATTAATTGGCAGCGGATGAGTATAAACAATTTTAATCAAATTAAAATATTAAGAATCAGTGGATTAATATACCTAACTCAAGATCAGTGGGAGCAACAATGTAAACTTGTCCTTAAATAGATGGCATTCCTTTAACTAAAATATCTTAGATAAATCAAAGCATTGTTCACTCATACTTTGATCTAATAAATCTCGAGGATGCATCTCATGTGATTGATATCAAAATATACCAAGACAAACCCAATGGAACACTAGTTTCGTTTCATAAGCTTTACTCTAAAAGTGGGTCCTTACATATTTAATATATAATATTTCTCTCCTTTAGAGGCCAATAGGATAAGTGAGATTACTTTCTTATGCTTCATTAATTGGAAGCCATATGAAGTTCAAATCTAAACTCCTTTAGATATTGCTCACATTGCTAAGCTCTAGACGAGTCTAGATTATTATGAAGCATCTTACAATATCTTTAAGAAATGAGAGACTATAAGAGATCCCGGGGCGGTGCATTAAACTATCACGGGAACAAGTATAACGCGTTAATCTTCCACCGTCGCTCCAAAGTATAACGCGTGATAGTTTAACGAAATCACATTTTCGTGATTTTATTCAACGCGTTATCGTTTTTTTTTTTTTTTTGTGAGTGTAATTGTTGGTTGGGGGGAAATTGTTGGGTGTGGTGAGGAGTGATGACCACCCCCACTAAAAAAGGTTGTGAGTGATGGAAAAATGGTTGCTGACATGGCGGAACTTGATTGGTGCTTGTGAGTGATAGAATTCTATCACTAGTGAACCACCCCCCTCCCCTAAAGAAGAGGTGAAACCTCAAGCCGGTTGACTACTTTTACTTTGATTTTATTTTATTTAAAGGAAACTAAAAGTCAATTTGGGGTAAATCTTTATCTCATTGAGGAGTCATAAGGACTTTTAACAACAACTAAGTTATAATAACATAAAATGTTGCTGATCACAACGAGATTGTTACTAAATGTTGTGAAAATTTATCAGCGGACTCATAATTTAACAACTCCATATAAATACTATATTGATGATTTACTGTGATAAGTCAGCTACCATGTCTCCTCGAACAATAACAGTTTGAGAGGTGTTGCATTAAATTTCGATACGAAATTATTGTTCGTTTATGAACAAGTAGAGGAAACTAAATCTTTGTATCAGATACATTCATGATATGCTTATGGATCCAATAACTAAAGGCCAATCACCCATAAATATTAGGCAAATTGGAAAATAATAATCCCATCTTTCTGAAATTGGCCGATAATAATCCCAAGTCAGTTATTAGCCAATAATAATCCGACCTCGTCCAATTTTTTTGTAAAATAGTCTGCCGTTAAAATAGCTTAACGGAGTTAAGTGTTTTTCCGAATTACAAACCGATGTTTTAGGGCTTTTGATCAGAACGATGATACGAGTCGATTGATGTAAAACTTACCTAAAAATATTGCCCCCAACCCACGAAAACACGGTGCTTCAATTCAGGTGTTTAACTTCCAATTAACAAAATTCAAGCCATTTCGAACACAATTTCGAGGTGAGTTTTACATTAATCGATTCGTATCCTCGTTCTGATCAAAAGCCCTAAAACATCGGTTTGTAATTCAGAAAAACACTTAACTCCGTTAAGCTTATTTTAACGGCAGACTATTTTACAAAAAAAATTGGACGAGGTCGGATTATTATTGGCTAATAACTGACTTGAGATTATTATCGGCCAATTTCAGAAAGAAAGATGGGATTACTATTTTCCAATTTGCCTAAATATTATGTAAGCACTTATAATAATAACGGATTTACAGATGATCATGTACAACTACATATCGTACTATGAGTGATTAATTATTAATTATTAATTTTCCTCATCCATTTAGATTTGTTGTCTTTAGAGTGAGTTGCAAGGATTGTCCTTTATCTTTGTACCAATTTGCAGGCGTTGTCCTTTATGTTTAAAATTGACGAGTTTTGTACTTTATGTTTTCAAATCATACACGTTTTGTCCTTTAACCCTAACCCAGTTAAATTTTTCTGTCAAATCTGGTCATGTGCAATACACATGAGGGTAAAATTGTCTTTTCACTCTATTCTTTAAAAATACATATAAAAGAAAAAAATATTATATATCTGAACAAAACCCTTTTCTTCCCCAAATCTCCAACAATCCCACCATTCTCATCCCCTAATCTTCCTCTTCAATTTCACCATTTTCAGTTTTTCACCCCATCGATGGGTTGCATCTACAGCACATCATCCAGCACCACCAATCTTCCCCTTCAATTTCACCATTTTCCGTTGGATTTCCGATCGATACGTTGACGGAAGAAGAGATTGAAGCAAACGTCGTGAAAACGATTGGTGGATCTGAACAATCGAACTACATCGTTGTACGGAATCACATTCTCGCGTTGTGGAGATCAAACGTCGACGTTTGGTTGACCGGAGAGCGTGCACTGGAATCGATCCGAGCCGAGCATGGCAATAGCGGTTATAATAACACAGGCTACCATAGCAATCAGGGAAGATATCATTATGATGGTCCAGTAGTATCTAATGGATATCAACAGAGGTTTTCTGCATCAAGATTTGGAAACTCGACCAGTTATGGAAAACAACGAGAATATGGTTGGGATTACTAGTTTCTGGCTACCAACGGAACCACTCGAGCAAGTTCAGTTTGTGGAGATGTGAAATATTAGTTTCCTACCCTATTTGCCTTTCCAGGTCGAGCGATCACCAAGTATTGGTTTATCTTTAGCAAATCATTGTTATTTTTATAGTTTTATTTTATAAAAAAAAATTACTGAGGAGCAACTTTTTTCTTTTTAATTAATTTTTTGTATTTTTGGGAATTATATTTAAGGTGTATGGATGCTGCTGCTGATGAAATGTCATTAAGCTTTACATGAACTCTGCCATTTTATTTTTGGGATGATGTGCTGCAGATGCAACCCATCGATGGGGTGAAAACTGAAAATATGGTGAAATTGAAGGGGAAGATGGGGGGATGAGAATGGTGGGATCTCTTGGAGATTTGGGGGAGAAGAGGGTTTTGTTCAAATATATAATATTTTTTTTTCTTTTATATGTATTTTTAAATAATAGGGTGAAAAGACAATTTTACCCTCATGTGCATTGCACATGACTAGATTTGACAGAAAAATCTAACTGGGTTAGGGCTAAAGGACAAAACGTGTATGATTTGAAAACATACAGTACAAAAATCGTTAATTTTAAACATAAAGGACAGCGCCTGCAAATAGGTATAAAGATAAAGGACAATCCTTGCAATTCACTCTTCTCGTTATATATGTATCACCTAGCTATCCTAATGAGCATATAGAAAAATAATTGTACAAATTAACCACATTAGTCATGGGTCCCCACAATCTGCATTTAGAAATACCAAATTATTCTCAGGTTGGAGAACATGAGTTATTACACCTAATAAATGTTCACATGAAACAAGCAAAAGGAAAGATGAATGAGAGTCCAAAACCTAAAATTACTAGAATATCTGATGGCAAAAAGTTAGTTAAATAATTCAATATGTTGAGGAAGTCTATACAAGAAAATTTAACTGATACACAACATACAAACTGGGTTTGTCAAAATTTACCATCATAGCGCATACCCTTTTTTTTTAATTTCTTGTAGTGAGAAGGTCAATTCGACAAATTCAAGGTTTTTGTTATGTTCAAATCACCTCTCTCTTTATTATGGAGCATAGCATGATACTGATCAAACTGCAATGGTCCAACCATCTTCTCTTCACTACTAGAAAAGTGACAATTTTCAACATGTTTTTCCGTCACAAATGTGTCGCGAATTAAGATTTGTTACGGATTTGTGACAAAACATAATGTTGGAAAAAGCCCGTAGGAAACTATTTGCAACATATTTACTACGGAAATATGGTGTTGGAAATTGGTGACATGTTTCCAACCTATTTCCTAATTATTATTGTAAAGATTTGTGACACACTTGCAACAATTGGTGGAGGTTTGTAAAGATTTGTGACGCATTTCTTACGCATCCCTAAAAGGAATTTCCAGCGCATTTCTTACGCATCCCTCGTTGATCTTGTCAAGCAAGTATTCTAATCTCATAATCTAAAAAGAACGTGTTTTTACACTAGTAGGGTAATTATAATTACCCCAAGGGTAATTACATAAGAGTAGGAGTTGGGTAGAAAACCTTATTTTCCTAGAAAGTCTAAGAAGCAATCAGAACGTGACATGTGGCATTGAAGGATTTTAACTAAAGGGCAATTGTGTAATTTGACATTTTATGTTAATTTTAGAATTTATATCTCATTAACTAACTATGAACAATTTTATGGTAACTGATTCTCCATGATTTGCGAATTACTGCCAGAATATTTGAACCAAGAAAATCAACCTTCTCTCACGTCAAAGCTCAAGTCCCCCACAATGATGATGATGATGTTTTTTTTCTCTCTTAATATAATAATCCCCTTCACATGTCTACGTATGTGTGTGAGAGTATCCATGAATGATAATTTGATGGGACAGGGTAGTACACAACTTCACATGATGGATGATGACTACTTTCATAAATAAGTATTACCCAACAATTAGCCAAAAAGTCCAAGTCTACGATCACTCATTTTTTGTTGATTATTCCCAATATTCACATGATGGCATGATGCTCCTTGACTTTTGATGCAATCCATTTTTCTTTTAATCCAAGTCTGCGTATATCTTTTTGATATTTTGTGATGTTTCCAATATAATGCATACAAGTCTACAACAACGGCATCCCAAAAATGCACCAGAATGTTTTTGACGTTGTGTTTTAACAGCAAGCAGATTTATACAGTTGTGTTTTAGCATTCAGATTCATACAGTTGTGTTTTAACAGCAAGCAGATTCATACAGTTGTGTTTTAGCATTCAGATTCATACAGTTGTGTTTTAACAGCAAGCAGATTCATACGCTGTGTTTTACCATCCATGCTGGTAATGCTGGAGGATTTCTTGACGCTGTGTTTTAACAGCAAGTAGATTAGCAAGCAGATTAATACGATGTCTTTTCTTGATGTGTTTCTTCATGAAGGATAGAAGGAAGAGAGAGAGAGAGAGAAATCGCAAGAAATGTGGGGTGGTTATGGAATGACAATTATTTCCATATTTAAAACAAGCTAAATGACATATCTACCCCTGATTAATTAAATAATCCTATTTTTAAGAAACACATATTACCAAAATGCCACCAAGATGATCTCAACCATTAAACACACCCATTGGATGGCCCAGATCGCTTCCTAGACTTTCTAGGAAAAACACACTTTTCGTAGGATCCCCACTCATTACATAATTACTCTGTTTGAGTAAATTCATGAGTTTTGATTCTTTTTTTATTTTATGTTTTTTTACATATTGAAATTGAACATTATACTTAAGTAGACAAAAATAAAATTCAAAAAAACAAACAAAATTTTTCTTCACTTCTCGTGTTAAGGTTATTTTGTATGTTAAGACTCATTTATATTTCACAACTGGGTGACGAACTTCACTAAATCATTATATGGGTCGATAATTAATCGTGAACTTAATATTTAAATATAGGGTTGAGTTATAATACAAAAGATTTAAAAATAAGAAGGGTAAGGCCGTGGGGTATGGGGCGGGGGTTTGGGGGTGGGTTGGGGTAAAACGCCCAAGGCACCACCCCAGGTGGGCTTGGGTTGGGGCGTGGCCCCTTGGGGCTTGGGTTTCAAGCCGGGCGGGGGGCGGGGGAGCAAGGTGACATGGCGGTTTGTGAATGGCTAAAAGAAAAGAGCCGTTGGGCTAGCCGTTGGCCAACGGCTATATTAAAAAAAAAAATTTATTCCATTTTTTCACTATAAAACTCACATTTTACTTCTATTTTTTTCCACATCTTCTATACATCTTGAATTCTCCTTCTACAAAACGAAAAAATGCATCCTTACAACCGTCCTTTTGACCCGAACAACCCGTATGGATTCCAAGAAAATAATCCTAGCCCACCACCCAATCGTCTAGTAGCTCGTCCATTTTTCATACACTCTCCTATGCCCGACTTTGCGGGTTATGCATCGTATATCGGGAATCGTGTGTTTACTAACTTCCCAAACACCGACGATTCGATACCTACCCCATTTTCACAATCGCCCATCGACCTTTCACCAACCTCCATCGACCTTTCACAAAACGAATCCGTTTCCGAAACTCAACCACCCAAAGAGAGTCCTACCGCATCGAAACCCATCAAAAAAAGAAGTCATAAGAAAAAAACCGAGGATAAAGTAGTTGAAACCGCCAAACGAAAACAACAAAAATGGGTCTATGCTGAAGAAGTTGCATTGGCGAGGGCTTGGTGTGAACAATCTCAACATTCAACTTTAGGTATTCTTAACCTTTGTTTTTATTAATGGAATGGTTATTTTTTATATAAGTTTGTAATATATTAATATTTTTTTATTAAAATAGGAAATTCGCAACATCGAACCGCCCTGTGGGAATGGGTTAGTAAACTATTCCATGAAGAAATGGGTAGGGAGACTTATCGTGAAAACGATAGCTTATCCTCAAAGTGGAGCGAAATAAGCACCCACATAACAAAATTTAGTGGGTTTTTAAATAAAGCAACGCAAAACCCTAAAAGTGATGAAACCGAAGCCGACATTTTGACAAATGCACTGGTCGCATTCAAATCAAATATGAAGAGCGACTTCCGTTTCATGCATTGTTGGGAGATTTGTAAATTCCATCCAAAGTGGTCGACTATCCCCATTGGTAGCGAAACTAACTCGTCTTCCAAAATGTCAATGGCCTCGTCCCAAGCCCAATCTGATGCACGAGATCAAGAGTTTGAGGACCTTTTGGATGATTCGCCAAGCCCAAACCGGCCTGAGCATGGAAGAAATGCCTCAAGAAGGCGTGCTAAAAAACAAACGGCATCGGCTTCAGCTGGGAGTTCTGAGCCGCGTAGGGGAATATACAGCGACCAGTTGGATGACATTTCATGCAAGATGGATACATTCAACGTATTCCAACAACAAAGGGCCGAAATACGAAGGAGCAAAGAAGCTAGAGATTCTACTAGAGATGCCCTAAAACAAAGACGTGATGATTTGAAGATTCTATCCCAGCCGATTGATCACCTACAGGGTGACGAGTTAGAAATAGTCTTGGCGTTGAGAGAAGAGATAAAAAACAAATATAAAAATTAGGAATTTGTTTTTTTTTTTGTAATTTTCTTTTCTTGTAATGATCTATTTAAAAATTTTAAAAACTTTAAATTTGTGTTATTGGGTCTGCCCAGCCGGTCAGCCCACAAGCCCACCAGACCCACGCCCCAAACCCCCGCCCCACCATACCGTGATCAATGTGGGTTTAGCCAAGTCTGCCACCCCATTCCACGTGTCAACCAATTCCCAACCCACGCCCAAACCCCCGCCCCACCATACCCCATGGTCTAAGAAGGCACCAGAGAGTGACAAGTGTCCTATGAGTAATTAAATGGAAAGGGTAATTTTGTCTACAAGAGGAAAGAGAATATGCACATGCAAGTCACATGCTAGTTCCCCCCTAACTTTTAAACGTCCGTAACTTTTTTATACATCATTTGTTTAAAAAAAAATTATACCATAAAATCGAGCGTTTTTTTTATCTTTAATATGAGTACCACATTGTTATATTTTTCAAAAAAATTTCAAAAACCCAGTTGCAAATTACACAATGGACGTGATGTAAAACACAATGTAAATTAGATTAAAAGCACAATCAATGACAACAGATAAAGACACAATGAACAACATACTAAAACACAATGAACATAACGTATAACACAATGACGATAACATATAACACAATAAGAATCAGACTAAATAAAAACACAATTGATGACAACAGATAAAAGACACAATTAATGACAGCAAATAAAAGACACAATGGAGAGCAGATGAAGACACAATGAAAAACAAACTAAAAACACAATACTTAACAAACTAAAACACAATGAACAAGATAATACAAAAATTGAACAAATTATTAAACCACAATGGACAACATATTAAAACACAATGAATAACATATTACACAATGGACATGATGTAAAACACAATGTAAATTAGATTAAAACACAATCAATGACAACAGATAAAGACACAATGGACAACATACTAAAACACAATGAACATAACGTATAACACAATAAGAATCAGACTAAATAAAAACACAATTGATGACAACAGATAAAAGACACAATTAATGACAACAAATAAAAGACACAATGGAGAGCAGATGAAGACACAATGAAAAACAAACTAAAAACACAATACATAACAAACTAAAACACAATGAACAAGATAATAAAAAATTGAACAAATTATTAAACTACAATGGACAACATATTAAAACACAATGAATAACATATTACACAATGGACATGATGTAAAACACAATGTAAATTAGAATAAAAACACAATCAATGACAACAGATAAAGACACAATGGACAACATACTAAAACACAATGACCATAACGTATAACACAATGGCGATAATATATAACACAATAAGAATCAGACTAAATAAAAACTCAATTGATGACAACAGATAAAAGACACAATTAATGACAGCAGATAAAAGACACAATGGAAAGCTGATGAAAACACAATGAAAAACAAACTAAAAACACAATACATAACAAACTAAAACACAATGAACAAGATAATAAAAAATTTGAACAAATTATTAAAACACAATGGACAATATATTAAAACACAATGAATAACATATTAAACACAATGACCTGAACTAATAACACAATTTATAGAAAACCCAGATATAACAAAATCTTCATTGTGTCATATATTGTGTTATAGGTTTTTATAAAAACGCAATGGATAGAACTCAAATTAACATTGTGTTATAGGTTTTGATAATAACACAATGTATAGAAACTCTACTGACCAAAACCCAGTTAAAAGACACAATGATCTGAACCTTTAACACAATGCCAAAAAACCCAGTAAAAATGAAAAATTTTATTTTATTTTTATATGATAATATGGTACTCATATTAAAGATAAAAAAACACTCGTTATTATGGTGAAATTTTTTTTGAAAAAAAAATGTCGTATGAAAAAGTTATGGACGTTTTAAATCGATGGGGGAATTGGCATGTGCCTTGCATGTGGAGAGAGAAAATCCATAAATATAGGATTCCTTTTATGCCATTCTATTATCTTCTTTTCCCTACAACCAATCTCAACCCTTCAAATCTAAGATCAATGGACTAGAATCCTTCTTACACTTCTTATTTATTTTATCCTTTGTATTTGATCCTAACCTATATAAGCTATAACTTACTTAGTTTTCATTTAATTAATATTTTAATAAGAGTTAATTGCTCGGATGGTTCCTGTGGTTTCAAGTTTTTTCACGTTTAGTCCCCATCTTTTGAAAATAGCAGGTATGCTCCCTATGGTTTGTCATTTTGTTACTCGGATAGTCCCTGAGTAGATGTCAGTTAGTTTGGAAATAGCATGCATGCTCCCTATGGTTTGTCATTTTGTTACTCGGATAGTCCCCAGAGTAAATGTTGGGGGACTATCCGAGTAACAAAATGACAAACCATAGGGAGCATACATGATATTTTTAAAAGATGGGGACTAAACGTGAAAAAACGTGAAACCATATGGACCATCCGAGCAATTAACTCTTTTAATAATGTACATTTGTTAACTTTAAAAAACCAGGTTTGTTTGTTTTTTCTCTCCATATTCCGGTATTAATTTTATCAAAATTGAGTTGTATTCAAAGTAGATTTTTTTTGTATCGTAAGTTATAAAGATAATCAGTACCGTGGCGAACCGGACCGATGATATCAAGTATTATCGGGCTGTTATTCATTGTTATAAACACGCCTCGATATCCTTTTGGACATATCACGACTTTATTTTATTTTTTGTTTTCCTTTTCAATAGTTATACCGAGTATCGATACCGTACTTGTACTGTAACGAAACGAACAAATACCGACCGAAATCAAATTCCCACCGCATCCTAAGAGGGAATCCCACTAGTACCACTTAATAATAAAAAGAATAGCTTACAAAACATTTTTCAATAATCTCATTGCAATAAGGTTTAGCAGAAAACTTGTATACTACCTCAAGAACCCAATAGCCAATAGGTACACTATTAACAAGTGACTATACCTAGCAGAAATCTTGCTAGGTGACTATTAACAAGTCGAAATATCCAACTACATACTATATGGGCTAGTTTTGATGGAGCCCAAATGATGGTTCTAGAACCACTAAGCCTAGTGGTATCCCACCCATGGCTTTATAGCCTAGTGGTATCCTGTGGTGAGATAAGACTTTGGACCAATAGGTTCTGGGTTCGATTCTCACAAGGGGTTTTTTCCTATATTTATTGGGTTTCCTTCTGAATTGGTGTATAGGCATTATGCCTAGTGGAGATGGATATGATCGGGTGGTTCCGCTGGTGGCACGATGATACTCCAGTGGTCCGTCAGTGATCCAAATTTGCCGTTCAAAAAAAAAGAACCACTAAGCCCATGTGATTAGATAAAACATGGGCTTTGACCTCATTGTAGCAAAGTCCTGGGCCCTGGGCCCATTCCAATTTAACACGGTTTTAGACTTTGTTTTTTTGTTTTCTTTTTTAAACACGATTTAAGTTTACCATAACGTTTATTTAGAGCAGATAAATTGATTATTATGTAAATATAGAATAAAGTAAAACCAAAAAAATAACAAAAATAAATAATGTGAAGTAGTGTCAAACTAATTCAATACAATAATATGTTGTCTGTGATCATATGCATACAAGGGCTATAGAAGATATACATTCAACACAAATTGATCATCGATGGATATATTTTCATCCATTTGATAAATAAACTTTATGATGCCGACTAAATTGTCGATTGCTACTTGTTAACTTTTTTAGGCTAAAGGGTGTGGGGTTATAGTTGGGACATGATTTTCCACGTAGGAACATAAATGGAAGGCTATACCACCCCCTTCCCTAATCCACCATGGTTTGCATGGATTCAACCATGGTCCCCCTTTCCATTTTTCTAGTAATCATTTTCTTTTTCTTTAGACAAAGATAAATTAAAATAAATGAGTAGATAGTGGTTTGGGTCATGACCACACCCTTAGACCGTGGGGTATGGTGGGGCGGGGGTTGGGGGCATGAGTTGACACGTGGAGTTCGAGCCCCCCCCCCCCCCCCCGGTCGGTGAGTGAGTGACGTGTCCGTGGGGTATGGTGGGGCGTGGCTAGCCTGCGTGGCTTGGCAGTTTATTAAAATAAACTCCCACTATAACCTAGCCAACAAGCGAATAGGAGCCGGCCACATCGGATTGCTAGCCCCGCCCCAAGCCCGGCTTTAAACTCCCGCCCCTTTGCCCACGCCCAAACCCAAGCCCACCCGGGGTGGTGGCTTGGGCGTTTTCAGCCAACCCACGCCCCAACCCCTGCCCCATAACCAACAGTCTTATGATAGTGGTTTTGAATTGTAAATTAGAGGTGAGTGACATGACACTAACGTTGAGGATCATGGTGGTTATGAGGGTAATGACCACACCCTATAGCCTTATGACATGACATGTAGGACTAATAAGAGTTAAATATATGTAGTGTATTAATAATTTAAAAAAAAAGTATATATCTCAACAGTTTGAATAGATATTAAAGATAAAAACTTAATATATCTTCTACGTAAATCATAAATAGAAATAAGTTATTAGTTTATTATTTTTCAACAATATATATTTCTCCTTCTACATTGTTGGGGAGGAAGGGTGAAGCCTCAACCAACCACCTCTCACCAACTTAAAAAGTGCTCAACTTATTCATTAACTAATAAGATCATCCGGAAGTGGTTTTCTCAAAATTTGCCACCAATCACGCCCAATAACGCCGGTTCCCCACCCCCGGGGCGTGTTTAGGCGTTATTTAAAAAAAAAAACTTCTTCAGCGTGATTTAAAACATGCCTTGCCCCCATTTCTTTGTCCAATCACCTTACATCTTCTTATTTTTTATCCAATAAGATTTTTTGATGGTTTTTGTTTTATTTAATTAAATTACATCTCATTTAACATAATGCCCCACATCCCTACTACACTCCTTTTGTAAAAACGCCCAATAATGCCCCATTGCTGACTGGGCTACCACATGGCGCAAAACGCCCTAGGGTGGGGCATTATTCACCCCAACGACTACGCATAGTCTAAGTGGTGGCGGCGTCTACCCTATCCACAAACTTTTCTTTAATTTAAATAATGTCAAATGTTAATATATAAAATAAACATCAATAAAATGAAAATAAAAAACGACAATTTTTAAAAATTTAATATCCTAGAAATCCGGTAAATGGCTCGTCGACCAACCCCATTTTTCCGCTCGTTCCCATTTGTGTGCTACAAAGACTTTTTGCACTTCGACGGAGAAATTTTCGGGAGGCGTAATATACGTCTGAAAATCTCTATCTCTCGCTGCTTGCGCGACACTTCACGTTGTTCGTTTATCAAGGCCGTAGACCCTTGGATATTTTCTTCTCTTGCATCGGCCAACTTTTGCATCATGGCTTCCTTCTTTTGGGCGTAAGATCTTATTTCGTCGCTTACCAATCCATGTTGGCTTGTAATTTGGCTCGACGAACCCGGAGTTCTAACTTGTGCCCTCCTCTTGGGTTGTGTTGGACCAACTTCATCGTTCAAGTCCGGCACCGACTTATCGGATGGCCTGAAGTTAGCCGAATCCGAGGATTTTCTCTTGCTAGAACCTCCACCGGAATCTTCATTCAACAACTTGATTTGACCTCATTTGTCCGCTTCTTTAACAACGTTCCACGCAAGACCTTGCTTGAACACTTGTTTATATTTTACTAGGAAATCCTCTTGCGCCTTTTCCAAAACATGTAAATCAAAGCAACCGCTTTTACGAATGCGATCCTATATGTTTAAAAAACAATGAAATTAAAATACTATTAGAAGTTAAATTAAATTAAATTAAAGTAAATAATAAATTTTACCGCTTGAATAGTTGAACCAATTAATTTTCCTCAATATTGAAGTCCATTTTGAGTTTAGTTGATTGTGCGTTCGGTCGTCACTACCACCATTTTGAGTTTAGTTAAAGTAAATAATAATTTATTTTATATTTTTTAAATCATCTCTTTTCCTTTTTCTTAAATCATATTTTCTTTATCATTTAATTTCATATATTTTAATAACTTATTTTTGTTAATAGCTGAACCAATTATGACGATTTTGTTTTCTAAACAACAACCATCATTTTAAAACAACATTTGTTTTAAATTATCATTTGTTTCGTTTCGATGCAACGCGCGACTTAAGAAAACCTAGTTTATATAAATTTTAAAGAAGCTTTTAGAATTATCATACATTTTAATTGAATGTTCAAATAATCTTTATTTGTCTTAAAACATCATATAAAAAAAACTATTTACCTCATTGCAAACGACAATGACATATGTCCCACTGCGATTTTAGCAATGAACCAACATAAAAGTTAACACCAGAATCTCCACACTAAAATTAAGGATATTATATGATAATCTAACAAAATTGACATTCTTAACATTTGTATCGTCTTACCTTTGTTAAATGTTATATAAGCATTGTTTATACTCTCATAACACCTCTCCCGTTCGATCGAACCAAGGCGATGGGAGAACACTTTCTACATCTCCCACCCGGTTTTAGATTTCATCCCTCGGACGAAGAACTCATCGTTCATTATTTGCGTAACAAAGTAAAACAACGTTCGCTTCCCGCCTCGGTCATAGGTGAAATCAATCTTTATAATTTCGACCCGTGGGATCTTCCTAGTAAGTTTCTTGTTTTCTTGTGTGATCACTAGGGATGGGATTGGTACAGTAGTAACTGTACTGGTACCAAATTTGAACAAAACTGGGTACCAAATATATTGGTACGGTACCGCGTATGGGTATGAGTATGAGTATGGTTATTTCGGTACGCTACCTGCTTTGGTACCACTTTGTTTGTATTTTATTTTTTGAACACTTGTACGGGTACTAAATAGGTCAAATCAGCACGAGTACCAATACAGTATGAGTACCAAATAGGTAAAATCGATACGAGTACCATAAATACCGTAATAAGAAGTAAAACATAATATAAAAAAAAAAAAACCCTTTTAAAGTTCTATACAAAATTCGATACGAGTACCTTCTTTACCCATACCAATACCGAAAGTACCGAATACCGAAATCAATAAAACTGAGTACCGATACATGTACCAAATACCTAAAATCGGTACGGGTACGGGAAAAAAAAAAAGATCATCCCTTGTTATCACCGGGTTTACTATGGACTGATGCGGTTTCTTGTTTACTTGACAGACAAGGCGTTGTTCGGGAAGGATGAATGGTTTTTTTTCACCCCACGAGACAAAAAATACCCGAATGGATCAAGGCCAAACAGGTCGGCGGGTTCAGGATTTTGGAAGGCCACAGAGAAAGATAAACCGATTCTTGGTTCTTCAGGGTCGACTAAAATCGGGTTGAAGAAAGCTTTGGCTTTCTTTATTGGCAGCCCGACAAGCAGCAAAAAGACTAACTGGATCATGATCGAGTATAGATTACCCGAGTCGTCTACCCAGTCATCCATATCGATGAGGGTAATAAAATTCTTTTCACCAAATAATTTTTTCAAAATATAGATCTGTTGATTATTCGATTTTACGTGTATTAACAGTTGGATGATTGGGTGTTGTGTCGCATTCGCCAAAAAGGCAACAACTCAAAGAACATTTCACAAGTACAAGAATACTCGAATAACAAGTCAACGCATGGTCAAACTCCAACCATGGCACAAGAGCTCCATTCACCGTACATGATTACAAACCCACGTTTTGACATAGTCTCGAACCATAGGTTCAATGAGATTCAGTTGATGGCTTCGATCCTTGTGGGTCAAGGTATACCTTCACTCACCAAAACGTGTTCTCCCAAACTACTTCAACGCGATAACACCAGTTTCGAATATGAAAACGGAGATATTTATAAAGAAAACTTTACTTTCGAACAAGGATGGATCGTTTAAGCATGGTTCAATTAGTGTTGGGTACGTGAGCTTCGCGTTTATATTGTGTATGACAATGTCTATAATAAGTTGCAATAATGATGTACAAAAAGGTTGATGTTCGATTTTATTTTTCGCAAATAAAATTCGACTTTAATTTAACGTCTTAATAAAAAGGTATCGCCGCGGTTTTTATATCAGCTCTCACATGTTTCTCCAGCAGCATAGTGTTTGTGTACCATTTTTCTGTAATCTGAAAAACACAGTAAACAGATTTTGTTGGCTACTATAAGGTTCCATAAAACAACCGGAGAATAATATCACTTGAGGGGCGTTTGGTTTGTTGGAATTCAATGGAACCGGAATCTGAATTCTACTCCTAACCCGTTTGTTATAAGAATACGCTGGAGGTGGTATTCGAATTTAAATTATAATATGTTTGGCTGTAGATCGAACGGAATTAAAATTGGAAAAAGTTTAGGGAACCAAACGCCCCTAGATGCCTATTGCAATTTAGAACTAATTGAGTAAAATGTCATTTTCGCCTATGAGGTTTGGCCAGTTTAGCGACTTTCGTCTAAAGCTTTGTTTTTTCGCATCTGGATCCAAAAAGTTTGAAATCTTGCCATTTTCATCTGGCTCGTTAACTCCATCCATTTTTCTCTGTCAAGTCAGGGGTATTTTCGTCTTTTTTATTTAGTAAGAGTGTTTTGAATAGTTGTACATTATGCTAAATGCTTCTACATAAAGTGAAAACGACTGGATTTCCCTTTTAACAAAAAAAAACAAAAATACCCCTGACTTAACGGAGAAACATGGATAGAGTTAACGAGCCGGATGAAAATGGCAAGATGTCAAACCTTTTGGATCCAGATGCGAAAAAACAAACCTTTGGACGAAAATCACAAAACTGGTCAAACCTCAGGGACGAAAATGGCATTTTACTCGAACTTTTTTATTATAGTAAATACATAAGAAATAGTATCTCACCTTCTTTATTGCTCCAGAGTGAAGCAGCAGAGCTGTTGAGAGGACTTTCAATATTTGGTTCTGCATCAGAAAAAATAAATCATAGAACCAAAACAATGAGCCAAAAATCGGAATCAAACACACTAATTCATTAACGGTTTTACAAAATACAAACCTCCTAATAAACTTTGAATCGACAAAAGAATTGTTCGACAATCATACGCTGCAGACCACTTGTCCTGCAATTACAAAAATAATAAAAAAATCATACGATTATCCTAAAATGGGGACGAACAAACAAAATATTATAAAGATTTATATACCTGAAGGATATCTAGACAGATGTTACCGAACTGATCAATATTGGGATGGAAGCACATTGTTTCGAATTTAACTTGAGGAGGTTTGAAAGGGTAATCTAACGGGAATTGTAACGAGAGTTTATACGATAAACCCTCGTACATGGTTCCTTTCCCACCTTCAATAGTACCGATCCATGTAAATATGCTCTCGCCTTTTGGAAAAGCAGATACTCCAAGATCTCCACTCATCTATACGCATCAATGATTTAACCGTTACTCAACAAATAAAAGACCTTGACATGTACATTTACATGTTTGTAGGCAAAAAGAACAATATGCTTACATATAACTCTGTAAAATCTATGACTTTTCTCGATTGAAAATTCGCACAAATATAGTTAAAACCATAGTTATTAAAAGCGTTAAGCGCACTCAAGGCGCATAGGCCTCGCCTGGGGCCTAGGCGCAAGGCGCAAAAAAAGCGCGGGCCTGAGAAAAAAAAAAGCGTACAACAAAAAAAACATAAAATATTTTTATATAATAGAAAATTAATATTATTCTTCAAATAAAATAAACTAAAGCTATTATATATAACATTTAATATCGTCTATTTAGTACCAAAAGTTATAAAATGCTAGTTTATTAGTGTAGAAAAGTAGTTTCGTTAGATAAAAGTAGAAATCTAGCTAGAATCTCGCAAGGATTTAGAGAATTTGGCCGAAAACTCTCAAGAATCTAGGAAACTCGCCGGAACCTGCGCATGAACCATCACTTGGAGAATTAAAGTGCAATTGCCTTGACTTAAGGCGCAATTGCCCCGCCTCGCTAGGAAATTGGGCCTAGGCGCAAGAGGCGATGGCTTTTAACAACTATGGTTAAAACTTAAAAGTTTAACACCAACATTTCATGCATCAAGCACGTAGATATCACATCAAGATTGCAAATCAAATAAACAAATACAGATATTTCATGTATATAAAATAATCATCCTAAATCAAAATAATAGGTTTATAACTTGTGTTTGTGTCTATCTTCTGTATGGAAAGTTCATGTATACTTTTTCTATACATATACATAATCACAGGTATCATCATCAAATAACCACAGGCATCATCATTGATGATCAATTGATCACAGAGACAGAGTACTAGCCTACTAGTACTATCCTACAGCCTTAACGAATCAATCCTTTTGCACAAAACATCAGCAGTCGAGTTTCGAATTTGATCATTTTACATAAGTATTCACAATTTCGTGAAAATAACGTGAAAAGCTGAGGACGGTTAATCATGCATCATATGGATGTGGTGGCGTTGATAGCTAAAAGACAAAAGTGTACATGCACTAATCGGTCTTTGTCCCGATTGCTGAGTGTTATGTGCCTTATGTCCAAGGCTTGATGCAAAACTACTATCGAGCCAGGGGTCTCACTGGAAGCAGCCTCTCTATTCCTACGGGGTAGAGGTAAGGCTGTCTACATCTTACCCTCCTCGGACCCTACCTTTGCTTCGCTATTGGTGGGATTTACTGAGTATGATGATGATGATGATTCACAAAACATCCTGCTATGTAGAGACTAGAGAGTCATTTTTTTAACGGCAAACTAACCTACTCGTAAATACTCCTATTACACCTTACCTTGCAGTACTATATATCAAACTCAATTTGTTCAATAACTAACTTCTGAGCATTATATATGTGAAAATCAATCTCACTCTATCTATCCACAAAACATCAGCAAGCAGTCTAAATATGAATTTAATTACTTCATAATAAGCAACATCATGTAGGGGTGTTCATCAGTTCGGTTTATGGTTTATTCGGTTCGGTTTATTCGGTTTTCAAAATTTTATACCCCAAACCAAAAACCAAACCAAACCAAATTAGGAATATACAAACCGAACCAAACCAAACCAAATTCAAATATGAATTTAATTACTTCACAATAAGCAACATCATGTAGGGGTGTTCATCAGTTCGGTTTATGGTTTATTCGGTTCGGTTTATTCGGTTTTCAAAATTTTATACCCCAAACCAAACCAAACCAAACCAAACCAAATTAGGAATATGCAAACCGAACCAAACCAAACCAAATTCAATTCGGTTTGGTTTGGTTTGGTTTCGGTTAGAAACCAAATAAACCAAATTTAACCAAATTGTACTTAAGTACTTTTTTTCCTAATTTATATTTATGTTTGTGTTCTAACTTCCGAACATCAAATCAACAACTAATTTAAACCTAACAATATATAAATAAAAGACAGTAAAATAAAACAAACATATCCATAAAATAGTCGTACACACCACAAAGTAAAAACTTCAAAACATAGATCGTAGAAACTATAAATAGTCAACAAGTCTAATGGCACAAAATATAAATAATCTTCAAACCATGGGGATACATATATTGGATATTAGACTTTGTATTTTGGGCCAATAAATTGTATATAGTTTATTAAACATTAGTATTTTTATTTAATAATTAATTAAATTGACGGTTTATTCGGTTATCCAAATAAACCGAATAAACCAAATAAAAAAAATAAGTGGATCCAAAAACCGAACCAAAAACCATATTCACAATTCGGTTTCGGTTAGAAACCAAACCAAAAACCGAATTCGTAGTTCAGAACGGTTTATTCGGTTACGGTTACGGTTCGGTTTAAAGTTTTTATTTGGTTACGGTTTTTTCTGAACACCCATGTATCAAACTAAATATGTTCAATAACTAACTTATTGAAGAAAATACAGTAATACATACCATAAGAGCCATAAGTTCTTTCTGAAGCCTGCAAAAAAACACACAAAAAAACATATAACAAACGAAATCAGAGTGTTTCTTAACACAAAATCGAAAGCGAAAAAGAAGTAAAGAAACCTCTGAGTGACGGAATGAGTATCGACGGGAAGGGGAGAAGGTTTGGGGTGCTTTGAATTTGAAGGTTGTTGTTGTTCTGGGGATAGATTATCCATTGTTGTTGCTTCCTGTCGAACCTCCATGATCCACGGGTGGAGATAATTAATTAGTCGATTATCAGATGGATGGATGAATCGATTGATTGATGGCGCCACTGCGATTACGATTGCGATTGCGATTGGATTGAATCTACAGGTTTACGAAAAGTGAACAAGATAGAAACTCATAATTGACAGGAGAGAGAGAGAGAGAGAGAGACGAATTGTGTCATTATATATACCAACTAAGAAAATATATTATTCCATATATAACTTATCAACTTTTTTTTTGCATCATAACTTGTACCCTATGCTTAGGGAATTTTTCAAAAAAAAAACTTGATTTTTCACTTTCAACCTTAAAGTTTTATCTTTTACATTTAACCCATTTAAAATTTTTACTTTTAACTCAAACTTTTTCATCTTTTGTAATTTACCACAACACTTTATTATTTACTACTTTGGTCCTCCATACTTTTTATCTTTTGTAATTTACCACAACACTTTATTATTTACAACTTTGGTCCTCCATACTTTTTATCTTTCGCAAGTTTTTCGTTTTACGTTTCGTTCTAAATTTTGCGAGTTAACTTGTCGTAGCGTGCATGTGAGGTTCAACGTTTTTGCTCTATTTCTCCATATTTGACAGACCCGTCGCAACGCGCCCATTTTTTCCCTTTTGAAAACTTCGCCGCAACGGACGGGTCCTAGATCGACTAAGTTATTATTTTCTACATTTTGCGTTTCTGGTTAATTTCTTCGCATTAACACACTGTAACGGGTGTGCGTGGTTCAACGATTTTAGTCTCATTTTCGTTCAGTGTAATTTTTACCATTTTATCTATTTTATTTTTACGATGTTGAGAGTCGATGTCGTTGTGGCATTGGTGCTACTTGCACGGTTTTACGAACGTTTTTAACCTATTAAATTTTTTACTAATATTTTGTTTCGGTTTACCCCTATACTTCCTTTACATAAAAACTATTTTTACGTGCATATTTTATGTACGAGTATGTATAAATATGATTTCTTCTGCATTCCGACGTAAACTTTTTTTATAGACGAGTCAGGTCAAGTATAATACATTTTCGTTTAAAGAAACCATTTTTACGTGCATATTTTTATGTACGTTTCGTATAAATTCAAGTTATTGTTTGACATGAATTCCATTTACTTTACGTTTGATCCAATGACAATGCTTATACAGGTTACATTGAGTTTAACTGGATACGTCGAAATGTGTGTTTTCATATGGTTAATGCATCGTATAACGTTTGGACTAATCCATTCAATGTTTACGATGTACCCGCGCTGCAACGCGGGCGGGTCTTAACCCTAGTTTTTATTAGTTAACAGTTAAACTAGGTTAGAACTCGGAGTATTATAAAGTTTGATCCAAAAGTACAAGTACACAAGCAGTTATCCTTATACCTTATAGCAAGTATGCATCTATGTACGATAATATTTGCAAAATCAAAACTTGACCACATAGCATGTTCACATCATTCCTCTTTCATAAGTTCTGAAAATAATGCTAAAACAGTCAACTACAAATGGTTGGTGAGTTTCATGTATTCAGTTTGTTCTTAAAAGTTTGAACAGGATTGTTTTGTACATGTGATGTAATTATACCAAGCCCATAAGTGAAAGCTTGATTGTTCACTCATAGCCCCATGGCCCACATAAACCATGTCTCTACGTTCCCGCCCCAAGTAGCTATGTCTAACACCACATGGCGTGTTCAAAGTATATGCATGGACATGTGCAATTACAATAGAACCCATGGCATCCGTGCCAGTTCAATTGGGTTTGTCAGACCAATAGTACTATTCACACATCCACCGGCCTATAGTTGAGCATTTGTGTTTGTGGGACTTTCCGTGTGTTAGTACAACTCAGATAATTCACATCAAATCACATTCGCATATGCAAGTATGTACATATGTAAACATGTTTTTCACCCCAAGTAAAACAGTAAGAAACAGGGCAATGAAACTCACCTGATAGTTATGCACACGAAAGCAATCACAGTATAATTGTCGGTTTATATGCTACTGCGATCCTAGTATCAGATAATGTTCGGTTAATTACCGAAAACAATGTTCGGATCGATAATCGTTACATACCAAGCTCGGATGTGAATCTCTATCCAAGAATGGGCTCATAGCCTAAAAGTATGGCGATGAGTATTGTCTTAGTGTCAAATTCACGTTTGGCTTCCATGCACTATTTTGTGTGCCGGTCACAGTTGTTCGTTTTAGGTGTTCGGGCAATGGCATGATCATATATAATGTTCCAACTTGTTAACTAATATAAAATGATTTGTTTTATAAAGAAATTTTGGGTGTTGCTAGTGTCTACTTCGTTTAAATTGCAGTTTCCGTTTTCGGTGTTTAAGGACTTCCCAAACTAGCGTTTAATGCACCCCAATTACCCAATTTATCCCGGAACAATTCAGAATTACTCCGACTTTCCAATTATCGCCAATTAAGCCATCGGTCAGGTCACAAGTTCCGGCAGGTTCATTAAACAATTAAATTGTCGGTTTCTCATTAAAATAATATATTTTAATTCCCAATTTGATAAGTATTCATGTAAATGGAATAAAAATAAGGAAATTTTTATACAAAGCCTTTTAATATGTATATTTTAGCAAAATTATTTCCAGAATTTATTAACTTTTTATTAAAATTAATAATTTCGTTTTAAACAACAGTTTAACCGAAAAATTGGCGAATAATACCATCCGACTTCCAAAAATTCTCAAATTTTTACTAAAGTGTCCCAATATACCCAGAAACTCCATTTATAATTTTCAGTTTCAACCGAATTTTCTAAACAGCGTTTTTGGTTATCGAAAGTTTGATAATTCACGATTTTTAAAAACATATTTAGGTTAGCCAATGGACCCTGAATTTTTGGTAGATCATTATCATGTCATAAGCAGCCTCTCTGAAACATTTGGTGATTTATCGAATCCGTTTGATATTGTTCCTGAATTAACTCCATTAAACACCAATAAATTCACTAAATACTCTCAGAATTACCAAACTTTACAGAGACCTAATTTTCATCATATATGATCAGCCAGTAAATTTTCAAGTCCTAAAAATATCCATGCAAAACGTTATGCAAAAACAAAGTTGATTGATTGCATAAAGGTTGTACTAAACTAAATCCTGATACAAACATTAAGAGACATGATTGATTGCATAAGGTTGTACTCAAGAGGGAATAAATTATCAAAGAATCTTCTTACCTTTTCTTATAAAAGGTTTCTTTGAGGATCTTCTCTGTTCTAGTAGCTTATAATAATTTAGATCCACATTAGATGGACATTAAAACAACTTTCTTTAACAACTGAGTGACATATTTACATGCTGATAAAACAACCCTGAAAGTTCTAAACAGAAGGTTAAGAACACTTAGTCTGTAATTCAGTCAAAATCCATGTGTAGGTTTAATGCAAACATCAAAATGTGATGAAATCTTAATGCAATAATTTTCATCAAGAACCAAGTGGATTAATGTACTTACCTCAAAATGAGTGAAAGCAACTAAAACAAACTTGTCCTTATATAGATGACATTCTTTTGACAAGCATATGTTACATAAATCAAAGCATTGTTCATACATACTTTGATATGATAAATCTCAAAGATATCTCTTATGTGATAGATATCATAACATACTGAGATAGACCCAACGAGACATTAGTTTTGTCAAATAAGCTTTACTTTAAAGCAAAGTCCTTACACATATAACAAACAATATTGCTCTCCTTTAAGAGGATAATATGATCAATGAGATCATTTCCATATGCTTCATTAATTAAAAATCTTAGGTAAGTTCAAGTCTATACTCATTCAGATATTACTCACATTGCAACACACTAGATATGACTAGATTAATGTGTAACATTTAATAGAGTATTACAATATCTTTTAAGGAAGCGAGAGACTTTAATTTAAAAGAATAAGTGAAAACTCAAATAGGTTGATTACTAAAAGTCAGTATATCCTTATGTCATCTGACAAAACTCTCTTATGAAGAAGTCACAATGAACTAATAACATCAACCTAAGTTGTAATGACATAATATGTTGATTGATCACAACGCAGTTATAAAAAATGTTGTTGAAAAATTATCAATGAACTCATAAGTTTATTAACTCCATATAAATTTTATATTGAAGACTTACTGTGATAAAGTCAGCAACCATGTTTTCTCGAACAATAATAATTCGAGTGGTGTTGCATTAAATTTCGATACGAAATTAATTATTCGTTTTATGAATGAATTAAGGAAACCAAATCTTTTGTCTCGAATATATTCATAATATTCTTAAGGATCCTATATCTGAAGGTCTATTACCCATAAGTCTTCTTAAAAGCGCTTAAAATAGAGACGGGGTTTACTGATGACCATGCACAACTGCATATCGTACTATGCATGATTAATTATTAATTTTTCCTTGTTAGTTTTGATTTTGTATGTATCTAAATACGTTTTGCTAGCGTAATGACATATAGCGTAATGACACTTGTAAATCGAGATCATAATTGTTAGGTTTTAAATTGAGGTTGTAGTATGACTAATGGGGGTCCCAAGTTAAATACTGACTTAACGGTAGTATTTCTCTTCTACGGTTTTTGGTTTAAAGCTAAAATGAGTATTAATTCATGATCAAGCTTATCTAAAGCTCTTAATAAATTATTATTTAGTCAAGTGAGAGAATGTTTAAATAAATATAATTTATAATATTTAAAATATGGTTATTATAATCATTTATATAATACTTGATCAAAATATTAAATTATACCTTATTATTATAATATTAGTTGGTAAATGTTAATGGACCATATTACCCTTATTAATTAGCAAAGGATTTCCCATTGGGTGTATTTAAGGAGATAATTAGAAAGATTAAAGGGTTAGACACAACACCTAACATCAACGAAATCGTCCCTCTCTAGGGCTGTTTAAAAAGCTTATGGCTCGAGGCTCGCTCGAAGTTTGCTCGAAAAAAGTTCGATGTCAGCTCGGCTCGAAGTCAGCTCGGTTTTAAACGAGCTGCTCGGCTCGGTTTGGTTTGTAAACGAGCCGAGCCCGAGCCAAAGTAGGTTCGGTTCGTGGCTCACTCATTAGTAGGCCCGTTGGCTCGCTCGTTTGACACGTTTAAATTAAACCCCGAATTATGTGTGTGAGTGTGTGTTTATATACATATATTCTAATATATCTAAGCAATGTTGTTTAATTAGTAGTATGGTTACTTTTTTATCGAAAGAAATAGATTGTTAAGCTATAGTTTTAATTATTAATATTGATTTAAAAGATATAGATTAAGGTAAGTAACAATAAATATTTTCTTGTTCATTTTATAGTTCGCTTAAAATTACTATTCTGTTTAAAAAGTTTGTGGCTCGAGGTTCGCTCGAAAAAAGTTCGAAAAAAGCTCGGCTCGAAATCAGCTCGGTTTTAAATGAGCCGGCTCGGCTCGATTTGATTTTTAAACGAGCCGAGCCTGAGCCCACACTGGTTCGTTTCGGCTCGGCTCGTTTACAGCCCTATCCCTCTCTCTCCCTAATATTCACCGGTTCATCATCTTCAAGAACTCCTAATATCCCATCACTTATATACAAGGATGACAGTGGAACCCGATGGGTAAACCCAAAACCCGACATATTTGAGACGGGTTTGGGGTCGGTTAATCGGTTATGGGATGGGTTTGGGAATAACTTATATTTTTTTTCGCGGGTTTGGGACGGGTTTGTGATTTGGTGATATACCCATTTCCCCGACTCGTTTACCCGATAAAGTGTACTCGTTTACCCGATTGTATACCCGGTATAATTTCTTTTATACTTTGTTAAACATGTATATAAATGATACATCTATTTTTTATACATATAGGTATTTTATTCAGTATATATTGTAGTTATTTAATATTTTTATAGTGATAATACTCAACATAACTGATTAGTAATTACCCCATGGGTTTTGGCTTGGGTATACCCAGCAGGTAATTTTTTTAAATTAAGGGGTACCTGAAACCCGCAGGTAAACCCGATACCCGATGGGTATTTACCCGCTATAAACCCAACAGGTTTTGGGACGGATTTGAGACAAGCTTATCTAACCGGTTTTAGGGTTAAGATTACCAAAACCCGTCCAAAACCCGACCCATTGCCATCCCTACTAATATACACCCTAAACGGGAACTCGACCAAGCTGACAATCATGTTGTCTACATCTATCTCTGTGCAGTTGCTGACTCGTCAGGTACATTTTTACATGTTTTCCATTACATACATACAAAACTGATTAAGATTTGTCATCTAATATATAGGTACTCTCATGCTTTTAGGATTGCATCTGATCGTTTTATATGTCCACTCTTAGAACCGGTTTCAAAAGCGTTTAACAGTTATAACTTATATATATGACCAATGTTTTAATCATTCTTCATAATGATCAACACTCTTTATCATCATTAATACCTTTTTTTTTTCTTAAAAAATAATGATGTTTTTAATACCGAACAAGCATTCAAAATGAAATAACAATACTTTTATAATATGTGGTTTCATCTTCAACATTTTAAATTTATAATACCTTATTTATAGCTACGACGGTGGTGGTAGAAATGCACCCTATCCCCCCACATTAGGAATGTCCCACACCGCCCCCTAGGGGCCCGGCGCGGCAAAGACGTCGGAAATCCGACGGTGAAGACGGGGCATGGAGTGGTGGGTCCATTCAATATATTCGTTGAGATATAACGGCTAATTTAAAAAAAAATCAAATTAATTTAAAACCTTTATAAATACCCACATATCTATCCACTTTTATACCAAAATTCACCCACTTTCTCCAAACAACTCCCACATTTTTATACAAAATACCCACATAATCTTCTCTAAAAAATACACCATGTCATCTTCTTCTTCATTGGGTTCGACGGACACCATGGAAGCCGTAATTTTTTTTATAAACAAGGTGGTATAGGCGACATAAATAATTTTGGAAGAAGAAGAGGAGGAGGAGGAGGTTTCGTCACAACCACGAAACAGGAACCCACACATCGAGCGAGACCGAAAAAGTTAGTGATATTTTTATTCTTATATATTTATTCTAAATTTTTTAAGTTTATGTTTTTAGTCTTATTTTTTTAATTATAAGTTGTATATATATTTTGTTATCTTGTAGGTGCTAACCAAAGATTAATCGTTGATTACTTTGCCGGCGAGCCGCTGTACTTTGAGGCTATTTTTAGACGCCGTTTCAGAATGAGTCGTCGACTTTTCTTACGTATCGCCGACGATTTAGCCGCTTATCACCCGTTTTTTACCATGCGACCCGATGCTAGAGGCAAAATGGGCTTCACCACCTTACAGAAATGTATGCTTGTATTCTGCTGCATAACATGATCCTCGAAGACGAAGGACATGCAATTTGTGAGTATGACGAGAACGCGGTGGAGGAGAATAATGTTCCGGTTAGCGGAGAACAACAAGATTTGAACAGGTTCTCGTTACATAACGATTTCACACATGTCAATCTTCAATCGGACTTGATCGATCACATTTGGAGTCTCGGGGAAAACAACGCGTAGTTTTTTTATTTATTTGTAACTTTAGGCTTTTTTTTAATTTAAGTTTAGGTTTTTTTAATGTTACTTTAGGTTTTTTTTAATGTTACTTTACGTTTTTTTTTAATGTAGCTTTAGGATTTTTATTGTAAATGTAATTTTAAGTTTTTATTTAAATGTAACTTTTTTTATTTTTATTTACTTTGTTTTAATTAATATGACAAAAAATAAATAATAATAAAAAAATGAAGGAGGAGCATCCCCACACCCTTGGATAGTCTCCAAGGGGAGGTCTTTCTCCTTTGCCTACGTGGCGCTTATGTGGAGGATAGTCCTTTGGAGACTATCATCCCCATACCCAATGGTCTTACTATGGTGGCATTGGTCTTACCTTTACATACCTTTACATATCAATTATCAATTATTACAATTTTGGTTTCTCTGTTCGAGACTTTATGGAATTTCATAATCACGTTAATCTTAGTGCTATCAAAAAATCAGCTCTTCAAGGTATTATTATTGTGGCATGTTGGAGTATATTGAAAGCTAGGAATGAATTGAAATTTAGACAAAAGGAGGTTAAAACCGAAGAAATCATTATTAATATTAGATCTTTTAGTTTCTTATGGTTTAAGCATAGATCGAATTGTAAGGGGATCTTGTGGGCCGATTGGTGCGCGTTTAAGTTGATGTAGTCTCGCTTTGGTGGTGCCTTAGCCTTTTTTTTTGGGCTAGGGTGTTGTGTGTTTTTTATGAAAGTTACTGTTAAAAAAAATTAATATTACAATGTTTGTAAAGAAAAAAGCAAGACAATAGGGAAGAATATTGAAGAATATCACGAAGTACTAGTAACTCCTTTAGGCTATACGGAATGGCGCAGCAAGTGGTCTCAGCAAGGTGTGGCATTCTATGAGGTTCCGGCAAGCGTGACATGCGGCAAGTAGGTTTAAGACCTTGCTTCCTTTGCCAGATGAATCAAGAGCTTGGGGCGAAAACGTATATATTCAAAAATTTCTATACGAAAACTACATATATAACACTACTGAGCGAAAAATTCGAGTGGGCGGGCGCCCCCCCCCCCCCCCCCCCCCCTATAATCCTGCCCCCCTGATGAGATGCATATATGTGTTCAGGAAAAAGATTCTCACAGTCAAAAAATAAAACGAAGTTAGAACCATAACCGCAAAAAGTTATTACAAAATATTACATTTAAGCGATCAAAAGACCTTCTCCAACGCGAAGGGGACAAGCATCACCAACCACCCTCCACATCAGCGTGCCGGACTTTTCCTCCCCTCTTTCAATCCCCACCCGACCCCGCTTTTGACGACAGATTTTAAACCATTTCTCTCCTTGTCACATCCTCCCCTTCTTGTCTCTCTCTTCCACATAGGTCCAACGATCTCTGTGTATATCCTCTTGGAGATGGGTGATATACAATGTAAGGTGGTGACCAAGGATTAAGGTCGTTGTCTAAAACGCCGGTTGAGAAAACAATGCAAGTGGGGACATCAACATTTGCATTTCAATTGACAATTCACTATATTACTATACAATATATATATATATATATATATATATATATATATATATATATATATATATATATATATATGGTGGGGTTCGGCTACAAAGTCCATTTTTCCTACAAAGTGTAAAAAGTTATAAAACACTACAATTTCAGCCATAAAACACACTCAAAACCCATAAATAACAAAATGGAGATTACTAAAACACCCTATTTGTGGGTTTTGTGTTGTGTTTTGGATGATAAAACTTTGATGAACGAATGACTAATATTAGTGTGTTTTTGTTGATTGTCATGTTGTGTTTTATATATATATATATATATATATAGGGTGAGGATCATTTCAGAACTCAATATATTTTCAGAACTTACAGAACTGTTTTAGATCCTTAGATTCTTTGATCTATGGTTTAAATCAATCATGGCATTTAGGTAATTAACAGAACTTTGAAAGACATTTTAATATATAAGAAAGGGCATTTTAGGAAGATCCAGAAAATTAGTTCCTTAAATTTCTCTATACCTTAACCATCCCAAAATATTCTTTTTCTCTCTCTAAAAAACACAATTTGTTATTTCCGAATATTACAGTTTCACAAATTTATACATTCATTCTTTTAATTTTGGAGCTTGACAAAATAGGATTAATGAGAATCCATGTAAACAAATATTATTAAGAGTTTAATTTGGGTTTGGTTTGGTTTCTGCTGTGTTAGTCGAAGCCCACCTGTAGCCCACATGTCCACTAAGAGGATAACTCACATGGAAGCTTTTCATATACATGGAACGGAAAAAAAGAGACGAGTAAATCTGTGTATGTTTAGGTTACAGTCTATTTAGTTTTTGAATATTTTGACTGTGTATATATATATCTTTCTATACTAATAAATAAAAATCTTTTTTGAACACGTGTTATTCTCTGATAATTTCTCACCCTTATTTTTTTATTTATCTCTTTTATTAAATAATAATAATATTAATAATATTAAACATCAATTTAACTAAATCTACTTATCTCTTTTGTTTTCATAATGTGAAGAGTAAATTACAAAACTCGTCCTTTATGTTGACACCATATTGCAAAGTGTGTCCTTTGTCTTCAAAAATTACAAAAAACGTACTCGATGTTTGCAAACCCTTGCACATTATGTCCTTTAGCACTAACTCTGTTATTTTTCATGGTTAAATCAGACCAAGTGTACCACACATGAGGGTATTTTGGTCATTTTACCATTTATTTATATAAAGCAATTTACTCTCTCATTATAAACACAAACATAATTCAGTTTCTTTATCCTCTCTGGCCACAAGACTCCGGTCACCACTACCACCTAGCTCCGGCGACCAAGAACAATCCACCTGCCACCACCTCCACACTCCACACACCACCACTCGACCACCACCAACCTTCCCCCAAACCCCATCTTCCACCAACAACCACAACCACCACCGTACCAAGCACGACAGTGGAACGACGACGGCGGATCTGAATCTATGGTTTTGAAGACGGCAGCGCTGCACCCACAACCACCACCGTACCAAGCACGGCAGTGGAACGGCGACGGCGGATCTGAATATATGGTTCTGAAGACGGCGGCGCTGTTATGTTGTAATGGCATCAGATCATCGACGGTAGGTAACCCTTGCTCCCACACTGAAACTCGATCATCCTCGTCGCCGTTGCTCACTTCTTCACCCATCGATTGCAGATCGAAATTATGATCACATATTCACAATTAACTGAAATGAAATTCGATGAATTTGAGTTCGGATTTTGTAGATTTATTAAAGGAATTTGGTGTTTGATTTGGAGTGAAGAAATTAGAAGATCAGGTGTGAAATTGGTGGGAGATATTTCAGGAGTGAGGAGGCGGTAGCCGGTGGGTGGTGATGTGATGGCGGTGGTGCTATGGCGATGGTGTTATGGCGGCAGTGGTTGTGCTACAGGCGGTGGTGGCTGCTGATTGTAGAGAGAGAGAGTTGAGGGAATGAGAGAGAGTTATGAAAGAGATGGAAAGATGGGTTTTTATTATTTATTTATTTTTTAGGGTAAAATGACCAAAATACCCTCATGTGAGGTATACTTGGTCTGATTTAACCATGAAAAATAACAGAGTTAGGGCTAAAGGACATAATGTGCAAGGGTTTGCAAACATCGAGTACATTTTTTTTGTAATTTTTGAAGACAAAGGACACACTTTGCAATATGGTGTCAACATAAAGGACGAGTTTTGTAATTTACTCTAATGTGAAATTGATTTCTTTTTAATTCTGAAGTTTCAATCTTTGGCAATTTAAGTTTAAAGTTTCAATCTTTGGTGTTTTAACCCCTTTAATTAATTTGATTTTTCCACTTCTAATTCAAAAGCTTTCATCTTTTGCAATTTAACCCCTTTAATTTTTTTACTTTCAACCAAAGTTTTTCATCTTTTACAATTTAATCTAAACACTTTTTTTACTTTCAACTTTGGTCTCTTATATGCTTTTCATCTTTTATAAGTTCTCCGTTAAACGTGTCGTTCTAAATTTCCGAGTTAACACGCCGCAACGTGAGTGTGGGGTTCAACGTTTTTTCATCTATTTTTTCCTGTTTGACATGTCCATCGCAGCGCGTCTGTTTTTCCCCGTTTGATAGGTCTGTCGTCACGTGCGAGTCAGAGATCGACTTAGTTATTTTTTTCTTGATTTTACACATAGGCTCGTGGTCATGTGAGAAACATTTGTCTTTTATCTAACATGATATATATATATATATATATATAAATAATCGTAACACCTCCTATATATTATTATAAAGTTAAAAACTATTTTTAAAACTGCGCCATCAAGGCCAATGATCCGCAGACCAATTGGTTTGGGGGGAGGTGGGAAGGTTTACCCACTTATATGGGGTTCCTGCCCGGGGGTCTTAGGGTCGAATCTTGCGATGGCGAATTGTGACACCGGTTCAAACTGGCAATAATATGCCAACCACGAGATTCCTACTCGTGACCTAGGTGATCAAAAGCTAAAGGCCTAACCGGTGATTTAGCCGTCCAAAAAAAATACACCATCAAGAAACTTAACGCCGCGCATACACACAGCTAATTTGGTTCATATATTCTAGATATATTGAATGAATAAATATGGATTGTGCATTAAAGTGAATTTCATATGTAGCAACAAACACATTATATATAAATGAATGAATAAATGGTTGAAGATGTTAGTTCATAATAGATATCGATGTAGATTTAGTAGATTTGTGAATTAGCCGTTTAATATATAGAAAATATGTTTATTAAGAGCAGAATTGTACTAACAATTTGTTGTGCTCATCTCATACTCATATGCATACGCATACATATTTTGGATGTAATTAATGCACCAAGATTACATGCGCATGCATAATTTTTAATGTGTATTTGAAATTAATGATCATTAATAGTTGTTATATTATTATCAAATGTTTAATTAATCATCATTATAATTAGTATATATAGTGGTTTTAGTAAGAAACAAGACATTGATTAATAAACCTCTTGGATGAAAAAAGAAATTCTAAGCGTATTAGTTGGGATTGAAATAATAGTCGTATGTGAATAAGAGTAATTAAGCTATGTGACATGTGATGTGAAAGAACATCCATTGCAAGTTTATAGATGGAAATAACCAAAAAGTTTACATGAGACAGGACCCACCATCCACTTTCCATGCATCAAAGTTGGAGGTGTTTAAAGTTTTTTTTAGGAAATTACGATTTTAGTTATATAACTTTTACCTATTAGCCCAAAATAGGGGCGGACTTAACGTATATCGAGCCGTAGCACAGTCTACGGCTCAACTTTTTATTGGTAGTGTAAAAAAGTTATTTTTTTTCAGTTTTTATACCAAGGATACCCCTGAACAACTATGAGGACACCCTTAAAAAAGTTTTTAAGCCCAAATTAATTGAAAATAATAAGCCCAAATGCCCAATATGCTGCCCCAAATCAATTGAAGATTGTAAATAATAAGCCCAATTGCCCAAGCGTTGCTTTTACCGGTTACAACCTCAACCGTTGAAAGATGTTTTTCGAAATTGAAGCTTGTCAAGACGGATTTACGCAATCGAATGGGCTCGGAATTTTTGAACAATGCTATGGTTTGTGCGGTCGAAAAAAATCTTTTACGAGAAGTAAAAGACGACGATTTGATAGAACGATTTCAAGCTATGAAAAAAGGAAGAAGACAAATCTATTATGTATTTGTTTTACTTTATTTATTTATTGTCGTTTTTTTAATATTGTACGATTGAACGGTGAATTTTTTTTTTGGGATACTCCTGAGTTAATGTTCTAGTTCCACCACTGGCCCAAAAAGAAATATTTTAACATTTATACCCTCAACGTCTCTTTATCTAACTATTTTGGCCCCTGCAACTAACAAAATCCATAACCTAGGTTAAAAGTAGGTCACGTGCCCCTCACATGAGAGACAATTAAGTCATTTAAGCCCAAAAAAATATTTGATACCTATTTAATTCAGTTTAATACCCCACCCTTCTCTCTCTTTCTCTGCTAGCCATCACAGTTTCCCTCACCTTCTTTACTTTGGACGAGTCTCGATACCATCTTTGATGGTTCTTCGTTGCAGTAATAGAAAGTGAAGGAAAGTGTGGTGGCTAGGAGAGAATGAGAGAGAAGTGTGGAATATTAAATTGAATTAAATAGGTATAAGATATTTTTTGGGGCAGATATGACTTAATTACCCCTCATGTGAGGGGCATGTGACCTATTTTTAACCTAGGTTATGGATGGTGTTAGTTGCGGAGGCCAAAATAGTTAGATAAAGAGACGTTGGAGGTACAGATGTCAAAAGATTCCTTTTGGGGTAATAGGGTAAAAGTGATATAACCACAGGGGCTAAAATCATAATTTACTCTTTCTTTTATACAAACGTTTTATCTTCTATATTTATAAAACTCATGTACTATAACAACCCTCCTAAATTTTTCGACACCTCTAAAATAATTAGAATCTCCTAAAACATCCTAAAATACACCCCGTATACGAAAACAGGACCCGAATACCTTTATTTCTATTAAAATAAAATAAATACAAAAATAATGGGTCTCTGGCGGGCCGCGTAAGACGACCCTTCGGTCTACGCGGGGCGCGAGCGCTCAGCAACGAGGCACAGCCCTGAGCTGTCACGTGGCAGCCACACGTCGAGCCTACACCGGTGATCACTGGGCCTACCCAGCGTACTACGCGGGCCGCGTAGCCCTTGGCTACAACTTACGCGGGGCGCGACGAAGTCCAAATCAGACCCTATAAATAGCAACCTGCGGCAGTTCAGTCGAATTCGCTCACGATCTTTCCCTCTCTCGAATTTCTACATAGTTGAAGTAATATTTGGGTAGTATACCCCCCTAAATAACGAAGTTCTGCCCCGTTGTAAGTATTATAACCCCGGTTACGTATTAGATACGCTGCCCGATTGATCCAGGGTTCCGTAGCGACTGTCGTGGTTCTGCCCGACGTAGTCGTTGGAATGGCGTCTCGGGGAGGGTATTGCTAATGTAAATATTGGGTTATTATACTAACACGTGTGCATTTGTGTAAATTATAGATAATCACCAGGAAACCCTTAAAGAAAACCTAAGACAGCAATGTGAGTAATCTCCTTTTTGTAAACAGTTTTTACAAAACTTTAAATATTTTACAATGTGATTAAGCAGTGATTGAGTATTTGTAATTCTTCAATTACTGCCGGTATGTTGGGGTTTTGTATACAAAATGTGGAACACGTTACCATTGGACAAAGAGTTAGCCAATGGGTAATATGACCCACCAGTCAGGATTGACAGTACCGAATGAGTAATTGTGTATGTAAACATTGTAATCGCTCTCAATACTGTAAATTGATAAAACTCTTCTTGATTAAACTGAGATTCACTCACCAGTATTTCCCACTGACAAAATGTTTTTAAACGCGTTTCAGGTAACAAAATGTGAAAGCCAATTAGAAGTCAGTTGGACAGCACTGAAGGCTTGGAAAAGTGGCTATAAAAGTTACCTAAATAAAAGAAGATGTTTTATTCAATAAAATAGAGATTATCTCTATAAATCAGTTTGTAATGAAAACTTGGGTTTTATCCCAATGCACTTATTTATATAAAATGTGGTGTTTTACTCTGATAAAATATTTCCTAACTACGGTCCTTATGTAATTTCCGCTGCCAAATTGATAAACACCGATACCACCAATACTGATTCTCGCGGCCGCCCGTTCCCGGGACAGATAGGGGGCAGGGGTTGCGACTGAAGGTGGTATCAGAGCTAAGTCACTGATTCAGCCACAGAAGTGTTCTGCTGACACCAAAATATTATATGTTAGGAAATAAATTACGGAAATACGTGTATATCTTTATTTTATTGTTGTGTGTTATTTGACTATTTGTTAGTTTACAGTATGAGCGACCAAGGACCTTCCGACGCCTACCGTCAGTTGTCCAGCTCACCTAGAAGCGAAGGCACCTCTTCACAGCCTTCCCTCTCAGGGTATTCAGCTGACAATGAAGATGGGATATTCGTGTTTAAGGCTCAGTCTGAAGAGCCATTCCCTCCTAAAAAGAGAGGATGGTTCAGTAAGGGAGCACATGAACGTAGGAAGAGGATGAAAAAGTTGCAAAACCAGCGAGCTTTAGCAGCCATTAAGAGAGAAACAGATGCTTACACCCAGGATATGCTTAATAGGAGTTTAACAAAATTTCATATCCTAGCAACCACAGCTGCTGATCCTAACCTGGAGCAACTCGTAGCACCCCAACCATTACCACTATTCCCCACACAGCCAATGGAAATCGAGAACAACCCAGAAAATCAAATCCAAATGTATGATTTTAACCCAGAAGAGATACCTAGGGTACCAGCACCCAATCCCTTAGACCCAGACTATGACCCGTGGTTAGACGACCATAGGGATTATGTGCACCGCTACCCAATACCAGAAGACACACCTATGCCGAACCTAGCAGCCTACCCAGGTTTGGACCCTCTAGATCCCTACTATGATAGCGATTAGTACATTTGGGAAATTTTAGAGAATCCATACCCGTACCAGGAACCCATGCCCCAGTTTCCAAACCCAGTCCCAGCACCTGCACCCCCAATGAGTGCAGAAAATGTGCAAGAGCTCCGAACCTTCGGAGAAGAGATTTTAGAAAGTAGCGAGAGGATGAGGCAGGTCGGAGAGCGACTCGTCTGGAAGTATGACGAGCAAAATATGGAGTTCTGGATGAACCCATATCAGTGAAGGTGATGGTGGAGGTAGTAGTAATATATATATATATATATATATATATATATTATGTGTGTATGTTTGAAAAAAAAGCTAGATAGTAGCTATAGATGCCTACTAGTATTGTAATTTTAATTTCCAGTTCTAGTTTGTATTAGATGTATATTATATAAGAAAGAGTAAGTCGCAATGTTCGACGCTTTTGATCAATATGCGTGTCATATGATTGGTTGTGTTAAATATTATCTTGTAATATTAATACGTGGTAAATGTTTAAAATTCAGATGGCCGACCAAGTGAATCAAGAGAATCAGGATAATAACCCGGAAAACCAGCATAACGATAACCCGAACAATGATAATAATGGAAACCAAGTGGATAACAGTGTCATCCAACACATAGTGGCACAAGGGATAATAGATACGATGCCATATATTATTCAAACAGTTAGGGAAGCTGATAATAAAAGTAACCATAGCAGTAAACGACCCACTGAACCAGAAAACAGCGTGAACAATGGACCCATACTTCAAGTACCCATTCCCAAAAGAAGAAGAACCATGTCCTATGGTTGTTCCTAGAAAGAATTCTGGTCTTGTAAACCAATGGAATTATCGGGCAATGAAGGGGCCATTGCATCTCTACGCTGGATAGAAAAGACTGAGGCAGTCTTAAGAATAAGCAAATGCGCGGAAGAGGATAAGATAATGTTTGCTTCCAATCTGTTTAAGAACTCAGCCTTAGAATGGTGGAACACTATCCTCCAGTCTAGAGGAAGTGATAAGGTTTACAATATGGAATGGGAGGAATTTAAGAACATGGTAGAAAGGAAATTATGCCCTCCCAATGAAAAAGAACTGATAGCAAATAAGTTTTTAAACCTTAGGATGACTGGAGTGGATAGTAAGAGATACACTACATTATTCTTTGAATATGTCAGAATAGTGCCAACCCTTGCATCACCTGAACCAGTATTAATCTCCCGTTACATTTGGGGATTAATCAGTGAAATTAGGCATGTAGTCAAGGCAGCTAGACCTCAAACCATAGAAGAAGCTTTAGAACTAGCAAACACCTTGACAGATGAGTTACTCTGTACCCGAGAAGAGGATCAGAGGAGGAACCTAGCCCAGAAGTTTATCCAAGAATTCCGTTCTGGAAATTCTAATCGTGGGAAAAATGTAGGTACTACTTCTGCGCCTTATTGCAAGTATTGCAAAAGGAAGCATTCTGTAAGATGCTCCATATATTGCAACTTCTGCAAAATATCTGGACACAAGGAAGAAGACTGCAGGAAGAAACCTAACAACAGGATATGCTACAACTGTGGAGAACAAGGTCACATCAAGCCAAACTGTCCGAAATTAGCTCCAGCTACGAACAACAAGAATACTAAAAATGCTAGAGCATTTGTTCTAACGGCAGATGAAGCTAAGATGATTCCGGACGTGATAGCTGGTACGTTTTTAGTTAATGATGTTTTTGCTAAAGTATTATTTGACTCTGGTGCGAACCAAAGTTTTATTAATACTTCACTTTGCAAACTTCTCAATCGACCATTAACTAAACTTCCACAAAAATGTCTAGTAGAGACGGCAAATGGGGAAACCATTAAGATTTCTGAAATCTTGCAGGGAGCAAGAATAGAATTTTTAAATAAAAGTTTATTGCAAACCTTTACCCAATGAATCTGGCAGGATTTGATGTTGTATTAGGAATGGATTGGTTAGTAACCAATAAAGCCAGTATTTTATGTGATCAAAAGTAAATTCAAGTAAATTCACCAAGGGGTGAACATATCACAATTAAAGGAGATAAACCCTCTAGATCCACGAAATTCATCTCTGTGATGAAAACAGCAAGTTATATAAGAAAAGGATCATTAGTGTATTTGATTTCCATAATCACTAACACTAAAGGAAAAGAATTAAAAGATATTCCAGTAGTATCTCAGTTTCCAGATGTGTTTCCAGAAGAATTACCAGGACTACCGCCAGATAGAGAAGTTGAATTCAGAATTCATCTACTACCAGGAACAGCACCGATTGCCAAAGCACCTTACCGTTTGGCACCCGCAGAAATGCAGGAACTAAAGAAACAGTTAGATGAATTGTTGGAAAAAGGATTCATACAGCCAAGTTCATCGCCATGGGGAGCGCCGATCTTATTCGTTAAAAAGAAAGACGGATCAATGCGTATGTGCATTGATTACCGTGAATTGAACAAGGTTACGATTAAGAATCGGTATCCATTATCGAGAATCGATGATCTGTTCGATCAGTTGCAAGGAGAACGATTTTTCTCTAAAATCGATTTACGATCAGGATATCATCAATTAAAGGTACAGGAAGAGAACATTCCTAAGACCGCTTTCAGGACAAGGTATGGCCATTATGAATTTACTGTCATGCCATTTGGTTTAACCAATGCCCCAGCTGCATTTATGGACATGGTGAACCGAATATGTAAGCCATATTTGGATAAGTTCATAATTGTCTTTATAGATGATATTCTTATTTATTCTAAGAGCAAAGAGGAACATGCAGCGCATCTTCACACACTTCTAAGTCTGTTAAGAAAAGAAAAGCTTTATGCTAAATTTTTAAAGTGCGAGTTTTGGTTAGAACAGGTACAATTTCTTAGACATCTAGTTAATCATGAAGGAATTCATGTGGATCCTACCAAGATCGAGGCGATTACCAAATGGAAAATCCCTGAGTCACCAACCGAGGTTAGAAGTTTCTTAGGATTGGCCGGTTATTATAGAAGATTTATTCGAGATTTTTCTAGAATAGCCATTCCCTCAATTAAGTTAACCTGTAAATCTATTAAGTTTGAATGGGGACCAAAACAGGAAGAAGCCTTTAGAATTCTTAAGCAAAGATTAACAAACGCACTCATACTAGCGTTACCAGAAGGAACTGAAGATTTTGTAATCTATTGTGACGCTTCTAAGTTAGGTTATGGATGTGTGTTAATGCAAAACCAAAAGGTTATAGCTTACGCATCTAGACAACTTAAGAATCATGAAGAGAATTATTCAACCCATGATTTAGAGTTAGGAGCTATAATTTTTGCCCTTAAAATTTGGAGACATTACCTTTACGGTAGTAAGTTTACCATTTTCACAGATCATAAAAGTTTAAGGTATGTTTTCAGGCAAAAGGAGTTGAATGTGAGACAGAGACGCTGGATGGAAATTCTTAGTGATTACGATTGTAATATCCAGTATCATGCAGGAAAAGCAAATGTAGTTGCTGATGCTTTAAGTCGAAAGTATCACGAAAAGCCAAAAAGAGTACGTTCTCTTAAATTAAATCTACAAGTAGATTTAAATGAACAGATTAGAAAAGCACAAGAATCAGTAATCAAGGATGATACTGAGAAATTAAAAGAAATGATTAAGGAATTAGAACAAGGAACATATGGAATTTGGAGATTCCATAAGAAAAGGATGTGGATACCTAAATTAGGAAACCTACGTCACCATATAATAGAAGAAGCCCATAAGTCTAAGTATACGATGCATCCTGGAAATGATAAGATGTATCAGGACTTAAGAAAAAATTTCTGGTGGATAGGAATGAAAAAGGACATAGCAGCATATGTTGCAAAGTGTTTAACCTGTTCACAAGTCAAAACTGAACACCAGAAACCCTCAGGTTTATTACAGCAATTAGAAATGCTAGTGTGGAAGTGGGAATTGATAACAATAGATTTTGTTACCAAATTACCCAAAACAAGGAAAGGTAATGATATAATCTGGGTGATTATAGACAGGCTAACTAAGTCAGCTCATTTCCTACCAATGAAGGAAACTTTCAGTATGGAACAATTAGCTAAATTGTATGTAAATGAAATAGTTTCATTACATGGAATTCCTTTATCAATTGTTTCTGATAGAGATAGTCGTTTTACCTCTCATTTTTGGACAAGTTTTCAAAAAGCCATGGGAACCAAGTTGAATCTAAGCACAGCTTATCATACTCAAACGGACGGACAAAGCGAAAGGATAATTCAAACGATAGAAGACATGCTTAGAGCTTGTGTAATTGATTTTGGAGGTAATTGGGACGATCACTTACCATTAATTAATTTTCTTACAATAACAGTTATCACACAAGTATCAATACTGCACCATTCGAAGCACTGTATGTACGAAAATGCCGAACCCCAATCTGTTGGGCAAAAATTGGAGAAAAGCAATTATCTGGACCTGAAATAGTGCAAGAAACAACTGACAAAATCATTCAAGTCGAGGAACGACTGAAAGCAGCATGTGATCGACAAAAGAGTTATGCTGATAACAGACGAAAACCCTTGGAATTCAGGTAGGTGATAAAGTGTTATTGAAAGTCTCTCCTTGGAAAGGAGTGGTAAGATTCATCAAAAGGGGAAAGCTAAGCCCCAGGTATGTTAGACCTTTTGATATTATTAGAAGAATAGGACCTGTAGCCTATCAGCTACAACTGCCAGAGGAAATGGCAGGAATACATGATGTATTTCATGTATCTAATCTCAAGCAATGCTTAGCTGATGAATCATTGATAGTGCCTCTTAAGGATATAGAGGTAAATGAGCAGTTAAAGTTTGTAGAAAAGCCTCTACAGATTAAAGACAGGAAAGTCAAAAATCTCAAACACAAGAGATTAGTTCTGGTTAAAGTAAAATGGGACTCCAAAAGAGGACCAGAGTATACATGGGAGCTTGAATCAGAAATGCAAAGGAAATACCCGCACTTATTCCAGTGGATCTCGAGGACGAGCTCTAAAATAAGGTGGGGAGGATATAACAACCCTTCTAAATTTTTCGACACCTCTAAAATAATTAGAATCTCCTAAAACATCCTAAAATACACCCCGTATACGAAAACAGGACCTGAATACCTTTATTTCTATTAAAATAAAATAAAAACAAAAATAATGGATCTCTGGCGGGCCGCGTAAGACGACCCTTCGGTCTACGCGGGGCGCAAGCGCTCAGCAACGAGGCGCAGCCCTGAGCTGCCACGTGGCAGCCACACGTCGAGCCTACACCGGTGACTGGGCCAGGCTAGGGCCTACCAAGCCTACTACGCGGGCCGCGTAGCCCTTGGCTACAACTTACGCGGGGCGCGACGAAGTCCAAATCAGACCCTATAAATAGCAACCTTCGGCAATTCAGTCGAATTCGCTCACGATCTTTCCCTCTCTCGAATTTCTGCATAGTTGAAGTAATATTTGGGTAGTATACCCCCCTAAATAAAGAAGTTCTACCCCGTTGTAAGTATTATCACCCTGGTTACGTATTAGATACGCTGCCCGATTGATCCAGGGTTCCGTAACGGCTGTCGTGGTTCTTCCCGACGTAGTCGTTGGAATACTGTCTCGGGGAGGGTGTTGCTAATGTAAATATTGGGTTATTATACTAACACGTGTGCATTTGTGTAAATTATAGATAATCACCAGGAAACCCTTAAAGAAAACCTAAGACAGCAATGTGAGTAATCTCCTTTTTGTAAACAGTTTTTACAAAACTTTAAATATTTTACAATGTGATTAAGCAGTAATTGAGTCTTTGTAATTCTTCAATTACTGCCGGTATGTTGGGGTTTTGTATACAAAATGCGGAACAGGTTACCATTGGACAAAGAGTTAGCCAATGGGTAATATAACCCACCAGTCAGGATTGACAGTACCGAATGAGTAATTGTGTAGATGTAAACATTGTAATCGCTCTCAATACTGTAAATTGATAAAACTCTTCTTGATTAAACTGGGATTCACTCACCAGTATTTCCCACTGAGAAAATGTTTTTAAACGCGTTTCAGGTAACAAAATGTGAAAGCCAATTAGAAGCCAGCTGGACAGCACTGAAGGCTTGGAAAAGTGGCTATAAAAGTTACCTAAATAAAAGAAGATGTTTTATTCAATAAAATAGAGATTATCTCTATAAATAAGTTTGTAATGAAAACTTGGGTTTTATCCCAATGCACTTATTTATATAAAATGTGGTGTTTTACTCTGATAAAATATTTCCTAACTACGGTCCTGATGTAATTTCCGTTGCCAAATTGATAAACACCGATACCACCAATACTGATTCTCGCGGCCGCCCGTTCCCGGGACAGATAGGGGGCGAGGGTTGCGACATGTACGCGTGTATGTGTCTCATCTAGTTTTATGGATTAAAACTTCTTTGTTCAATAATATAAATCTATAACTAGAATTAGTGCCCGCCGCAATGCGGCGGGTACAACTTGTATATATCACTAAAGCCGTATGTTTGTCACAAAAAAAGATTGTTTACGTTGCATCGAGTAAGCTAGCTGAGGCTTGTCATAAGCAGTGTTGCTTCTGACTTATAGACATGTCGTTCTACTTGCAGAATTAAGACGCCAATGGGGGGAAGAGTGTTTAGATCAAAATTAGGGATAAATTAGGTGACAAATCAAGCACTAAAATTTTGATTTAGACTTTTATTTTCCCTCCCATGTGATTCCATCATCCCAGGGTTGACCTCAACATGCTCTCCCCGGATCTGCATCCCTCGGCAATGTCATTCTAAACATACTGCAACATAAGTGTATAACTGTGAAGTTAAAAAATCAATCAGCAAAATATTAAAGAGTATTTCAGCTTCAGAGCAGAAATACCAGCAGACTTTAAAAGATTACAAAAGAATGAATCTCTTTTATTTTGCCTTCATATGTAGAAGTTGGACTTAGTGGAGTTGATTTGGGTATCGCAAAAACCCCAATAGCTAGGTAACAACGGCCTGACCCTAAGACTTAACCATTAAACCAATGTGCATATTACACGCGTAACATGTTAGATCTTAGCATGATAACAAAAGTGATACCACTGACCTGCATCACTCGCCACTCGGCAATGTCACCACTTGTTTTTGCTTCGACTGGGCGCAGATTCAGTGGCTTCAACAATAGCTCCACATTCTGTTACCAGCCTGAACCACATCAATAACAATCTCGCCATAGCATCAATTTCATTCCGTGTGTGTAACTGGATAATACAAATCAAATAATGAACATTATCTATTTTCATTCGGACTATTCATGTAATTTTCGTTTGGTGAAATTGGTGCTAAACTTGATCCAAACCAGATTTGTTATTATTTTCGATCGATGCAATTGTGTTGGCTTTATAACTGTCACACCCTGATTTTTTGCGAAAGCGTGGTTATTGGTGTGACTTCTTAATACCATAGCATTCAATCATAACAATGCTATATGATAAAAACCAAAAGATATTCTGTCACACCCCTTTCTGCGGTGGAAGCACGAGGTGTGATCATGAAAGGTTCTCATTGCATACGAAAGGTAAACATGCTATATGCTCGTAAAAACATCAAATACCATAATTTGAAAACATAAGTTTAGCGTTTACATCGCTAAGTCGCATAAAACATTGTCTTAAAAAGTTTACAACTTTATTTAAAGATAAACATAAGCGACATCCACGAGCATAGTTAAGACCGCGCGCACATCCACTTCTAGTTACCTGAAATACATGTGAGTTTTGGAAAAACGTCAATATAATGTTGGTGTGAATTCATGCAGTGATTGTTTTGAATGTTTTAAATACTTGAATGGAAACATAGTATGTAACTTGTAGAATGTATGAATGTTTGAATGTAACTTGTAAAACGCATCTATAACTGAGTACTATGAATGTTTGAATGTATTGATAACACATATCTGTAATCTCCTCATTATGAATGTTTGACTGTGTGAGATCGCTAGTGGTTTGCAAGGCCACTAACATATGTCACGACATAGGAAGCCACCAAACCTAGGTATTTTTGTCGACTTTGACTGAGACACAGAAGCACTCATTGGTAGAAGTAGGCCAAGAGTGGGGTTGCCTGAAACCCATTAGATCTAACCTTTTGTTCCGCGGTCTGAATGTATACGTTGATTAATGGTGCTTATTGTACCCTATTCGAGACATGATCTAGAATGTTTCACTTGAATGTTTTTGTACTCCATCATACCATATGTAAACAATGTAACATTTGTAACATGTATTTCACCCCCGAAGTTATAAAACCAAAACAGTTAAAGAAAAGGGGGAGCATGAACTCACAACTTTGCGTTCCTGTGCGTCGTAAACTTCACCGGATTTGCTTAATTAACGTCGTAACCTATACGCGTTTTCTTAACGTTAGTCACTAGACTTGCGTCGGACAAGTACAGTCACTCTCTTTTGTATATATTCTTGTGTTAAAAATATTCCATATTTTTAACTACGTATCTTACTTATATTATTTTCTCAAAAATTAATATAAGTATCTCGTGTTTTGCACTTTGCACCCGAATTATGTATCTTGTATGTTGTATGTGTATATTTATGTTTATACTCCTCATGAGTATTTAGTGTATTTTTTTGAAGTCTTAATACACTAGCACGTATAACACCTACTATATACACTTAGCACACAAGTTGGTGATCAAATAATGTATATTTTTCTCTCAAAAATATATATACTTAATATCCATTTTTATTTTTTGAAGAAATCCTCATTTCTAATCACCAAAAATTAGGGAAACCTTGGTAATACTTTAAATACATTTTTAGGGAATAAGTTTCCCAAAAACTTATATTTTTCTAAGTGTCAAAATTTATAAAAATTTTGACAGAGTTTCCCCTAAAAATGGAGGTTTCCCATGTTTTCAAAACATGTGTTTATTTTCTTTTAAATCGTCAACAACAATTATCAACAATAATCATCAACAACAATCACTAATTTCTCCATTTCATGAACTTGAATATTTACAAAAATGTGTAGTAATTTACTAGCACATTTAGTAAGTCTTGTTATCTTTAAAAATAAGTTTAATTTCTTAAAAACTTTATTTTTAAAGAATATGAAGTTTCACAACTTCTAGTCGGTTTTTACGAAAATTATTTCTTTGTTAAAACTTTTGTTACACAAGTGTCCACACACTTGTTTGTTCATAAAAACACCTCTACTTCATGAAAGATCCGGTTTTAAAACATGGTTTTGTCTTACAGTCGGTCTTTCGAAAATACCACTTGTAGATCTTTAGATCTACTAGTTTAGAACTCCATTTCATAAGATAAATTGTTTTTACACAAGTTCATGTTTAATAGTAGTAGTGTTCATCATCTAGTCCTTTTTATACTTTAACATACACTAGCTCATGTTCTAAGAACATAACCTAGCCGGGTTAGATGACGATCCGAACTACTACTAGCATTAAACAACACAAAATAATCATCACAAAACAAGTTTAACAAGTTTTACACAATTATCCATCTATTAACCATCATATTCATCACTTTAATGGACTTTTAGTTGGTGATTTAGTATGTTCATGATTTTCAAGCGACAAACCTCTTATTAACCACTCTAGACAAGATCAAGAAGGTGTTTAGAGTCACTTACTACTAGCTCGAGGCTAGGGAAGAAGCTAGGCGAAAAACGGGTGGTTAATAGCAACGTAGTGAGGTTCTTGACAATCCGCAAGCACCGGGCTTCCTCGTATGATATCCTTCACACTTGAGTACACTTGGAATAGCTTGATCAAAATCGAAAAATGGGTGTGGTGTGCTTGTGATTCTCGGCCGAAAGGAGCAAGGAGAGAGAGGAGTTTGGTTTTTGTTTAAGTGTGGTGAAGGTTATGATGGACATATGCTTATACTTGTAGGCCATTTCTTTCTAATTAACCAAAGGGTATTATGTTGTCAAGATATCAAGCAAAGGGGATTAAAATAATCAATGTTGTAAGTGTTTGTCCCCTTTACTAACCAAGTTCGGTTATGGGGGTGGGGTAACCGGTTCGATTTCAACTAGATGCTTAAGATATAGTTATGTTAAGTTAGGAGCTTAAATAGTTTTTTTTTTTTTTTTTTTTTAGTGTGTTATAAGTTATAATGGGTGTTAGGGTATTCGGGGACCCTAACTGCCTTAGAAAAAGAAAAACAATGTCAATGACAATATTTTTATGTTCCGGGTAGGGCCCGGTTGTTCGGTTGGATACTGATCCGTTAAAGTGCTAAATTACACTTTTTAGTGTCCTTTAAGTACCCTTCTTGTACCCTTTCAATTCCCAACACTTGTGGAAGTATTCTGGATAATAAAACGACATTTCTGCATAATATTTATATGTCTAAATGCTGATTAGAGCTGAATTGTATAAAATTATGTACTTAAAGTGCGTTTCGGGTGCTTTTTAGTGCTTATTTTTGCTTTCGCAATGTCTAAAAATTAAACCCTTACATGTACTCTTGGGTTTTAATGTACTTTTGTCGTCGGACCTACACCTAGGCCTCAATTATAATGTCTGACTGCTTTCTGCAGTTCTGTTGACACAGTGTGTCTTACCGGTGAGTTTACTAGTATTTCTGACGCAACGCTCTCGTTTATGCATAAAGCAATATTTTGTAGTATACAACGTGCATGAATTCACTTGTTTAATCATGTGTTCAGACATTGCTGACAATTAAGCACATAATTGCAGTCATTAAATAGTAATTAAAGTGTACGGAAATTACCGGTTTAGTGCCAGTTGCCACATATTCATCCATAAAAATTAAGTTTGAAAATACCATAACGCACTTATTTGAAACATCGACACCAAATTTAAGTTACAAACCATAACATGTTTTAAATGAGTTCACGAAGACTCGACAACATAACTTAAACCAACCCAAGCTTAGAACCATGTATCTCGTCCAGGAGTAAGATACATCTCCTAAACCCTACGACCTCGGATGACATCTTTTATTTATAACGCAGCTTGAAACACATGCATACACCTGGCAGATCCACTTAGTTCCCTGAAATACATGTAGTTTTAAAACATCAACAAAAGTTGAGCGAGTTCATGTGTTTTGTATATGTATGTATAAAGCTTTGTAAATAGTGTAAGTATGAAAGTCCCGGCATGATAGCAAACAAGGAAAAGATCACCAATGGTTGGCAAGGCCACTGATATGTGTGACGGTGTAGGAAGACTCAAACCTAGCAAAGTTGTACCGGGCTTCCGGCTGGAAGACATAGTCACCCTATGGGCCACCCTGGTCCTCATGGGTGTGGGCTCGCTACACCCAAATAGATCTATCACTCATGCTCCTCGGTCCTTATACGAGGATTAATGGTCCCAAGTATCCGCCTACCCATTCACATGATCTATGGTTCTTTCCTAGGCTAACCATACCAATTGTATATGTATGTAATCCTTTTGTAACATGTATTTCACCCCCGAAGTAAATAAACAAAACAGTTTAAAGAAAAGGGGGACATGAACTCACAGTATTGCGTCTTCAGAATCGTAACCCAAATCTCTTCAGCAAACACGACTACCTACAATGTACTACTGTCTATTAGACGAACGGGCCGTGCCTTGGCTTAGAGTTTAACGTTTTTGAGTTACGCTTCTTATGTTCCCAATATTATTCCAAGTTATAATTACTTGTTAAAATAATAATCATTTTAACTTTAAATTATATTTAGCTTTGGAATAATTGTTTAAGCAATATTTCTGTATTAATACTTCTCAAGTATTTATTTTCGTATTTCCTTCCCAAGGATGGGGGTATTTTATACATGTATTTTCGTATGCTTGTATTTGTAGTCTCAAAATAATATATTTTCAAGTCTCACTTTAGAAAATATATATGTAAACTCATTTTGTCTAAAAATAATGTATTTCAAGAAAATACATATTTTTCTCAAAAATCATATATCTTCTAAATATTCAAGAAAAATATATTTTACTTCCAAAAATAATATATTTTCTCCTTGTCGAAAATACAATATTACTCTTGTAATATTTTCAAAGATTATATTTTCATTTCTTGTATCCAAAATAATATTTACCAAAAACATATTTATAACGGTATTTTCCAGAATATTTTGTAAGTTACGTTCTTGCGTTCGATTTCACATTATTAAGTGTGTAACTTATATATTTATTCCTTGTGATTTTTGGTATTATTTTGAATTGTAAATTCTTGGTGTTTTGTTAAGTTTTATTACTTTAAATCCTAAAATAACATAACTATTACACCAAGTATACAAATAATCACTCACAATGTGTTATTAATGTAAATATATATTCTAAATACATATTTATCCATTTTTATTCAATATAAACTTGACAAAATGACAGTGCACGTCCTTTAGGTTTACCTAAAAGTACAGTGCACGTCCTTAACGTTTAAAAGTTGCACTGCAAATCCTTTACCTTTAATTTTGTTGCATTGCAAGTCCTTTATGACTAACGGTGTTAACTTTTACCATTAAATCCCCCACATGCCTCCCACGTGAGGGGTATATCCGTCCATTCCCTGCATTCTTCCCCTAAAAGCCACCCACCACCGCCACTTCCCACTTTCAGGGAATTCTACAAATAAAAACAAATGGACCCCACCCATCCTACCCTTCTTTTTCTCCACTCCACCCTTTAAAGCCACCCACCACCGCCACTTCCCCAAACCACCACTACCAGCTTTCCCGTCGCCACCGTCTCCGCCCACCACCACCAAATTTAAGAAAAAAAATTAAAAAAAGTATTACTGTAACAGAAAGCTGAACCCCCTCCCCCTTCACATTTCAGTTACCGTCTCCGTCAATTAACAGAAACTCAACTTCTTTTTCAACAGCTCACAAATCTCATCATGGCGGAAGCTGGGCTAATCCAGAAACTTATCGATACAGTTACTGAAATATCTGCAATCTCCGACTACCGGTGCACGATGAAGAAACTATTCTCGAATCTAGTTCAACGCTTGAAGTTGTTAACGTTGTTGTTTGAAGATGTTAAGAAGACGATTCCTGATGATTCTCATCAAGCTTTTCTTTCGTTAATGGAGGATTTGGAGTCTGCTAAGGAATTGCTTCGAGTTGGAAATGAAGGCAGCAAGATACATTTGGTAAATGTTTATGTTAATTGATCATGGAACAGTGATCTAGAACTAGAATAGTTTACCGGGTTCTGGGCTAAGAAATTGTGGGCGGAGTCGCCGGTGTTACTCAGGTCCTTTGACTCTTTTCTACAAACCAAGTGACCAGAGGTGGTTGTTGGTGGGTTATTCGAGGGTGGTTGTGGTTCTTGGTTGGAGGGTGGTGGCCGAAGGTGGTTGGAGGGTGGTGGCCGGAGGTGGTAGATGGTGGGTTGTTGCAGATCTGGTTGAAGGTTGGGGATTGTCGAAATCAAAAATGGAGAGAGGGGGGATCTGTTATATTAGTTTAATTAGAATTAATTAAATTATATATGTCAACTCATAAAAATGCAGGGAATGGACGGATATACCCCTCACGTGGGAGGCACGTGGGGGATTTAATGGTAAAAGGTAACACCGTTAGCCATAAAGGACTTGCAATGCAACAAAATTAAAGGTAAAGGATTTGCAGTGCAACTTTTAAACGTTAAGGACGTGCACTATACTTTTAGGTAAACCTAAAGGACGTGCACTGTCATTTTGTCAAGTTTATATTGAAAACCATGGTTAAAACTCACTTGTAAATATTTGTTTAGAAAATATTTTTCTAAGTGTTTGTATTTTTAGAAAATTTTTCCATAGTTTCCCCTAAAAATGGAGGTGTCCATGCTATTAAAGCATATCATTTTCTTTTCAAAAATCATCATAAACAACCAACAATCAATCTACACTTACCAAGTGCTAAAACAAAGTTATCTACATAATGATCATGAACTTGAGTTTTCATAAAAACTTGTAGTAACTTGGTAGTATGTTTAGTAGACTTAGTTACCCTTTAAAGTGTGTTTATTTCTTTTAAAAATCTCATTCTTGAAAGATTTGAGTGTTTACAACTTGTTAGATGATTTTTTCAAAAATCATTCTTTTGAATTTTTCTTGTAAACAAAGTGTTCTTATACTTGTTTTATCACCAAAAATAGTGTATATTTAAGTAAGAACCAAGATCTTCTAAAATCTCATTTTGAACTTGGTTCTTTTGGAAAACCTTTCATAAATCTTAGATCCATCAGATTACTAACTCACTTTGTTTATTATTTTTCAAGAAATCACTTTATTCTTCAAGTTCATGCTTAACACATGAGGATGATCATCTTGTTTTATCACATAATCATCCTCTCTCTTGCTAGATCATGTGTTTAATCACAATCTAGCAAGCTCCTTATGATGATCAACATCATAATCTCAAGTAAATAACAAGCAAGTATCATTCATACACTAAACAACATAGTTTCATCATATATCAAGCTTATGTTCATGATTCATGTTTATGTTCTTTGGTGTTCTTGTGATTAACAACATACTACATCTTTTAACCAACTACATATGAAGTAAATAAGGATTATGCGAGTCTTACAACTAGCACAAAGGCTAGGGATGAACACAAGAGATGGTGATGACAAATGTGGAGGATAAAAGCAATCGAGAGAGGTCCTTCAAGATCCAAGACCACCAAACCTTCTTATATGGCTCCTTACACCTTGAGTACCACTTGGAATGAACAAATGATGATGATGGTGGTGTGGTTGGGGTTCGGCCGAGAAGAAGGAGGGAGGAGAGGGAGAGAGTTATGGTGATGAGAATGATGGCCTCTAGTCTTCTTATAACCATCTTAAGCTATTACCCAATGGTTAACATGTTCCCTAAGTACATGCCATAATCTTTCAAAAATCTTGTAGGATCCAACCATATCTAGTAAGATTGAGAAGATCAAGGTGGTGGGGCCACCTTGTAACCGTCCCAAGGGGGGGGGGTATTAGTGTAAGTTTAAACCATAGTTAGATTAAATAGTTAAAAGTTAAGTATAATGTTTAGTGTTTATGTGTAACATGTGTCATATAGTATGTTAGGGTGTTCGGGGATCATAACTAGCTTAGAAACACTAAAACAATGCTTCTAGTGTAATTTTGGTGTTTCGGGTAGTGTCCGGTTGTTCGGTTAGATACCGGTTCGTTAAAGTGTCAGACTATTCCGTTTAGTGATCTTTAAGTACTCTTTTGTGGCACTTTTGATTCCCGACACTTAGGAAAGCATTCATGACCATTTAGTCATACTTTTGCATGTTACTAGCTCGTTAAATTGCTGAATTTTGCTTAAATATGCAGAATTCTGCACTTTATGTGGGTTTTAGGCACTTTCCGGCACTTAAACTATCCCCTAGTGAAGCAGTTTTATGGTCCTTACTTCCCTACACTCCATGCTAGTGTAGTACCTTGTCCCTGGCCCATACGGGGTCTCAAAACACTGTCTGTCTATGTACTGAACATCGTCAGCATTTTTCTGAGTTATCCGCTAACTGTGCTAACTGTGCTTTGTGCATCATGTATGTCAATAAAGTTTGCATGTGATAATGAGATGACGTTATGTAATATGTGATGCACATGTAAGTATGTTGCAGAAATCAGAAGGCAGTTTAAGTCATTAATTGTAATTCAGCACAGTCATTAAGCACTAATCAATATTAATTAATTGTACGGATACCTGTATTTTTTTACGGTTGTCATAATAACAGTAGACATTACCCATTTGACATGGTGCTAAACTTGATAAAAAAAAAAGAATCATATCCAGTATTCAACAAACTGAAACCACAGCCGTCAACAGAATGAAGTGTAAAACATTAATGTTAGTTAATTGAATACAAAAGCAAAGTGAATGCGAAAATTAACGTGTAGAGAGATAATAATCGAGAAATGCAAGCTAGGGTTAGGATTATACCTGCAAAGAGAGGGGTTGTTGATCCGATTCAAGCTCAGCTGTTTATAACTTCCCAAATCTAACAACAATTAATAGGTAAACAACAACAAAAACAATCCATCAATAGTTTCACTTAATTAGAACCCTAAATCGCACCTTAATATAGAGACAGGGTCGCCAGAACCCTAAGGGCCGCCGTGAACCACTTCGAGACACCTCATCGCTGTTATACAACTTTCTCTCACCGGTGGTTGAATGACATTGCGAGAAGAACACCGCCGTCTCTGTTGTCGACGGAACCGGATCCACGCTTCGACTCCCAAAACCCCGATTTGACATTGATTGGCAACGTTGGTGGAGGGGTTTTGTCAAGCGGCAGCGTTGGGTTTAGTGAGAGAGTTGTGGGTCTGATTGTTTTCTCAAGCAAAGATAGTATATGAGAAGTAGTACAACAACCTATCGCATGAAACACTGGTCAAGCTCAAGGTACAATCAGGCAATGCATATATATGTTGCAAATACAAACCTTTTTTTTAAAACACCCCAAGCACATGGTACAACCCATCCAAGCCCAAAGTATTTGCTTATTTATAGGTTCTAATGTTAGAAGATTAATATGGACTATTATAACATTCTAGCCAAATCTCACATCGGACGTGGCCATGAGAGATTCTTTGTTTTCATAAGAAATGTCATGTCTCTTAAATCACCAACATGTTTTGGGCGCATTGGCTGTAATGCACATGAAAACTCCGTAGTTAATCATCAGACATGGACACGAAAACACGATACGAAATGACACGACCTTAACATGTTCGTATTTGACCCTTAACAGGTTTCATGTCTTAAACAGGTCGACACGATAAGACCTGTTAGTTTTCGTGTCGTGTTCATGTTTACCTATTTCGTTTCCGTGTCTTATCGTGTTCGTGTCTTAACAGGTCATGTTCTTGTCGTAACAGGTTATGTTCGTGCCTTAACAAGTCGTGTCTGGCACAATATGTCAGCCCTAAACTCCACACACAACCCCTCCAGGGCGAGTTCGTGTCTTAACATGTTGTGTTCGTGTTTGGAAAAACTGTCATGATAAGATTCCATGTCGTGTTTACCTGTTTCATGTCTTATCGTGTCTGTGTCTTAACAGGTCGTGTCTAACACGATACGCCAGCCCTACTAGATCGGCAACCCATTGGGGGACCAAACGGATAATATTTGTGGTACGAGGAACCGGATGTTACACTTCATGTATATATAGACGAGCTTAATCACATTTAAAATAGAACACGATTTTAAAGCTCCTAAAAAATATATGATATTTTGATGATTTTATATTGATCTTGCACACATGTACTGATGTGCATACATATTTTTAAAGGCTCAGCGGAACACACCTTTAACGAAATACCTCCATCTCCCGAGTTCGATCCCCGGGCCCCCCAAGGTCCAGCCCTCTATTTCGAACAAACTACTCTGGATGGGAGTCGAACCCTGCACCTCTCACAGAAGAAACCCCTTAGGGAAAACTCCTGACCACCCCACCAAAGTGGTGATGGCATGTACATACATATAAACACATATAAATCAAACTACTTGTCATAAATGATTTTTATTAATGTAATATGAAGTATTAATGAACTATTGTAATAAATTTCGATACAACATTGTAAGCATATGAAATGTGAATCATATTGTAATGAATTTTGATGCATCCTCGTAAGGGGAGACACTCTTAAAGAGGACACATCCCCTTTGAACCATGTACTTTAAGTTTGATGCACCATTGTAACATATTACACTTCATGTCATACTAAAAACAACATATTAAATAAGAAATAATGGATTTTAATAATCCTAACTATTAGTCATTGGCCGGTAACGGTCCCAACTTCAAAAATAACCAGTGGTGGTCCCACCTTTTGATATATTGTAAACCAATGGACATTTACTAAACCGAAAACGATAAGGGAACAAAAAGAAATTAAGGTTATATCAGTAAAGGTATATTAATTTACAATATGTGAAAAAGTGGTTGTATTAACAAGGTTGTGATGATGATGATTCTGAGCCTAAGATTCACTTATCTGAATCATAGCAGACTGTGTTACATTTGGTTATCTATTTTTAGTTAATATGAACAAGGCGATGATGATGGTTTTCTGGCTCGGTAATGTTGCTTGAAAGTAGTAAACACAGTTGTGATTACATGTTAATTATTCTGACGGCCATATGGTTTACTCTTATAAATCACGATTATATTGTGTGTTGTTTACTTTGTGAGTTTGTTGTTTTGTCATAAGGCGTGGCAATGAGAAGAGAATGGTACTAGACTAGGATAATGTGTTAAGTGTGTTTTTTCATTTAAAGTGGCAATGTTTTTTTATGGCAAAATTTGCTTATTTTTTCTTTCTTGCAGAATGAATTGGCAACTTTGGAGCAGAAGAAAGCACACAAAAGAATGTTGGATTTACCTAGGGAACATTCCATACCTGTCAGACACCAACCTAAATCAAACTATGACGGTGGCGGTTTAAACTTTTCGAGAGCCATGGTGGCAGAACACAGAACACGTAGCGGTAGAAGGTTGTTCATGCCATATCAACTTACAATCTCTGGGTCTGCAACACGATCAATTCGAGCTCTACTTCAAAATATTAGATTTAGATTTAGATCAATGGTTGCTAGGTATTCACCTAGCAACCATTGACGCACTATTCACGCGTTATGAAGCTCGGATGCCGTTAAAGTGGCTAAAATTGATCCACAAAAGGCTAAGCACCATTGATGTAATCAAAATTGGAAAAAAAAAATGAATTTGATATAAAAATGTCAAAACCATATATTTACATTGTTGATTTGTAAGTTGTATATGCATAGAAGTGTTATGCATGATGTTGATTGGTTCTTTTGTGTTTAATGGTGTAGTAATTTTTATTTTTTATTACATCGGTTGGGTATATGTGTATACACCACTCAATTATGTGAATTTCTCTGTGTTTGTATGTATGTTTCGTATTTAAGCTAGTGTTGTTACTATTTACTCTAGTGTAACGTCCCCATACAACGCGTCTGATTCATATTTTGTAAAGCTAATAAACCAATACACCATTTTTGGACGGTTGTGTATAAGTTTATTAGCGTTTATAAAAAATATATATTTATCATAGACTTCTTTTACAATAGGTTTATATATCAATACATTGTGAGTAGAAAATACTTCTTAATTTATAAAATATTTACACATACAATAATATCTTGAAAACGAGTATATTGGGTTGTTGTCGGTTGTGTAAACTAATCACACAAAGTCAAAAACAAACGAATTTCCCAGAGAAAAGAAAAAGAAGAATTCACACCTTATTGATGGTATGTTTAATGAATCTTGAAAAGGTATTCAATTCTCCCCACTATATCTTAATTAAGACATTAATGATAACTCCATTAAGTCAAGTTTAAACATATATATTTTAACAAACTTTAAAGATTTAAAGGCTGTTTGGTAGCCTCTGAATGACCATTAAGAGGCTACCTCTTAATGGAACCATTAAGAATTTTACCAATGAGAAGGTAGAAGAATGTGACATGTGATTATTTACCATTCAGAGGTTACATCTTAACCATTCAGACTTGAGGTTACCTCTTATTCATTCAGAGGTTTTAAACCATTAAGATGTAGCATTTGAATGGTCATTAAGAGGCTACCAAACAGCCCCTTAAATCTGTTAAGTTTTTGTTTGGAATGATATAATACTAGTGGAGGGTAAAAATAAGAAAATAAAATTGGTAAGAATAAAAAGAATAAACTTTTAACCGATATAAATATTTCATTTATTTTGTATATAATATTGTTGTAACGATATATAGATAAATTTATAGTTTTAATTAATTTATTGTATTCTTTTAAATTAACTAACTAATTAAACTTATAATTATAACTCATTTTTAAAATATATTTTTTCAAGACAACTTAATTTATGGTGAAGAACAATTTTCGATATGTTTAAGATAAAGTGTAGGATAAATTTGGATATATATATATATATATATATATACATATATGATAAATTTCGATATATATTGGATAAATTTCGACATGTGTAGGATATATTTACGATAAATTTTGAAATGTGTAGGATAAAATGTATTTGCCTAATTAATGAGAGTAAAAGTAGTTAACGAGAGAAGTTATAAACTATTTATTGTTTTATAATTATGTTTTTTCTTCTTTTTCGTCCCACGTTAAGTTTTTTTCTCAAATGACGATTCCCCTAAAATGTTATACGTGATTAAAAAAAAGGAAAAAAACATTAGAGTTTTAAAAGTGTGTTTTTTATTGTATAGTTAATTATCTAAAACACAGCAACGCACTGGATAAATTTCACATCAGTCGTGCAATAAAGATGTTGAATTCGTAAGAAACGTATCTCACCTAAAATAAAATATATGGTTATTTTCTGCTGAATTAGAAAAAAATAACCACACTTAAATCTAGGTGACAAAGGGCAATTTCATAATTAACCTCCTAATAAGTCATTCACCTGGGTAATAAAAGAAAATTATGACTTCATATAAATATAATATTGGTAATTATGTTACCAAATTAAATACTCTGGTCCACATGCAAATCTATATCAATAGAAAGGGATATTACTTTTGTCTATACTTAACATAAAATCAAATAACGGTATAACTACGCCACATTGAACCTTCCTTAGTCAGTATCCCCCTAAATGCAACTACATTGACACATTGACCCTGACTTTGAACCTGTTTCCTCTACTTCATCCTACTTATTAAACTCAATGTTTCATCTTTATTTCCTAAACTATCTAGCAAAAATGGTTGCGGCAGACTCGCTACAACACACACCCACTTGGGCCGTCGCTACGGTTTGCTTCGTCTTCATTTGCCTAGGACTTCTCATCGAATATCTATTCGATATAGTGTCACATGTTAGATTCCATACTATTTTTCTAGCGTTATATACTCACCGACAGTTATATAACATTATTGTTATGATATGATATAATATGATATGATATGATATGATAACGCAGTGGCTTAAGGAACATAGGAAGACATCCATGTATGAAGCAATAGAGAAGTTGAAAACAGGTACGCGTAAAGTAGATTATGATATGAAAATCGGATTAAAAACTGTGACGGTTGGTTCTTGGATGTAAACTTGTGTATGTATATGTTGTAGTGTTGATGCTTCTCGGATTAATGTCGCTAATACTAGTGAGTACTCAAAGGTCAATCGCGAAAATCTGCATACCGAACGAAGTTGCAAATACCATGCTTCCTTGTCACAGAATCTCTGAGGAAACAATGCAAACAACCGAAGCATATGAAGTAAGTTATGCCACCTCTGCCCGGTTTGAACCGGTTGTCTTTGAAGACAACATGGTTGGAGCAAAACACAGACGGCTAGATTTGGTTAACGTTTCTGCCACTTCTAGTAATTATTCAACTAGTCATTGTGCTTCAAAGGTATTTTTATTATGAATAGATTTTGACTAATTGTTTATAAGATAATTAAGAGCATTCACTAGGGGTGTAAACAAGCCCAGAGGCTCGAGAGCTACTCGTTATCAGCTCGGTTAATAGCTTGAACGAGCCGGAGCCCGAGCCCAAGCTCGAGCCTGAAATACAAAGCTCGTTTAGGCTCGCGAGCCTAAACGAGCCCAAGCAAATATATATATAATAAAAATGATGACAACATTGGCGAGCTGAACTCGAGCCGAGCTTTTGCTCGTTTAAGCGATATTGAAACGAGTTCAAGCCGAGCTTTTAGCTCGTTTGAGGTTGTTCTCAAAATAGCTCGAGCCGAGCTCGAGCTTTGGGTTTTACTCACGAGCCGAGCTCGAGCTTGAGCTTCAGAAAAACATGACGAGTCGAGCTTGGGGTCGGCCCGGCTCGTTTACACCCCTAGCATTCACAATGGTTTCCTAACATGTGTTTATGTATATTTGTATATTTGTGAGTGAGTTAGTTATATTATAAGAAATAATTGTAAGTGGAGGAGAGAGTAAATGTTACTCCTAATTTGTAAATATACGGGACCATGTTAATTTTTTAATATTTTTTTAAATGGTTGTGAGCGAAGGAGAAAGAAAATGTAATGATAAATGTATAAAAATGTATTATTTATTTGAAAATCGAGAAAGAAAAAATAGTGATTTTTAGTGTAATTAAGGGAATGAGGTTATAAATCATGGGTTCCAAAGAGTGGCGTAACCATGTTTTTTTCCTGGGAAAGGGCGGAGGCAATCGGCATCTTTGCCTAAAAACTACACTAAATTTTTTTTTACAGTGGCCCTCTATTGGATAGTGTAGGTCTTCCAATGGTTACGGGTTTTCTTTTGTTCTCAATAATGTTGAATACCAGGCTGAGTTATTGAACTGACCTCCTAACCGGTTAAATTGTTGTTAAAATATAAATTATAAAACAAAATATATAATTATTGTATCTTTTGGTGTGTATTTGTGATTTTGACAAAAATATAAGGGGTTATACACAAAAATATTTATTCCAAAGTAGTAATAAATCATTAACGAGACTATAGAGGGAAAAATTAAATATTCTTTAAAATCTTATCATCAACCGGTTAGTCGATTCAAATGAAAACAGTTCAATAGACTCAACTGGATTGGTTACATACCCAGTTTTCAGTCTTCTATAATTTGTCCTGTTTGGCCCGGTTATAAAAACATTGGTTCTCAAACATGTGTTCATGTATACAGGGAATGACGTCTTTCATATCCGAGGACGCAATAAACCAACTAAACACTTTCATATGTGTTCTGGCTATCATGCAAATAGTATATAGTGTTGTTACCATGGCTTTGGGGAGAGCCAAGGTACTTATTCTACCTTTTGTTCATTTCTATAAACTATAGTGGCTAATATGTAAAGTTTACAAAAGTGAGGTATCGGTGTTGAAATAACCGAAATTTCAATTTTGCAATTAACAATTAATCTATTCATTTTACATAGATGAGGAGTTGGAAAGCTTGGGAGCAAGAAACTCAAACACTTGAATACATGGTGGCCAATGGTATTTTACATAATCAAATTTTATAAAATTTGAATATAATTTAGAGTAAATTAGTATTTGAGTCTATGTGTTTTAGTGGTTTTAACCATTTGAATTCAAAATCAAAAAGTTTAACGCCCTGAGTTTCAAACCGCTCATTTTATAACGTTTTGAGTCCAATTTTTAACACTTGTACTTTTGATTTTGAACTCAAGTAGTTAAAACTAATAAAACACAGGTACTCAAAACGTTCTAAATGAGCGGTTAGAGACTCAGAGCGTTAAACTTTTTGATTTTGTACTTAAGTTGTTAAAATCACTAAAACACTGGGGAGTCAAAAAGTAATTTACTCTGTAATTTAACACATGCTATTAAACAAACTTCAAAATAAGTGGATAAAATTATTCTACAAAGTCTTCTAAAAATAAGAAATGTACAAAAGCACAATTGATCACATAATATAACACAATGTCGAGCAAAATATAACACATTGCCGAGAAATATAACACAATATCGAGAAAACAAGATACACTTAGTCACAAAAAAGACACAATGACACAAATATAGAAAAGACACAATGATCTATACAAAAATTCTAAAAATCTACAAACTAAAAATCTAAAATCGAAAACCTAAAATCTCATATCGTAGAGTTCGACGAGATAGTTCAAATGCCGCTTGAATTGATTCAATCGGAGTCCGTTTGATATTCTTCCTATAACTTCCTATTTTTAGGAGTCTGTGTATTTTATGATATCCCAAAAACAAGTATTACCTTACTTCCTATTTTATAAAACAAATAGTAAAGTGTGTTATGTTTTATATATTCTTGAATCAGATCCTAGCCGATTTAGATTTACAAGACAAACTACATTTGGGAGAAGACATATGACTGATTCAGTCAACACAACACTTTTATTATGGACAGTATGTTCAACAACATTATGCTATTTTCATAAGAATATATATTTTTTTTATCTCATTGTTGTTATACCTGCTTGAAATGTATTGAAACAGAAATGTTTCTTTAGACAATTCTTTCACTCGGTAGCTAAAGTTGACTACTTCACCTTGCGTCATGGATTTATATCGGTGAGTATTCATACTTGGTAGAGGCTAGGAATGTAAACGAAACGAACGTTTAGTGAACAGTTTATGAACAATTCGGCGGGAAATTTGTTATGTTCGTTTGTTTAGTTAATGAACGAACACGAACAAGATATTTCATTCGATTAACTAAATGAATGAACACGAACAACAGTGGCGGAGCTTGACCAAAAGTTTCGAGGGGGCGGAAAGTCATGGGACCTAATTTATATATTGTATAATATTTGGGCAAAATAATTGGGGGGACAATCCTATATAATTTTAAAATTTTCGGACGAAAAATATAAAATTTTACACTTCTAACCGAAACATTCGGGGAGGCGGGTGCACGCCCCACTTTACACTAAGCTCCGCCATTGACGAACAAAGGTCTCGTTCGTTCAATTACGTTCGTGAACGTTAGGTAATATGTTCATTTACGTTCGTTCGCGTTCATTTGTTTATGTTAGTTTGTTAAAAGTTTTTAATTTATTTTAATAATTCACTTTCCCCCTAAACAAGATAATAAAATGTAAACTCTCTTATCTAGACTTACGAGTAAGTTGGATACTAAAGACATTTTCTTGGGATATGCCCAACTAACTTTAGATAATTATTTCTTAAGTTAATTGAACTTGATTTATCGTATGGCATTTGTAGTAGAATTCATGTGTCTTGAATTCTTGATTTACCATTTGATAGTTGTATTTGACTAACTTTGTCGGAGGTTTAAGGTTAATGATGTTTTTATTTTAATTTCAAGTTTAATGTTCGTTTGCGTTTGTTTGTGTTCGTGACTGGTTTTCACGAACTGATCGCGAACAATTAAAATTCCTTAACAAACAAACACGAACATAAACTTACGTTTGACATGTGTTGGCGAACATCTGCATTTCCTTAACGAACGAACGAACACGAACATGGCATCGTTCGGTTTGTTTACAAGAGATCTCAGATTCAAACCTGAGCAAGAAAGAATTAGATTAATTGGTGTTAGAGAATTCTTATGTTTAATAATTGTAGGCTCATCTATCAACAAACAATTATTTCAATTTCCGCAAGTACATACAACGTTCATTGGAAGATGACTTCAAAGTTGTAGTAGGCATAAGGTAAAACACCAAAACTTTACAATGATACCCCCTGTTCTTAATCGAACTTGCATAACATACCCTATACTTTTGTAAGTTATAGTTTCCAAAGCTTATATGTATCAATTTACTATATCATAACTTTTCTTGTTTGGACAGTCCCCTCATGTGGTTTCTACTTGTTATCTTGATGCTTACCGATATCCATGGTATGTATATATGAATTTCATCCCTTTCGGATTGTTAATTATATATTAAATATTTAATATATAAATACTATGTATCATGCAATTATATATCAAGTTAGGGTTGTTCATGAGTCGAGTTGGCTTGTAGCCGAGCCAAGCTAATTAACTTAGTTTGTAAACGAGCCGACACTTGGTCTATACACGAGCCGATTTTTAGCTAATGTTTTTCAAGCGAACTTCAAGTCACGAGTTATATTAATATTTCTAGAGTTAGCATTGGCAAGCGGGGCCCATGGTATTACAGCCTGGTGGCATAAGGCCTAGGGACCATTAGCTCCTGGGTTCGATTCCCACAAGGGGGGATTTTCCCAGATTTATTGGGTTTCCTCCTGAATAGTGTATAGGCATTATAGCCTAAGGGGAGTGGGGGTGGTCCGTGATGGCCACCCCATCACGCGTGGAAGTTGATCGCGCACCGCCGCCGCCACCTTTTTTAACGCGTTGAAATATAAACGCGTTGTTTATATCACGCGTTGAAAACAGTTGAAAACAATTCACTTTTGTTGTTTTGTCGTTTATGAAACTGAATTAATAGCAACTTTGATGAAAAGTGCAAATTAGCCCCTCAACTTTTGTTAGCTATTTTTAAATAGCTTTCCTTTAATTGCAATTCAAATCCCTCATCTTTATATAAATTTTAATTGCCCATCTCGACGAACCGTTTAAGTCGGTTGTAATTCAACAAAAGCGCGAGATTTGCGAAAGGTGGGGTTGGTAGATGCCACCCGTTTAATTTAAAGTTTTTTTTTCCAATGTTTAGTTGTTTTTTATTTTGCTATGTAATTTATTTTTTAATTTTAATGAAAAAATAAAAAAAAAGTTGTGAGTGATGGAATTCCATCACTAGTGATGACCACCGCCACTAAAAAAGGCTTGTGAGTGATAGAATAGTGGTTGATGACATGGCGGAACTTGGTTGGATGTTTGTGAGTGATGAAATTCTATCACTAGTGACCACCCCACTCCCCTAATGGAGATGGATATGATCGTGTGGTTCCGCTGGTGGCACGATGACACTCCAGTTGTCCGTCAGTGATTCAAATTTGTCGTTAAAAAGTGCATTGGCAAGCGGGAAGGGATTAGTTTTAGTATTAGGCTAAACTAGTATATAAAGTAAAAAAGATAAAGGAATTCGAGCCTAGCCAACTTGGTTTTGTAAACGATCCGAGCCTAGCTGCCTCATTCTCCTAAACGATCCAAGCCAAGCTAGCTCGTTTTAAAAACAAGCTGATTTAAAGCGAGCTTTATCCAAGCAAGCTTCGAGCTATGTAATAAAAATTAGTAGATTTACATAATAATCCGATCATTTAGACTCGCATTCTAGTATTCTAGTATGCTCGAGCTTGAGCTAGTTTATTAACTAAGCTCCAATTTATTTATATTAATTAGGTTGGCATGTGTATCTCTGGGTAGCACTACTTCCGCTTGTTGTAAGTATTATCACTATACTTCAGCCATGGTTCACTACTACAAATCATAGTTTGCGACGGTTTTGGGTCGAGACAAAAAGACTTACCGCTAATCTTTGTTGCAACTATTATTTTACGCAGCACTTTTAACCACACAAAAAAATAACGTCGCTACATCTACGATGGTTTTCAGAACCATTTAGCGACAGAATTAGTTAATTTATTTTTATTCCTTTAAAGAAACTAGAGACGGGACTATGAGACACTGTCGCAAACTTTAGGCGCTTTTCACTAACTAATCCTTGTAACATATCTTTTTATGAATTATTAACACGATAGATTGTGTTGGTCCTTGGAACCAAACTACAAGTGATTGTCGCTAGAATGGCGCTACGTCTCAAGGAACAAAACAAGGTAACAATAGGAGCGCCCTTGGTTAAGCCTAACGACGATCTTTTCTGGTTTAGCAAGCCTCAGTTCGTCCTAACTCTATTGCACTACACACTCTTTGTGGTAATAATTTGTTTAATCATTAATGATAATGCTAATATATCGAGACGGATCTCACTTATGTTTTATGTATCTTTTTTGCAGAACGCGTTTGAGTTTGCATTTTTCGTCTGGGTTTCGGTATGTTTATTAACTACCAGAAAAATGACTTTAACCGATGAAAATTCACTCGTGGAACCCGAACTTGAATCCGAAATGTTTGGGATGGGTATTTGGGTATGAACCGGGTATGGAATTACTTTGAATTTTTTCACGGGTATGAGATTAGATGATACCCAGCGGCGATTACCAAAAAAAACATACGCCCGTTACACCTTAACCATATATATATACCTCATAGATATGATATACCCGAAATTTCTTAATAATTATTATCTTTATTTTTCATTAGTTGTTTATTCTAATATTTTAATTAAGTGAAAAAATACTTTGTTTTCTTTTAAAAAATGTATTTGATAATATTATTTAAAGTATTAACTTATCTTATAAGATTTATAGTATCATGAATTTTGCATGTATAGATATTTTAAACTTTCTTTATGTGAAAATGATACATAAAAATATAGTTGTTAAGAACATAAAATTATATAAAGATTAGAATAGTAAAAAAACTGTATTTCGAAATCCTGATTGATAGCTCACGAGAAACTAAAGAATATGCCCGATACCTGACGAGTAATTACCAGACGTATACGGACAAGTATTCGGTCGGGTATGGGACAACGTTTTATACTCGTCCCATTGTCATCCCTATTCAAACCTCGCCAAAAGATAAAAACTAAATTAGTAAATAGTCGTCGGTGATCACTTGATGAACCATCCAGTCCATCACTAATCCATCAGTTATATTGTGTGATTTGGCGATACTCTCCACCAGTGAATGGTAATTCGTCGGTGATACATCGGTAAATTTTGTCAGTGATCTGTCGGTAAATTTTTTACACATGTACGACCTATCTATACTTGTCCGTAGTCAATGGCGGAACCAGAAATTTTTTTAGGGGGTTACTCTATCTCAATAATTTTCACTATTTTTTTCCAAATCATACAAGGTTTACACTAAATTTTTCCATTTTTTTCCAAACGTTCTCAGGAACCCTCTGGATCCGCCAGTGTCCGTAGTCAAAAGTCCTCTTATGTAGATAAAAGTTTTACCTTCTATTTGCATGTGACAACTTACATGTATTCCATGTTACCATGTATAATTAATAAAAACTCATTTTTTATTAATTTGGGTTATTAAACAGCTGCAATATGGGATAAATTCATGCTTTCATGAAACTATGAGTATTGCTGTATCAAGGGTTGTGCTAGCGTAAGTTACATGAATTATACACTTCACTACCCTGAAGAATTACTTTTAACCACTCTGGTCCTTAAAAGTTTAAGAATTTGAGATTTTGCCACCAAAATTAGTAGACTAAAATGCAATATGAAATTTTTGTTTATAGGGTGTTTGTTCAAGTCATGTGTAGCTACATTACTCTTCCACTCTATGCTCTTGTGACTCAGGTTTGCATCTTTCATATACATTTTCCCTTTAATCATTTAATTTTAACTACACACTATATTATATTTTACGGATATACGATAAGACCACTCACCCTTGGAACAACTTTCCGAATATGCAGATGGGTTCAACATATAAAAGTGCGGTGTTAGAAGATCAAACGATCCATGTGATAAAGCAATGGCACAAGGAGGTGAAACAAAAGCGAAGAAAACAAACCCAGACACCTTGCGATAGCCCGATATCTAACATTGTTACTCAACTCAACGCCATGGATCAACTTAGTCGAACACCAAGTCCTTCTGAGTTCACTTCTCGTATCGCTAAGGAAACTGATGAAATTGAAGAAATCCAAGAAGACGAATAATTAGTAATTAAAGCTTACTCAAAACTTATTTAGCATTCTTTGTTCATTAATTTTGTGGATTGTAATATATCTATATTGGAAAACCTAAGATCACAAATACCTTTATTGTTAATACAATAATAATATTGATGTTATAAGTAATAGGAAATGGAAAATATTAAATTCCACCCAAGAATAAAAGAATTTGTGTTTTGACCCACTGGGCTTATATTTCGAAAACCAGTTTATCAAGCCCATTAAAGGGACTTATTTGTGTTTCCCTGCTTTAGTTTTAACTTTTAAGCCTACTTTTCTTATTTTCTTTATTCATTTTTTGTAAAAATTCCATGCTTTAGTTTTTGGCAAATTGGATTTAAATAATCCCAACTCACTGTTATTGGCCAATAATAATCTCAACTCATTTAATCACCAATAATAATCTGAACTATTCACTTTTGTTTGTAAAATACTCCCAGTTAAAAAAACACCAACTAGGTTAAAAATTGCTGATGTGGCTTGCCACGTCACCTGCCACATCAGTTGCCACGTAATCAAAAATGCCACGTAGACTGCCACACAAGCTGCCACGTCATCGAAAAATGCCACGCATACTGCCACATCAGCTGCCACGTCATCAAAAAAATGCCACATCAACTGCCACGTCATATGACACATTAGCTAAAAGGGCCACATCAGATGCCACATCAGCTATTTTTTAACCTAGTTAGTGTTTTTTTAACTGGGAGTATTTTACAAACAAAAGTGAATAGTTCGGATTATTATTGGTGATTAAATGAGTTGGGATTATTATTGGCCAATAACAGTGAGTTGGGATTATTTAAATCCAAGTTGCCTTAGTTTTTTAACTTTTAAGCCTACTTTTCTTATTTTCTTTATTCATTTTTTTTTTAAATTCCATGCTTTATTTTTAACTTTTAAGCCTACTTTTCTTATTTTCTTTATTCATTTTTTGTAAAAATGTCAAAATCATCACAAAACTTTATCATTTTATATTTATATAAAAAGTGTGTGAATGTGAATTATAGTTCTATAACAAAAAATACTACAAGACCGAATACTTATGAAACTTGACGTATCATATAAGTATATTTTTATACAATTCACACGAAAAAAAAGTAAAATTCTTATCCCTCAAGTGATCTATCACATATTTAACATCATCATATGTATCTTTAGATTACATGTCTTTTATTTTCGAGTAGTGAAGTGGGTTTTTTTCACTGGAAAGATGTTTTTTGCGAAATCACCTTCACGTTTTAGGTCTGTAGCAAAGTTTCCTTTTTGTGTCATTACTCGGTATGGGTGTGCATGGGTCGATTTGGGTCGGTTTTGGCCTAAAACCATAACCACAACCGCGATGTCGGTTAATGGAAAACCATAACCATAACCGATCGGTTATGGTGGTTATGGTTAATCGGTTCTGATGGTTATAGCGGGTCGGTTGTGGGTGGTTAACCATGTATTTAGCCTAGCTAAAATAGCTTAATTTTTTTAACATGGAATAAATTGTTATTGCCTATAGTATTAAAAAATACATATAATCTATAATATTAATACTAATTATTATCGAATATTCATGGTTAATCGGTTTTGATGGTTATAGCGGGTCGGTTGTGGGTGGTTAACTGTGTATTTAGCCTAGCTAAAATAGCTTAATTTTTAACATGGAATAAATTGTTATTGCCTATAGTATTAAAAAATACATATAATCTATAATATTAATACTAATTATTATCGAATATTCAAATAAAGTGATATAATATATTCCATAAATTCAAATAAACATTCAACCAAAACCATAAAACGATATGAAAAAACCCATAAATACTAAAAATCTTCAGTCAAAAATATCAAATATTAAAAATATGGTGGAAAGTCTTAAATCCTACAAAGATTTATTACATGTCGGTTCGGTTCGGTTCGGTTCGGTTATGGTGGGTATGGAAACAATGATAACCATAACCGACCCGCTACTTTCGGTTTTCGAAAAAACCATTAACCGACCCACCGGTTTTTGATTTGGTTCGGTTTTTTTCGGTTCGGTTTTGTCGGTTAATTCGGTTATGGTTCAGTTAATTTGGTTTTTTGCACACCCCTATTACTCGATGTGTTGCGAAGGCTCGGTCTCATGTGCCTATTTTCGAAAGTGAGTTAATATTGTTTATTTGCTACCTAGGTCATCCGTTATATACCTCCTAGCTCCCAGACTGGCAGCTCAGCACCATATCAAGAACTCCTAGAAGTAGGACTGTAAACGAACCGAACGTTCAGCGAAAAATTTGTGAACCATTCGGCGGGAAGTTCGTTTATGTTCGTTCGGTTAGGTTAGCGAACGAGCACGAACACAGGTCTCGTTCATTCGACTACGTTCGTGAACGTTCGGTAATATGTTCAGTTACGTTCGTTCGTGTTCATTTGATTATATTAAAAAACAATAAATAATAAACCTTTTATCTAAACATATTGAAAACTTGAAACCCTATTTTTTCTAAGTTAGCTAAATTTGGCCATTCTAAGACATTTTTGGGGATAACTATGTCTAAGTTAGTTAAACTTGATTCATCGTTTGGTTGTGTAATAGACTTCTTGTGTTTTGATTTATCATTTAATGGTTGTAATTATTAAATACTTATATCCAATTTTAAGGATAACCGTGTTTTTATTTTTTATTTTCAAGTTAAATGTTCGTTTGCATTCGTTTGTGTTCAAGACCAGTGTTCACGAACTGTTCGTGAACAACTGAATTTCCTTATGAACACGAACATAAACTTATGTTCGGTATGCGTTCGTGAACAGCTCACGAACATGTTAATTTTCTTAACGAACGAACACGAACATGTCCTTATTCGTGTCCGTTCGGTTATTTACAGCCCTAAGAGCTCCTATTTAGACTTCCATCCCAAAACCTATGTTATATTTCTCTCTACTCTCAACTCCCAAATCATATATTATTATTATTATTTAAAAAGAATTAAACAAAAGGAGAGAGAGAAAGTGGTGGAAAGATAGGTACCATGGCGGCATGGCCCCAAGGCTCCGAAGGGGTGTGGGAGATCGGGAGGGGACGCGGTAGGTCCCACCATCTCACTAAACTACATGTCTCTCAATCTCCCTATCCCGGTGGTATATCAGATTGTCTAATAAAATATATTATTAATAAGAGTATATTTCTAGATTTAACTGTTGGGAAAAAATGTTTAAAAACATGTTGTAAATAGTTTTAAAATAATATTCATCATATTAAAAATAATTGATAAAAAAAATATCTAATGGTAGGTGGTGAAAACTAGGGGTGTTCAAAAAAATCTGAATCCGAAACCGAATCCGAAATATCTGAAAACCCGTATCCGAAATATCCGAAATTTCGGATATCCGAAATTTCGGATATCCGAAAGTCGGATAATCCGAAAATTCGGATTCGGATGTTTATTTTAAGAATTTTCGGATAATCGGATTATCCGAATCCGAAAACTTAAAATATAAAAAAAACATATATAATATATCCATTACCCATTTACACCTTAAACTAAAATACATATACACACATTACAAGTGCACGTGCGTTGAACATCAGTAGTCTTCACCCTTTTGAAAAATTAGGGTTCTCAGTTCTCACCATAACAACGCCGTCGCCACTCCCCCCTCACCCTTCTCCCACCGCCGGACGTCGTCTCGATGTCTCCGGTCAGCGGAGCTTTTATCTCCACCTCGATCTACTTTAAGTTATACTTCTATTTGATTGTCTTTGCTCGTTTGAATTCACAATCTTCATCCTTAGCTATTTTTTGGTTTATACAGATACTTTATATTTGCCTCTTCTTTAGTTTTTTAGTTCATAATCTTCATACAGATTCTCTTAATTTCTAATACATAACTTTTAAAGATATGATATTTGTGTTTATAAAATAGTTTTTAATAAGAAAAGTTCAGTCTAATAGCTTTGTTTATTGTTAATCATTATTCATCAGTAGAGAATTAGAGATCCGGTATATTAGCTTTGAATTCTTTTGAATTTTTGTGGTTGTTTGAAACAGAAGTTTTTGTTTTTTTTAATTCGGATTATCCGTTTAGATATCCGAATCCGAATCCGAAATTTCGGATATCCGGTCGGATATCCGAAATTTCGGATTCGGATTCGGATACCAATATTCACCATCCGAAATTTTCGGATATCCGATTTTCGGATATCCGAAAAGCGGATAATCCGATCTTGAACACCCCTAGTGAAAAATTCATTCGTACTTTAATAGGTATTTTTTTATTGGTAGCAAACAATATACATTTCTAATTCTTCAACTTCAAGTATTTTATTTTATTGATAACTAACATTTTTCATGACAAATCATGAAGATGGATAAGTTGAGAACATGACATACAAGGAATTAGTGGTGCACAAATCGGGTTTTTTTAAAAACCGGGTTTCGGGTAGGATCGGGTTTTTTTAAAAACCGGGTCGGGTCCGGGTCCGGGTTTTCTACCAAAAATGTATACCCTATATACCCGGGTAGGGTTCGGGTCGGGTTTTACAAAACCCGGGTATTATAATACCCTATTTCCGGGTTCGGGTCCGGTTCGGGTATTCATCGGGTAGGGTTCGGGTATGCATCGGGTTGGGAAAAAACCCGCACCGGGTATTAAAAAAACCCGACCGGAACTATGCTTATAAAATGTATCAAACATAACTCTCACACATAGACATCAAATCTATTGATAAACAGAGGCACAATTTATAGTTCTTCATGTGGTTATTCTTGAACTTTATAAATAGAGGCACAATTTATTAAATACAAAAACTAATAATGATATTAAACAAACAAAGAAAATAGAAGGGCCAACATATATTGGCATATTTGTTTCCACTTGTAATGAAATATACTAAATAATTAAGTAGCGGTGGCAAATATCATTAGAAACCTAATAATTAAACAAGATTACATCAAAGTGTATACATAATTTTGTTAAATCATAAGAACTAGAAGTCTTAATACATACATAATTAAACAAGATTACATCAAAATCGGGTTTTTTTAAAAACCGGTTCCGGGTATTTATAAAACCCGGTTCCGGGTTCGGGTTTGGGTATTTATAAAACCGGGTTTCGGGTATAAACCGGGTATAAAAAAAACCGGTTCCGGGTTCGGTTTTTAGATCAAATATGCATACCCGGTCCCTACCCTACGGGTAGGGTCGGGTTCGGGTTCGGGTATAAAAAACCCGGGTTTTATAATACCCGGTTCCGGGTTTTTTTTTCGGGTCTGGGTCTGGGTCCGGGTTTGGGTTTTTTGTGCACCACTACAAGGAATGGGACTTCATTACTTCAATACACAAACTTTAAACAGGAAGAAGTGACACATTAACTCCACTCAGGGCCGCCCCAACAGGCATAAGACCCTAGGCCCAAGCCTAGGGCCACCAATATTGAAGGGCCACAAATTTTCGGTATGTTTTCTATATAATAGGCCCATATACGTAAACACTAATACACGAAATATCCTAGGCCTAATGTCACATATGCTATAACCCTTAAGGCGCTAAACCAGATCCAGGAAATAGAGAAATGTGAATGGTGAAACATGAAAAGACTGAAAGAACGGCGAATTATCAAAGTTCAGACGTGCGAATGGAATGATGATTCTCGTAAATTGCAACGTCTTTTGGTTACGGATATCGAATCATCGTCGATTTGGGTGGTAGAGCCGTCTTTAGGGATTTCAGATTTGGGGGTAATCATCTCAATTGGAGAACACACATGTAACAATTAAAAATGGCTATTTTTGAGTTTTTTATATACTAATCATGGGAGAAATTAGTATGCATATTTTTATATTGCTCAAACCCTCAAACATAAGCTTGAATCAATTTTGCGATTTGTCGATTTGATTATTTGGAACTTGAAACAGTGGCACTCAGTTTTGCGATTTAATCTTGTGGATGGCTTGGAACTTGGAAGACAGTGGCACTGACTCAGGTTAGATATCCTCATTTGTTTTTTAGGGTGTATTTGCATAATTGCATATTTGAATTTGTTGTTTAAGGCTTATGCTTGTTTCATTATTTGATGATCTCAAGTTCTTGTTTAGGGAATTAGGATTTATTTGTTGATTTTAAGTTGTTTTTAGAGAATTAGGATTTAAAGATATACTATATCTATAGAAAACATATAACTTTTAAAAAAGATTAACTTCGCTAATTATAAAATTTCTAGTTTATAATTGTCGGTCCCAAGCCGAGTAAAGGAGGGTTTTGTTACTAAATATGTTGAAAATGATAATTTTGCGAAAAGGCCTCCAATTCGTAGTTCCCTTAGGGTCTCCAAAAACATAGGAACGACTCTGACTCCACTTTAATGATTTTTTTCCTTTTACAATGCTGATTTTTTTTTTCGCTCTTGTGGTTGCTTGGAGTCTTATCAAATCTTGTGATCCAAGCCACAAAAGAGTTCATAAATGAAAGCTACCCATTCGTTTTGGGAGTCTTATCAAGTATGTGGTGTGGAGTGATTAAGGTGGATAAGGTTACTATTAGTCGATTGATAGCTTGATTAAGACTTCAAGTTGATCCAAAAGTTAATTACATGTGTCATAACTCATAGGTAAAGAACATTGTAAGTATATTTAAGAAAAAGTTTGATGTAAGCTAGCAACCATTTCCTTTGATTGAACCCATGTTACAAATGTGCTTTTGATACCTTTTTGGTCGGTTACTTTCATATGTATTCACTTTACCATAAAGCACAAACAAGGTCAAATATGTTTCTTCTTTAAAATGACATCTCATCTCATTAGTTTCGTATATATATAGAAGAGTAAATTACAAAAATCGTCATTTATGTATGTCACTTATTGCAAGCTGTGTCATTTGTCTTCAATAATTACAGAAAACGTACTCGATGTTTGCAAACCTTTGCAAGTTATGTCCTTTAGCCCTAACTCAGTTAATTTTTGTGGTTAAATCTGACCAAATGGACCCCACATGAGGGTATTTTTGTGGTTAAATTTGGCCAAATGGACTCCACATGTGAGTAAAACGACCAAAATACCCTCATGTGTCCATTTGGTCAGATTTAACCACAAAAAAATAATTGAGTTAGGGCTAAAGGATATAACTTGCAATGGTTTGCAAATATTGAGTACGTTTTCTGTAATTATTGAAGATAAAGGACACAGTTTGCAATAAGTGACATAAATAAATGAGGGTTTTTGTAATTTACTCTAGAAAATAAGGGACAATAAAAAAGAGTGATGTATTCAATGGAAGGCCCACGAAGAATTAACAGATCAGGCCCAAGTCAAAAGTTTCGTACCATTATTGATGAGATGATGGGCCACCTTATGTAGACAATTAAATGTTTGCCTGCCTAATAACCCATTTTAGACCCCTATGATCATGACAACTTGCCTATCCCAATTATTATGTTTTTTTTTTTCCTTTTTACAAACGGTCCAACTATACACACATCACCGGTAGGTAATGCGGGTTGTATGACATGTCAGTGGTGTAGTCATTGTTGGTGAAGAAGTCATACATGCCATATCGAGTAGTACGAACGAAGTCATACGAGCCGTATAGCGTAATACGGGTTGTATGACAATTTTTAATCATTTTTTTATGTAGAAGCTATAACTTTTCTTAGTTATTTTAAACCAGTGGCTCTTTAAAGTCTTACGTAAAAGCTATAACTTTTCTTAGTTATTTTAAACCAGCACTTGGATCAAATACGCTTTAGCTTTCTTAACATTTTTTCAAGCTTTAGACTGTGCATTAAAACGTTGTTTGTGCATTTTCTTTTCTTCATTAAAGCGTTGTTTGGGCATTTTTTTCAAACTTCCTTCAAAAGATATCTACCGAATCCGAAGAAATTGATTGACATGCAGTCAAATATATTGAAAGTAGACAAGCACATGACTTTTTCATGTCGTTTAACCGTTAAGTTCCCAATCATTAGATCTAAATTTTAGTAGAAACCTTACCTCGCCGTAACAAACTGAAGGCATGTAGTTTGTGTTGATGCTTTCAAACAATTAAGCATTTTCTCAAGCTAGCTACACCAACAATAGGAAGAAATGGCATACTATACATGTTTGTCTTGTACATCACATATATATCAACACATACAGAAATGCACGCCATATATTAGGATGGATAAACGAGGAATAAGTTCTCAAACATATCAGATAAATCACTTGCACGATATTCATAATCAATTAATCATAACATTTAGAGTGCAAAAGTGGCAAAGAACCATCATTTGAATTCGACCTACTTAGTTTTATGTATATTTCACAAAACGGTTTTGTTATCATATAATCTACTTGCATATACATGCCCATCTATATGTTAATCAGATGGATGATTATGTTCATCTTGCATCATATGTAATGTTTAATTATTGATGTTTCCTTATATTCACCATCATAATCACATTTAAGAAAAACTTGATCATGCACCCACTTATATTTTTGCACCCAATTTATCAATTCCTTACAAGATGTGAACACCTAAAATAAAATTTGTTTTGGTTAACAACGGTGGGGTCCACTCAATTATTTGTAAAAATATACTATCACAAACATAATGACAAATAGTATACCCAATCAGTGAAATATTGTTGATGTCTTGTTAGAAGATTCAACATCTTAGGTTAGATAGGTTACGTCATAACTCAACGTTGCTAATGACGGAATCTTGTGTTATATCAGGTAAATGACGGAATCTTGTGTCATGTCAGATAGATAAATGATAAATGACGGAATCTTGTGTCGTATCATAGAATTGGCACACACAATAAAAAAAAATCTCATCTAGCACACATTCTTGTATTGTTATTTGGGTCGTGTGATGTCATACGAGTTATATAATTGGTCAAGCCATACGGGTCGTATGAATAACATAACATGAACAATGTGCCAGGAGCAGTGTACTGTCAGAGTGTCAGTTTGATCTGAGGTGATACGACACATATAACGGTATAATATGACATTTGTTCTGGTGTATGCTTTTGTAGATGGTGTCCCAATAGCAACTCTCTTTATGAATTTTAGAATTATCAGCTGCTCCACAAGTAATATTATAAATATTAGTAAATAACTAAACTATTAATTTTATAAAATTCCGTACTTGTCTTTTTCAACTAGTAATTTAAAGTTTTAAAAGTTAAATCTTATTTTTATAATAAAGAAAGCCACATCTGTTACTTTTTATTCCATGATATCTATCAAATTTAAAGAAGATGCTAAATGTTATATTTTGGTAACCTAATAACCTATAAAATATATCAAATTTTATAACATTGAAACACATTATCTTAGTGATTTTACATAAAAAAGTTTGAGTGACTTGTTTATAAACGTAAGATATTATGAAATAAGCTATAGCACAGTTTTAACAAATTAAAACTACTTCAACTTAATACACACACAAATATATTGAGAAGTTCATTACAAAAAGACTAAATTACAATGAGAAAAAAACATAAACCTAAATTGTTTAATTTTTCTATCAGTCTATCAGTAGGTTGTATTTTTTGTTTTAAATTACTTCTTATATACAAATGCTCATGTTATATACATAAAAACCACTAATTTCTCTTTATTTTTTGTTTATTTTTATATGTTTATCTACACATCTTATGGTTATGAGTAGAAAATATACTTGCACATGATTCATACATACATAGGTTTTATAAATAAATAGATTTTGTTAATACTTTTCTTTAAGAATATGAGAAAAGATTAATTAATATTGCATTTTAATTTCTTTTATTTTAAGTTTTAAAAATTTGTAGAAAAAATTAAAGATTTATTTTTATCTTTTTTATCATGCAAAAAAATTGTCTTTTGCATGGAACTCTCCCCTATACGAGAAATCAACAATAAACGACACTTACTTGCATGATCATTACATATGCGCATGTTATGAAACTGATTTTTTATGCCGTGAGACACGAGGTTATCAAATTTAGACTGATTTAATTGCAAACTTATATTATCTTATAAGTGTTAAAAATAAATTTCAAATTAATATTGAAAAGAATATAACTTTATTTAAAAACCTAAAGGTACATGATCGACCACAATTGATTATTATAGGAGAAACAAAAAGTAAAGAAATAAAGATATAAAAAGAGAAAACGTTAATGTTGTTAAGATGCCCCAATTGCAAGCTTGCAATGATGGGGATACGATTTGTCTCCTATGTAGGGCTCCCACTTGTGTGGTAGTCAATCATTTAAAATAAAATGTATTAAGTAAGTTAATCACTTAATTGATTGATATTGTTGAATTTGTTAGCTAACTAATAAGATTTCTTGCCCTATGATGTGGGGTTTTGATCGATATCTATTTTGGTTCAGTATACCAACCGAAAGAAGTATACTTAAAAAAATATGGACACATTTTTTACATAGCCCGAAAACCATAAAAATAAATTTAGATTGGACGACGGGATGGACTGATTTTTAATTAATTGTAAATGAAAATGTAAGCGTTATCTTAAATATAACTTTAATGAAAATGAACCTAAAACTAAAATATCAAACATAAAGTAAAGTAAAAAAATAAAAACAATAAAGTTCAGAAAAGTAAAGACTTAAAGTACGTCAAAACATAGATCAACTGAAAACATACATAGTAATAAGCATAAGAAAATACTATATTTGACCCAACTTATTTCCGGTAAAATTTACGTTGAAACGTAAATTAACTTGGATTTATACCGATACGTACATGAAAATAAATGGGTGTACCTATTGGCACACTCATCTCACTATATACACACCTAAAAGATGTTTTTTGTCTTTATATGCACACCCTGCAGTGTCGAACTGTGGCCAAAACGTGGCGTTTTGGTCCGGTTAATCAGAAAAAAACTGGCGGGTGTCTGACGGGTCTATTGACCGGACCAAAACGCCGAGCTTTGGCTGCGTTTTGGTCCTGTCAACCAGACAAAAGAATGACACCCAGTCTGGTTGACAGGACCAAAACGCTGCCAAAGCTCGGCGTTTTGGTCCGGTCAACAGACCCGTCAGACACCCGTCAGTCTTTGTCTGGTTAACCGGACCAAAACGCCGCGTTTTGGCCACAGTTCGACACTGCAGGGTGTGCATATAAGGACAAAAACCACCTTTTTTGGTGACTATCTATAGATAGTTTGGCCCAAATAAATACGTAAAAGTCAATATCAAGTCTTTAGAAAATCAAAGGGTTGTAAATATCAAGACTAAAAGTGAGAGGTACAAGTATAAAAAAACAAAAACAAAAAAGTCAAAGAAAATATTATTCACCCAAGTTGCTAAATATGATATAGTTGATTAATTGTGTCTTAGGCTATAGGGGGTGGTTGGAGCTAGAGGTGTACAAAAAAACTGATTACGCAACTGAAACCGAAAAATTAACCGAAACCGGTTGTTGGAAAAACCGGTTTTTTTGTAACCGGTTCGGTTACAAACCGGTTATAGATCGGTTATTGGGTTTGACTTAGATATCGGTTATAAAACCGGTTATATAAAAAACCGGTTTAAAAACTGGTTAGGCGTAAAAACCAGTTTGACTTATATAAAAAACCGGTTATAAAAACCGGTTAGAACCGGTTAACCGAAAACGGATATATTAAAACCGGTTATAAAAACCGGTTAAACCGGTTAATGGCGCAGATCTGCAGAAAACGGATATATTTTCGTTGTTACGCTTTAGCGTTCGTAGCGTTCTTATTTCCATATGTTATGTAAAACCGTTTGTTCGTAGACTTAATGATATTATGTTTTGACTTTTTACACTTGCGTTATGTTTTTATAAAAAAAACTGCTGTTTTTTTAAAAAAAAAACCTACAAAACAGTAAACAAAAACTGCTGTTTTTTTAACAAAAAAAGCCCACAAAACAGTTAAAAAAACTGCTGTTTTTTTTTAAAAAAAAAGCCCACAAAAACAGTAAAAAAAACTGCTGTTTTTTTTTAAAAAAAAAGCCCTCAAACTGCATTATGTGAACTTGCTGCAGACCGGTTTTTTTCCGGTTTTTTTAACCAGTTACAGAAAACCGGTTTTTTTAATCAGTTTATATAATCAGTTAAAAAACCGGTTATTATACAAACCGGTTATAAACCGGTTAGAACCGGTTGGTACCGGTTAGTGTTTTCCAGTTTCTGAAACCGGTTAAAACCGGTTACGGTTTAAAAAAAAACCGGTTTCACTTTGCACCAAAAAAACCGGTTCGGTTAAAAAACCGAAACCGGTTTCTTAAAAAAACCGATTTGTACATCTCTAGTTGGAGCCCCATGGGCTTTATCAAGTCCACCTAAGCTCCACGTCATCGTCACATAGGATCCAACTCAGCCATGGAGCCCTCTTTAATTTGCATGGTGTGGATGGAGCCCCATATTAAAGAAAATTAAAAAAAAAAAGATTTCATTGGTGCAAAACAAGTGGGTCCCACCTATAGAGCCCCTTCTCATCGTTATCACGGTGACGGAGGTTCAATGGCGCCCCGGCATAGCGCCGGAGGTGTGGACGATGGCGGGGGTGGGGCGCTATAGGTGTCCAGCTGGCGAGGGTGGCGCCCCCACACCCTCCAGCCTTATAATACATACGGTATAAAACGTAATTTAGTGAAAAGTAAGGATTTTTTTCAAAACTCATTAAAGATGGTAGTTTAGTCAAGTAGGTGGTGCTCATCTTTCAGCTCTTTTTCTTTCTTCTATTAAAGTTTATTTATTAATTTATTTATTGTTTGTGAATTGCAATCCTTATTTAAATTAAAAAAAAAAACAGTTAATCATATCTATTACTTGATTTATGATTTGGTTATTGAGCTTTGGAAACTTCAATATTATTAGTAAAATATTTGTATATTTAATAAACATACTATTTTTAAATTTTCAAAAAATAAAAATAAGATATATGTGGAGACTGAATGATTAATCTATAAAGGTTTTGCAAACGTAGTATTGTTGTTATAATGGTTTTTAAAAAGCCAAATGTTTTTAATAATAGTATTTATGGTCTACTAATATAAAATATAAAACTATATTATTATATAGATTTTGTCTAATTTACAAGACAGTGATATGTATTTCATGACAGGTTCTTATTAGAAATGTTTGAGAAATGATGTATTTAAGTCAAATTATTGTTAAGTGGATAAGCCGAAATCATGTTGTTTATCAAATTGCAATTTAATAAAGATATCAAATCTTTTTATGGTGTTGTTAATAATATAAAGAAACCTATTTTATGTTCTTCAAAAGGTAAAATGATTATATTGGACAACACAAGTCTTTGAGTATATGGAAGACTGGCTATTCTCTTGGCATTACTAAAGCAATATGATTAAGATTTTGATTTTAATGTTTGGTAATGTTTCAAGTGTGAAATTAATCAATAATAATCTAAAACTTTGAATTTACATAAACTAGAAAATAGAGATTAAATAAAGTATAACTTATAAGTTTAACTCTTATAATTTCACGTACCTTAACTACACGTAGGCGTCATATCACCCACTTAACCTTCTTTCACTTCACCTCATACCAAGAAATTGTTTAACCCCTATTAACGCCCTTTAAATTAATATATATATATATATATATATATATATATATATATATAGAGAGAGAGAGAGAGAACTCTTGTATGTGTGTGTGCAAATCTCCCAATGTTTGATTTCCTCTCTCTCTCCTACTTAACTTCTTAACACGTGAAGCTTTAATGCCCCTTAACACCCACTAGGAACGGTATAATGGATGCCAATTAGGATTAACACATATGAATGTTAAAGTATACAAAGAAACCTTATAAGTGTCATGTTTGAGAAAAAAAAAATAGTTTAATTCTTAAATTCATGATTGAATTTAACATAACCTCAAATACATCTTAATTATCCACAGAAAGAGGTGTTGGAGTTGACCATGCGTTTTATACTATACAATGATCAAAGTCAAAACTTTGTTGAATATTAGTCATAATTGGGTTTTGGGTTTTGGTCAACCACTTGTATGAAAAATGATGGATTTTGATAAAAGTATTAACCGTTATATTTCGGGCCATTGTATTTGTAACGCCCTGCTTTTTCATACTTTTCATAATTAGAAACCGTTGCTTGTATTTCTATTTTTGGAACTCTTGTATTCTTGTAATCGTCTTTTCGTTGTAATCGTTATAAAATCCGAGATTTAGATCATAATGAAATTCGTATTTTCTTTACATTCATGTTAAACACGTCTCATACTTGTTCATACGCTCGGAATTATTAAACATGTGACAATTTATTCACAATTTGTGCTAAATACGCCAAACTTGCAAACACGTGATTCATATGCTCAACCTATGCAAATACGATACTTAATCTCGAAAAACATGCTTACTTATACTTGTTTTGTATTTGTTTCATGATTTAATTTCATTACTTACCTTATTATATAGTTCTTGTACTTAAAACACCCTAAAAATAACTTAAAACATCAAATATATAAATATAGGGGTTATAAGTGACAAAACATCAAACTTGTGTCGCCTGACCCCGGCTCGCGGCCCGCGACAGGATGGATCCGCATATCAGACTTAATCAGCTCGCGATTGGATCATTTCTTGGTGTGTTTTGTTGAGTTTAAGTTTGTGTTTCTTGCATTTAATGTCACCTAATCAACCCTAATTCTTTTCCCTATAAAACCCAAGCCTCCTCCACACTTTTTCCACTTTACAACTCACTTAAACACTCTCAAAACACATCTTAATCAGCTGCTAATCAGAAGCAAAGTCAGAATTGTATCAAGTCACTAAAGTGAGTATAAGTTCACTTCTACTCATTCTCTTTCTTTGATTCTTCTTTCTAATCACTTGGAACAACCTTAGGTATGTTTTCACAGGTTTTCCATGGAAAACCAAGGCTGGAACATCACCATATAAGGCTCCCAAGTGCAATAAACTTTCTATTTTGATTAAACTTTTGTTGAACTTACTTGAACTTGAGTTATCTCATCACATTCCTATGTCCTTATGCTCATAATCAAATTCTATGATTAGTTGGGCTTAAAAACAAGGTTATGACATGTAAAATCAGAGGTTTAAACCTCATAAACATTCTGTTTTGATAGGGTTTTAACCCACAAGTGATGAATAAGCTTGAAGCTTGAAGATTGTGTGATTATAAGGTTAGCTTAGGTTATCCTACTTGAAAAAAGCTTGAAGATTTTGTGATTATAAGGTTAGCTTAGGCTATCCTACTTGAAAATCCACACATCACTTGATGTTTTTCTTAGAATAGTTGTAGTTATTTCATTCATTATTATATGTTCATGACCCTCCTTGTTATCTATGACAACATGTGTAGTCGTGGACACCAAAGAGGTTCCTAAATGGAAGACTTGTCTTTCCTACCTCATCATGACTTATGTGAAATACAAAAGAGGTTCCTAAATGGAGAATTTATCCTCCTACCTCATGCTTGACTTATATGACATAATGATATACTATATAACCTATATAATATCCAAGTAACCAAACCCTTGATGATAGCCTAGTGGTTATTCGTCGAGTGTTAAGTTACATCATCTAAGACCACGATACTTGTTACGATTCTAATGGGCATTTTGACCCATGAAAACATTCTAACTCTTTTGAGTTTCATAGTGTCAAGAACAAGTATTATGTGTGCTAGTTGATTACTTTCTCATATGTATACTTTCATGTAATTTAAACTCCGAATCTTTACTCCTCCGTTAACTTCCAATACTCACACACCTACGTTTCTTCGTGTAGAAGGACACGGTGTTCCAACCTAATCAAACAACCAACAACCTAATCAAACAACCAACACTCGCGGGATTATCAAGTGGAAAGCTTGCAAAACCGTGAGTATACTCGATCCCATTTTCCTTTTTACACTTTCGGTGCAACATGTATGTTATACAAATCAGGAAACACTTAAACTATTAATCTCTATCCATGCTTAACATGAAACTATATGATGCTTGTGAATCTTGTATGCTATGTAAACTTCTTGTGTCGATATATGCTCATTAACTTTGCTAGCATACCTTAACAATTATAGCGATATAGGATTAACGCACCACCCACGAAACTTGGGGTATTGTTAAGTTAAACATGTTAACCTCTCGTTATTCTTTTGGATAGGCAAAATTAACGCGTTGTATACTTGGGTTTGAACATATTGTAACACCCCAAAACCCGAATGTTTACATTTTCCATGTTCCTATATGACATAGCATGAAATAAATAACTAGGCTATGTAACCTAGTTAAGTGTGTGGTCAAAAATATTAAATGACGAAAGTTGTGCCAAATATGTTTTAGTGGCAAACAAAAGGGACTAAACTGGGATAAAATGAAAGTTGAATTATCAACTTAAAAGAAATCAACACACACAAACACACACTTCGTGTGTGTTCGTGAATGTTCAGGAGCTCTAAAGAGCCAAACCCTAATCAAGAAAGATCATCAAATTGAAAGGCTAGATGAAGCTTAAATTCATAACCGAGCATGGATTAATGACCACCTTCACAAGGGGATCATAAGGTATGTCTTAAAACCTAGATTGGTGATCTTGCACGAAGTGGGTTATGTTCTAATCCGTGAATTGTGTAACACCTCGGAAATTTATGTCCAATAATGTATAGACACGTGTCATAAGCTTTAAACGTGTAAAAGATCATCTATGAAGGACTAAAGTTGACTAACAAAGAAAGTATATGAATATAAGGGTTGAAAGTGTCAACAATGGATAAATATGCCTTACAATAACCTTACACGATGTTTATGCTCTTAAACGAATAAATCATGGATCATACGAAGCAAATCATGGAAGAAAGTGAGAGATTACAAACTACGGGGGTTAAATGTGTCAACATGTTGAAAGTATGCCTCTGATTGACCTTTTAGCAAACCCGAAGCTTTGTAACGATAAATTATACTCACTAGAATATGTGGTAAAAATTTCACCAAGTTTCGTTATCGTATGAGAAAGTTATGGCAATATTCGTATACGAGGGGTTAAAGCGTAAACGTTGAAATCTATGACTTTTCGGGTAAGCACAAAGTTAACCAAGGACTTAACCAAATTTGTAAAGGTCCTAAGGTCCTTAAAAATCAAGTTAGAGGGCCAAAAGTGCAAGAAAAACACTTAAAACCACGTATAAAAGGACCAGGGACTGAAATGTAATTTATTAAACTTGTTTGGCCTGTTGCGCCAGTTTTAAGCGCCCCGCGAGGGACCCTTCGCGGCCCGCGAGAAAGTCGCCAGCACAGAAAACGCGAACAGCTGCCAGTTGCAGCCTTGTAACCGACTTTAAACTTGTTTTTACATACCAGGGGCTGCCCCAATGGTATTACATGCATAGGGGGCACTTGTCTTGATCTGGAAACATTTGTAGACCTCCATGGCATGATCTTGTTGAATCAAAATGCATATATAAGGAGCTCTAGTTGCAACAATTTTGTTCATTCATTTGCAACATTCACAACTCAAGTTCTGGAGCTCCCCTGATCAGCAACAAGCTTCCTAGTGATTCCTAATCATACTTAGGACCTTTGTAAGTGTCCTAAACCCTTCCTAATTCAGTTTAGCTTAGTTATTTAGCTAAAAGTCAAACCGTTGTAATTAAAGTTTGACTTCGAGATTAATTAAAATTTGTTCAGTCAAATCTCGAATTAAAAGTACCTATAAGTAGGTATTTATGTGGGTAATAAACCCTTAAAAGGGTACTCTCTGATTCCCACTCTAACTAGGTCAATTGTCGGGTCAAAGCTAACTTTAAAAAGTCAACAGAATACCAATTTTCAAATTAATGCATAATTAGCAATGTAGGATCCATGTAACCTGTTTTATCATTAATATAACTTGGTAATTAATGTAAGAACATGTCTAAACATGTTCAACCCGACAATTTTCAGATTAGACTCGGTTCGGAACCGAAAGTCGCATAATTTGACTTTTGCTTTGACTTTCAGTTCTGACCCGTATAAGCATGTTTTAGAATTGCCTTAGAGTTTTATTTGGACCAGGTTTCATATAAGTATAACTCTCTGAGATTATACAACTTGGTTCATTAGTTATCTGATTCATATGCATGTTTCCGTTAAGTGCTTAAATGTTGACTATTATGCCCTTTTAACTATAAAACGTGATTTTTGAAAAAGTAAAAGAGTAGAAGTCTTAGTTACTGATTTATAAACTTGTACCCAAAATTTGACATCAGTTAGAGGTCTAGATTAAGAGTTATGCCCATTAGCGTAATTAGAAGACTTTTTATGGATTAAATGGCATAATTAGCATATAGCCTATCTAAACCCAATTTTTGATATCAAACTTTATACCCACTGATATAAAATAATATTTTGAGATTTTTGAAGATTTTTAATTAATTTTAGGCTGAACATAACATAGGGTTGTAGTTTTAATTCGGTTAATGCCGGTTTTGCCCTTTTGAGCCATAAAATGAGTTTTACAAATCTTTTTGACCCCAAACCTTTTGCTACTGATTTTATATGATAAATAAATTATTTTAAACCTGCTGGAATAATAAAAATATCAGCTTTCTATTTAGAACCCGGAAATGGCTCCAAATCGCCTTTTTAAGCATTTTTAACGCATAAGTATGTATTAAAAATATTTTAAACACATAAGGTTGATACCTACTAATATTTTAAGTATATTTTTATACTTTGACAGTAAGCTAAAGTTTTAAACTCAGAATTCCAATTTTGACCTTTTTAGCCTAAGTGAAATTACCAAAATACCCCTAAGGTGCATAGTTTGGTTTTAAATGATAAATTTCACATATATTTAGTACCCTACTGTTATAACTTATTAAATTGAGTATATTTACTAAATAAATCAGACCTGTAACTCAGATTACTAATTAAACTCTCTTATAACCTTTTAAATGACCAAAATGCCCTTACGAGGCCTAGTTTGAGTTTAAATCCATTTTGGGCATAATAGGATATATCTTACTGATGTCTCAACATATTTAAGGCATATTAACTTAGGAAACCTGTATATGACTCATAGGGTTACCCGTTACGCTTCTTTCGCGTTCGGTTCGGTTTATGTAACTCGTTTGCATAAATTGACCGAAACGGGTCAAACCAAATGTCTTCAAACTTGTCGGGTCTAAATCACATTCCATTCCGGTCTTCGCTTATACACGCGTTTGAACCGTATCTTCCTTTGAAACTAATCGGTCTAAGCTTAAGCTTAATTAAAGACCCGTTAGAAATCTAATAGGTTATTATAAACCTTTGTTCCAGAATAGGGGACCCAGTAAAAGCTACACGCACTTGCAAATTGTGATTTATACTTGCAAAGGTAAATACTTTTAACTTATTTTCCCTATACGGGCTTGGGTTATGGTATATAAAATACCGCTTGGTCGGGCATTGAATCTTTAATCAAATAGAGGTTAAACCATTGATATGCTCCGTTTGGAAATGTTTTGTTTGCTTAAAGCCTTTGGGGGGTTAATGACCATGTCCCGGATATCCTTGGCATCATTTTACGAAATGGCCACGACCTAAGCACAGGGTGTAGGCGTACACCCGTCAGTGCCTAAATAAATAATGTGGTGTGTCTATTAATCTTTAACCCGGTCTACGGATCGGGCTACTGAACGCATAAGGAACATGTAAATCTTTTACAAGACTATATTCAAATAATTATCCCAAGTTATAAAAAGTTTTGTGCCACGTGCATTCAAATCAATTTTCATAAATATTTTCAAAAGAGTCAGTTAATTGTATTTACCAGTGTAAACTGACGTATTTTCCCAAAAGGTTAAGTGCAGGTACTACTCGAACTAGGCTGGCTTTCTCCTAGCATCCACAATAAGTCTCGCAAGCTTGGATGTCATAAAACTGTTGAACAATGACTCCTTTTTATTTTTGATCCGCCTGTGGATCTATTTCAACTATATCGTAATATTTAATATTACAATTTATTAAAGTTGAAATGATTCTATCTTTGCTTCCGTTGTGCATTTATATATTGTGTTGTTTGACTATGATGATATCAACTACGTCACGATACTCCCCACCGGGCCCACCGGTAATACGTGGAAATATCGGGGTGTGACAAATTGGTATGAAATTGAGTATGAGTATGTGTTAGAATCATCATCTAGAACATTGATTATGCATGGTTTGGGTTAATTCGATGTTTAGAGGTGAAACCCACTAGTTATGGTAAGAATGATGACTTGAATCGTTATCCATGTCTAATTCTTGTTGAATGTTGATGTATTATGTGAGTAATATGGATTCTTGCTAGAGGGATTGAAAGAAATGTGATGCTAATATGTTTGAATGTTTATGTGTGAATGATATATGTTAATTAGTAGGAGGATTGGATGAATTATGTACGAGATTAGAATAATATGCATGAATTAGTTGTACACTATGCTTAGGAGGTAGTAAACATACCTAGTGTATGATGTAATTATGAGGAATTTGAGATTAGATCACTTGTAAGTGATTAACAAGTAGTTATGAAGTGGGTTTCGTATAATATGATGAAAATGATGATATTCTCATGTTAAAGATGTTTGAAATCAAATATGTGTGTGAATGCTTAAAGAATTCGGCTAAGATTAGATAGATTAGCATGTTATAAGGTCGAATGATAATTTTGATATAAGATTCGTGAGATGAAAGGGTTGTGATAAATGATGAATAAGCTAACTATCTTTAGAATGATATATGATAGTTGGATGCTTGATGAGCGGCATGGAAGCTTGGGAAAGAAGAGGGTCAAACGGAACTTATGCGCACGGGAAGCATATTTGGATGCAATGTAAGTAAAGCTTACACCCCTTTTTGTAGGATATCTATTCATTGTATAAATTTAGAGTATGATAAGTTAATATATGAAGAATGATGTTTTGAAAAGTTTTGATATGGGTCGGAACATGTGACTATGATAAGAAACTAAGTTTGAGGGTTGAAAGGGGTAAAAATGGTATTATGGTAATTTTGATTACGAGTTAACGAAAGAATACGATACATGGATGGGATAATGATTAATTACAATCCCATAAAGACGAAATGGTCTTTTAGACTAAATCGGTCAAGTGGTGAAGATATCACCATTTGGCGATGTTGACTAATGATTGTATTGTCAAGTATTATGAATTCACGAGGTAAATAGTGATGTGTGCTAAACAGACTATAAAAATTAACTATAGACACTAAAAAGCTTTAATTCTAGACTCGACCTAAAACCACACAATCGGCAAGTGTATCGATCAATGTAGTATAACCTAGGAAGTCCGGATATCGAACCACAAGACTCTATAAATCACGTAAACTAAACTATGACAGACTCTGACGGACGCGAATTAAACTTGTTTAATTGTTTGGGGGGGGGGTTACGGAAAAACTAAGGAAATCTATATTAAACTACTAAGTTAACTAAAGCTAGACTAAATACGAAAGAGAACTAAGGTTTAATTCAAATGAGATTAACGACTACCTAGGCTTGAATCCAGTTTAACTAGGAATGGATTTCTAACGGTTCTATTGTGGTATGGAATCGGGATCGTAAAGTACTAAACCCTAAGGTATTTCAATCTAAGACTTCCCGACCATTCTCAGGAAGAAACCTAGAAAACCCTACAAGGCTGTTGTGAACACCGATTGTTAGACTTCCTCTCAGTCCTCTAACGTCTCTAAAAGTGCCCTGATACGACTATCTACCTCTCAGCGCGATAGTCTAAGGCAATCCTAGATTCTAACTTGGTTTAATAGACACAGATGCAATTAGGGAACTAAGATCGACTTCTCTCAAAACCTATCTTAGCTATATATTACACTGCGACCTACTAACTAACTCGAGCCTCTCAGCGACAAGTTAAGCAGAATACTTAATTCTAATTGTATTTTAATTATTGTTTCTAAGGCTATTGGCCAATTTACCCAAAGATCACCCGAACCCACAAGGAATCGAATAATCAACACAAATTTATTATGTGAAAGACATTCACCAAAATCTATGTGAAACAGCAAGTAATCAACAATCAAAATATAAATACGCATACGCACCAAATCAAATATTCTAGAATAATTTACTTTCAAAGATCAATCCATAACAAAACAATAGAAACCGTTAAAAGATCCAAACTTTATTAAACTTTCATCTAACCTAGGTAGTAACGAAGGTTTTAGCCACTAAACATGATGTCTAGAATAAACAAAGCAAGTTCAAAACAAGAATTCATCGTAAAAGTATCGAAACAAAGAAATAACGAAAACCGGGAGATAAGACCCGAACAATCTTCTTTCCTATGCTCCGTGCTTCAACCGAAAGATTCCCGCAAGCTAAAGCACTCTGAAATACTCAAAATCTGCTCTGAAATTCGCCTAGGGTTTCTCCAATTCGTCCCTTGTGTTTAATGATGATTATCTTAATGATTATATACCAAAACCCTAGCTTAACAAACAAAAATCGCCAGACATGTCCGTCGCGTCGCGCGACGGGTGAGAGCCAAGCTGGTGGCGCGACGCCACCATGTCACAAATCAGTTTTTCTTTGTTGTTTGTTGGCGCTACGCGACTATATGATCATCTACCCGTGGCGCGACGCCACGGGCATTTCTAATCAGAATGTTGCGTCCAAAACTCAGCTTTAACATCCCAAAGCTCTTCAAGAATTATTCTAACTCTTTAAGACTTATTCCAGGACTTAATGTTTCAGCATTTTAGCTCGTTTTTGCTCTTTTTTCAGCAACTTATTGTATCAAGACCTGGAAAACGCAAATATAATCAATAGTACGTAATTCTAACTAAAATTAAACTAAAAATAACGATAAATTGTACAGACTATAGACGAATAAAGGATGTATTTTGCAATACATCAAATATCCCCACACTTACTCTTTTTTCGTCCCCGAAAAAGAATTATGCAACGGAATCAGAGACGAATCATCACTTGGGTCAAAAATTATTTATATCTTATTAAAACCAAGGCTTGCGTTAGCCGCGATTGCGAATATACTTGTCCCTTTAAACCCGAATCCAATCCAAAGCCCTTATCATGTGAATTTAATTTAAGTGCGGTCAATCCACCTAGGCCTCACACTAGAATCTACGGTCCATTTACTCCCACCTCAAGCTTATAGGACTAAAAGAACGATCACTGGATCAATTCCTAACCGTCTTATATCAAAACCAAAAGAGTTTACAATCAATTTTTTTTTCAATTTTTTTTTCGCTTTTCTCTTTTTTTTTTTCTTTTAAATGAGCATAGACAATGCTTTTCCTAACCAAGAGGCAATCCGGCTGTAGAGTCGCTATCCCCAACTCGGATTACTTAAGCTTCGGTACTTTTTACTTTTCTTTGCACATTCGATTTCACACACCCTAGCGGTAATCCGGTTGTAGAGTCGCTATCCCCAACCCAGACTACATAGGAATGCATTACTTTCATTTAGTTTCTAGCTCATTAATTTATTCTATTTTTGCATGATCACAAACTCTAACAGTTTTAACTTATAACGGTGCCCTTTATACTATTATCGGCAGTTTTGATTTCCCATATCTCCCAGGCGACAACCCACTTGCAGACCGACAATTAAGGTATATTAGCTCAAAGGGACTTAAAACCAAACCCGGGCCTATCCACATATCCCTAACTAGACGCAAGCTCGATTTATTATAATCTCATATTATTATTATTCAACCCAAGAAACAATTCACCTTTTCTATCATTTTCCGTTTTATTTATGCAAACTTCTCATATCGAATGACATTTTTTTGATTTTTCAAAAAAAAAAAAAAAAATTGGATTTTTCAAGGGTTTTTTTTTTTTTTTTTTTTTTTTGTATTTTTCAATATAAGACTCGATTATTTACATGTATCCCATCCCCACACTTAAAGATTGCATTGTCCCTAATGCAAGAATGGACATACGACTCCAAACTACCTAAAAACAACTACCAAACAACTAACTTAATAATTAACGAACAAAATAACTTAATAAATAAATAAATTACAACAAGAAAAAGGGAAACGAATTAGCTGATATGTGAGACTGTCAAAGTGCCAGTCGTTTCCACATAAGCCCTCCAATTCAAAACGCGCTCAGCAAACAACTCTAACCTCGGACACGCGAACGAAAGCGGCTACAATCAACCTATCAATCATCAAACAAACTACCAAAACATATCATCATATATATCAAAATCATCAGTAGTTCATCAGTTTCATCAACAACTCAACACATACCAACCCAACCATCCCTAACCAACCTGTTTAAAGTGTATAAATATTAGTACAGACCAAAATTGAGGATAAAAAACAACATAAAATAAAAATAAACAGCAAAAGATATAGTCGTCAGCTGCTGCTATGCATCCTCGTGCTATCCCCACACTTATCCTCATCTTACTCGCTATCCGACTCCTGACTGCTCTCCTCCCGACCACCTGCTCCTGAACTGCCCTCTCCAAATACACTAATCGGGGGAATCGGATCAAACCTCTCAGCAGTACCAGCCGAGCTACCCTGCTGCCTCGACTGGAAGAAGTCTGGGATCCCCATACTGTGCCTGCTCATGATGTATCGGAGGGCATCCATCTGCCTAAACTGGCCTGTCAATATCAAATGCTCTAACCTGTCGAACCTCTGCTCCACATACACAGAGAACGACTCCAAAGTAAGAGGTGCAGGTGGTGGCTGTCTGCGTGGATAGTGGTGTGCTGGCAACTCGTGTCGATGAGGCGGCCGCTGCCTATGTGTAGGATCAATCTGAAGCATAACATCCTCCGCTGGATGTCCCTCCGGCGGCTGAACCTGTGGACCCTGCCTGATCGGCTCCCAGCCGTAAAGCTCCTGCCATGACACTATGCCTGCCTGCTGTAGCTCCTTCAACCCAAACGTCATCGTCTTGGGCCCCTCGTGTAGAAATTCGGGAAGATATTTGGTAAACACCCCCAAATTTCTACCAATCCTAGTAATATAGGGGCCCATATCCAAACCCGCTAAAAGAATCTGCTAAGACCGTAGCCAGATTCATCTCCCTATTATGTACCCGACACATCAAGATAAACAGCTCAATCCAATTCGCTTTGTTCTCTCCCGACTTCCGACCCACCAATGTCGTAGACAAGATTTTCAGCACATATCTATAAACCAGATTTCAAACCGAAGTGATCAGGTTCATGGTCATGAACGGGTGATCAGAAATCGTACTCCAGAACTCCTTCAACTCAGCTGCACCAACACTACAATCCCTGTGCTTAGAATAAGCACCCCGCAAACAAGTAACAAACTCCGGCCTCTTCACCTCCTCCTCAGTATACAACCCCGAAACTATGGCAAACCTCGCCATATTCATCTCATACACCTGCCTCCCCAAACTAAACGACACAGTCGTGTCCTGCTCGAACTTTCCCTCCTTATGTAACCACGTGCTATGAAACTCTAGCACCAATTCCTCGTACTGAGGCTCTGTACATTCCAACGCGTCAGTCAACCTCTGACCCAAAAGATCAATCACCTCCTGCTTCGAGCCAATCTCACTCAACCACAACCAATCTATAACCCGGTGCTGAAGTAAATCAGTCTTCTTCAGTTTATCATATTTATTCCATTCTGCTGTACTCGGCTCAAACTTCAAAATCGGATGATCGACTCTATTGCATTTCCTGTTTGGAATAAAGTTATAACCTGCTTGATACTCGATCTTCCTCAGTTTCGGATAATCGGCAGCTATCTGAATAATTGGGGTTTCCTGAAGGACCGGATCCTGCTGAGGTAGATCCTGCTGCGGTGCCGACTGACCCGCTCCGGTCTTCCGCGGCCTACCTCGACGAGAACTACTAGCCATGCCTGCAAAACAAATATAATCAAGACAAAACAGGCAAACCATTAGTAATAACAAACTATTTTTGGTATTTTTCATTTTTATAATTTTTTTGAATTTTTTGAAATTTTTATATTTTTTTGATTTTTATAATGTTTTCTTCGAAAAAGAAAGATTAGTGTAACACACCGAAATTTATAAAACTTTATAATAAAGTTATAAAGTACAGAATAAACGAGAACAGGCTAACTAGGAAATAAATAACCCAGTTAGCTATAAGCCTCGTAGTAACACATGAAAGAACTAAAAATGCCCAAGTTATAAACCAAACCAAAGTGGAGGGGCTTATATTGTTAGATTTGAAACTTAATTAAATAAAAACGAATTAAAAACCCACCAAACACACCCAAATGGTGTGTCTGGTCGATCAAATGGCAAGGGCGACAAGGGGGTTCTCCTCCAAACCCTAACTTTCACAAAAACCATAAATTGAAGGCTCAAATCAAGTTCAAATCGAAATCTGAATATAGATTAGTGATCACCTTGTTGTAGGGATCATAAGGTATGTAGTTTCTATGCAAAATCTTCACCCAAATTTCTGAGTGAATCCATGGAATTCAGGATTTGATGTTGCATGTTAGTTGTTTTGAATGAAATAGTGTCTAGGGATAAACCCTAGTCAATTACTTGTTGAAATTTTGCCTAATTCTTGTGAAATCCATAATCACCATTTAAAGTGATAGATGGGTTTGTAGAAGTATGATGAACATTAGGATTATGATGTTATCTTAGTATAAATTGGGTTCTATGAAACAAGTTTAGATTGAGTAATATGAAAATTGATGTGAATTAGCCTAAATTGATATTTATCTTGGCTAAATAACAAGTGTTGAACTTCATTATAAATTGTGAAGAATTATGCCCTTAAGGTGTTTGTGAAAATGCCTAAAAGAGGATTAAAACTGAAAATTTGAGCTAAAACGCGTATTTGTATAGTTATGGCAAATTATGCGTATTATGTAAACAAAAGAGTTCTAAACGGGTTGTGATTGAACTCTATAGGAAAAGAAACCGGAGCGTCAAGTGGACAAGCCGGTGGTGACGCGCGCTTGAAAGGGATGCTTGAAAGGTACGTGACTTTCGGTTTCGTTACATTGTGCATAAACAAAAGTCTTAGAAATATTAATGAGATAGTAGTGTCAAATGCGAGTTTGGTATGTCATAGAAGTGATGAAGTTCACTCGACAAACCAAACGAGTCAAAGTAGCTAATTAGATACGTTGGTTGATAATATTGTGTAATTAGTCACGTTGAAATAAAAAATGGAGTGATGTAATTCACTAGATAAAGAAACGAATTAAAATATTGGTTAGAATAAGTTTGGTGTGTTGTAAAATGGTGGTTTCCATTAAACAACCAAACGGGTCGAACAATGGTTAAATTTGTAGTATTGAAGTAACTAAAACGTCACTCATTAAAAATTGAGTTATAAAAGCGTAAACCATGGAACGGATGTGATACGCTAAGGTTGACAAGTCCGGGAATGGGTAATTATGGTTAGAAACCAATGTTGATGAATCATGCAAGTATGTAACTTGATTCGTTACATTGGGTGAACGTTGATAATTAGCATATGTGTAGTTGAATTGTAGAATAAAAGTTGTGTTGATTTAAAGTGTTAATGTTCGTTATACTGAATAATAGGTCAAGAATTGGTTAGGTCTCGTTGGTAGTCATCATAATGGAGGATTCCGTAGATGAGCCAAACGGGTCGAATAATCAAATAATGCGTGGCTAATGCTTCGTAATATGGTTAATTGGTCTTTTGTGATTGTTAATAAATGACATATTAGAATACGAGAATTTTAGCTTGTTGGTTTGTTAGAATGATGAAGTCCATAAGGGTGAACTAAACGGGTCACTAAGAGAAGGTATGGATCGAATAACGGTAGCACCTTACTTGTAGATTTTGAGCCTGAGCGACGGGTAGCGAAACACTAAACACGCAAACCGGGGATGGGAGCGTGGGCGTTAAAAATGAGGAATCTGAGATTTGGGTGAAATAAACAAAATTAGTCAAAACATAAACTTTCAGAGACTACCGTAAGTTACGGTAGCTACCGTAACTTACGGTAGAAATAAAAAGGTTACGGCAATTCTTTACAGCCTTACGGCAGACCAAGGTTATCCAGCGTCTACCGTAACTTACGGTAGACACCGTAACTTATGGTAGAGCCCAGACATTCTTGTTAAATCTTGCATTTCCTAGCTAATCGAATCCGTTTTGAGCGTAGTTTCAATTATGTAATATTTCTATGAACTCTAATACTAATTTTTGTTAAAAATTTCCAGTTTCTAGGTATTGTAAGTATGTGGACGACGATCAAGTTGATGCTTCAAGAACCGAACACAAAACTTTTGGATGCTTCCGCACTAATCAAATCTAGCTAAACTATGTAGCTTTGTAATCATTACTGAATGACTTATGTTTGAAACTAGTTATTTGACTATGTTAATCACTATGATGAAGTATAACTTAGTTTACCAACTAAGTTTTTGTTAATTAAATATTTGATTTATCAATTTCACATTTCATACGATTAATTAATGAATTAAATGGACGGGTGTTACAATTAGCCGTATAGCATTTCATTCGCGGCTAAAACAAACGGCTACCTTTTTACAATTTCTAAGTGATAGTTAAACTCGCCCGAATGGAGATTGAGTACGGGTGAATTTAAACCACTTGTACGTGCAAGTAAACCCAAACAAGACTCACTACTACTAAACTAAGCTAAAACTATGCTAAGACGACGCGAAAACACATACTAGACTCAATGTACACTACCCCCCATCGGCACTTTTAATTGTCCAAATTGAGAGCCAAAGTGCCGAACAATGACATTGAAGTCCACTCCGCGCTTAAAAATCATTTCTTTTTAGATGTTTTAAAACAATTTAAGCGTCGAAAAATTCCGCCTAGTTAAAGGAGGTTTCCTTCGTATGCAACAATTTAGTTTTAATGCGCAAAGTTTGAGCTTCAAGTGTCAATGTATCATACCAAACCAATTCACAATCAAATGCATTCACTTCCCCAAACCGACACTACCCTAAGCCATGTATTAGATGCAAATAAAATCATATTTGTCTACTAAATCCCAAACCAAAACCAACCGCAAACCTTTTCCATACGAGCAAATGCATTAATCGTGGACTCGACTAACAAGCAAATAAACGACTCAACAAGAACTGACAAACATTAGACCAACAGACGCGACTAACGGACTCGACAAGACCCAACGATGACCGACTCGACTCGACAACATTCTAACCGGACATACTAATAATGACTCGACTCCCTCGACACACCAAACCACACCAAGACTTAACCTGATGAAACTGACTCTAACCTACTAATATAAACTCCACTACTGACGGACTCACACAACACCACGAAACAAGACAAACAAACTCGACTCAAACAAACACTTGACACATCATGGACTTGACATCACTAAACAGGGAATCGACTCAAACCATGACTCGACACACATAACTCACAAACACTCAACTCACTGACTATTGACTCGACAATCTACAACCACACCAAGACCGACCCGACTGACTTTAATCAACAAATAAATAAGAAACTAAGCAAGAACATACCTGAATCGATGAATAGAAAGAAAAGTTTGAACTTTTTCGTAAGTGGGGTGTCCCAAATCGCAGCTGTGTGATGGACGGACAACGAATATTTGACGGGGGTTTTGCTTGGTGAGGAGAACCGATCACTTGGGGTGGTTCAAGGGTGGTGAACGGTGAGTGTTTGGTGGTGTATCGGAGGTTTTAGGGTTGTTTGGGGTTATCGGCGGTGGTGTGAGGAGAAAGAAAGAAATCATGGGGTGTTTGGGGATAACAGGTGAGGAAAGAGGTTATAATTCGTTTTGTATATCGGTCGCGTCGCGCGACAAGAAGTGGGGTGGGCCGTGGCGTAGCGCCACGGCTGGGTTCACTGAAAAGGGTTCAGGATTTGAGGGTTCAAACGTGTTTACAAGGGTTCAAATGGGTTTTTAGTGACCCACATGGTGGCGCTGCGCCACCAGCAATGTATTTCACAGTGGCGCGACGCCACGGGCATTTTTAAACAGAATGTTGCTTGATTTTTCAAGTTTTTGCCTTAGAAAATTTTTCTAACTCTTACCCAACCTTCCCCAAACCATCCCAAATTTTTTCTAAGTATGGGACTTACCTGGAACGACTTTTCCTTCATAAATTCAGCTTATCAAGGGTACGTTTCCTGCAAAATTTCTCAAACACACGAAACACAAACACGAAAGACTATGAAAAATACGAAAAATAAACGAAAATTACAAACGGTACATACTCTACAAACGAAGCTTTTCGCAACTCACTGTTCGGTGAAGGTGGGTGGGTCCTCTAGAGGAATTTCTTCCTCTTCGGTAGTATCAATGGGACCTCCCAAGTAGTGCTTCAATCTATGACCATTAACTTTCCATACACCTTTATCAACTTCGTCATACAATTCAACGGTACCGTACGGAAACACCTCCTTTACCACGTACGGTCCCGTCCATCTTGATTTCAACTTCCCCGTTATTAATTTCAATCTCGAATTGAATAAAAGCACTCTATCTCCTACCTTAAACTCTTTCAATCCTTGCAACCTCCTATCATGCAACGCCTTAGTCTTTTCCTTGATGCTCCAAGATCGTTCATAGGCGGCATCCCTCAAAGCTTCCAATTCATGGATTTGGAAGAACCTCCTTCTAGCGGCTTCGGTAAGGTCGAGGTTAACGATTTTTAATGCCCACAAAGCTCTATGTTCTAACTCTACTGGAAGATGTCAAGCTTTGCCATACACAATCATGAAGGGTGTTGTTCCTAACGGGGTTTTATAGGCGGTGCGGAATGCCCACAACGCGTCATCGAGCTTTTCCGACCAATCCTTTCTACTTTTCCCTACCGTTTTTCTAGGATTCTCTTTACCCCTCGGTTAGCATTCTCTACTTGGCCACTAGTTTGTGGGTGGTATGCGGTAGAAAGATGGTGAGTGACACCGTAGCGAGCAAGTGCCTTTTCCATGGTGGAATTGCAAAAATGTGTGCCACGGTCACTTATGATAGCTTTAGGAACTCCGAAACGTGTGAATAACTTTTTAAGAAATCTCACCACCACTCGGGCATCATTAGTGGGCAAAGCTTGAACTTCCACCCACTTTGAGACATAATCAATGGCCACGAGGATGTACCTATTCCCACTCGATGAGGGGAAAGGTCCCATGAAATCAATACCCCAAACGTCGAATACTTCAAGAACTTGGATGGGATTTTGGGGCATTTCATCCTTGGATGAGATGTTGCCGGTACGTTGGCAACGATCACAAGTCCTAACAAATTCTATGGCATCTTTCACTACCGTTGGCCAATAGAAGCCACTATCAAAAACCTTTTGTGCAGTCACATTTGGCCCATGATGGCCTCCCGTTAGACCCTCGTGCACATGTCTAAGGATGTCTAAACCATCCTCTTTTGAAACACACCTCCTAAGCACTCTATCTCCACCTATCCTAAATAGGTACGGGTCATCCCAAATGTACTTCCTAGCATCCCTAAGAAGCTTTTTCTTTTGTTGATATGACATACCCCTCGCAATATCGCCGGTTGCTAAATAATTTGCCAAATCCGAGAACCATGGCAAACCCTCTACCTCGGCACTAACAAAATCTATGGTTTCATAAGGAAAAGTGTCTCCTATGGAATCCTCACAAACTTCCTCTCTCTTAGGATCCTCTAAGCGTGACAAATGATCGGCGGCCACGTTTTCCGTTCCTTTTTATCTTTTATTTCGATATCGAACTCGGAGAGCAAAAGAATCCATCTAATGAGACGTGGCTTCGCGTCTTTCTTTTGGAATAGAAAGCGCGAAGCGGCATGGTCGGTGAATACGGTGGTTTTGGAAAGAACGAGATATGAGCGAAACTTATCAAACGCAAATACTACGGCTAAGAGCTCTTTTTCCGTGGTGGTATAGTTCTCTTGAGCATCATTTAAAGTTTTGCTCGCGTAGTAGATTTGATGAAAGTGTTTATCGACTCTTTGACCTAAGACTACACCTACGGCATAATCACTTGCATCGCACATGAGCTCGAAATGCAAGCTCCAATCGGGCTAAACAAGTATAGGGGCACTAACGAGTTTTTCCTTCAAAAAATCAAACGCCTTGATGCACTCTTCATCGAAGACGAAAGGTACATCTTTCTCCAAAAGTCGGGTCATGGGGCGAGTAATTTTGGAAAAATCCTTGATGAAACGCCTATAAAAGCCCGCATGACCTAAGAAGCTATGAACGGACTTGACACTAGTAGGTGGAGGAAATCTACTTATGGTATCTATCTTGGCCCTATCCACCTCTATCCCCCTCTCTCGACACTTTATGACCTAGCACTATCCCCTCCGTCACCATAAAGTGACATTTCTCCCAATTTAACATAAGATTTGTCTCTATGCACCTCTTAAGCATCCTATCAAGATTTAAAAGACATTGATCGAAACTGGTACCATAAACCGAGAAGTCATCCATGAAAACCTCCATAGAAGTCTCAAGCATGTCTTGGAATATAGCAACCATGCATCTTTGGAAAGTAGCCGGAGCGTTGCATAACCCGAAAGGCATGCGGCGATACGCATAAGTGCCGTAAGGGCATGTGAACGTCGTTTTATCTTGATCCTCCGGGGCGATTGGGATCTGAAAATAACCCGAAAATCCATCGAGAAAACAATAGTATTGTTGACCCGCTAGACACTCCAACATTTGGTCAATGAATGACAAGGGGAAATGGTCTTTCCGGGTGGCGTCATTTAACTTTCGGTAGTCTATGCATACACGCCAATCGGTAACGGTACGAGAAGGGATTAATTCGTTCTTTTCGTTCATGATCACCATCATCCCACCCTTCTTTGGGACAACTTGGGTCGGGCTAACCCATGGTGAATCGGGAATAGGGTATATCACCCCGGCATCTAACAACTTAAGCACTTCCTTCTTAACAACCTCTTGCATGTTCGGATTTAGGCGTCGTTGAGGTTGCACCACCGGCTTATATTCATCTTCCATGAGTATCCGGTGAGTACAATAGGCGGGGCTTATGCCCTTGATATCCGAAAGTCGCCATGCAATAGCTTCCCTATTTTCTCTCAACACCTCTAACAACCTACCCTTCTCCCCCTCCTCTAACTCGGATGAAATAATGACGGGAAAATCGGACCCCTCACCCAAGAAAGCGTACTCTAACTGGGATGGGAGAACTTTAAGTTCTAGTGGGGCGGGTTTCTCTAAGGGTGTACTCTCAAACTCACTTTTTACTTCACTCAACTCTAGCACTTTGGGGACCCACTCAGTCTCTTCTACATCCTCACTCTCACTCACAATCTCCTCTGCCTTCTCAACTACCTCGTCTAATTTACTCTCAACTAAATCGGCTCCACTAATATAGTCAAAGCAATGGTCAACACATGATAAGAAAGACTCTATGAAATAGACCGAATGACAAGGACTACTAAGATCATCGGAACCACTAGGGTGTTCCATGGAGCATGCAATCTCGAAAGTAACTCTCTCCTCACCGACTTGGAGTGTGATTTTTCCGTCGAAGACATCTATGATAGCCTTGGTGGTACACAAGAATGGGCGTTCTAGAATGATAGGAACCTTCTCGTTGGCTTCCATAACAAGAACGACAAAGTCTACAGGAAAGACGAATTTATCCACTTTAACTAGAAGGTTTTCGATTATACCACGTTGATACTTCACTGATCTATCAGCTAGAGATAAAGACATACGTGTAGGGGACAACTCTCCTAGACCTAACTTCTCATACATAGAATATGGCATTAGGTTTATACTCGCTCCTAAATCGGCTAGGGCCCTACACTCGGTATCACTCCCAAACAAGCATGGGATGGTAAAAAGGCCCGGATCCGTCAATTTTTCCGGGACCTTGTTTAAGACTACGGCTTAACACCCTCCACTAAGAGGGATGTTAGAAACCTCTCCTAATCTATCCTTACATTTTAGAAGATCCTTTAAGAATTTTGCATATTTAGGCATCAATTGAAGGGCTTCTATGAAAGGAAGGTTGATTCTAAGCTGCTTAAAGATCTCTAAAAACTTCCCATACTCTTTGGAATAAGTTTGGTTTTTAAGACGAGATGGAAATGGAGCACGGGAAAGATCAACAGTGGGTGATGGAATAACTTGAATGGGACTTTTTTCTGGACTTTTCTCACTTGGAGGCCCCCCGGTGTGTGCTGTACTTGCTGGGCTTAACCTAGGTTGCACTTTACCGGGAGCCTCCATCTCGATCTCCTCATCTATAATATCTCCCTCTTCATCAACTACTCTCTCCTCGACTCTAGTGTTAGTATCGAAACGATCACGAGTCTCTTAGGTGAGACCATTATAGAATTTCTCACATAAATCCCAATCGGAGAGACCATGCTGGGAGCAACGAGCACAAAGGTTTTGGAAACGCTCCCAAGCAAGGTAGTAAGGCTCGTCGGGCTCCATGCGGAAAGAGTGGATTTGGTCTCTAAGATGTGAGGCTTTAGCGGGCGGGAAATACTTGTTCAAAAAGGCTTGACGAAGCCCCGCCCAAGTGGTAAAGGTACCGGCTGGTTGGGAGTCCAACCAAGTAGCCGCACGGCCAGCTAGTGAAAATGGGAAAAGTTGTAGGTAAGTAGCATCATTAGGGGCACCGTGAAGGCTAAAGGAAGCTAGCATACGGGAGAAATGGTTTATGTGGGCCGGGGCGTCCTCATCATCTCGGCCATGGAATTGGATACTATTGGTTATAGCCTGCATGGCATAAGATGGAATCTGCCATGAATTTTCGTTAACTATGGGTGGAACGGTGATGGGTGAAGAAAGACCGGTGAAATTTTGAGCGGCTTGCTGATGGACGGTTTGCCTAGGATTGGCCATTTGATCTACGTTTTCAGGTTCGCTAGAGGTGCTAGACGTGGGACTATCGGGTGGGGAATCCTTAGGTGAATGGTTTGGTGAAGGTGGTGGAACGGTTAAGGGAGTGGTGTCGAAATCTGGGAAAACAGTAAAAGACGAAGATGAAGTACTAACCTCTGGGCCTTCGCCCAATTGAGATGATGATTCCTTGACTGGTGGCGGTGGTCCGTGCGAGCGTAGATGTGGCATCCACTGCAAGCAAAAACCCGAATACAAGAGAAGAAGACACTAGTTACTACGACTCAAGATGAAAAGAAAAGACAAAGACTCAAAACAAAACAAAACACGTAGCACGTATATATTAATTAAGTCTATCAAAGCTAATGAACGCAATTGCCAAGAGTCCCCGGCAGCGGCGCCAAAAACTTGATGTGTGCTAAACAGACTATAAAAATTAACTATATTAGACTCTCTAAGCTAGACACTAAAAAGCTTTAATTCTAGACTCGACCTAAAACCACACAATCGGCAAGTGTACCGATCAATGTAGTATAGCCTAGGAAGTCCGGATATCGAACCACAAGACTCTATAAATCATGTAAACTAAACTATGACAGACTCTGACGGACGCGACTTAAACTTGTTTAATTGTTTTGGGGGGGGGGGTTACGGAAAAACTAAGGAAATCTATATTAAACTACTAAGTTAACTAAATCTAGACTAAATACGAAAGCGAACTAAGGTTTAATTCAAATGAGATTAACGACTACCTAGGCTTGAATCCAGTTTAACTAGGAATGGATTTCTAACGGTTCTATTGTGGTATGGAATCGGGATCGTAAAGTACTAAACCCTAAGGTATTTCAATCTAAGACTTCCCGACCCTTCTCAGGAAGAAACCTAGGAAACCTTACAAGGCTGTTGTGAACACCGATTGTTAGACTTCCTCTCAGTCCTCTAACGTCTCTAAAAGTGCCCTAATACGACTATCTACCTCTCAGCGCGATAGTCTAAGGCAATCCTAGATTCTAACTTGGTTTAATAAACACAGATGCAATTAGGGAACTAAGATCGACTTCTCTCAAAACCTATCTTAGCTATATATTACACTGCGACCTACTAACTAACTCGAGCCTCTCGGCGACAAGTTAAGCAGAATACTTAATTCTAATTGTATTTTAATTACTGTTTCTAAGGCTATTGGCCAATTTACCCAAATATCACCCGAACCCGCAAGGAATCGAATAATCAACACAAATTTATTATCTGAAAGACATTCACCAAAATCTATGTGAAACAGCAAGTAATCAACAATCAAAATTTAAATACGCATACGCACCAAATCAAATATTCTAGAATAATTTACTTTCAAAGATCAATCCATAACAAAACAATAGAAACCGTTAAAAGATCCAAACTTTATTAAACTTTCATCTAACCTAGGTAGTAACGAAGGTTTTAGCCACTAAACATGATGTCTAGAATAAACAAAGCAAGTTCAAAACAAGAATTCATCGTAAAAGTATCGAAACAAAGAAATAACGAAAACCGGGAGATAAGACCCGAACAATCTTCTTTCCTATGCTCCGTGCTTCAACCGAAAGATTCCCGCAAGCTAAAGCACTCCGAAATACTCAAAATCTGCTCTGAAATTCGCCTAGGGTTTCTCCAATTCGTCCCTTGTGTTTAATGATGATTATCTTAAAGATTATATACCAAAACCCTAGCTTAACAAACAAAAATCGCCAGACATGCCCGTCGCGTCGCTCGACGGGTGAGAGCCAAGCTGGTGGCGCGACGCCACCATGTCACAAATCAGCTTTTCTTTGTTGTTTGTTGGCGCTACGCGACTATATGATCATCTACCCGTGGCGCGACGCCACGGGCATTTCTAATCAGAATGTTGCGTCTAAAACTCAGCTTTAACATCCCAAAATTCTTCAAGAATTATTCTAACTCTTTTAGACTTATTCTAGGACTTAATGTTTCAGCATTTTAGCTCGTTTTTGCTCCTTTTTCAGCAACTTATTGTATCAAGACTTGGAAAACGCAAATATAATCAATAGCACGTAATTCTAACTAAAATTAAACTAAAAATAACGATAAATTGTACAAACTATACACGAATAAAGGATGTATTTTGCAATACATCAATAGGAAAGGATTTGCGTTGCTATTAACTAGCAACTTAGTGGATGAAGTATTAAAACGGGTCATAGCTTTGACCCGAGCCAGGTATGTGTGATTACAGTTGTAGTTAAGTCCTGGGATTGGTTAAATATGTATTGAAGTCCTTCGTCGTAAAGGATGGAACTAATGTTGACCAAAACGCCCTTGATGGGTATATCCAGCCAAACGACCTTAAAAGTTGTTTAGAAACAAGCTATTTGATTAAGTGAACACTTAGGACAAGTATGAAAGCGAAAAGTATGATTTTGAGAGTAAAATGCATTAAAATGTGCAAATACCCTTAACGGGTCAAAATAAGCACACGAACGAAAATGGGTTAAGAAGGTGTAAGAAACCCGTGGTCTGAACCGTATATGATAGACAACGTTGTAATTATAAGGTTCATAAGAAATTGAGGTCAAATAAATAGGTTATTTTGATAAATGCATGGACGGGTCAAAACTTTGTAAAAAGGTAATAAGCCGAAAGCTTAAAAGTCTAAAATTTTGTTAATTCGGATGTCGGATGTTAACTCCATGTGATGGATAATTAAATTACGATCACGTAGGAAAAAGAATCGTGTAAAACGGATCAAAAACGAGAGAGTTATGCTCATTTCCGTAAAATTTGGTTATGCTGGGAATATGCAGCAACAACTTCAAACATTCTGGTCATATTGGGGGGTCGCGCCACCCGACAGCGAAGGCAAGGGGCCGTCACGCGACGCGGCGGGCTCCGGAATTATGAAAAATTAATATTTTATTTGTATATGCAATGCGAACCCGTTTAGACCGTTTTTAAACTCTTATAAATTAAGTATAACCGATTCATTTCATGTTTTAGGAGATGTAGGCATGTGTGAGGGTATGTATGTATGTATGTATGTATGTATGTATGTAGGTTTGTATGTATGTAAGTAGTTATGTATGAACGTATACACGTATGTAGTTATGCTTGAAGGTATGTACGTATGTATGCATGTATGTATGTATGTAGGTTTGTATGTATGTAAGTAGTTATGTATGAACGTATACACGTATGTAGTTATGCTTGAAGGTATGTATGTATGTGGGTACATATGTATGCATGTAAGCAAGTAAGTATGTATGTATGTACGCAAGTTTTCAATACGATTGAGTATCGACATTATTAATAGTGTACCTTGTGAATGAAGTGTAACGCAGGTACAATAAGGAAGTCTCACCAGGGATTTTATACTCAGATGGAATGCTTAAATGTAAAGAGATAACTAAATGAAAAGTAAACGAGGATGAATCTTGTTTATATATATAATGTGTGCTAATGTTTTGAATGTATGTGGTGAGTGGAGGTTGTACGAACCGTGGATTATTATCACGAGAAGTAGCGATCGAAGACCGAGTCACAAGATAGATTGTACGGGAATGTTTGAGTATGTAATTTAGTAAACATAATTTATGTTTCTATTTCATAAATGAGTTTGATCGATGCATTCATTGTAAAAGTGTCACCTTAAAATGAACTTCAAGTAAGTTAAGACGTTTATAATGAAAGAAATTTTATGGTATGAATTTCCGCTGCGACTTTTTGTCAAAAACGTATATGCGTCTTACAAGTTGGTATCAGAGCCTTGGTTTGAGAGAATCAAGTACAAGAAGGTAGGTACTTGAACTCAAACCTGTGTGCTCTTGTGATAAGGAACCCGTACAATCCATGACTCGATCAAGATCCAAAGGTAGAAGTGAATGTAAGTAAGTATCTAAGCATATAAAGAAAACTAACAGTATCTTATGTGTAAGGTAAGCATAATTGCTTGGAAGGGATGATCCGTGAATGCGGTCTAGGACCGGCATCAAGGCATGTAATAAGACAAATTGACCCCAGGTACGTAAATTTAACATGTGGGCGCATGTAATGGTATAATCTAGCAAGTGAAATAAAAGTTTTAAATGAAATAAAATAATGGAATGGTAATGAAGTTTTGAAAATGTTACACGTGCCGAAACTTAATTCTTCAGACATAAGGTGGCGATTACACGAAGACACGAAACTTGTATGTGGATTGTGTACCTGGCCAGTACACAAGAAACATATGACGTTCGTGAGACCGTGATAATTGTTACAGGTATGTCCGTTAGAATTAGGAAATATGTGGACGTGAGGGTGAAGAGAAATGTAAGACTTTCAGGAATGAAAGTATGAATGATATGTTAGAATCCGCAAGACGGATTCGAAACATGAAAGGAATGAAAGTATGAATGATATGATAGAATCCGCGAGACGGATTCGAAGCATGAAAGGAATGAAAGCATGAATGACATGTTAGAATCCGCGAGACGGATTCGAAACCAATAAGGAATAAAAGTATGAATGATATGTTAGAAACCGCGCGACGGGTTCGAAACATAATGAATGGTAAGAATGAAAAGATTCGAATGTGTAAGTAATTACAGATTAAGCAAGTAAATATTCTTTAAAAAGCGAATATTATCCAAGTTATGTCTTAAACTTATATTTATGTGAATAAATGTATATATATATATATATATATACAAATATGTTTGTATGCAAGAATGGTTAAATAGACGAATGAGTCATGCGGGTCAAATGGTAATCGCCATTTAAACCCGATATATTTAATGTTTTGATTTGTTAAGTTTTATACTTATAGGTGAGCATAATGTTTGGCACGCAAACCCAAATTTTGACAAAAGAAGGAAGTTTTGAACATGTTATGTGTTAGATGTGTTAGTAATCGACTCTAAGGAGTCATAATGAATGACAGGCTACGACCCGGACAATAATTTAAGTATGATTGAGAAGGGTAAGTTTGTTAAGGAATACCGAAAAGATGTAATAAAGTCTTGCAAGTAAGCATGAATGGAAAGAAGTACGAACATGTTCTTCAATATATCGATGATAAGTAATAAATGCCAAGTTAACCTTGAAAATTCAAATTACAAAAAGGTTGGCAAAATGACTAACAAAATGAAAGAATCGCATGTAAGGAAATGGAATGTGTGATATGTTGTAATGTGTATGTAGGAAATATGTAGAAGAATTATAGGTGACTAATCACCTAGTAGACGGAATGTTTGTATGAAATGAGCTAACCGCCAATATTGTAGATGTTAATGGTAGAAATCTAAATGTGACGAAACCAATCGATTTGGTAGAAGGATGTGCACGAGTAGAAACTCGTGAAGAAGCAGATCGATCTGGTATACAGATCGTTGAGTTGTGAAATGAAAACGAGGTTAGTAAAATATTTAACTCATGTTGGATAGGTATGGTATGTGATGTTTGACTTTTAACAGTCAACATAAGAATAAAATTATGTCATAAAAAAAAAGAGTAAATCTCAAAAGTTTTGAGTGGAAGTGTCGGGTATTGATTAAACTCTCGTATGATGAACTAGAATGGCACATTTACTTAAGTAGAATAAGTAATGCATGAAGTGAGAGCAATAGTAACGTGTCATGAATGAGATGATTTGAAGGTAACGTAAAGGTATGCATGGTACAAGAAACTATAGAAATGAAGAATGATGTTAACTTTGGGAGTTAAGCACGAATGTGTGACTATGAAACAGTAGTTTTGTTGCGATGACAAAACAATAATTAAATGTTATAAGGTGAGATGAAGGTATTAGATCTGTTATAACGGATCATACAAATGTAGGTACTACAATAAGTGCGAAGAAGTATGTATAATAACCCACTACAAACGGGCCAAGGAAATGAGAATGTTATGTAAAAGTAAAGTACGAAAAGTATGGACTTGTTAGAAAGAAGTCAATTATATGAATAGTTTATGAATCGAGAATGAATAGTTACTTAGTATTATGATGTACCTATCGAAGTTAAACATAGATGTGTAGGTATAAATTACGAATTTAGATCGTATGGTCGATGAAAATAATATGAATGTTGAAATAAACAAAATGATATATTGTACATGATATACGAGTATTAAAATGATGAATGAACCGCTAGCTATAATGTGTGTTAGAAACTAGCGTCAGTTAGAGAAAGCGACACTAATAAGAACTCGGGGACGGGTTCTTGACGATAGAAGGTCATCATTAGATGGGCTCATGGTCGTGTTGATGGGGCGGAAAGGAAAGATAATTAGTGTTTAATGGAAATAAGAAAGGTTTCGGGGACGAAACCTCATTTAAGGGGGGTAGACTTGTAACACCCCAAAACCCGAATGTTTATATATGCCGTATGTTCCTATATGACATAGCATGAAATAAATAACTAGGTTATTTAACCTAGTTAAGTGTGTGGTCAAAAGTATTAGATGACGAAAGTTGTGCCAAATATGTTTTAGTGGCAAACAAGAGGGACTAAACCGGGATAAAATGAAAGTTGAATTATCAACTTAAAAGAAATCAACACACACAAACACACACTTCGTGTGTGTTCGTGAATATTCAGGAGCTCTAAAGAGCCAAACCCTAATCAAGAAAGATCATCAAATTGAAAGGCTAGATGAAGCTTAAATTCATAACCGAGCATGGATTAATGATCACATTCACAAGGGGATCATAAGGTATGTCTTAAAACCTAGATTGGTGATCTTGCATGAAGTGGGTTATGTTCTAATCCGTGAATTGGTATGAAATTGAGTATGAGTATGTGTTAGAATCATCATCTAGAACATGTAATATGCATGGTTTGGGTTAACTCGATGTTTAGAGGTGAAACCCACTAGTTATGGTAAGAATGATGACTTGAATCATCATCCATGTCTAATTCTTGTTGAATGTTGATGTATTATGTGAGTAATATGGATTCTTGCTAGAGGGATTGAAAGAAATGTGATGCTAATATGTTTGAATGTTTATGTGTGAATGATATATGTTAATTAGTAGGAGGATTGGATGAATTATGTATGAGATTAGAATAATATGCATGAATTAGTTGTACACTATGCTTAGGAGGTAGTAAACATACCTAGTGTATGATGTAATTATGAGGAATTTGAGATTAGGTCACTTGTAAGTGATTAACAAGTAGTTATGAAGTGGGTTTCGTATAATATGATGAAAATGATGATATGCTCATGTTAAAGATGTTTGAAATCAAATATGTGTGTGAATGCTTAAAGAATTCGGCTAAGATTAGATAGATTAGCATGTTATAAGGTCGAATGATAATTTCGATATAAGATCCGTGATACGAAAGGGTTGTGATAAATGATGAATAAGCTAACTATCTTAAGAATGATATATGATAGTTTGATGCTTGATGAGCGGCATGGAAGCTTGGGAAAGAAGAGGGTCAAACGGAACTTATGCGCACGGGAAGCATATTTGGATGTAATGTAAGTAAAGCTTACACCCCTTTTTGTAGGATATCTATTCATTGTATAAATTTAGAGTATGATAAGTTAGTATATGAAGAATGATGTTTCGACAAGTTTTGATACGGGTCGGAACATGTGACTATGATAAGAAACTAAGTTTGATGGTTGAAAGGGGTAAAAAGGGCATTATGGTAATTTTGATTACGAGTTAACGAAAGAATACGGACATGGATGGGATAATGAATAATTACAATCCCATAAAGACGAAATGGACTTTTAGACTAAATCGGTCAAATGGTGAAGATATCACCATTTGGCGATGTTGACTAATGATTGTATTGTCAAGTATTATGAATTCACGGGGTGAATAGCGAAAGGATTTGCGTTGCTATTAACTAGCAACTTAGTGGATGAAGTATTAAAACGGGTCATAGCTTTGACCCGAGCCAGGTATGTGTGATTACAGTTGTAGTTAAGTCGTGGGATTGGTTAAATATGTAATGAAGTCCTTCGTCGTAAAGGACGGAACTAATGTTGACCAAAACGCCCTTGATGGGTATATCAGGCCAAACGACCTTAAAAGTTGTTTAGAAACAAGCTATTTGATTAAGTGAACACATAGGACAAGTATGAAAGCGAAAAGTATGACCAAAACGCCCTTGATGGGTATATCGGGCAAAGGGCCGTTGCGCGACGCGACGGGCTCTGGAATTATGAAAAATTAATATTTTATTTATATATGCAATGTGAACCCGTTTAAACCGTTTTTAAACACTTATAAATTAAGTATAACTGATTCATTTCATGTTTTAAGAGATGTAGGCATGTGTGAGGGTATGTATGTATGTATGTATGTATGTATGTATGTATGTATGTATGTATGTATGTATGTATGTATGTATGTATGTATGTATGTATGTATGTATGTATGTATGTAGGTTTGTATGTATGTAAGTAGTTATGTATGAACGTATACACGTATGTAGTTATGCTTGAAGGTATGTACGTATGTATGCATGTATGTATGTATGTAGGTTTGTATGTATGTAAGTAGTTATGTATGAACGTATACACGTATGTAGTTATGCTTGAAGGTATGTATGTATGTGGGTACGTATGTATGCATGTAAGTAAGTAAGTATGTATGTATGTACGCAAGTTTTCAATACGATTGAGTATCGACATTATTAATAGTGTACCTTGTGAATGAAGTGTAATGCAGGTACAATAAGGAAGTCTCACCAGGGATTATATACTCAGATGGAATGCTTAAATGTAAAGAGATAACTAAATGAAAAGTAAACGAGGATGAATCTTGTTTATATATTTAATAATGTGTGCTAATGTTTTGAATGTATGTGGTGAGTGCAGGTTGTACGAACCGCGGATTATCATCACGAGAAGTAGCGATCGAAGACCGTGTCACAAGATAGATTGTACGGGAATGTTTGAGTATGTAATTTAGTAAACATAATTTATGTTTCTATTTCGTAAATGAGTTTGATCGATGCATTCATTGTAAAAGTGTCACCTTAAAATGAACTTCAAGTAAGTTAAGACGTTTATAATGAAAGAAATTTTATGGTATGAATTTCCGCTGCGACTTTTTGTCAAAAACGTATATGGGTCTTACACATATAGTACACCGTTTCAGCATATTAGTAAACTTGCATATTGTTATTCATGTTGGATATAAGATCGTCAAACTTTTCAATCTATATTATGCTATGTATGAAAACTTGTATACTCGCCAACTTTTGTTGATATATTTTAATACATGTTGCAGGTTGATAGACGAGATGATATTATGAGAAGAAACAAAATTTAGATGGACTTAGAAACACACCTAGATTAATTTGTTATTTTGATGTTATGTTATGAGACAATGTTGTTCTTTATTTGAAATTTTCTATGACATTTTAGTCTTGCCATGAAATGAAATTTAAATTTTATTGTCACATAGTGTTAAGACGTTTTGAGCAATTTGTTCATCTCGTCCCGATGTTTCCGCCATCGGTTGGGGTGTGACAGTATTCTCACATTTCTAAAATCTTATTCCTACACCCTTTTTACTCTATCTCTCTTTGGAAATATTATATTTATTGTAAACATATGTCAAAAAGATTAATAATATAAATTTTGATATATCAATCTAACAAAGCAATCATAAAATCATAAAAGACCTTCGATGATACTACAAGCAGTTTTCCTAACGACTTTTTAGTGTTGGTAGCGTGCAAGGAATGACAAAGTCTTTAATGGAAAAGCGGTGAGCGTCTTATGAATGGCGGAAAAGATATAAACCATGTAATTCTTATGGATTAAAAATAGGGAAAGTTGGGGATCATTAGAATGGGGTACATGGTGTAAATTTGATATTAATCACATGTAGTTCATACTTGAAACTCATTTGCCGTTCAAAGAAAATCTGACAATAGGCATGTTCAAATGGTGATACAATAACTAACTCTACAAGAAAAGAGAGATGCAATGATGGTGAGAAGTCATGGCGGTCACCATGGTGACCAGCGGCAGATGGTGATAGAGGTTATGTTTGATGAAGGGGAGCGGTGGGGTGGGCAAATCATGGTGATGCATGATGGTAGTGGTGCGTGGTGGGTGAAGATTGAAGATGACGGCGGGTGGGTCCCACAAAGTGGTAGGGGTTGGGTATTTAACTAATTATTATTATATATATAACTAGTTGATTTTATGTCCGCGCGTTGCGGCAGGGACCCAATGACTGCAAAACGCGTGTCAGCAATGGCAAGCAGCTACCGAATATCAAAAAATAAATAAAAATGACATTGTAAGGATAGTCACTCCGTTCTAAAAAAGATTTTAAATAACCTAATATATAATAATAGGACCCCACACATCCTACACGTTGGAAATTCGGTTGTTTTCAGTTCAGTTATTTCGGTGCTAACACGTTAAAATATGGATGAGCTCGGTACCAGTAACGGCACCGAAAGCACCGATCCGGAAAATCATCGAAATTAGGTATCTGCACCGAAAATGCTCGGTACAATACGGTATGGTATTTGAAGGTAAAAATCAATAAACACAGGCATGGTGCTAGACCGGTGTTGAACCGAAAGTAACGATTCTGAAAACGCCAAAAGGTGGGTACCAAATTGGTGCCGAAAATGATTTGGTATAGTAAATTTGGTACCGATACGATACCGGTTTGATTACAGGATTTGATACTATTTGCTCATTAATAATCTAAATATCCAAGTTAATTTTACATGCTATAATTCATTCATTACAGAAAAAGACACAAAAGGAAGCGAAATAAGTTGTTGTGTATATAAAACCTCATTCAAATGAAATACAATTTACTTACTGTGTGTATAAAAAGTAATCTAAACGGTGTAATTACTTGCATTGTTACGTTGCTACAGGATTTAATGAGCTCGGTACCAACCGTTACCGAAATCCCCAAAAGTGGGTACCGGTACTGAATATACCTGGTACGGTACGGTTCGGTACCGGTCGATACCGGTACGACACCGGTATTTGAGGGTAAAAACCGGTGAATACCGGTGCCGAACCGGTACCAAAAATACAACCGGTTTGCTAAATTTGATACCGGTACCCGATACCATTTGCTCATCACTTAGTGATGTTACTATTGATTTAATTATATTTTTAATATATAGGCCCAAAAGTGGGTACTTGTATCAAATATATCTGGTACGGTACGGTTTGGTAACGGTCGGTACTGGTACGATACCGGTAATTGAGGGTAAAAACCGGTGAATATCGGTGTCGAACAGGTAACGAAAATACACCCGATTTGGTAAATTTGATACCGGTACCGGTACTCGATACCATTTAGTTATAATTATTATTATTGTATTAATAGGTTATTATAATAATATTGTTCATTCATTTGTATTATTATCATATAGTAATAATAGTAATTAGACAATGCCTTAGCTACAGGAGAACCAATAAAATTACAATAACACCTTTATTGCAGAATTACAAGAATGTTCTTATACTACACTGTATGAGGGTTGGCCTTGGGCCGGCCTGGACCGACGCAGACGCTGCCTCCAACACCGTTTCCCCCCTATGCGTCGTCGTCCTCTCCGTCTCTTTGGAGACGTTTGTGCCGTGCCACAACAAGACAACCCCCCCCCCCCCCTTTTCAAGATGTTACCGTTGCAAAAAAATTAAAAAAATAATAAGTAAACTTGGTGGGGTAGGATCATCCTCCCATTTCCAGTGTTTTACCATGGCGGATCATCCTCTAAAGGACTATGATGTAGCACCTACGTCACGAATCATCCTCTAAGGAAGGACCATCACCATACCGCATAGTCTTAGCCTTAAACAACAAACTAAGCTACATATTTGCCCTTACTGATTTGTAGGTGGCAATACAAAGAGAGTGAGTCTTTTTTGAAGTTACTTGCCATCTGTCGTCTCTCATGGCCTTATTTCAATTTTCACACATACTTTTTTGAATATTGATGGTATTTTATTTTCCTATTTTTCTTAGTGTACAAAATTACAAATTCTAATTATATCCGGTAGACTTTTTTATAGCCAATTTGAAATGAACTATATATATAATAAATATTAACAAAAGAGGAAAGGATGAACACTAATCTTTTATTATTTAATTAAATTGTTTTGTATTATTCAACTGTTTTGTTATAATTAATTTTGAAACATATTTTGTTTTTTCTTTTTTAAACTTTAGATACCATATTTTAAAATTTCGAGTATATCGTTGCAATGTGTGAATTTTCATCTCTGTGTTGATATATATATAGTGAGAATTCGGATCTGATGGGTTGTGAGAACTTGAGAACTCGGCTTTGACATGCGAGTTTTGCCCTCATTTTTTCACACCCCTAGATTAAAATGTTACAAAGACGGCCGTAAAAAAATTCGAAGTGTTGATACAGAACCAATATTTTAATGAATCAGACTAATAACGACCAAATCCCCAACGCAACGCGCGGGGAATCAACTAGTTGAATATAAAGAAAGCGGGTCCTGCATTTCTTTAGCATAGAGATAAAATAGACTTTGCACAACCGCTTAAAGAAAAATTAGGGGGTTAATATTCACACACCCCTCTCCTCTATCCCTCTCTATACATACATAGATATATATAGATAGAGATAGAGGGAATAAACGCAAATGACACCTGTGCCAGCAAAGCAGTGTTGGACTGTACAAACGGTACGATTAGCAGAGCAATAGGCCAATGAGCGCACGACATGCTGTACTCTGTAATGCTGCACGATGAGCAATCGTGCAAGGGACATGAAGTACACGAGGACACGTACATGGCACCAATCAGCGTGCGCCGACCACTGCTCCGTTATATCCACTTAACTGATGATGCCAGACCAGACAACAAGGACAATCGTTAGGCCACGTTGATCCATTCAACGTGCGCCAACTACGCCCTCGCCTGTAAACACTAATTGTCGCGACATGGGAGGCAAAACGGATATTCCTTGTTGTCGGCCTCAAGCCCAAGGCTCATCAGCCCATCTCCTTCATAACTCACTTCGGCTATAAATAGAGAACTTCAGCTACAAGTTTAAGCATCGCTCTCTTGCTCTCTCACTTAATATACACACTTTTATACTCAAAGCAAGTTCTTATTATCACGTCGGAAGGTTGTTACAGGGAGAACCCCCTATTGTCCTCATTGTAACGAGCTTCACGATGTGTTGATTGTTTTGCAGGATCATCAAAGCTGTTTGTCGAGAAAGAAAGAAGATTAACCTTATTTGTACGAGACACAAACCACAAGCTAATCTCTGGATTAACTTGGTGTTTCTTTAGGTTTATACCACACCACTCTCAACTTTCAACTTATTTTACTCTAACACTCCCAAACTAACTGAACCCTAATCCAGTTAGCTGACGTCCATATTAGATCCCATGTCATCAAAAAGCCACGTCAGATGTCATGTCAGATGTCACGTCACTAAATAAGCGCCACATCAGATGTCACGTCAGATGCCACGTCACTAAACAAAGTGCCACATCAGTAATAAACTAACTGGGTTAGTGTTTAGTTAGTTTGAGTGTGTCAGAGGAAAAACTAACCGGTTTAGTGTTGATGAAAGTTGAGGTTACTTAAGTTCAATATCCCATATGTTTATGCATGCATTTACATATAACATAACACTCCGAAAAAAACGATAACAACTCTAGCCAACCCTTATAACCATGTGCTTCGTTTGACACACATATATTGTAACACTTTAGGCAAACCCTACATGGACCCTGGAAAAGAGATGTTGAGTTCATAAAAAATGATCCACCTCAAATATCACTAACACATTTAAGGCGTATAATTGGTTGTGGATCCCATCAAAATAAGTTTGAGTTGCTCGTTAAAAGGGTGAGCAATTTGCAGTAAATTATAAAGTGATAATTGTGCCGAGTAGAAAATTGTTTAGTGAGAAGATATAAAATCGTATTTATAACTAAAAATGATAAGAAGAAAAGTTAAGAATCGAATAAAAGGACCATGTTCTTTCAAGAAGAAGACACTAAAATAATGAAGGATAGGGAAAGATCAATGTCACGTGCTTTGTTTGGAAGGGGACTACTTTTTGTAATTGTTGCTTGAAATTCAAAGGATAACTAAATACCTATAAATAATTAGATATTGAGTAAACGTCCGTTTTGCTCTCTGTGTTTGGTCACTTTAACGGTTTTGCCCCAAACCTTTAAAAATAGTAAGTTTCCTCCAATAGTTTGCTATGATTTTTCCATTTTGTAATTGTATTATATGGGTCGTCACGTTATGAAGATAGTATTTGATAGTATATTAACATTTGTAATAACAATAAGTAATATCCAAGTAATTTATTGGATAGTGTGTAAACATATACAGAGCGAAAGAATATATAGAAAACTCTTAGTTATTGAGAAAATTCAGTAAACTTTAAGCTCTCAACTTTTTTTTTGAAAAAAATCACACATGTAATATACATGTTTTTAAGGGTTTTTAGCAAAAAAAAAGTCGAAGAAGCGTCGACCAAAATTTCTTTGTAAAAAATAAACAAGTTTTTCGTGTAACATATGTTTCAGTCGTGTTGCGCAAAGCTTGTTTATTTTTTGCTCAACTTGCGCGTGCGTGTATGATATTTTATAATATGCGTGTGTTAGACTACCCGGTGCGGTCCAAGGTGGTCACGCCATGGTCCAACCTGGAGCCTATTTGACCGTCGTGGAATACCGGTATGATGTTATGCCCGTGGACTCTTCCACACGACATGGAAAGGGTTTGTGAGGGTGGCACTTACTAATACCATAACAAAGGACATTTAGTCTAATGGTATCTTGCTATGTAAATGATGTCTTCTTCTTTTAAGATTGTAGGTTCAAGTCTCGTTATGAGTTGTGGAGTAGATTTAGGAGTCAGTAATAAATAGGTACGTGAGTTACCGTTATAAATAAAGTTGAGCCGGGGGTCTCCCTGGATGCAGCCTCTCTATTCCTACGGGGTAGAGGTAAGACTGTCTACATCTTACCCTCCTCATACCCTACCTTAGCTTTACTATTGGTAAGATTTACTGAGTATGATGATGATGAGTAGTAGTAATAATAACCCAATTAAGATGATATAGCAGCAAAAAAAAAAAAAACAGGGATGTCTTTTGTTCAAAGTAGGGTTGTAAACGATTCGAGCCGAGTTGAGCCAGGGTGGGGTCGAGCTCAAGCTCAAAATTAATTTAGGAGGCTAAACTTGGCTTGAGCTTTACGTCGGAGTTAAACGAGCCTACGAACAAGCCAACGAGCCGAGCCGAGCTTAGCTCGAGCTGGGCTTGGTTACAAAATGAGCCAGCTTAGTTCACGTCATCTCAAATTAAGTTTTTTTAACTAGTTTTTCTCGAGCTTCTTTCTCGCGAGCTACGAGTCGCGAGCTTTATAAAAAGCCCTACAAAGAAGATACTATAAAGAAAATTGTTTCTTATTTTACATTTTTTAAAGATAAGTGAAAACATTTTTGTATGAAACTTAACTATTAATGAGAAAATGACAGGATAGAAAGAGTGGGGTGGGTCACACACACTGTCAGCGCCAAAACCGCAGGCCTCCTCACGCTTCTGCTTTCTATCCTATTAGACTAAAGGGTATGGGGGCCGGTTTGGGCCCGGCGCCGGTGCCCCACACCGCCCCCCTCATGCCCGGCGCGTCGTCTTGGTCCTCCCCAAGCCGGATTCGACGAGCCTTATTCCTCTCTCCTCACACACACACATCTATACATACATACATATATATATATATAAAGGGGTTTATCCCCCACCCCCTATGTCCATCCCCTTCAAGCCCCGCTTACATGGCGGTGATGTGGCGGCCCATCCCCTTAGGGATGAGGCTCTCCATACCCTCCAGCCTTAATATACCCACACTCGCATTTTCTAAATTGGCAAACTCATTTTACAGGACGACAACTCACACACTCTCGTTTCTGCTTTTAATATTACAGCAACTCACACAATCTCTAATTTTATTATTAAATTATCTCACGTATTTTGATACGTAGATTGAAATCTCACACACTCTCGTTTCTATCCTATTAATATACCCACACTCGCATTTTCTAAATTGGCAAACACCTCATTTTAATATAACGGCAACTCACACAGTCTATAATTTTATTATTAAATTTTTTTTTTTTATAAACTGTTTTCATTCCAATCATCAGGGCAAATTACATAAGAATAGCAGGTAGACGAGCAACAAACTGCGCCGCCATTGTATCACCTATCTTGATACGTAGATTGAAAACTCACCACTTGAAAATGCATAATCTTATTTAACATCTTGGTACCGATAAGGCAAAAAGTCTTTGGTATACTCGAATTTTATATACAGATATTGACTGGACTAGCGACTCTAAACAAAACTACCATTTGTATGTATACTATTTTTAAATTTATATATACAAAAATTTAGGAGAAAATTAACACGATGTATTTTCTTACTATATGAAGTTATAACTATAAATATGTAAATAAATATAATATATTAAGTATATAGGGTGAGAATCAAATAGAAAGTTTGTTTTGGTTAGAAAGAATAGGAAGTAATCATAAAAGGACATGTGGTAAATAACAAAAAATCACGAGGAATGACATTTTAGTCCAAAAGAAATCTCAAATACATACTTTCAGATCTAGAAAAAAAACCCAGTTCGTAACTTTTCAACTCAACCGTGCACCACCACACTATCACCCACCGCCACGGCCACCACCACCACCACCACTACCTTCCCGTTTTTCCTACCCCGTCATTGTCCGACCACGACTTAGCAGGTCATCTTCTCCGTTTTCGTCAAGAATCACGGTGAAATCGAGGTAGACATGACGGGTAAAAATAGGGGTGTTAAACGATTAGTGTTCATGGGTCCAAGCTGATACGAACCCAAAAATTTGGCACAAACCTGAACACGACCCGGATCTAAAAATCATGTTAGACATATAAACCCGAACCCGACACGAATATTCACAGGTTGACACAAACACGACCCGCTTATATCGATTTATTCTTTTCGAATATCAATACTTTAAATTTACATTTTTACGACAAAATATACAAATATATAAGAAACAAACAAATTTTGCTTATAAAATGTTATGTCAGATTCTGTTTTAGATTCTGGTTTTTGGTATAATATACCCAACCAAATTAATTTATGACACTGGACATATTTTAAAATGATAAAACAAAAAATAAACGGGTTAAACGGCTCAACTAGTGAACCCGTCAAGTTAACCCGAACACAACCTGTTTAACTAAACAACTTCACGTATTCAACGCAACACAACACAACACAAAACTAACCAAAACCCACTTATACTAAATACAAACCCACGATTTTAATAGGGTCCTAATAAAGACACACCCCAAAATCTTAATTTCACACTTTGTATACGGGCGTATAACTTTATACAGCCCATATAGGATAATCTGACATGACAAATATTGGGTCGTATAATGTTATATGGCTCATGTAATGTTACATGGCTCGTATAATGTTATACGGCTCGTATAGATGGAGAAAATATTAGGTCGTATAACATTCTATACAGGTCATATAACATTATACGGGTCATATACATTATATGAGGTTTGGGTCGTATAACATTACATGGGTCGTATACATTGTATACGGGTCATATAATATTATACGGCCTGTATACATGGAGATAAAAAAACATTTTCTGACATTTTTTTCATGCAACAATTAGTTATACGACCCACATAACTCTATACGGGCCGTATACATGTAAGAGTGTGAAAATAAGATTTTACGGGTGTAAGAGCTGTGAGAGTCTTTTAATATTATATCCATATCTTATTTTCATGTCATATCATAAATTCTCAGCTCAATGATATAAACCTCAACCAGGGGCTCTGCCCCTTAGACCCCGTCAGAGGCTGCCGCCCTTCGGACCCTGCTACCAGGGGCGCTGTCCCCGGACCCCCGCCAAGATCGTAAAACGCAACGACTAAATCAAAAACCCAGATCGTAAAACTGAAATTAAAGAATTTCTTAAATGGATCGAAGCCGATTTCTTCAACGATTGACGAAATTTGAATGATAGAAACACTTATCAGCGATCGAATCGACCAGATCGAGTAATTATCTTCAAAATCATGAGAAAAAACGAGATTTTGTATGAAATTAAACTGGGTTTTCTTCAAAAAAGCTGAAGAACACATTGATCGGGTGTTTGAATCATTGATTGTTGACGAAAATCACACTATAATGTTGTGATTATTGAGATAGAAAGTGAAGAAAAGGTTAAAGATGGTGAGTTTTGAAAATGGTGGGTTTTGAAGTTACTGGGAAGAAGAAGGAAGAAGAAAGGATACGATTGACTAAAATACCCTTGCTCTTTATTTTAAATGTTGCCACATGTCATAATCTTATTGCTTCCTACATTTACTAGCCAAAATAAACTTTTTATTTGATCATTACCCTTGATAATAATATTATTAAAAAAGTTGAAAAGAGTGCTTGAATATGGGGTGGGCCGTGGGGGATGTTACTATTGAGGTCCGGACAGCAAACAGGCGTGTGAAAAGACTGATGAGAGAAAGGGAATTCGTTAAAAGTGGATCGGAGTCACTGAGTCACTGAGTCAAATCAATAACACTGTAAATACCTCCCGCCATTGTTGCTGTCAATGGGTCCCAAACCAAACACTCTTTTGTTTTTCTTCCACTTGTTTCTTTCTTTCATCATCTTCTACCATTTTTTTATTATTTTTCTAATGTTTTTTATTGCTAACATATTATAACTTTCTTTTCATACAAAACTAGGTGATTCGACCACGCGTTGCGGCAGTACATTACCGCGAGCATTGGATTGGTATCGGTTTGGTTCGTTACAATACCGGTATGATACATGTACTTCGTATAGAAATCAATCGACTGAAAAAGACAAAAATGAACACGGGTACCGAGACCAATGTTCAAACGATGTTGATTGATTCAGATCGTCACAGTATTGATATCATTATTCATATATCGTTGCAGACAAAGTTGTATAAACCGGTACTGATGTTATCCGTTTGGTTTGTTATGGTATAATAACGATTTGGTGCCAGTTTATCAAAAGTAAAAACAATAAAAAATTAATAGCGGTATCGATACAGATGTTGTTCAATCGATTCGGTACGTTTTGGTACGTTAGCGGCACATTATCTATTTCAAAATAAACTTTATCACAATATTGGAAAAAGTAAACACAGATTATTAGAAAAAATTAAAATAAATAATAAATAATAATATTCTTTTAAAAAATAAATACTTCAGAATAATAATTACCATTCATTGTCGCTTTCGGTTCGGTTTGGTACACCTCCAGCACAATATCCATTTTCAATAAAAGTTATACTGCAATGTTAAAAAAACATCGTTGTGCATTTTTTTTTCCAAACTAACAAACGCTAGTTATTAAAAGAAGAGTAAACTGCCATTTTGGTCCCTGTGGTTTGGCCAGTTTTGCCACTTTAGTCCAAATCTCAAACTTTTTACATCTGGGTCCCTGTGGTTTCACTTTTGTTGCCATTTTAGTCCAAAATTCAAATCACCTGATATTTAGTTAATAAAATCTTGTTATTTTGTCTTTTTCTAAGGGGTAAAATGGTCAATATGATTTTATTATAGCATATTATTAATTAATTAAATTAAAATAGGGTCCACCCCCACCTTACCCCAACCCCACTTTATCATTTGTCCAAGTAACAACACCATCACACCACTCCCCCTTCTTCTTCCTCCTGATTCAGATCAAACCTCTTCAAACCTCCATTAATGGCGACTCCAAGATCTCCACCATTCCTCTCTCCAAGAGGCGACACTCTCCTTTACCTCATCGGTCTCCTCCCCATCTTCTCTCTCCACCTCCACCACCTCTCCGCCGACTCCCACTTCGAAGGTTTCGACGCCGACGAAGACCTAGAAGACGACTCCGTCATCCTCCAACCACCGCTCTCCACCCTCCCCCGCCTCTCTCCACCACCTCCTACCACCCTCTCCACCTCCTCTGATCCCGAATCTCACTACGGTCCACCTGTTTCCGATTGTGTTTCCAATCATGTTTCCAAACCCTACGTAACCACATCGTCGTTCGAATATTGGGATGAGGATGAGTTTGAAGGTTTTCCGGTTGAAATTACTCCACCGGAGGTCACTGATGAAGCGGAAGTTGTGGCTAATGTTGCTGATTCGGTGGTGGGTGGTCGTAGGTGGCAGAGGTTGGTTGGGTTTTAGGTGGTTGATTTTGGGATTTTCCGATGGGGATGGGAGGATTGAGGTGGGATAGATGGAAGTTGTGGCTAATGTTGTGGGGGTGGTGGTGCGAGAGGGGTGGTGGTGGTGGTCATCTGCATTTAGTGGAAATGGGGTGGCGGACTGGTTGAGAGGTCTGTATTTGTTCAGGATATAAATGATGGCGGCAGGTGGTGGTGCTGGTGCTGGTGCGAGAGGGTGGTGGCAGGTGGTGGTGGGGGTGGGGGTGGTGGTGTGAGAGGGGTGTGGCAAGATGCAGTAGAGAAAGAGAAGAGATAGAGTCAGAGGTGTGTTTTGATCTGGGTTTGATCTGGGTTTTGCTTGTTTTGATCTGGGTTTTGCTTTTGATCTGGGTTTTGCTTGTATCTGGGTTTTTGCTTTGATCTGGGTTTTGCTTTGATCTAGGTTTGTTTTGATCTGGGTTTGTTTCAAGAAACAAGATGCAGCAAGATCGGGTGGTGTTATAGAGATAGAGAGAAGAGAGAGAGTCAGAGGTGTGTTTAGAGAGTGTGTGTGTGTGTGCAGAGAGTTTAGAGAGAGATATGTGTTTTGAGGTTGTTTTTTTTATTTGTTATAATAACTCATAAATGACCAATTTGCCCCTGAACAAGAAGACAAAATAGGCAGCCTTAAACAGTCAAATAAGGGGTAATTTGAATTTTGGACTAAAATGGCAATAAAAGTGAAACCACAGGGACCCAGATGTAAAAAGTTTGAGATTTGGACTAAAGTGGCAAAACTGGCCAAACCACAAAGACCAAAATGGCAGTTTACTCTTAAAAGAAAGTTAAACTAAAGAATAAAATAGTATTTAAAAATAAATAAATACTTGAAATAAAATTAAAAAATTAAAAAATTAAAATAAAATTTTGAAACACTATTCATGATCACTTTCATTTGATATGTATAATCTTAGTGTGTTTGGATTCGGGCGTTTAGCTCGCTCACCGCTCGTCGCTCGTTCGGAAATTGCTCGGAAAATGCTCGTTTGATTTGACATCCGGTTGTAAACAAGCAGCTCGGTTTGGTTTGTAAACGAGCCAAGCATGAGCAAAGCTCTGCCCGACTCGGTTCGGCTCGAATTATTGTTTTTAATTAGTATATACATATACATATACATATATAAACATGTATATACACAAATATAAATTATATATATATATATACACACACATTACACATACATATATACTTGAATATAAATTTAATTTATAGTTTTATATATACCACTCTATTAGATTTTGGTCCGCTATATAAAAATTTACAACTATATCTATACGTACTAGCTCAACCACGACAATAAAAAAATTAATATCAAATCTAAAAGTTAACCCCTAAACCGATAACTGACAGACTACTCGCCTCAATGTTTCATGTCGTTACTCTAAGTCGATCACCTCCTGCTCTGAATATAATTGTTCGCGCAATATGATCATCGCCTCGTCGGCCACAACATTGTAATTCGTAAGAAAAATATTATGCCATGAAATGTGTCCAAATCGGGCGAATTCATAAGAAAACTTGAGACCAAACATTGTCACGATCTCTCTCAGCAAATTTAAATCGTGCGACACGGTTGTCCAAATCGCTCAAAATTCTCTCGACGCTCGTTCGAAATATTTACTGCTCGAAAAATACTCGCTTGATTTGAGGCTCGGTTTTAAATGAGCCGCTCCGCTCGGTTCGGTTTGTAAACGAGCCAAGTACGAGCAAAGGTCCGCTCGATTCGGTTCAACTTGTGAACAACCCTAGTTTGGATGATGTTTGTAATAAAATAGCATGACTGAAATTGTGTTTTACAAACAATTCAAAACATGTTTTCAACACTCTTAGAATTAAAATGGTGTGGCAACTTTTTGGGTCTAGAAGTTGAGAAGGCTAACATATTATAACGTATTATATTTGATTCAACTGGTTCCTGAAAAAAATTTACGTTAAAACGTAGACCGATTGAAGACGTACATAAAAAGAAGCACGAAAACGTATCATATTTGACCGACATATTATATTTCCGAAAAAAATTGCTTCGAAACGTAAACCAACTTGGATTTATGTTGAAACGTGCATAAAAATAAGTACATAAGAAATAGTGTTTTTAAGCTAAAGAATGGTACGGCGCGTGTAGCAGTTTCAAAACGTAACGTGACTTGAATTTATACCAACGTAATATATTTGACCCAACTCTTTTCCGAACAAAATTTACGTTAAAACGTAAACCAATTGAAAACACACATAATAATAAGCATAAGAACGTATTATATTTGACCAAACTTATTTTAGGGAAAAAATTACGTCGAAATGTAAATTAACTTAATTTTTTACCGACACGTACATAAAAATAAACGCGTAAAACTCGATTACTAAGATCAATTTTTACTTTTTTTTAATAAAACTGATTATGAGTTTATGATATATATTTGAGTTTAACAAGATCCAAGTTGCATATCCCATATAGACACTGCTATTTTAACATTTTTCCATGTTAGGACGTTTAGTCAAGAAATGGATTTCAGTGATATGCATATATAGAAAGCGTACGAAAATGGAATCAAATAAATTAACACATATTTTAATGAAATTAAATTATAAATTCCACCTTAGCTAAAAATCACATAATTAGCCCCTCCCCCCTCCTTCTATTATGGTGGCGTCATTCGAGAGGCGCTACTGATCACTCGCCACCACAATAATGATGGGGCACGAAGAGAAGTGGTGGGCCATGGTGGCATTTGACCGTTGAACGGTCTTTTAAAAAAATTTAGTTATTTTATTTTTCCATATGTATAAACACAAACATACATATTTATTTTTTTTTACCCCATCTCTACACTCAAATTCTTTACTCTCAATTTCTATACTCTCAAATGGCACGTTGTTTGACCGAGCAAGAGGATATATCGCTTTGGTCATGAGTTGGGTGGATGTCGTTGAGCTGGGGATGCATTCAGATTCGCATCGATTTTGGAACAGGGTTATGTCCACATTCCATCAACATGTGGGTGCAAACCATTGTAATATGAATGCAATTTTAGGAAGGTTTGTGCACCTACGAACAAAGTGTACAAAATTTGAGATGTGCTATGTCCATGCGTTGAACCATGAGGAGAGTTTACTTGACAATGAAGCGCTTGTCGCGGTCCATAGCGAGTTCCAAGCACGTCACCAAATTCAGTTTACTAACGTTGCGGCTTGGAGAATTTTGAGAAACCGTCTTATGAATTTTGAACAATGTGTTGCCGTTTTTATTTAAATTTCACACATTGAGTTTTCATATTTTAAAATTTAGTAGTTTATGTTTATTACAACCCACCATGTAATATTTGTTTGAAATGTTATGTTCTTTTTTTAGTTGGAATTTTATTTTATTTTTACTTTATTTTTTATTTAGTTTAAATTTTATATAAAAAACAAAAAAATAAAGGATTAAGCAATGATTGGGGGTTTTATTCCATTTGATGGGTGTTATTGGAAGAAGAGAATAAAGCCCCCTCTTGAGGTGGCGCAAATTATCCCTAGATGCTCCATTCCATACAACTTTGCTTAACTATCAACGGTGTGTTAACGTGTTGATCTAGCAATTTTGGCCGACTTCACTAGTTCGAAAATCATCCGAATAAAAACCTGAATTCTCCGTTATAATACCATTTCACCAATGACATTGATGAATTCTTTTCAACCAAATGGTAAGGATTCAAACACCATTTTGAATAGTTATGTAGATTTTAGATGGTGTAAAGTTTGGGAGCATGTCTCCATTTAAAAAAGCCAATTGTACACTATATATCAATATGCCAAATTCTTAAATGTCCCAATATTAAACCATACACTACTTTTATATTATTAGTTTTATGAATAATGTCATAGAAAAGGTTATCCCATAAAAGTATAATGAGGTTGTTGCTTGTATTGTCCATCACCAAGCAATTAAATTGTAGGAGTTATAGCATATGGCATTCAATTGGATAATTCCAAAACCACTTTTAATTTTTTGGTAAAGGGTCCTCATCTTCATTAATACTATTTTTGTGAAATGCTTTAGTTTTTAAAGATATTTATTTTCTTAATTTAAATAACAAAAAATAAAATTAAGCACGTTTAGATGTGTTTCTATATTAACTGATTAATATCATGTTAGTAAGCTCGAATTACATCGTATAATACATTTGTACATAATGTTTGACAGATACAATAAGAGTAATAAACTAAGTATGCATGCAGCATAACCATACTGTCTATTGTGTTGTAAGAGCATGTGTAGTCATAACCCCCATAACCCCTCTTCAATTATAGATATATATGTATGTGTGTATATATATATATATGTCTATGACTAAACATAACCTCACTATCACCATCACGCGCAGCCCATAACCCCCCCCCCCCCCCACACACACACACACATAACCCTTCATAACGTCCAGGGGGAGTGTTTTGGACGCTATGATGCTTTATGACGCTGGATCACGTTCGAATACGCTTGACCAAAGTGGATTAAAAACAAGATAAAAAGTTATAATGTAAATGAAGTATATAGGATACATTATTTGTGGATTATTGTACTGTATCAAGCTTGTCCCCCCACTACTGTAATCTTCCTCCCTAAAAAAGCTAGAAAGACACTAACCCATTTGGTCTTTGGTTTCTGTGCTGCCTGTGCATTTGTCAATGTCTTGCTCCCTTCTTCAACCCCCCCCCCCACACACACACACACACACAGCACTAGCTTTCAAAACTAGACAATGAGGTGGCAATCATGCCCTCAATTCTTGATCAACTTATCCCCTTTTGTTTCATCATCAATTGTTGGGTACCATAAAAGAACATGTCATATGTTTGTGATTTGACTTCACTTCACCTATTTCTCTAACCCCTTCAAGAATCTTGAAATCTTTCACCTAAAAATCACACCTTTATTCATTTTTTTCCATCTTTAGCTTCAAGAATTTCAAGAAACCACTTGTTTTGACAAAATTGTGCAAATTTGAAGGTGGGTTTGTAATGGAAATTGATCTGAACCATGCAGCAAGTGTTGATTCATCTTTATCTGCTTCTTCAAACTCCTCAAATTCATCCTTGATTTCATCAAAAAATCCATCAATATGCATGGAACTTTGGCATGCTTGTGCTGGTCCTCTTACAACTCTTCCAAATAAAGGAAATGTGGTTGTGTATTTTCCACAAGGTCATTTGGAACAAATTGTTTCTCAATCATGTATGCAGTTGCAGTTTTCACCCTCTGATATCCCCTCTTTTGGCCTTCAACCTCAAATCTTTTGTAGAGTTGTTGATGTTCAGTTTCTTGTAAGTGATTATTCATTTATTCTCTCAAAACATTTATAAAAATTTTAACTTTTTGTTTTGATGTTTGATGTTTGATGTTTGACCCATTTGTTGAAACAGGCTAATAAGGAAAATGATGAAATTTATACAAAGCTTAGCCTTCTTCCACTACCAGAGGTATGTTTGGTTCATAATTCACTTATATTTATTTTAATTTTAGTAATTTTGAAACAAAATTGTGTAAAGTTTGTGTCTTTTACTAATTCAATGCAGCCTTTGTGGTATTTCTTGCAAAAATGATTTTTTTTTTAATTTTGAAACAAAATTATGTACAAAATTGTTTAAAGTTTGTGTCTTTTACTAATCCAGTGCAGCTTTTGTGGGATTTCTTGCAAAAATGAAATAACTTTTTAATTTTTTTATTTTAGTAATTTTGAAACAAAATTGTATAAAGTTTGTGTCTTTCACTAATTCAATGCACAGCTTTTGTGGTATTTCTTTCAAAAATGAAATAAAGTTTCATTTTTTTTTATTTTTTTTTTGTGATGATGATGTGTATAGTGGGATGGTAAGAATTTGCAAGAAGGGGAAGAAGAAGGTGGTGACGTGGCACTCACAAAATCAACACCTCAAATGTTCTGCAAAACCTTAACTGCATCTGATACATCTACTCATGGTGGATTTTCTGTGCCTAGAAGAGCTGCTGAAGATTGTTTCCCACCTCTGGTTTGAATTTTTGCTTATTTTTAAGGATTTTTAATAGTTAATTTATTTTTAAACTTTTTAAAATTTTAATATCTACATTAAACACACATTACTTCCATTTTAGGATTATAAGCAGCAGAGGCCCAACCAGGAACTAGTTGCTAAGGACCTTCATGGAGTGGAATGGAAGTTTAGGCACATTTATCGAGGTGATTTTTATTAATATATTTAATTTTTGCCATAGTTTTTCCTGAATTATATGCGTCAGTTTCGACCCATTTACTTATAAACTAAGACTATTCTGGCCACGTAGGCCGTTCGGTAAAATAGAAAGAGTTAGCTTAACAGGAAATGGATAAAACGGGTTAAAACTTAAAACTGTCGAAACTCGCCCAACTTGTATATTTAATGATGGCACGCTAGTTTATTTTTGTAAATGTATATGGCACACTAATTTTTAACAGTATAATTTGTAATTTGAGGATCGGGTGATGTTTTTCAGGTCAACCGAGGCGACATTTGCTTACTACCGGATGGTGCATATTTGTAAGCCAAAAGAATCTTGTTTCTGGGGATGCAGTTCTCTTTCTAAGGTATCATTATACAAATGCAATATAATTATATGTATGTGTATATGTGTGGATTATTGGTTGAAATTGAGATACATACAAAAGAATTACAACAAAATTAGAAGGAAAAAAAATAACTTGAAGATTATTCTTTTGGTCTCATAAAGGAAACAATCAAAGTGTTTGAAACACTTTAGGCATATTCTAAGGGAATGGTGCTTATAACACCTCATTTTTTGTAGCAAAAAAGATGGTAGAAAATGAAGAAAGAATCATATCCTTTTCTTTTACTTTGGTTTAAACCTTTTCTTTGAAACTTTTTTATTGCGTCAAACTTAATTTAGCTATTTTTTAATAGACGCGACGATAATTGGTTATCTGTATGTTGTTTAAAAGCAAGAACAACTAATAAAATAAAGAGTATATGGTACATGGATGTTCCCTTGTTTTACCAAAATTTTGGATCTGGTCCCTAGCTTTCCAAAAGTACACAGATGGACCCTATGGTTTGCACTTTGTATGCATTTAGTCCCTAGCTTTTTTCCAAAAGTACATGGATGGTCCCTGTGGTTTGCACTTTGTAACTCATTTAGTCCCTAACTTGGACATGCTAAAAACCTTTAGACTTGTCGGCTAGGGATTAAATGCAGTGCAAATCACAGGGACCATCGGTGTACTTTTGGAAAGCTAGGAACCAAATCTAAAAATTTTGTAAACCACAGGGACCATCCGTGTACTTTTGGAAAGCTAAGCTGCAAAAGATAGTGGGAGAAATCAAGTCACAAGCTTTTCTTTGGATAAAAAATCGTTCATCTTTAAAATGTTTAGATTGGAACAATTGGCTGAATTTTGTTGTGTAATGGCTGTTGTGTTGTTTTGCCTTTGCTAGCGGCTTGCTAGGAGGCGAGTTTTAATGAAAGTGGCTGTTCAAAAAAAAAAAAGGAACCAAATCTAAAAATTATGTAAACCGCAGGGACCATCCGTGTACTTTACTCTGAAATAAACCAAAATGCTAAACTAAAGGGTCTCCAATAGTTTTTAGGTTTCTTTAAACCTTTTTTTTTTTGGTTATTTTAGGGGCAAAGATGGTGAACTAAGGCTTGGAACTCGAAGAGCCACTCGACCGAGAAATTTTCTTCCGGATACAGCGATGCCCGACTCGAAATCCTACATGGACATTCTTGCCCCTGTAGCTAATGCAGTATCTACCAACACTACATTTGATGTTTTTTACAGTCCTAGGTAAACTCTAGGATCATTAAGGTGGTGTTTGGATGCGAGTTATCAAAACCGATTGTTTGGTTATTTAGGGGGGACAAATACTTAGATTTGGATAGTTAGCTTCATACTAGTTGCTACTTGCTACAAAACTTTTAAAACTTATAAACTCAATGCAGGTCTAATCGAGCGGATTTTATTGTTCCTTATGCGAAGTATATGAACTGCATCAGCAATATGATAACAATTGGAACACGATTCAAGATGAAGTTCAGTATGGATGAATCTCCTGAAAGAAGGTATCTTTCAGAGGTGGCAATTTCGACCCATTATTAATCAGTTGATTTGAGTTATAAATTTCCTTAACGGGTCAAACGCGTAAATTACTAAAATCATTAAAATTAGCAAAATAAAGAGGCTAAACGGGTTGAAAATCGTCCAAACTGTATATTTTATGCACAACACCTTCTAAAGTCATTACATTAAAATAATACTATTTGTTTAACGATATATGACAAACTAATTATATAAAACAATGTGACGGGCCAACCCAAAACATTACCATTTTGACCCGAACTTGTTTTGACCTGATAACCAACTTGCCGCCTATTTTGCAACCTCTAGTATCTTAGACACAAAGATGACACCTTTATTTGTTTGTTGTCCGTTAAATGAAAAATCTTGATCGTCGTTTTGCAGGTTCAGAGGTGCCGTGATTGGTGTAAGTGACATGGATCCTTACAAATGGTCTAAATCAAAATGGAGATGCCTAACGGTACATCACACTAGTGTTTCGTTAAAAGAAACTAGTTGTATACATGCATTCCATTTTTTTATTTATGTTGTGGCTTTTTTCAACAGGTGAGGTGGGATGAAGATGTTGGTAATAATAATCAAGAACGAATATCTCCATGGGAGGTTGATCTTTCCAGCGCTTCTATGCCACTTTTAAGTATTCATCCGTCTTTACGATACAAGAAATTGCGGGCAAATCTTCACTCAACTCCATTTGAACACCCTAGTTCTGGTATGTAACTTTCTTGCTTGTAAACGTGAAGTATAGAGTGATAGTATTTTACTTATGTTGTGGGTCGATTTAGGTTGTTTTTTTCTCTAACGGGTTAAACGGGTTGATAGTAGTCCAAAGTGAAAGTATAGTTTTAATGCATAATTGATAATACCTCCTAAAAGTTATTATATTAAAAAAGTAGATTATTATGGATATAATATAAGTTTTGAAGTTATATATGACACAGAGACTATCATACTAAATTTATAAAATCTAGACAAAATATTTTGGGTCAACTCGACCCGATCTGGTTTGACCCGTTACCCAATCCACCATTTAACCCCCTTTGGGTAGAATCTTGGAAGTTTTCTTGTGACACTAATAGTAAAATTGTTTTTTTTTTTGGCAGCATGGGGTGGATGTTTAGACTTTGAGGAGTCAACAAGATCCTCTAAGGTCTTGCAAGGTCAAGAAAATATAGGTGGTAAAAGGAACAACCCGTTAAGCTTCGGGGTACAACCTACCCCCTCAATGCATGCGGGTTTTTATCCGAATCGATTATTATTAACAGGAAAAAGCACAAACATTGTTGCCACCCCTAACCCGGCCTTTTTGGGATCAAACACCACTAGATTCCCAAAGGTCTTGCAAGGTCAAGAAATTTGCTCATTGAAATCTTTAACCGCGAACACAAACAGTTCTTGGGGCCCACCAAGAACCGATCTTAACATTCATCATAGACCAAATAATCCCGGTTTTTATCCACTTGGTTCCGAAGGTGGTCGAAACTTTTGTTTTCCAAACCCGGCTCCTGTCATGCCCACTATCGGATTCCCAACTAATCGGCCCGTTTTTGGAAACGGGCTTACAAGGGATAATAATATTAATGGGCTAAAGCTACAACTTCAGGTTCCGGTTGACCTTGAGAAAACAAGCGTTGACCCGAATTCGATCATAGAAGGCAATTCAGGTAGTGAGAAAGATGATGGTGGTTCTGATAGCAATGGGAGCAGTTGTAAACTATTTGGTTTTCATTTAAACGGAGCTCCTTCGACGGTAGATGCTCAAACTTTGAGCAAGAGAAGTTGCACTAAGGTAACAGATCAAAACTAGTTCGGGTCAAAACGGTACTATTTTAGTAAGAGCCAAAACGGGTCATGCCACATCAATCCACAAACATTTCTTTTCTTAAATTTTGTATATAATTAATATTTTACATATTATTAAACAACTACATTTAAACAATGAGCTTCAAACTCATTATTTTTGGTGTTTAGGTTCACAAACAAGGAAGTAAAGTTGGACGCGCGATTGATCTCTCTAAAATGTCAAGTTATCAGGAGCTAATTAGCGAGCTCGAGTCACTATTTCATATGGAAGGTGTGTTGACCAATGGTGATGGTGCATGGCAGTTGTTGTACACCGATGAAGAAAACGACATGATGGTTGTCGGCGATGATCCATGGGAGTAAGTCCTTACGCGCATAGTACAACTCTTTCACGCATAATTTGTATAAAATTAATCCATGAATATTAATGCAGCGAGTTTGCAACGATAGCTACAAAGATTCACATATACACCAAGGAAGAAGTGGAGAAACTAATGAGCGGTGGCGTGATTAGCGATGACACCAGTTGCTTGGAGGAAGCACCGGCCATGGTGGATACCGCCAAGTCCACACCGCTAGGCATGCCGGAATAATTCGCCAGTGACCATCGATATGTTGGTGGTTTAGGTTATGTCTATGCAAGTGTTTTGTGCAACAAGACTTTGAAAGTTTTTAACTTTTGCAGCTAAGATATTTTAGTATGACAAGTTGTAGACTTGGGTCTTTCTAATGCATGTTAATCAAACACAGCCTGTTTTATTTAATAGGTTTTTTTTACTGTTTGATTTTAATGAACTGTAAATAGTATGAAAATATTAACTTTATGCGTATTTCGTCTGAAAGTTGTTTATACGTATCGAGTCTTAAAACTCCCGGCCCTTTGATTCCCCCCCCCCCCCCCCCCCCCAATATATTTGTTCAAGTTCCGCCACTGAAATTTTGTATAATATTAAATAAGATGCAAGTTTAAGCAAATGCCATTTACAAACTACTTGCTACCCATAAGGCTTACTATACCACAAAATATGGGTTTCTTGTACCAAATCAGTCAAAAAAAGTCGATACCAACCGGCTTCCGATGAAGTTTCTACAGCGCGTAATATTATCTAGGCGGATACAATCTTGGCCTCACTGAACGCTTTTGACGGGGAAACGTAAACGGGTTATCGGATCTTTCCCTGCTTCTTGTCTTGCCATTTGTTCCAGTATCTGCCGACGTATCCAAGTTGCTATCTTTAGGCGGTGGTTGCTGAATTATGTTTAACCCGTTCATGGGGGCAGGCGCGCAACTAACCCCGCTGTTGACAGTTGACTCCACCTGCTCTGCCGCCGCTGGAGGCGGTGTAGGAAGAAACAACTGAAGTGACGGATCGTTGTGTCCGAAAGCTAACGGGTTATCAACCAACCCGCCATCTACGTCAAGAACAGATTGGTAAAGTGAAGAATCGGGACCCGCTGGTGCAGCAACATTCCATCCGATTTCATCGGTCAATGTGAAGGTATCCATAGAAGTGGGACCCACAAGTCCATGATGCACATTCTCGTCCGAACGAAAAAACTCAAAACTAGGGCCCGCTTGACTTGTCGGAGGTAAAGACCAAAATGGTACCCCGAAATCATCATCATCGTTGTTAAACGGACCTAAACACGAACTTCCACCAACAATATCTTCAGAAAATGTACCGTTTGGGTTCAAAGTGGGTCCCAATGACATTCGGTTTTCGGTCTCGTCATCGGAATCACTCAGGACGATGACATCTGCATCAACCCCACCGGCAGCTGACGGGTTTACGTCGTCAGGAAACCCGTAGCTTGGATCCATGTTCGGTGAAACTGAACCGGAATCAGCAACATTGGTGGTGGAATGACCAAAATGCCCATTACCGTCACTGCTGCTTATAAGAAAACCATTAGTATTCGTGTCATGCGCGTTACTCACAATTTTTTCGGAAGAAAGCAAACGTAAATTTGTGTGTTTGCTGACTTCCCAAATTCCGTTACTATTTTTTTTTAACCCGAGTTTTAAACCCGTATTATAACCTTCGGAACCACCTTCATGTTTAACCGGTTTTAAAGCTTCTGGTTTAGGTTTAGACTCGACTTCCATTTGAACAAAGAGAGTACCATCGGGTAGATGCCACTGCCCGAGCTGCCCTAAACTTTTTAAGTCATGTTCCGCCTTTACACGCCAACAACCGTCCGGTTTCACCTCGATTTCCGTTACATCCTCTCCACAATTCCGCATCTTTACAAAAATAAACCAACAAAACGATCAATACGCAATTGAAAATATAAAATCCATTGAATCTAGGCCTGTAAACGAACCAAACAAACACGAACATATAATCCAACACATTTTTTTTGTTCATGTTCGTTCATTAAGAAAATGATCAGGTTCGTGTTCGTGTTTGTTTATGTTCGTTCATTTAAAACCTAAACGAACAGTTCACGAACGTAAACGAACATAAACAAATAAACTTATAAGAACATAACTTAATAAACATAACGAACGCAAATGAACATAATTAACCAAACATAAACGGACATAAAATAGTTTTTTATATGAATTAGTGATTAATTATGATAAGTTCAATTCAAAAGCCAGCATTTTATTACTAGGAAGCCCAATTACTAATTAGTTATTTTTATATACGTAGTTAGAAATCCCGTTTATAATGTTTATATATATATAACCGTAACTATTTATGTATTTATTAAAATTTAAACGAATGTAAATAATTGAACGTAAACGAAGGTTCACGAACATAAATGAAAAAACAAAATGTGTGTTCATGTCCGTTCGTTTAATTAAATTAACAAAAACATATGTTCATGTTCGTTCAACTTCCCGCCAAACAGTTCATGAACGTTCGGTTCGTTTACTGGCCTAATTATCAATACCTTGGCGGTGATACGAGTAAAATACGGATCGATAATAACATCCTCCAAGGCGTAGTTCTTGAGACAAATAGGGCATTGCCACTGAAAACAATCAAGAAACAGAAAACGAATAAAGTACTAGACGTGTGGGAATACAAATTATGCAACAACTTGTTTTATTTTGTGTAATGCTTGCCTTTCGAGAACGTTCATTCATTTGCACAAATACTTCAAGATCAAAGCAGCCCATGTGAACGCAAGGTTTGAATCTTCCAGCAATTTTCATTCTTGAACCGCTCATCTGTAGCGTAGAAACAAAACTTAAGTATAAGATACAAAATAATACTTTATATGAATACTTTTTCTGATGAAGTTTGTTGGAATGTGAATACATTATCTAAAAAAGTTTGAAATATTATTTAGAGTAAAATGTCATTTCCGTCCCTGAGGTTTGGCCAGTTTTGCGACTTTCGTCCAAAGGTTTGTTTTCCCGTATCTGGATCCAAAAGGTTTGAAATCTTGCCATTTTCATCCGGCCTGTTAACTCCATCCATTTTTCTCCATTAAGTTGGAGGTATTTTCGTCTTTTTTGTTAACTTACAGGGCAATTTAGTCTTTTTCACTTTATGTAAAAAGACCCCCTAAAAACGACCAAATTGCCCTTTAAGTTAACAAAGAAGACGGAAATACCCCTGACTTAACGGAGAAAAATGGATGGAGTTAACGAGCCGGATGAAAATGGCAAGATTTCAGAACCTTTTGGATCCAGGAAAAACAAACCTTTGGACGAAAGTCGCAAAACTGGCCAAACCTCAGGGACGAAAATGGCATTTTACTCTTATTTATAACAATGAACTTCTTTAAAATGGGTATATTCAAGAAAAGGAATTAAAATGAGTTGTTTTATAAGGTCAAATTAAGTAAAATGTTACTTACAGGACACCGTAGATTAACTGGTATAGAATCGGAAACAACTTCCAAATCACTGTCACTGTCGTCATTTTCTTTAGCGGCACCACCACCAACGCACCGACAAACACGTGCCAAAGCGTCTTCAAATTTCTCACCGTCGCTCTCTCGAGGAATGAGGTTAAGAATCTTTATGCGTTGGCGTGTAACAAAAACAATATTACTATAATAAAAATGCCATAAAACATGATTAAATTATTAAAAACAGTAAATTTTATTTCACCTGTTGAACGGTGCGCCTTTTCACGATTCTGACCCCGAAACAAAACACACGCGCATCATAGCCCGTCAATGAAATTTTGTTACTTCCTACATGGGTCCATGACGTGATCTGAAATGGCAAAAAGAAAACCAACGTAAAGTCGTAAACAACACTCCTTGATACAAGAATAATACATATATCGTAGAAAATTGTCGGGTGAAGACGTTGAAAGTTGAAACTTACTACGGGGCCGTCATCACGCCCATTGGCTCCAAGAAGTTGAGAGCCAGGTCTATTGATCGCTCGCACAGGCATACCTATCAATTACAAAAACATAATAAATTAAATCAAAATTCTCCTCATATAACAATTTAGAGTAAGGTACACAGATAGTCCCTGTGGTTAACCAAAATTTTGGATTTGGTCCCTAACTTTTCAAAAGTACATTGTGGTTTGCACTTTGTAATGCATTTAGTCCCCAGCCACACATCTAAAGGTTTTAGCAAGTCCAAGTTAGGGACTAAATGCGTTACAAATTGCAAACCACAGGGACGGTCCATGTAATTTTGGAAAAAAGCTAAGGACTAAATGCGTTACAAAGTGCAAACCACAGGGACCATCCGTGTACTTTTGAAAAGCTAGGGACCAAATCCAAGATTTTGGTAAACCACAAGGACCATCCGTGTACTTTTGAAAAGTTAGGGACCAAATCCAAATTTTTGGTAAACCACGGGGACCATCTGTGTACTTTACTCAACAATTTATTAAGAAAACAGAACAGATACAGCATACCGTTGACTTGTAAGTCTGCATATTGTGGCCATTGCATTCTAAAAGAAACCTTGTCATTTAGGAGCATACACCAAGCCTATTATTATTTATAAGTAGTCGGTTATCATCGACATGTTATGATTATCTATACTAATATAGATAACTATGGTGATAAATTATAATACCTGAACATCGAAATCTGATTTTGCCAACAAAATCATGTCAGTTTTTGTAAGTTGAAAAGTCTTTACAACATTCTGCATTGGGCTTGTACTGAAAATAATTGTGAATGTATGTCAGCAGCAGCTTATTAATATTTGGGACAATTCGACTCGAATACTTAGGTATTAGTTGTTCGGTCTTCTTATTACGTCTAATGGGTTAAACAGGAAAAACCAATATATTAGCTAAGAAATGAAACGGGTCAGGTGGTCAAAAACAGATGGAATCATGGAAAGTCGCCCTAAGTGTGATTTAACGCCGAAAGTCTCCAAAATCATTTTGCTTGAGTTATATTATTGCTGAATTAACATTACTGGTGTAGTAATACTAGAAAGACTAATTTGTTACTTGATCCTAGGGGTGCAAACGAGCCGAGAGACTCACGAGTGGCTCGAGATCGGCTCGAGAAAAAGTTCGAAACGAGTTGAGCCTTATCGAGCCCGAGCAGAGCTTGAGCCTAAAATAAAGCTCGTTTATTTATCGAGCCCGAGCAGAGCTTGAGCCTAAAATAAAGCTCGTTTATTTATCGAGCCCGAGCTAGAGCCTGGCATGTGAAGCTCGTCAGGCTCGTCGAACCTTAGTGTAATATTAGTTTTTAGTGCTTGTTGTTACAGAGTTGGGGGTCTTTCTGGAAGCAGCCTCTCTATCCGCAACGATAAGGGAAAGGTTTGCCTACATCTCACCCTCCCCAGACCCTACCATTAGCTTTGCTATTGGCGGGATTTACTGGGTATGGTTGTTGTTGTATAAATATTTAATAACATTTACTCCTTATTTAAAGTTGTCTAGTAAACGAGCCGAGCCGAGATTATTTAAACTTGTTTATGAGCCGAGCCCAAACCTAAAAATTAGCTTGTTTAGTAAACAAGCCCGAGCCCGAGCTTCACTTATCGAGCTCACAAGCCTAAACGAGACTATGATTTATATTGTTTTTATTTTATATATTAATTAATAGATAATAAACTAGCCGAGCCTGGTCAGGCTCGGCTCGGCTTGCACCCCTACTTGACCCATTTTGTACACACAAATACAATGAAAAGAAGATTTATCTGATAACAAACTGACACTACCAACATATGGCTTGAATTTCTCTAAAACATGAAAAAGTATATTTGCATATTTTGCTCTAAAAAATCCCACCTACAGCTTCTGTCTTAAAAAATGATATAGAATCAAAAGTTCAAGAAGGTAAACGTGTAGACTCACCCATCTGTAGGGACGCTTGCAATAGTCAACTTCACGGGATATAAAGGATGTTGCAAGGCTACCCAAAACCTGCATACTCAAAAACCAATTTGAAAATCGTGTTACGATTTGATATTTCTTATTAAGCAATTCTAAAAGGCCAAAACGTCATAAGGCTACAATTTTTTAAGTCACTTACGGATCTGCGTGCGCAAGCCGACATAGTTCACAATAAAAAGTTGTGGGACGTGTCGGATGAATAATACCGTCCATTGGCTTCTCGGGTATAATAACGCAACCGATATGCTGCAGCACGTTGCATTTTTTATCTTCACACTGACAAGGAAACATAAGTCAATGGCATGATTTAATTATTATAAACATCATGAACGAATTGACTGTTCAAAGTTGAAACCTTTATCATTGAATCTGCTTGTAAAGTACTTCCACAGAGACAACGAACTTTTTCTATTTGAACAGTCTCTTCGACTTCCTCCGTGACCGCTGTATCAACTGTGACGTTTGAAACGTTTTGACTTTTTGATACTGAGTCAGCTGCCCCCCCTAGAGCCTGTAACTTTCTGGGGACAAACGAATAAAAAAGTGTCAGGAACATTGTAAGGCGTTTCTTTATATTAAATTAACTCAATAAGACAGATAATTATAAAAAAAAAATATAGAACCTGTGCATGTCATCAACTAGTTTTGCAACGTCTTCCTTCTTAACAGCACTTTTTTTGGCCCACATTCCGGAAACTGCTCAACGTGAAATAAGAATGTTATGTTCATTTACTTTAGAATAGAAAATCATGTTAATAAACTATTAGTAATATTAAACATGATATCTACTCAAATATTAATAAAGAGGAGAAAGAGTACCGTTTACCTCTGTCATCTGATATAATTGTTAATATTCGATCGGCAAGATCCTACAAAAAATGATAAGAATACAAGATAAAGAAGTGCTTCCCTTCATAATAAGCAAACTGAAAACCGAGGTAGTGATGTATTGAACCTGCTTCTTTCCTTGTTTGGAAAGGCCGAGTTGAGTAAGAATGTCTTTAAGATCTTTCACCCGAAAATGTGCCAGTTTTTCCTAAATTACAATAACATGACATAAATATTTTGCAACTGCACAAAGGTAATAGCACAAAAGATTCTTGTCTTTTAGAACAACATTAAAATGCATAAGGTAAGATAAGTAAATGGTTACATTTGCAATAACATATGTCATGTGTCTCCTGCACAATACAATTCTAGAAGGGTGCCACTAACACACTATGATGGGGCAAAAAATTATCATATCGATTGTATGAGAGCTAAATTATTCGACCCGTGTAAGGTTTTCACCGACAAAGAAATGACTGGTGTAAGTGTGTAAACACCAACAAAGTCATACACCCCGTATGACCTTTTTTCGTCCTATCATACGGCATGTAAGACCAATACGCCCTATTTGACCTTTTTCGTCCTATCATACGGCTTGTAAGACCCATACGCCCTATTTGACCTTTTTCGTCATATCATAAGACCCCCTTGTGACCTCTTTTCGCCCTATCATAGGGCATGTAAGACCCATACGCCCTATATGACCTTTTTCGTCCTATCATAAGACCCCCTTGTGACCTCTTTTCGCCCTGGCATACGGCATGTAAGACCCATTCAGCCTATATGACCTTTTTTCGTCCTATCATACGACTAGTGTGACCTCCTTTTTGCCCTATCGTACGGTCTTAAAAGTTTGGTTCCCCCCCCCCCCACACAAATAAAACAAATCCTAGGTCCGCCGCTGCATACAGGGGCGCCCGACCCCCGAACTTTTCGCTTAGTAGTGCCCAGTATGTAGTTTTCGTATATAATTTCTTAGGTATATACGTTTTTGACTCCCCGGTTTTATAATTTTTTTTAGGTATATACGTTTTCGACCCCCGGTCGGAAATCTCAAGCTTCGCCACTGGCTAGTTAACAAATGGGGTTGCTCTCTTAAAAGCAACACTCTTCTCAAAACCTCATAAATCCTTAAACTTTACTACTACAAAGTTAAACATCAACAACACAAAACACCCATTATCATCAAAAACCTTAAAAACCCCCAAAAAAAAAACAACAAACATCATAAACACAGAAAAAATAAAAACAATACCTTGTAACTCATTACGAAATCCATCGTTTATCTGAAACACAGAGCATTGTTTTAGCTAGGTATTCAAACAAATTAAAAAAAAATAATAATAATAAAATTAGAGAGAGATTAGGGCACCTGCAAATGAGGGGTAAATCGGAGTGAGAATGTTATGTTTTTGGATGATTTTGGTGTTTTGATTGAAGAATCGACGGACGTGTAGGGTGGAGTGCGGTCCGTTTAAGTTCATGCAACCGAATCCGAACCCGGATTCGGATTCTCTGCTCCTCTTTGAGACTCCTCGTACTTTCATGTACAATACATAATAATAATAATAATAATAATAATAATAATAATAATAATAATAATAATAATAATAATAATAATAATAATAGTAATAATAATAATAATAATAATAATAATAATAATAATAATAATAATAATAATAATAATAGTTAATTGCTGGTCCCTCTGGTTTGCTATTTTTTCATCTTTAGACTCTACATTTTTAAAATAGCATGTTTGCTTCCTGTGGTTTGATTGTTTGTTACTCGGATAGTCCCCTACGTGGATGAAAGTTAGGTTCTGTTTGTTTTTGCTTATAATGTCTCCCTTGAAGACTGTTTGTTTAAAAAAAAGATCTTAAAATAGCTTTTAATAGCTTCAAAAAAAACTATGTATAATAGCTTCAAAAAAAAAAGATCTTCACACAGCCATCTTCTTTCTCTTCTCCCCTGCCACCACCTCTCCTCCCACATCACCTCCACTTCCCCTGCCGACACCACCTCCGCCACCACCACCTCCACCTGCCACCACATCTCCGCCACCACCTCCTACCTCTCAGCCACCACCTCCACCACCACCATCGTCAAAACCGGACCGTAGAGAGAGAGAGAGATCTGTGAGAGAGAGATCTGTGAGAGAGAGAGACCGTAGAGAGAGAGAGATATGTGAGAGAGAGAGACCTGTGAGAGAGAGATCGTAGAGAGAGAGAGAGAGACCGTAGAGAGAGAGAGACCGTAGAGAGAGAGATCTGTGATGGCAGTGGTGTGATGGCGGAGGTGGTGCGGTGGTGGTGGCGGAGGTGGTGCGGTGGTGGTGGCGGAGGTGGTGGTGGTGGTGCGGTGGTGGTGGTAGTTGTAGAGAGAGAGAGAGTTTGTAGAGAGAGAGCAGACCTGTTGTGTGTGTGTTGTGTGTGAAGTTGTTTTTGAAGGAAAAAAACAAACCCTCTTCTCCTTACAGACTGCAGACATTTGGTCCACATCTTCTCTTGAAGATGCCTGCAGATGTGGTTCGCAGACTACAGACATTTTACCTCTGAAAAAACAAACAGCACCTTAGTTTGCTCAGTTAAGTTAGTATGAAATTACTAAATTACCCTTAGTATTAAAACATATTAAATATAAATTGCTAAACTATAATCCTAATTCTCAATTGAAGAAGGAGAAGAAGGAGCCGAGAAGAAGGTATCAGCAACAACTGGTTTTATTACGGGTATTTCTTTGATAATTCAATACGTACATATTACACCAATTGCTAACCTATAATCCTAGATAATAGACAATAGTAAAGTAGAACAATTCAAATTAATTTAAAAAGAGGAGTGACCGATAAAAGCAGGGTAATATATGTTATCCTAATTTGAGTCTCTTTTTGTGTTCTGTTTTATTTTTCAAATTTGAACTTTCTTCAATAGTAAAGTAGAACAATTCAAATTAATTTAAACATAGGAGGATGCCCTGAAACTCGTTTTTTGGGCAACCAACCCACCCCACATTTACATCGTTGGTTCGTATCAAGTCTACCACAACTTATCAGCTTCGCTGCCATTCGCCAGAAGTTGCAGATAGTTGGAGTTTGGCTACCGAAGTTTCACGCCGGAAGTTGCAGATCGTTGAAGGTGGTGATCGTTGTGGGTGGGTCCATTAGAAGTTCACACTAAGGGTAATTTAGTAATTTCACACTAACTTAATGTAACACCCTTACCAATATTTAACGGTTTTCTTATAAATTAAGACTAAAAATGTGTATTAATGATTACACATACTAATGAAAATACGGGTTTATTTAAAACTTTACTTAGTATTAAAACAATACAACAAAATGTGATTTAATTCGTTGTTCAACACAACAACGTAATAATGTGCGGAAGCTTAAACTTGATCGTGTTCGGTTCTTCGATGAGCTTGATCATCCTCCGGTACTGTAAATATACCTACAATCCATAAAACATGAATTGAATCAGTCATACGTAGTTTAAAACGTGTCAAAACGAGTCCGGGAAGCGGAACTGATTAAAATACAAATTTTTCGACGAAACTGGGTTCCGTCGCGCCACGCGCCGGCGCCATGTTGCTCCCTCGCGTGGCGCGGGGGAGGCACCTTTCCAGCAGGTCTGCAGCAGGAATCAGCTATGCCAGTTTTTACGGAAACGGCCATAACTTCTTCGTTATTGATCCGTTTTACGCGATTCTTTTTCCTACGCGTTCGTAATTTAATTCTCCATCTAATGGAGTTAAAATTCAACATTCAAACTAATAAAATTATAAATCTTTAAGCGTTCGGCTTATTATTCAAAATCAATATTTTGACCCGTTTGTATTTAAGACCCCCAAACTTGTTTCTAGGTAATCCTAAATCATACCCCCAAGTATTTAACTCAAAATGTTTGTCTCGGCTTCATAACTGTTGTGAATTACGTGACCAAAATCTAAGTTATGCGCGTAATCCGTTTTGACCCGTTTAGAGGATTTTTTGTGCGTCTAAGCATCAAACCCGCTCTTCTCTTTTCACGCCCCGCATTTCCAAATTTAAGTGCCTACTTATTTTCCACCACAACTATTTTTGTGGTGGATTTAACTTAAGAAAACCCGAAATCCCAAATTTACCCTTTGTTTAGTCACTTTACGCTAATGACCCCTTTAGGGCATTTAACTCACAAAAGATTTTGCCTAAAACTCATATACGTGTCTAGGGGCTACATAATCACAACACAAGTTCCTAAACAACCTCTAAGGGTCGTTTATCCGGTTAACCTATTAAGGGCTTTTTGGTCAATTTTAGTCCTTCATCTTTACGACAAAGGTCTTTCGCTAATTATTTGACCAAATATCACTTTCAACCATAAATTGATTTATACGTACCTGGCTCGGGTTAATATATCGACCCGTAAAAAGAATACCTTTCACTATTAATCGTTAGTTAATAGTAGCGTGAGCCTTATGTTAATTCCTGTGAACACAAAAGTCAACAAGCGATGTCAAATGTTATTGTCAAATGGTGTTAACAACACCATTTGACCCAGTTAGTCTAATGACCACTTGTCCGTATGAGATGGTACTTAATTACCATTTCACCCCTTTAAACCTATTCCGGTTTTCTCTTTGAACTAGTTTTACTATATAAAAAAAACGTTTCTTATTTGTTTGTCATTACATGACTAATTTACCATTTTGCCCTTTTTACCATACTCCATGATTTCTCACCATTTCCCCTTGTTCCGACTCTCGTTAAATCATGTCGGAATGTAATGTACAAATCATTTAATAGCATTCATATACACTACTTGAAATTAAGAAATTTGTCAATAATGTAAATGGGTGTAAGCCTTACTTACCTCGCATCCAAGCCACTCATTTCTCTTCATGCTTGATTTGTTTGACCCGCTTCCTCCCCAAGCTTCACCTAGCTTGTTAAGCATCAAACTAGCATCACAATTCGCAAGATGGTTAGTTTAGTCATTGTTAGTCACGACTATTCCACCTCGCGTTTTTCTATCAAAATTATCATTCAATCTTGTTAATGGTCAGTTTGACTTTTCAAAAAGTCAATTGTTCCTTTTTATGTATGAAATGCATAATTTGAGTTCCACGAACACACATAAGCATTTCTTCGACTATTATGTAGTCTCTATTTTTAGGCGACTAATTTAACTATATTTATCAACATAGTTTATATACATCATATAATCATCTAATTATATAAAATTCATTCTTTCATTACGCAAATTCTACGGGTTCCATCTATAAGTGAAACCCGTTTCATCATGTTCTTAGGTATTCATTTGGTTACCTATTCAAATCAAGTTCTATATTCAACTAATTGATATCATGGTTTCAAACATTCATATTCATGAATAATTTACCAATTTCATTACAATATTCTAAAAACCCATCTCAATTATGTATGATCAAATACTCAAACTTGCAAATTGTTTAAGTATTTCGCATCAACTATCGATTATGATGATTCCTAGCACAAACATATCATCATCTTCTTTATTTAGTCAAAACCCACTTAGTACATACAAGAGTAATCATCTAATTCCAAGTTTTTAATACTAATTCATCAAGTTTTCAACTAGGGTTTGTTTCTAAACATGAATTCATCCTAGATTCACCCAAACACCAATCATTCAAGCTTGAATTTCGATTTTTCATAAGTTCATCAAAAATCTCAACTTCATAAATATCAACAATTTGACATACCTTACGATCCCCACGAATAGGTGATCGTTTCTATGTATTCATGCATTGATTTAGGGCTCGAATCAAGCTTCAATTTGTTGATTTTGTTGAACTAGGGTTTTAACCATTTCTTTCTTTCTCCTGGGCGATTCCACGCACACACACACCAAGTGTGTGTTATGTGTTATTTATTTTTATTTTTTTTTGTTTTAATAACACAAGTTTCCCACTTAGCAATCTTAGTCCCTCATGTTTTATTTTGACCAAATGAAGCTATAAGTCACCATTAGTCACTTAATCACATGCTACTAACTATGTCAATTATTCCTAGTTACCTTAATGGGTTCGGGAAGTTATAACTCGTTATGTTTTAAGTCTCGTTAATCCGGGCCTTTTATATACTTTGTTTTCTCAAAGTATTTATCCTCCTTATAAATAAATTTTAGGTTTATTTATTTAAGTCCTAATATTTACCGGGTTAAATTTTACCACTAACGGTATTTTACCCGTTCATTACTATTAACGAGGTTTGATTACCAAACCCGTTTTCGGGGTGCTACACTTAACTAAGCAAACTAACGGTCATCCACGCAGGGGACTATCCGAGTAACATACAATCAAACCACAGGGAGCAAACATGCTATTTTGAAAAGGTGGAGACTAAAGATGAAAAATGGCAAACCATAGGAACCATCCGAGCAATTAACTCTAATAATAATAATATTCCTATTCCTATAGGTATGTATAGAACTATAGATATTTCAATAGTGCTACTTTTCATGTGTTATTTTCTTTACTTACCAATCTAAATCTTAATTTGGTTGGTTATCGGGTTACTTTTTTTTTCCAACCAGAAATCCAAAAAACCTGAAAAACAAAATTTGAACATTTATTGTCTTTTTTCTAGATACGTTTTGATTTGGAGTTTTGGTATTTGGAACATTAAATTTAGAGACTTTTGAAGTTATCGTATCATATTGTCAAATCATGCTTGAATTTTGATTATATTTTTAGTAGCATGGTGAATTTTGATGATATTTTGTAAATATAATTTTTTTCATTTTACAGCTAAACTTGAAAACCCGACATGAACTAACCCCCGTACCCAGATAACCCAAACCTGAACTTTAAATGGGCCGGTTATCAAGTCACTTTTTCCCAATAAAAAGCTAAACAACTCGACCTGAAAAAACTTGAAACCTGAAAAACAAACCCGAAGAACACCCTTATGTGTTTATGGGTTTTTTCATGCTCCTAATTTTGCTTCAAAGTTTACATGTCCAAATGAACCCGTATTTGGACGCTAAAATCGTTGAGTGTGTGTTAACAATGGTGTAATTGTGTGTTCGTATTGATTATTGTTAATTAGGGTTTACAAGAGAGGGGTTAAATACTATAACACATATTTACATAATGTTACCTCTAACATTTACTAATTACATTGTGTCTACTATGGATGCTTTGATAATAGATGAAGAGAAAACTTTATACGTTTACAGTTAAACATGTTTAGACATAAAAGGTTTCGTGATAAATAACCTCATAAGACCGCCCGTAGTGGGGCGTTTATTTTTTTTTTTAATTCAAAAATAACGCTCGATAACGCCCCGCCTACCATTACGGTAGGCGTTATGGGGCGTTTTTTTCGAAGAAAATTGTTTCCGGCGTTTTAATTAAAACGCTTGCACCATGTTTGACCAACCAATCACAACACATCAACGGCTAGTTGATTTTTTTTAAACCTTTTACCTATATATATATAAACACAACCAAAACTCATTCATTTTCAACTAAAACTCTCTAAAAAACACAACCATTTTATAAAAAACTTGATGGATTCTCCTAGTTCTTCATCCATGGTAAATTTTTACTACAACGGGTATTTTGCGGATGACGATGGTTCCACCGATGAGGAGGTTGAGCAAGAGGCGGTTACGAGTGCTTGTCAACTAGCGGTGAGATATGTCGAACATTGTCGTCGCCCCAAAGCAGAAAAAAATAAAAGAGGTTATATTGAACGAGGCCGACGCGCGGCACACGATCGTTTGATGAAAGATTATTTTGATGAGGCGCCGACATTTTCGAACGAAATGTTTAGGCGTCGTTTCCGAATGAGTAAGCAGTTGTTTCTACGCATAGTCGACGACTTGGAAGCCAACTACGATTATTTTAAACAAAAAGCGGATTGCAGGCATTGGCGTTGGGATAACTGCCCGACTGCATGGCGAGGCCAACACACACGGGGTGACCAAAAAGGACCCACTATTATTCTTCAGGCGGTTGCTTCACAGGACCTTTGGGTTTGGTCGGCTTACTTTGGCATGGTCGGGTCATGCAATGATATCAATGTTTTTGAACAATCTCCGTTGTTAGAGGAGTGGATTTCTGGCAAAGCTCCAAAAGCGTCGTTTTACGCAAATGGAAACTACTACCCTCATGGATATTATTTGAGCGACGGAATTTATCCTAGGTATTCGATTTTCGTGAAGACGTATAGTGATCCTATTGATGAAAAAAGAGCATACTTTAAAAAGGTTCAAGAGTTTTCACGAAAAGACATTGAGAGATGCTTTGGGATTCTTAAACAACGCTGGCAATATTTGAGAAATCCTTGTCGTGTATGGAGCAAGCAAAAAATGAGAGATGCTATGTACGCTTGTATAATCATGCACAACATAATTTTGGAAGACGAAGGAAAGGCGATATGCCAAAATTATGTGCCAGAAGCCGTTCAAGAGGAGCATCCACAAGCGTCAATGGAAGAAAGAGTGAATAATGCGCGAGAGTTGCGTTACGAACCGTACCATTCCCAGTTAATGGTTGATTTGGTACACCACGCATGGTCGGTTCGGTATGTACCACCTGAGGGAGAGGAAGAAACGGAGGACGAGGAAGACGAAGTTGGCGAGGGTGAAGAAAACGAAGATGAAAACTAGTGTTTTTTTTTATTTCTAGTATTGTATTTTTTTTTAATTTAATCGGATTTTAATTTTTTTATTTCTAGTATTGTATATTTTTTTTTAATTTAATGAAGTATTTAAAGTTTAAAAAAAATAATAATTGGGAAATGATTGCATGGGCGTTATTGGAATAATGACCCACTACACCACTTTATGCTATAATGCCCCATGCTGACTGGGATGACACGCGTCGAATAATGCCCCATGGTGGGGGCATTATTTTGATTTACCACTACACATGTTCTAAGAAGTATGTAACAAATAAAACAAAAAAGGTCGTAAACCTTTTGAGTGTAAAGTATACAACATTAATTCATTTGCAATTTCTAATTTTTATACTCAAACTAAACCAACCACATGAAGTATACTAGTTTCTTATAAATTTATAAAATAAAATAAAAAACAACCAAATCAAGACACCGTTATTGGAAATAAAATAAAAGTATCACCCAAACCAAGGTTTTACACAATCAAACTATCAAGAACACACAATCTCAAGTAAAATACACTAAATCTTATAAAGAAAGATGAAGGTAAACCCTAGGTATTGTTAAAGCATGTAGAATGATTGAGAGATGGAATGTTTTCTTTTACTAAAGCTTCTCCATAGTGGACCTCAAAAGTCACTTTGTAAAACCCTATATCCAAATATGGGGGCTTCATTTTTCCATGAGGAGCACATTTGCGGGAAGAATTACATATATCTCCTTCTAAGCCTCCTTAAAGGTGATGGAGCACTAACACATATCCTTTTTGGGTTGCCATATCCGTGCGGGAACATCGCTGTCAGAGTCGTCCTCAAGAACTCTAAAAAAATTAGGTCGTGGGCAACATAAAATATTGGGCCCAAAGTTGTGGTTGAGGGGAAATGAGTTTAAAAAACAAGATCTCGGTGTTGAAGTTAAGACTTGAACTTGAGATCTCTACATTATCTTAAGATGGTTTTTCTCACTCCACTACCAATATTTTCACCTATAATAAAGAATACATATACTAAATATATAATTTAATATATGTATGTATATAAGCCTATAAAAACCTTTCAGACTCTTTGAAAATTTGGGTCTCGGACGATGATACGGATTGATCGACCCAATAGCTGGCCCTGACTGCTACCACCCCTATGAGTAGCAAAATTTGGGTTGTAGTCACCGAAGAGGGTAGTTCTTTTAAAATTATTTCCACATTCTCTTTATGATGGTGGTGGCCATTGGTTTATTTAATTGTTTTAAGAAGATTTAGTTGATTTAATTTTTTTTAAAGTAATAACATTTTGTATGTTTACTCATATATTTATCTTTAACTAAAAAGAGTAGCAAAGTTGTAGGGTATTTGAGATGAGTGTTGCGAGTGATTAAAAGGTTTTAGAATAGTGAAGGGTAAAAATGAGGTGATAGTTCATAATTGGTGGAATTCAGGGTACATGAGAGAAGTGCCCCCACCCCACACACACTAATTACATAATTTAGGGTTGTAGACGAATACGAATAAGGTCTTGTACGTGTTCGTTTAAGAGGAAATGAGTGTGTTCATGAACTGTTCGTAAACACTTATCAAATGCAAATAAACTCAAACGTTGTTTGTGTCAAACGTATGTTTATGAACATAAATGGACACAAACAACGTTTAAGAACACAAATGAATACATACAAACATATATTCAGTTTCGAATAAAATCCGCATTTTACATCACAAAAATTACGTAGAATCCACCAAAAAAGTAAATAAACACATAACATAATTATCTGAACACAATTAACATAATTATTAGAAACATGATTAACACAAAATTAAGAAGTTTGTAAAGCTTTACACACACTGAAATTGAAATGGTAAGATGAGGGATGATAGAGGAGACATACAATATTACTAAAGTTTTAAATTTTTAAAAACTAAAAACAATAAAACAAAAATACAACATATAAAAAGCTTCAAATGAACGAACACAAATGAACATAAAAGAACGAACATAAATAAACACATCAGTGGCGGAGGCAACGTATAAGGAGTGGTAGCCCAGGCTACCCCTCAACTCTGTCTTCGTAGTGTAAAAACACACATCAACTCCGTCTACGTAATCTTTTTATACAAAGGATACTCCTAATCAAAAAAAAAAAAATAGGATACGCCTGAATTTTTTTGCTAGCTCCGCCACTGAAACACATTATCGAACGTTCACGAACATAAATGAACGAACAGAACTTCTATTCATGTTCGTTTAACTTACCGAACGGAATTTTTGAAAGTTCGGTTCGTTTCCCCTTATTTGTTAAAACTTCACATATTGACAAAATTGTCCATTCAACATTAAAAACCCCCATTAAAAAAATTACGCTCCCAAGATCGGGATTCTATGTTCAAAAATTGCTAGCGGCTCTTCGCTTCTATGTTATTGGCAATTCGTTAACCACTAGAAACGTCTCGAACCGACCCAACCCGAAACGTCTCAACCCGACTGGTCCCGTTACCAGATCGAAACTTCTTGAACTGACTTGACCGGTTAACGACCCAAAACGTCTCGACCCAACTCGGCCTTTTACTGACCCCAAAAGCGTTAACCCGAACCGACCTGAGACCAGGGGCGGACCCAAGCCCACCTCAAGGTGGGCGGGCGCACCCCCGGGGGAAAAAAAATTAGGGCTAAATTACGTCGAAAATCCCGTCCGCACCCCTTGGAATTTTTCATCCGCACCCCTTGGAATTTTCGACCGCACCCTTTGAAATTTTTCGTCCGCACCCCTTAGGTAAAAAGTGTTATCAATTTATATTTTAAATTTTTTTTAGTAAACTCTTATTTTTTAAAAAAATATAGTACCTAAATTATATAACTTTTAATACCTAACCAACTAAACCCAAATACCCATACCTTTACCCATTTATAATTCCTAACTAGCTAGCCCACTAAGTCTTTGCCCATTAACCAAACCCAACAATATTTCAAACTATAATAAAATAATTAAAGCCCAAAAACTTAATAAATTATATCCCGCTCTCTCTCTCTCTCTCTTGCGTCCCTGCACTGCCAACGAACAACATCACCCAGCGACAACAGTCCAGCAGCCGGCGACCACCGTAATCAGCCACCATACCACCATCGTTCGACACCAAATCTAACTGGAATCCGAACACGGGTAAGTTTCTTTGTTATTTTGATGATTTTGGTTGATATTATAGGAGAAAAAAAAGGTAATAAAGTTGTTAAATAGGTTTGAAATTTTGTGTGTTTTAACGTTGTTTATGGTTGTTTAGATGATTTTTAGGGTGATTATGTTGTTTATATATTTTTAGGGTGATTACAACTTACGTTATGATTTCTAGGGCTTGAATAGTTGAAAATTAAAATTGAAACATTATGTTATGGAGCGATGAACTTATGTTATATAGAGAAAGAATTGCTTAAGAAATTAGCTTTAGATGATGTTTTGGATAGATTTCAAAAAATGAAAACCCGTAGGGCGTCGACGTTTTAATTATGTTTGTAACAAGGTTTGACATGTTTTTGATGATTATATAAATTTAGTTTGATGTTCGTTTGTTTTACATGACCCGACCCGATACGAACCGATTTTTTTACTTATATACCTAGGGGCCTAAAATTTTTAAAAATGTTCCGCACCCCCATGGAAAAATTCCTGGGTCCGCCACTGCCTGAGACGTCTCTACCCGACCCGCCCCATTAACGATCCAAAACGTCTCGATCCGACTAGGCCCGGTACCGTTCCGGAACATCTCAACCCGACCCGTTACTGGCCTGAAACTTGTCAACACGACTTGGCCTGTTACAGACCCGTAACGTCTTGACTCGGCCTAAAACGTCTCGATCCGACCGAAACATCTCGACTTGGCCCAAAAATTATCGATCCGAACCAACCCGTACGGACCCTAATGTCTGGAACTGACTCAGCTCGTTACCGACCAGAAACGTCATAACTCGGCCCTAAACATCTCGACCCGACACGACCTGTTATTGATTGCGATTTCATCAGATTGTAATATGATGTTGATGCCTGATGATACCATAGTTTTATGAACTCAGTCTAGTGTGTGAGATCAGTGATTTCATGGTATCCTTTCTAGAAGAAACTGTTTGCATTTAATAAACAGGCGAGCATAAAACAAACTTTTGTGAAATTAGAGGTTGTTTGTTTAGCTCTTAATGATTCAGACCTCTTATTGGTTCAGCACTTAATAGTTCAGACTGTTTGTTTCGCGAACAAATGTATGAATGGTTCAGACATTTGCCTCTGAATGGTTAAATATTATACTGAGTCTGAATGGTTAAGACAACTAATCTGAATTGGCCAGACATTTGCCTCTGAACGGTTAAGCATTATACTGTCTCTTACTGGTTCAGACCTCTTACTGGTACAACACTTAAAGGTTCAGACTTCTTACTAGTTAAACATTTAACCATTCAGAAGTTGCCAGACAACCCCTTAGTTAAACGAATGGACATGAACACATGTCATGTTCAACTTTTTTGTTTATGTTTGTTCATTTACGTCTATTTGTATCCGTTCATTTACGTTGGGTTAAATATTCATTCAAATTTATTTGTTGCTTATATAATTTTCTAATTTAAAGCCTTTGTTTAGCATATGTATGACAAGCTCAACTTAAGCAGCCCAATTTTTTACCATATTAGGGAATAGGGATGACTATAATTTGGATATTCACATTTACTTGTACTTTATGTTTACTTGTATTTGTTTATGTTTATATCCATTTATGTTTGATGTCTGTAAATTAGTATTAGTTTATTTTCTTAAGAGACGAACACAAACAATAAAATATGTTCCATTCCATCCATTTGTTCGGTTAATGTTTAAGGAACGAATGTGAATAAGCCTCGTTCAGGTCGTTTATAGACCTAGGTGCCATGTGTGGTTCAAATAAACCATAATTTTCAAGGTTGTTTGAGCTAATGAAGCATAACTATGGTAAAAGCATTTGAACGACTTAGAGGAGAAAGATTGATGATGACTATGAGCAGTGATGGATCCATGAATTTTTTTCGAGGGGGTTCTTTTTTCTAGTTCCTCACTAATAAGTAATAACATACACACTAATATACTACATTTCATAATATTAACATTGATTGCATATTACATACAAAATTTACAATCAATTTTATAATGGTAAACCTTTGGCTAGGGGGGTTATGTCCTAAGGTGCTTGCGGATTTTGTTGCTTCGGCGCCCCTAACCCCTTTGTTGAAGCCTGATAATGGTATTCGCCCCATTGCTGTGGGGGCAATTTGGAGAAGATTAGTCTCCAAAGTAGCCATGAAGAAAGTTGGGAAAGAAGCTGTTAAATACTTGGGGGACTACCAATTTGGGGTGGGGGTCCCCAATGGGGCGGAGGCGGTGCTGCACAGCGCTAACAGGTTTCTTAATTCTTTTCATTCAGATGGCTCGCTGGCCATGCTTACGGTTGATTTTTCCAACGCTTTCAACTTAGTTGACCGTTCGGTTTTGCTTCGCGAGGTCCATAGCCACTGCCCCTCCATTTTCCCGTGGGTTCAGTTTCTGTATGCTCAGCCTGCTAGGCTATACGTGGGGAATGACCGCATCGGGGCATTCACGGGGGTGCAACAAGGGGATCCTTTGGGACCTTTGCTTTTTGCCCTAGCCTTACACCCCTTAGTGCTTCAGGTGCAGGAAAACTGTAAACTCCCCTTCCATGCTTGGTACTTGGATGACGGGAAGATTATCGGGGACGCTGTTCAGGTTGCTAAAGCTCTCGACATCATCGGTTCGGAGGGTCCAGCCTTGGGGCTACGGCTTAATATTAGAAAAACTGAATTATTTTGGCCGACATGTAACGGGGTGAAGGTCCGGCCAGGGCTTTTCCCCAGTGAGATTGGGAGGCCGGAGAAAGGTGTCAAACTGCTAGGAGGGGCAGTCAGCCGTGATTCTGGTTTTATTAGTGGTCTAGCGGCTAAGAGGGCAACGCGCGCTGTTGACATTATGGGGCACCTTCCCTTGTTGCGGGATCCTCAAAGCGAACTTCTTTTGCTTAGATCTTGTATGGGGGTTGCAAAGTTGTTTTTCGGTTTGCGAACTTGCCAACCCCCCTTTGTGGATGATGCTGTTTCATGTTTTGATAAAGGTCTTCGGGAGGCAATAGAAGACATTGTCGTATGTGGGGGTCCCTTTTTTGGTGAACTACAGTGGCGGATCGCGACCTTGCCAATGCGGCTTGGTGGGTTGGGCCTTCTCTCGGCCCGGGATGTGGCAGCCTGTGCCTTTGTGGCTTCCAGGTCTCAATCTTGGGTGTTGCAGGACCACATATTACGTAACAGCGGGGTTGCTAACATTGATCCGGATTATGCCAGCGCCTTGGAACGCTTGCATGAATCTCTCCCTGACTTTGATCTCGGCGGTTTCTCTAACAAGGACACCGCCCCCAAAAAGCCGCAGAAAACTTTGGCGAATGCCCTTTGTTGTCGAATCGCACAAAGTCTAGGAGAAGATTTTCATTTGTCCCCCCGCCAGAAAGCCGTCATTGATTGCCTACAGAGGCCTCACGCTCAAGATTTCTTAACTGTTATTCCTATTGAAGGTTTGGGTCAACGTATGTCAGCGGTGGAGTACCGGTCAATTCTTAAGTACCGTTTGATGATCCCCATGTTCCCGAATGATGAAACTTGCCCAGTCTGCCGTAAAGCATGCCTGGATAAATACGGGGAGCATGCGTTACACTGTAGAGAGTTGTCGGGGTTTAAGTATCGCCATGACTTTGTTCGAGACGCGTTAATGGATATTCTCAGACGAGCAGGGATCTCGGCAAAGAAAGAGGCACCGGTGAATTTTCTTACAGACCCGTCGGAGGGGAGATCCACTCTACGCCCGGCTGACGTGCTAGTTTTTGGTTGGGAGGGCGGGAAACATGCTTGTGTCGATCTCACAGGTGTATCCCCCTAGCCGGGTTTCGGGAAAATGGGTTTGTGGCGGGGCAAGCAGTACTGAAAGCAGAGTCGAAGAAGGTGGAAAAGCACGCGAAAGCTTGTGAGGATAATCAGCATGCCTTTGTCCCCCTAGCGTTTGACACGTTTGGCTCTTTGGCGCCAGAGGCAGTTCGTTTCTTGTCCAGAGTTCAGCGTGTAGTCCACAGCAACTTTTCGACCCCTCAGGGGCGAGGCTTTGTTTTTAGTAGATTAGGGTTTTCTATTCAGAAAGGGATGGCGGCGCAGTTTGTTGCTCGTCTACCTGCTATTCTTATGTAATTTGCCCTGATGATTGGAATGAAAACAGTATTAAAAAAAAAAAAAATCTAATTGATTTGTCTAGGGAAATTTTATAAACGGGCTACGAAGTTATTTTAAAGCTACCTTTAACATCTTTTTTGTCTTCGTGACATGCATAAAGTGCGCTAACTGAGACTTGTAGCTCCTCTTGTTTATGTCGTATGATGCCGACTCTCGCTGTTAATTCGTTTAGCTTCTCACTTATGTGTCGATCCGATCGGACATCTTCCAACAATTTCTCAAGTTAGTTGAAAACGTTAGTGTCAAAGTTGGAAGAAGACATTATGCAACAAACATGTGTAGAGAAAATAATTATAAATCGTTCTAACTAACTTAAGAAAAATCAACTTAATCTATAATTCAAGTAGATGTACAAAATGACCATCAACATTCAATTAAAAAAGGTTATGAAATCAAACTTTCACAGTCCAATTCCAAAAATCAACTCTTAAATATGATTGATATTATGCCAATGAGGTAGTAGTGGAGTGGTTGTGGAAAGACTTGGTGTCCCTTCTGATCCAGGTTCGACTCCCACTCTACCCATTATTTTCTGCGGCATCCAGGTGAAGGGCGAATACGGGTGGCGCCGGTTCGTCTTGGATGTGAGGCGAGATTTTTCCGATTATTCCACTGTCGTGACTTCGGGCGGGTGGAGGTCGGGTTTCCATGCATCTGCGAGAGCCAAGGGACTGGCGGCGGTCGAGTAATCGACCTTGGCCACAGCGTCCAGTGTCACGATGGTTGGCACGTCCTTCCTTGCGGTTAAAAAATTATGATTGACATTATATCCATTTATAGCTCACCAAATGTTCTTGTTGGAAGATGATGGGTCGATTTTGGATTCTATCGCTTCATTGATTGCCTATTCATGACTCATGGGCCATGGTCTTATAATAGTTGGGCCTGTTGTATGGTCCTAAAAATGACACCAATTTTACACATTTAGTGGACCCTCTGATTCGAGTTGTGGTCTATGTTATATCAACACATACCAGCAGGCGGACCTAGAGTGATAGAAGGGGTAACCTCCGATGCCTCTTGACGCTCCGGCGACGTTCCGATGGTAGTGTAAATTTTGGAAAAAATTGACGTTTTTTCGATTTCGTTACCCCTTTTTATTGAAACGTAACCCCTATGCGGATTTTCTAGATCCGCCATTGCATACCAGACTTGGTATACTCTGATACAATAATTAAAAGTACGTTATCTAAAATTTATTTTGATGTTAACCATCCGCGATGCAGGTGCTTGGCTTCCACGATCAAGCGAGGACGTGGACACCGATGGACATTTTTCATGTGATCAGCCCATTGTGTCGTGTCTGTCGTGTGTGGAGGTTTTCGATGGTGAAATCCTTGGAAACGAACGCATATGAACGGGTGTATGGTGTAGGTTGGGTTTAATTTATTTCAAATGCATAATCTTCTAAAACTAGGAAATCATAAGAAAGGTATCACACAGACTCCGATTGAACTCATTCTAGCAGTATTGGAACCGTTTTATCGAACTCTACGATCTTAGATTTCAGGTTTTTGCTTTTGGATTTTAGTTTGTAGATTTTAGAATTTTTGTTAAGATCATTGTGTCTTTTTATTTGGCATTATATTTTTTACTTTTATTTTCGTCATTGTGTGTGGTTTTTTTTTTTTTTTTTTTTTTTTTTGCGATTTATTGTGTCTTTTTTCCTTGGCATTGTGTTATATTTTTGTGATCCATTGTGTCTTTGTAATTTTTCTAGATTTAGAATACTATGTAAGATAACTCAACTCTATGCATTTGTGGGAGTTTTGGATTTTGTTAGAGATGATCTAGTTAGTTATTTAGTTGAATTATTAATTACTAGTTAAACGTTTATAGTAAGTAAGTTAGAGAGCTGCTCGCGTGATGTGACAGGGAACATAGGCATTGGTAATCACATCGTAACATGTTAATTTCTTATAAACTAAAAGAAAAACTATAGCAACATCACGTTAAAGGGGATAAAATGCTCATTTTTTATGTTGTAACTTAAAAATAATAGTGTATGGAAAAGTTATACCCGTTTAAAAATTATAAAGGGATTTTGTTAAAAGTCAACAATATGTTTTAAAATTTTTAATTACTTAAAGTCTTAATATTATGTAAAATTGCATTTTTTTTTCCTCCTTTTTATTTATTATAGTATAGTATAAATATATAAATTTATAAAATTTGAAAATTGAAAATAAGGGGTCAAATCATTTGATTGCCTCCAAGATGAATTTTCCATGATTAACTCGTGATACAAAACTAAGAATAGTTAAAAGTCGGTCGTTCTCATCAGATATTACAATGATGATGTGTCTCCTCTCTATACAAGAGGTGGATCGTTCAAATCATGCATAGTGCAGATGTATAGATGGCTAATAGGAAGTAATTAAGGAATAGGTTAGGATCGGTAGCATACCCAAAAAAATTCATGGGGGTTGGTAACTTTTATGTCGGTTGACTATTGCTATATACTGAATTTTCTAGGCCCGGATTAGATCAATCTTGAATGAAAAAGAAAAATAATATTAAATTTCAAAAGAGAGTTACGACGCTGTTTTCTGTTTATCTATCACTTGTTTGTAATTTGTTATTTTGACATTTTAATGAATGATAACAAATATTTTGAATACATAAAAAAGTACGTCAAACGCCATTTTTGACCGGTGGATGGTGGATCACCTGAGTGGCGGCAACTAGACCTACGAGACCTATAACAGACATATCGATGGTCAAAACAATGAACTTCCCCGTGAGGTTGAGTGGGAGACCTACGAGACCTATTCAATTTTTTTTTCTGATTGTCTTTCGGTTTTTTTTTTTTTTTTTTTTTTTGCAATTTGCATCTTTGTTTATTTTATCTTGGTTTAAAGTTCAAAATAACAAATTGAACTTTCACCCAAATGGGTTAAAAGGGTTCCCGGATTTCATTTTGAGGTTAAACAATTTAACTAGTAACGTGTGCTTAATTTTTTTATTTGCTTAGGTGTAGGCCTAAATATTTATATCGTATTGTATTTGTCGACGACAAGAGATAACCATCATCCACTGGGCTATGGCCCAGTGGTTTTAAATATAATGTTAAAAAAAAAATGTAATTATTGGGTGCAAATGAGGCACCCCCAAAACCCACACCTCTATTAGAACGTGCGGTATGGTGGGGCTTGGGTTGGGCATTGGTTGACACGTGGAATGGGAAAAAAACCCACGCCCATGGGGTATGGTGGGGCTTGGGTTGGAGGCATGAGTTGACACATGGCCATTGAGAGCCCGTCATGTCACCTTGCTAGCTCGCCCCACGCCCGGCTTGAAAGCCAAGCCCCAAGAGGCCACGCCCAAACCCAAGCCCCAACCCAAGCCCCCGGGAAGGTGGCTTGGGCGTTTTCCCCCAACCCAACCCACGCCCCAACCCAAACCCCATACCCCATGGCCTTAAATACCCAAACAATGTGCAATTGATACATGCAACGGTCCAACACACCAAACCACAAAACACAGATAAAGCCAAGTGTACAAACATAAATGGACAAACATGTTGCTAATTAGTAACATGTAAATTTGTAAGAAATCATCAGTGCTTTAGTGGTGACCACGGGTATTTAAGTTCCACTTATGGTGAATCCAGATAAGTTTTCATCTCCAGGTCTTAAGTTCGAGTCTGGATAATTTGGGTTTCTCATTAAGGGGTTTAAATTGGGGATCTATTGTGCGAAGGGGCTCTCTAGCGCGGACCCGATTAAGACAACGTATGCTAGACCTCCTGACATTCGCGAATAATTCACACCTTTCAAAAAAATATAAATTTGTAAGAACCCGTTGTTTTTTATACACGTTTCACGCTTGTTAAGGACATTGTTTTATTTTGGGATTTATATACTATAAATTAGTAACTTTTGTATGCATAGGGTGTTATACCATATGCTTTCGGTGGTTTTAAAAAAATTGAAATTTTACTTTTAACCTAAATCTTTGAATTTCTTGCAATTTTAACTTCACAAAATTGATTTTTTTTTACTTTAAAGCCAAAACTTTTCTTCTTTTACAATTTAACGTTTCTTCTTTTACAATTTAACGTCACAACTTTTTTATATTCAACTTTTGTTCCCTATACTTTTTATGTTTCGCAAATTTTCGTTTTACCTTTCATACTAAATTTTGCGAGTTACCACAAAGCAACGTGTGTGTGGTTCATGGTTTTTACGTTTCGTTCATTATTTTGTGAGGTAACACGACGCAACGTCCATGTGTAGTTCAAGGTTTTTACGTCTATTGTTTTTCATTTCATAGGTTCGTCGTAACGCATGAGTCATTGATCGACTTTGTTATTTTTTTATATGTTCTATCTTTCGGTTTCTTGCAATTTTAATCTCACAAAAATGATTTTTTTTTACTTTTAACCCAAAACTTCTTATCGTTTGCAGTTTAACCTCACAACTTTTTACTTTCAACTTTGGTCCCCTATACTTTTCATCATTCCCAAATTTTCATTTTACGTTTCGTACTAAATTTTGCGAGTTAACACAGCGCAACGTGCGTGTGTAATTCAACGTTTTTTACGTTTCGTTCATAATTTTGCAAGTTAACACGGCGCAACGTCCATGTGTTGTTCAATGTTTTACATCTATTTTTTCTCATTTGACATGTTCGTCTTAACGCATAAGTCTTAGATTGACTTAGTTATTTTTTTTATGAATGTTCTACATTTTGGTCTATTTCTTCGCTTTAACACGCAACGTTGATGGTCGCTGATGGTTATGTGGCATTAGCGCTATTTGACATGGTTTTACACCCCAACCGCAACACGGGGTGCTTAATTCTTGTTTAAATAAATTGGTAAGAACCCGTTGTTTTATATACTTTTCACGCTTGTTAAGGACCTTGTTTTATTTTGGATTTTATTTTTAATTGAAACAATAATTATTATGCATGCGACGGTTATTTTATACTTTTAATCTCGATATGGTTGAGTGGTCCCAATCGAAAGCACGCAAACACGAAGAAGGCCCACAATAACACGAAAAAAGGGTATTTCTAAAGTAATGTTATCATAATATAGCCTCGTTTTATTTAAAAATGGATTAATGTTATTTTCCACAATTTTATTTTTCCATGTATGCGTATATGTCACCTGTATATATCTAGTTTCCTCTAAAAATGATTCTTACTTACAAAGTGTATGTAGAATGTGACATATATTTTAAGATGAGAGCAGGGCTGTCTTAATGTTTTTGGTGGCCTAAAACAAAATAAAATTTTGAGGCCCTTTTCCATATCAAGTGCTTAACTATTAACGTATAAACTAGCGTTTAACAACATCAACAGAATCAAGTGTTAAACTATTAGCAAATTATGGGCATAAATTATCACTCAAAATCAATAGTTTTAACAACGATTACCTTCAAGCAAAACCAACTAATAGAATAGCAAGCAAATTAGGCAAAACTAGGATAACTAAGTTCTAAAAGACTATCTCTACCAAAAAGATAACTACAAAAATAATCAACTAAGTAGTTTAGCAAAAAAAATCGAAGCGATTACCTTCTGCTTCAGGTCTGCAGATTCGATGCTATTACACAGGTTGGCGGAACATTGATGAACAGTTTTAAGCTATTACACAAAAGTCATTACGGAACCAATTCAAAGCTATTTCATACAAGTGATGAATGATCAAAATTACCAAAAGGGTAATTAACAAAATTGGAAATAAAACAAATGATTTTTTCGTTAAATTGTAGTGCCGTTTCATTGTTCAAAGGGAGTCGTTTTTTTTTAATTTTCTTGAAAGACCTAACTTTGACTTTTGGGCCTACAAGCAAACACAACTACCACCTTCTTTTGTTTGCTTCCCCTTTCATTTAGTTAACCTAAAACAATCGCACAAGCCCAAATATATCAAATATATATATGAAAAAAAATCCAAGATGAGAGGCCCTAAAAGTTGGTGGCCCTAAGCTATTGCCTCATTTAACTTGCCCTTCAGCCGGCACGGGATGAGAGTATATACGTCTAGTGATTAAAATATGTTTGACACGTTATTATAATCGTAGAGTTTGTTTGTGTGCCAAACTTGGATGAATTTGAACACACCATTGTAATGTTAGACGCACAATTACAATTGGTTCGACGTGTTCTTGTAAATAGTAGTTTAGAATTAGATAATCCTTTGTAATTGGACAACTTAGGTATATGGTTGTAACTAGTTTATACATATTGTAATATTATCAACAACGAATCAATACTATAATTAAAAAGAATAAATTCTTGATATTATGATATAAACCTTTTAAAACATAACGAAGTATGTAAAATTTACGTATGTTATAAAAGTAAAACCTTTAACAAACGTAAAGACCTTTCAGTACGAAAACTTCCAATGCAGTCGTTAAAGGGGTGCTCAAAAAAAATTGTGACGCCGTTAAAGAAGATCATTAAGAAAGATAAGTAAGCTTTTTATGTAATTTCTTGTGGAGCGTAATAATCTCATATTTCTTAGGTAAAAAAAAACAAGTGTACATCATTTGATATGGTTATCGTAAAATTGTTTTCATGTAAGCATATATAATAAAGGAAAACCAATGGAGACAACAAGAGAAGGACATCATTCTTACATACCATTATACCAAACAAAATAACTCAATTCAAAAGACTAGTCTAATGGGTGAGAGAACACATTTGGTATATAAACCCCACATCGATTGCCCATACAACCGATGTACGACAAGTCTCATACCTTGCAATAATTTCAGTCCATAACAATTACACAATAATACACAAAATCTTATTTTAAATAATTTCAGCTTATTTTCATATGCATTTGTGATTAGTTTACATTTGGATAGTTATGGATTATAGAGTTTTATTGTTTAGCGTGATTATTATTTGATGTTTTTAATTTGTGGTTATATTAGATTTTGATGAGTGTGTGTTTTATAATGTTGTGTCATGTGGAGATGTTGCATGAATACTTTTGAATGAATTAGTAATATTTAAGTATGGATGGCTGACTTTGTTTAATGAGTTAATAGCCAAAATGGTCCCTGAGGTTTGCTCACTTTTGCCATTTTAGTCCAAAATCCAAAATTTTTAAATCTGGGTCCCTGAGGTTTGCATTTTGTTGCCATTTTAGTCCAAAAACGAAATTTGACCAGAATCCCCAAATTAAAACCCCCTGTTTTGTCCTTACCCTCAGGGGTATTTTGGTCATTTTAGAATTATTATAACTAAAACGTCATCTGTCTCTCTTCTCTCTCTCTTTTAAAACCCTAAGATCATAACTGGAGATCATAACTAAAATCTCTCTCTCTCTTTTTTGTCATTTTCTCTGCTCAACCCTATCTCCGATCACCGGAGATCATAACTCCGGCGCCTTGTCTACCGGCGACGAACACAGCCCCCATCACCCCTCGGTTTTCTCCTCCGACGACATCAACCACCTTACCAACATTCCCCTTTCAATATAACACCCAACCCCTACCCCTGTGATACCCTCTGTACACCTGCAAAACAATCCCAGAAATCCAGTGAGAGAGAGAGAGATACGAAGAGAGGGGGAGCAGGCGTCGGGTTCCGGCGAGATGCGGCGGCGGCAGACGGCAACGTCGTCGTCTATAGCGGCGGTGATAATTGTTTTTGTCCGACGGGTTTCACCGGTAAAGAAACCCCTCCCCGTTTCTTCCTATTTTGTTTCTTTTCTGTTTTGTGACGATAACGCTGATGATTTCTGATGATGGCTGATCTGAAGTGGGTGTTGGGGTTTAAGGACCATGGGAGGTAGGAAGGTAAGATTGGCCAGGGTTTGTTGGAATTGGGGGGAGATAAGAGGTGGGTGTGGTCGGAGATGGTGAATTGGTGGTGAGTGGGGGTAGGGGTGTTGGGACGGTGGTGGGGGTGGGAGGAGAAGTAGAGGATGAGGGTGATGGAGTTGAGGTTGTCTGTATGTGTGTGAATGTCTGTATGTGTGTGAATCGGAGATCGAGATGGAGAGATCGAGAGGTTGGGGGTGGATGTGGATAAACTCAAAAAGGGTAAATGTCTGTATGTGTGTGAATGTCTGTATGTATATATATATAATATATAATTAATTTTGTTTTAATTTATTAAAAGAGTAAATTAAAATGACCAAAATGCCCCTGCACAAAAGGACAAAACAATCAGGTTCAACACTTAAAAAGGGGGGTTTTGAAATTTGGACTAAAATGGCAACAAAATGCAAACCTCAGAGACCCAGATTTAAAAATTTTGGATTTTGGACTAAAGTGACAAAAATGAGCAAACCTCAGGGACCATTTTGGCTATTAACTCTTGTTTAATTAATGATTGTATGATTAACTATATAGTATATAGTATTAATTCATTATGTATCGTATGTTGGTTTATAATGATAATCATGTTGGGTAATTGTTAAATGAGGTGTCGGGCCAATTTAACGTTTTTTTAGGCCCTAAACGAACTACAAAAGTTGGGCCCCTTTAAAAAACAATAAATTTAACCTAGGTTTGGGACCCACAATGATAAACAAAAAAAATTTTAGTTGCCAAAGTTAATCTTTTTTAAGTTATATGTTGTGTGTATAAATATAATATATATTTAGATAAAATTTATTGATTCAAAATGTTTAATGAGGTTGTAAGAAAAACGGATAGGAGAGGAGGATGCGTTGAAGGTAGATGAAAGTGTCCAAGAAAAAAGGGATCCGAGCCATTACTTCTTTAACTTTTGGGCCTAAATGTTTTACATGTTTGGATCATTATGTCTTTACTTATTTGCTAGTTCATTTGGGAAAAATATGCATGTGATATATATAAATAAAAATAAAAATTGGAGGTCCTAGGTCTTTGCCTAACTTGCTAAGCCTATAGGTCCGACCCTGACGATGTGTGATTAAGTTAAAAAAGTTGAATTGCAAATTTCTTTTGTTCCTTGCTGTCTGTGTGACTTGAACCCAAAACCTCCTCATGCCCAAGGTGTTTAGTATCATAATGTAGTGTGAGTGTGACATTTCATCAAGATCGCCCACGCACATACAATTCAAATAACTCACACGCTAACTCTATAGCATATTACATTTGCGAACAAAACGTCTAAAACACACAGAATTTTAGCTCTTGCATCATACAAATATATAATATTATCGCATCATTTAACTCAAATTCAAAATCATCATTCACTTTTAAAAGTACTCTAGGGACTATGTGTCACAACCCCCGATCCCTGTTCCCCGGGAACGGGCGGACGTGAACTCAGAGTGTGGTGGTATCAGTTTTTATTTAGTCTCGCAGCGGAATTTCATCAGGACCGTAGTTAGGAAATGATTATCAGAGTAAAACCACCATGCTTGATATTAATAAATACATGGGCAAAACCCAAGTTTCTTATTACAATATATTTATAGGGACAAACCCTATTTTATTTAATTTAAAACATTGTTTCTTAGATAACTTTTAGAGCCACTTATTTTCCAAGCCGTCAGTGCTCTCGAGCTGGCTTTATCCCAGTTGGCTTTCACATTGTGTTACCTGAAACATGTTTTAAAAATATTTTGTCAGCGGGAAATACTGGTGAGTGAATCCCAATTTAATCAAGAAACATTTTATCAATTAACACAGTATTGAGGGCGATCACATTGTTTATTTCTACCCAATTACTCAATCAGTACTGTCAATCCTTGACTTGTGGGTCATATTACGCATTGGCTAACTCGTTGTCCAATGGTAACGTACTGTCGTCCCGACTTATTACTCGCAAGTAATAATTTTGTATACAAAACCCCAAATACCGGCAGTAATGGAAGAACTACAAAGACTCACATACTGCTTAATCGCATTGTAAAGCATTTAAGGTTTTGTAAAAACTGTTAACAAAAAGAAGATTACTCACATTGCTGGCTTAGGCTTTTCGTAAGGGTTTCCTGGGTATAATCTATAATTTATACAAATGTACATTGGTTAGTACCATAACCCTTTGAAATTATTAATAATACCCTCCCCGAGACGGCATTCCAACAACTACGTCGGGTAGAACCACGACAGTTATTACGGAACCCTAAATCAATCGGGCAGCGTAACTATTATGAAACCGGGGTTATAATACTTACAACGGAGCAGAACTTCGCTAATTAGGGGTATAATACCCAAAATATTATGCTTATAACTTCAGAATTCGAGATTGAGAATGAAATGTGAGCGACGGAAACTGAAAACTGATGCCTGCTATTTATAGTTGTGTAATCTGGTCCTCATGCGGCCCGCTTCAAGGACAAGGGATCCTTAAGCGGCCCGCGTCAACACCAGTCAACACTATAGCTTAGCTGAGTCGTTGAGTAGGTCCGCCACGATGTCGACACGTGTCGGCCTCTGGTGTGATCGCGTTTTATGAGTCTGCGCGGCCCGCTTTAGTGTAAGCTTAAGTTGAAGCGGCCCGCATGAACTAAAGAAGTCAGCGGAGTCCAAATCTGGTCTTAATACGGCCCGCTTGAACTTGAGGTGAGACCTTAAGCGGCCCGCCTCAGCTTACACTTTCAGATTTTTATTTTATTTTATATATTATAATCTATTTCGGGCTCAGTTTTCACATACGGGGTATAATATAAAACATATTGAGACATTTTATAGTATATTTAGAGAGTAGGAATATTATGAGGGTTTTGGTTTTACCGAGGGTTGTTACATTCTCCCCACCTTGTTTTAGAGCTCGTCCTCGAGATCTACTGAAACAAGTGCGGATATTTCTTCTTCATTTCTGACTCGAGTTCCCATGTGTACTCAGGTCCTCTTTTGGATTCCCACTTCACTTTGACTAGAACTAGTCTTTTGTGTTTGAGATTCTTGACTTTCCTATCTTCAATTTGTAGAGGTCTTTCTACAAACTTGAGTTGTTCATTTACCTCTATGTCCTTAAGAGGCACTATCAGTGATTCATCAGCTAAACACTTTTTAAGATTAGATACATGAAACACATCATGTATTCCTGCCATTTCTTCTGGTAGTTGTAGCTGATAGGCTACAGGTCCTATTCTTCTGATAATTTTAAAAGGTCCAATATACCTGGGACTTAACTTTCCTCGTTTGATGAATCTTACCACTCCTTTCCAAGGAGAGACTTTCAATAATACTTTATCTCCTATCTGAAATTCTAATGGCTTGCATCGGTTATCAGCATAACTCTTTTGTCGATCACGTGCAACTTTCAGTCGTTCCTTGACTTGAATAATCTTGTCAGTTGTTTCTTGTACTATCTCAGGTCCAGATAATTGTTGTTCCCCAATTTCTGCCCAACAGACTGGGGTTCGACACTTTCTTCCATAAAGTGCTTCAAATGGTGCAGCATTGATACTTGTGTGATAACTATTATTATAAGAAAATTCTATTAAAGGTAAGTGTTCATCCCAATTACCTCTAAAATCAATTACACAAGCTCTAAGCATATCTTCCATTGTCTGGATTGTTCTTTCACTTTGTCCATCTGTTTGTGGATGATAAGCCGTACTTAGCTTTAACTTGGTTCCCATTGCCTTTTGGAAACTTGACCAAAAACGAGAGGTAAATCTACTATCTCTATCAGAAACAATTGATAAAGGAATGCCATGTAAAGAAACAATTTCATTTACATACAATCTAGCTAATTGTTCCATGCTAATTGTTTCCTTCTTTGGTAGAAAATGAGCTGACTTAGTTAGTCTATCTACAATCACCCAGATTGTATCATTTCCTTTCCTAGTTTTGGGTAATTTAGTAACAAAATCCATTGTTATTAATTCCCATTTCCAAACTGGCATTTCTAATTGCTGTAACAAACCTGAGGGTTTCTGATGTTCAGCTTTAACTTGTGAACAAGTTAAACATTTAGAAACATAGGTTGCTATGTCCTTTTTCATTCCTATCCACCAGAAATTTTTCCTTAAATCCTGGTACATTTTATCACTTCCTGGATGCATTGTATACTTAGATTTATGGGCTTCTTCTAATATACAATTACGTAAATTTCCTAATTTAGGTATCCACATTCTCTGTTCATGGAATCTCTATATCCCATCTATTCCTTGTTTTAATTCTTTTAACATACCTTTTAATTTTTCAGAATCATCCTTGATTACTGATTCTTGTGCTTCTCTTATTTGATCATTTAAATCTACTTGTAGATTTAATTTAAGAGAACGTACCCTTTTTGGCTTTTCATGATACTTTCGACTTAAAGCATCTGCTACTACATTTGCTTTTCCTTCATGATACTGAATATCACAATCATAGTCACTAAGAAATTCCATCCAACGTCTTTGTCTCATATTCAACTCTTTCTGCCCGAAAACATACCTTAAACTTTTATGATCAGTGAATATGGTAAACTTACTACCATAAAGGTAATGTCTCCAAATCTTAAGAGCAAAAATTATAGCTCCTAATTCTAAATCATGGGTTGAATAATTCTCTTCATGATTTTTAAGTTGTCTAGATGCATAAGCTATAACCTTCTGTCGTTGCATCAACACATATCCATAACCTAATTTAGAAGCATCACAATAGACTACAAAGTCTTCAGTTCCTTCTGGTAATGCTAATATAGGTGTATGGGTCAATCTTTGCTTAAGAATTCTAAAGGCTTCTTCTTGTTTTACTCCCCATTTAAATTTAACAGATTTACAGGTTAACTTAGTTAAATGAATGGCTATTTTAGAAAAATCTTTAATAAATCTTCTATAATAACCTGCCAATCCTAAGAAACTTCTAACCTCAGTTGGTGATTCAGGGGTTTTCCATTTAGTAATTGCCTCAATCTTTGTTGGATCTACATGAATTCCTTCATGATTAACTAAGTGTCCAAGAAATTGTACATGTTCTAACCAAAATTCACACTTAGAAAACTTAGCATAAAGCTTTTCTTTTCTTAACAAACTTAAAAGTATGTGCAAATGTCTTGCATGATCCTCTTTATTCTTATAATAAATTAGAATATCATCTATGAATACAATTATGAATTTATCCAAATATGGCTTACAGATTCGGTTCATCATGTCCATAAATGCAGCTGGGGCATTGGTTAAACCAAATGGCATGACAGTAAATTCATAATGGCCATACCTCGTTCTAAATGCGGTCTTAGGAATGTCCTCTTCTTGTACCTTTAATTGATGATATCCTGACCTTAAATCGATCTTAGAGAAAAATCGAGCTCCTTGCAATTGATCAAACAAATCATCGATTCTCGGTAATGGGTACCGATTCTTAATCGTGACCTTGTTTAATTCACAGTAATCAATGCACATACGCATTGATCCGTCCTTCTTTTTAACAAACAATATCGGCGCTCCCCATGGCGATGAACTTGGTTGTATAAATCCTTTTTCTAACAATTCGTCTAGTTGTTTCTTTAATTCTTGCATTTCTGCAGGAGCCAAACGGTAAGGTGTTTTGGCAATTGGTGATGTTCCTGGTAATAGGTGAATTCTAAATTCAACTTCTCTGTCTGGAGGTAATCCTGGTAATTCTTCTGGAAAGACATCTGAAAACTGAGATACTACTGAAATATCTTTTAGTTCTTTTCCTTTTGTGTTAGTGATTATAGAAATCAAATACACTATAGAACCTTTTCTAATACAACTTGCAGTTTTCATCATAGATATGAATTTTGTGGATCTAAAGGGCTTATTTCCTTTAATTGTGATCATTTTACCTTTCGGTGAATTTACTTGGATTAACTTTTGATCACATAAAATATTGGCTTTATTGGCTATTAACCAATCCATTCCTAAAATAACATCAAATCCTACCAGATTCATGGGATAAAGATTTGCAATAAATTTCTGATTTGAAATCTCTATACTTGCTCCCTGCAAGATTTCAGAAATTCTAACAGTTTCTCCGTTAGCTGTCTCTACTACACATTCTTGTGGTAGTTTAGTTAATGACTGATTTAGAAATTTGCAAAACGATGTATTAATAAAACTTTGGTTTGCACCAGAGTCAAATAATACTTTAGCAAAGACATCATTAACTAAAAACGTACCAGCTATGACATCTGGAATCATTCTGGCTTCATCTGCAGTCAAAACAAATGCTCTAGCATTTTTAGTATTCTTGTTGTCTGTGGCTGGAGCTAATTTTGGGCAGTTTGGCTTGATGTGACCTTGTTCTCCACAATTGTAGCATATCCAGTTGTTTTTCTTCCTGCAATTTTCTTCCTTGTGTCCAGATATTTTGCAAAAGTTACAGTACCCAGAGCATCTTCCTGAATGCTTTCTTTTACAATTCCTACAGTAAGATGCAGAGGTAGAACCTACATTTCTTCCACGGTTAGAATTTCCAGAACGAAATTCTTGAGTCAATTTCTGGGTTAGGTTTCTCCTTTGATCCTCTTCTCTGGTACGGACTAACTCATCAGTCAAGGTATTGGCTAGTTCTACAGCTTCTTCTATGGTTTGAGGTCTAGATGCCTTGACTACATGTCTTATTTCCCCAATTAATCCCCAAATATAACGGGAGATTAATACTGGTTCTGGTGAAGCAAGAGTTGGCACTATCCTAGCATATTCGAAAAATAGCTTTGTGTACCCTTTGCTATCTACACCAGTCATCCTAAGGTTTAGGAATTTGTTTGCTATCTGTTCTTTTTCATTGGGTGGGCAGAACTTCCTTTCTACCTTGTTTTTAAATTCTTCCCATTCCATATTATAGGTTTGATCACTTCCTCTTGTCTGGAGGATAGTGTTCCACCATTCTAGCGCTGCATTCTTAAACAGATTAGAAGCAAACAATATCTTATCTTCTTCAGCACACTTACTTATCCTTAAGACTGCCTCAGTCTTTTCTATCCAGCGTAAGGTTGCAATGGCCCATTCATTGCCCGAGAATTCCATTGGTTTACAAGACCATAATTCTTTATAAGAACAACCGTTAGGCACGGTTCTTCTTCTTTTAGGAATAGGCATTTGAAGTACAGGTCCATTGTTCACGCTGTTTTCTGGTTCAAGTGGTCGCTTACTGCTATGCCTACTTTTATTATCAGCATCCTTAACAGTTTGAAGTATAAATGGCATTGCATCTATAATTCCTTGTGCTACTATGTGTTGGATAGCACTATTATCCATCTGGTTCCCATTGTTATTGTTGTTCGGATTCCCATTATTCAGATTATCATCATTCTGAATATTATCATTCTGGATTTCCGGGTTATTATCCAAATTGACTTGATTTTCTTGGTCGGCCATCTGAATTTTAAATAAGTATCCCATATTAATATTACAATTAATTTTTCAATATAGTTAATCACATGACACGCATTTTCACCAAAAGCGTCGATCATTGCGACTATACTCTTTTCATATACTTATGCGTCTATTACACACTAGTACAGAAATAAAATTACAATACCAACATAAATAAAATAATAATATGCATCCATACACACATATCTTATTTTATTTTATTATATTATTATTACTACCACTCCCTCCATTATAACATTCATGGATATGGATTTATCCAAAAATCCATATTGCGCTCATCGTATTTCCATACGAGACGCTCTCCCACCTAACGCATCCTCTCACTGCTTTCTAAAATTTCCTCCCCGAAAGTCCTAAGTTCTTGAACGTTTTCTGCACTCATTGGGGGTGCAGGTTCTCGAACTGGGTTTGGAATCTGGGGTACATTTTCCTGATATGGGGGTGACATTTCCTGAAATTGGTAAAGATCCTCTAATATTTCCCTAATATAGTCATTTTGATAATAGGGATCTAAAGGGTCCATACCTGGGTAAGCTTCTATGTTCTGTATGGGTGGATAATCCTGGATAGGGTAACGTTGCACAAAGTCTCTATTATCGTCCCACCAGGGGTCATAATTCGGGTCTATGGGGTTTGGTGCAGGCACTCTAGGGATTTCTACTGGGTTAAAATTGTACATCTCTTCTTGATTTTCCTGATTTTCTATTTCCATGGGTTGTTCTGGGTTTTGTGGTTGTGGGGCTACTAATTGTTCCAGACTTGGGTCAGCAGCAGTCGTAGCTAAGATATGGAAATTAGCTAGGCTTCTATTAAGTATTTCTTGAGTTTGGGCATCTGTCTCTCTCTTAATAGCTGCTAAAGCCCTTTGCTGTTGCAATTTCCTCATTCTTTTTCTACGAGCAAAAGCTTCTTTACTGAACCATCCTCGTTTCTTAGTAGGAAATGGTTCTTCAGATTGAGCTCTAAAAGCAAATATTCCGTCTTCCTGATCAGCAACATACCCCGAGAGGGCAGGCTGTGATGATGTACCTTCACTCCTAGGTGAATCAGCTAACTGACGATGCACGTCTGATGGTCCTTGATCACTCATACTGAAAACTAACAGATAGTCAAATAACACATAACACATAATGACAGTTATGCATATATCTCCTTATTTTATTTCCTAACATTAATTCAAAATTTAAGTGTCAGCAGAACACTTCTTTGGCTCAGACAAGTGGCTAGGCTCTGATACCACCTTCTGTCACAACCCCCGATCCCTGTTCCCCGGGAACGGGCGGACGTGAACTCAGAGTGTGGTGGTATCAGTTTTTATTTAGTCTCGCAGCGGAATTTCATCAGGACCGTAGTTAGGAAATGATTATCAGAGTAAAACCACCATGCTTGATATTAATAAATACATGGGCAAAACCCAAGTTTCTTATTACAATATATTTATAGGGACAAACCCTATTTTATTTAATTTAAAACATTGTTTCTTAGATAACTTTTAGAGCCACTTATTTTCCAAGCCGTCAGTGCTCTCGAGCTGGCTTTATCCCAGTTGGCTTTCACATTGTGTTACCTGAAACATGTTTTAAAAATATTTTGTCAGCGGGAAATACTGGTGAGTGAATCCCAATTTAATCAAGAAACATTTTATCAATTAACACAGTATTGAGGGCGATCACATTATTTATTTCTACCCAATTACTCAATCAGTACTGTCAATCCTTGACTTGTGGGTCATATTACGCATTGGCTAACTCGTTGTCCAATGGTAACGTACTGTCGTCCCGACTTATTACTCGCAAGTAATAATTTTGTATACAAAACCCCAAATACCGGCAGTAATGGAAGAACTACAAAGACTCACATACTGCTTAATCGCATTGTAAAGCATTTAAGGTTTTGTAAAAACTGTTAACAAAAAGAAGATTACTCACATTGCTGGCTTAGGCTTTTCGTAAGGGTTTCCTGGGTATAATCTATAATTTATACAAATGTACATTGGTTAGTACCATAACCCTTTGAAATTATTAATAATACCCTCCCCGAGACGGCATTCCAACAACTACGTCGGGCAGAACCACGACAGTTATTACGGAACCCTAAATCAATCGGGCAGCGTAACTATTATGAAACCGGGGTTATAATACTTACAACGGAGCAGAACTTCGCTAATTAGGGGTATAATACCCAAAATATTATGCTTATAACTTCAGAATTCGAGATTGAGAATGAAATGTGAGCGACGGAAACTGAAAACTGATGCCTGCTATTTATAGTTGTGTAATCTGGTCCTCATGCGGCCCGCTTCAAGGACAAGGGATCCTTAAGCGGCCCGCGTCAACACCAGTCAACACTATAGCTTAGCTGAGTCGTTGAGTAGGTCCGCCACGATGTCGACACGTGTCGGCCTCTGGTGTGATCGCGTTTTATGAGTCTGCGCGGCCCGCTTTAGTGTAAGCTTAAGTTGAAGCGGCCCGCATGAACTAAAGAAGTCAGCGGAGTCCAAATCTGGTCTTAATACGGCCCGCTTGAACTTGAGGTGAGACCTTAAGCGGCCCGCCTCAGCTTACACTTTCAGATTTTTATTTTATTTTATATATTATAATCTATTTCGGGCTCAGTTTTCACATACGGGGTATAATATAAAACATATTGAGACATTTTATAGTATATTTAGAGAGTATGAATATTATGAGGGTTTTGGTTTTACCGAGGGTTGTTACACTATGTATGTTAGCTTTTAATATTTGAACATGTAAAGATAATCAATCAATACAAAAACTTATATCTACGATACTTGAACATGTAAATATAACCCGTCAACGGTCAATATATATACGATTTCAACGTTATTTTAGTTCAAACATGTTGGTATAATTTTTTGTATCAATTGGTTATCTTTACATGTTAAAATATTAATTATTTATTTTTTTAAAAGCTAACTCACATAGTCCCTAGAGTAGTTCTAAAAATACGCTATTTAGTCTATTAAGTCTTGTTATCATACGCGTTACGTTATTAGATACACTTGAATGACAATTGTGGCTAATAATTGCAAGCAACATGAATACCAGACGACAGGACTCGTATTCAATACGGAGTCTATTTAATTACGTAACGCGTATGGCGATAAGACTTAATAGACTAAATGGCATATTTTTAAAACTACTCTAGGGACGATGTGAGCTAGCTTTTATAAAAAATAAATTAAAAAAAAACAATTTTAACATGAAAATATAAATGCAGTCCATAAAAAGTATTTTATTACAGAGTTAGGTTATTAGTCTAGCATTACTTCACAATAATATTATATGCATTTGTTTTATTTAAAATTCATTCATTTACAAGCAACATTAATAGATTAAGTTGTATTATAAAATGCAGTCCATAAAAAAATATTTTATTCGTTTGTTTTATTTCCACAAAAAGTATTTTATTCATTTGTTTTATTTAAAAGAAATAAGTAAAACTATTTACAACATAGTCTCACCCACACCCACTCGACCTGGTATCTTGACAGGGGAGCATAAAAACTGAATAAACGAATCATAACAATAAAAATAATATCTTGACAGGGGAGCATATTAAGGCCCTGTTTGGTAGCCTCTTAATCCATTCAGAGGCTGCCTCTTAATGAAATCATTTGTGGCCCTTATGTCTGAATGAATAAGAGGTAACCTTATGTCTGACTGGATAAGAGGTAACATCTGAATGGTAAACCATCACATGTCACATTCTTCTACATTATCTTTGTTAAACTCTTAAATGATTTCATTAAGAGGTAGCCTCTTAATGTCATTCAGATGCTACCAAACAGCCCCTAAGTTAATATTCAAATCAACCTTTATATTATTTTCTATTTTGTACAAATAATACGTTTTATGTGCTAAAGTTTAGTGGTGTGGTTTTGCTAGCAAGGGCTAGTAAAGCATCATGTCACGGTCATGTAGACAATGAGATTTTAACTAACATACTTTTTAACTTTAATGGTGCGATTTAACTGATAGTTGAATAAAATTAAAAAAAATTAATAGAAAGAAAGAAAGAAAATTGAAGATTGGTGCAAGACCACATAGGTCCCAACCTCATCCTCCCTTAACGCTCGCTATAGCATTCACTAGCAGTAGCTTGGCGCCCGCCCATCGGTATTGTCGTGGTTAACGGGCTGGGCTGGCGGATGGCGTGAATTAGTAGGGGTGTACAATAACTGAACCGAAAACCGACGAAACGAAGCGAAATTAACCGAAAGTCGGGTATCGGTTATATTTTTAGTTTACCATCGGTTAACCGAAATTAACTGAACCGAACCATTTATATTTTCATATATTTATAGCTTTTATACCTCCATTTCATGTATTTGATGATTTATATTTTTATTTCATATATCTATACATCCATTTCCTTTATTTATACTTCCATTTAATGTATTTAAACCTCTATTTCATGTATTTGTATCTCTATTTCATTTATTTATACATCTATTTCATGCATTTATACCTACATTACATGTATTTCTAAGCAAAAATTTTATCTCTTGTTTGATCTGGTTATAAACCGATATTAGCCGAACTAAACCGAAAGCCAACAAATTAACTGAATTAACAAACCGATCACTTCGATTACGGTTACAGTTAATACTAATAATCGAACCAAACTAAACCGAATCGTACACACCCTAACGTGAAGCCAAATCTCCCAAACCTAATAATTTCATAACAAATTAAAAAAACATTTATAAATTTCATTTTTCTATCGGCACAACAAAAGAGGGGGAAACTAATGTGAAATCCGTGAATAGCCATAAAGATCAAACAGGTGTAAACTCAAAGTACAGCCCACCACCCCTTTTGCACACCCCTAGAAATTCTTCCCAAATTTAAGAGTAAACTGCGATTTTGGTCCCTGTGGTTTGGCCAGTTTTGCCACTTTAGTCCAAATCTCAAACTTATTACATCCAGGGCCCTGTGGTTTGCATTTTGTTGCCATTTTAGTCCAAAACTCAAATTTGACCAGATTTCCCACTTTTGACCCCCTTGTTTTGTCCTTATCCTCAGGGGTATTTTGGGTATTTTGTAATATTATATCTCAAATTTAATAAATATAATGCCTGATTATCATCATCTTCAACATATCATCATCTTCAACATTCAATAGACATCTCTCTCTCTCTCTCCACTGTTCATCATCTTCAACACCATCATCTCATCTTCATCATCAACATCACCGTCCCCGCCATCTTCATCTTCATCACCATCATCTCACCACCGTCGCCGCCAACACCACCGTCGCCAACACCACCGTCGCCTCCATCTTCATCACCATCATCTCATCTTCATCACCATGGCAGTTTCATATCTGAATCGAAATCAGGGGTTTGAGCTTTGAGTTTCAGCTTTGAGTTTTGAGTTTGAGTTTCAGATCTGAATCGAAATTAGATGTGTTTGATTGTTTGATTGTTTCTGATTGATTCGGTATTCTGATGTTGTTTGATTGTTTGATTTTCAGATCTGGTTGATTCGGTATTCTGATTGATTCGGTTTCTGATTGATTCGGTATTCTGATGTTGTTTCAGATCTGAATCGAAATTAGATGTGTTTGACTGTTTGATTGTTTGAGTTTCAGATCTGAATCGGTATTTTGATAGGAGAGAGAAGCAGATCTGGTTGATTCGGTATTCTGATGTTGTTTGATTGTTTGATTGTTTCTGATGTTGTTTGATTGTTTGATTGTTTCTGATGTTTTCATTTCAAATTAGGCTTGTTCACCATGAGGCTGTGATGATTTCACCTAATCCGAGCTTGGCGTGGCAGAATCGGAGGAGGGCAAGTGCGCTTGCAACCTCTGTTTGCAGCCATGGCGGTTTTACAGATCTGAGCCTCGTTTTTTCTTGAAGATGTTCTTGATTTTCTGGGTTTTAATGATGAACTTTGAAGATGTTCTTGATTTTCTGGGTTTTGTTGTTGTTGAAGAAGATGTTCTTGATTTTCTGGGTTTTGTTGTTGTTGTTTTGATGATAATGTTTGATGATGTTCTTGAAGATACAGATCTGAGCCTCGTTTTTTCTTGAAGATGTTCTTGATTTTCTGGGTTTTGATGATGAACTTTGAAGATGTTCTTGATTTTCTGGGTTTTGTTGTTGTTGAAGAAGATGTTCTTGATTTTCTGGGTTTTGTTGTTGTTGTTGTTGAATTGCTTTAAATAAAACATAAATGACCAAAATACCCCTGAGGATAAGGACAAAACAAGGGGGTCAAAAGTGGGAAATCTGGTCAAATTTGAGTTTTGGACTAAAATGGCAACAAAATGCAAACCACAGGGCCCTGGATGTAATAAGTTTGAGATTTGGACTAAAGTGGCAAAACTGGCCAAACCACAGGGACCAAAATGGCAGTTTACTCCAAATTTAATGATTCATTTTACCCCATTAACTACTATTCCCAATTGGTGTGCAGTGATAGGAGACCCAGGGAAACCTGGGTTGGATCATTGAGCCAAACGGGTTTTACCGGTAATTTCATTGTCGTGTCTACGTGCGGGTGGGTTACCGGGTTTTCCCCAGAATTGGTGGTGGACCCGGGTTACTCTCGGAGTACTCCCTTTGGTCCAGTGGGTGCCCCGAGAGTGATCGGGATTGATTCTATTGGCCGTTCAAAAAAAAACTACTATTCCCAATTATTATTATTATTGTTAGATTGGTGGGTGTGGTTCCGTCTCGCCCGTCTCCACATCACCACCTTCTTCTTCCCCTTCCTCTCTCTCATCCATTCCATCCAATCATACCAAGAGAGAGATAGAGATAGAGTTCGGGGAGGTCAAGGAAAATTCTCTGTGCGCACCGAAGCTGAGACAGGCAGGTGTCCCCGTCGGCTTCCCGATGGCCTTGCCAAACCCATACCGGACGGTCTTAATATTACTGCTTGGAGCTATATCTGAGGTTGACTTCTCGATCATTATGAGACCGTACCCCCTTGCAACGTGAGAACTAGATGAAATCCGTAATCCCTCGCCCCTCGTCAGGTTTGAACCCGAGATTACTGCCCGATTCGTCCCTTCACTCAGATATCCCTCGAAGTTGAGACAGGCAGGTGTCCCCGTCGGCTTCCCGATGGCCTTGCCAAACCCATACCGGACAATCATAATATTACTGCTTGGAGCTATATCTGAGGTTGACTTCTCGATCGTCATGAGACCATACCCCCTTGCAACGCGAGAACTAGATGAAATCCGTAAACTCTCGCCCCTCGTCAGGTTTGAACCCGAGATTACTGCCTGATTCGTCCCTTCACCCAGATATCCCTCGAAAATGACCCAAGCAGAAATCAAACCCGCGTTACCACTATTATTATTATTATTATTGTTATTATTATTTTATTCTTATAAAGAAGCAACCTAACTATGCATACATTTGTTGTAATGTAAGCTTAGGGAGTTTAAAAAAAATGAAAATTTTCCTTTTCAACCTTAAAGTTTTAATGTCTAACAATTTAAGTTTTAAGTTTAATCTTTGTTTTCTTTTTAACCCTAGACTTTTAATCTTTGATAATTTAAGTTTAAAGTTTTAATCTTTGGTAATTTAACCCTTTTGATTAATTTGATTTTTCCCTTCTAATTCAAAAGTTTTTATCTTATACGATTTAACCCCTTTGATTAATTTGATTTTTCACTACTAATTCAAAAAGTTTCCATCTTTTGCAATTTAACCACTTTGATTTTTTTTACTTATGTGTGGTAATCTTGGCTTTGGGGTTTTTTCAAACAAAAAATGGTTATGCATATGGTTGTTAAAACGTTGGCTTTTGGGGGTTTTAAAAAAAAATTGATTTTTTTACTTTTCACCAAAAAGTATTTCATAAATTACTTTTAACCCAAAACTATTTGTTTTTTTTTACTTTTAACACAAAACTTTTTATCTTTTGCAATATATCCTCACAACTTTTTTTTTACTTTCAGCTTTGGTCCTTTATAGCTTTTGTTTTCCACAAATTTTTCGCTTTATGCTTCGTTCTAAATTTTGTGACTTAACACATCGCAACGTGCGTCTTTGGTTTAACGTTTTTACGTTTTGTTTATTTTTCCCCGTTTGACAGGTTCAACATGACGTGCGCGTCATAAATCGACTTAGTTATAACTAAAGAATCTCCGCCGCATTGCGGCGGGTCGCAATGCTAGTTATTATTATTTATCATTTCCCTTTCCCCCCTTTTTAACATTTCATCATCATCATCGTTACCTTCTCACACCTCAATCTCAATCTCCATTGAAGACTAAGAAGAAGAAGGAGAATGCAGTCGATCTTCAACATCCGCTCCGCCTACGGCCTCCCTCTCTGCCTCTCCGGCCTCACTCGCTTCCATCACCTTTCTCTCTCTACACAGTCTCTCTCTCTACTTATCTCTACTTCACAGATACACACTTACACACTTACACACACAGAGTCCTTTTTTTGAGGTTTTTTGACGGTGTAATTTGAAACAGGATTGCAGATCATGATCGGAGACGGAACGAGATGAAGCGAGCGAAAACGGAGAACCGAAACGTGATTCCGGCGGAAGAAATCGACGGTGAGGTAACAGAAATTGAAGTTGTTATGATCAGATCACCAGATCTGATGATGTTTAACCTCGATAATCATGATCATGATGATGATTGTGATCGTGATCATGATCAATCGTCACTTTGTTACTCTGAATCTTGTGCAGCTAAAGCTGCTTAGGAGGAGTTAGCGGTTGCTTTTTAGGGTTTAGATCTGTTGTCATGTTCGTGGAATTCGATCTGTGAAATTGGAATCGAAATCATGATGATGATGATGATGATGATACTTTTGTGTTTATGATCTTGTGATCCATTTGAAAAATTTGTGATGTTGAATTGTCATTTGTCAGTGTCTGCATTGAATTTGTTCTTGCTGCCTTGAACTATGTGTTTCCAAAATATCTTTAAAAAGATAACCAAAATCATTTTCACAAAACAAGTACAAAATATAAAACATGCCCTAAGTCCCGCTAATCCCCCCGCGTCACGACACTTGATTTAGTGGCGTTACTACCCTAAAACATGGTCCCCGCTATTTTACCCCACTCTCTTTTTCTACATACACACAACTCTCTCTATCGCTCTCCTCTTAATCTCTTATCAGGCCGTTGGGCCCTACCTGCACTACCGGTGGCGGTGTTTGGGTTGCGGGTAGGGGGTACCCGGTTACGCCCATTCACCCCTTAGATGGGAGGTGTTCGGTTCAATTGCAAAGAGGGAGTATTTTGTGTAGTTTAGGTTTAGTAGTGAGTAAGGATGGAGTAACATTCGCTATTAAAAAAAACGTAACTCGGAAGAAAAAACAATATTAACACGGCACGAACCTACACAAAGTTAAATGGTTTTGTGTTTAACCTTAAAAGGTTTCATGTCTATAACAGGTCGACACGTTGAACCCTGTTTAGTTTCGTGTCTTAACAAGTTAAATACGTGTTAACCTGTTAAGACACGCTTGTAAATTTAAATAAAAAAATGCATGGGGCTCCTAGTTTTAATTAAAAAAAAAACATCTGGACGTAGAGTTTATATATTTAATAACAGGTCGTGTTCGTGTCTTAACATGTCATTTCGTGTAACCTGTTTATTTCCATGTTCATGTTTGGAAAATCAGACACAATAAGATTCCGTGTCATGTTCGTGCTTATTTGTTTCGAATTCGTGTCTTAACAGGTCGGGTTGACACGATATATCAGCCCTATTTGCAGAAGGCAACTTGAATTCATCAAAGATCAACAAATAAAAAACAATAAATAGTGCTACAAATGAGCTAGTAAGAAGATGCAAAACATCCATCCAAAACCAATAGGAGATAATTGTAGATAACCAGTGACTAAGAAAAGAGATGAAGTATTGACTTCTTCTAGCCCAACAAATGAGTTGGTTTTATTTGATCTCACGGGTTGGCTTCCTCCATGGGTTACCCGATTCGTGTAACTCCGGGCTCGGATATGTTGTTTCATTTTGTATCCCTTATCTTTGCGTCGCGGTGTGTAAGTATACGATACAAACGAGTGTGAGATACAATTCGTTGGTGTTCCGAGATTCATGTTTGAGACATCAACCATATCCGTAAGCATGCCCTTCTTTTCGGTATGATGAATGCAATGCTACATTGTTACATTTAGTTGATTAGAGGTTGGATTGAAGGAGCCAATTTTTAAGCATAATCATTCAAAAAAGTTCATTTGGGATGTGACTCACCCTACAATTTCAATGCATTATTGGGAGGTTAATATCTTTCTTGCAAGTTGCAAATTCTTATTATAGATTGATTGTTAATCGACTTTGGGAGTGTTGGTGGGTCACTAACCACAGAGGGCCAAACCATATAGAGCCCAAAAATATAAAAATGTCCAGCCCGACAGCCAGAATATGGAACTGGCTAGGTCCGAGTGAGTTCTAGTCAGGCGGTCACGATTGGTTGTGTTTTGACGGTTTATTGGTTGGACCGGTTGAGAACAATATATTTCAAATAAATAAAACATGTGTGAATGTAATATGACTTGGTATCAATACATATGCGTTTGTTGGGTGCAAAGAGTCGTGTATTGTTGATCGGTTTGCCTTAAGCATATGTATGACCCATTGGTCTAGCGATTAAGTGGTTAGTCCATCAGACTAAACCTTTGTTAGCGTGTATGTATGTATGTGTTCACAATGCTTATGATGCATTATTGATGAAGCACTCCATTGTTGCCACATCATAAAAACTTGTTATAACACCATTGGGGTGTGCTTCGACTGCATGGTGTCCTTGATACACGAATATGTTCGGTGTTAAAGCGTTTTCTCAAACTAGTGATACTCAAAATTATCATGTTTTGGATAAGTTGGTGACGTCCTGAGCTATCGTATTTTAACTAGGATAATGTCATTCGGAGTTGTCATTACTTCGGCTTACCATACGACGGTTTAATTTGTCATGGTCCAGATGTTCAAATTTGTTGTAGTCCAAATACTATCATTCTAGTTTACTTAGGGGGCATTTGTTTTTTGTGAAAAGTACTTCTGAACCTCTTATGTCTGCCCCACGCAGACCACGCGCAGACGTATGAGACTCCAGACATTTTACCTCTGAAAAAACAAACATCACCTTAGGCTTATATGGTAACGTCAAGATAACACATGTTGTCATACTCCCTAGTGTGTCGAAAAGTCTCTTATTTCCAGTAGTAGCTTATGAGCACAAGATGGATCTTGTCATGGACTCAAATTTGTTACTTTAAAGGGGGAACGAGCCACATCTTTTGCATAGTTAAATACTCCTATATATTTGAAGAAAACAACAAATATATATTAAGTTAGAGTATAAATATGAATATTTTTTATTAACATGAAGGTATATACATATTTTTTGAACGACCAACGAAATAAAATTCCGGCTACCCGAGGTGACCCAATGGCAAAACTCACCATCTCCGCTTTTGGGAAAAACACGCTGCCTGAAGGCTAACTGTGATAAAACTCGGTTGGGATCGGATTTGAACTTGAGACCTATGGGCTCAAACAAAAATCTCCACTTCCTCTCCAATGACAATTAAGTTATAGTTCATTGGCATATAACTATTAGATAACAGAGATACACTATGTAAGGTTTTCAAACCATACACCTCACAGATGGACATCATCACAAGTATAGTTTTAAAAGACTACGAGTTCCCATGTAACACAAAGGAAAAACTTAAATAAGGTCAACATCAAAGACTCTTATTATAAACATTTAAATCTCAAGTTCATATAAGACATCACTAACCATCATATGCCCAATTCAGTAACCATCATATGCCCAATTCATCTTGTTCTCAAAGTCTCCCAATATAACTTCCATTCAGTTACAATCGGGTCGCCGTAAGTCATTTTAAGTCATGGGTAACGAATCCATGATTTCTTGTCGTTCCGTTAATAAAAACCTCGTCGAAACAGTCCATTCAAATATCTTAACGGTAAATTTTGGGATGTTACGCACTAAGATGATGATTTGTATTTTGCTTGTTGCTACCAAAAAAATGAGTATTACAGGATTATCTTAGGTCATCTAATTGTCTGGACACATACAAGAAATAACTAACACTCAAATGTGAAAGTGGCTATTTAGTGTGTGATGTATACAGCGGCGAAGCTTACTACTGAGCGAAAAGTTCGGGGGGTCGGCCGCCCCCTCCCGCCCCCACAAAGCAACGCCCTTGGATGTATGAATTCATTATTATCCGAATGCTTCGAGCTAGAATGAAGAACTGTAATACCTTCAAACGCCTGAAGTTGTCGTACTTCGAGTGTGTTGCTAAAAGCCTAAGAGAGGGTTTATCATGAGTTCCATGTATGACCCATCAAGTGTCAAATAAATTAAGTATATGCAACGTGTTAGTTGACATTTTTAATCTATGCGGTTTGGATAGAAATGTCAAATTAGTCAAAATAGTTTTTTTTTTCTCATTTGTGTCTCTAAGGTTCCAAAGTTTTTGTCATTTTCGTCCATTTCGCTGACTATATCTAAAAATCCTTGTTTTAGTCATGGGTATTTTGGTCGCTTTACATTTATATATTGTTTTTGTTACTTTCATCGGAAACCCTTTTTATATTTATGTTTTCTGATTATTTATTATAATTATAATTATTTTTATTATATATGTAACACATACACCACCATATACCCCCACCCTCATATTCCTCTCCACCACCATTCCCAACCCACCACCACCATCACCTGCCATCACCGTTACCAACCACCCCACCACAATCACTATCTACCACTACTCACCCCACACTCACCTCCACCTCCACCTCCATCAACAACCACCACCATCACCACCTACCACCACTGCAACCACCATCACACCACCAGTGCAACCACTACAACCACCACCACTAGTCACCACCGTCATCACCATATTTGTTTTGTCTAACATACTTATTCCAATTTACTCAAATTTCCAAGAAAACTAGTCGGAATCGTGTGCGGTGGGGACAGTTGAGTTGGGGGTTCTTGTTATCGGTCGAACACCATTGCAAATTTATTTCAGATCGTGTTTGGTGGGGACGATGGAGTTGGGATTTATCTGTTCAGATTTAAAGGGATTGCTAGAGGTGATGACGATGGTGGAGGTGGGTGGGAATTAGGGAGAGGAAGAGAAAGAAGAGAGAAAAAGATAATAGATAGAAGAGTAAACTTCTGTTTTCCTCCCTGTGGTTTAGTCGTTTTAACGGTTTTGTCTCAATCCTTTAAAAATAGTCATTTTACTCCCTGATGTTTCTGTTTTGTCACCAGTTTGCTCCCCGGCTCTTAACTCAGTTAATTCATTCAATAAAGAGAAAGTTGTTGTAACACCCTATTCACGATTTGACCCAAAACGACGCAGCGGAAAATGAACCGTAAAATTTGTTTCTTTTAACTACTCTAACATACTTAAATACCGTTTAGGTCAACCCTTCTAACATAAATACATCATTCATCATTTATTTAATGTAACTATGTTAACAAATGATTACAAACAACGTGACCGCTTTCCCGTACAATCCATGATCTTCAACTTGATCCTCGTTCGCATGTCCATCATGAATATCTGATTAACCTGCGGTCACCATATATAACCAACACGTTAGTACATGGTAACATCATATATAATTTAATACATATACTTAAAAGGCTATATCACATTCTAACTACGTAAGGTATTCCATTGAAACATCCTCTCAATTTTATTTACTCGAGTCCGACATCAATTCCTCAAGAGTCTGGCGTTCCCATACCTGCACTCCATTTATTTCATTCTCAATAGTAACATGGTTAGGAGTATGTAATCTCAAACATATTGAAAACCCACATCTTCACATATACGTATACCAGTGATCTACAATCATTAGATTACAACACGTGTATATGTCACACCCCTTTCTACGGCGGAAGCACGAGGTGTGATCATGAAAGGGTCTCATTGCATACGAAGAGTAAACATGCTACATGCTCGCAAAATAACATCAAATACCATAATTTGAAAACATAAGTTTAGCGTTTATATCGCTAGACAGCATAAAACATTGTCTTAAAAGTTTACAACTTTATTTAAAGTTAAACACAAGCGACATCCACGAGCATAAGCAAGACCACGCGCACATCCATCCTAGTTACCTGAAATACATGTGAGTTTTTGGAAAAACGTCAACATAATGTTGGTGTGAATTCATGCAGTTTTGTATTTCATGTTTGTATACTTTGTATGAAAACATAGTTTGTGAGTAAATCAAGTTTTCATATATAAATCCAGTTTCATGTGTACACCACGTACCCATGTATAATTCAATCTTTTCTTGAGTACCCCACGTACTTCAAGTTATATATCAATCCTCTTGAGTACCCCACATACTTCAAGTTATATATCAATCCTCTTGAGTACCCCACGTACTTCAAGTTATATATCAATTTTAGTATGGTATGAATTTTATGTAAATACAGTATTTCTGTAATTATCATTTTGTTAATGGGTTGCAAAGCCATTAACATGTGGCACGACATAGGAAGTCACCAAACCTAAGGCATTTAATTGGTATATTCTGAGACACAAAAGCACTACTCGATTCTCGCCCTCACCTAGAGTGTGGCTGCCAGGCACCCGTTAGATCTAACCTTTTGTTCTGCGGTCTAAGTATGTACACGATTAATGGTGCTTCTGTACCCTATTCGTGACACTATTTCTCATAACGCATCCTACTTGGTTCTCGTCCTCACCAAGCGCGTTTCTTTTTATCATTTCTCATAACGCGTCCAACTTGGTTCTCGTCCTCACCAAGCGCGTTTCTTATTGTCTTATATTTTGTCACACTTGGTTCTCGTTCTCACCAAGTGTACTACTTGTATTTATATCATACCATTTATAAATATTGTACTTTTGTACATGTATTTCACCCCCGAAGTTATAAAAACTGAAAACAGTTAAAGAGAAAAGGGGGAGCATGAACTCACAACTTTGTGTTCCTAGCGTCGTAAACTCCACCGGATTTGCTTAATTAACGTCGTAACCTATACGCGTTTTCTTAACGTTAGTCACTAGACTTGCGTCGCACAAGTACAGTCACTCTCTTTTGTATATATTCTTGTGTTAAAAATATTCTATATTTTTAACTACGTATCTTACTTATATTATTTTCTCCAAAAATAAATATAAGTCTTTTGTGTTTTGCACTTTGCACCCGAATTATGTATCTTGTATGTTGTATGTGTATTTTTATGTTTATACTCCTCACGAGTATTTAGTGTATTTTTAAGTCTTAATACACTAGCACGTATAACACGTACTACATACACTTAGCACAAAAGTTGGTGATAAAATAATATATATTTTCTCTCAAAAATATACATACTTATATCCATTTTTATTTTTGAAGAAATCCTCATTTCTTATCACCAAAAATTAGGGAAACCTTGGTAATACTCTTAAATACATTTTTAGGGAATAAGTTTCTCAAAAACTTATATTTTTCTAAGTGTCAAAATTTATAAAAATTTTGACAGAGTTTCCCCTAAAAATGGAGGTTTCCCATGTTTTCAAAACATGTGTTTATTTTCTTTTAAATCGTCATCAATCATCAACAACAATTATCAACAATAATCGTCAACAATAATCACTACTTTCTCCATTTCATGAACTTGAATATTTACAAAAATGTGTAGTAACTTACTAGCACATTTAGTAAGTCTCGTTATCTTTAATAATAATTTTAGTTTCTTAAAAACTTTATTTTTAAAGAATATGAAGTCTCACAACTTCTAGTCGAGATTCGCAAAAATATTTCTTTGTTAAAACCTTTGTTACACCAGTGTCTACACACTTTTTGGTTCTAAAAAATGTCTCTATTTCGAGAAAGATCCGGCTTTTTAAACATGATTTCATCATACACTTGGTTATTCAAAAATACCACTTGTAGATCCGTAGATCTACTAATTTTGAACAATATTTCATAAGAAAAATCGTTTTTACACAAGTTCATGATTAGTGTGTGGTAGGGTTTCATCATTTAACCCTTTTTACACTTGAACATACTCTATGTCATGTTTCATGAACATGACCAATCCGGGTTAGATGATGATCCGAGCTACCACAACATAGATCGGCACTAAATAGTTACACAAAACAAGTCTTACAAGTTTTACACAACATCATAGCTTTTAACCATCATTTTTAACATTTTAGTAGACTTTTAACACTTCATCTTGTAAGTTCATAGATTTTAACCGACAAAGTTCCTTTTAACCGCCTTAAAATAGTTCGAGAGTGTGATTATAGTAACTTACTACTAGCTCGAGGCTAGGGAAGTTCAAGAGTATAGATGTGGTGGATAAAAGAAGATGGTGAAGGTCCTTCAAGATCCGCTTGCACCGAGCTTCGTTAGTGACCTTCTTACACCCTTGTATATGCTTGGAATGCTTGTATGATGATTGATAATGGTGATGGTGTGGTGGTGGCTTGAGGCCGTAGCCAAGGGAGAGAAAGAGGAGGTGTTTGTGTGTGTTGAAGTGTTGGAAGGAATGAGGGTTATGATCTTTAGGTTGGTTCTTATAACCATGTTAATGTGTTGTCCAAGAGTCCATATGTTTCCTATAGTACCTCCAAATCTCATCAAATCCCATGAATGATCATGGAAGAGATCTTGTAAGATTTAGAAAAATCTTGTGTTGTGGGGGCCCCTAATGGCCGTGAAGGACATGGGGGGGGGTTAAGTGTAATTTCCAATTCCTAATTACAAGTACTAGTTAAGTGTGTTATGAAATATATAGTGTGTTAGGGTGTTCGGGGACCCTAACTAGTTTAGCAAAATAAAAACAATGCTTATAGCATTATTTTGGTGTTCCGGGTATTGTCCGGTTGTTCGGTTAGATACCGATTCGTTAAAGTGCTACATTACACTTTTTAGTGTCTTTTAAGTACCTTTCTTGTACCCTTTCAATTCCCAACACTTAGGGAAATATTCTGGATAATAAAACGACATTTCTGCATAATATTTATATGTCTAAATGCTGATTTATTGCTGAATTATATAAATTCTGCACTTAAAGTGCGTTTCGGGTGCTTTTTAGTGCTTATTTTTGGTTTCGTATTGCATATACATTAACCCTTGTATGTACTCTTGGGTTTTAATGCATTCTTGTTGTCGGACCTACACCTAGGCTCCAATTTTATTGTCTGACTGCTTTCTGCAGTTCCGTTGACACGGTGTGTCTTACCGGTGAGTTTACTAGTATTTCTGACGCAACGCTCTCGTTTATGCATAAAGCAATATTTTGTAGTATACAACGTGCATGAATTCACTCATTTAGTATGAAGTCAGATATTGCTGACAATTAAGCACATAATTGCAGTCATTAAGCAATAATTAATGTGTACGGAAATTACCGGTTTGGGCCAGTTGTCACAGTATACACTTTCATATATCTAAGTACATTCATACGTATCCCATTCATATGTACGTACATACAAGTTCACACTACTTACACACGCTACAGATCCATATCTACATACATACATACAAGTCACATTCACTTATTTGTAAGTTGAGTCTTATCTACAATCATATCAACACAAATCAATGCAATTACAAACAAACATAACCGACTAACTTCCAACAAACATGATGAACATTCCATTAACACGATGAACATTCAGCAACATAATGAACATTCCATTAACACGATGAACATTCAGCAACATAATGAACATTCCATTAACACGATGAGACTATCATCTTAATTTACATTAAGGATAGACGAAGTTCATATGAACTTACCTTGGTACTTACCCTTACCCGTAAATTCTTACATGGTTCCCTATATACAACATACCAAACTTCTTTTATAAATAAGAAGTGATTGCGGAAATCACTTACCTTATGCGTTCGTGTTCGTATCCGCTTATTTGTCTCCTCTTGACCCGTTAGCTTTCCATGCTTGAGTCCATGCTAGTGTGGTTCTTATTCTTTCAAGTTGTCATGCCCATAATAATGTTAGTAGTCATGCTCATTCATATTAACATACATTTTCCAACTCTTATCTATATTGACTTTCACTAACACGCATCCGACATGAATTGTCAACCACATTGTTCACTATCTTCGAAATTCAAATTTATAATCATACATAACACATAATTGGTCTAACACATATCCCATGATCTCTCAATTCTAACATTTGTGTCAAAATGCCTAACCATGCTATTAATACTTGGTTGACTTTCAGAAAGTCAACCTTCTAGCATATAATTTCCCACTTTTGAATACGTATTCATGTTGATATGGTAGACCATAATAATGACATCATATTCATTTCATACATAATGTTGTATGACATATACAACTACATGATCACCTAGTTACATACACAATATACACATAATCAATTTACACATACTTATGCTTTCATGAATCTACATTTGACAACCACATTCTATGTTAGTCAACTTAACATAATCATAACATCATCCTTTACTAGTAAGGTCATATGCTATACATTTAGTACACATTCACTTCTTAATCGCAATTAAGTGATTAATAGAACACATGGCAAGCAGCAATCGTTCAAGCACAATGTACAAGCCCCTAATGCATAGTCTTGACCAACACATACATTCAACCCGAATTCTTGTATGAGTTCCATCTAAAGTACATTCCTCAAGTTAGTATACTACTAATTACATCATTATCATGTTTCATTCATATATGTCAATCCATTTCATACAATCTAACATCCTAACTTCACCTAGACATTTCATCAAACACTTGGCGTGCGTACTACTATCTAAGCACAATGTACAACTAATTTATGCATGATCTTCCAAGTTCATACATAATTCATTAAATGCAACTAGAATAAACTAAATTACATACCATACTCAACCTATCTAGCAATAGTCCATTACATACAACATACACATTGATGATTCAAGCAAGGATTTGACATGGGTGAAACACCTATGTCATCATTGTCACACCCCAACCGATGGCGGAATCATCGGGGCATGGCACTGAGCGAAACAGATTGTCCAGAAGTTTCCATAACAACTATCATTACCATTCAATTTAAATAATACGTCCCATACCGTATCTCAAACAGTTAAATAGTCATTACAGGCAAACGTCAAGACAAATATTCTGTTCCGACAACTCAGATTTAAACATAACGAATTTATTTGTTGGTTTCTAGGACTCAAATTCTTAGCTTCAATTTCATCACAGCGCAAAGAGCATACAAGCAACCTATGCACCTGTCACATACGTTAAAATAAAGTCAATACATAAAATGTAAATGTGAGCATACAAGTTTGATAATAGCATATAGAGTTCGTTTACGCATAACCAGCACGTACACATAGTGAAATGAAGCACGTTAGTTATCGATATAGATCCATCGATACCAATGACTGCGGGTTGACTGCCCGAGGCAGTTCACAATACATGATTACCACTGTAATCCATGCAAGTAAAAGATCCTTAACAACCCCCGTGTGAACGGGTGCTGAGTCCAAACTATAGTACTATCGTTGCTAAGGCAGGTAGACAGCATTCCATGTGTAAACATAACAAACAAGCATTCATGAGCCACGTATAACATGCATTAATGGTCAGCGTTCAAATAGTTTGAGTAGTGTGATAATTGTAGTTTGAATATTCGTAACGTATGTAACTGTCACACCCCAACCGATGGCGGAATCATCGGGGCATGGCACTGAGCGAAACAGATTGTCCAGAAGTTTCCATAACAACTATCATTACCATTCGATTTAAACAACACGTCCCATACCGTATCTCAAATAGTTAAACAATTATTATAGACAAACATCAAGACAAATATTCTGTTCCGACAACTCAGATTTAAACATAACTAATTTATTTGTTGGTTTCTAGGACTCCTTCCCTAGCCTCAATTTCATCACCAGCAAGCTAAGCACAGAAACAACCTAAGCACCTGTCACATACGTCAAAATAAAGTCAATACATATAATGTAAAGGTGAGCATACAAGTTTGATAATAGCATATAGGGTTCGAATTCGTTTACGCATAACCAGCACGTACACATAGAGAAATGAAGCACGTTAGTTATCGACATAGATCCGTCGATACCAATGACTGCGGGTTGACTGCCCGAGGCAGTTCGCAATACATGATTACCACCGTAATCCATGCAAGTAAAAGATCCTTAACAACCCCCGTGTGAACGGGTGCTGAGTCCAAACTATAGTACTATCGTTGCTAAGGCAGGTAGACATCATTCCATGTGTAAACATAACAAACAAGCATTCATGAGCCACGTATAACATGCATTAATGGTTAGCGTTCAAATAGTTTGAGTAGTGTGATAATTGTAGCTTGAATATTCGTAACGTATGTCACACCCAAAAGTGCTAAAAGCAAAAAGGGATCGAGTATACTCACAGCGATTGTTGGATTGAAAGGAGCGCTTAGCGAGTACGGTTAGCCTGAATAGAGTCGATAGCGTAACGATAAGTGACACGGAAAACAGTATAGATGGTCGTGCGGGTTAGTTATTCGTGCGGATTAGTCATCCGTGCGGATTGGCAATCCGTGCGGATTAGTAATCCGTGCGAATGGTAATCCGTCCGGATTAGCCTCTCGTGCGGATTAGTTATTCGTGCGGATTAGTCATCCGTGCGGATTGGCAATCCGTCCGGATTAGCCTCTCGTGCGGATTAGTTATTCGTGCGGGCAAGTAATCCGTGCGGATCAGTAATTCATCCGGATTAGTCATCCGTGCGGATAACATGTTCGTGCGGATAACTATTCGAGTGGATTGTTTCTTCCTAAGCTATGGATGTGTTTGTGTATGATGGCTTGTGCTTTGAAGTTTTCGTTGTAGCATTTAGAAAACATTTAAGTATCTCTACCCTTCAGGCCGGTCGCGCGGACGACAGTCCGTCCGGATGGTCGTCCGTGAGAACAACGACCTTAGGAGTGAGTCACTTAGTGAAGTTGGTGAGATCCGTCCGTATAACAGTTCATGCGGACAACGACCATTCGTCCGGATAGTCTGTCCGTGCGGACAGTTGATCCGTGCGGATGATCATGCTTGAAAAATTGTTTAGGGTCTTAGTATCTCATGATCCGAAGAGTAATCCATTTAGAGCGTTGTCCGTGCGGATTATTCGTTCATCGATACTCAAACCTTGTTTGGTTGTGGGTCCCAAGTGTAGTTCGTCCGGATGACAACCCGTCCGGATAGTCAATCCGTGCGGACAGATTGTCCATGCGGATAAAATCTCCGTGCGGATAACATCTCCGTGCGGATAGCTTCTTGTTCTAGTTATTCCGTTCGTCTACCCTTGGTCGCCTTTGTCGTTCTATCGAGACGTCCTGATTACGTGGCAACCATTTGGAACTGCATTCTTACCTGTATGACTAAGCTGGCCAGGAATCACCCTAGCTTGACCGGTCAGCGGCTCAGAATGGTCATTCCGGTTTAACCCGAAATCAGATGTCTTGTAGGTAGAATCCGGATCTAGGACTAGTGCATCACTAATATTGAGTAGAAGATTAGTACTGACCCTATTCCAACCGTTTTTGAGGGTAAAAGAAGAGGAAAACTTGTGTTTGTTTCTTTCAACTCTTTTATCCTTTAGAAAAGTTCAGATTTAGGTGAAGTTGTTGTGAAATCTGGTGGAAATCGTTCAGATCTGAGTTATTCTTGGTGGAATGAGGTCACACTTGAAGTTCATGAGAACTTCATGATGACGTCATCCGAGAATACCTCAAATCTTGATGATTTCATGGTTAAAAGTTGAGACTTGAAAGATAGAAGGGTGTAGAAGTGTGTATAGATCAAGAATGTACAAGATTTGGGGCGAGATCTTACCTGGATTGAGAGAAATCGAAGAAAATGTGAAGAATGCGTGCAGGTCGGACGTCACTTGCCAAAAATGGAAAGTTTGGAGAGTGACTCGGGTATTTATAGGAAGCCAAAAGGGGAAAGGGTCGTCCGTGCGGATTGCACGTCTCCCGGATGGGTTATCCGTGCGGATGGCCTGTCCGCGCGGATGGGCTATCCGTGCGGATTGACTGTCCGTGCGGATGACGCCTGAATGGTGCGTTCGGTGCGACGATCTTTTGACGTTTCGATTTCGATTGCGAGCGGTTCGATAGGGTTTCCTAGTCAAATTACTTTGAGTCCCAACTACTTCGTATATCACATGGTTCGATTCGGAATTCGGGTTCGAGTTCGATTACCTTCGAGTTAGATTTCGAGTTCGATTGAGTTCGCTTGATTACCACAACGTAACGTAAAATAAACACGCACAGGTAACACGTAAGGCACACACACACGTATATGTAGTAAGTAAAATACACCGTTCGAGTGGCGATTCGATGTCGATTCGATTAACATAGCTTGATTATTAGTTGATTAACTTTATCGCATTGTTACTGCCTATAATTCACAGTCGTAGGTCGATTGAATTACGATTAACACGATTCGATTATTGCAATGTACGACACTTACTCCACGCAATATAAATAAAATAAAAACCTTTCTACCAGTCAAGTTGCGCGAAATCGGTCGTTGACTTTGACCTTGACTTTGACTTTCACTTGCGAAAACACGGGGTGTTACAGTAACACCCAAAAGTGCTTAAAGCAAAAAGGGATCGAGTATACTCACAGCGATTATGGATTGAAGGGAGCGCTTAGCGAGTATGGTTAGCCTGAATAGATTCGATAGTATAACGATAAGGAAACGAAAATAAGTGAAAATGGGTCGAATGGTAGTTCGATCGGATGGTAATCCGATCGGACAGTAATCCGTGCGGATGGTGATCCGTTCGGGTGGTCATTCGTGCGGATGGCAATCCGTTCGGATGACGATTCGAGTGGATTGTTTTTTCCTATGCTAAGGATGTGCTTGTGTATGATGGCTTGTCCTTTGAAGTTTTCGTTGTAGCATTTTGAGAACAATTAAGTATCTCTATCTTTCAAGTCGATCGATCGGATGACCCACCGTGCTTATGGCAATTCGTTCGAATGGTAATTCGTTCGAATGGTCATCCGGTCGATTGGTAACTTGAGGATGAGGTCACTCACTGAAAACAAGTTCATTACATACGTGTCATTCGATCGAATAGCAATTCGATCGAATGTCAATTCGTGCTATGAACATGTTGAAAAATTTGTTAAGTCTTTTAAAGTCTTAGTATCTCATGATCCGAAGAGTAATCCTTTCAAAGGGTCGCTCGATCGGATTGCAATTCGTTCAATACCCAAACTTTAATTAAGATTGTTTTAAAAGTGGACCCAAGTGTAATCCGTTCGAGTGGCAATTCGTTCGGGTCGCCAATCCGGTCGAATGGTAATCCGGTCGAATGGCAATCCGTTCCGATTGTCCTGTTCGTTCTACACTTGGTCGTTTTGAAGGTTTGTCGTTATGTCGAGTCACTTTGACAACGTGTTAGCCAACAGAACTCTTCGCTCGACCCAGTTGACCAACCTGACCAGGAATCACCCTAGTCCTGCCTAGGGGTGAGCAAAAACCGAACCGAAAACCGAAACCGCACCAAAAACCGTAAAAACCGAAACCGCAAAACCGCAACCGACACAAAAACCGCAAAAACCGAAACCGCAAAAACCGAAACCGCAAAGGTATGGTGCGGTTCGGTTTTAGCTTTAAAAACCGCACCAAAAAACCGAAACCGCACCGCAAAATTATTATATATATATATATATATATATATATATATATATTATAATATACTTAAAGATTTAAATATAAAATTCCCTATATATTATATAATCTGTGTTTGTTAAAAAAAAAAGTACAGACTTGACTTTGTTAAGTTAACTATCGTCTGCTCCCTCTAAAAAAAAAATGATGTTAACCTACTAGTTACAAGCCCATTAAATTTGCACTCCAAACAGCCCAACTTTCAACCCAATAACCTTTTGATAAAAAAGAAACCTACGTACCTTTCCCTTCATTTCCCTAATTTAACATCCAGCCGACAATCTTTTCTTCATCTAGTGCGATCATCTTCAGCCGGTGCGATCATCTTCAGCTGGTGCGATCATCTTCATCTGGTACGTATGTGTTGGTTCATGTTTGAGCTAGGTTCATGTTTTTGGTTCTTGTTTCATCGCTTGTATGTGATTTTTGATTTCTAAGTACAAGACTTTCTAGTATAATCGCTTGTATGTGATTTTTGGTTCATGTTTTTGGTTTTGGTTCTTGTGTACTGTTTCATCGCTTGTATGTGTTATAGCTAGGTTCATGTTTTTGGTTCTTTTTTCATCGCTTGTATATGAAACACATAAGTTATGTCTATACATTTATGAGTTATCATCAAATGTGACAGCCCCTGTTGTTGCTTATCGATAAGTTTCATCTCAATGTATGGCTTTTGTTTGATTTTAGTTCTTTTATGTTTTCAGAATGGCTACTAATGAAACTGTAATTGATGTGGATGATCAAAATGATGATGAGGTTGAAGTACCCGGAGAAGAAAATAAGCCAAAGTTGAAGTCCGTTGTTTGGCAACATTTTCCGTATAAGAAAGGCGCTAAATCGACAAAATGCAAGCATTGTAAAAAGGTTTTAGCTTGTGGCACTAGACTTAATGGTACCTCCGGATTACTCAATCATCTAAGAAATACTTGTGTAAGATCACCCCTTTATAAAGCAAAAAAGAATAATCCAAAAAATCAGTCAACCTTAAACTTCAAGCCAAAAGATACGCAGGGGGTGGGTCATTGACTAAGCATTCATTTAGCCAGGAGAAGTGTAGACTAGGCCTCGCTAAAATGTGCATTAAAGACAATAGACCTTTTAGTATTGTCGATGATGAAGGATTTAAGGAGTACTCGTGGGAATTGAATCCCGAGTTTATTATGCCATCTAGATGGACGGTTGCTAGAGATTGTATAACTGTTTTTGAACAAGAAGCAGAAAAGGTCAAACATTTGTTGAAAGGCCAAACAGTGTGCCTCACTTAACACCGAAACTGCGGAAGCTTTGATTTGTGCACAAGATTGGATAAGGTGTACAAGGGTTGATCTTGAGCTCGGATGTTCTATGAAGAATAAAGACATAGATGAGTTTAATAAGAAGATGGCGGGTTTAAAAATTGGTAAGGTTTTCTTTACATGTGTGAGTTTATATTTCAAATACCTACTAACATATATATTTTTTTTTTCTATCTAGGAAACACTAATGGCAAATGATAGTTGGAAACATTGAAAGTTGGAAAGATTGAAAGTTGGAAACAAGAATGAGTTGGGAACAATATTACGTTTTTATTTGGATACGACTATGTGATTAAGCTTTCACCGTTTCACATAGCAACTATTATTCTAGACATGTTTCTAGTACAAACTCTTGTTTTGATTGATGTCCTCTAGCCCATACATATGCTCTTCACATTGCTCTTGCAAAAATTATATTCTAATTACCATCAAGTATTAGATGTATTCCAGTATTAAAACCGAGAGTTTTTTTTAGATGTATTCAAGTATTGCTGAGAGTTTTTTTTTAGATGTATTCAACTATTAAAACCGAAACCGCACCGAAACCGAACCGCAACCGCAAATAAACCGCAAAAACCGTACCGCAAAAAAACCGCAACATGTGGTTTTAAAAAAATAAAAACCGCACCTCGCGGTATGAGTTGCGGTTTTATGCTAAAACCGCACCAAACCGCACCATGCTCACCCCTGCCGGTTACCGGCTCGAGACGGTTGTTCTTGACTAGCCCGAAATCGGTAGTCTCGCGAGTGGAATCTAGATCTGAGTCGGCACAACACTAAGGGAGAGTAGGAGGCTAGGTCAGAACCTGATTCTACCGTTTTTGAGTGTTTTAAGTGTAAAAAGTGTCGAAAGAAAGTTAGAACCATCTCTCGATCCTTTTTCTCCACACTTGCGTCGAGATCCTTACAAGATCTTAATGGAAATCGGTTAGATCTAAGTTGTTCTCAGGGGATTGAGGTCAGACATGAAGTTCTTGAAGAACCCGTGATGACGTCACCCTAGAACACCCAAAATCTAGTGATTTCACGGTTAAAAATTAAGATTTAAAGGGTAGAAAGGTGTAGGAGTGCTTGTAGATCAAGAAAGTACAAGATTTAGGGCGAGATCTTACCTGGATTGAGAGAAATCTGAGGAAAGGTTGAGTTAAGTGTGCTGGTCGAACAGGAATTTCCAAAAGTGGAAAGAATGACAATGACAGGGGTATTTATAGGATGCCAAAAGAGGAAAATGGCTGTTCGGTCGAATGGCATATCGCCTGGTGACTGTCCGGTCGAATGGCGATTCGTTCGGATTGCACCTGTCACCCTTCCTCAAGTGGCTATCCAGTCGGATTGCTATTCGTTCGGATGGTAATCCGGTCGAGTGGCAATCCGGACGGATGGCGCTTGGTTCAAGATTTTGATGCGACGAGTTTCGGTGTTTCGATTCAGATTGCGAGCGGTTTGATTTGATAGGGTTCCCTAGTCAAATTACTTTCAGTCCCAACTACTTCGTAATTTGCATAGTCTATTTTCCACTATCTATCCTGGTTCGATCGTGGATTGAGTTCGAGTTCGATTACATTCGAGTTAGGTTTCGAGTTCGCTTGAGTTCGCTTGATTACCACAACATAACATAAATAAGCATGCACAGGTAACACGTAAGGCACACACACACACGTATAGTCAATAAATAAAATACATGATTCGAGTTGCGGTTCGATGTCGATTCGATTAACATAGCTTGATTGTTACTTTGATTAACTTTATCGCATTGTTACTGCCTATAGTTCACAGTCGTAATTCGATTGAATATCGTTTAACATGATTCGATTATTGCAAGTAACAACACTTACTCCACGTAATATAAATAAAATAGAAACATTTCTACAAGTCAAGTTGCGCGAAATCGGTCGTTGACTTTGACCTTGACTTTGACTTTGACTTGTGAAAACACGGGGTGTTACAATCATCTTCACCATGGAAGTGGGTTTCACTTCTAATCATCAAATTACTCAAAATCCTTCACAACACAAGTTCTATTTGGTGATTCTAATATACAATCATGCTTAATTTCATATCAATTCACGGATTAATCATAACCCACTTCATACAACTTCACCAAAAGACAAATTGTAACGTACCTTATGATTAGCAAGTAGAGGTGATCAAGGATTGATGTACATGCACAAGATCAACCCTCAATTCTTCCCTTAAATTGCTGAATTTCTTCTTAGGTTTTTAGTGGGTGTTCTTCCCCCTTTTCTCCATACACATCGACACATACATACACACATCCCTTAAAAATGCAGAATTTTTATAAGGTTTGGCTCACTTGCTACATTTGGTCCCTCTACTTGGGATTTTTGATCAATTGTAACCAATTTCATTCCTTACTTGTTTTACTAAGTATTTTAACTAGGTTAAATAGCCTAGTTTATTTATTTCATGATATATCATATGGAAACATATGGCGAATGTAAACATTTGAGTTTTGGGGCGTTACAGTTGTGCGATGGGGAGCAATCTGGTGACAAAACAGAAACATCAGGGAGTAAACTGGCTATTTTAAAAGGATTGAGGCAAAACCGTTACAACGACCAAACCACAGGGAGCAATACGAAAGTTTACTCTAGATAGAAATTAGAGTGAAAAGGGAAGTGAGGGTGTTGGGTGAGTTTTAAAATGTAAAAAAAGGTGATTAAAAAGTAAAAAAAAAAAAGCAAAACAAAACAAATTGGTAAATGACCAAAATGGCCATGACTTAGGGTATGTTTGGCATGAAGCTTTTAGGAGCTTCTAGCTTTAAGCTTTTAAGAAAAAGCTCCTACTCAATAAAAAGTCTTGTTTGGTTGAAGGAGCTTTAAGCTTTTAGGTTAGGAGCTTGAAACTTTTGGTTGAACGATACTACTAGTAGCGTTTAGAAGGAGCTACAAGCTTTTAGGAAAAAAAATGACTATTTTAACCTCTAAAAATAGGAAACTTTTTAATGCATCAACTTTCTAAATTTTTAGTTATGTCCATTTTGGTCATTTTATATATTTTATTAAAAGCTCCAGCTACTCTACCAAACATCAAATATATCTAAAAAGCTACAGCTACTAACTACCAGCTACAGCTACCAGCTTCCAGCTTCCAGCTAGCAGTCACCAGCTACTTTTGCCAAACATACCCTTAATGGCAATTAAGGGGCTCCTTGTTTAGGTTTTAATGATGCTTTTAATGGTTCAGAGTCCAGACCTATTATTGGTTCAAAACTTAATGATTCAGACATCTTACTGGTTCTGCAATTACCAATTCAGAAGTTGCCAAACAGCTCCTAAGTCATATACAAATTATTACTCATCTTATACTAAGGGGCTGTTTGACAACATCTAAATGGTTAAGTGCTGAACCAGTAAAAGGTCTGAACCATTAAGTGCTGAACCAGTAAGAGTTCTGAACCATTAAGAGCTTGTATAATGCTTAACCGTTCAAAGGCAAATGTCTGACCAATTCAGATTAGAGGTCTTAACCATTCAGACTTTGTATAAATCTTAACCATTCAGAGGCAAATGTCTGAACCATTCAGACATCTGCTCGTGAAACAAACAGTTTGAACCATTAAGTGCTGAACCAGTAAGAGGTCTGAACCATTAAGAGCCTCATTAAGAGGTAAACAAACAGCCCCTAAATATCCTTATTAATAATGTGCTTGCCGTTTACACTTTATTCTTATGTAATATTTCTAACTTCAACATACATCATAATATGCATACAAACAACGTTATTATCATGAACTAAAACTTTAAGAAATATTAATCATTAATCATAGACCAATATTTAAACTTGAGTTAATTACGTTTTTCGTCCTGTGGTTTGTTCAAAATCACTATTTTAGTCCATTAGTTTAAAAATTACCAAAACAGTCCTTGTGTTTTCACTTTCATAACTATCATAGTCAACCCTCACTAATGTCATCCAGTTATTCTGTTAGTTTATTTGAAATTACCATAATGCCCTTGTTATTAAAATTAAAATAAATAAAGAGTTAGTTACGTTTTTCGTCCCAGTGGTTTGTTAAAAATAATCATTACCGTCCATTAGTTTTAGAAATTGCCAAAACAGTACCCAAACTTTCACAACTTCCACCTTCAACTCACTAACAATGGCGGTTAACAGCTTCATTTATCTACTATCATTTACTCTACTCTTCACTCTCTCTGTTTTCTCAAATCCAGCCGGAATATCACCTGCTCCGACTCCACACCCTCTCCACTTCATCCATTTTCAACATCTCCCACCACCACCACCACCACACACACACATACCTGAACGATGATCACCTCTACCACCCATTATGCCCACCAACGTCATCAAACTACCACCCATCCCTACCCCCACACCCCATGGCCATTCTCTTCAAGCAAATCATCGGCCGACTCCTTTTCTACCGATGAATCATCGGCCAACTCCTTTTTTACCGATGAATTATACCAATTCCGACCACTACACAAGCCACCACCCATACTTTATCTCCACCACTCAAGTTTTTTCAGGCATGTCTCTAGTTTTCCTACTGATGTCGATTGTGACGGGGAGCATTAGATGGCTGAATCTGAAGAAACGAGTACAGTATAAAGTAAAGTGAAGGATATTGGTACTGTTTTACAATTTTTAGCACTAATAGACTGTAATGGTCATTTTTAACAAACCACAAGGACGAAAAACATAACTAACTTTTTATTTATTTTAATTTTAATAAGAGAGACATTATGGTCATTTCAAACAAACTAACATAATAACTGGATGACGTTACTGTAGATGGACTGTAATAGTTATGAAAGTGAAACCATATAAACTGTTTTGACAATTTTCAAACTAATGAAATAAAATAACAATTTTTGACGACGAAAAACGTAATTAACTCTTCTTTAAACTTGTAAACTTTACTCTCATATATCTTTTTTTTTAAAGGAAACTCTCATATATCTTTTAACTAGGTTTTTACCCGGGATTGCTTCCCGGGCTCGGGAAAGTTATTTAGATTAATTAATTACTATTTGTTTGTAATACGACCACATTACATCAACCATCTCATTCAATTCAACAACAATGACTTCAAATCACCGGATTAGATCATGAACTCATATTAGAGGACAAACAAAACCACAACAGGACCATATGAATAATATAATTTCCACTTTTACATCAATGCACTTACATGATAGGGTGATTTGGGATTTTCAAAAAAATCTTTGTTTTTGTACCTCTTTTACAAAATAAGATGTTGACCAAAATTGAAACAGATGTTAACCAAAAGTCAATAAGATATTGACAAATAGTCAAACAGATGTTGAGCTTAAATAGATGTTTGGTTTAAGGCAAAACATCTGTTTATGGCCAAACATCTGTTTAAGGTCAAACATTTATTTAAGTCCAAATATCTGATATAGAATAAGAACATCTGTTTAAGGCAAAACATCTGTTTAAGGTCAAACATGTGTTTAAGATCAAACAACTGTTTAAGTCGAAACATCTGATACAAAAGGCCAAACATCTGTTTAAGCCTTAACAGATGTTTAACTTGTTAACATCTGTTTAAGGCAAAACAGTTTAAGCCTTAAAAGACCAAACAGTTTTAACCCAACAGTGGTTTTAAACCACCATTTTAACCAAACAGCGGTTTCGACCACAGTTTTCTGAACAGTAGTTCCAAACATCTGTGGACATCAATTTGTTGACCAAAGTCAACAGATTTATCAACCACTGTTTTATTTTCGAGTTCGCTTGAGTTCGCTTGATTACCACAACATAACATAAATAAACATGCACAGGTAACACGTAAGGCACACACACACGTATAGTCAATTAATAAAATACATGATTCGAGTTGCGGTTCGATGTCGATTCGATTAACATAGCTTGATTGTTACTTTGATTAACTTTATCGCATTGTTACTGCCTATAGTTCACAGTCGTAATTCGATTGAATATCGTTTAACATGATTCGATTATTGCAAGTAATAACACTTACTCCACGTAATATAAATAAAATAGAAACATTTCTACAAGTCAAGTTGCGCGAAATCGGTCGTTGACTTTGACCTTGACTTTGACTTTGACTTGTGAAAACACGGGGTGTTACAATCATCTTCACCATGGAAGTGGGTTTCACTTCTAATCATCAAATTACTCAAAATCCTTCACAACACAAGTTCTATTTGGTGATTCTAATATACAATCATGCTTAATTTCATATCAATTCACGGATTAATCATAACCCACTTCATACAACTTCACCAAAAGACAAATTGTAACGTACCTTATGATTAGCAAGTAGAGGTGATCAAGGATTGATGTACATGCACAAGATCAACCCTCAATTCTTCCCTTAAATTGCTGAATTTCTTCTTAGGTTTTTAGTGGGTGTTCTTCCCCCTTTTCTCCATACACATCGACACATACATACACACATCCCTTAAAAATGCAGAATTTTTATAAGGTTTGGCTCACTTGCTACATTTGGTCCCTCTACTTGGGATTTTTGATCAATTGTAACCAATTTCATTCCTTACTTTTTTTACTAAGTATTTTAACTAGGTTAAATAGCCTAGTTTATTTATTTCATGATATATCATATGGAAACATATGGCGAATGTAAACATTTGAGTTTTGGGGCGTTACAGTTGTGCGATGGGGAGCAATCTGGTGACAAAACAGAAACATCAGGGAGTAAACTGGCTATTTTAAAAGGATTGAGGCAAAACCGTTACAACGACCAAACCACAGGGAGCAATACGAAAGTTTACTCTAGATAGAAATTAGAGTGAAAAGGGAGTGAGGGGTGTTGGGTGAGTTTTAAAATGTAAAAAAAGGTGATTAAAAAGTAAAAAAAAAAAAAAGCAAAACAAAACAAATTGGTAAATGACCAAAATGGCCATGACTTAGGGTATGTTTGGCATGAAGCTTTTAGGAGCTTCTAGCTTTAAGCTTTTAAGAAAAAGCTCCTACTCAATAAAAAGTCTTGTTTGGTTGAAGGAGCTTTAAGCTTTTAGGTTAGGAGCTTGTAACTTTTGGTTGAACGATACTACTAGTAGCGTTTAGAAGGAGCTACAAGCTTTTAGGAAAAAAAATGACTATTTTAACCTCTAAAAATAGGAAACTTTTTAATGCATCAACTTTCTAAATTTTTAGTTATGTCCATTTTGGTCATTTTATATATTTTATTAAAAGCTCCAGCTACTCTACCAAACATCAAATATATCTAAAAAGCTACATCTACTAACTACCAGCTACAGCTACCAGCTTCCAGCTTCCAGCTAGCAGTCACCAGCTACTTTTGCCAAACATACCCTTAATGGCAATTAAGGGGCTCCTTGTTTAGGTTTTAATGATGCTTTTAATGGTTCAGAGTCCAGACCTATTATTGGTTCAAAACTTAATGATTCAGACATCTTACTGGTTCAGCAATTACCAATTCAGAAGTTGCCAAACAGCTCCTAAGTCATATACAAATTATTACTCATCTTATACTAAGGGGCTGTTTGACAACATCTAAATGGTTAAGTGCTGAACCAGTAAAAGGTCTGAACCATTAAGTGCTGAACCAGTAAGAGTTCTGAACCATTAAGAGCTTGTATAATGCTTAACCGTTCAAAGGCAAATGTCTGACCAATTCAGATTAGAGGTCTTAACCATTCAGACTTTGTATAAATCTTAACCATTCAGAGTCAAATGTCTGAACCATTCAGACATCTGCTCGTGAAACAAACAGTTTGAACCATTAAGTGCTGAACCAGTAAGAGGTCTGAACCATTAAGAGCCTCATTAAGAGGTAAACAAACAGCCCCTAAATATCCTTATTAATAATGTGCTTGCCGTTTACACTTTATTCTTATGTAATATTTCTAACTTCAACATACATCATAATATGCATACAAACAACGTTATTATCATGAACTAAAACTTTAAGAAATATTAATCATTAATCATAGACCAATATTTAAACTTGAGTTAATTACGTTTTTCGTCCTGTGGTTTGTTCAAAATCACTATTTTAGTCCATTAGTTTAAAAATTACCAAAACAGTCCTTGTGTTTTCACTTTCATAACTATCATAGTCAACCCTCACTAATGTCATCCAGTTATTCTGTTAGTTTATTTGAAATTACCATAATGCCCTTGTTATTAAAATTAAAATAAATAAAGAGTTAGTTACGTTTTTCGTCCCAGTGGTTTGTTAAAAATAATCATTACCGTCCATTAGTTTTAGAAATTGCCAAAACAGTACCCAAACTTTCACAACTTCCACCTTCAACTCACTAACAATGGCGGTTAACAGCTTCATTTATCTACTATCATTTACTCTACTCTTCACTCTCTCTGTTTTCTCAAATCCAGCCGGAATATCACCTGCTCCGACTCCACACCCTCTCAACTTCATCCATTTTCAACATCTCCCACCACCACCACCACCACACACACACATACCTGAACGATGATCACCTCTACCACCCATTATGCCCACCAACGTCATCAAACTACCACCCATCCCTACCCCCACACCCCATGGCCATTCTCTTCAAGCAAATCATCGGCCGACTCCTTTTCTACCGATGAATCATCGGCCAACTCCTTTTCTACCGATGAATTATACCAATTCCGACCACTACACAAGCCACCACCCATACTTTATCTCCACCACTCAAGTTTTTTCAGGCATGTCTCAAGTTTTCCTACTGATGTCGATTGTGACGGGGAGCATTAGATGGCTGAATCTGAAGAAACGAGTACAGTATAAAGTAAAGTGAAGGATATTGGTACTGTTTTACAATTTTTAGCACTAATAGACTGTAATGGTCAATTTTAACAAACCACAAGGACGAAAAACATAACTAACTTTTTATTTATTTTAATTTTAATAAGAGAGACATTATGGTCATTTCAAACAAACTAACATAATAACTGGATGACGTTACTGTAGATGGACTGTAATAGTTACGAAAGTGAAACCATATAAACTGTTTTGACAATTTTCAAACTAATGAAATAAAATAACAATTTTTGACGACGAAAAACGTAATTAACTCTTCTTTAAAATTGTAAACTTTACTCTCATATATCTTTTTTTTTTAAGGAAACTCTCATATATCTTTTAACTAGGTTTTTACCCGGGATTGCTTCCCGGGCTCGGGAAAGTTATTTAGATTAATTAATTACTATTTGTTTGTAATACGACCACATTACATCAACCATCTCATTCAATTCAACAACAATGACGTCAAATCACCGGATTAGATCATGAACTCATATTAGAGGACAAACAAAACCACAACAGGACCATATGAATAATATAATTTCCACTTTTACATCAATGCACTTACATGATAGGGTGATTTGGGATTTTCAAAAAAATCTTTGTTTTTGTACCTCTTTTACAAAATAAGATGTTGACCAAAATTGAAACAGATGTTAACCAAAAGTCAATAAGATATTGACAAATAGTCAAACAGATGTTGAGCTTAAACAGATGTTTGGTTTAAGGCAAAACATCTGTTTATGGCCAAACATCTGTTTAAGGTCAAACATTTATTTAAGTCCAAATATCTGATATAGAATAAGAACATCTGTTTAAGGCAAAACATCTGTTTAAGGTCAAACATGTGTTTAAGATCAAACAACTGTTTAAGTCGAAACATCTGATACAAAAGGCCAAACATCTGTTTAAGCCTTAACAGTTGTTTAACTTGTTAACATCTGTTTAAGGCAAAACAATTTAAGCCTTAAAAGACCAAACAGTTTTAACCCAACAGTGGTTTTAAAGCACCATTTTAACCAAACAGCGGTTTCGACCACAGTTTTCTGAACAGTAGTTCCAAACATCTGTGGACATCAATCTGTTGACCAAAGTCAACAGATTTATCAACCACTGTTTTATTTTCAAACATCTGTTCCCAATAACAGAGCTTTGATCATTTAAACATACATTTGCCAATATTACAAGCTTTTACACTCTCAAACCTAAATATTTATAAAAAGTACAAGTGTTAAACAGCATACAAAGTTCATCCATCTGTTGACCCAATTCAACAGATGTATCAACCACTGTTTAATTTTGAAACACCTGTTCTCAATAACAAAGCTTTGATCATTTAAACCGACCTTTGCCAATATTACAAGAATTTACACTCTCAAACATCGATATTCATTTACTTAATTTTAATAACAAACATTATTAATAATTTTAACACAACTAATTATATAAAAGATACAATTGTCAAAACAGATAATAGCATTCAATAAAATACAGGATCCTAATTCCTAATCTATTGGTGAAACAGTAGTTTCGATAAGTAAAGCTCCTTTCGGACCATTGTAGTTGTCAACATGTTGGAGGTATTTCAGAAGTTCGTTGGTGAGATCAACTTCAATCATATCCCCCCAGATGCTTGTTATCAACTGTCACGGCCCATGACCCGGTTTGACCCGTTTCAAGAGCCGCGGGACAGAAATACTGCGGTATTTAATTAATTGAGTTTGACAGCGGAAGTTTCCATCAGGATCTTTTAAAATGTAAATATTTCCCGATTATTTTATTTCACAACGCGGGATAAAACCCAGTAATTTACAATCATTTGATTTCACAAAGAAATCTTTTATTTTACAAAACATGTTTCTTTATTTTATACTGAGCCACTTTCTTTGAGCTTCTAGTGCGATATGGCACTTTTTCCTGATTCATAATAGGTCACCTGAAACATGTTTGAAAAAGGTTTTGTCAGCGGGAAATACTGAGTGAATCATTCTATTTTGCATAATGATGCATAATTATAAATTACAGCATAAAAGCGATTACAATGGCTTCTATCTTATTTTTATCTGGCATTCTGTCACAATGGTGACATGTCACAATGGTGACGATGGTCATACCACTATTTAGATCAATGAACCTAAATAGTGACGATTATCGCTGTAGGTCAATGAACCCAACAGTGATTATCCCGAGTAGGTCAATGAACCTAACTGGGAGAAATTAGTAATGTGCACAATACCCCACTAACCAGTAATTCAAGATATCCACGACTTAGTCCCTGTAATTATAATCTTGAAAATAATTTGGAGTATTGTAAAATATTTGATAGAAAGATAATGACTCACAAACTGTGAGAAAAGTTTTATAAAGCAATTTGATAAAGAAAGAGAATGACTCACATTGCAGATTTATACGGGCAAAGCCTAGCCTACTGATTAGCCTTTTTAACCTAAATTTAATAACAAGCACACAATTTTGGGGTCAGTAATCAATCCAGCATTTACGATAACTCACGAGATCAAATTCTCACTACAAACGACAAAGTGCAATACTTCATCCATCGAATTAACGATGATCCGTTGAATTAACAACGAATGACAAAGTATAATACTTTATCCATCGAATTAACGATGATCCGTCAAACTAATGACGAACGATAAAGTATAACCCTAATGTGGGCGGCACTTAATCATTCATTGGATATATTGATCGTCGGAAAATGAATCGTAGCAGCGATTGTGCTAATACCCTGTTTCGTAGCAGCACCCCCCCTCTAATTAGTGTTTTGTGTGTTTAGTGGACTGTTTCGGTGATATCTCAGTCTACGTAACTCCGATTTACGTCGTTTCAGCGCTCCAATTCAAGTCCCAACCGCCTCTATTTATACTGAAAATTTTACCCCGTCGCGTAGCGCGACTGCCTACCCCTTAGTCGTCGCGCTACGCGACTGCCAACCTATTTTTCATAGGGTAGCCACGTGTAGGAGTAGGCTTGCTGAGTTGACGGATTTCTTAAATTCGATTTCTACAGCTCACAATTTGGATAATCGTCAATAGGGTTTAACCCCCCTTGAGTTTTAGGGGCCCTAATCCTGATTCTGAAAATTCTGAAAATTTTAGGGTTTGTTCAGAATCACTTGGGTGTCTCAATTAGGGTTTCCTATTGGTCTAATTATTTTAATAATTATGACTTTTGATGAGAGTTGTTACATTCTCCCCACCTTAAAAAAAATCTCGTCCTCGAGATTTACTGGAATAATTGAGGATACTTTTGCTTCAAATTCCAGTTTCCAAGTGTATTAAGGTCCTATCTTTGAATCCCACTTTACTTGAACTAACACTTATTGGTTTACCTTTATATCTTGCAAAGGTACTACCAGTGATTCATTTGATGAATATTTCTTGAGATTGGATACATGAAATACATCATGTACTCCAACTAACTTTCTTGGTAGTTTGTAAATGATAAGCAACTAATCCTATATGTTGGATTACTGAAAATGGTCCTACATACCTTGGACTTAACTTTCCTTTCTTACTCCTTACCAAGGAGATACTTCCAATTATATTTTGTCTCCAACTCGAACTCCAACGGCTTTTATCTTTTATCTGCATAATCCTTATGACTATCTCTTGCCGTTTTCAGCTTTTCCTTTGTGATACTAAATATCACAGTCGTAGTCACTTAGGATTTTCATCCATCTCCTTTGCCTCATGTTTAATTCTTTCTGCCCAAATATATACCTTAAATTCTTATAATCCATATAGATAGTACCCTTACTTCTATACAGATAATGTCTTAAGGCAAAAATTATGGTTCCTAATTCTAATTCATGAGTGGTATAGTTCCTTCGTTCTTTTTCAATTACCTTGATGCATATGTAATTACCTTTTTGCATTGTATTAACACATATCCAAATCCTAGCTTTGAAACTTTACCATATACTTTAAAATCTTCTGTTCCTTCTGGTAAGGTTAGGATTGTAGTATTGGTTAACTTAGTTAATGGTACAGTTATCTTGGAAAAATCCTTAATAAACTGTCTATAATACTAAACCTACAAAATTCCTAATTTCCATTGCTGATTGCAGAATCTTCCATTTGGTAATTACTGCTATCTTAGCAAAATCTTAGTGAATACCTTCATGATTCACCATATGACCTAAAATTGCACTTCTAGCAGCCAAAATTCATTCTTCGGAAATTTGGCGTACAGCTTTTCTTTTCTTAACAAAGTTAAGAGTGTATGCAATTGCTGACAATATTCTTCTTGATTTTTGAAATAAATAAGTATATCGTCATTTGAAGACATTTACCAATTTATCCAAATATAGTTTACAGATCCTATTTATCATGTCCATGAATGCTGCAGGTGCATTCTTTAATTCGAAGGGCAGGACTGTAAACTAGTAATGACCATTCCTAGTTCTGAAAACATATTGATAATATCCAGAACATAAGTTGATCTTAGAAAACTATCTATCTTCCTGAAATTGATCGAATAGATCCTTAATTCTAAGTAATGAGTATTGATTCTTAATTATAACCTTATTCAATTTCCTATAATCAATACGTATTCTTATCGAACCTTACTTTTTCTTAACAATCAATATTGTGCTAACCGATAAGGTTCCTTGGCTTATCGGTAAAATTCCTGGAATTTAGATTAATCTTAAATTCTATCTTTATATCTGGTGGTAATCCAGGTAAATCTTCTGGAAATACATCTAGTTATTCTGAAACTACAGAAATTTCCTTAAATTCTGTATCTTTAGTATTAATGATTACTAAAATCATATATACTATTTCTTGCTTTCATTCATAATTAGCAATTTCCATTACTGATATGAACTTCATAGGCTTACATGGTTTATCTCCTGTAATCATAATTACTTCTCCGATGGTTGATTGGATTTCTAAGAAATTCTGATCACAGATAATGATCACAATATCAAATTCAACTAATTTCATAGATAATAGGATTGCAGAAAACTTATAACTTATTTCTATGTTCTGCATAACCTTATTAATTTTAACTAATTCCACATCTGCCGTTTCTTTGTAGAAACTTATCTAATGCTGGTTAACGGTAAGTTAAGAGTTTGGCAGAGTAAAGTATTTATAAAACTTTGGTTTGCACCAGAGTCAAATAATACTTTTATGTAAACGTTGTAAGCTTAAGAACATACCGGCTATCACATCTGGAATTATCTCGGCTTCATGAGTAGTCAGCTGAAAAGCTCTCGCATTCCTTTTTGTTCCTTCTGCTGGTTTGGCTTGATTGTTAAATGGTTTATTCAGTTTTGGACAATCTGGCCTAAGATGTCCAGTTTCTCTACAGTTGTAGCAAACTGAAAATTTCTTCCTCCTACAATCTTCTTCTTGATGCCCTGGAATCTTGCAAAAATTGCAATATCCTTTGCATCTTCCAAAATGCTTCCTTTTGCAAAAATTGCAAAATGGACTAGTAGAAGATTGCCCATTCCATCCTTTCTTGAAATTGTTATGGTTACCTGAACTGAATTCTTGGGTAATCTTTTGGGCTACTTCCTTCCTTCTATTTTCTTCTCTTGTCCGTACTAACTCGTCAGTCATAGTATTGGCTAATTCTACTGCATCATCAATTGTGCGAGGTTTCGCAGCTTTGACAATATTACGGATCTCGGAAATCAATCCCCAAATATAACGAGAAATAAGTACCGGCTCTGGCGAAGCCAGGGTTGGTACCACTCGAGCATATTCGAAGAATGTCGTAGTATACCCTCGACAATCTACATCCATCATCCGGTGGGTTAGAAATTTATTTGCCATTTGATCTTTTTCATATTCAGGACAGAATTTTCTTTCTACAAGACTCTTAAATTCTTCCCAGTTTATAGCATACGCCATCCTTCTTCCTTTTGCTTGTAACATAGTATTCCACCATTCTAGCGCCACTTCTTTGAAAAGATTTGATGCATACATGACCTGATCATCCTGATCACATTTACTTATGGCAATTACTGCATCGGTTTTCTCTAACCAACGCAGTGCTGCAGTCGCTCCTTCATTGCCTGCAAACTCAGTGGGTTTACAAGCAAGAAATTCTTTGTAAGTGCAACCAGGCGTTGCAACTTTCCTTTTCTTAGGGAGCGGAGCTTGCCGTGGTTCATTATCATGATTAACATGATTACCGCCTCCATTTATGCTATTACTGAAATTATCTTCAGAAATGCGTTTACTAGGAACAACTTGTTGCGGTTCGATTGGATTTTTAACAGCAGCAATGATTGCTGGAATAGCATTGGCTATCCCTTGAGTAACTAACTCTGGAATAGCGTTGGCTATCCCTTGAGCAACGATATTTTCTATATCTTGCCTAGTCACATATTGATCCCCCTGTTGTTGCTCAGATTGATTAATCTCATTAACTGGTTCATTATTAGCGTTTTCCATCTGATATCTACTTTATAGATACATAATTAGTATAAAAGAAATAATCCAATGTTACAATTAATTGCACATAATCAAATAAACGAATATACAAACAAAAGTTGTAACTTTCTAAAATTTCCTTATATCTTGTTTCTATATACACCCGTTTTATTATTTATTTTACACAAACTGATTTTACTATTATACAATCATAGTTTCATAATCCCCTATCTTTTGTCAGGTGATGTTCTAGTAACGGCGTTCCTTCTCATCGTATTTCCAAGAGATCTGTCCCAAAATTTCTTGGATCCTATTCCCAGCATCCATTTTGTCAAAATGATGGAGTTCAGTCCTATTCTCGTTACTTATTGGTAATTTTGGTAAAGGTTCTGGGTTGTATTTAGGAAAAAGCCTATAAGGATGGTTTTGTAACAGTATTTCATTATCCAACCATTCGTCTATATTCCAGTGATTAGAAGAGTTTGGAATAGATGGTTCTAAGTTCATAAAATTATTTTCATTAACAGGCTCAATAGTATCATCGGTTGCCATTATAAAATCTAGTTCTTCTTGAGATGGTAGTCCCTCCATTTGCCTAGAACTTTCCCCAATTTCCATTTTCTTAGGTTTTTCAAGAGGTAAAGTATTGAATTCTATAGGTTCTTCTATATCTGGTATATACCTATTGAAATCTCTGGAAACTTCTATTCTTACTGGATAGAGATTTAAATTCTGAAGAGCTTCCGACAGATCACTCATGCTGTTTTAGCAACATACACAATTACTAAGTCATAACAAAATTTTATAGAACAACTTGTTGAATAGTATTTCATACTACCAAAACAACTAAAAATTAAAACATACTAGGTTTTATTTGTAATTTATTTATAAATTTTCTTAACTGTAGATAATAAAAATACTAAACTTTAAATCAGAATATTTAAAGATTTATATTTACTATTACAATAGTTAACATATAAAAATCCATATACTAAATAAATATGATGACTTAATTTATATATTAACTAGTCATTATCATGGTGGATATTAATTAATACTGCCTTGTTTAAGCATAGGTGATCAGTCCATGCCTAATTAAGGCTAGGTTATCCAATATCTGCTTTTGATAATAACCCTAGTATTTAAAAAAAATAATCTTAATACTACTACTATCAATATATTATTATTAATAATAAAATTATTAATAATAAATAATTAAACAAAAATTTTAAATAAGAGTATACCTCAAACATAAAAATATAATTTCTTTACCACAATATATTAATACTATATTTATAAATTAGGTAATTCCATATATAATCAAGTAAATTTATATATAATGTTTTTCGATTACTGATGATAGAGCAATAATATTACAATATTGTTAACATATAAAAATCTGCCCATATTATTAAAAATTAGTCAGATAATAAACATATACTCACAAAATAGCAATTAATAAAAATTATTAAGTATTTTCTAAATGCTTAATTGGCTTAAATCAGTGGCTCGATAAGTGGCTCTGATACCACCTTTTTCTGTCACGGCCCATGACCCGGTTTGACCCGTTTCAAGAGCCGCGGGACAGAAATACTGCGGTATTTAATTAATTGAGTTTGACAGCGGAAGTTTCCATCAGGATCTTTTAAAATGTAAATATTTCCCGATTATTTTATTTCACAACGCGGGATAAAACCCAGTAATTTACAATCATTTGATTTCACAAAGAAATCTTTTATTTTACAAAACATGTTTCTTTATTTTATACTGAGCCACTTTCTTTGAGCTTCTAGTGCGATATGGCACTTTTTCCTGATTCATAATAGGTCACCTGAAACATGTTTGAAAAAGGTTTTGTCAGCGGGAAATACTGAGTGAATCATTCTATTTTGCATAATGATGCATAATTATAAATTACAGCATAAGAGCGATTACAATGGCTTCTATCTTATTTTTATCTGGCATTCTGTCACAATGGTGACATGTCACAATGGTGACGATGGTCATACCACTATTTAGATCAATGAACCTAAATAGTGACGATTATCGCTGTAGGTCAATGAACCCAACAGTGATTATCCCGAGTAGGTCAATGAACCTAACTGGGAGAAATTAGTAATGTGCACAATACCCCACTAACCAGTAATTCAAGATATCCACGACTTAGTCCCTGTAATTATAATCTTGAAAATAATTTGGAGTATTGTAAAATATTTGATAGAAAGATAATGACTCACAAACTGTGAGAAAAGTTTTATAAAGCAATTTGATAAAGAAAGAGAATGACTCACATTGCAGATTTATACGGGCAAAGCCTAGCCTACTGATTAGCCTTTTTAACCTAAATTTAATAACAAGCACACAATTTTGGGGTCAGTAATCAATCCAGCATTTACGATAACTCACGAGATCAAATTCTCACTACAAACGACAAAGTGCAATACTTCATCCATCGAATTAACGATGATCCGTTGAATTAACAACGAATGACAAAGTATAATACTTTATCCATCGAATTAACGATGATCCGTCAAACTAATGACGAACGATAAAGTATAACCCTAATGTGGGCGGCACTTAATCATTCATTGGATATATTGATCGTCGGAAAATGAATCGTAGCAGCGATTGTGCTAATACCCTGTTTCGTAGCAGCACCCCCCCTCTAATTAGTGTTTTGTGTGTTTAGTGGACTGTTTCGGTGATATCTCAGTCTACGTAACTCCGATTTACGTCGTTTCAGCGCTCCAATTCAAGTCCCAACCGCCTCTATTTATACTGAAAATTTTACCCCGTCGCGTAGCGCGACTGCCTACCCCTTAGTCGTCGCGCTACGCGACTGCCAACCTATTTTTCATAGGGTAGCCACGTGTAGGAGTAGGCTTGCTGAGTTGACGGATTTCTTAAATTCGATTTCTACAGCTCACAATTTGGATAATCGTCAATAGGGTTTAACCCCCCTTGAGTTTTAGGGGCCCTAATCCTGATTCTGAAAATTCTGAAAATTTTAGGGTTTGTTCAGAATCACTTGGGTGTCTCAATTAGGGTTTCCTATTGGTCTAATTATTTTAATAATTATGACTTTTGATGAGAGTTGTTACATCAACCACTTGTTGTCTTCAATTATATTAGTACTTCGGCGTGCATCTACGTAACCAACTACACGAGGATTATTGAAAACAAACATCTTCTTCCAGCCTTCTTCTTCATATCTGAGCAAATCAGCAGTTAGCTCAGCAGACTTTCCAATAACAATCAAATGCAACCTCTTTGCAATGGTCAAAAAATGCCCTTGGCAAGGATTGACTACAATACTCTCAGGAAAGTGAAGCATTCTGAAAGTCTCACTAACAACATCAAAACAAACGATGTTCCTCTCACCTAGTGGATACCAATAATTTGAAACCATAAAATATATGGTTTTATCAGCATAAACTCCTGTAGACCATGAATAACGACTTGAACTATAATTGTTTACGATACTAAAATTTATTGTTGTCCATGACTCACGACGTCGTGAGTAAACACGAGCAGCAGTTACATTACGGTAACATCTGATGTTCAGCACTTTGAGATCATTGAACTGATCAAAATAAATTCCACCGGTATCAGAGTTTCAATGATGATTATAATTAATGTAGTCATCACACAAAACCTTATACTGCCTGATAGTTGGATTCCAAAGAATCAACTGACAGCAAATCCCTTCATTGGAAACTAACAACAACCCATTAAATGAAGATAGAATACGTAAGAAGCTAGAGTGGACATTGTTAGGAAAACTTAAGGTTTTACTACTAACAACATCCAACTTACCACCAACTACGTTGTCAATGACAATTGACGTGTCTTTAAAGGGTAATAGTTTCTTTTGTACTGAATCTCCACTTCGGAGAGCATGCATCATCTGAAATGCATGACTTGACAATTCCCTATAAAAATTCTTGGAAAGACACTTGAAACGGCAAATATCTTCTGCAGAAAGCCTTGTGAAAATCTCGTCAAGAATCACTTGAAACCCAAATTTTTCCATCCTGCAAAGAGCCTTGTGAAAATCTCGTCAACAAAATTTTTGAAGATGATTGAGTAGATAGATGAAAATGGTAATGATCAAAACCTCTGCCAAATCTATTTTATATACCCAATGAAGAAGGCTATGACTAAATACATCGTCAGACGAAAGAATATCATGCGACACTTATTAGGATTTTAATGCATTTACACGGGAAAAATATAAAATTAAACACGTTATTATAATTACAATTAACCTATTCATTTACCTATAAGACGCCTTTAGCATAAGACAGAAGTGATCTCTTAATGTGCATTAATTGCAAAGTATATATCCCAAGGCATTTTGAATTTGAAATTACCGGCAATTTCAAAACCACTGCTATGGTATATGTTTGCCAAAGGAAATATCTGCTAAGTTATACTTTCTTGGCTATGGGCAGTAGTTTGCTGATCTGATTTGAACTATAATTGTCATGATGAGTTTTCTAATAGAAACAGAGTATGAGTTAAAAAATTTCTGCAAATAATAATTATTTTAACATGTTCTCAACAGATAATTCAAACACATAAGTAAACCCTTCTTGAATGTATAGCAATAAACATTTAAAATCGTATTAGTAGCAAGATAGGATTTAAATTAACATAGATTAAACAATATAAAGTTCATCAATAGGAATGTACATACCAGTTGCTGAAGAAAAAAATAATAAAACCTCAGGTGATTGAAGTGTAGAAGATGGAGGAAAAGAAAATTGAAACCCTAGAAAATGACTGGGGAGAAGTGATTTTTGAAAGAAGAGATGATAGATGTTTGATGTGTAATGATGATGAAGAAATACTGACGGTTGTGCTTTTAACAAAAGTAGTTTGACTTTGGTCAAACAGACTTTGGTCAAACAGCGTTTTAACATTCCTCAAACAGTGTTTTATCTATTATAATTAGCTTTTAACATAATGTCACACCCCGATTTCCACGTGTCACCGGTGGGCCCGGTGGGGGAGTATCGTGACGTCATGGTTGGTAACGTAATAGTCAAACAACACAATAATCAATATGCACAGCGGAAGCAAATTTAAAATATAATACAACCGAATTTAATTATTGTAATATCAAGTATCACAACGTTCGATTGTTTATCCACAGAACGGATCGAAATAAAATAGAAACAATGGTTCAACAGACTTCAGGCATCCTAAGCTTGCGAGACTTTTTATTGATGCTAAGGAGACAATCCAGCCAATTTCGTTTAGTACCTGCATTCAGTCTTTTTGGGAAAATACGTCAGTTTACACTGGTAAATACATTCAACTGACTCATTTTGGAAAAATGATTGAAAATTGGTTTGGATGCACATGGCATAAACATTTTTATAACTTGGGAGAATTATTTAATATTATAATCTTGTCAACGAATTACATGTTACTTGTGCGTTCAGTAGCCCGGATCTTGTCCGGGTTAAAGATCAATAGACACACCACAATATTGAGTTATACACTGACAGGTGTACGCCTACACCCCGTGCTCAGGTCGTGGCCATCTCGTAAGATGATGCCAAGGATATCCGGGACATGGTCATTAACCCCCCAAAGGCTTTAAGTATCAAGACTGTTTAAACGAGCCGATCAAATTTATTCAACTACCCACTCAACGGTGGAGAATTTGATGCTCGATCAAGCGGTATGCTATATACCGTAACCCAAGCCCGTATAGGGAAAATAAGTTAAAAGTATTTACCTGAGTAATGTATAATTCACAATAAGCAAAATGCACGTAGCTTTTACTGGTTCTCCTAATCTGGAACGAAGGTTTAATATAACCTATTAGAATCCTAACTGGTCTTTAATTAAGCTTAAGCTTAGACCGGCTAGTTTCAGAGATACGGTTCGTACGCACGATTAAGCGAAGACCGGATAGAATGTGATTTAGACCCGACAAGTTCAGAGACTTGTTTAATATGGGTCCTTCATGCACATTCTGGATTTTGAGATTAAACTGATAAGGTTTGACCCGTTTCGGCTAATTTATGTAAACTTGTTACATAAACCGAACCGAACGCGTAATAAGCGTAACGGGTATCCGTAAGAGCCATATACAGGTTTCCTAAGTTAATATGCTTCAAATATGTTGTGACATCAGTAAGATGTCTTCCATTATGCCCGAAACGTGTTTAAACACAAACTAGGCCCCGTAGGGGTAGTTTGGTCATTTAAAAGTTTATAAAAGAGTTTAAATGTTTAACTGAGTTACAGGTCTGATATACCCAGCAAAAGTACTTAGTTTACTGCTTTATAGCAGTAAGGTATTTTAGAAATGTGAAATTTATCAATTATAACCAAACTATGCCCCGTAGGGGTATTTTGGTAATTTCACATAAGCCGAAAAGCTCAAAACTGAAGTCTGAGATAACCAACTTTTGCTTACTGTTAAAATGTTATAATTTGACTAAAATATCAGTAGGTATCACCCTTGTATGTTTAAAAATAGTATTAGTACATACTATGCGCTAAAACGCTAAATAAGGCGATTACGAGCCGTTTACGGGTTCAATACCTAAAGCTGATATTTTTATTATTCCAGAAGGTCTAAAATAATTTATTTATCATAACTAATCAGTGGCAAAAGTTTTGGAGTCGTTTAGATATGTTAAACTCATTTTTATGGCCCGTAAGGGCAAAACCGACAATTACCGAATTAAGCCTACGACTATGAGTTATGCTCAGCCTAAAATTAATTAAAAATCTTTAAAAATCCCAAAATAATATATTACATCAGTGGGTAAAAGATTTGATATCAAAAAGTATGTTTAAGTAGGCTATACGCTAATTGCGCCATTTTATTAACATAAAGCATTCATTTAGCGATAACGAGCATAACTCTTAATCTACAATTCAAATTGATGTCAAACTTTGCATACACTTTTATATATCAGTAATTAAAGTTTCTACTCTTTTACATTTTCATAAATCACGTTTTAAGGTAATAAGGGCATAACGGTCAACATATGAACAATTAACGGAAACACGCATATTAATTGGATAACTAATGAACCAAGGTGTATAATCATAGAGGGTTGTTCTAACATGTAACCTAATCCAATTAAAGCTCTGAGGCATTTCTAAAACATGCCTAAACGGGTCAGAACTGAAAGTCAAAGTGAAAGTCAAACTATATGACTTTCGGTTCCGAACCGGGTCTAAACAGGAAATTGTCGGGTTGAACATGTTTAAACATGTTCTTACACTTATTACTAAGTTATAACAATGATCAAACAGGTTGTATATGGTCTATAATGTTAATTATGCATAAATGACATTTTAAGCTTCCTGTTGACTTTTTCTAAACTAGTTTGACCCGACTTTTGACCTGGTTAGAGTGGTGATCAGGGGAAACCCTTTTGAGGTTTTATTACCCACATAAATACCAACATATAACTACTTTTAATTCGAGATATGACTGAGCCATTATTGACCAATCTCGAAGTCAAACCGTAATTATGACGGTTTGACTTTTAGCTAATTAACTAAGCTAAAACTAATTAAAGAAGGACTAGCAGACTTACAAGAGTCCTATGCACGAAATATGATCACTTGAGGCTGCTTGATAGCTCCAGAAATGATCCAACAATGCAGGAGAAGGTGTGGGAATGTTTGTAACTAAAGAGGCTTTATATAGTGATCCAAGACACCATAAAAGCTTGACATCTTAGTCTAGCACCCATCCACAACTGATTAACACTTGTCCTAGTGCTTAGGGGGTGCCTAGGGGTCGTCCACATGTGAGAAAAACCGGCAAGAATGGTCACAATCGCGCATAACAGGCTGCAGAAGGTTTTCTGGTTGCTGGGTACTGCTTGCGCACCGTAACAATTATTTGTTGCGGTGCGCAACAAATCATCAGGGACCAAAATGTTGGCTTTTCAATGATTTGAAGGGGCAACTGAGTATAAACGATTCTTGGCCGTGTTTTATCAATATGGGGCCTCAAATTTGGGTCATGTATAGTATGCACCACCATGTTATGTTGTGTGAAAAGTCTTGGAGTCTTTAGAAAGTACCGAAAACTAAGGATTACCATTCTTTTCTTCGTGAGATCCTATCATGCATTTCCAATTCATTATTGTCAACCCATTTCTGGATTTTAGACATAATAGATGTTTAATATGTATAAACACTTGGGTCTTGGGATTTATAAATGAGGTGTTCAGAGGTAAAAATTTACATGACGCCACTTTTCAATCCTGCCAAAACATCTTTATTTTATCAAGGTTTACAACGCGTTTTATCTTTCAGGACACGTGTCGTTATTCCAATGCACACGAATTTTCGAGGTGTTACACATAAGTAGCTTGACTTCGGTCAAACAGGGTTTTAACATTGCTCACAATGATTACAACCTAGTAAAAACTTCTTTGTAAACAACATTACTTATTTGTTGGTTTTCCAACAGCGTCGAATATTAGTATTTTAACACCTTCTCTGGTCTTGACCCTTGATAATGCAACATACAACTGACCATGAGTGAAGACAGGATCTTTCAAATAAAGACCAACCTTTGATAACGTTTGTCCTTGACACTTGTTAATTGTCATAGCAAAACAAACTGATAAAGGAAATTGTCTTTGTTGAAATTGAAAAGGTATTTTTTGTCAAACGGGATCATATTAATCCTTAGAATAAAAACTCTCGTGCCAATGTTCCTACCAGATATAACTTGAGCTTCTATAACTCGTTTACTAAGAAAAGTAATTTGAAGCCATGAATTTAGAATTAATAACGCAAACTACAGTTAAGTCAAACAGCTGATGGAAATCTTTTAAGCACTGCTAGTGATTAAAACACTGATGGTACTTAACCAATAATAGTGAACTACAGATTTTTAACAACTGCTGCTGCAGTAAACAGTAGATACAGAAGCAGGGATTAAGGATTAAGTGTTAAGGAAGAGCAGTGGTTAACATCTGCTGATATCACCCCAAAACTTATAAAATATGTTGAAAAAAAGTAATATTTATGTTTAGAGAAAAATGCAATTTGCGTCCCTGTGATATGTGTGAAACATCAACTTGTGCCCCTAAATTCATTTTTTGGTTTTTTGAGCCCTTGATCTTATAAATTCATAACAGTTTGAGTCCCTCCCTCACACTTCCCTATGTTGACTGTTTGACAATTGTGAAATATCCTTTAATTACCCTAAAGACCGATCACACTTCTCAAAAATATCTGAAAATCTCTACTCCGAACACCAATCATCATCTTCATCTTCATTGAATCTCCTCACCAACCATTTGTTGTTATAACAATCCAAGGTAAAATCACATACCTAAAACATGATCGACACTATGGTTTACCCTCTGTTCTTGTTAGATGCTTGTGTAACCCTATGTAAGTTGATGTTTGATGATATCTCATTTTCACCACTGTATGAAAGTAACAGCTTTTGTGTGAAAATATTGTTTGATTACTGTGGGAAATATTGTTTGATTATTGTGGGTTTTTGGCTCGGGTATCAAAACAGAGGTTTGGGTTTTGGTTATTATAAAGGTTTGTTTGTGATGTTTTTGGTTTTATCTGTTTATTAATACTGGTTTTTTGGTTTTTGGCGTTAATCTAAGATTGTTTTTGTGTTATAGTTTGTTTGAAATGTTTAAAATATACAATCGATTAAAACAGGGACAGGTTTCTTAAGTATCTGCTGTTCATGTTGAAATTTGGGTATGGTTGTTGTTTTGTTTCTCATATAAAGTTGGTTAAAGACTATATGTTCTGGGTTCATCGTATTGGTCATTTGAATGTGTTTTCTTCATTTCAGATCAACTGTGTTTTGGGTTCCTCATCTTGGGTTCATCATATATGTATACTTATATGCATTATGAAAGTACTGTATCAGCCGTCTTACTATGGATATTTTTATTGTACATAATGGCTGCGGATGTAAAGATACGCAAAACACCAACTACGAAAACATTGGCGAGAATACTTGACAACCTCCAAGAAGTTAGTGCGATGCACATAAGGAAGTGATTGATCAGAACGATCAATTACTAAAACATAAGCTGTTTGGTGCATATGAATGAATATAACCCCAGTGGCAGATATGAAAATACCAAGCTTGGGAATTTCAAGGAAAATCGAAGAGCTACACCAAAAAGGGGGTTATCAGCTACATTCCGAAGTGCACCATTCACTCCTTGAGTTTTCATTATAAAGAAATTTGAAAACTCGTTGTATGTTACAATGTTTTGTTTTCGAGTCTGTAAGTTCTGTCAAGTCTACCAAGTTGGATATCCTTCTATGTTTCTAGGTATGACGTTTTGTGTCCGTTATGTATGTTTAACATAATGCAAGTGTGCATTTATGTTGGCTTTAATTGTAATAATGAATTTAACATGAATTTAAAATGAATAAAGCAAAATACTGTTAAGTGAAACTACTGTTAAGCGAAACTACTGTTATGTGAAACTACTGTTAAGTGAAACAGCTGATGAAAAACTTGTAAGCACTGCTAGTGATTAAAACACTAAGGGTACTTAACAACTGATAGTGAACTACTAATGGTTAACAACTGCTGATGTAGTAGTCAGTGGATAGAGAATCGTGATTAAGGATTAAGTGATGCTACTTAACAACTGATACATGAGTTAAGGATTAAGTGATGCTACTTAACAACTGATACATGAGTTAAGAAGTTATAATTTCACTTACTATGTAAATTTCGTTGAGATGAATTAGCTGCCGTAGAAGATGAACGTGAATTCTTTGACATCTCAATATTTATTTAACAATATAGATAATAATATGCAAAGAAAGATCATAGTCATTATAATATTAGAACATAACAGTATAATAAGCAGATAAGTTTTCAGGAATTCAAAACCACACAATGAGTCCAAAACATAACCCACCAAACACCCAAAAGCAACAAAACGAAAACCATAAGTTCAACATGGCAACAGCATATGAAATCAACACGTAAATGTATCTGAAAATACTGAAAAAACTATTTTTCAATCTTTGGAATCAAAAGCGTCGAAACACCAACATCTTCATCCTGACACAGTTCATCACTGATGCGGCGCTTTGTTGAGGAGCAACCTAATGCATCATCCACATCGAACACTTCAAGAATTTTACGTTTTGTTTCATCTGAAGAGGGATTCTTAGTGCCTACCAGTGGTTGGGATAAAGGGGTAACATTGTCACCACAGCATGACATCTCATCCTGATATAAAAAGACAACAAGTACTAACGTTTCAAAAAATTTAGTACAAATAAACAAATTCTCATATTACCTTCATAAGGTCAACAGGAGTAGACAAACTGCAGGAATCTGGAACATCCAACGATTCGGACTGCTCATGCTTTAAGTACATAATACACAATAACATAAAATACACACAATGGTATAAATCTATTTCAAAAAGATATAACTATAAAATTAAAAGATTCACATAATGAAGATTTAAACCTGGTTAAGATTGAATTTGGCGGAAAGCGCAGCAAGGATCTCATCATCGTTAGTGGCCATTGAAATACCATAGTTTTCAACCTGATGCTCAATGTTATAGTCTTTAACACTTATGATGAAAGCATACCTCTTTCCAATCAATGTGTCAAAGATCTCAGGATATGGGTTCGGTATGTCTCCAGAATTAACAACCTATGATTTTATCAAAATTAATATAAATTACAATAAGCAGAATGATTCCATAATTGAGAACATAGAATTTTATAAAAATTAATTTTAAGTTATATTAACTACATGGCCAAACAACTGAATGCATGTATTTGTTACCTGATCTTGGATTGTAAGTAACTCTTTTGCAGATTTGTTAAGAATCTTGTAAGCTTCGAAATCAAACAGTGTCAAAGACACAGTACCGGAAGAGTCTTGCACCCTAATAGGTATCTTGAACCTATCAAAGTTAAAAACAAATGAAAACATTAGTATTACTAATATGAACCGTTCATATTAGTATTTAGTATAAGGAAATAAAAAACTGTAATCTCAAACCGCGGAATAGAATAGATGTCGACTCCTCCACATTTATCATTTGTACAAACCAACGATTTTGCATGATCAACATCAAATGAACCATCCGCGTTTTCTTTCGTTACAAATCTTTCCTCCACACCTGACTTACAGTGGTTACAACCATTGTAATACCAAAGTTTATCAGTGCATATAGCTGTGATTGTGGCAAGAATCAAAACCTTCTTTGTCTATCAATATCAAACAAAAATAATAACACTTAGAAAAGAGTATAAAAAAACTCAGCATGTAGAGTACTTATAAGAAAATACACACCGTTGATATCGTTCCAAGGAAACCAATAAACATGAAATCAGGGTTACTAAGAAACTCATCTTCAACACTTGAGATAACATTTGAACCAACATGCTCATTTGATGAAGATGAAGTTGAAATTTTCTCTACATACCTAAACAGATTCATGCGATCAAATTAAAACGTAAAAATTAAATGTAAGTACAAAATAATAATATTCAATGTTTATATGCATATTACTAACTATACCTCTTCCTAAAAGAGGATATCTCTTCAATGTCAATGTCAGTGTCAATAAAAAGTCTGCTCAGCTCAAACCCATTTGCAACTCCACGCTTGCCTGAATTTAAAAATAAAAACAAATGTAGATCAATATAAATACTGTCAAATTTAAAATGTATAAATAAATACAACGTTTAAATTACTAAAGATAAAAAAAAAATTAAACTAATTAAGTTTAAATTGTACCTTTGTAAAGGTTGACCATACCAAAATGACAAAGGATAACAACATATTTCTCTCTTTTCTTATCATTCATGTAAGCAAACATGTCAATAGCAAAACCATCCCACAAAGTAACCGGACACTTTTGGCCTCTAAAAATATTAACATAAAACATAATAACATCAAGCAACCTTATAATGGTTTAAACGTCAAAATGCAACAACTTAATAAAAAGAACGCACTCAAGATCTTCAAGTCTAAGATTAAGTCTCTTGCCCTTGCTCCCATCCTTCTTTGACGTATCCTCTAGATTGAAACATACATCCACATAACCAATCCAATCTATAAACAAAAATATATTGTTAAAAGAAAACAGCATTAAGAAGTGATAACAATAAAAAAAAACAATAAGACAAAACAATAGATATATATCATGTAGTGATTTACATACCAATAACTGTATTTACTTCAATTTTATTTTTAACAACATCCTTGAGGTTAACGAAATTAAAACGGTATTTCGGTCCATACCAGTCAAGGCATTTCTCAACAGAAGTATAGAAATACAGTGATATTTTGTCATTTCTCTTGGTATACTTAGCAGAGGACTTATTAGTAGCAAGAGAAGGTTTGGTGATAAGAAGACATTCATCCAACTGAAGGAAGTCTTTGAATTTTCCAAGCATTTTATGCAAACAGCTGGCTTGTATCATAGTTCCCTAAGAATATGAAACATCCGATTAAATAAAAAAGGTGTTATACTAATTTGGATATTCATATGTCCAAAAAAATGATAAGGCAACTGTATACGGTACCATCTCATCCATGAAGATCATATCAAGACGATATATTTCATTTTTGTTATCATTCATCATCTTCTTCGAAATGCTAACAATCTTAACTCTAATCGAATAGTTGTTTGAGAATGTATTAAGATCGTTAAGCATGGTAACCTTTGCAACCTCCATTTGAAGACTGTACATAAAAAAAAGAATCTTGTAAATAATAAGTATTGCTAAACGTAATATGCTAATAATACAATAAGCATGGATGTTCTTAAAAAAAATATCAAGGTTGGAATTCAAGGTTACCGATTATCCAATAAAATTTTTAACTGAATGCAGTGGCAAATGTAATTTCAAAGGTAGGGAGTGTATATCCCTATATGCTGCTTTATTAAAATAATAAAATATTAGAAATGATATGCAAAATAGAAAAAAAAAAAAGAGAAAGAACGTCAATTTTAAATTACCATTTTGTATATTTATCATTTCAAAATTACTGACTTGATTTCAAAGCAATTGTCATAATGACTTTTCTATATTTTATTTTAAATTTAATTAAGAAATAATAACCATCAATTTGAAATGATGTGATAAATACTGTTACATCAAAGTGTATAGGAATGTTATTAGTATAAACATGAAACAACTGTTCAATTAATAGTACAGATCAAACCACTGAAGTGAGGACTGTTCCGAAACACTGTTACATAGTAAAAACAACTGTTCCGAAACACTGTTACATATAAACACTGATGCCATAAAAATGGTTACATATAAAATACTGAGGTGATGACATCTAACAACCTAACAGTCTATAAAAAATTGATACGGAACTCCTGTAGCATATAAACACTGTTAACATAAACAAATAAACAAACGTTGATGCTGAACCGCTATTGTAGTTTGACACTGTTGTTGGACGTCATAAATTTCAGATTTAATTTCAAAGGTATGCAAAGTAATTAAATATTAAAAAGGACATGCAAAGTAGAAAAAAAAAAAGAGAGAGAGAACCAAAATTTTAAATTACCATTTTGCAAATTTTAAATTTCAAAATTACTGACATTATCAGTAACTACTGACTTGATTTGAAAGCAAATGCCATAATGAGTTTTTTAAATTCTATTTTAACTTTAATCAAGATATAATAACCGTCAATTTGAAATTCAAAATTTGCTTAATCAAATGTCCAAAGCTTAAGAAATCAGCATTAATTACTGATTTGATTTGAAAGAAATAGTCATCAAGAATTTTTTTTATTTTTTATTTTAAATTTAAATTTTATCATGAAAATAATGTTGGTGGAACTCTTGTAGGTAATTGGAATGTAAAGATTAGGTACAATGGTAAGTTGATTGTAATTCTAGTTTTCATTTCATAATTTGATTGTAATACTATACCCAAACAATCAAGATGAGGAGCTTACTATTAATCAAAGTGTATATGAATTTTATTAGTATAAAGATGAAACAACTGTTCAATTAATAGTACAGATCAAACCACTGAATTGATGTGATAAATAGAGTTACGTATAAACAACAGTCCTAAACACTGTTAAATATAAATTAAATATAAACACTGATGCCATAAAAATGGTCACATATAAAACACTGAGGTGATGACATCTAACAACCTATCAGTCTTTACAACATTGATGCGGAAAACACTGTTACATATAAACATTGCTAACATAAACAAATAAACAATAGAAAAACTAAAGTTGATGTTGAACCACTGTTGTAGTTATCCACTGTTGTTGTACGTCATAAATTTCAGATTTAATTTCAAACGTAAGTAGTGTTTATTCTTATATGCTGCTTTATTAAAGTAATTAAATATTAGAAATGATATGCAAAGTAGGAAAAAAAAAGAGAACGAAAATTTTAAATTACCATTTTGAATATTTTGAATTTCAAAATTACTGATATTATCAATAACTACTGACTTGATTTGAAAACAAATGTCATCATGACTTTTTTAAATTTTATTTAAACTTTAATCAAGATATAATAACCGTCAATTTGAAATTCAAAATTTGCTTAATCAAATGTCCAAAGCTCAAGAAATCAGCATTAATTACTGATTTGATTTGGAACAAATAGTCATCAAGATTATTTTTTATTTTTTAATTTAACTTTAAATTTTATCATTAAAATAATTTTGGTGGAACTCTTATGTCATTGGAATGTAAAGATCAGGTAAAATGGTAATTTGATTGCAATTCTAGTTTTCATTTAATAATTTCAATCTATTACTAATTAACAACATCAATAATAAAAATGTGAGCAGTTACTATTTTTTAGGGAAACCGCTGATGGTCCATATCAGTGGATGTAAAAAATGTAAAAGTGACCAGTGGCTATTTTTTCCGATCAGTGGAAACGGAGGTTGTCTCTCAGCATAAAGAAACGGAGGTTGTCTCTCAGCAGTGGATAACATTTAACAATCAGAAGTTTGAACCAAAACAGTGGTTCCAACAGACTTTAACAATCAGATGTTTGAACCAAAACAGTGGTTCCAACAGACTTTAACAATCAGATGTTTGAACCAAAACAGTGGTTCCAACAGACTTTTAAGGATTAATGAAAACTATCATTTTTTACTATTTTAAATATCTTTGACCTTAAACAAATATTTCACCTTCAATATCAGTTGTTTGGAGATAAACAGATATTTGACCTTAAACAGATGTTTGAACATAAAAACATATTTCCTGTTAAACAAATGTTTGACGATAAATAGAGGTTTGCCCATAAACGACCTTAAACAGATGTTTGAACATAAAAACATATTTCCTGTTAAACAAATGTTTGACGATAAATAGAGGTTTGCCCATAAACGACCTTAAACAGATGTTTGAACATAAAAACATATTTCCTGTTAAATAATAGTATAAAAATCAAACAACTGTTGTATTTATAATACAGATCAAACAAATAACGAGTTGTGATAAATACTGTTACATATAAACACCTCATAAGAAACACTGATAATTAAATACTAAAGTTACATAAGAACCACTGATAATTAAATACTAAATTTAAATCCGTTGTAGATGCCAAACCACTGCTGATACTAAACAGTCGTTTTCCTTTGGTTAATCAAACTCTAGGTACATAAAGTCAATAATTGTATATCTCCAACAATCGACATGAACTCCATGGAAGGACTCAATGCATTAACATCAGGATTTATAGAAAGCTGATCTCTAGTGAACACACCAAGATGCAGTACATGAAAACACTTCTTCAGCTGCTGAAGAGTAGTCCTGTCCTCATATAGTTAATCCTTAACTTTGTTTATAAAGAACTGTGGTTTAAACCAAACTTTATGCTTCTTTTAATACAAAAAAGGCAGGAAAGACCATTGCTCTAGTATATTACAACAGTAGCAGATCCTTTCTTGGACAAGTCATCATCATCTGCTGTACAAGTCAATTATAATCATCATTTACTCATAAGAAAAAATTATTTTAACTGTAAATTTAATAATCTTTCTTTGTGTTTAATTAAACTTTAAACTTCTTTGATTACAAACCTATAATAACTCGCAACATATTGTATGAATTTCAAACAAATGTGATTAGACTGAAATATAAAACGACAATTAGAGTATATCAGTTGATAATTAAAAACTCAAAATTTGGAAATCGGAGTAGCAAAAAACACATACTTTAAACGATGTTGGAACAATGATACTGGAAAGGACAGTAGAACAGTCATCATCATTATCATCTGCAACAGATCATTGAAAATAATCATTTAGTAACAACTCAGATAACAAAACTTAAGTAAAAATCAAAAACAAAAACACATACCATGATTATGGAGAACCATTAGCCGGCGACACATCTCTTGATCTAACTCTCGAACGAAACCCTAACAAAGGTTACATGAAAAGACACAAAACACAAAGGATTTGTATAAATAACAGGAAATCATGAAACTATTTCAACTAAAAAAAAGAAGAACAAACCTTTTGATGAAGTAATCGATGAACAAAAGATGATTTTATGGTGGCGTCTTGAAGAAGATTAAGGTTTGTGAAATTTGAATTTGAATCGCCTGAATATAGAGAGAGAAAGAACCCTAGGCGTTTGTAAAGAAAGATCAGAAGTGAGAAGAGAAGTTATATAAGGAAAATGGGATGACACTGTTGGGCGGGAAAAGAGAACTGAGGATGCTCTAATCAAGTGACACGTGACCCAAATAACTTTCATTTATTATATATAATAGATGGAAAAACATAAAAAAAATATCTTTTAATGGAAAAACATAAAAAAAAAAAAAAAAAAAAAACCGGCGAGGGAGTGAGTAGGGCATTAAAGTCGAATCCACGGCTGATGATAAAAACGATACAACAAACCCACAACCGTCAGATCATTTAATCCAACGGCTCATAGAAAACCCTAACCTAAACCTTCGTCTCCACCGATTATAAAGTCTCTTTGCAGTCTCCATTATTTCTTAACACTTTTTCTCATCCTCTAATCGCCGATCATTCCCCAAGGTATTCAATCGCCTTCATCTTCTATCTTCAATAGCTTTAATAATCTGTATTCTATCTATTCCGTTTGTTCATATCTCTAGTTGTTGTTGTTTGAGCTTGTGTGTTGTTCAAGTTACCTGAAATGATTTAATAATTGCAATTTGAATAGATGTACAGGCTGATTTGCTCATGTGTTAGTTCTGTTGATTGTTTAGATCTGTAAGTTAAGGTTTGTTGTTTATGAATATATGTTTGTTTATATTACTTGTTGATGAAGCAATTGGATACAGTTTAGTTAGTTGTTTGAGCTTGTGTGTTGTTCAAGTTACCTGAAATGATTTCATAATTGTTTTTAGTATGTTTGTTTTAAGCAATTTGAATAGATGTACAGGCTTATTTGCTGTTTAGATCTGTAATTTAGGGTTTGTTGTTTGTGAATATCTGTTTGTTGATATTACTTGTTGATGAAGCAATCGGATACAGTTTAGTTAGTTGTTTGAGCTTGTGTGGTGTTCAAGTTTCCTGAAATGATTTAATAGTTGTTTTTAGTCTGTTTGTTTTAAGCAATTTGAATAGATGTACAGGCTTATTTGCTCATGTGTTGGTTCTGTTGATTGTTTAGATCTGTAATTTAGGGTTTGTTGATATTACTTGTTGATGAAGCAACCGGATACAGTTCAGTTAGTTGTTTGAGCTTGTGTGTTGTTCAAGGTACCTAAATGATATAAAATTGTGTGTTGTTCAAGGTACCTGAAATGATATAAAATTGTTTTTATTCTGTTTGATTTAAGCAATTTGAATGGATGTACATGTTGATTTGCTGTTTTAGTTTTGTTGATTGTTTAGATCTGTAATTTAGGGTTTGTTGTTTATGAATATCGGTTTGTTGATATTACTTGTTGATGAAGCAATTGGATACAGTTTAGTTAGTTGTTTGAGCTTGTGTGTTGTTCAAGGTACCTGAAATGATATAAAATTGTTTTTATTCTGTTGTTTTAAGCAATTTGAATAGATGTACAGGTTGATTTGCTCATGTTTTAGTTCTGTTGATTGTTTGGATCTGTAATTTAGGGTTTGTTGTTTATGAATATCTGTTTGTTGATATTACTTGTTGACGAAGCAATCGGATACAGTTTAGTTAGTTGTTTGAGCTTGTGTGTTGTTCAAGTTACCTGAAATGATTTAATAGTTGTTTTTAGTCTGTTTGTTTTAAGCAATTTGAATAGATGTACAGGCTGATTTGCTCATGTGTTGGTTCTGTTGATTGTTTAGATCTGTATTTTAGGGTTTGTTGATATTACTTGTTGATGAAGCAATCGGATACAGTTCAGTTAGTTGTTTGAGCTTGTGTGTTGTTCAAGGTACCTGAAATGATATATTTTTTTTATTCTGTTTGATTTAAGCAATTTGAATGGATGTACAGGTTTATTTGCTCATGTTTTAGTTCTGTTGATTGTTTAGATCTGTAATTTAGGGTTTGTTGTTTATGAATATCTGTTTGTTTATATTACTTGTTGATGAAGCAATTGGATACAGTTTAGTTAGTTGTTTGAGCTTGTGTGTTGTTCAAGTTACCTGAAGAGATTTAGTAATTGTTTTTAGTCTGTTTGTTTTAAGCAATTTGAATGGACGTACAGGCTGATTTGCTCATGTGTTAGTTCTGCTGATTGTTTAGATCTGCAATTTAGGGTTTGTTGATTTTACTTGTTGATGAAGCAATCGGATACAGTTTAGTTAGTTGTTTTAGCTTGCGTGTTGTTCAAGTTACCTGAAATGATTTAATAATTGCAATTTGAATAGATGTACAGGCTGATTTGCTTATGTGTTAGTTGTGTTGATTGTTTAGATCTGTAATTTAGGGTTTGTTGTTTATGAATATCTGTTTGTTGACATTACTTGTTGATGAAGCAATCGGATACAGTTTAGTTAGTTTTTTGAGCTTGTGTGTTGTTCAAATTACATGATTTTGTTTAATAGTTGTTTTTAGTTTGTTTGTTTTAAGCAATTTGAATAGATATACTGATATACAGGCTGATTTGATCATGTTTTAGTTATTTAGCTTGTTTTGAATGTTGAATTTGTTTTTTTTTTGTATTTTACATACAGTCTGAATATTGTCATACTTGTTTCAGATGTGTGTTTTGTTCTTGCAGATCTTAGTTAAATAGACTTATTATTTATTGTACTGAATTAGGGTTTAATTGTTCTTATTTAAGTGTGGTTTATATATGCTGATATAAAACTGTTTTGAATCTTTAGTTCTTGCTCTACTTTTGTAACTATGTTTTCATGTTAGCTATGATTGAGTTAGATAGTTTTATTTTTCTTATATTTATGAATTATGAATTCTTTTATTTGAGGTTATTGATTTTATATGAAATGTTGTGCACAATTCATCATCTCTATCTACTGTATGTGTTGATATAAATATGTTTTCATGTAAAGCATGGTTTAGGTCTAGATACTTGCATTTTTATTATTTTTATGAAATTTTATATTTTGAGGTTTTTGATTTGATAAAAAAATTATTTTCAAATTCGTTCTCTCTGTATACTGTTTATATGTATATTTTTGTGATGCATATATACTAATGCTGATATAAAACTACTTTGAATCTGTTAAAACTGTTATGACTATATAGGGCTGGATAGTTTTTTTTATTATATTTTTAATTCGTTTGATTGAGGTTAGTGATTTTATATAAATTATTTTCAATCTCAGTTCTTTAGTATGATAATTATGTTAGGGCTGGATAGTTTTTTTTATTATATTTTTAATTCGTTTGATTGAGGTTAGTGATTTTATATAAATTATTTTCAATCTCAGTTCTTTAGTAAGATAATTATGTTTTTAGTTTACCCATGATTTGAGAATTTTGCTAATTGATAGTTTTGTTCATCATTTTTATATGAATATGAATGTCATTTTTTGGAGTTTCTAATTTTATGTAAAGCTAGTGCAATATGATTTTATTGTGTAAATGATTTTCTCTGTGGTTATTTTTGTTAATTAAGGTTGGTTTACTTAGATATTTTCATTTGTGTTGTCAGATAACTTACAATGGGTAAAGAAAAGATTCACATCAGCATTGTCGTCATTGGACATGTCGACTCCGGAAAGTCAACCACAACTGGTCACCTGATCTACAAGTTGGGTGGTATCGACAAGCGTGTGATTGAGAGGTTCGAGAAAGAAGCAGCTGAGATGAACAAGAGGTCCTTCAAGTACGCATGGGTACTCGACAAACTAAAGGCCGAACGTGAACGTGGTATCACCATTGATATCGCTCTGTGGAAGTTTGAGACCACCAAGTACTACTGCACTGTTATCGATGCTCCCGGACATCGTGATTTCATTAAGAACATGATTACTGGTACCTCTCAGGCTGATTGTGCTGTTCTCATTATCGACTCCACTACTGGTGGATTTGAAGCTGGTATTTCTAAGGATGGTCAGACCCGTGAACACGCTCTGCTCGCGTTTACTCTTGGTGTGAAGCAAATGATCTGCTGTTGTAACAAGGTGATATCTCGTTGCTGTTTTTACTGCTTCTTACTGGCATTATAACCGTTGCTAATTGTTTTAACTAATTAGAGGTGGCTTAAGATATATTATGCTTGGCTTGGTTTTTTCTGTGCTTCGGTTTTTTTCCCGGTTTTCTGCCCACTCCTAATTTGTTTTACCTTTTGATTGGTAGATGGATGCAACCACTCCCAAGTACTCAAAGGCTCGCTACGATGAAATCGTGAAGGAAGTGTCATCTTACTTGAAGAAGGTCGGTTACAACCCTGACAAAATTCCCTTCGTCCCGATTTCCGGATTTGAGGGTGACAACATGATCGAGAGGTCAACCAACCTCGACTGGTACAAGGGACCCACCCTTCTCGATGCTCTTGACCAGATCAACGAGCCGAAGAGACCCTCCGACAAGCCACTCCGTCTCCCACTTCAGGACGTGTACAAGATTGGTGGTATCGGAACCGTGCCAGTGGGACGTGTTGAAACTGGTGTGATCAAGCCTGGTATGGTTGTTACCTTTGGACCATCTGGGTTGACCACTGAAGTTAAGTCGGTTGAGATGCACCACGAAGCTCTACAAGAAGCTCTCCCCGGTGACAACGTTGGGTTCAACGTCAAGAACGTTGCGGTTAAGGATCTGAAACGTGGTTATGTTGCGTCGAACTCTAAGGATGACCCTGCTAAGGGTGCAGCCAGTTTCACCTCGCAAGTCATCATCATGAACCACCCTGGTCAGATTGGAAACGGTTACGCTCCGGTTCTTGATTGCCACACATCTCACATCGCCGTCAAGTTTTCCGAGCTTTTGACCAAGATTGACCGACGGTCCGGTAAAGAGCTTGAGAAGGAACCCAAGTTTTTGAAGAACGGGGATGCGGGTATGGTTAAGATGCTTCCAACCAAGCCCATGGTAGTTGAGACCTTCGCTGAATACCCACCACTCGGTCGGTTTGCTGTTCGTGACATGCGTCAGACAGTTGCGGTCGGTGTGATCAAGAGCGTTGACAAGAAGGACCCGACTGGAGCTAAGGTGACCAAGGCTGCAGCGAAGAAGGGAGCTAAATGACAGGTTTCGAGTGGTTTTATCGTTAATGAAGTTTGTATGGTATTATGGAACTATTTTTATTTTTGGTTAAGAATTTTTGGTGAATGGTCTTTTTGGTGCTTGCATTTCTGTACTCTAGCCTCACTTGTGAGGATGGGTGGAGGTATTGAGCAACTTAGTTGCTTGATGACGGAGGTGCAGGTTAACCAGGGGCCAGCTTTTGTTGGTTGATTATGTTGAACTGCTATGCTTTTACTAGACATCTTTTATCGTTTCGGTTTTTTTGTCCTACTTTATTTTCGCATGCTTGATTAATTTTTATGATCAACTGATGATAGTGTCATAAAACCAATACATCATTATTTTTATAACTATGCAATCTCGCTATCAATCGGGATACCCTTCGGGCATCCCTTTCTTATCTCCTGCTTTTAGTTTTACTCGCCTGCAGGCGAGGGCGCATCTCTCTCCCTTACATGGGAGACGCTTGTTTAATCTCCCTAACAGTTGATGTGGTACATGGTCCACTACCTGATCAACCAGTTTTGTGAGGCTTAAAATGTTTCAACACGAGGGTCAGCCAACGTTCCAACGCGAGAGTCAACCACCTGTCCCAAAAACATGACCTTGGTCACATCTCTAATCACAAACAAGGGTGATTCGCCACAATATCCACGTTATCATAAATAGGATTTCACGCTGAACCCGCCATCTTCCCCATCAAAAAGGCCATTGCTTCTGTACCTTCTTCATTCATTCACCTCCGCCAGAAATTTATGGATGATGTTCGAAACATAAATGTCTTGACCAATAGATGAATCAACCATTTGACTCAAACGATCTCCACCGTTGAAAGGCAATACGCGGCCAAATTCCTTCCAACATATCAGAAACTTCACATCCGAATGAGATCTTGAACACTGGTATCAAAAACCGCGGGACCGTTACAGATTTACGTGGAATGTGATGGTCAATAAAATCAGGCATGGAACCGATTTTCTGTACCAAAGATCCCTCCATATTCCATTGAAGTAGATAGCATTTGCAAAGATGAACCATGTGACATTGCTAAATGTATTCCTTTGGTTCCCTTTCATTTTAAGATTGAGAAGTGGTTTGACTGTGTATTCCTTGGAGGCTACGGGGATCATAGGCTCTAGCAAGAGAATCCACAGTTTACGAGCAGTAGTTCCTTGAACATGAGCAAACCGTGCTTCAGAGACGGTGGAGATGATGATCATGCGAACATGAGCATCGTTTGCAATGCAGGATTGATAGTTGGGAATAGATGCAACACATGAGGATTCAAACGTGGTAGTAAGAGTGAGGGTTGGACACAGAATGGTACCATCAATGTAACCAAACATATTATTGGTGATTAGGAAGGGCTCAATCTTGGTTGCCGCTAGGACAAGGTGAGTGCTCTTTGATCAAAGATGCCAAGTAATTTATGGTTTAAGCTTTGCGTGTCGCCAAAAGTGTCGCTAGCGAGTGTCGTCAGGAAACTTTGAACAGTCAAAGACGCTAAGTTGGGTTAGCTGAGAGAGTGCGTCGCCAAAGTGTCGTAAACTCTTAACTGTTTTGGGAGAGTTGTCACATGCAACTCTTTAGCTGAGAGTGTGACCAATGCAACTCTTTGTGAGAATTGCGCCGAGACGGTGGCTTAGCTCTGATGCCAGATGCCAAGTAAAACGCCTTCAAGAATCAAGTGTATGCAACTGAAATTTTTATTGAAATACTGTAAGTTTGAGTTACAAAGGATGAGTATTTATAGAACCCATATTACACAATACTACCTCTAAAAACACAAGACCACACCATTATTATTTACTACAAGAAAAACAAACTCCAAATACCTCGGAACATACACAAACCATGCCAAAAAGTCATCAACACAAACACACAACTCAAAAAAACAAGCTCATCCAGAGCCTCCTACACACATCCTACTTGCAAACATGCAAAATACATATTTTATTTATTCAAAGCTGTTCTTCATCCTTATTTTAGAATCCAACAACTCTGGCTTACCCTTGGCTGGATCACCCTGACCCTTACCCTTAGCCAGATCACCCTGACCCTTTCCCTGAGTCGGATCACCCTGACCCTTATCCTGAGTCGGATCACCCTGACCCTTTCCTCGAGTCGGATCACCTTGAGCCGGATCACCCTGACCCTCACCCTGCGGGATCTCCTCACCTCCGCCGCCTGGCGATGCTGAAGTCGATGGCAAGATGGTGGTTTGAGTTTGAGCGTTAATAATCTCCAACATTCTTTCTTCACTCAGCCCAAACGCGGCTGCAACCCCTGGACCCATCATGGTCTGCAGGACGGAACCTTGACCCGCAAGAAACTGCGGTCTATTGTTGCGTGCGGATGTGGAGAACCCAAAGAACACAAACGGGCTTGACCGTGAAGCCACTTGACAAAACGGAAAGTAACGTGGGATCCAAAACACATCGCCTTCGTTCACTTGTGCGTCCATTGCTAACGTTCCGTTTGGAAACACGACTTGAATGTTCCCGGTTCCGCTCAATACGACACCGTATTCGGTTGCGGTTGGATTAACGTGTGGTGCCATCATTGATCCCTGTAACGCGTTAACATGTTCTGATTAAGAGTCTAAATTCAAGTACAACTGTATAAATATGCATGGCTTGTTTACCGCGGTGAGATTGACGAGATAGACTGCGAAGTCGGATAACTTAAGTGGTTCGTAATCATCACCATCAACTTCAACGCTCCAACCATAGTCGTTTCTGAAATCGGCCTTATCTTCGCTATAGATATTATACGCTTTCAAGTCATCATCCTTGTTCTCTCCGAGTAAGGAAACCATGAGTTTCTTTAACGACCATGTCGACATTTCTGCTTCCTCGTCGGTCTTCTGTACCACATTGACGATTCTGTTCATCTTTGTTTTCCTTTCATGTGGTCCTAGCTCCAAGAACCGCCTCCACCTGTTCGGTTGGTCTGTGGACTCGCCGGCAGGGTTCAAGAACACAATCGCCCCTTCTTGTCGGCTGGATAGCAACTCATCAATCGCATCGTATGATACCTATTTGTACAAGAGAAATTACAAACTAAAAGAAGTTAAATCCAAACAAGAATCTGGTGGGTATTAGAACAAATAAGAGTATCTGTAAGATAGTATATAATTATGAAAAAAAACTAATAAAATCATATCTTTTGACTATGGTAAGTAATTATATAATTATACAACTATAAACATTAGTGAACACATTTTTTCTACATAAAGTCACATTGAACTAAAATACAATAAGTACAATTAAAAATGAAGGAAATATAAAGAATCTGATAAATTGTACCTTCTGACTATAGGTAATATATTTTTTCTAGCAAGTCACATTGAACTAAAATTCAATAGTAATTATATAACAATAAACGCTAGCTAATATAGTTGGGATTTATTTAGGATTCATTGATAACTATGTAAACACGATGAGTGACATTATAAAAAAATCCAATAAAATCATGGCCTAACTTATGGTACAAACGAGTCTTTAACATACAAAATACCCTTAACGTGAGAAGTGAATGATGAATTTAAATTTTTGTTCCCATCTTATTTATCTCGTATTTTATTTTCAGAATAAAAGAATATCGACATTTTACACTAATAGAGTAATTATGTATAGTTGCAGAGTAATTATAATTACTTTTTTATTATTATTTTCATTTTTTTTTATTTTTTACATTTTGCAATTAAATGTCATTCTTAACGAGTAGGGAAAAAAATTCTAAAAAAAAAAGTTTCCTTCACTTCTTACATCAATACATCAAGGGCATTTTGTATGTTAAAAGACTCATTTATATTTGATAAATACACATAAAATCATACCATAGGACTATAGTAATTATACAACAATAAACGCTAGCTAATATATTTTTTCTATTTAGTCACACTGAACTAAAATTTAATAGTAATTACATAACCATGACTAATATATATATTCTTTCTAGTTAGTTACTTACGTTGAATGCGGTTGCAAGCGTTTGGGTATCGAATCCAGCAAGCACCGACCTCGGATATGTACCTCCACCGAGGGAAAACGACTGCAAATTAAAGTAATCCTAGCCGATATCAAATGGGAAAAAGTAATGGTTATTGTAACTATGGAAATGCAAGTACCTCGAACGAGTTCCAGTCGATGCTTTCGGCCGTGTCAATGCTAGTGATGATATGTAGGCGTTGACCCTGTGCTATGTTGACTATATAGAATGCTGAACCTGCTTGGATTCTGTATAAATCTCCAGCTTTCAGATCTTTTTCCACTAGGTTGTCTTTGTAGATCGATCCGATTCTCGCCTCGCCTACAAATGAAATTTTAATTCTTAGTTATTATTGCACTTCTTTTAAATTTTTTTTGAACAAATTTATCGTTAAAAAAAATAATAAAAAAAAATCAAGTCATCTGTGGGACTTAGATATCAAGACCGGGTGTTTAGAGATTTTGCATTTACCAATTAACCACCACACCACTGGTATTATTGCACTTTTGTAATTTAATTTTAGGGTACTAGGGTAATTTTGATCACTAGTAGAATAATTAAGATACCCTATAAAGTTACACTACAATATTAAAATTATCTTACTAGATCAAAATTATTATACAAGATCATTTATAGAGTAATTTTGATATTCTACGGTAATTACTTTCGAGTAAATAATTACGAAAATTATCTTACTAGATCAAAATTATCATACAAGATCATTTGTAGAGTAATTTTGATATTCTACTGTAATTACTTTACGAGTAAATAATTACGAAAAATTATCTTACTAGATCAAAATTATCATACAAAATCATTTGTAGGGTAATTATGATACTACTCTACGGTATCATAATTACCCCACTAGATCAAAATTATCATACAAGATCATTTGTAGGGTAATTATGATACTACTCTACGGTATCATAATTACCCTACAAGAACATTGAACATTTTACAAAATTACGCTACAAGATCATTTGTAATTACTTTACGAGTAAATAATTACGAAAATGCCATCGTACTTTTTACATTTTCGCCCTATTCGGACGTTTTGCGTATGATAAGGGTATTTGTATTTGTATTTGATTTTTGTGTAAACTATATATATAATCATACCTCTTTCAACGAAGAGGATCAAACTAGAATCAAGATATTGTGGGATGAACATGCTATTAGGTTCCATAGTAATAAACCCAATATGCATTGGGCTATCTCTAAACCTCCCACCAACACCCCTCACCACTCTCATCCCACCGGCATCCGTCGCCACCACCCGTTGCGAGTCCGACAATATGTACCTCCTCTTCTCCGTCCACCCCTTCCTTCCACCACCACCATATTCTTCCTCCGGTGGAAACTCTCTTCCTCGTCCTCGTCCTCCACCACGTCCTCGTTGTTCCTCAGGCGGAAACACTTTTCTCGCACTCCTATCTTCATCACCACCGCCATAACCGCCGTAACCGCGGTCTCCGCCACGACCGTAATCTTCCTCGGGTGGGAACACTTTGCTGGCTCTTCTATCTTGTTCATCTTCACCACCATAACGACCACGACCACGACCACGATCACCATAACGACCATAGCCTCCATAGCTACCACGGCCGTATTCATCTTCCTCCTCTGGTGGGAAGACTTTGCTGGCCCTTCTATCTTGACCGTTAGCTATGGCCACTAGTGAGGCCATAACAACCGCTAGTAGGAAAAACATCCATTTGGTTGATGTTTTCATCATCATGTTTTGAGTGAATGTGAGTTGAGTTTGGTGGAACCCTAGTAGTATAAGTAGAAGGGTTGAGGTGGGATGGGACACGTGTCAGTCATGCAAGTATTGTTGTATATGGGTGGCATTTGATTAGGATCGACACATGCTTCATGAACTTAAGAGATGGTCGTTGCTTAGTTATGTATGCTCTTATACACATGTCACTAACTTTATGCACAAAACCATGACTATTTATCTTTTGCACTATTCTTGTCACCTACTTCTTTTAGCTAATAGTAGGTTTTAAAATATGTAATACAAAGAACTTGTGTTTAAGATGTGGTTTTATTTTCTAAGTTTTAGGCCTCCTAGCTAGTTTAGAAAAAAAACCCCCAACAAAATGTAAACAATAATCAAATACATAATAACAAATAAGATTTATATATAACTAAAATTTAAGCTAGAATCTAATTTTGTCCCTTTTGTGGTAAACAAATACAATACACATAAACTCTAAAATCTAAAGTGTACAAGATATATATAAAAAAAAAAAAACATTTGCATATAAACCCTAATTGTGATCTCCTTCCGTTCAACTTTTCTGGCCGACGATGTGCAGGCGAGGCGACGATTGACTAGCGTCGAATTTTTCGGGCCGGGGATGTTCGTTCAACATTCTAGTCCTGTTCAATTTTTGTGGCCGATGAGTTTTTTTTTTTTTTTTTTGCTTTTATTAATTAAATATGAGTTTGAGCATTTTAAGTTTCAATTATGTCGGGCTTTTAATAAATTTTGGGTTAAATGTGTGCTTTTATTTGATATTAATACTATTTGATATGAATAAAATAAAACATTCTCTATATATTCTCTATATATTAAAAACATAAGCTATTGAACAGTAACAACATATATTATATATATATATATTAAAAACATAAGCTATTGAACAGTAACAACATATATTATATTTAATTAAAACTTAAAAAGCCCAAACTCATATTTAATAAAAGCAAAAAGAAAAAAAAAAGAAAAGAAAAAGAACGACCACAAAAGTCTTGCTGAACGTACATTGCCGACCAGTAAAATTAGCCACTCGTCCATCGTCGCCTCACATTCGCACATCGCTGGCCAGAAAAATCGAACAGAGAGAGGTCGCAATTAGGGTTTATGTGCAAAAAGAAGAGATTAGGGTTTATGTGCGAAGTTACTCTTTCTAATTGTTTTTATCTTCACTTTAGATGTTAAGGTTTAGGTGCAGACTGTATTTGTTTATCACAAATAGATGAAATTGGATATTAGGTTAGGATTTAGTTACTAATATTAGTTGTAATTATGTATTTAGTTATTGTTTACATTTTGGACTTGAAAGGAAGAAGATGGAACCACATTCTAAACAGGTTTTTATTAGTAATTTTTTTTAAAAGAAAATTAAAAAAATGATAAAACTGATAAAAGTTAAAATATTGCTAATGACATGCAAGAAAATGATAATATTGGTCTACATATTCTGTTAACTTCAATTCCTTTGATACTAAATACAAACGATTTGAATGCTACTCTTTCGGATCCCTTTGATAGGCCACCTATTGCTAATTATCACCCTAATCAAGTAGATGACATAAGAATAGCATATATTGTTAAAAAGCCTTTTCAACCACGTAGTTATAAATTTCATTCAGAGACATAAATGGTAGATTGAGACGTGTTATTGTAGAATGGTTTGATGAGTATTTGTGGTTAGAGTATAGTACTAAAGTGGACAAAACACATTGCTTATCTTGTTACTTGTTTAAAGAAAATGTTGGTAATTAAGGTAAAAGGGATACCTTTTCAACTAACGACTTTTGTCAGTAGAGTATTAAGTAGGGGTGTGCATGGGTCGGTTTGACTCGGTTTTTACTATTAACCATAACCATAACCATAACCATAACCATATCCAAACTTCGGTTATGGTTAATCGGTTATGAAGTTGGTTATGGTTCGGTTTTGGTTAATTTCGGTTAATTAATCAAGCAAGGTTTGAATAAATAAGGGTGTGCATCAGGGGCGTAATGTGGGATAACTCTGACTACACTTTATGGTTAAACTATTGATATGGGATTCCTTACAATAAGGTAGCTCTCAACAAAAAAAAATTATGATGATAACACCTCGGTTTATCAAAATTAAGGGTATCTACATCAAGACCATTTTACTAACATACTTTTATCTTAGTAAAAAACCTCTATAATGTACAACATAAATGATCCATTATATTATATAAACTTAATACTACAACTTCGGTTCAGTTATGGTTATATCGGTTAACCAAAGCTTCATAACCATAATCATAACTGATTACTCGGTTAATCAAAGTTTCATAACCATAACCATCAGTTACGTCGGTTAATGGTTAATAATGGTTCGACTATGTCGGTTATGGTTCGGTTATCGGTAATTATGGTGGTTAATTTGCTCACCCCTAGTATTAAGGGAACCTTAAAAGATCATGTTGGGAAAATTAATAGTTACCATAATAAGGTGTGCAACAATGTGATAATGTCTCGAAACAAAACTTATCCATTCATGAGGCATTAATAAGCAAAGTAAAGAAGAAAAGATTGCTAATCAGTTTTGAATAAGTGGTTTTGTTCGTACTGCTAGATTCTTGTTAGAAATGTCTTTACCATTTCATGGCCATGATGAATCAAAATAATCATTTTCTAAAGGTCTTTTTTTTTCAACTTTAATAATAATTAGTTATAATAATCCGGATATTGGTAAGCACACATTGGGAAATACAAAAAGAATAATAAATTGATAGCTCCATTAATACAAAAGAGTTTATCAAATGCTTTGCGAAAGATGTAACCAAAATAATTTAGGCATAAATTAAAGACGACGTGTTTGGATTGTTAGATGAGTCTAGTGACGTATCTTTTAAAGAATAAATGGCTGTATTGTGAGATATGCTGGTAAACAAGGGTGGAGCTATTGTGTTAGCAGAGATAGCATGGGCTACGGCTCAACTTCGTAGTGTAAAAATACCCCTCAACTCCGTTTTCATTATACAAAGAATACCCTTGATCCCAATTTTTTTTGGGATACCCCTAAATTTTTGGGCTAGTTCCGCTACTGCTGATAAACTTGGAGTTGTTAAAAAGGTGTTATTGGAATTGCACATGTGCCAGATACACCTTCTTCAAATCTTAAACACGCCATACTTTCATTACATAAACTTTAATAGAAATTCTTTGATTTATCTTTAAGTTTATTTTTGTTAAAACAGATAAGGGATCAAGGTTATGATGGTGCAAGCAACATCCAAGGAGAGTTTAATGTTTTAAAAGCTATTATTTTGAGAGATAATCCATCAGCACATTACATACATTGCTTTGCTCTTCAACTTTAGTTGTTGATTGTGGTCATTTCAAAAAAAAAAAAAAGTCCCGATGTTAAGATTTTTATGAATACATTTCTCATCATCATCATTATCATACTCAGTATATCCCACCAATAGCAAAGCTAAGGTAGGGTCTGAGGAGGGTGAGATGTAGACAGCCTTATCTCTACCCCGTAGGAATAGAGAGGCTGCTTCCAATGAGACCCCCGGCTCGATTGTGGTTTTGCATCAAGCCTTGGACATAAGGCACATAACACTCAGCAAATGAGACCCCCGGCTCGATTGTGGTTATGAATACATTTCTATTATCTTTAATAGGGTTTCTCTTTCTTGCAAACGAAAATATATGATATGGGAGGAAAAAACAGAGACAGTGGGAAAAGAAATTCTTAAAGGCGAAATTAGTACTGGAAAATGATTAAACCAAGAGGTTTCTCCTGTATGATCCAGAGATACACGATGGGTTTCTCATCATAAAATAATCATAAGTTTTCTTAGATTATTTTTCGGAAGTTGTTGACGTACTTCGTTATGTTAAAGAAGAAGGATATTGCAATCAACTACGATCTAATCCAAAAGGTATTCTATCATATTTTTAAAAAAACTTGAATTTGTTTTTTATATACAAGATGTTTTAGGCCACAAAAATGCTATCTCTAAACCTCTTAAAAGTATAGACTTATTAAAGCAGCTAAGTTGATAAAGAGAACAAAACTAACATTTAATGATTCAAGACAAAACGCGTTTGATTCGATGTTAGAAAAAGTGACTTCTTTTGTGAAAAAAAAAGAATATTAATATGTTAGATATAACAGAAAATTAAGGTAATCTAAGAAACCGAAAGAATTTCATCACTAATCGACATCATTCTGAAGTTAACTCAGTACGGTTTTGAATATGTAATTTCAAGAATTTGGAAATTGATTCAATAGAGGTAACAACTAGGGGTGTGCAAAAAACCGAATTAACAGAACCATAACCGAATTAACCAAAAAAAACCGAACCAAATAAAAAACCAGTGGGTCGGTTAATGGTTTTTTTGAAAACCGAAAGTAGCGGGTTGGTTATGGTTATCATTTTTTCCATACCCACCATAACCGAACCGAACCGACATGTAATAAATCTTTGTAGGATTTAGGACTTTCACCATATTTTTAATATTTGATGTTTTTAACTGAAGATTTTTAGTACTTATGGGTTTTTCATATCATTTTGTGGTTTTGGTTGAATGTTTATTTGAATTTATGGAATGTATCATATCACTTTATTTGAATATTCGATAATAATAATTGTTATTAATATTATAGATTAGGGGGCCGCTAGAATGAGAACCACCTCGAGTTATGAGAACCGCGAGAACCACACCATCCGGGGCGAGTAGGACCAAATTTTTTTTTACAACTAGATGTGTGTATTATAAACACATTCATAAAAAAAAATTTAAAAAAAAAAAATGCCGTGTGGGTAGTTTTTTACACCACAAGTTTGGTGAATTTTTTTTTTTTACACCAAACTTGTGGTGTAAAAAACTACCCACACGGCATTTTTAATTTTTTTTTACGAATGTGTTTATAATACACACATCTAGTTGTAAAAAAAAAATTTTGGTCCACCTCGCCCCGGATGGTGTGGTTCTCGCGGTTCTCATAACTCGAGGTGGTTCTCATTCTAGCGGTCCCCTTATAGATTATATATATATATATATATATATATATATATATATATATATATATATATATATATATATATATATTAATACTATGTAATATACTAATATATACAAATATGCAATAACAATTTATTTCATGTTAAAAAAAATAAGCTATTTTTAGCTAAACTAAATACACGGTTAACCACCCATAACCGACCCGCTATAACCATCAAAACCGAATAACCATAACCGATCGGTTATGGTTATCCAATAACCGACATCGCGGTTATGGTTATGGTTTTTGGTCAAAACCGACCCAAACCGACCCATGCACACCCACAACTACTTTGCTAGAAAATACGTCGGTTTTAAATATTTGTGATTGGCTTTCTAAGTTTGACACATCTAAGATAGTGACATTTTCTTAAATGTATTTTTAGTACGAAAGAAATAGGGTGTATTTTGGGTGATCTCAAGGTCTTTTATCACATTGTAAGAGAAGATGATAGATTTGCAAAATTGAATGGAATATGTGACCTTGTTCGTCTAATGGTGGAAACAAAAAAAATGTTCTTTTCCTTTGGTTTTATCAGGTATTGAAGCCAGCGTTGGTTTTATCGATTACAACCGCAACCATTGAAAGATGTTTTTCTAAATTGAAGCTTGTCAAGACAGATTTACGCAATCGAATGAGTGACGATTATTTGAACAAGCTCTAATTTGTGCGGTCGAAAGAGAAACGCTTGATAGAGTAACATATGATAATGTAATGGCTCGATTTCAAGAGTTAAAAAGCCGAAAAGGAGAATATTAGGTATTTGTTTAACTTTATTTATCATTATTTTTCTTTTCATTTACATTGTATGAATGTACAATAAAAAATTATAAAACCCCTGAATTTTTACTTCTAGATTTGCCACTATCCCAACTCCCAAGGTACCTGTTTTGCTACCTCCTAAATGATTTGAAAGTGTTTTCAGTAGGCTCTTCATCACAAAAATAAAGTGTTAATAATATCATTAAAATTCCAGTGTGTCAAATAAGTAGTTTTTGTTGTAACATGATTTATTTCAATATCACTCTAAAGCCAGGCACGGCCCAAAAATAACTAGGTTTTGTTTGAGAAATATATGTTTTTTTAGTGCTTCAACAATATTGGGCCAAAGCCCTAAATCATATGCAACCCTTTTTAGTGGTTCAACGATTTTAGCCCAAAACGACCCTAGTTACATGCTTTCTTTTTTTAAATGTTCAACAAGTTTTATTATCTATCTATACTATATAATAAAAGAAACCACTTTAGGGACACTTATTATCATATTAGGTCATCTTTTATAGATAATTATAATTTTAGTTTAATCATTATAGATAAACTCTTAACTCATATAATGATTTTTTTAATAGGCAAATATTTATCAACTATATGTTTACACATGTAAATGTGGCTAAATTGTATATTTAGTCAAACAAATTTAATCCAAGAATCTATTTAGTCAAACAAATTTATTATTAATATACCAAATTTAATAAATCAATTATCACTAATAAATATTTGGCTATTATGATTAAAATTTCGGATATTATATCCTAATTTTACAATAGTAGGTAATTTTGATTTAATGTTAGATTGAATTGGACCAATGATAATGGTTCAACTTAATTAAGAATAAAAAAAATATTTCCCTGTTTTAGTTGATGATTTAGAAGAAAATAAATAGAATCACAATTTTTTCGATTTCACTCTTTCTTATTACATAATAATAATTTAAATTATTATGCATCCTCACCTTCTTGTAATCTTTTACCCTTTTTTTATTTATTTATAATTTCTCATGCCTTTGCTTTATTACACAATACTAAAATTAATACTATGTTGCAAGAATCGTATTTAAGTAACCACAAAATAAGCATAAATAACCTTATTTTTTAAATTAAAATTATAAGTGAACATATTTAAGTAATAACAAAATAAGCATAAATAATCTTTTTTTAATTAAAACTATAAATGAAAATACAAGTAACAATAAAATACATAAATAATCACATATAACAATTTTTTTTTAATTAAAACTATAAATGAAAATACAAGTAACAATAAAATACATAAATAATCACATATAACAAAATAACATGTATATTAACATAACATAAAACTAGAGTTAGACGTTCTTAATTAACTTGAAATTTCATATCAAACATATATAAAACTAGAGTTAGATGTTCATAATTAACTTGACGTTTAATGATAATTCATTTGGCATTCAAATTTATTTAACAATTTAACCTTATAATAAATAAAAAATAAAAAATAAAATAAAATGTTATAATAAGCAAAATAGTATATCAAAGTCCAATTTTTATGTTTATATCATGAATTCATGATGACTACATGTTTTAACCAATTACATTATATTTACAGTAAACTGCCATTTTGGTCCCTGTGGTTTGGGCAGTTTTGCCATTTTAGTCCAAATCTCAAACTTTTTAAATCTGGGTCCTTGTGGTTTGCATTTGTAACACCTCGAAAATTCACGTCCTATAAGGTGTTGACACGTGTCATATGTTTGAACGTGTGAAAGAATGTTATGAAAGGACTAAAGTTGACAAACATGAAAAGTATGTGAATATACGTATTCTAAATGTCAACAGTGAATAAATATATTATATATTAACCCTACATGATGCTCATACCTTCAAACGAATAAATCATGGATCATACGAAGCTAAAAGTGAGAGATTACAAACTACAGGGGTTAAATGTGTCAATATGTTTAAAATATACATCTGAGTGACCTTTTGACAAACCCGAGGTTTTGTAACGGTTAATTATGCTCACTAGAATGCACGATATAAATTTCATAAAGTTTCGTTATCGTATGAGAAAATTATGATCAAATTCGTGTGCGAAGGGTTAAAGCGTCAACGTTGAAAGTTAGGACTTTTCGGGTAACAATAAAGTTAACCGGGGACTTAACAAAAAGGGCATATGTCTTGAAGCCCCTAAACATCAATTTGAAGGGCTCAAAATGCAAGAGAATGAAGTCTAAACAAAGTTTGAAGAGCCAAGGACCATTGCATAAAAAATCTAAAGTTCTGATTTGCTGCAGGAGGGCCTCGCGCCACGCGAAGGTCCCTGGGGGGAGGGGGCTACGCGTCGCGCTAAGGGTAGTCTGATGCGAATTTTTTGTTTCTTGTCTGCCCTTGTGCTTGTGATCGACTTTAAACGATTTTCCTCATCTTGCTTGGCCCCTAAACAACCCCTAAACATCTAGGGACACTTGTTGATGAGTTGTGGTCAGTGGTAGACTTATGTGTCAACAATTTGTGGTGATTTGATCACTATATAAAGCCATGAAGTTGCAACTCATTCTTCACACCTTTTCTTGCACTTCTGATCATTCTTGGAGCTCCAAAGCAGACTCAAGTGGTCATAATTCGTTCATAGGACTCTTGTAAGTTTTCTTAACCTTTCTTAATTAAGTTTTAGCTTAGTTTTAGCTTAAAAGTCAAACCGTCGTAATTAACGGTTGACTTCAAGATTTAATCACTAATGGTCCAGTGATTAGTCAAATCAAAAGTAGTTATAAGTTGGTAATTATGTGGGTAATAAACCCTCAAAAGGGTTCCCCCTGATTCCCACTCTAACTAGGTCAAATGTCGGGTCAAACTTGTCATTTAAAAAGTCAACAGGATACTTATTTTCTAAGTTATGCATAATTAGCAATGTAGAACATATACAACATGTTTGATCAGCAATATAACTTAGTAATAAGTGTAAGAACATGTCTAAACATGTTCAACCCGACAACTTTCAGTAAAGACCCGGTTCGGAACCGAAAGTCGCATAGTTTGACTTTCACTTTGACTTTCAGTTCTGACCCGTTATGGTATGTTTTAGAAATACCTTAGAGCTTCATTTGGACCAGGTTACATGCTAGTATAACCCTCTGTGATTATACACCATTGTTCATTAGTTAACCAATTAATACGCATGATTCCGTTAATTGCTCATATGTTGACCATTATGCCCTTTTCACCTTAAAACGTGATTTGTGAAAATGTAAAAATGTAGAAACCTTAGTTACTGATATATAAACTTGTATGCAAAGGTTGACATCAGTTTGAGGTGTAGATTAAGAGTTATGCTCGTTAGCGTAAAATGAAAGCTTTATGTTAATAAAACGGCGTAATTAGCGTATAGCCTAGTTAAGCCTACTTTTTGATATCAAATTCTTTACCCACTGATGTAATATATTATTTTGGGATTTTTGAAGATTTTTAATTAATTTTAGGCTGAGCATAACTTATAGTCGTAGGCTTAATCCGGTAATTGTCGGTTTTGCCCTTACGGGCCATAAAATGAGTTTTACATATCTAAACGACTCCAAACCTTTTGCTACTAATTACATATGATAAATAAATTATTTTAAACCTCTTGGGATAATAAAATTATCAGATTTCTATATAGAACCCGGAAACGGCTTCTAATCGCCCAATTAAGCGTTTCTAACGCCTAGTATGTACTAGAACTATTTTAAACATACTAAGGGTGATACCTACTGATATTTGAGGTAAATAATAATATTTTAACAGTAATCAAAAGTTGTTAACCTCAGACTTCAGTTTTGAGCTTTTCGGCTTATGTGAAATTACCAAAATGCCCATACGGTGCATAGTTTGGTTATAATTGATAAATTTCACATATACACTTTACCCTACTGATATAACTTAGCAAATTGATTATCTTTGCTGATTACATCAGACCTGTAACTCAGGATATTACTTAAACTCTTTTATCACCTTATAAATGACCAAACTACCCCTACGGGGCATAGTTTGTGTTTAAATTCATTTCGGGCATAATAAATGATATCTTACTGATGTCACAATATATTTGGAGCATATTAACTTAGGAAACCTGTAAATGGCTCTCATTATTACCCGTTACGCTTATTACGCGTGCGGTTCGGTTTATGTAACTAGTTTACATAAATTAGCCGAAACGGGTCAAACCTTATCGGTTTTATCTCAAAATACAGAGTGTGTATGAAATACCCATATTAAGCAAGTCTCCGAACTTTCCGGGTCTAAATCACATTCTATCCGGTCTTCGCTTAATAATGCGTACGAACCGTATCATTGAAACTAACCGGTCTAAGCTAAGGCTTAATTAAGGACCCGTTAGAAATCTAATAGGTTATTATAAACCTTCGTTCCAGATTAGGAGCCCAGTAAAAGTACTTGCATTTGCTGTATTTGATTGATACTTTGCTCAGGTAAATACTCTTAACTTATTTTCCCTATACGGGCTTGGGATACGGTACTATAAAAGTACTGCTTGGTCGGGTATGTAGTCATTTAAATCGGATTGTGATTAATGTATTTACATAACCCGCTTTATTCTGTATTATTTGATGTATGGCCCTTGGGGGTTGAATGACCATGTCCCGGATATCCTTGGCATCATTTTACGAAATGGCCACGACCTAAGTACGGGGTGTAGGCGTACACCTGGCAGATGCATTAAGTAAAAACTGGTAATCCACGAAAAGGAATCAACCTTGTGGGCATTATACCTGTGGCGTGTCAGTTAACTTAAACCGGCTCTTCTAACCGGTGCTAATGGACGGCAAATAAGTAAATCTGTATACAAGATTATATACAAATAATTGTCCCAAGTTATAAAGATATTTTGTGCCGAAGTGCATTCAAATCAATTTACAAACTCTGTTCAAAACGAGCCAGTTGAGTTGTATTTACCAGTGTAAACTGACGTATTTTCCAAAAAAGGTTAAGTGCTGGTGCTAGACGAAATAGGCTGGCTACTCCAGGCATCATTACTCAAGTCTCGCAAGCTCTAGATGTCAAAGTCTGTTGAACTATTGTTTTTATTTTATTTTCGATCCGTCTGTGGATAAACAATCGACTATTGTGATACTTGATATTACAACATTATATTCGGTTGAATTATATCTTACAATTTGCTTCCGCTGTGCATATTAAATATTGTGTTGTTTGACTATTATGTTGCCAACCACGTCACGATACTCCCCACCGGGCCCACCGGGCCCACCGGTCAAACGTGTGGAAACCGGGGTGTGACAGGTTGGTATCAGAGCCAACACTGAGTGAATTAAACACTAGCCTTTTGTGTTTAATCTCAGTTACACAGTTGCACATTCTTGAGTCTAGACAAGAACATAAGACTAATCCAAATTCGTTTCATTGTCTTTTAATTACTTCCTTGTTATTTTTCTGATTAGCCTTTGCATGGGCAAGTCATTTTTAAGAAGTCCAGTTTAGGGCAACCATATACTCGTTTAAATTTAAAGGAACGATTATGTTTAAAATATCATTCCTATATTATAAGATCTACCATTATAATAAAATGACAAAATCTAAAAAGGACAAGACCTAGCCATATGTCACATTAAGACAGGGCCAAGATGGTAGATCCACAATTAGATTCAGATCCTTGTTAACAGTTCAATTAGGATTGTTCTGCGTTAAATATTAAAAAGAATCTTAAAGGTAAAACCTAGTCGAAATGTCACTGCAGACAAGACCAAGATGGTAGAACCTATTCAAGAGATTCAAATCCTTATTAAACATCTGAAAGCATATTAACATGCTTGACAAAGTGTGATACGATAAAATCACATAGGTCATTTTTAATTGGGTTATTTTAAATTCCCTTATTTATATAATCATCCATTGGGGATGAAGTGCCCACGGGCTATAATTAACGTCATCTGAGACTAAAGACAGTGGTAGCCTACAACTCCCTGTCAAGAAAAGGTAATGAACTTTGATTCAAACCTTAATGCCTCGATTCTCTGAAATCATGGCTTATAAATTAAACCTGTCTACGTGACTAGGCCTTTTGTGCTATTATTAACTTATAATTTAGGATTATGATAAAAATCCTGAACAATTATATATTTATCAAATTAACTAATATGTGTATTAAAAACATGGTTAATAAATCGTTTAAAACGATAAAACTGTATAAGCTTCCGTATAAACCTTGTCCTTGTTTAATTTTATGTAGCAATTAAAGCTACATGGCTAGGTCCGAGGAAGAGAACAATCATCCTTTGGAAAACCGCGATGATGGTGATAGGATTAATATAACCAAGGGAGAGCTTCATACATTGATTGATACAGCTGTATCTAAAGCTGTGGAGGAACAGTTCAGGGAGTATAGTGGGACTAATAGTAAAGCCTCATCTGTACCCCACTCTAAGTCTGTCCCTAAAACTCATTCAGAGCCTCATAACAAGCCGCCCTCTAAGAAAGAGGAGCCAAAGAAGGATGATGATCGACATTCATCAAATGAACACAGTGTTCCATCCAAGAAGATAGTGTTCGATAATGAACCACGTACCAAGTCTTGTACCTATAAGTACTTTGTTTCCTGTAAACCCCGAGATTTCACTCGGGAGAAAGGAGCAGTAGATTGTATGACCTGGTTGGATGAAATGGACACGGTGGTGGACATCAGCGGTTGTGCTGAAAGGGATGTAGTAAAGTATGTATCCCAATCATTCAAAGGAGAGGCACTGGCATGGTGGAGGTCTCTCATTCAAGCTGCTGGGAAGATCCCGCTCTACAACATGTCATGGGAGCAGTTTGTTACTCTCATTATGGAAAACTACTGCCCTCAACATGAGGTCGAAAGAATTGAATCTGATTTCTTATCATTGGTGATGACAAACTTAGATTGTCAAGCTTACTTCACCAGTTTTAATACCCTGTCCAGACTGGTTCCTTACCTTGTAACACCAGAACCCAAACGAATTGCTCGCTTCATTGGGGGGTTTAGCCCCAGAAATCAAAGCCAGTGTTAAGGCTTCAAGACCTGCTACATTTAGGTCAGCAGCTGATCTCTCTTTGTCTCTTACTTTAGATGCGGTCAGGTTGAGATCGCTAAAGAAATCTGAAGAAAGTAAGAGGAAGCGTGAGGATGATAACTCACGAGGGTCAGAGAAGAAGCACAAGGGAAACACCGATTCTAAGAAGTTTGGGTCTGAAAGGAATAGTCAGCGAATAGAGGAAAAGCCAAAGTGCACGACTTGCCAGAAACACCACTTTGGAAAGTGCAGACTTGAGTCCGATTCTAAGTCAGGAGCACCTGCATGTGGGATTTGCAAATCTAAAGAGCACAAGACGATAGAGTGCAAGAAGATAAGAGATGCCACATGCTACAACTGCAATGAGAAAGGGCACATTAAGACCAACTGCCCTAAGTATGCCAAGAAGCCTGAAGAGGTCAAGAAGACCAATGCAAGGGTCTTTCGAATGGATGCAAAGGAAGCAGTCCAGGATGACAACGTAATCACAGGTACCTTTCTCATCAATGATGTCTATGCAAGGGTACTTTTTGATTCAGGCGCATATAAGTCTTTCGTAGATCATAAGTTTTTCAAATTGCTGAATTTACCTGTCAAAACCTTGAGTATAAATTATGAGGTAGATTTAGCAGATGGCACCATAGAAACCGTCTCAACTGTGTTAGATGGATGTGTTATATCCATTAAGAACCACTCTTTTCCTCTGTCTCTACTTCCCTTTAAGTTGGCCGGTTTTGACATAGTGTTGGGTATGGACTGGTTATCTCATAACCAGGCCCAAATTGTCTGTAACAAAAAGCAAGTGGTGATAAAGACTCCGTTTGGTGAATCACTTACCATTCGGGGAGATACCCAATATGGACTGCCTGAGCAAGTGACTATGCTCAAGGCTTCCAAGTGTTTAAAGAAGGGTTGTGTCATCTACATGGCACAAGTGATTTTTGATGAGCCGAACCCGAAGATAGAAGACATCCCTGTCATTTCTGAATACCCTGAAGTTTTTCCGAAAGAACTACCTGGTTTGCCACCAGATAGACAAGTCGAATTCAGAATTGATATCATCCCCGGAGCAGCCCCAGTTGCTAGAGCACCTTATAGGTTGGCGCCCACGGAAATGAAGGAATTAAGAACGCAACTGGATGAATTGCTGGCCAAAGGTTTCATCAAACCTAGTTCGTCTCCTTGGGGAGCACCAGTCTTGTTTGTCAAGAAGAAGGATGGATCGATGCGTCTGTGCATCGATTATCGCGAGCTTAATAAAGTCACGATAAAGAATAGGTATCCTTTGCCCAGAATCGACGATTTGTTCGATCAATTGCAAGGGGCAAGTTATTTCTTGAAGATTGACTTAAGGTCAGGATACCATCAACTGAAGGTTAGAGATGAAGACGTACACAAAACTGCATTTAGGACTCGTTATGGCCACTACGAGTTCCTAGTGATGCCTTTTGGGCTCACTAATGCACCAGCCGCGTTCATGGATCTCATGAATCGCGTTTGCAAGCCTTACTTAGATAAATTCGTCATCGTTTTCATCGACGACATTCTTATCTACTCGAAGAACCAAGCTGACCATGAGAAACACCTTCGATGTATTCTCAAACTTCTACATCAGGAGAAACTTTATGCCAAATTCTCTAAGTGTGAATTTTGGCTTCGAGAGGTCCAGTTCCTTGGACATGTGGTTAGTGAGCGTGGTATCCAAGTGGATCCCGCTAAGGTTGAAGTAGTTATGAACTGGCAAGAGCCAAAGACGCCTACAGAGATTCGTAGCTTCCTGGGATTGGCAGGATATTACAGGCGTTTTATCAAAAAAATTTCAAGGATTGCTGCACCCCTAACTTCCTTGACTAAGAAGAAAGTAAAGTTCGTTTGGGGCCCTAAGCAGCAAGAGTCCTTTGATATTTTGAAGCAAAAGTTGAGCAACGCTCCTGTACTGACATTGCCAGATGGAATAGAAGATTTTGTGGTTTACTGCGATGCATCGCACACTGGCATGGGGTGTGTGCTTATGCAAAAAGGCAAGGTTATTGCCTATGCTTCAAGACAGTTAAAGGTGCGTGAAAAGAATTACACCACCCATGACTTGGAATTGGGTGCCGTTGTATTCGCACTAAAACTGTGGAGGCATTATTTATATGGAATCAAGTGTGTGATCTATTCTGATCACAAGAGCCTTCAACATTTATTTAATCAGAAGGATTTAAACATGAGGCAGCGCCGTTGGATGGAGACTTTAAATGATTATGATTGTGAAATCAGGTACCATCCCGGCAAGGCGAACGTAGTCGCTGATGCCTTGAGTCGAAAGGAAAGGGCGAAACCCATCCGAATCAATGCCAAGCGCATGGAGATAAAGAACAGTTTGGCTGAAAGGTTGTTAGCTGCACAGAAGGAAGTTGTGTTGGAAGCTAACTATCCTAATGAAAAGCTAGGAGTAACTGAGGAGCAGTTATCTCTTGGCAAAGACGGAATTCTTAGATTGAATGGACGAATATGGGTTCCAATTTATGGAGGACTTCGGGATGTTATCCTCCAGGAAGCCCATAGTTCCAAATATTCCGTTCATCCTGGAGCTGATAAGATGTACCAGGATCTAAGGGCAAATTATTGGTGGATAGGCTTGAAAAAGTCTGTAGCTGCCTATGTAGCTAAGTGCTTGACTTGTGCGCAAGTCAAAGCAGAACATCAAAAGCCGTCAGGCTTGCTACAACAGCCTGAACTTCCTACTTGGAAGTGGGAAATGGTAACTATGGATTTTATCACCAAGTTACCTAAGACAAGGAAAGGAAATGATACAATATGGGTTATCGTTGATAGACTGACTAAGTCAGCACATTTCTTACCCATAAAGGAGACTTATAGCTCCGACATGTTAGCCCAGTTATACGTGGATAAGATTGTAGCATTACATGGCATACATGTGTCTATTATCTCTGACCGAGATACTAGATACACGTCACATTTTTGGAAAAGCTTCCAACAATCTTTGGGCACTCGTTTGAATTTTAGTACGGCTTACCATCCTCAGACAGACGGTCAGAGTGAGCGTACTATTCAAACTTTGGAAGACATGCTACGTGCATGTGTGATCGATTTGGGTGGTAGTTGGGATAACCACCTACCCTTGATTGAGTTCTCCTACAACAATAGCTACCACACCAGCATAAAGGCTGCGCCTTTCGAGGCCTTATACGGTAGAAAGTGTAGAACGCCCGTTTGTTGGGTGGAAGTTGGAGATGTCCAGTTATCAGGACCGGAGATAGTGTTCGAAACAACGGACAAGATTGTCCAGATTCGTGACCGACTCAAAGCTGCCCGAGATAGGCAGAAGAGTTACGCAGATCCAAAGCGTAAAGCTTTTCACTTCGAAGTAGGTGACAAAGTATTACTTAAGGTATCACCCTGGAAGGGGGTGATGCGATTTGGTAAGAAAGGCAAGCTAAGCCCGAGATACATAGGACCTTTCGAGGTTATCGAACGTGTCGGGTCAGTTACCTATAAGTTAAACTTACCTGAAGAGCTCAGTGGAATTCACAATGTGTTCCACATCTGCAATCTGAAGAAGTGCTTTGCTGATGAATCACTGGTTATACCACATACAGATGTGCATATAGATGAGAGCTTAAAATTTGTGGAAAAACCATTGTCGATTGAGGATCGACAGGTTAAGAAGCTTCGTAGGAAGCATGTACCTATTGTAAAGGTCAAATGGAATGCCCGTAGAGGTCCCGAATTCACGTGGGAGGTCGAATCCACGATGAAAGAAAAGTACCCTTATTTAATTCAGTAAATCTCGGGTCGAGATTTATTTTAAGGGGGTGAGGATGTAACACCTCGAAAATTCACGTCCTATAAGGTGTTGACACGTGTCATATGTTTGAACGTGTGAAAGAATGTTATGAAAGGACTAAAGTTGACAAACATGAAAAGTATGTGAATATACGTATTCTAAATGTCAACAGTGAATAAATATATTATATATTAACCCTACATGATGCTCATACCTTCAAACGAATAAATCATGGATCATACGAAGCTAAAAGTGAGAGATTACAAACTACAGGGGTTAAATGTGTCAATATGTTTAAAATATACCTCTGAGTGACCTTTTGACAAACCCGAGGTTTTGTAACGGTTAATTATGCTCACTAGAATGCATGATATAAATTTCATAAAGTTTCGTTATCGTATGAGAAAATTATGATCAAATTCGTGTGCGAAGGGTTAAAGCGTCAACGTTGAAAGTTAGGACTTTTCGGGTAACAATAAAGTTAACCGGGGACTTAACAAAAAGGGCATATGTCTTGAAGCCCCTAAACATCAATTTGAAGGGCTCAAAATGCAAGAGAATGAAGTCTAAACAAAGTTTGAAGAGCCAAGGACCATTGCATAAAAAATCTAAAGTTCTGATTTGCTGCAGGAGGGCCTCGCGCCACGCGAAGGTCCCTGGGGGGGAGGGGGCTACGCGTCGCGCTAAGGGTAGTCTGATGCGAATTTTTTGTTTCTTGTCTGCCCTTGTGCTTGTGATCGACTTTAAACGATTTTCCTCATCTTGCTTGGCCCCTAAACAACCCCTAAACATCTAGGGACACTTGTTGATGAGTTGTGGTCAGTGGTAGACTTATGTGTCAACAATTTGTGGTGATTTGATCACTATATAAAGCCATGAAGTTGCAACTCATTCTTCACACCTTTCTCTTGCACTTCTGATCATTCTTGGAGCTCCAAAGCAGACTCAAGTGGTCATAATTCATTCATAGGACTCTTGTAAGTTTTCTTAACCTTTCTTAATTAAGTTTTAGCTTAGTTTTAGCTTAAAAGTCAAACCGTCGTAATTAACGGTTGACTTCAAGATTTAATCACTAATGGTCCAGTGATTAGTCAAATCAAAAGTAGTTATAAGTTGGTAATTATGTGGGTAATAAACCCTCAAAAGGGTTCCCCCTGATTCCCACTCTAACTAGGTCAAATGTCGGGTCAAACTTGTCATTTAAAAAGTCAACAGGATACTTATTTTCTAAGTTATGCATAATTAGCAATGTAGAACATATACAACCTGTTTGATCAGCAATATAACTTAGTAATAAGTGTAAGAACAGGTCTAAACATGTTCAACCCGACAACTTTCAGTAAAGACCCGGTTCGGAACCGAAAGTCGCATAGTTTGACTTTCACTTTGACTTTCAGTTCTGACCCGTTATGGTATGTTTTAGAAATACCTTAGAGCTTCATTTGGACCAGGTTACATGCTAGTATAACCCTCTGTGATTATACACCATGGTTCATTAGTTAACCAATTAATACGCATGATTCCGTTAATTGCTCATATGTTGACCATTATGCCCTTTTCACCTTAAAACGTGATTTGTGAAAATGTAAAAATGTAGAAACCTTAGTTACTGATATATAAACTTGTATACAAAGTTTGACATCAGTTTGAGGTGTAGATTAAGAGTTATGCTCGTTAGCGTAAAATGAAAGCTTTATGTTAATAAAACGGCGTAATTAGCGTATAGCCTAGTTAAACCTACTTTTTGATATCAAAATCTTTACCCACTGATGTAATATATTATTTTGGGATTTTTGAATATTTTTAATTAATTTTAGGCTGAGCATAACTTATAGTCGTAGGCTTAATCCGGTAATTGTCGGTTTTACCCTTACGGGCCATAAAATGAGTTTTACATATCTAAACGACTCCAAACCTTTTGCTACTGATTACATATGATAAATAAATTATTTTAAACCTCCTGGGATAATAAAAATATCATATTTCTATATAGAACCCGGAAACGGCTTCTAATAGCCTAATTAAGCGTTTCTAACGCCTAGTATGTACTAGAACTATTTTAAACATACTAAGGGTGATACCTACTGATATTTGAGGTAAATAATAATATTTTAACAGTAAGCAAAAGTTGTTAACCTCAGACTTCAGTTTTGAGCTTTTCGGCTTATGTGAAATTACCAAAATGCCCATACGGTGCATAGTTTGGTTATAATTGATAAATTTCACATATATACTTTACCCTACTGATATAACTTAGCAAATTGATTATCTTTGCTGATTACATCCGACCTGTAACTCAGGATATTACTTAAACTCTTTTATCACCTTATAAATGACCAAACTACCCCTACGGGGCATAGTTTGTGTTTAAATTCATTTCGGGCATAATAAATGATATCTTACTGATGTCACAACATATTTGGAGCATATTAACTTAGGAAACATGTAAATGGCTCTCATTATTACCCGTTACGCTTATTACGCGTGCGGTTCGGTTTATGTAACTAGTTTACATAAATTAGCCGAAACGGGTCAAACCTTATCGGTTTTATCTCAAAATCCAGAGTGTGTATGAAATACCCATATTAAGCAAGTCTCCGAACTTTCCGTGTCTAAATCACATTCTATCCGGTCTTCGCTTAATAATGCGTACGAACCGTATCATTGAAACTAACCGGTCTAAGCTAAGGCTTAATTAAGGACCCGTTAGAAATCTAATAGGTTATTATAAACCTTCGTTCCAGATTAGGAGCCCAGTAAAAGTACTTGCATTTGCTGTATTTGATTGATACTTTGCTCAGGTAAATACTCTTAACTTATTTTCCCTATACGGGCTTGGGATACGGTACTATAAAAGTACTGCTTGGTCGGGTATGTAGTCATTTAAATCGGATTATGATTAATGTATTTACATAACCCACTTTATTCTGTACTATTTGATGTATGGCCCTTGGGGGTTGAATGACCATGTCCCGGATATCCTTGGCATCATTTTACGAAATGGCCACGACCTAAGCACGGGGTGTAGGCGTACACCTGACAGATGCATTAAGTAAAAACCGGTAATCCACGAAAAGGAATCAACCTTGTGGGCATTATACCTGTGGCGTGTCAGTTAACTTAAACCGGCTCTTCTAACTGGTGCTAATGGACGGCAAATAAGTAAATCTGTATACAAGATTATATACAAATAATTGTCCCAAGTTATAAAGATATTTTGTGCCGAAGTGCATTCAAATCAATTTACAAACTCTTTTCAAAACGAGTCAGTTGAGTTGTATTTACCAGTGTAAACTGACGTATTTTCCAAAAAAGGTTAAGTGCAGGTGCTAGACGAAATAGGCTGGCTACTCCAGGCATCATTACTCAAGTCTCGCAAGCTCTAGATGTCAAAGTCTGTTGAACTATTGTTTCTATTTTATTTTCGATCCGTCTGTGGATAAACAATCGACTATTGTGATACTTGATATTACAACATTATATTCGGTTGAATTATATCTTACAATTTGCTTCCGCTGTGCATATTAAATATTGTGTTGTTTGACTATTATGTTGCCAACCACGTCACGATACTCCCCACCGGTCAAACGTGTGGAAACCGGGGTGTGACAACATTTTGTTGCCATTTTAGTCAAAATCTTAAAAACTCTCATTTTTTACTGTTCCAACATATCTTTTTTCTCTTTTTGTGCAGGGGTAGTTTTGTCCATCTAATTTTAATATAACATATTAATAATTAATAAACCCCCAAATTAATATACCATAAACATCTGCATCTGCATATACCATTGCAGACCAGAGAATTCTGAGATGGACCACCACTTGCCACACACCTCTCGCACCACCACCCCCACCACCACCACCACCTGCCACCACCCTCTCGCCCCAGCACCACCACCTGCCGCCACCCTCTCGCACCACCACCCCCACTCAAACTTTTAACAAATTCATAGATCAGATAAATCACATAAATCACCAACGGACAGGAGACAACTGATAAAAGAGAGAGAGAGAGAGAGAGATAGAGAAAGCCACCGGAAGACAAGTGATAACCTAAATCGCTACATAAATCAGTTAAAAGAGAGAGGGAGAGAAAACCCTAACCATCTCACTGTTCCCGATCAATCAACACCACCACATAGGTAACTTTCAACCCAGCAGCCCTCAAGGGCGCCGCCGTCTCAATCACAGACGTCCCACTGGTCACCAAATCCTCGACAATCAGACACGTCTGGTCGGGAAGAAAGACCCCTTCGATGGCTTTGTCGGTGCCGTAGGTTTTGATCTCTTTGCGGCGCATTAACATGGGGGTGTTGGTGGTGGTGGAGATGACGGTGACGATGGGTAAGGCGGTGTAGGGGACGCCTCATAAGAGGTCGAAGGTGGTGGTTTTAGGGAGGGTGGAGATGTGGTGAGGAGGTAGTGGTGGCGGTGGTGAGAAGGGAGGAGGAGGTGGCGGTGGTGGAGATCGCTGCATTTGTGGAATTAGGGTTTGGGTTTTTGCTTTTGGGGAAGATGACAACTAATTTATTTATTGGAGGGTTTTTTAATGAGAGTTTTTTAAAAATTAGATGGACAAAACTACCCCTGCACAAAAAGACAAAAAAGGCATGTTGGAACAGTAAAAAATGAGAGTTTTTGAGATTTGGACTAAAATGGCAACACAATGCAAACCACAGGGACCTAGATTTAAAAAGTTTGAGATTTGGACTAAAATGGCAAAACTGCCCAAACCACAGGGACCAAAATGGCAGTTTACTCTTATATTTATTTATCCGTGTAATATACGGGTAAATTCAACTCTGTAATACATATGGTTTTTTTTAAGATATAACCTTTTTTATTACTTAGTATATAAATTAATTTTATTCAACCCGTGTAATACACGGGGTTCTAAGCTAGTCAATGTATAAAGCTCTTAAAACATTTTTAGCAACAAAAAAAATGTGTAGTTAACATTTTTTTAGTATAGTATAATATAATACGATGATTGCATCTTTGTTTTGTAAGCAAGTAATTTACATTTTGTTTATTGCTTTTATCACCGTATTTTGGTATATTTTTTTTCTAGCCACAAAGCGCGACTTTAACTTGCTAGTTATTTTAAAAACAAAAGCCTATAACTAAATGTAAAAATTATTAAAAATAGTAGGCCTCGTCTCATTACTGATTTTCTTATACATAAGTTTATATATAGAGGCTCATATTTTTAATTGTACAGTTGCAAACCACCACCACAACAAATACAGTCACCCCTATAGGCCCATGATGACCATGGACAGATCCACTATATGTTGAGTGGAGAGAGAGGGCCTCACTGAAGAAGCCCAAGTTTGGTAACCCTACTAAGGCCAGGGGTGTGGTATACCGCCCCTGGCCACATCATCGTCGTTAGTGCCCTATGGCGCCCCACACCCATCCCCCTGCCCGCTATAAAGGGGGCGCTATCCAAGCTCCGACATTGCAGTAACGATCATTAAAAGGGAAAAGCAGGTGTGGCCCATTCTTTTTAACCAATCAAATCTTTTTCTCTTTATTTTTTTTTGTATTTTGTTTAATAGGGGGTTTTAAACCATTGCATGCAAGTTAAAGGGAGGCCCTTAAAGCCTCCTATGTGACATGGCACTGATATGGATCTGACGTGGTGTAATAAAGCCCGCAGAGGCTTTAAACCACACCCCTAGCCTAAGAGAAGATTACTTTTATGTTGCATTTGGCTATGTGATTTTTAACCTTTATCTTATATCCCTATGTGCATGTTTTATATTTATTCTCTCAATTAATTTTTTTTGGAGCTAACTATTGATAGGGGTGTTGTTTGGGTTCTTTAATTAGGTTTCGCGTTATTCAGGTTTTTTTGTTATATGAATCCTACTTATAATCTGACCCAAATAAGTTTTGGTTGCTTTGGTATCGGGTTTCAGGTCGAGTTCATCGGTATACGGGTTTCTAAATAAAACACACCCCAATATGATATTTTGTTCAAACCTATACTGATTAAAAAACGTCAAATAAAATAAGCACAAAACCAAACCATATCAACCAATCGTATAAACTATAAAGAAAACGTCAAATCATATCAACCAAACCGAACCTTTTTAGTCGCTCAAACAACCAATGAAACAAAGCATCATGCTCACAACAAAAACAAAACATATGGGAGGAAAGCTAGACTTTCCTATTGATTACATATGTACGTATAATTGGCATTGTTCAATGCACTAAAATTTTACTCAAATTTGATTGTTTGAACGACAAATTTGGATCACTGACGGACCACTGGAGTATTATCGTGCCATCAGACTGTAGAAACTTTTAAACAGATTGTATTTGTGGTAAGGAAAAAAAAAAGAAAGAGAAAGGTTTGCTGTGTTATTATGAGGAGAAAGTACTATAGTGGAGCAAGCTGGTTACCTTTTATATAACCGGTCAGTAGTTAAATAATAGACTGAGGTGAAGAAGCTTAAAGCAATTCATTTGAAGAAAAGAACACATGAGTCAACAGTGGTCAATCAGGGGTCAACCACTTGTGTGTTGGTATACCAGTTAGCATCAAGTCATAAACTCATAAATGGTTTGACGCAAAAGTTAAAAGAAAAAAAGGAAAATCACTAGGTCGAATAATTCGTTTTGTTTGTTTTAAATGAGAGGTTATGAGTTGGAGTCTCGTCTATTGGGTGGCCGGGTCTTCACGTTTTGTTTTTCAGGCAAAATGATGAGTTATTTGTTAGGGTGATCCTAGGTGTCAGGGTCTTTACTGTTTAAAAAAAATTAAACATGGTGACAAAGCTACACTTCCAAATTGAATATTGAAAAAAATGTTAACCCAAGCATTCGGTTATTAAAAACATTCATTGTTCGCTTTTTGGTTAGTCGGCTTTTGAGTCAGTTATGTGTTAGTTGTGGTTTGGTTTCGGTTAATTAAATCGGCTATTTACTCATCCCTAATTGGAATTGTGTCTCCATAATAACATATGTTGCTGCATTATCACTTGTTTGGACTTTGGTATGAGAATTTGATGAGTTAACAAACTGAATTGGCTTATGAGCATGTGGACATTGGTTAACAAAATAAATGTACCTTGTTCATTGATTACGATTAAATATTTTTTCCTCCACGGTTTGTATTTTCTTTAAGATGTCGTGAATGGTGACACAATGTCATATTTCGCAAACGACACTATGTTTACATCTATAGCAATCTAAGAAGTTTACGAAATAAGTGTGTCGTGCTTTATGTAATATCATTATAAATGATGGTTGATGCCGGTTAAGGGGCTAACACCCAAGGGCTTTAACGCCCTTTAACGGAGGGGCAGTGTGGTGTTTAACACCGGATCACCGCCACTGTGGCAGAGGTGTGATCCGGCAACAGATAGTGTTAGATAGGGGATATGCACCTTACCACCACATCTTTGAGGACTAGTAAAATACCTTAATGTTCATTTTCATGGTTTTTTTTTACCTACAAAGTCATAAATACCTTAACATATTTTGTGTATACTTTATGTTTACATACAATGGGAAAGTTTCTTGGATATCATAAGATTCATAACATAAATGCATTACAGTAGATACCAAAAAAAGAATATTTGTAGAAAAACGTAGTGTACAAATAAGAAGGGGGGGGGGGGGGGGGGGTCATATTTATGCATTGCATGACCTATAAATGGTAAGCAAACATGAAAGAAAAACAATAAAATAGGAATAAGGAATTTTGATAATCCTAACTATTAGTCGTTGGCCGACAACGATCTCAACTTAAAAAATAACCAGTGGTGGTCTCACATTTTCGTATATTATAAACCAATGGACCTTTACTAAACCGAAAAGGATAAGGAGACAAAAAGAAATTAATGTTTTTTAGTAAAAGTCCATTAGTTTACAATATTTGAAAATGTGAGACCACCACTGGTTATTTTTTAAGTTGGGACCGTTGCAAGCCAACGGCTAATAGTTTGGATTATTAAAATCCATTATTCCAATAAAATAACAATGGTGAGAATTCAAAAGCTTGAGGGTATTAACAAAGTCCCATAAAATATACATAAAAATATTTAATCTGTTATAAAGAAATCTTGTTACACCTTATTTGGTGGGTTTAGTTTAAGCCCTTTTTCTTTGTGGAAAAAACAGGAGCAACCTAGGATTCCAGAAAAGTTTTTAATGTTTGGTTGGTATTTTATACCCAAAAAATATATATATATATTTTAGCAAATCAAAAGTAAAAGTAGGGAATCAAAGCAAAAGGGCTATGTGGAAGATGGTACTACTTATAATAATTTATGTCTACTGAATAAAACATCATAAATTTGGAGTATTGTGAAAGTGACCATTTGTAAAAGAAAACATCAATCCATATGAACACTTTTCTTTTATAAAAAAAAAGTTTCATTCAGGTTAATTCCTCATTCCAAGGATTCCTTTTTATTTTCCACTCGTGACCACAGTGCCTCAAATACACACCTTTCTTTGGACCTTCGATCAGTATCCATTTTCTTAGAACAAACATTTAAAAGATATCAGTATACAAATGTGTTTATACCAATTTAAAACGTTTACAACTTGGTTATAAACCATTAACTATTAGATATCACAATCTCTGTGATATCTTCGCCCAGTATAACACACAACAACGACAGAACTTTGAGAGAACCACCTAGAAAGATTATAAAAGCGTATATTACAATTGTGATATCTCCAGGCTATTTATACACTGGGATTTAGCGGTTAATCTATAACTGTTTAGGGTTGCTTGGCGGCAAAGCATACATACAACTGCCCAAATTAAATAATAAACTATCCTATGATAAAGTTATAAAACATAGAATACAAATATAATAGATAATAGGGATATTGGTCTCTAATAATCCCTACTAGACGTCATTGGTCATTGGCAGTCCCATCTTTTTTTTATTCCCACTGACAGTCCCACCTTTCAACTATTTTTCCTTCACCGGTCCTCAGTTAAAAAACTTAACGGAGCTAAGTTTTTTTTCCGAATTACCCACTGACGTTTTAGGGCTTTTGATCAGAACGAGGATGCGAGTCGAATGATGTAAAACTTACCTTGAAATTGTGCTCCAAACGGCGAAAACAGTGCTTCAATTTGGGTGTTTAAACTTCCAATAAACAAAAATCACGTCGTTTTGAGCACCGTTTCGAGGTAAGTTCAGTATGTGACTTTAATATTCTGATGTTGATATTTAAATTCTAACGTTAACAACCTGTCAATTCTTTTCAGGTTACATATGAGACGCGTTCAGTTTATATGGTTTTAAGCGTGTCCGAGTTATTGTTAATGTCTTTGTCGTGAGTAAATATATGACTCGCTAAAATGACACACTTAATAAATGAGAAATACCAAGGACAAGAAATCCTATGCAAACTGTTGGTTCATTGTTTCAATCGCGTAACCTAACCAAATGACATGGTTTCAAACCAGCTCGCGTATTAGATAACTCTCAAACTGTCTAACTCTTCCGATTTACTGAACCATGTTGTGCTACGCGTTTTGAAAGCCATGCATGTTTAGTTTCACTTCACGAAAACCTTTACCTTGTATCGTTTTTTTTTTCTTACAAAACTCACAAAACTATAACTTATAATCAATATACATGCATATAGTACAAATTGTGAGTCAATAGGAACATGCAAGTAAACTCATCTCATTAAGCACACATAATATATTAGGTCAACTTAATTTAATTTGGATTCATAGTCAAATTACCATTTGACTCTAGGCTCAGTCCTTGCAAGGTTTTATTTAACAAGCTATGGAATCTTAGTTGTCTCAGCTACATCACTAGATGTTCAAAAATAGGATAAGAATAATGATGATAGTGAGCAATAAAGAAGACCACACACAGTAGGAGACATGATATACTTGAATAAAATCAGAACCCTTCGTTTTCATATTTTTACCAAAGTTTATTCAACTTTATACATACATCCTCAAAAGTTCCAAATGTACATATATAAAAAGAATAACAAAATCCTAAGGCTTTAGCCACTAGCTAGTTTCTTTTAAGGCTTTTCATCTCTTACTCTCATCATGTTCGTCATGCCAACATTTGTCTTTCTTCTGTTTGATTCTCTCACAGTCTAAAGCAGTGGACATTATTTGCTATTGAAATTGTAACCTAACAATCCATAATTAGGGTTTGTCTAGGTTAGTTGTTGTAAATGATTCCTAACTAGCAAGATTACCCGCGCTATATGGCAGGGTTTTGATCAATATCTATTTTGGTTTAGTATAGCAACCGAAAGAACTATGTTCCAAACATAGATCAACTTGAATTTATACCGGCTCGTACATAAATATAAACAAGTAAAACTCGATTACAAAGACTTTTAAATGTTAAAGGATGGTGAGTGTGAATACTAAAAGTTGAATGGCAAAAGCTATAAAAAAGACAAAAATACAAAAGACAAAAAAAATAAAAAATAAAAAACTGTTCACAATCTTTCCTAATTGTCTCTCAGTTTTTTCATGTATAGAAACCTAAAACAGATACATGATTTTTCTTTTGCGTATTTATATCCGCCATCGTATAATTATATTAGTAAATTATTATTCTTGTGATTTTATTTTCATTACGAATTAAAAAAAAACTATAGGTATAACTTTTTTAGCAAATTATTATTCTTGTGATTTTATTTTCATTATGAATTTTAAAAAAACTATAGGTATATCTTTTTTATAGTTTAGCAATAATTACAAAGCGTACGTGCCAAAATTTGTAGATCAATAAAGGTAGGGTGTAGTATTGTATTATTTGACTATGAAGTATTAATTATATATAAAGATATAATTCATGATTAAAGATTATAATTGCTCCAAAAAAGGGAGAAAAAGAGAAGGACCATGTTGAAATTTATTGAAGAATCATGTGTGAAATATGATAAGATGAGGAATAAGTGAGCAATGATGTTGCAATTTGTAGCCATTTTAATTTCATTCTTAAGCGTAATCTAGTTGATGAAAAATGGCCCACCTCCCATGCAGTAAAAGATGTGATTGAAGTCATTCACACAAGTGGTGAGGGTGTTAATGTACCAATACTTATAGCATGAGATACAACTACTAAAATGAGAATAAAATCACACATTTTCTGACTCCTCCTTTATTGTATCTTTAGCAAAAATCTTCTTTCAATTGTAAATTACTTACTTAATATGTTCAATCTTAACACTATTCTTAATATAAAATATAGACATATTTTAGATAAATATTAAGATAAATACATAAACATCCTTTAAAATACAAAACATTGTTTTCCAAATGTGAACTGTGTATTTTTCAATTTTACAATTAGGGGTTGTTTGTATACCTCTTAATGAGTCTCTTAATAGTTCAGAACTCTTACTGGTTCAACACTTAATTAATGGTTCAAACTAGGGGTGCAAACGAGCCGAGCTACTCGAGCTCGGCTAAAAAAAAAGCTCGAACGAGTCGAGCTTAAATGAGCTCGAGCCCGAGCCTAAAATACAAGCTCGTTTAGTAAACGAGCCAGAGCCCGAGCTTCGCTTATCGAGCTTGAGCCGACTCGCGAGCCTATACGAACTTTCTGTTTATATATTTTTATTAATATATTAAACAAATATTTATATAATAATTATTACCATTTATATAAATATAAAAAATAACTTAATTATATGTATAATAATAATTAAAATTAATATAAATTAATTAATAAATACTAAACGAGTCGAGCCCGAGCTTGAAAAATTACCTTCAAGCCGAGCTCGAGCTTTCATATGTTAAACGAGCTCGAGCCTGTTCGAGCTCGGGCTCGGCTCGGCTCGTTTGCACCCCTAGTTCAAACTGTTTGTTTCGCGAGCAAATGTCTGAATGGTTTAGACATTTGTCTCTGAATGGTTAAGTATTATACTGAGTCTGAATGGTTAAGACCTCTAATCTAAATTGGTCAGACATTTGCCTCTGAACGGTTAAGCATTATACTGGCTCTTAATAGTATAGACCTCTTACTGGTTCAACACTTAATGGTTCAGAATTCTTACTGGTTCAGCACTTAACCATTCAGATATTGCCAAACAGCCCCTTAGTTCTGTTTCTGCAAACTTGTTTTTAACTAATATTTTGGAAAAGAGCAAACCCCCGACTTAAAGTTTGAATCTCTTAAACCATTCAGAAGTTGGCAAACAGCCCCTTACTTGAGTGTAACCCAAATTTAATTAGCTTCAAGTGTATAGAAATAAGTTAAAGCTAACAAACACATATGTATGTATGTGTGTGTATATATATATTCAAATTTTTATATAGATTGTGATGTGTTGTTGAGTGAAGAAACATTCCAACTAAATTCTCACCTTGATAATTTTTTTTTTCCAAAGAGTTTAATGTGTGAACAAGTTCATAGTTTGATAAATATTTTCCATTGTTTTTGAGGTCCATAAGATCACTTTATAACAAAATTTGGAAAATCTAATAGACCATAATTACATTTGATCACTGTATCATTGTTAATTACTTATAAACGCGTAAATTTACGAAAGGAATAGCATATTTGTGGGACACTACAAAATGGAAAGTATTGTCCCATCTTAAAACATAACGTGTGTACAATGATTTCAGAAGACTTTATACTAGTAATTCTTTTTAGGAATTTGCATAACTCAACATGAATCTAACTTAATTGTTTTGAACGGCAGCAACACTTTATATATAAATATAAAGAGACGACAGCAACACTTTATATAAATATATAAAGAGCCAGCTTTTGCTGGGAGAAAACAACGAACACGGAAAGAAAAACAAACTACAAAGTGAATTACAATAAATCGACCACATCGAAAGCTTTCGAATTCTCCCACGTAGGAGGTTGGAGCTTCGTATGGTTGTTGATCCAAAAGAAAACGTCCTCTTTTATAAGATCAACTGTCTTCATTATCAGAACGAAGCAATTTTCAAAATTTTTCATGTTTCTCGCACTCCAAATCCTCCAAACCATCGCCATACTTACCGTGTACACAATCCGTTACCACACTTTGCTTCCTGTACAATCTTTTATGTATTTGATGTGCTTCTTTAATTTGTTGTAATCCGCTGGGAATCTGATGCGCATCCAAGTCAACATGTTTCACCAAATACTTTTAACCCATAAGCAATTTACGAAAATGTGATCCGGGGTTTCATCATCCAGCTCACACCGAGGACAACGCATGTCTGTCAGAGGCACTCCCCGTTGCACCAATCCATTTTTAGTGGCAATTTTCTTCAACAACGCTCTCCATATAAGATAATTACATTTAGGAGGAGCCCAATTGTTCCAAGTAAATTCCCTATTCTCATCGAGAATATCGGATTCAGCTTCAATAATCTCCAACCCAACCTGTTTGGTTGAGAAAAGATCTCCAGCTTCATTGCGCCATGTCCACACATCACAGGAATTTTTAAAACAAACTTGACTCAACTTGGTCATAAGATCTCTAATTTGCAACCATTTTTTGTTTGAATTCGGATCTTTTTCCCACTCCCACTCCCACTCCCACTTCCACTGTCTTGACCCCCCTTCGTTAGTACATGGGCTGCAACAATAGCGTTTTTTTTTTGCTAGTCTGAAAATATCCGGATAAATCTCTTTAAGAGGTTGCATTAACAACCACGGATCCTTCCAAAACTAGACATTTGACCCATCTCCAATCTCCGCCACCAGCTTTTCTTGGATATTTATACCGAACTTTGACATTTCCACATCCATCTTGCCAATATCCTTCCATACACCCGGTGCCGTCTTTTTTTGAGGGATCAAAAGATTAGCAGTTTTTGTCTTATGGATCGCCGCCACGACTCTAGCCCAAAGTTGGTTCAGGTTCGATTTGAACCTCCACCACTACTTGGTCAAAATAGCACAATTGAAATCTTTTATTCCCCCTACACCCATTCCTCCTCCTTTCTTTGGTTTCACCAAAAGCTTCCAACGGACCCATCTTATTTTATGGCCCATACTCATTTCCCCCAAATTAAATCCCTTTAGATTTTTCGAGTTTATTAACAATTTCCTTAGGGGCTTTAAGAGGGATAAGAAATACGACCGGAGACTCCCCAAAACCGCTTTTGCCAAAGTCAATCGAACCGCGAAGGAAAGATATCTAATCTTCCATTTTGAAGGTTTCGTATCGAATCTATCAATAATGATTTGCCAAAACCTTGCCCTCTTCATGTTCACTCCAATGGGAATTCCCAAGTACATAAAAAGAAACGACCTTTCTTCACAATTGAGAACCCGAGCTAACCGAGACAATTCACTATCATCCACCCCAATTCCTAAAAGCTTGCATTTACGAAGATTCACTTTTAAACCCGTAACAAGATTAAGCCACCTCAAAAGTCGATTGAGACTAACTACATTATGTTCCGACCAATCCCCTATCAAGAGAACATCATCTGCATAGCATAAATGAGAAATGGTCGGACCCCCATTAGGAAGCTTAATGACTAACCCACGAAGGAAAGATGTCTAGCCTTCCATTTGGATTGTTTCGTATTAAATCTATCAGTAATGGTTTGCCAAAACCTCGCCCTCTTCATGTTCACTCCAATGGGAATTCCCAAGTACATAAAAGGAAATGACCCTTCATCACAATTGTGAACCCGAGCTAACCGAGACACTTCACTAGAATCCACCCCAATTCCTAAAAGCTTGCGTTGGCGATGATTCACTTTTAAACCCGTAACAAGATTAAGCCACCTCAAAAGTCGATTGAGACTAACCACATTATGTTCCGACCACTCCCCTATAAAGAGAACATCATCTGCATAGCATAAATGAGAAATGGGGTCGGACCCCCATTAGGAAGCTTAATGCCTTGAAACAAACCCATATCAATTGCCATTGTCATAAACATGTTTATGACTTCTAGTGCTATTATAAATAGGAAATTAGAGATGGGATCTCCTTGTCTTAAGCCCGTTTATATCTAAATTCTTGCGTTCGGGACCCCTTTATAAGAACTGAACCCATCGTGGAAGCTAACCAACCCTTGACACAAGAAATCCATTTTTCCAGGAAGGTCATACTCTCCATTATTTGGAATAGGAATTTCCAATTAATAGAGTCGTCTGCCATCTCGAAGTTAACCTTGAAAAACAACATCTTCGTTTTACTCTTTTTGCCCACACCACCGTTTTGCTCACAATAATAGGGCAATCTAAAATATTCCTTCCACCCGCGAACGCCAATTGCATTAGAGAGATAAAATCGTCAATAACTGTAGGTTCATGATTCGGACGGAAACCTGTGATTAGTGTGTGATTATGTTCAAAGACGGAAGATTAGATACGGATAAACAAATTTCTTGTATAAATTTGATAGCATAACGTTACAAATCAGCCTGATTACAAGCTATCCAAACTATACCAAAGCAGCATACATCCAGGAGAGACCAAGTGGTGATCTCTCCCCTAAGTCTAAAACCTTGAAACTTTGCAAATGAACTAAGTGTGGTATTTATAGCCACACCACCTCCACATGAAAGACCACCTTTATGTGGAAGGTCATTTGCAAACACACGGTCAAACGAATAACCCCTTCGTTTGACCACTTCAAACGAGCGGGTCTGTAACACCCGTCTAATTTTACTTGAATTTAATAATAATTCACGCCATTTTTAGAATAAAAGATACCAAATTAACATAACTTTCATAAGTCAAGTTCATATGTAGCATAAACCTTAGTCAACTAACGACTAAGTTAGAACATTCAAAAGTTGTTTAACAAATTGTTTACAACCCATAAACATAGTCTATTAAAGATTAAAACATTGCGGAAGCTTGTAAATAGTGTTCGGTTCTTCAAAAGCTTGCTCGATCATCTTCCGGTTAGTTTCCAACATCACCTAAGATCAAAACCACAACAAATGTTAGTTTTGATAAAGTTAGAATTGATATAAACCACAACAAATGTTAGTTTTAATTAATTATAGTTTCAGTTTTTACAAGATTAACCCCTCCTCTTTTGCATAACTTATAGTTTGGCTGTTTTTAACCCTATTATAAGTTATTTCTAGATTATTAGCTAACTAGGTTAAAATTCCTAGTTAGTAAATTCTTGTTTATTTATACTTTATAATCCTAATATAAAGTTTTATATTTTCGGGATGTTACAAGTCCACCCCCCTTAAAAAGGGTTTCGTCCCCGATACCGAATTACGTGCCAAATAAAGTAGGGTAGAGGCGTCGCATCTCCTCCTCGAACTCCCACGTAGTGTCCGAGCCTTTTCTATGCTCCCACTTGACCTTGACTTGATCGATGTGTTTGTTTCGCAAGTGCTTGACCTTTCGATCTAAAATCTCCACTGGTCTTACCGCATAATTCAGGCTATTATCCACTTCGATATCATCGTAATGGATATAAGCTGTTTCGTCCGCTAGACACTTTCGTAATTGCGACACGTGGAACGTGCTATGTATTCCGCTCAACTCTTCCGGTAATTCGAGGCGATAAGCCACCTTACCGACCCTTCCGATGATTTTAAATGGCCCAATAAACCTCGGGCTTAGCTTCCCCCTTTTTCTGAATCTAATAACGCCCTTCCATGGGGAAACTTTTAGCATAACCATGTCGCCAACCTGGAATTCGATTGGCCTATTCCTTTTATCAGCATACGCCTTTTGCCTGTCTTGAGCCGCTTTCAAGTGTGCCCGAACCACATCAATCTTTTCATTAGTGGCTTGTACTATATCTTGGTGGGCGAGTTCACATGGACCTACTTCACCCCAACATACCGGAGTTCGGCACTTCCTACCATAGAGCATTTCGTACGGTGCCATCTTAATACTAGCATGGTAGCTGTTATTATACGAAAACTCGACTAACGGTAGGTAAACATCCCAACTTCCTCCAAAGTCGATTATACATGCCCGTAGCATGTCCTCCAATGTTTGTATTGTTCTTTCACTCTGTCCATCTGTTTGAGGATGGTACGCAGTGCTAATGAACAATTTGGTTCCCATTTGCTCTTGGAAATCTCGCCAGAAATTTGAAGTGAACCGGGTATCCCTATCAGACACGATGGATACCGGTACTCCGTGACGTGCTATAATCTCATTAGTATAAACTGCTGACATATTTTCTGACGTATAAGTCTCACGAATCGGAATGAAGTGAGCACGTTTTGTCAATCTATCCACCACTACCCATATGGCATCGAAACCACGATTTGTCTTAGGCAACTTGGTTAATAGGTCCATTGTAATATGTTCCCATTTCCAAACCGGAATTTCTAACGGTTGGAGTTTACCGTATGGTTTTTGGTGCTCCGCCTTGACTAGTAGACATGTCAAGCATTTTTCCACATACTTCGCCACATCCCTCTTCATTCCAGGCCACCAATAGTTTTGTTTCAGATCATTGTACATCTTGGTCGCACCCGGATGAATTGAATATCGGGATTTATGAGCTTCATCAAGTAGAAGCGCCTTCACCCCACAAGTATTTGGAACCCATATCCTTCCGGATCGAGTCTTCAACCCGTTATTCCCATCTGAGAAATCTTTCAACTGGCCAATTATTCTTTCTTTCTTCTAATTCTCCTCTTTTACTGCTTCAAATTGCGCCTCTCGGATACGTTCAAGTATACCCGAGGTCACCACAAGCTGCATTGATCTTACTCGTATTGGGACATAGTCCGCTTTTCTACTCAGAGCATCCGCCACCATGTTTGCCTTTCCGGGGTGATAGTGTATTTCACAGTCGAAATCTTTCACCGTTTCTAACCATCGCCTTTGTCGCATATTTAACTCCTTCTGATCGAAGAAGTATTTTAAGCTCTTGTGATCGGTGTATATGGTGCACTTTACCCCATATAAATAGTGCCTCCATATCTTTAATGCAAATACCACTGCAGCCAACTCGAGATCGTGCGTGGGATATTTCTTCCCGTGTATCTTCAATTGCCTCGAGGCATAAGCTATAACTTTGCCCCGTTACATCAAAACGCATCCGAGCCCCGATAATGAAGCATCCGAATAAACCACCATGTCTTCGACTCCGTCCGGCAATGTCAGTACCGGAGCTTGAGTTAACTTCTCTTTTAGCGTTTGAAACGCTCTTTCTTGATCTACACCCCAAATAAACTTTTCTTCCTTCCGGGTTAGTTTTGTTAGCGGTGACGCAATCTTAGAGAAATCTTGAATGAATCTCTTATAGTATCCCGCGAGCCCCAAAAAGCTTCTAATTTCCGAAGGGTTCTTCGGAGGATTCCATTTTGACACAGCCTCGATCTTTGACGGGTCTACCAATACTCCATCGGCACTTATGATGTGGCCGAGAAATTGCACCTCTCGTAGCCAAAAGGCACATTTAGAGAATTTCGCATATAACTTTTCTCGTCTAAGTGTCTCTAACACCTCTTGTAAGTGGTGTGCATGTTCAGCTTCGCTTTTTGAATACACCAAAATATCATCGATAAACACGATGACTGACTTATCCAACATTGGCTTGCAAACCCGGTTCATGAGGTCCATGAAAGCCGCGGGTGCATTTGTTAGCCCAAACGACATCACGGGGAATTCGTAATGTCCGTATCTCGTGCGGAAAGTCGTCTTCGGCACATCTTCCTCCTTGACCTTTAGTTGGTGATACCCCGATCTAAGGTCAATTTTTGAAAACCAGTTCGCACCTTGTAATTGGTCGAATAAATCATCTATCCTCGGAAGCGGGTATCGGTTCTTTACCGTGAGTTTGTTTAACTCCCGGTAATCGATACACATCCGCATGCTTCCGTCTTTCTTTTTCACGAACAGTATCGGTGCGCCCCAAGGAGACACACTCGGCCATATGAATCCTTTGTCAAGCAGGTCTTGAATCTGGGACATCAACTCTTGTAATTCCGACGGTGCGAGTCGGTATGGTGCTTTTGCTACGGGTTTTGCGCCCGGAATCAATTCGATCCCGAACTCTACTTCCCGTTCAGGCGGTATCCCCGGTAAATCCTTCGGAAACACATCTTCATAGTCTCGTACTACCGGTACATCTTCAATCTTTCATGATTCTTTTCCGGGCTCATTTGCGTATATCATGAATGCCTTACATCCTCGCTTCATAAGCTTGTGAGCTTTCAACATTGAGCACACTATGGGGTTGCCTCCTTTTTCGCCATAAATGGTGACGTGTTTCCCGCTCGGAGATGTTAGTTTTATCTCTTTACGAAAACACACGACTTTTGCATGGTGCTGAGATAGCCAATCCATCCCAACGACTACTTGAAATTCCCCCATTGACATCGGGATTAGGTCTATCAAGTATTCCTCATCGTCGATGCTTAATTTGCAGCCTCGACAAACATCACAAACTATAAAACTTTTGTTGTCCCCTATTTCAACTTCTAAGGGCACAGATAATTTCGTCAATACAAATGAAGGATGTCGAATAAATCCATGCGAAATGAAGGATTTATTCGCACCCGTATCAAACAATACACGTGCTGGAATTGAGTTAATTGTGAATATACCTGAGACCACATCGGGTTCTGTTTTTGCTTCAGCCGCAGTAAGTTGGAAGGACCTAGCCTTCGCTTTGGGAGCTTCTGCCGGAGACTCTTTTGTGTCTCTCTTTCCAACCAACTCGGGGCATTCTGACTTTTTGTGGCCGGGTTGATAGCATTTGTAACAAACGGAAACTTTTCCGGGACACAGCGATGCAGTGTGCCCCGTCTTCCCACATACCGGACACGGCTTGTCTTTGAAGCGACACTCACCCTTGTGCCCCTTTCCACATACTTTACAACTTGGCGACCCGCCTTTAGCCTCTACCTTCTTCCCCGATTCAGCAGTTCTAGCTTTCTTTGTAGGGCTTGGATTCACATCTTGTGCCCTCCGCTCACCCCTTTCAACTTGTTTCTTTAACTCAATTTCCCGCTCCCGGGCGGTGTTGATGATTTCTGTGAGACACTACAAGAAATTGGGGTGTTTACCCACACATAATTTACCTACACATGTAAATGTGTGGGTATTTACCTACACATGTTTGTATATGTGTGGGTAATAGTTGATGATATATTTTCATAATGATTAACACTTAATATGTGTTGGTAATACATATTAGCCACACTTGGTATTGGTGGGAAAATTCCCCCCCCCCCCCCCCAAAAAAAAAATTGCCTACACATGTAACAAATTTTCGTCATGTGTAGCTAAATTATCTACACATATGAAAAAAACTAATATATATGTAGGTAAATGATTATGTTTACCAACACATAATAATTTAAAAAAAATATGAAGATAAACTAAGTTAATATATACTTATTTTTTTATGAAAATGACGTGGCAAATTAAATACCTACACATGATTAAAAATGTACAATATGTGTAGATATTACATACCTATAAAGTAAGTAAATATATTTTTTTAATGATGTGACAAAACAAATATCTACACATGTTGAAAAATATACAATATGTGTAGATATTGAATACGTATAAAATAAATAATTAAATCTTTTTTTAAGATGACGTGACAAAAAAATACCTACGCATATTTAGAAATGTACATTATGTGTAGTTATTGGACACATAAAAAATAAATTATGAGGGTTGCGCGCTTCATCTAAAGCTCAAGCTCGGTTTGTTGGTAGTTTTTCAAGCTCTGACTCGGCTTGTATTTTATTTATTAATTAGTTTATATTAATTATAATAATTTATTTTTTCAAACTTTTATATATAACATAATATGTACACATATATATTCATGGGTTAACTTATTCTACAAAGGCTCCTAATTGTAAGAAGTGTAAGAAAGATTTATAGTGTGACAAGTGTCCAATAACCAATAACCTAAAACCTAAACCCACTACACCACCACCCAAAACTTAAACACCCACCACAACCCAAAAATGTAACCCCCCCACACCCCCATCCACCACGTAAAAAAAAAAAAAAAAACTATACCTCCCCAAAAAACCTAACCCCCCACCCCCTCCAAAAAAAAAACCTAAAAACCTAACCCCCTCCCCCCTAAAAAACCTAAAACCCTAACCCCCCCCTCCCCCAACCCCAAAAACCTAAAAAAACCTAACCCTCGCATCCCCATCTCCAAAAAACCTAAAAAAACCTAACCCCTCCACCCCCTAAAAACCTAAAAAAATTTTAAACATTCACTGGTGGTGGGTGTTTAGTTTTTTTTTTTTTTTTTTTTTTTTTTTTTTTTTTTGTAGTGGGTTTTTTTAAGAGCCTTTATACCTTTCTTACTTAGGAGGCTTTGTATTTGATCTTAATCCATATATTCATATATACTTTAGTTTGATAAATAATAAATTTTTCAAATTTTTGGCTATTCCCGCCCTTAATATTGTTCCCTCCAACTAGTTTAACTCCCTTATTAGAAACGGTAGATTCACATATGTCATTCCAATATAATAGAGCCCTAATCTTCGCAAGTGTTAAATCGACGGTCGGTTTTCATCTTCAAACCCTAGCTTGCACTACAAATAACTTTCACAAAGCCAGTTTCATCTCTCTCTTTGACTCTTACCATCTCTCTGATTACGGTTCTCTACAATGACATTGATTTCATCAAGATTTAATTGTTGTCGACGCAAGTAACACTCATCTTCATCATCCAAGGCTTTTTCTTCTGCACCAATCTCGGTTATAATCCCTCTTAATTCTCTTGTTTTCACTTTATTTAGTCTACAGATTGTTGGATTTACTAATTAAATCGATATTGAGTTCAAGTTAACAGTTAGGTTTTTCGTTTCTGGTGATTTGAATATATCTACTCAGCGACTTTGATATCAGTAAATCGTTTCTATAGATATTTAGGTCAAAACTGACAATAATTTGTGGATTAGTGACTATCTTGGCGAAACTTGCAGACTCAGAGAGGCCCTGAGATTAAAAGAGACGACATATGTTAACGAAGGTAAGATTCGATGTTGACTTTGAATGTCTGCTCAATTTTATTGCAAATGTTAAAATTTAACCAATGAATGTTTCAATTTAATGCTTTTTGTTGTATAAACTTGTGATTATGGGGCTCCATTGAACCAATTTTGACATCTGAATAATGTTTGTAATTAATGCACACCACTTGCTCGATGAAATGCCTGTGTGAGACTTGCCTTTCACTAAATAGAGTAAAGATGTATGGTACGGATTGAATAGATACCAAGAGTTGGGGAGAGTAAATTCTAACAATCAGTTCTAAAAGTAAAGAATAAAATAAAAATAAAAAAAACAAACAAATAGACCCAACGGAGAGGCAGAGAGTTGAGAAAGATAGAATGAGTGAGTGGACGGTTTTATGTTGATTTATTTCTTGTCAATTTGAAGATTGTAGAAGTAGCAGGTACAATAACAATACATTTTAAAAAATAATTGATCATGTTTGATATTTAATACATGTATCAAACCCCTTTGTGTACTCCTCATCATCGAACTGCGACTCCTCCCTCCGATGGCACCAGGTACATCTTCTCTCTGTATGATGTTCTTGAATCATGATTTTGATTTTGAAATGAATTTAATTCGTTTTCTTTAGGGTTTATTGGATCAAGTTAGGGTTATTTATTACACTAAAACATGGAGGAAAAGTAACATAAACCCCACAGTTGTCTTATTTTTAAATTAAAATGTATATAATGAGATCTTCTATGTAAATTTAGGTTTTACTTTGTGTATTTAGTCGTGAGAGTGAAGATGAGCAGCAGCAGCCAACGACACAGAAGCGACCGTTCTTAGTAGCAGCTAGGTAACGAATCAATTTATTTTTATTATTTTGCTTATTGACAGTTAAATTGGTTGTTAATTTTACAAAACCAGTGTTCAATTTGATTATTTATCAAGTTGGTGTTCACTGTTGTGATAGATTTTATGGTGAGTAAGTTGATTTATCAAGAATTTGTTGGTTATATTAGGTTTTAATTGCTGATTATTAATTGAGGATCATTTGGTTTAAATTTTGTATAGCATACTGAGATTAGTAATCATGTGTTTTTGTTAAAGTTATCTTTGTAGCCTAAAATCTAAATACTAGACTATGTTTGGTCTCTCTTTATAAATGGATTTTGATACAATTACTTTTCGTGTAGTTAAGGGATCAAGGGCTAATCCAACTAGGAAGGTTGGTTATTGCTGGAACAGTTGGCGTTGATTGAAAGGTTGTCTACTTTTGCTACATTGAAACAAAGAAATCTGCACGTTCAGTCTGATTGGTACGTCTTTTTTTGCGAGTTCCAAGAGTTGGCTCAACATATGGTTTGCGCAGGTGGTGTAAATGTAAAATCCAAGATATATTTGCTTCGAGGTCTTGTAGGACAAGCGGCAGTAGGAAAGAAGGAGCCGCCACCATAACTTTGGCCCCGGCGAAGGCTAGGGTTTCCATATGAGATCTTCGGCGATTCAAATCAGTTTTCGGCAGCTGTGATTCCCGTAAGTTTCTCGGTTAACCATTCCACTTCCGGACCTCTAAATCTAGCTTAGATCTCTTTGTTTCCATCTACCTCAATTCTGCAAAAGCTATAGGCTGCATCGTAGTTAATAACTTGATGTAATTTTCGTTTATTTAAAGATATTTATGTTAACTAATTTTTGTATGTACTGTTTTGTAGTAAGTTGATTGACGTGGTTGTCCCAATAGAATTGAAGCTACAGTCCCAGTAGTTCTTGAATGGGCAATCGGTGGCAATCTGAGCTGTGCTGAAGCCGAAGCAATGGGGATGGTTTTGCTTACGTTAATTCGAATAGCCAGTGTGTCAACTCGACTAGGGAATCAGGCGGCTACCGCTGCATCTGCAAACAAGGCTATCAGGGGAATCCTTATTTACCTCCTGGCTGCCAAGGTAATAATTAAGAAACCAAGTTTCTTCATTTCTGCTGTTGCCTACTTTAATTTAGAAAATATCAACTATATTGACAATTTATTTTTTTTTGTTTTTGTTTTCACAAAATAATTGAGTTATGTTGATCCAACTTCATGAATTTAGGGTCCATTTTCCCTAATTTTTAAAACCAATAAAAATCTTCATTAGCCTCCCCACCACTAGTCAACTACTCTTACTTCCAATACTTCTGAACTAAGAAAACTAATAGTGCGAAAAATACAAGTGAGAGAACAACTAACAATAAATAAAAAAACAATAATAACCTTCCCAGAACCTTATTTATACTAAATAAGTAGGTTTTAGCAGTCATTTTAACATTATTAAACTTTTAAAAGTGAAACCTAGTACAAGACTTGTATAAATCATCTAAAAAATTGAAATGGAAACAAGACTTATATAAATCATCCAAAAAATTGAAATTGAATATTGGTAGTCTGAGTATTATTTTGGAGGTGCCTTAGCCTAAACTAAAAATTTGAAAACATCGTATTATTTTTTAATATTTCAGGTCCCTGCACTGGATAGACCCAAAGTAGGGTCTCAAAAGGATGTGATGGAATAAGGGCAAATCTTTCCTTTATCTTAAGAGATGGAAAGGCTGCCTCGAAATGACATCCTGGAGTATCTTAAACACAAGAGATGGAAAGGCTCCCAGCTTTTTTATGGCAATTGATGAGATTTAGCATGCTTCAAATCGTGTCTTCTGGGCTTGAAAAAGGCGAGAGTGGTAATATTCAAATTTGTATCATTTTAAGTTGTTAAGCATTTGAGTTTAAGAAAGTAACGTTTTTTTCTTTTTTGTCGAAATTGCAGAGGAGGATAAGAAGTTAAATGCAACATATATAATTAGTGTTGCAAGAAAGCTTTGATGCTCAATCTTTTTATTGCCTGAGGACATTCTTGAGGTACTGTTATTGAAAAAATGAACTAACTTTTTGAAAACGGTTATAAAATGAATTTTAATTTGCTGACAGGTTAACCCGAAGATGATTCTGATCCTAACAGCAAGCATATCATGTACTGGAGCTTGTTACAGAAGTCTAAAGGTGATGAAGAAGATGGGAACACGCCTGAACAAGAGGGCAACGCGCCAGAACAAGATGGGAACGCGCCTGAAGAAGAAGGCAACGTAGCCATCGATGAAGATCCAACTCTTGATTCTCTTGTTAAGTTGATAAGCCTTTTGATTATTTATGATTTTACTGCCTTGTAGTTTACATTTGTTTCATGTATTAATCAAATTGGCACTTTGTTTCATGTATTAATCAATGGTGACGTTTGTGACATTATGTATGATTTTACTGCCTTTTAGTTTATATTTGTTTCAACACATATTAAGATCAATACCAACACATCTTTAACATTTACCTACACATAATATTACTTTTACCTACACATATATTCATGCCACGTCATCCGCCACGTTGGATGCCATGTCACCTGCCACGTCGGATGCCACATCACCTGCCACGTTAGATGCCACGTCACCTGCCACGTCACATGCCTTCCAAACAAATTGTTGTACTTTTAACCACACATATAAATGCCTTTTAGCCACACATATATGTGTAGGTATAGCTTGCTATATACCTACACATAACTTATATGTGGGTAATGGCCTATATCCACAGTCACGAGTCTACACATCATTACACTTAATTTATGTGTAGGTAAAGACAACTACCAACACACTATATGCTTTTTCCCACACATACTTTGTGTTGGTAAAGAACCAAATTTCTTGTAGTGAGAGTTTCATATTTTGACGGAGTCATAAACTCCCGGTACTCGGCACTCAGTATGTTGTAATAATAGTATATCTTTTGCTCTTCAGTGGTGACTAACTCGTCACAGAATCTCAGCTTATCCATGAAGATGCCCGTGATCTTATCAATTGATTCTCCCTTTTGTCTTAATTGGATAAATTCTTCTTTGATCCTGTTAATAACCGCTTTGGGACTATGGTGTTTAAGGAATGGTACCTTAAACTCGTCCCAAGTCATAACCCTCGCCGCTTCGGCTCCCATTTCCTTCTTCTTATTGTCCCACCAATCCTTGGCTTGATTTCTCAATTGACCCGTTCCGTAAGAAACAAAGTCACCTACGTCACAGTGGGTTCGTTCAAACACTCCTTCGACATCTCTTATCCATCTTTGGCAGATTATCGGGTCAACTTCCCCGTTATAGATTGGCGGTTTGCACGCCATAAATTCTTTATATGAGCACCCTTTACGTTCTCCCGTTTTATCTTTCATAAGGTTGACACTATCCTCCAACCTTTTAACTCGCTCTTCGACAAGCGACAACACCGTGTTTTGAATTTTGTCTATAAACCCGGATAGACTTCCTTCAATTGCCTTCCCTACTTCTTCGGCAATTATCTCTTTCATTTGTTCGGTGCTTGTTTGCACCGTGTTATCATCGTTTCCATCAGACATCTTGAAACTGAAATGTTTACATTTAAACGTTAAACATTTCATTCATAACATTACTTCATTTGTTTCGGTTTAGCCAAGTTCTCAACTTGCTTTAACCGTTCACATTTGGTGCACTTTCCGGGTTTGAGTGTGTTAACACGCTCTTCCCATGCACATCTATTCATTTCTCATTTCTTACATAAGACATAATTTGTTAACATAATAAGTTAATTCTTACCGGACGATTGATCAAGCTTGAACCGAACACTTTGTTGACAACCTTAAGCTCTGATTACCAACTTGTAACACCCGTCTAATTTTACTTGAATTTAATAATAATTCACGCCATTTTTAGAATAAAAGATACCAAATTAACATAACTTTCATAAGTCAAGTTCATATGTAGCATAAACCTTAGTCAACTAACGACTAAGTTAGAACATTCAAAAGTTGTTTAACAAATTGTTTACAACCCATAAACATAGTCTATTAAAAATTAAAACATTGCGGAAGCTTGTAAATAGTGTTCGGTTCTTCAAAAGCTTGCTCGATCATCTTCCGGTTAGTTTCCAACATCACCTAAGATCAAAACCACAACAAATGTTAGTTTTGATAAAGTTAGAATTGATATAAACAAGTTCCAAGAATCAAAAAGTAAAAAAAATTAATTTTTCCCGGATCAGGGGGCGTCGCGTGACGCCAAGGACCTAGGCGTCACGCCTAGCCCTTGTTTTCACAGACTCTTGTTTCAGTTGTTGCTGTACATTCCCAGTTCAAGGTTTAATCAATTCCCAACTTAAAATGGCCATAACTTTTGACTCGTAAGTCCGTTTTAGGTGATTCTTTTTCCTATGCGTCTGTAAATTCATTACCGACATGTCTATTACAAATTTCATACCGAAAAATTTGTTTACGGACCGAAAGACTATGTATCCATATGAAATTATTCGACCCATTTTAACTTAGCCATTTTACTACCATTTAACTAGTAAACCTAAGGCGCTTATTACCCAACTTCCGGGGCTTATTATCACCGGCACTTCATTACCAAACCTATGGCTTCTTGCTTTTGTGACCATTTTCGCCATTTCTATTTACTTACAATATTATCATTACAATGTAACATTATTTGACCCGTTTGGTTCATCTATGGAAATCCTCCATTTTGATGACTACCAAACGACTACAAACTAATTCTTAACATGCGGATTAAGTAATGAACAAGGTCGCTACAATCAACACAACTTTTAATCAACAACGCATAGTTTAACAACAATTTATCCAATGTAACAGGTCAAGTTACATACCTTAGTGCACGCCCTTCAACCGCGAATCACCACCGGCTTGTCCACTCGACGTTCCGGTATCCTTTCCTATAGAGTTCAATAATGTCACATTTAGAACTCTTTTTAATCACATTTTGCATAATAGCCAAAACATCACAAATTAGGTGTTTGAACTTTGAATTTAAATTTTAAGCCTTCTTTGAGGCGTTTTCACAAACACCTTAGGGGCAGATTTTTACATGATTATATAGCAAATTTCTAGCTCATCACTTAGCCCTAATTTCACCCCAATCAACCATTTTACATGATTGTTAACTTCTAAATTTCTGAAATCACTTCAAAATTGTCAAATTACACTAGAACAACACTCTATTTCCTAGTGTTCATCAATTACACATAACCCACTAATCACCTACAATGGTGTTCATAGGTTTCACTAAAATTTCACATGATTTCAACTTGTATTTGTCTAGGGTTTGTCCCTAGACACTATATGGTTCCTAATTCATCATAAAACAAACATGCAACCATGAATTCATATTTTTCCCAATTTCATGAGAATTTCAAATAGAGAATTAGCACCAAATTTCACATACCTTGTAACCCCCTTGTGATGAGGATCACGAATCTATGTTTAGATTTCGATTTGGGACATGAATTAGCCTTCAATTGATCAGATTTGTGGAGTTAGGGTTTGGTGAGGAGCTTTGGTCGCTCCTCCTGCGTTCCTGATCGACCAGACACCAAATGGTGTGTTTGGTTTTTGTTTTAATTAATTATAGTTTCAGTTTTTACAAGATTAACCCCTCCTCTTTTGCATAACTTATAGTTTGGCTGTTTTTAACCCTATTATAAGTTATTTCTAGATTATTAGCTAACTAGGTTAAAATTCCTAGTTAGTAAATTCTTGTTTATTTATACTTTATAATCCTAATATAAAGTTTTATATTTTCGGGATGTTACAGGGTCTATACACGTTCGTTTGACCGTTTCACTAACTATTACATAATCAGCATAAAAGTAATCTAATCTATTCGAAGAGCATCGGACACAAAAACTGCACCAACAAATTCCCCTTGTCCGCTGCTGTCGAATGCTGAAAATGCAACTGCAATCGATCTTCGGTCAAGTATTAGCTTCTCTGTGTTAACATATTCCCCCTTGACCGATGATCCAGGTAAATAGTATCTTGACTTGAGTCTTCATAGCAATACCAAACCCTTGAAGCTTCTCGTATAATATTTCCCCCTCAAAGTACGCGTATCCGTGTTGGGTGTTGTGCAATCTCCTAGCAAGGCTAAATTGACCGATCTTCCGCTGATCTTCCAATTCTCCAACCGACATTTGATAAGGGTTCCATTCTTTAAAAACTGCATCAAGTCTTGATCTTGTCATAAGAACTCTATTTCATTCAAGCATACTACATTGGTAGAGCTTTCCGGTGAACTGTCTTCTGTAAACCATCTTTGTCATAAGAACTCTATTTCATTCAAGCATACTACTCTATTTCAATGCACTTTGATCATCAGCATCAACACTCAGGAAGTCAGCTAGACCGAGTATATCATTTGCAAGCTCAACCAGCACGCTTAGTTGAACTACATCCAGATCTCATTGTCTCGCCTTTGTGAAGTTGACCACGTAATGCACTACGGATCTTCAGCATCAGTACTCAGGATGTCAGCTTGACCAAGTACATCGTTTGCAAACTCAACGAATTGAATTACAGCCAGATCCCTGTAAAATCCCAAAGAAACATCAAACCCAAAACCGAATCCTGCAAATTCCCCCTCAACTATAACCTCTGATAGAGTTGGAATCCACACTTGTCAGCCTTGAACTATCAACTCTCATAAAGATTCCCCATGTCTTCAGCGAACAGCGTTTTGAAACTACTGTTGACTTTAGATACCTGTATGTTTCCGTGCACAACCCTTCACGCTGGCTGGAGAATTAATTAAAATCCTCAAATATATGTTTGTGCAAAACATTCCATGCAGAACCTTTGATATCACCAGAAACTCACAAACTTTACCACATGTGATTGCATTTAGAATTTTACCGAAGAAATTCCAAAACATATGAAAATTTTTATTCCCCCATTTCTTTGGTGAAATCTCTAAACCTTAACAAATTCCCTCCTCTGAGCGGAACTGTCGTCAACTTCACTGAACAAATTCTCTCCACGGAGCAGAATCTTTCAAATGTTCTCGGTTTTTCGAAAGATCACGAAAGCGACTTTCTTCTTTGCATATTCTAGTTGATAAAGAAAGTCCCCTAGCCCCGTAGGATCCGACTTGTATCCCCCCAAAGTTCTGCTAACACCTAATCCGAAAACTTCCATCATAGGCATAACTCTTCGACTTTGTGAACTCGTTAGGACCGGTCTTGGCTCTCCAGGTTCCTTCAATCGTTACCAAATGCGAGAATATGACAATAAACAAAATGCTTTCGAGCATTTACGAACACCGATAACAAAACAAATCCTCACGTGCGGAAATAAATATACCGTTTTTGGCCCATAATATCAAGTCACCAAATTTGACATTTGCATTGGTAACCGTGACTACCCCACATTCTTAAAAACACATGTTTTCATCATCCTAAAGTGATCCCGCGCGCTCCCGAACTCGTACGAATTTGACGTTGAAGCTCGATTCAAATATCCTTCGCGAACACCCGACCCTACTTTGCAACTCACGAATAGAAATGGATCCACGACTTCATGTGTCATCTAAGACATTTGTTTCAATAGAGCCCATCTTTAATCATTTGCCCATAATAAATTGGCCAATCAAATAGGCCCAACATTACTGGGCTGAACATAAAGTAAAGGCCCTGAACATCATTGCTGGACTTTCCATCCAACTTTGGTTCAACCTACAATTAAATATATTAGAAAGTAAAACCCCTAGTTGCAAACATCAGCCGTCACCCACTTCAAAACCCTATCTGCAAATACATTCTGCCGACATCCACCTTGTACCACTCTAATCTCGCCGGAACCCTCTCATCGAAAAAAAATTCCGATCATCACCTCTAACCAGGAAATGAAGCCACCAGTTTATCAAAACAAATGGAGTTAATATAAGAATCTTGAGAATAATCACTGATTATCTCTAACCAATACCTTCCATGAACAGAAACTAAACGATTCCGATCACCATAACTTCCCTCGACAAATCAACCCAGCCGTCAATCACCTGCTGCAAACAACATCAGGCTATGGTCTTTCGTGAACTCAGATAAGAGAACAATACAAATGACGAACTATATTCTTCGTGGAGGTTCTTCGCCGGTGCCAGTTCTTCGCCAAACGAAAGATCCAAAACCCACGAAAGATGTGGGTTCTTCGCCAATCATCATTCTTTGTCATGCAGGTTGTTTGGCCAGAGGTCAGTTCCTCGCCAAGTTGGGTTCTAGGTTCTTCGACAGAACCATTCAGACGAAGAAGGTTCTTCGGCAAGAGGGTTCTTCGTCCAAAGGTTCTTCGTCCAAAGGTTCTTCGCAGGGGGTTCTTCGGCAGACATGAGTTTTTCGTGAAAGGGAGGTTCTTAGCTGTTCACTTTTGGGTCCAGATCTGAAGAAACCTTAGTGTTTCTTAAACAGCCGCCACACACCTCAAGAACATGGCGAAAAGTTCTTCTGCAGATCTGACGAAATGCCCCTCAAAAGTTGATAATGGATGATGAAAACTTCATATATTTGGTGTGAAACATAAAACCTAACCCTCTTGTATGGTCCGTTTCATCTCAGATCCATGTTTGGGTCCAGATCTGGGTTTTTCTTGTTTACACCATTTTTTACAACTTGAACAAAAACACCACAAAAATCACTAGTCAAGAGCTCATGTGACTTAGCAAACAGTTAGATTCACTAAGTCGGGTACCATGGCTCTGATACCAATTGTAGGTTCGTGATTCGGTCCGAAACCCATGATTAGTGTGTGATTATGTTCAAAGACGGAAGATTAGAGACGGATAAACAACTTTCTTGTATAAATTTGGTAGCATAACGTTACAAATTGGCCCGATTACAAGATATCCAAACTATACCAAAGGAGCATACATCCGGGAGAGACCAAGTGGTGATCTCTCCCCTAAGTCTAAAACCTTGAAACTTTGCAAATGAACTAAGTGTGGTATTTATAGCCACACCACCTCCACATGAAAGACCACCTTTATGTGGAAGGTCATTTGCAAACACACACGATCAATTGAATAGCCCTTTCGTTTGACCACTTCAAACGAGCGGGTCTATACACGTTCGTTTGACCGTTTCACTAACTATTACATAATCAGCATAAAAGTAATCTAATCTATTCGAACAGCATCGGACACAAAAATTGCACCAACAATAACAACCTTCAACCAATTCGCCATCACCTTTGCACTAATTTTGTACATCGAACCAACTAGCGAGATTGAACGAAAATTAGATAGCACTTGGGGATCGTTAATTTTTGGAATAAGGGCCACCAAAGAAAAATTGCAACCTTCATTCAGAATCCCACTTATGTGGAATTCCCCCATCACAGCCATAATGAAAGATTTTAAATACTCCCAAAAAACCTTATAAAACTTCATCGTGTACCCATCCGGGCCTGGGGCTTTCCCGCCATCACATCCCTTGATCGCCATAAATACTTCACTTTCGGTGAACTGCACACAAAGAAGGGCTCCTTGTTGATCGGATATCCTGGGCAGGCCGATATTAGTGAAATCCGAACAACGTCTAACAGGCTCTGAAAACTGCTTTTTAAACCAATTTTTGACCTCCGCTTTCAGATTAGTCGGATCCGATATCCAAGTTTCATTAAATCTTAGACAATTTATCCTGCTAAGAGCAATATTAACGTTAATCACATTATGAAAATAGGAAGAATTTTCATCTCCAAACCTTAGCCAATTAACTCGGGCTTTTTGTTGAAGATTCTTCTCTTTTGTCATCTCCCATTTTTTTACCTTCATGCACAACTCCACTCTGGTCCTTTTCTCAGAATTCGTTAGTGGCATTGTCTCTGCTTTATGTTCAACATCTTCTATTATCTTTGTCATCTCCTGATATTTTTGGTCTTAGCCTCTTTCACCTCTTCCCTCCACTTTTTAATTGCCAACTTAAACCTTTTCAGCAAATTCACTAAAAACACATCATGTTTATCCCCAATATTAGGAATACCCGTGATATTCTCCACAATTTCACCAATCTTTGTTCCCCTGCCCAGGAGTTGAAGAACTTGAAGGGTAAAGGCCCAAAATCGGAAGAGCAACATGATAGGGAGAGAGGGCAATGATCCGAAAATCCTCTTTTATGAATCCAACTTAATTGTGTTGAAAAGTTAAACGTTTGACCATCTATTAAATTCATCAATTTTTTATATTTCTTTAATTATGTTATATATATTACTAATATACACTCAGATTGTCAACCACAAAGAAAGGGAAAAGAAGCGATGGAAGATTATAGATTCAACTTATGTCACTTCTCGCGACTTTAAAAACAGTCAGTAAATTTAAGAGTAGATTTACAATCGAAATCGCCTTTGTAAATGCTCAGTTTTCTAGTTTATAGAGGTTTAGTATTTTAATTGTAATTTTAATCAAAGTCTAACAAGTTTAATTCATATTAGATCACGTCGTGTGAAAAAAAATGTCACATATTTACTTTGGTCAATATCGAACTTTATCAAATATCTTGAGACATTTATATATGTTATTAATGATTGTTACGATTCTTACGTAATAAAAAGGGTAAATCAGTACTTTAAATGTCACAGATTTACTTGGTGGTGAAAGTTGTGGAAGAAATAAAAACGGAGTCGTTTTTTTGGATTAGGTGTAGATCAAAGCTTAATGTTTTGAATTGGGAGATGTGGCTGGATTTCAACCTTCGCGATGTAATTTTATAATATTTTTCGTTGTATGTTTCGAGTTTTACAGTTTCTTGCTGGTCCAGTTTTCTATATGTTATATAGAAGTTTCTACCGCTAAAAAACATATTTACTTTGGTCGATATGGAACTTGATCAAATATCTTCACACATTTATATATTATTATATTAATGATCGTTATGATTCTTATGTAATAAAAAGGGTAAACCAGCTTATGGCTTTCACACTGTATTGATTATTTTCGTAAAAGTCTGGATTAAAGTCATAGTGTGCATTATGTTGGTTCAGTTCTGTTTGAACATAAAGGAAAACATGAAAACATACCTTTGGTTGCATCAGCACAGGTTAGCAGAGAATCCAGCAATGGAGACGCAGCCATTAAGGTTCGACATGATTGTCATCTTGGTCTGGTTCCTCCTTAGGGTGCTGACTGATGATGGTGGCTAAGTAAAACCGATAAGGGGATCGGTATAGGAGAGGGAGGACGAAATTGATGTTAGGCTTATGGGGTGTGTCTAGTTGTGTAACTGAGTAACCCTCTAACCTCCACATAATTCTCCTTATATAAGCACCCAGGAGGAAACCCTAATTAGTTAATAAGGGTAATATGGTCCATCAACAATTACCAACTAATTATTTAATAGGATTGTTATATATTTTGATCTATATAATGTAAATGATTATATGGCTACTAGATTAAATATTAATACATAATATATTTAATCTTACATTCTCCCACTTAGCCGAGTAATCATTTACTATGAGTATTAGATAAGCCTGATCAAGAGTTAACACTCATTTTAGCCTTAAACAAGTACTATAGCAGAAAAATACAGCCGTTGAATCATTATGCGACTCAGGACCCCCATTAATCATACTATAGCCTTAATTTAAAACCTAATCATCATGATCAAAATACGCGTAAGCCCTTTGTTTGATTTGTAACTTTATTTGTCTTATATGCCATTATGTCGACTTGACATATTCTTAGAGACGTACAAAATCAAACTGATGAGGAAAAATTAACTAATACTTAGTCATTCATAATACGATATGCAGTTGCGCATGGCCAGTAACTAATACCCGTCTCTGAGCTCTCTTAATAAGACTTATGGGTAATAGACCTTCAGTTATAGGATCCTTAAGCATATCATGAATGTATTCGATACAAAACTTAGTTTCCTCAATTCGTTCATAAACGAATATTAATTGTGTATCGAAATTTAATGCAGCACCTCTTGAACTGTTACTATTCAAGGAGTTATGGTAGCTGACTTTATCACACTAAGTCTTCAAAACATTAATTATATGGAGTTAATAAACTTATGAGTCTATTGATATATTTCCAACAACATTTAGTGACTATATTATGTCGTTATAACTTAGGTTGTCAATATCAGTATTATGACTCCTCCATGATATATGTTTTGTCTGCTGACATAAGAATATACCCGAAATTACATTTTATCATCTTTGAATATCTCAAAGTTATAGTAATAAACCGGTTTTAATTCTCACTTCTTCTTCAAATTATAGCCTCTCGTTTCTTTAAAGATATTGTAATACTCCATTAGATGCTTCACAATAATCTAGACATATCTAGTGTGTTAAACTTACATAAGGCTTCTAATTAATGAAGCGTAAATAAATAATCTCACTTATCCTATTATCCTCTAAAGGAGAGCAGTATTATTTGTTACATATGTAAGGACCCATTTAAGGTTAAACTTATGGAACATAACTAATATCCCATTGGGTCTATCTCAGTATGTTATGATATCAATTACGTAAGAGATATCTCTGAGATTTATTATATCAAAATTTGTGTTAACAATACTTTGACTTATGTAACACATACTTGTCAAAAGAATGTCATCTATATAGACAAGTTTATCTTAGTTGCTCCCACTCATCTTGAGGTAGGTACATTAATCCACTTGGTTCTTGATGAAAATAATTACGTTAAGATTTCATCACATTATGATGTTTGCATTAACCCATACATGGATTTTATTGACTTACAAATAAAGTGTTCTTTAACCTTCAGTTTGAAAACTTTAGGTTGTTATCTAATGAACATGTAAATGTGTCAGCCATTTGTTATGGAAAATTGTTTATAATGTTCATCTAATATAGCTTTAAACTATTATAAGCTACTAGAACAGTGATGATCCTTAAAGAAATCTTTTGTAAGATAGGTAAGAAAAACTCTTTCATAATTTTTCTCTTCCTGAGTATAACCTTTGACAATCAAACATGCTTCTTAGTGTCTTAACGTTTATATTAGGATTTGGTTTAGTTATGAACACTCTTAGGTAATTCAATCAAATCCCAAACGTTATACGAACACATAAAATCAGTTTTACTAGAAAACTGTTTTATTCCATTAAGAATATTGATTGACACTAATGGCTTAATTTGAAGAGATAGGATCAGTAAACATTTCCAAAATCCATTTCAACTTCAATTAGGGAGGTTATGTAATCATCAAAATTAGTAGGCTTTTAAACCTAGATGACCTCCTGAGTTGATTATTGGGTTCATTAGAAGTTTCAGTTTTATGGATTAGCTCTTGATTAGGTTGCTATCATTTTCATTCTAAGTTTATAATAGTTGGTGCAGTATGGTGTACAAGAGGTGTAATCGGAGTTAAATTTGGAATGAAATTTAATGACATTCTTCCCCCCGCCTCTTGTATTCCTTGCAAATCATAATAAGGACTTTTACTGCTCCCACTGACCTTAGGAATCTTTAGGAACTCAGCATGCTTAGGGTCAATGCTTAACGACAAACAAATTCTAATAGAGAAAACAAATTAATGACGTTAGTCGTTGTGATTTCTCTTGTTGAGGATTATGTTAGTTTAGGTAAGAAATCTAAGTGTGCCCACAATTAAGCAACTATGAAACTTTTGTAAGAGTAGCATTAGATTTTAAGGAGACAAATATTGATAGAACAGTGTCGTGATGGAGCGGTGTCTTGTACAAGAGGTGCAAACTGAGGTAATGTAAAATTTTCACTCCCCACCTCTTGCAACTATTGCAAGTTATTATTAAAACACTTAATGCTCCCACTGATCTTTAATGTCTCTAGAATGCTATAAGAGAAGTTTCAATGAGCTACATGACGTGGGAAATCTTATTAAGTATATATATATGAATAGATTTCTTCTAAGAACGTGTGCCATATGCGACAAAATTTAGATACAAGTTGATAGTCTTTTAAATGATAAATGAATTATGTCTGAATATTCCATTTGGAATAAGTTCCACGAATGTCAAAGAATGACTTATGATGGACCCATACTTATTCCTTAAGCCAAGTCATATTTAGGGCTTTAACGTCATGATTTAAAATCACTTAGAATGAGATTAGTTGAAAAATCATCCTCATTAAGAAAGTCATAATGTCTCATGAATTTCGGTTATAATGGATGAAAATTTATAATTCTCATTTTCCTTTTGTCAAGTTCTCATTTGCATGATAACAAAAGTTGTGAAAATGTAATGTATCATCTAGTTTCATTTTAATAATGTTTCAATCCAGATAGTTAGAACAAATAAGATGAGAGTTGAAGATAAGTGTGACGTTATGTTGACTATGCAAACCTCACAACCTTCATGACATAGCCTAAGTAATGATACTGTATTCTGATTAATAATCAGAACATGTAATGTATCGAAAAACTTTGTTAGAAGACTGCTTATTATGGTTCTTATAGCCTTAACAATTAATTTTGTCACTAACTCTCATATTAGTTATTTGTCAAGTTCTGGGAAGGAAACGTATGGAACTAGAGTCAACTAATCATGTGTTAATTGGAATATTGAAATTACCAGACTTAAATATCATTAATAAGTGACTATCTAATTAATTTACCCAACTGTTCTTTAGAATAATGGATAGTCTCGTTGCTTATGTCTAGTCTAACAACATAATTATGCAGTGAGATTTTCCCTTGAAGAACCTTAAAGTTGGAATTAGCACTTGTAATTTGTCTATGGACCTTAGAACAATCCTCTTTTAAACTATTAGTGGTTGTAAGGTGAATAACAACTTATTTTCCAGCTTTAAACATGTATTTCTTTGTACATATGTTGCTTATCAACACACTCGTTATACTTTGGTATTTCTTGAGTGTTGTAGTTGATTTATAATGCATCAGATTGTACAAGTGAAAATCTTAGTATGTAATGTACTGGAAAAAATGTACTTATTTCCATGCGTAAGCCCTTTGCTTTATGGGTCATGGTTTTGTACATTATAATGTATTCACATATACCACTTAACTTTAGAGTTTCAAATTAAGGCATGCATCTTAGGAGTTCTAGTGATTATTCCATAAATAAAGATTAGTCTCAGGAAAGACGTAATCTGGAATAACTTTAGTGATAGCATTTACGTTAGAGAGTTCTTGATTATCATAATAGACATCATATTCGATTTTTCCTATTCATCATGCTCTAACTTTCTTCTTTATAATCTTTATTAGAAGAGAGCAATAGGATTATCGTGTCTTAGGAAATAATCAAGGATCTAATTTAAGAGCTAATTCTTATAGAAACTTTAAATACTTTAAATAAAGCAAACATTTTAGGTTTAAAAATTTAGAGTGGATGAGATATTGATATAAAGAAGAAAAATTATAGTGAGTGACATTATGGGTACTAAGAATAAGGCAGACGAAATGATCATAAAAAAACTAATTAAGGATCATTAAGCTAAGGATCATTATGTGAAGAGATTGTGATATGTCTATTACTAACATCAAAATAATAGACTATAGCTAAAAAATTCTACTTAAACGAAAACAAAACAACTTTGGCCAGAAGTGTAATCATTTAAGCATATGTGCAAAGTGGTTGTAACAAATCAGCTTTGGCCAGAATTGAAACAATCACTTTAGTTATGCACTTGTTGAGTATGCCATCTATGAATGAATTAAATCAGCTTTGGCCAGAATTAAGACATTTCACGTTTGTAATGCATACTCAACATAGCTTTTATAATACTTGAACAATAAATAGATGCATCAAATCAGCTTTGGCCAGAAGTGATACATCAGAAGCTCATTCAAGTTAAGCTATTTTGGTTTTGTAAAACATTATTTGATCCTTATTAATTTAATTAAATATAAACAAAACCAAGTATTTAATAGCAAACCACCAGTTAGCGCGGATCGAACTTAGTCTCGAGTCGCAACCTTAGTCTCGAGTCGCAACCTTAGTCTCGAGTTGTAATGTTATGGTTTCTAGTCGCAACCTTAGTCTCGAGTTGTAATGTTATGGTTGCGAGTCGCAACCTCCTGATCTCGAGTTGTAATGTTATGGTTGCGAGTCGCAACCTCCTGATCTCGACTTGTAATGTTATGGTTGCGAGTCGCAATCTCCTGATCTCGAGTTGTAATGGTTATGGTTGCGAGTCGCAATCTGATGATAGCTGTTTCTTGTGATAATCATAACTGAAATTCGAAATCTAAGGGATTAGGAGATATTGTTTCCTGTTTTAAGATGATCTAATTTTATCAACATATTTCGAAATATTATCCATTTAAGTTTTACAACAGATTTCGAAATTCTAATAGATAAATTTTAGATCAAAACTAGGAAAAACACCCAATAATCTAAATTTAATTCCAAAACTTAGGGAATTTTCGAATTTCTCATAAGAACATAAGATGAACCCTAAAATTAAATATCCTTAATCTTATATCCGAAATCTGGAAAATAATTACACATTTAAACATGTTTCTCAAACTGATGATTTCGGAACAGTTATTACGAATCAATATATGATCCGAAATTAATTAAACAGATCCGAGATGGCATCTCGGATGATAAAAAAACGAATTCAATTATGATTTCGGATGACAGAAATCGAATTCAGTTATGGTTTTCAAATCCTGTTTTCCAGGTTTAATCCAGATTTACGGATACAAAACAGAACTGACTAATCAACATATGCTTTGATACCACATGTTGGTTCAGTTCTGTTTGAACATAAAGGAAAACATGAAAACATACCTTTGGTTGCATCAGCACAGGTTAGCAGAGAATCCAGCAATGGAGACGCAGCCATTAAGGTTCGACATGATTGTCATCTTGGTCTGGTTCCTCCTTAGGGTGCTGACTGATGATGGTGGCTAAGTAAAACCGATAAGGGGATCGGTATAGGAGAGGGAGGACGAAATTGATGTTAGGCTTATGGGGTGTGTCTAGTTGTGTAACTGAGTAACCCTCTAACCTCCACATAATTCTCCTTATATAAGCACCCAGGAGGAAACCCTAATTAGTTAATAAGGGTAATATGGTCCATCAACAATTACCAACTAATTATTTAATAGGATTGTTATATATTTTGATCTATATAATGTAAATGATTATATGGCTACTAGATTAAATATTAATACATAATATATTTAATCTTACACATTACCCTTTTTTTTTTATTTGACATCATTAAGTCAAAAACAAAATTTTGATCCCCAGTTAATTGAACTAAACTATTATACCATAGGATGATAGTTAGAAACCATATAAGTTAATATTAGTTCTGGGACAATCTAGTGGTTAAGTGATATATTGCAAAACAAAAAGGTTAAGAGTTCATGAAAATCCTGGATACTGTTCATAAAAGAATACAATATTATTGTATTTAATTATCCCAAAATACCATGTTTTCGGTTACAGTTCACTCCTGATTTATGAAATATCTTTTCGGTTACACTTTACTCCTTATTCATGAAATATCTTTTCATGTTCGTACAAGAATACAATATTATTTTATTTAATTATCCCAAAATACCATGTTTTCGGTTACACTTTACTCTTTATTTATGAAACATCTTTCCATTATTTAGACTTCTGATTAATAAGATAAATACTTGTTTAGTGAAGGGTTTAAATGAGAAATTTTTTTTTGTAAGAATATAAAAGAAGAAATTTCAACTAATAAGAATCATTTATTTTACTTCATTTAATTTTTGTATTTAATATTAGTGTAAGGGTATATTGGTAAATTTAGATGGATAATTAATTGTTAGTCTTCCTTTTTAATAGCTAAGTACATTAAATTTGTAACTTATTTTCAAAAAAAATATTTTTTCAAAGAAGAAAAAAATTTAATTTGAAGAGTAGGATAAATTACGAGATATGTAGGATAAATTTCAATATGTGTAGGAAAATTTTCAAAATGCGTAGAATAAATTTTGATGTGTGTAGGCAAAAATTTTAGTGTGGAGGACGATAGTCTTTATGCCTAATTAATTAGTTAAAGATAATAATAAATGAGGTGAGAAAAACTATTTAATGTTTTACAATTGTACCCTTTGTTCTTTTTTTTTCTCAATTTAATTTTCTTCTCAAATGAACCTTCCTCTGCTTGTTTAAACTATATATTTATTATTATTTATGAAAACAAAAAAAGTAAGTTATTAATCTCTCTTTTAAATAGGGCTGGCAATAGGTAACCTGCTAAGACACGATAACAGAAAAGTACACCATGTGATTTTTTACGTTTTTAAAAATAATCAAAATTTGAAAGTTAGGATGCATTATTTCTCCTTCTAGGTGCATAAAATATACATCTGTCTTATAGACATTGGATATAAAGTAGTTAAACGAGTCGTATTCATATTTAAAAGTTTTGTTGTTCGCGTCATCAGATACCTGTTAAACCTGCTAAGACACGATTTGCCAGCCCTACTTTTAAAGACTGTTGACAAGCCCCTTCTTGGATTCCATGGTTCATGCTGGCTTAAACATAGACAAACAGATAGAATCAATCTGACACCATAATCTCACCTCAACTTAACACATATTGAAAACAACAACATTCCAATTAAGTCCATTGACCCTACCCTTAATTTAGTCTTTATGCAAACTGACTGTTTTACCCTCAAATCAAGTGGCAATTTGGCATTAAGATAGAGAAAGCTTTTAATGTTTCATATTTCATAACTCCATACTGCAAAAGTATGAAAATAAGAAAAAGAAAACCCCTTTTTTACAAGTCTTTTTCATTGCATTGATTAAAGCCTCAAAAGTTCTGTGAAGGGGCCATTGTTTATATCTCTCTTGGGGTGCATGGTGGCCCTTATATGAAGTAAGTGCATGTATACAACATACATACATATGCATCAATATGATTTTAATGATTTGCATAGGTTCATGAACTCTTGAACGATATATGATGTTTTAATTATATGTAAAGGCCGGTTCCCTCACATGCATATACAAGTTTGTTCATTGAACATTTTCATGTATTGATGAAAACCAATATATATGCCTCAAATAAAGTATAACTGTCAGTATATAATCCATATATTTATAGAATATCCCACAAATTATAATGCTTAATAATCAGATTCATCATATAAAAACTGAAAAAAAGGTTCCCTTAACACAATACACATACAAACACACATCAAAATGAGTCTTTATATAAGTGTATATATATATCAAGATGAACAAGAACTAATATGAAAAAAAGACATTTTTTTTCATTGAAAGTCCATTAATATTTATATATAGTCCAACCATACATTGCACTCATGCTCAAACTTTTAAAAGTTAGCAAATACAATTAGCTAAGCTTAACTTCATAATGATCATACCCTACACACAAAACTCAAATAACAAAAAAAAGATGGAAAACCACACACGGTTTCTCATATTTTAACACACTAACACTTCCATATATCTCCCTCTCTTTCTCCATCAATAAAGGGATATAATTTTAAACAAAATATAAATAGAAACTAAACAAACTAAACAAACTTGCTAATTAATTAGTAACTATGGTTGTTACTAAATAAGAAAACTTGCTAGAGGAGATGATGATCATCTTACATGAGTATGAACATGATTATAAATCGATGTGAAATGAGAAGCAAAGAAGAGCTCTATATCCGGTGGATCAAAGAACGATATGGGTCGTCTCAACGTGCAACTCGAAACAATTTTTCGCTTCTTCGGAGCCGGTGGGCATGTTAGAATCTCTGGTATTTGGTGCTTTTGTGCTTTAGGAGTTGTGCATCCAATGCTAATAATCTCATCTTTCTCTTGTACTGGTTTAATAACACTTTTAACATTGTCAGTCTTCTTCTTCTTATTCTTTAGGGGTTTTCTTGCATATTTTCTTGATGGAGCCATTGAAAAAGGTAGAATCTTGATTCTTGAGTTGTGAGAAAAGATACAAAAACAGTTGCTGAAAATTGAAATCTAATCTAAATTTGGTAAAAAGGGGTAAGCACTAAATTTGTCATTTCAAAAAACCCTACAAAAATGTTGACTGAAAAAGTGGGTAGTTGAAGTAAGTGCTTTTGAAAGTACTTCTACTACTTCTGGTCGTTTGTTTATATGAAGAACTTTGAAAAACAAAATAAAAAAGAACAAAGATTCGGTTCTAAATCTGCTCAAACTGTTATGAACCAGAAGTTATGCAGAAATAGAAACCCTAGGTACGAGAAAGAAGGAATGGAGGAAGAAGATCTACGAGTGAAAAGCTAACAATATTCTGGAACCCTAGAGAGAGAGGGGGGGTTAAGTTGTGTGGTAGGGGGTATATATAGTGATAGACTTGAACACACACACACACTCTCTTATCTTTTTCTTTTATGGTCAAATGGTTTATGGAACTTGATTGATTTATTTTTTAAAGTTGTTCAATATAAAGGGTTACAATTGCATTTCGTTGAGGCTTTTATTTAATATGGAGTGATTAATTACTATTGTTTTTTCTTGAGTAAACTCTCAAAATGGTCCATGAGGTTTGATTAATTTTGACACTTTATTTTAAAACTCAAATTTTTTAAATCTAGGTCTTTTTGGTTTTAATTTTGTTGACGTTTTCATCCAAAAGCAAAATCTGGTCTGATTTTTCAGTTAACATTCATTTTTTTTTTGTCGTTTTCCACCCTTTTAATGAGGGGCAAAATTATTTGTTATAATAAAACATTAAAAGACCATTTTGCCCTTTATTAAAAGGGAGGAAAAAGACAAAAATGTTAGATGTTAACTGAAAAATCTGACCAGATTTTACTTTTGGATGAAAATGACAACAAAACTGAAATCATAGGAACCTAGATTCAAAAAGTTTGAGTTTTGAACTAATGTGGCAAAAGTAACCAAACCTCAGGGACCATTTTGGTAGTTTACTCTTTTTTGATAAGCAAAGAAAAGAAATAATATAAGGGTGGAAGAGGTGCTCCCCAAACGAGGAGTGATAAACTTTTTCCGTAGTCAATAATCTCATGTCATGTCAACAGTCCTCTTCACTCCTCATTTTGTACTCAATCACTAAGAGTGTTTTACCCAAAAAAAATTTCTTTAAAAAAATAAATAAATATATGATTGGTTGGTTGGAATAGAGTGGGGCCTACCATTAACCCCCTCTCTCATCGGTGACTACTCACCGTTTCAACCCATCACCGTTCACCGATTTATACTTGATGGCACCTTACCGATTGGGAAAGAGGCTCACCGAAGGGGTCACCGTATGGTGCCCCTTCCACCCTAATAGATTAATAGTATTATATAGTGGTAAATATCTTGACGTTAGTGATGGTGTTTTGAATTAGTGGCATTATGTGTTTATTCCTATCAAAGTAGTGCGAATTTATGTCCCATAAACTAGATGATAGGTGAATTTTAGAAGTAGTTTATAGGGGTGTGTGTTAGCCGGAAAAAAAAAAAACTTAACGTCTATTTTTGTTATTCCATTTTCTTTGCTTCATATAGTATTGATTTTTCTAGTTTTTTTATAATCACTAACCGCGTTTGTTTCTCTTTTAACTCGTATTGATTGTTGTTCATATAACTTCTTTTTGGAACAATGATTGCTTAAAAAAGTAGTGTGAAGCCAAAGACAAACATTACAAAATGATTTTTAACGTTTATATTCGAAACTCAATCTAACCACTTTATTTTTCAATGTTTTGTTTCCACAGAAGATAAATCCACAAACACAAACTAGGCTTGTTAGAAATGAAAACAACACGGGTGTTTAATTTGGTAGCTTGTAATAAACCTTTGCCTCTGAACGGTTAAGCATTATACACACTCTTAATGGTTCAGACCTGTTACTAGCTCAACACTTACCCATTCAGAAGTTGCCAAACAGCCTCTCAGTTTTTCGACGATTTAATTATTTTGATTTATTTTCATAAAAAAACTCTTAGTAACAATTTGACTATTTTCATAAAAAAAACTCTTTAGTAACAATTTGACTCACAATTCAAACTAAAAATGATTAATATTTTATAAATCCTTCATAATGCCTAGAAACTAACTGGATTTTTAAAATCTTCTGGTCACCTATGAATCCAAAAGGACACCTATAATTTAAGGACAAGAAGAGTCATCGCAAATTAAGTGTATTTGGTCTAAAATCGGAAAGAGACAAATAGTAAAAATATATCACAATAATTATAAAAGAATATTGTGTTTTCTAATTACTGGTCTGCTTTAAATGCCAATTTATTCTAAATATTATATGCTAAATTTAACACTAATTATCTATCTTAACTCTAACTAGTTTAATACCTGTCCGGTGGACGGGTTATGTTAATGTATTATAGTAACAACATGAATGTACCTATAAACACAAAGCTAATTTATATAAAGTGTACTCGCCCAAATAAATTAAATCTACGTTGAAGATTTAATTCTTTGATTTCTATGCAAAGTTTTCTAGATATCATGTGACATTGACAACATCATGATGTCATGGTGACGTCAGCTCGCGGCTCTTCGTGCTTCGCGTATCGATCTCTGGGACGCACGACGGAGGAATGTCGCGACGTCGGGCTCGAACTGAACCGAACCAAGTCGAACCGAGCCGCATCCACAAAGTGTATCAACAGTTTGGATTTTTCCTGGGCTTGGAACACCATTGGCTCATCCGTCTCAGCTTGGTACCCGGTCTGGTTCTCGGTGGTTTCCATATCAGTGGAATGTATGGAGAAGTTTTGGAGAGCCCCCGATAATTCATTCATACTGTTAGTCACACATAAGGAAACACAAAAGTTCCAAATTAAATTTTAATTATTGCAATTAAATTTTACAGAAGCACCAAATTCCTGACTAAAATTTTAAGTATTTTTCAAATACTTAATTTGATTAAACTAGTGGCTCTGATACCACATTTTCTGTCACGGCCCCCGACCCGTTTTGCCCGGTTCGGAAGCCGCGGGACAGAAACCCGTGGTATTGGTATTTATATTGGCAACGAAATCAACAGGACCGTTTGTCGGAAAATAGTATCAGAGTTTTAAAGAAAACACCGAATTATTTTATTATAAATTTCGGGACAAACACCATATTTTACAAGAAAGGAATTTCACTAGGAAATCTCCTGATTACAAAAAACTTGTTTATTTCTATTTACTGAGCCACTTTATTTAAGCTGGAGTGATACGGGGCACTTTTCCTTTTCTTCACAGTAAATCACCTGAAACATGTTTAAAAAAAATTTGATCAGCGAAATATACTGGCGAGTGCATTCCATTAACCAATTACCCCAAATCGGTATTTGTCACTCGACCGGATCTGTGACTATGGTCATATCACACATTGGCTAACCTGTTGTCCAATGGTGAAGATTATCAAGTAGTGTATACAAAACCCCACATACCAGCAGTAATTATAGATTACAAAGACTTAATCACTGTAATTACAACTTTGAAAACAAGTAGGGTTTTGAAAGCAATTAGGTAAAAAGAGAATGACTCACATTGCAAATTTAAACGGGCAAGCTTGCCTACTATTTAAGCTGGTAAACCTAGTAAAATATACAATGCAAACGAAACTAGGTTAGTAACTTAATTCAACATTTACGATAATTCACGAGATCGAAACCCTCACGACGAATGAAAAAGTATAGCCCAATGTAGGTAGCACTTAAACATCCATCGGATCGATTTTAATCGATCGGATATTGTATCGTAGCAGTGATCGAGTTATTACCATGTTATCGAAGCAGAGTTTTGTAACGCCCCAAAATCTGAATGTTAATGTTTGTTGGATGTTATTATGTGACACGTCAGGAAATAAATAACTAGGCTATTTAACCTAGTTAAGGGTATGGTCAAAAGTCTTAAATGATTAAGGTAGTGTCAGTTATGTTTTAAAAGTAAACCCGAGGGGCTAAAATGGAACAAATGAAAGTTAAGTTATAAAATATCTAACACACACAAACACACACATACGTGTGTTCGAGAAAGAGAGCAGGAGGCTCCCATGGAGCCTCAAACCCTAGTTCCATCTTTATGCTCAAATCGGAAGGCAAGATGAAGCTCAAATCCATAACCGAGCATGGATTAATGATCTCCAACACGAGGGGATCATAAGGTATGTCGAAAATCTAAGATTGGTGATCATGTGTAAAGTGGGTTATGTTTTAATCCATGAGTTTAAGTGAAATTGAGCATTGGTATGTGTTATAATCATCATATAGAACATGGGTTATGAATGGTTTGCGTTAATTTGATGTTTAGAGGTGACACCCGTTAGTTAGGGTGAAGATGATGACTAGAATCACCTCCTATGTTCAAGTCTTGTTGAAAGATTGATGTATTATGTGGGTATGATGAATTATTGTTAGATGAAAGTATAGGAATATGATGATGTTATGTTTAATGTTCATTTGGAATGATACATGATGATTAGTAGTTGGTTTTGATGGGTTATGTATGAGTTTAGAAGAATCGTGCATGAAATAGTTGTACGTTATGCTTAAAAGGTAGTACTCACATCAAGTGTATGATGAAATGTATATAGTGTCGTACGTATAGTCGATTATGATGTTACGGGTATTCGATGATAAGTCGATAGTTGAGTATGGTTAATAGTTGACTTTTGCAAGTCAACTAAGTATAAGAAACATGATTTGACTCATTGTCGTAAATGTAGGTTGATGGGAAGTCGTATGGTACATGTTATAGCAATCCGTGTTAAATGTAATGACATGATGAGTTATATGAGTTTAACGTATACGGATATGATTATATGAAGTTGATTATGTATTTTAATGCTTGTTAGAAATGACTAAGGCAAGTTAAGTGTGAATTATGCGAATGATATGAATGTTACATGTACAAATGAGTATGCTAATAAGAGCGTGGTTTCGATTAAATGAAAGTATAGGAATCACGTCGCGACGGACTCAAGTAGGAGGTGTTAACGGGTCAAGATGAGGCAAGGAATCGGATACGAGCGCGGACGCATAAGGTAAGTGATTTCTATAATCACTTCTTATGTTCGGATAGGTGATATGGTGTTTTAATTTACTAAACATGATGGTTGAGGTCAAATATGTGACGTAATCTTATGTCGTAAAGGATGGAATTTAAAGTTGACCAAAATGCCCTTGATGGGTATTTTGGGCAAACGATCTTAACAAGTAGTTTAGGAACAAGTTATTTGATGAGTATAATGTTTTGAGCAAGTATGGAAGTGAAGAGTATGGTCTTGGTATGTCATAAACCAATTAATGCGCAAATACCCATAATGGGTCAAATAATTGGAATGTGATAATAAGTCGATAAGGCGTAAGATAAGAATTTCGTTAATCCGGATGTGGGATTTTAAGTTTATATGATAGAATGTGAATTTACAAGCATGTAGGAAGAAACGGGAGGTTAAACGGGTAAACGGTTCAAAAGTTACGCGCGTTTTAGTGCGTACGGTCGACGAAACGAATCTGCAGGAAAATGCAATTTAGAGAGGCCGTCGCCGACGGGCAAGGAGGCCGTCGCCGACGGGCAAGGGAAAGTCAGTTTTTCTCCGACGGGTTATCTTCCTGTCTACGGGGTTTTTGGTGACGGGAAAAACTACGGGCCGTCGCCGACGGGCCCTAGGGCCGTCGCCGACGACCTCCCCAAGTCTAAAAAGCTGAAATCTTGTTTCTAAGTTGATTTATGTATCGTAGGCTTCGGTTTGTTATCCATGGACTACGGCGGACCTTCCAAACATGATTTTGATGGTTCCTTAGATGTTTATGGGTTATAAAGCTAAGTCTAAGACCCATGTAAATAATGAATGATTATGTAGGAGGTACACGTGATCTAATACGTGTTTGTTAAGGTATGTACGTATGTAGATATGTATATATGTATGTATAAAGATATGTACGAGTGTATGCATGTTTGTAACGATGTAGGAAGGGTATGTACGTATGTAGATGTGTATGTACGTATGTATAAGAATATGTATGAGTGTACGCATGTATGTAAAGATGTAGGAGAGGTATGTACGTATGTAGATATGTATGTATGTATGTATAAAGATATGTACGAGTGTATGCATGTTTGTAACGATGTAGGAAGGGTATGTACGTATGTAGATGTGTATGTACGTATGTATAAGAATATGTATGAGTGTACGCATGTATGTAAAGATGTAGGAGAGGTATGTACGTATGTATGTATGTATAAAGATGTGTATGAGTGTATACATGTATGTAAAGATGTAGGAAAGGTATGTATGTATGTAGTTGTGTATGTAGGTATGTATAAAGTCATGAATGATTGTATGCACATATGTAAAGTTGTAGGGATGGTAGGTACGTATGTAGATGTGTATGTATGTATGTAAGTACATATGTAGGCATGAATTTGACACGTTGAGCGTTAACGTTATTAATGGTGTACCTTGAGAATGAAAAGTAATGCAGGTACGTTATTGAAGCCTCACCAGGAAATGGATACGCAGATGAGATGCTTAAAGTTTCTTAAAGATCGAAATGGGAAGTGTACGCGAATGATCTTGGTCATATAATGTGTGCTAATGTTTTGAATGTATGTGGTGAGTGCAGGTTGTACGGATCACAGGCGATTATCACAAGGAATAGAGGTTTAAGATCGAGTCACTAGAGAGATTGTGCGGGGACGTGGAATGTAAAATGTAGAAAACATAAGCTATGTTTTTAATTAATAGATAAGAGGATGACGGATTTATGAATAAGAGTTATGTTAAAGTTAAAGTTTAAATAAGTTGAGGTATTTATAAAGAAAGAAATTTTATGGTTCGTGTTTCCGCTGCGACTTTTGCCATGTACGAATTAGGGTCTTACAAGTTTCGAGGTTTTGATTGTATTTTGGAAAGAAACTGAGCAGATATCAACGTACGAAACGAATTTTTACGCCGTAACATGCAACCAGATCAAGTCCCAACCCCTGGCAGTTATACTGAAATTTGGTTCATCCCGCGTGTCGCGCCGGCTACCTTGGCCCCTGGCGCGTGTCGCGACGGCGACCCGTCTAAGCTAGGGTAGCCTGGTGTCGAGTATAGCCTGGATGTGTTGTCAAAAACTCAAAATTACGTGTCCTAACCCGTTTTTGTGAAGCACAGACCATTTAGGGGATCCCCCTCTTGAGTTTTAGGGGCCCTGTTGCTGGTTTCGTCCGTTTTTTAAATTTCGGGTCGCACTGTACCACTTGGGGGTTTCAATTAGGGTTTCTTAATGTGCCTTTTAAGAATGGAAATTTGTGAGGTTGTTACAGCTAACCACCACATCTTGCCACCACCACATCCTACAGCCACCACTCCGACCACACCCAATTTCACATATCAAATCACACGAACATCACAACAAATCTAAACCCTAAAAACCAAAAGTAACAAAAAAAACCGCTAACTCCTAAGCAGCTTTAGCTGCACAAGAAGAGTAACAAAGTAACGATTGATCATGATCACGGTCACAGTCATCATCATGATTATGATTATCGAGGTTAAACATCATAAGATCTGGTGATCTGATCATAACAACTTCAAATTCTGTTACCTCACCGTCGATTTCATCTGCCGGAATCACGTTTCGGTTCTCTGTTTTCGCTCGCTTCATCTCGTTCCGTCTCCGATCATGATCTGCAATCCTGTTTCAAACTACACGTCAAAAACCTCAAAAAAATGTGTGTGTGTGTGTGTGTGTATCTGTGAAATAGAGATGAGTAGAGAGAGACTGTGTAGAGAGAGAAAGGTGTGGCCGGAGTGGTTGTTGTAGGATGTTGTGGTGGTGGCGGCAGGATGAGGTTGTGGTGGCAAGATTTGGTGGTTAGGGTTTTAGGGTTAGGAAATTAGGGAAAACGAAGTGTATATATATATATATATATTGGTTTTATTTATTAAACATTTAAATAAAAACATGAATTGACCAAAATACCCTTAAGTGAATAAACTTAATTGAAAATTTTAACCTGGTTAGTACTAAAGGACGTAGAGTGTAACGAGTCTTGCAAATAAAGGATTGTGACTGTAATTATTGAAGTTAAAGGCTATATGTTGCAATCCGGTACAAACATAAAGGACGGAAAGTGTAATTTACCCTATTAATATTTTTTTGAATGGCAAATTTGGATCACTGACGGACCACTAGAGTATTATCGTGCCACCAGGCAATAATTCATATACACCAATTCAGGAGAAACCCAATAAGACCTGCTGTAGTGGGGCACTATATGCCCCAAAAAACCAAAGATAGCGCCGCATGGCGCCGGCTACACCGGGACGGGGGGCGGTATCGTGCCAAAATCAGATGGCAGCGCTATCCATGTCGCGACGTGATGGTTCTTGATTGTTTTTGGTTTTATACAAACTTGGTCCCTGCAAATCGGAGAAGAAGACATAGGACATAAGAAGACAGAGATGAAGACATAGGAGTCGACCGAAAAATCGGCCGCAAACTCGCCGGAAAATTGGAGAAGAAGATAGGAGGCTGAAGGTATTTGATTTTGAAAGTTTTTGCTTAATACACATTTGGTCCCTGTATTTTCTCAAATATCTAAAATTGGTTTTTAAAACTTGTTTTTCTCTTATTTAAGTTTAAAAATATGGCAGTTTTAATACTTGTAAAATAACTTTAAAAAACTTAATGTTTTTTTTATTGAATGTAATGGTTTTTAATTTAAAAAAGTTAGAAATTAATTAAAAAAATTGAAAATTAATTAATTGAGTAATGATGAGATAGTGACTTTATGACTACGGGCTCAAGTGACATAACGCCCCATAAAGCCCTTGTGTGACGTGGCACGACACGTGTCGCATAACGCCCACAAAGGGGCTTTATGACTCCGGATGATCTAAATCTAGGAAAAGACCCCTTATGGGAATCGAACCCTTAACCTAAGGCTATGAGGTGTGGATGGAGCCCCATGGGGCTTTATCATGCCACCTAGGCTCCATGTCATCGCCATGTCAGCATGGGGGTTTTATCATGCCCCCCTTTAATTTGGAGGGTGTGGATGGAGCCCCGTGTCATGATTACCTAATTATTTTTTTATTTAAAACATAATTTCATTAAAAAAAAAAAAAAACACTAGATAATTTCATTTAAAAAATAAAAACACTACATAATTTCATTAAAAAAAAACACTACATAATTTCATTTAAAAAAAAAACACTACCTAACTTCATTTAAAAAATAAAACCACTACTCGTCGTCTGTGTCGAGTCCTCGTTGTTCACGATAAAACCATAGGTGCTCTGTCAGATCGGCTCGAAGGTTTTGGTGTGTGTGCCTAGCCCGTATCATTGCTCGGATATCTTCTTTCTCAGCGTATGTTAGTATTGGGTTCATCGGCTGGATACTTTCATCATAGCTTTCTCCACAAAATGCTCTACCAGAGTCCTCCAATATCATGTTATGCAAAATGATACACGTATACATAACGTTTCTCATTTTACTTTTTTCAAGTATCCTCGAAGGCTGGGTGATGATAGACCATCTTTTCTTTAACACACCGAAAGCCCGCTCGATATCTTTTCTTGCTGACTCTTGTTTTTTCTTGAAATACAATCTTTTTTCGTCATCTGGACACGAAAGACTTTTTACCAACGTCGCCCACTCGGGATAAATACCGTCTGTGAGATAATAGCCATATTTATACTGCACGTCGTTTGCATAGAATGAAGTATCTGGTGCAACACCGTCTATGACATCGTCGAATAGATTCGAGGTCATTAAAACTGTAATGTCATTGTTCGTACCAGCCATGCCAAAGTACGCATGCCAAATCCATAAATCTTGAGAAGCGACCGCTTGTAATACTACGGTAGGACCATCGTGGTCACCACGATGATGTTGCCCTTTCCAAGCGGTTGGGCATGCCGCCCATTCCCAGTGCATGCAATCAAGACTTCCCAACATTCCAGGAAACCCATGTAAGCGCTGATGAGCCTCGTATAGAATTGGAACATCGGCTGCGGTTGGCATCCTCAAATATCGTCTCCCGTACAGAGAGATTACACCTAATAAATTATTGCTAATTTAAAAATAATAACGACGTAAAAAAAATAATAAATACTAGTGTTAATAAAAGTTACCTTCACAAAAATTTTCAAGAGACTCACGACACATTCTTGACGACATCCTTAAATACTCATCCCACGCATCACTCGATGTGCCGTAGGCTAGTTGCCTAATTGCTGCCGTACACTTTTGTAGTCCAGAGAAACCAACCTTGCCACTTGCACTTACCCTTTGCGTGAAAAAAGGGGATTCGCCCGCAAGATCATTGGAAATTTTAACGAATAGTCGTCGGCTCATACGAAACCTACGCTTAAACTGAACATCATCGTACACGGGAGTTTCACAAAAATAATCTTGCACTAGACGTTCATGAGCAGCTAACCGATTCCGTTCAATAGGCGGTTGTCTGGTACGCGATGCAGAGGATTCGGCTTCTTGCAAATAATTAATCGCCTCCTGCGCCATGGCGATAGCTATATCATCAAGAACACCGTCGGATGACGAGCTCGAAGAAGACATTTTTAAGTTGTGATTGGTGTGTGTTTTAGTTGTGATTGGTGTGTGTTTTGGTTGTGATTGGTGAGTTTTTTAGTTTAGAATAGGTTATATATATAATAAAATTAAGATTTTTTATTTTTTTTAAATTCGACCGTTTCACAACGGTCATGTTTGACCATTTCGTACTCGTTCAACGCGTTTCAGATCGTTACCACCATGGCGGGCCTTCAATGGCGCCCCAGCATAGCGCCGGGGGTGTGGTGGATGGCGGAGGGGGGGCGCTATAGGCGTCCAGCTGGCGAGGGTGGCGCCCCCACACCCTCCAGCCTAATGGTCATAAGTCTTATTCCACCTCAAAGATACCACTAGACTCTAATCACATTGGCATGAACCCTATTAATTAAGGTCTCGTGTTTGATTTTTAAGATCACATGGACAGAATAATTTGAAAAAATTGGATACCACTGCCCTTGTTTATAGGGCACGTAATTCTATGACTTGTAACATAGTTTAAAAAGAGAACCTTTTTATTTATGTAATAATTTTGTCTTGTGATTTTCTATTTAAAGAATTTGTCCACATTTTCATCGTAATCTCTGGCCTTTGCTGTTTGTAGAGTTGTTCTGTTTCTCGGTTTACATTTTTTTATTAGATCTTTTTTTTTTCTTTTTTCGAACAACGAAGATTTTTATTAGATATTTAAGTTGGTTGTTACTTCTATTTATTTATTTATATTTATTATTAGTTTTGTTTCTTAATTTTGCATCCAAAATCCATTAAGAAAAAGAGTAAAATGTTAAAATGGTCTCTAAGTTTAGGCCACTTTTGCCAGTTCAATCCAAAAATGAAACTTTTTCTATTTGGATCCCTAATGTTTCATTTTTGTTATCATTTTCATCCGATTAACAATCTGGGTTAGAAATTTCTGTTAACTTCTCTATTTTTTGTCGTTTTTCTCATTTAAATGAAGGATATAATTGTCATTATATGCCATAATATCTTTTAATTAAATGAGAAAACGACAAAAAAATGATAAGTTAACAGAAAATTATAACTCAGTTTGCCAATTGAATGAAAATGACAACAAAAATGAAAACTCAAGGACCCAGATACAAAAAGTTTTATATTTAGACTGAAGTTCAAAAATAACCTAAAGTCAGGGACCATTTTGCCATTTTACTCAAAAAAAAGAAAGAATCGTATAAAAACAAACTTAAATTTAGTAGTCTCAAACAATAACTATTCAAAGATAATAAAAATAAACAAGAATTTAAAGAGTTTTGAAACAAAAATATTATGGAATGTAGTGGGTAACTCAATAAGTATACGGAGGTGATTTACAGCATCCGTAGCGGGAAAGGGTTTGGGCATGTTTTCACGTAGTCACTAACATTTGACCGACCTTATCGATCTCTCCTCTTCATGAACGGCATTTCCTCTCTGGTCTAATTTATAAAAATCTTATACAATATATATTACAAATGTGTACAGTTTTATGTTCGTTCATCTAAAAAACAATTTACTTTCAAAGTAATTTATCAAGTTTTCAATCATTTTTTGATCATTAAAACCTCATTAGATGTTAACTTTTAAATCTTTGTATACTCTATAGAGGCAAAGTTAGTATCTGTTTAAGTACATTAACTATCCATTTTAAGTATATAATTTAATTTTATGCATATTTATTTAAGACTATTATTATAGTATTATATTTTGATAGCATAAATATGTATAATCTATGTCAAAGGCCTAGGATACCCAATCTTTCAAGGATAGATTCTAATACACACGTGCACATGCACTTGAATTTTTGGGGATCTGTTTGGTATTTTTCAGGAGTTCTTTTTTTGCTTCCCCATAAACTTGTTTTGTGTAGTAAACCTTGGCATCTAGATTTTAAATGGTCATAAACTTTTTTTATGTTTTTGAAAGATAAATTTCATTCACCGACACCACCTACCCAACAGGCCTAGGCTGCAGACAACACAAGACTACATCAACCTAAAAGAAATCCAATTTACACCAATTCGTTCATGAACAGGCCTAGGCTGCAGACAACACGAGGCTACATCAACCTAAAAGAAATCAAATTTACACCAATTCGTTCATGATATAGACTTAAACCTAGATCTGTTTTCAAATCAAAGAAACTCGAATGCTTTTATGCTATTCTTGATATCTTCGACTTTTCAATCTTTGTTAAAAAACATCTTCTCACATCTAGCCTTCCAAATGCATCAACACACCCAATGATACTCGTGCACCGCATTCCTTTTATGCTCTCCCGAACCGGGTGGTCGTATATAACTTCTACAAAAAAAAAAGTATGTTTGGCCAAGTTTTTTGTACTTCAAATAGAGGTTTCCTTTTTAATAAAAATAATCACCAAGAATTTACTTTAAAAAAACAGAAGATTAAAACATCTCAAAAGGCCCAAAAGTTAGTGTCATTACATAGTTTGGTTCCGTTCTAGAAATAAATAAATAAAAAAAAATAGCCCGGTTAAGTTTAGTACTTTATATAGATGTTACCACCAAAATAGTTGTAGAAAATGTAGATTTTCTTGTTATACTTAAAAATAAGTTGTAACGGGCCTGCCCCATGAATCCTGGAAAATTTGGGCCCGGGCGAGTAGAAAAAAGTGTCCGGCCCAATTTTAAATGCTTTAAATTTATTAATAGATACTAGAGTAAATTGCCAAGATCGTTACTTAAGTTTGGGCATGTTTGTCAATTTCATCTAAAATATTTTTTTATACCATATTGCCCTTTACTTTTAAAATTATATTTTTTGTCATCTTCATTCAAATGTCTAATTTGCTTTATTTTTCAAAACATGACACAATGGTCATGCATCCACTTTCGTCTCCCTCTCTTTAGTACATGAAATGTGTAGTTAAAATATTCTGGTGTATCACCTTATGTATCATCAATAAAACACACGTTTGGTTGATGCAATTCAACACAAATGTGAGCCTAACTTGCGTATTCCCCGTAATATCACCATCCGCTCTCTACCAGTATTCGAAAATATGGTTAAAGAAAGATACTCGAGCCAAATTTGATACGAATTGTGTGACGTTATATACTAACACGACTATAGAAATATACCACATTTTCAACTGAGGTGGTGAAAAAGACAAGTTACGCTTTCTTACGAAAATGCAACTTGGTAACAATTGGTGTTCTAGACTTCTAGTTAAGATCTAAATCACATGAGGTTTTAAAGCCAAAAAATGCAAGCACAAAACTGAATTTGGTTATCAAAATGAAAAGCTGCTTAAGCAATTTTACTTTCCTACAATTCCACATATTTTGTTACTCGAATAACAACCATCTTTATCATCACAATACCCATAACATAAGTTCAAAGTCCATACATTACTTATAACAACAAAACAAAAGTCGAATAAAACATATTCTAAAAAAACGATACATCATCAACCCCTTAAAACTGGGTCTCTCATCTCCTCAGGTGACGACATGAACAGTTCAATGTAACGACTGCCAAGTGTCATCCGATCTTTGACTAATGCGGCTTTCGAATCTTCCAAACTTGCAAATTCCACAAAAGCTTCTCCTGTTGATCGTCCTTCAGAATTATATGTTATATGAATTGCGTCTTCAGATATTGTGAATTCTTTAAAGAAATCGAGGATCTCTTCTTTTCCAGCTTGATACGGTAATCCCCTCATGCGCAACACATTTGTGTCTTCTTCCGGTGGCTTTGGAACATTTCGCCTGATACCCAAAAATATTTACTCATTACAAGTTCATTTTTTTTTACAAAAATAGATATCAAAAGTCAACTCTAAAATCATAAAGAAAAAAGTATAATTACCTGAGGTCTGGTCAGTTTTGCGACTTTTGTCAAAAGGTTTGTTTTTTCGCATTTAGATCCAAAAGGTTTGAAATCTTGCCATTTTCATCCGGTTATTTAAATCCATCCATTTTTCTTCGTTAAGTCAAGGGTATTTTTGTCTTTTTTGTTAACTTAAAGGGCAATTCGGTCTTTCGAACTCTTGTACTTTATGCTAAAATGAATGTACATAAAGTGAAAAAAGACCGAATCTCCTTTGAAGTTGACAGAAAAGACAGAAATACCCCTGACTTAACGGAGAAAAATGGACAGAGTTAACGAGCCTGATGAAAATGACAAGATTTCAAACCTTTTAGATCCAGATGCGAAAAAAACAAACCTTTGAATGAAAGTCGCTAAACTGACCAAACCTCAGAGACGAAAATGGCATTTTACTCTTTTACAAAAATAGACATTAAAAGTCTACTCTAAAATCATAAGAAAAAAGTATAATCACCTGCCCTTTGTAACAGCTTCCTCCCACTCCTCAAGTGAAGACGGAAACAGCTCGATGTAACGATTCCCAATACATGTTCCATCCTCCATCATGGCGGCCTTAGAATCTTCCGGACTTTCAAATTTCACATACGCCTCCCCAGTCACTTTTCCCTCCGAATTAACCATAAAATAAACCGAATCATCTAACAAAACAAAACCCTTGAAAAAATCCACAATGTCATCGCGATTAGCCGTAAATGGCAAACCCCGTAACCGAATCACACCCGTATGTGGTACATTATCCTTTGAGGGGTCACGTTTCGGAAGCGCACGACGTGGGGACCGCGGACGGGCAATACGTGAATCAGAAACAACGTTACAAATCCCCTTGTAATACTCCTGTCTGTTGCTTCTAAACACTTCAACGTACCGTTTCCCTATATTTTCTCGGTTTTTTTGAAGAGCGTATTCGACTTGAAAAGCGTACCCGAGTACACAAAACGCTTCACCGGCAAACTTCCCATGTTTGTGGACAAATAGGATGTCTACGATGTCGAGGCCGTGAAAAAACTCGATGATGTCGGTTTCTGAACAGTCGAATGGTAGGCCCCGCAGTCTAACAACGGGAAAAGCGGGTGGCTGATTCACGTATGAGTAAGCGGGTGGGTTGTAAAGGAAGTTTGAAGCTGGTGGTGTACTGTAATATGATGAACCCTGATCCATTACCCGTTGCCTTTTTAGGCCCATTTCACGCCCGTCACCAGCATCCACATATTTGCTTTAAATACGTTTAGGACAAAAAATTAATCATGTTAGTATATTGTAGAAACAATGTTCAACAAATAAAAGAAAAATCCGTGCATATTGATATTGTTTTATAGTAGTAAAAAAATAAACAAGTACCATAAAAAACCTACATACTTTCTTATAATCGTAAAGTCTATTTTTGCCCCTATATGTGTTTGCTTATATGTCTTTTTTTGACACGTAGATGGTCCACATAAGCATACTATATTCTACATGTGCGCGATATAAGTAATATACAACCTATTACCAAAAATTTCGCAAGTTCATTGAATTAAACAAAGACTTTGGCGTGTAAAATGGGTTGATGGATTTCTGTGAACAGAATAAGAAAGTATGCTGATTTTTATGGTATTTGCTCTGTTAGTATCTTTCATTTGACCTCACAGTATCTTAACAAAGAAAAAAGAAGTGCATTGTGCAAAATCTTTAATCAAGTATATGCATGCAAAAGTATAACTTCACAGTGTATTGCTATTGATAGACCTGCTAGGATAAATTCGGTATTTAAATATGAATGAATAATAGAGATATATATCATTTGAAAACTGATCTAAGTAAACCATAACTGAGAAGAGTTGGCTAATCTCTCTATAAAATGATATCTAACTTGATGCTGATTTAGTCTGTTTAGTGTTTGCCTTCTTTGTAGTTCCTATTCAGAGTCCTATCAGTTATCTCCTAGAGAGAACATACTCAATTTCTCTAGAATTTTAATCATTATCAAAAGCGATGATTGCGATTATGAATCTCTTCCCATAAAAAATTGTGTTTTACTGTCATTATAAAAATAAGCAGCTGCAAATTAAGGTATGTTCGTAAACGCTAATGTTTTTCCAAAAAAGTTTTCGAAAATTGCGATGCAGAACAAGCTCATGAACAGTTAAATTGGTGACACTCAGAGAAGACAAACAGAAGAGATAAAAGAAATGTAGACAAATAAAACATAGCTTAAAATAAATGTAGAATTTTTCCTTAAAGCAATGTGGGTTGAAAAAAAAAATTAAATTTCTTTTACTTATTAAACTTTGATTTAATAAAATGTTATACTAGGTCTTCAATTATATTTGTAGAATGGTGTAAAATACTTAAATTTATTAGCTTTCTACGTCTATTATATACCTCTTTCATTATTGTGTTTTTTTTGTCTCGAGCATGCACTTTTTTTGTACCTTGCACCTTGAGTGCGCCTTTAAGTACCTAGTTTGAACTTCCTTCTTCATTTAATTTTTTATTATTGTGTCTTTTATGGGTTTCTTCATCTACTGATATGTTCAATTGATTATTTTGGGAGAATTCATAAAGTTTGTGTTGTATACTGGGCTTTAAAAAGTGCGCCTAGTGCGCGTCGCCTCAGCGCCTTATGTCACCGGAGGCGCACCTTTTCCACAAAGCGCAAGAAAGCGCAAATTTTGGGTTTTTAGGGTCCGAGCCGCGCGCCTTGTGTACGTTGGGTGTTTTGTATGTTGTTTCATGCATCAAAGTGTTGTGCTATAGGTTTTTTGGTTTGTAGATGTAGGTAAATATTTTGGATAAGGGATGCTAAAAACCTATAAGATATATAAAAATTATATAATCTCCTTGCGCCTCGGGTATGAAAAGCCCACCGCTTTTGCGCTACGCATCTCGGTTTTAGACCTCGTCGCTTTTGTGCGTCTCTCACATTTTAAAACCAAGGTTGTATAGCATATTCGAGAGCAAAACAACTAATACTATCAATCAATTCTTACAAAACTTCTACACATCAACTTCCTCTAAAATATTTCAGAATACATACTCAATTTAACCAGCATAAAGAAAATATGTGCCGGTTAAATTCATAACCATCTTTTTGCCATTACCTAAAAACAAATTAATCGCACCATTAAATTCTATTTCTTGGTTACAATAAGGCTAAGTAGTTAATGCGGTAAAATATCGGATATCGATCAAGGACCGATATTTGAGATACCTGTTATCGCGGTGAGATATTGGTAATTTTAATATCATGTAAATTTATATATATAGCAATTTAACACTAACAATTCAGTGTACTCTCCTACCATTAACAAATTAACCTTTTGCCACTTGCAAAACACTAACAATTGTAGCAAGTAGGAATTGACTAAGACTTAAAACACTAACATTTGACACTAATAACTAACAATTAATACTTAAAACACTAACAGCAACAATAAGAAGAAAGATGAATAGTAGAACTAAGAAGAAAGGTACTGATATCGAGAAAATCGGTAATACATTGGTCAAAGAGATAACTGCCATTTTCATCCGTGTAGTTTGTCCAATTATGCCAGTTCAGGCCAAATTTCAAATTTGCAACATTTCCGTCCATAACATTCTTGAAACATGTCAATTACGTCCAAAAAAAACATGAGTTAACTGTCATTTCGTCCCTGTGGTTTGTCCAGTTATTCGATAAAACCTAAGTTTTTTGGACGGAACTGACAAGAATGTCAGGGACGAAATGGTACAAATTTGAAATTTGGTCTGGATTGGCATAATTGGACAAACCACATGGACGAAAATGACAGTTAACTCTTGGTCAAATATCAGTCGGCAAGGTTTAAAAGAACGGAAACGAGTTTCGAGGCGTTTTCCCTTCACCTCACGAGGCGTAAGGCCGAGGCGGTATTAATAAATAAATATAAAAATTATATATATTATAAAAATAATAATACTAACTAATTTCATCATCAGATTCATCAAAATCATCAAAAACACACTTAAAAAAGACATGAGATGCTTGAAATTGACACAAAAAGTCAAAAACATCAAAAACAACTATCAAAATCCCCTGAGGCGCAGCTTTCTTAGCGCCTCAGCCCATCTGAGGCGCATAGACATTAAAAACAACATGAGGCGTGCCTCAGACTCGTTTTTTTGCCGTTTCGCCTCGAGGCGCGCCTTGAGGCGCACGCCTCAAACGTTTTTTAAAACATGTCAGTCGGTACCGATATTTTGCACCGATATCTCAGCAGGGGAACGATAACCGATATATCACTGATATATCAGAGATATATATATTAACTACATAGCAATAAGGTCCATCAATAAACAGGTGTATGACTTCATTATATCATTATTAGCTCATCTATTCACCACAAATTACCTTCAACACAGTTCATCCATCCACAATTTACACACATATGATAATTAAAACAACAAAATTCATATCAATTCCACATTCAAAACACATTAGGTTCAACAACTAACAGTTTCAATTAAAAAGTCAAATTCTAGGTCAATCCAAATCAACCTTAATCAATTAACTAAAACAATCAGTATCAATCAAACGCACAAACATATGAAATATCAAACCCTAATTATCAAAACTTATGGATACGTAAACGTATACGCTGATCTAGAAATAACAAAAATTAACAAGGATTCGGATGATGATGAATAATCATACGAACGGAATCTTACCCTCTGAAGAACATATTATCGAGCTGTAAGAATAATTCCTCTTTTGAAATTAGGGTTTGCAGCCGGAGAAGAAGCAACGGATCAATCGATTTATTTGATGTGTGTGTGTGTGTGTCATATTTTATTATTGATATAAACGGGTCGGGTTCGTAAATGTTTTGAAGTTGTATGTTTTCTCCCTTGACTTTTGGGTTTTGTCAAATTTGGTCCTTAAATAATCGAATTTGAACATGAACTAGTTTTATGCTTCGCTTGCGTTGGAGGGTGCTATGCTAAGTATTCCTTAACCAATTAAAAAAACTACCATAGTTTTGCTAGAAAAAAAAAGATAAGACGATGGTAAGACTGTAATGTTGAGGCGGGGGGAAATGTAATTTGTTAGGACCAATGAGCGAGTGTTAGGCAGTTGTCTGGCACAAATAAAAATAAAATCGAGTCAAACAATTAAAACAAAACACTTTCATAGTTTTGCTAAAAAACTAAAACGATGGCAAGATTGTAATTTTGAACTGGAGGTAAAATTGTCATTTGTCACGAGCTAAAAAGATGACAATGCCGTAATTTTGAACCGGGGGCAAAACTGTAACTTTAAACGGGGGCATATTTGTAATTTTAAACTGTGATAAAATTGTACTTTGTTTAGTTAGCAGTCTGTCACTATTCCCCCACATACCTTTTGTAGTATATATAAATATAAATATAAATATAAATATAAATATAAATATAAAGAGTTAAATGTCATTTTCGTCCCTATGGTTTGGGTCATTTTGCCAGTTTAGTCCAAATGTTTGAAACGTTGCCATTCTAGTCCAAATAGTTTCAAGTGTTGCCATTTTAGTCCACTGGGTTAACTCCGTCCATTTTTTCTGTTAGCTATAAGGGTAATTCGATCATTTTATATGGTCGAATTGCCCTTCTAGTTAACAGAATTACATATAAAATGACTGAAATGCCCTTCTAGTTACCAGAATAAAAGGATGGAATTAACCCAGTGGACTAAAATGACAATGTTTCAAACCTTTGGACTAAACTGACAAAATGATCCAAACCACTGGGACTAAAATGGCATTTAACTCAAATATAAATATAAATTTGGATGAGATTGTAGTATATATAAATTTGGATGAGAGTGAGAACTGGGAAACGAACCAGACACAAGTACATAAAATTTAGTAATTGGGCTCAAATACTCACAGGCAATTGGGCTGGGTTGATAAAAAAAACTTACAAGCATAACATGGTTGTTCGATTAAGTCGATTAATCAGATAAACCATCTAAAAAAAAACGTATATCTAAAAACAGTATTCAAAGGTCGGATACGGTTAGGAGCCGAACCAAAAGCCAAATTCGAAATAGATCAGTTTTTACATTTGTGAATACAATTTGATTTTCGGTTTTTTCACACCCCTACCATGTGCGTAGGGCTGTAAACGAACCGAACGTTCAGCGAACAGTTCGTGAACCGTTCGGCGGGAAGTTCGTTTATGTTCGTTCGTTTAATAAACAAACGAACATGAACAAAAAATTTCGTTCGATTAGTTAAATGAACGAACATGAACAGAGGCCTTGTTCGTTTGATTGTGTTCGTGAACGTTCGGTAAGGTGTTCGTGAACGTGTTCGTGAACATTCATTGATTTTCGTTCGTTTATGTTCGTATGTTTGTGTTTTAGTTGAAGATCTTTGTTCTTTCTTATATTTTATTGGTACTTTTTTTATTATTAAACTTTTATTTATTTTATTTCCCTAACAATTAAACTAGAAAATCCACATTCACCTTGTTTATGCATCATTTCCCTTTCATTTCTCATTATTTACATCCACGAATACAATCGACCTCCGTTCCACAATAAGGGATTCAATTTGTGCTACTCTCTGGGCCATCTATCTTTATCCTTCATCGCGTTCGCCAAATTTATTTGTGTTCGCGAACACACTCATTTCCTTAATGAACGAACACGAACATAAAATCTCGTTCGGTATCTGTTCATGAACCGTTCGTGAACACATTTATTTCCTTAACGAACGAACACGAACAAGGCCTTGTTCGTGTTCGTTCGGTTCGTTTACAGCCCTACATGTGCGTTTTTAAATAGACAGTTTTTACACAGCTCATGAAATAGATCAGTTTTTACGCAGCTCATGAAATAGACACACGTGGCAATAACAAGGGGCATGTGCGTTTTTAATGACATCAAAATTACGTATACGAAAAAAAAAACAAGACAAATCAGAATTCCGTATACTAAAAAATACAAACATCATAAGACTTCAAACACACTTAAAAATACAACAAAATTATTCTACATAACTTAATTTAAGTAAAGAATCCTAATGAGTATTTATGTGTCATGCGTATGAGATGTAATGGGAGAAAGAAACATGGGCGTTTATTGTTGTTATGTATTCCAATAGAATTCTACGTCTTATATGTCGCATTTAAAGTGACAAGTACATAATCTATGTGGTTCTCGCAATTGTATGTTTTATTCTGGTTTGTGTGATGAATGCCTTTATACATATATACATATGAAGGGGCGATTAAAATATAAATTAGAAAAGACCTTTGTTGTGTAGGAATGATTTATAGAGGCCGATTATTGTACAGTAGGGCTTAACATACATTGCGTACGCGAGGCATTATCAACATGTGATTTTGGTATTATTGAACGTCATGTGATTTGGTTCATCTTTTATAACATGCGATAATGATTTTTTATACACACATGCGATAATGATTTTTATACACACATGCGATTTATATATACACATGCGAAAATGGTTATATTTTTTAACATGCGAAGTTCTGATTACCAACATGCGATTTCTTGTTATAAACGTGCGATTTCTAATCGCGTACGTAATGTACGTTAAGACCAATTGTACGATATATTTTTTTCATGATTTATAATACAAACGTGTGTAGATTCAAGAGTTTTTATGTTTTGATCTAATCGCAATGCTTATATAGGTTATATTCAGTTCGATCAAACATGTCGAAATGCATGTTTTCATATGGTTAACGCATCACATAATGTTTGGATTAATCCATTCGATGTTTGCGATGTACCCATGGCGCAACGCGCGCGGGTCTTATTACTAGTTTACATTAATTTTCATACTTTACTAATTAAATATTGATATACTTTCGTTATTTTTTCAGTTGTCATATTTTCGTTTAAACTTCCTATTTATGTTTAAAAAACTGGACCGATAGTTCATTGTTTCATGTAACACCCAAAAAATGGGTTTGGTAATTTAAACCCGGTTAATATAAAGGAATGAGTAAAAATACCGTTAGGGGTAAAAGTGAACCCGTAAATGAATATTAACTAGGAATAATTAACCTAGTTGAATATTAGTATCATTGGTATTAAACGAAGGGTGGTAGCCTTATTTAATTAAAACGAAACATGAGGGACCTAAGTGAACAACATGAAAGTTGTTTTACTAAAGAAAACAACACACACACACATACACACACATCGTGTGTGTGTTCATCAACGAGCAGGGAAGGCTCCCATGGAGCCAAAACCCTAAACTTCATCAAATTCTCCAAATTGAAAGGCTAAACGAAGCCCAAATTCACAACCGAACATGAATTAACGATCACCTTCACAAGGGGATCATAAGGTATGTCTTAAAACTTAGATTTGATGATCTTGTTTGAAGTGGGTTATGATCAATCCATGAATTTGTATGAAATTAAGCATGTAGAGGTGTTAGAAACACTAAATAGAACTTGTGTTATGAATAATTTCAAGTAATTGGGTGATTTAGAATGAAACCCATTGCATGAGTGTGAAGATGATGATCATGATGAACTTGTAGATGTTATAGTGTGATCTTGTGATGTATAAGGTGTTATATGATAGACTAAGATAGATTAACTTGATGTGGAATTTATGATTATGAGATTTTGCTTGAATGTGATAGTTCAAAAGATGAAATAGGGAAGAACATGCTTAAAGCACTTGTACATTATGCTTAGAAGGTGATATGCGCACCAAGTGTTTGATGAAATGCTTAGGAGAAAATGATAAGTGAGATTGTATGCTAATAATGAATAAATGTATGTAGAATGTGATGATGATGTATTAGATAATATATTTGTATAAGGAATGTGTTTTGAATAGATTACAAGTGGGAAATTAGTTTGATAAGATGATATGGCAAGAAACCTTCATTAAAAGGTATGTATGCTCATGTATGCTAATCATGTTATGATGAATGTGATGACATGTACGGATAGAAATCATGTCAACATGGACACAAGCATGGAAGGGCAACATGCCAAGGATAAACACGGAAGCTATGCTTGAACTCGGACGCACGAGGTAAGTGAACTCCGAACTTACCCTTTTGTTTGGTAATGTATTTATGATATATGGTAATTATTGAATGTAATGTAAGAAGATATGAATCGATGTTATCACTAAGTTAAGTTTTAGTGGAAATGGGTCGGAAATGGTTAAGAAAGAGATTCTATTAAGTTTGGGTAAGAAAGGGAACTTACATAATGAATTATGTATAAAGATGAATTAAGGAGTTATACATGTAGGATGTAAATTGTATGTACATGTATGAATAGAAAGTGAATACATGCTTGAGTGAGTATTTAATTATATGCTTGAATGAATAAGATGAGTTATGTGTATTCGAGGACATGTTCATATGAAGGGAAGCTAATGATACTAACTGTTTTTCTATTGAGAATTAATGTGAAGTATAGGCATGTTAACAATGGAAGTGAAGGTTGACTCCGCAATCCGATGCGAGTGATCGAATGGATGGATGAAGGGACTAGTATAAGAGAAAGCATGATATGTTGACGCCTTATTATGCATGTGTTAAGATTTTGTATTATGTCACCGGTTGCTAATGATGTGATTGAATGTGGTGACTGCAGGCTGTACAGGTTTATGGATGTTTCATCAAGAAGTGTACGCGGTTGAATATCGAGTCAAGACATGGATTGTACGTGGGTGTGTATGTGGTCACTTAATTTGATATAAGTATGTTAGTTTTTGATTAATTTATAAAAAGGGATTAATGTATTTAAGTGAAAGAAAGAATATCATGAAAGAAATTTTAGGTATGTACTTTCCGCTGCAAATTAAGGGTAAGAATGTGTTAGGGCATCACATTTCAACTGGTATTCGTGGTCTCAAAACCCTACGGGTTACAAAACTCATTGTTTTTTATTGGTTTTGTTTGGGTCCTTAAAAATTGAGCGAATCATTTCTCTCTAATCCATTATCTTGTAACCAGATCCAACAACACCAATGGTTTCAAATAGACTGTCGGGTCAATCCTATTATCGAAACATTTGCTAACACCAATTGATGCATAATAGGGTTTTGTTAGATACAAGTCTCATCCTTGTAACAGGTGATGTATCATCAATAATCATACGGTTTCAATTGAGTGCTTTTTTGATAATTTAGAATAGACATAATGAGCACTAATTTTCATCATGTTTTATTTGTGAATCACAAAAAAAAGTTATCAATAATATGTTTCCACATAGGCATTGGTATAAGGTTCTTGCTTTTTAATTATAACTTTTTTGTATTGACATACACATTGGTATAATGTTCTTGCTTTTTAATTATAACTATTTTGTATTGGAACAAATGCAAATAGGACAAAATATGTATGAAAAAAAAAGCTGAAACAAACAACCCCTTATGATTTATTGCACTTTTATATTTGACGACGAGGCCCACCCAACGGTGAGTGATCTCGTCTTGGGCTCCGATCCTGTTTGGGCTCAACTACAGGCCCAATGATGGTTTTCTCTTAAAGAAGGGAGCCTAAGTGTTATGGCGATAAAGAAGAGATGTGATATCTCTGAATGCATTAATGATCCGACAAGAAAGAAAGGAGCTCTCGCCGGAAAAGGTACTACGATGGCAACTTGCTCCATTAATGAGACAATGATCAGGCCGTTGGGGCTCAGACACGTGTCTGAGTTCCCTAAGGCTTCCAAAGGACTGTTAGGTGTTGTTTGTTTTTGCAGACATAAACTGTCTGCAACTGAAGATGTGGTCTGAAGCTCTGCAAGCTGAAAATATCAGACTGTTTGTTTTTAGTGTCTGCATAAACTGAAAATCATCAACAAACATACAATATCTTCAAACTCCAATCCACACCCAACTTTACTTTAATTCCACGATTCACCTCACCGGAACTTCCGTTCCGTACCGGCACCGTCGCCGGAGCAACCGCCGTGTGCTTCTTCCTCACCTCAATCACTCCTCTCTCCATCAACAACTTCCCGAGCTTCACACATTTCTTCGCAGCAAATTCTTTCAAAACATCTAAAAAATTTGTAAATTAATCAACATTATGAGGCGGTAAACTTGGCCAATAAGCAACGTATGATCTGGCTGAAGAAGCTTCAGTTGCTTCACCGGCAACCTGGTATCGGTTTTCACCACCGGTGACGTAAGCACTTGTGCGACGTAGTGGCCGGGATTCGAGTTCATGACGTTACGAGCAGTTACGGACCAGTAAATCCTCTCGACTTTGTAGCCTGGATGCACTATCCTTCTCCATTTGAGGGAGAAGACGACCAGACGGTGGTGGTGATCGGAGTTGGCTGGTACGTCGCCGGAGTCCGGCGACTCGATCTGAGGGAGAAGAGGGGAATCGAGAGGTGGATGAGGTCTGTGTATAATGTGTAAGGTCTGCTCTTCATTTATGTTAGGGTTTTTTTTGTTTTGGTTCTTTGTGAAGATGTTTTAAGCAAGGAATCATAGCTTAATTTTTAAGATGAAAAAAGGTGATTTCAGATCTGTTTAAAGAAAAAAAACAAACAGTCTTCAAGACCTTATGTCTGCCCGCCTGCAGACATAGGCTCTTTGCAGATCTTTTAAGCAAAAACAAACAACCCCTTAGATGGTCTCGGTCAGATCTATCCTTGGAGATAAGTGAACTCCTTTATATAAGGAAGGTGGAGACCCTGTTAACGGTATGTATTCAATACCTCCTCTCATTAAACACACTTGCACTGCATTTACTCCAACATTCCTCGGACCACATTAAAAGCACTTTGCACAGAATTCACACCATGGAGAATATTCCGACGACCACATACTCGTCAGAATAAGCTTCTCACTTTCCGGCAAGGGTACTTATTCTCACGCCGGAACTTGGTCACGGATTCCCCCTCTGGGGTCCTCCGTGGCGAGACTAACGGTGTTCTCTTTTGTAGGAAGACGGCGTTGGACCTTTGCAACGTTGACGAGCTCTGTTGACTTCCCACCGTGATTCGAGGACTCGACAATATCTATGATTAATCATACCAATGTCATTATTGGAAATAATATTCAAACCTAAGTTATAAACCAAAAAAATGGTTTACAATTATAATAAATATTCATTCATTTTCTTTTATTTTTTTAATCTTATTATATGCTAATTAATTTAATGAATCAAAGCCTATACTTTCTCAGTTTTAATTATGTTGATTTGGATAAAACTTAAAAGCTTGGTTGATGTGAGTGTGTTGTGACTAAATTGTGGGTAAATGAAACGTAGAAAAAATATGATAATTTTACGAGTAATATACGTAAATAATCGGTCACCATATCGCTATCATAGAAAAAAAATTTGAAGAGTTAGTTATCGAGGCTTCTAAATTCTTACACCCAAATGATTCAATATCACACCTCCACTTTCGTATGTCATTCAACTAAAGGTGATTGATGCCCCTTGTCCATAACTAAACAACTGTTTTTTATATAATAAATAAAAAGTAAATAATATTTCATTAAGCATCCACTTTACTAGAACATATAAACTTATCGGATAATATCTAAAAAAAATATAACTTTTGGGATCAAATCTAACACTTTAAAAGCTTGAACTGTATGGTTAAGTGCTGAACCAGTAAAGGTCTGAACCATTAAGTGTTGAATCAGTAAGAGGCCTGAACCAATAAGAGTCAGTATAATGCTTAACCGTTCAGAGGCAGATGTCTGACGAATTCAGATTATAGGTCTTAACCATTCAAACTCAGTATAATACTTAACCATTCAGAGACAAACGTCTGAACCATTCAGACATCTGCTCATAAAACAAATAGTCTGAACCAATAAGATGTCTGAACCATTAAGAGACACATTAAGATCTAAACAAACAACCCTTTAAATGAGTTTGACTGTTTGAGTCTGAACTTGAGCTCTAATCTAAATAAAACTCATTTAACAAATAGGATCGAACCAGGGTTTCATATGCCGAGCTTGACTAGACTGATGAACTTAAACTAGCCATTCATGTATGTAAATATAATACTTTTTGTTTAGAATAACAAATATTTATAATTATAAAGAATTCCATTGCAATATATTTGTAGCAAATTAATTATTGTCTATACGAGGTTGAGATCGTGGACAACTTTTGGCTATATGTGCTTCGTGTTACAAGATCTACACATGTCATGAATCTGGCTATTGAATCTCATAACGTATCTTTTCAACAAAATACTATCTAGAACATAATGATTGTTGTTGTTATTGCGTCAATTATGTGACAAAAAGTTGACAAGTGTGTATTTCTAAAAATTGATATTTTTTTTATTATAATATATCTATACACTATTACAATTACAAACTCCTTAGTTATTTAATTATCCATCATTTGTGGACTAGTGGTAAGAGTTTTAGATTCTGTAGTGGAGTAGAGACCCAAATTCGATCATCACTTATGTCATTTTTTGTGGATTAAGACAATGAAGGATTTGGGCTACGCCTTATGTGAGAGGTTGTTAGTTCGAATCCCGGGCCCATCCGTGTTTCCGTCCTACCGTGTGTTACGCTAGAGAGCAGAACAACTGTTAAGTGACAGCTGACGGCGGTATGGTTTTCCGAGTGAACGCCTAAGCAATACTCTAAATCCAGCGTGAGCTCGGTTAAGACAACATTCTCTGACCGAAGTGAGACAACAGAGCTCTTCAATTTGGGATGTGCGGTGATTGAACACAAGAGAGTCGCCATTAAAAAAATAGTTATTTAATCTATATGGTTTTTTTTAACGGCCAACAAACTCAATCCCGAGCACTCTCAGGGCAACCACTGGACAAACGGAGTACTCCGAGAGTAACCCGAGTCCACCACCAATTCCGGGGAAAACCCGGTAACCCACCCGCCCGTAGGCACGACGGTGAAATTACCGGTAAAACCCTTTTGGCTCAAGGATCCAACCCAGGTTTCCCTGGGTCTCCTATCATTGACCACCAGTGCCTCACTCTGCACCAAGTGGGAGTCGAACCTGCATCTCTCAAGAGAAATGCAAACCCTCCACCACTTGATCTAGTGATCATTGGCATTTAATCTATATGGTTAGCTATCGGATGTCAAATATTCAATTTTAGTACAAACAAATAGCATCTTTCTTTTTTGGGTATGTAGTCTATAGTAGCTAGGAGGTTGGGTATATAGGTGCCTAAAAAGACACTTTAAATGAGGTCATGCTAGTAAACACCTATAATTAGCTTAAAAATAAACTCGGGTGATAACCATAATATAGTCAAAAGACACACAAATAGAGTAAATGGCAACTTTTGTTAAAACTCTATATGAATAAATGATGCATGCTTGATGAAAGGTAATGGCTAACTAGAACCATCATTGAAGGTTTGATTTTATAAAGATAACGAATTTGTAGTAGATATGTAACTCATCATTAATTTGTTTTCTTTGTCAATTACTCATCCAATGGAAGCTCTATTTGTTAATGTAATGCTTTATGCATATCCATAGTAAATGCTTTTGGTTTTTGTCTTCTTTTGGGTTAAAGCTAATTTATTTGGTATTAATTAATGTTATAAACTAGTAAATGGACCCGCGCTTCGCGGCGGGTTTTGCAATGTGTATGTAATGCCACGCTAGGAAACCATGCAAGCTATCTGGTAACAAAAGATTTACTATAACCCAACAGACCAATCCCATAATGTAGTAGTAAGTTTGTATTCTCATAACAAAAAATTATATCACTTTATATGTTTAAACTTGGAATGAACTGTTTATGTGTCTACTTGATCCTACTTAGATATTAGGTGCTAGAGAGTCACTTAACCAAGCAAAGTGAAGACAGAGTGTTCACTCACATTTATATACATGCATAATTTAATCTTCAACTTCACCAGTTCTAACAGTTTCAAGTAGGGATGAGCATGTCGGTATTCCGTCCCGTACCGATACCGATACCGACTAATACCGATACCGATTTTCACCCAAACTAGGTACCGATACCGATACCGAAACATGTCGGTTAGGTATCGGTACGGTACGGTATCGGTATTATACCGTATTTTGAGGGTCGGTATCGGTATAATACCGATACCGTACCGTACCGATACCGAAATCGCCAAAATGTGGATACCGATCGGGATACCGATACCGATACCGATCGGTACGGGATCGGTACGGGATCGGTATGGGATCGGTATTGGTATTCATATGCTCATCCCTAGTTTCAAGTATTTACAATCTGCAGGCAAGTCAAAATAAACTTGCATTTAACTAACAGAAAAGTAACACTTTAGGAAGAAACCCACTTCAGTAATGAACGTTTATTGTTTGAACATGAAGATGGCTCTTAATAAGATATGTCAACATGCTAAGACCTAAGCACAAAGAATTGCATTAAATCTTAGGAACATTTCAGCATAAAACCGAAGGCACTAATAGGACTCTAAAAAACCTACAGATGGTCCGGCAGGATACCATGTGTCGCTCGGATGTACAAACCACACGCCTGAACGGTGGTGCTGCCGGCCGCCGCAGAACCACCATAGCCGGCCCCTCCCTTTTCACTCTCTCTCATCTCTAACTCTTTCTCTCTCAATCTGTCTTTCTATTCCTCCAGTTTTCTATCACTCCCCCTTCCTTTTAATTTGAACAAAGTTGTATAAAGTGAGAGTCTTGTGGCAGTATTCGAAAGAATTTGGTGTGGGATATGTTCCGCGATTACATAACAGGTTCAACAATTTCATGCAAGGAATCTAAGGTGGCTGCATCCAGAGGGGAGTCCGCTCGATAGATCAATATACCTTTTTTAGGTCACCGGAGGAAAAAAGAAAAGATACCTTGGTGAACAGACCAAGGCTGGATTCCATAGCAACTTTAGCTAAGGATCATCAGAAAGCAAAGGCTTCTTAAACCCTACAAACTGAAGCAACCATCAAAAAAACGACGATATTTGGAGACATTCATCAAAATACGGATTCAGAGAAACAAACAATGATTGTGATTAATTCATTTTGGGATCAGATTCAATGAAGAACATAGACATCAAACATCAATCACAAGTGGACATAGAAATTGAACTTCAATATATTATCAGATCCACTGGTTTCTATATACACATGAAAATTCCACCTCAGAAATTCGATTCTTTTAAAAAATCATCAAACAAAGTGTACAATACCAAAAGATCGGAAAAAATATAGAAATAACCTACCTAGTCGATGCTACATTGTTCACCGTGATCGTGGTAGTCCAAAGCCCCAAACCTCAGATACCTGAAGTAATGGAAACAGAAAACAACAAATGTTGATATGTCGATCAACAGATGACAAGGAGAAAGCCAAAACTTTACAAATTAACATTTGAGAAGCAAACCTGATCATGAGAAAAGGGCCACAAGCCAACCGCCTTATGCGGTTGCCATCCACCGCGCTCCGCCGCTGGTGCACGACGTCTCCCCTGCTCTCACGTCTCTCTCTCTCTCGTCTGAAATTAGGGCAAAAATCCAAAGAGGAAAACAGAGAAGCGAAGAGATGGAGAGAGGAGGCCACCGCATATGACAATTAAAGGGCCAATGAAGCCAAATACACCCAGTAACGACTGTTCATCAGGCGAAATCACCGTCGCAGACGGTGTGCTTCCTCCCTCGTGTTCTCAGTTCTAATTCTATTTTGCAGTCTCTTTTTCAATAATACAGTGGCAGTACCGTAAAATACAGCTTAAATATGTCCAATTGATGTACTGTTCACAAGACCTTTCATCAATTGTTATATTATAGAACTAGGTTATAACCCCGTGTATTACACGGGGTTGAATAAATAAATTTTATATATTTTATATACTAAATAATAAAACAATATATCTTTAAAAACCTCATTTATTGTACGGGTTGAATAAATATAATTTTATATATTAAATAATAAAAAGTTATATCTATAAGAACCATATTGTACGGGTTGAATAAATGTAATTTTATATACCAAATAAAAAAGTTATATCTTTAAAACCACGTATATTACACGAGTTGAATAAATGTAATATTGTTTACCAAATAATAAAATAATACATCTTTAAAAAACTTCATTTATTACACGGGTTGAATAAATGTAATTTTATATACCAAATAATAAAAAAATACATTTTAAAAAATATGTGCATTACACGGTTTGAATAAATGTAATTTTCTGTACTAAATAATAAAAAAATATATATCCTTCAAAAAATCCCGTGTATTGTACGAATTTAATAAATCTAATTTTATATATCAAATAATAAAAAAGTTATATTTTAAAAAACCTCATGTATTACATGGGTCGAGTAAATGTAATTTTGTATAGTAAAAATAAAAATATTTAATATATTAATACAAAGTTTGGGGTTCGTGATAAAAATAGATTATTCTGTTGTTGCAAAATTTGTTAACGAAGTCTCAATAAATTTAACCCTTTATTTAAAACTCCGTAAATGTATAAATGATAAATAATATTATTTAAATTTATTTTAAGTTTCGTAAAATCTATTTGATACCAAACTTAAAAAAACGTTCAAATATAATTAATTCAAATAAATAATATTATAAATGAGATGGAGATTAAAGTAAATAATAATTATCCATATGATATTAAACTAATAATATTTACTAAGAGAGTTATTTATAATATAAAATATTAAATTAAATAATATTTAGTAGAAGAGTTATCTATAATTAATTAGATAATATTTAACTAAAATAATAATTATTTATAAGAGATGGCCTAATATGATGACAAGTGTCCCCAAAGTGGTTTCTTTTATTATATAGTATAGATAAGCATACAAATAATATAAAAAAATTCATGACAATAAACTATAAACATGGAACTAAAACCTTGTTTGATAATTTTTTTTGACTTGTATGAACATCGGAGGATCGATCAAACAAATAGAGCATGCTATAATGCAAATAAAACCATCTATAAATCTGAAACGAAAAACGAAGAGTAATCAATCACATAATAAAATGGAAAATCCCTTCAAATGAGTCTTATTTCACTCCTTATTTTGTTGGTTTCAACAAGAAAATGAATTGAAATTAAACAATGAAGAGAATCTAAATTTCAATTCAATCAAAATTTCATTCCATTTTGCGAAACAAACACACCTAAATTAGAAAATCAAATTTCAAGTTCTGCATGAATTCTCATTCCAATTCCATTACAATCCATGATACGAACACTACCTTAGGCCCCTTAAATCTCATTACCAGAAAAGAGACATATTTTATTGGAAAACTATTAGAAACATACAATAACCACCATACACATATAACAAAACACATTAAGAAGTTAAAAGAGATTTTGTTATGTTACTAGACTTGGGGCTGTTTGGCAACCCTCTTAATGATTCATTAAGAGGTGAACCTCTTATTCGGACAGAGGTGATAGTGTTTGGTTGTGCCTCTTAATGGCAAACCTCTTAATGAATCAGTCTGAATCATTCAGATATAAGATGTTGCTGAATGAAAACAAAAGACTTGTTACCCTTTCCCTTCTCTTTCTCTGTAAACAAGAAACCCTACCTTTCACCTCTCATCAGCCAAGACCTCCGCCCCCACCCCTCTCCTCACCACCGAACGCCTCCCGCCGCCCTACTCCTCCCTCTCCTCACCACCGAACAGCCGCCTCCTCCCTCTCCTCACCAAACAGCACTTTAATGGCTCAATTCAGCAACCAAAAGAAGATATATATACAAATAATCTATCGAATAATACCTGAAAAACAGTGAGTGCGACGAATTGTTCGAGTTTTAGAGTGAGTTGATGCCATAACTTCCTCTGGTACAGATCTGCAAGCGTATTGTACCAATCGGAGAGTTCTGGGTGAGTATTACGAAGAGAATCTAGGTATTGAAGAGCTGACATCGCTGATTGATTTCCGAAACGGTTGCTGAATGAACGATTTGGGGATTTGTGTGTAAAGAAGTATAAACCCTTGTTTGATTTCGTCTGTGATTTCTTTTGCTTCAAGAAACGAATGACGGTGTAGTGGTGGTGGTGGTGACGGTGGAGTTGCAGTGGGTGTTGTCTTAATGGAAACGGTGGTGGTGACATGTATATATATAATTTGGTTACAATGAATTGATGCTAATCTAGAAAGACCTTGAGCTTACAGAGATCGATTTTGAAGTATTTGATAGTTGGAGTTGAGTGAGGCAACTGACTTTTAATACCTTTGCTTTACAGAGATCGATTTTGAAGTATGAATCTAGAAAGACCTTGAGCTTTCTAGGATGAACATGTATATATATATTTAATAATAAAATAGATTTTTTAATTAAAAGGGGTAAAAATGTCATTTTACACAGTCATTCAGATGTGCAACCAAACAGCACTTTACTGGTTCAGCACTTACTGGTTCAGAGCCTCTTACCCATTCAGACCTCTTATTCATTCAGCACTTATTGATTCAGATGTTGCCAAACAGCCCCTTACATGTATTTCATCACATTTAGGAAGCTATTGGAAAAGGGCACGACAAGATCACTTTTTCTATCTAAAAGGTTAAAGAGACTTTGTTATATTAACAGTTATGAAATAGACAGATGCTCCTGATATATTGATCAAAGATATTTGAGTTATATTAATATATTGTGTTTCTTATAAAATACTCCAACTTTTTAACTATAGCTTTACTTTTTGGATAAGATGAATAAAAGTTTGTTTTTCTCTTCTATTATTGCATCTTGTCTAATGTTTTTTTCATAAAATATTGTTAAATTAAAAATATTATTAAAACAACATAAAACGGACATAAGATAAGTTAATGAGGTAGTGGTGGAGTGGTTGGAGAAAATGGTGTTTCTTGTGACCCAGGTTTGACTCCACTCTCCCCAGGGCCGGCCCTAAGAATTCGTGTACCCTGTTCGAGCTCGAAAAAATGTGCCCTTAGGCCTTAACGAAATTGGGTATTTGGCTCACCAAAGGTCTAAACCTAATGCCAAAGGGGTTAATAACTAATCTAAACCATAAGAATAATTTTGTAAGGGGGCCTATGTTAGTGTTTGTATGGATGTACCCGATTAAAAAAATATTTTACATATACCTATCGGGTTTTTTTTCATAAAAAATGTGCCCTCGAAATATCGGGCCCTGGCCGGTGGTCCTCCCCGCCCACCCCCGGGGCCAGCCATGACTCTCCCTATTATTTTCTGCAGCATCCAGGTGAAGGGCGAATACGGGTGGCGCCGGTTCGTCTTAGATGGGAGGCGAGGTTTTACCGATTGTTCCACTGTCGTGCCTTCAGGCGGGTGGAGGTCGGGTTTCCGCGCATCTGGGAGAGCCAAGGGGCTGGCGGTGGTCGAATAGTCGACCTTGGCCACAACGCCCGGTGTCATAATAGTTGACACATCGTTCATTGCCGTTAAAAAAAACTCAAAATATGCGTCAGCCTACACCAAAATAACGAAAGACCTACTAGGCAAATAACTCGATGATTGTTATAATGTTGACAACTGATAACAGGGTTTTTTTTTTTTTTTTTTTTGTGTGTGTAATGTTGTAAATTTATGAGATCCCACCAATACGATCAATAGAAAGAATTATGTAAAAACATTTAATGCTAGACAACTAACTGACATTAAGGGGGTTAACTTAATATGAATTCGATGATGTTTAAATAAAACTTTTTATGCTGATTTAAGGTGTATATGTTTACTTGTTTTCAATGATTACAACCTCTATTGTCAAAGCTCACCTAGGCGTGCATCTAGGCCCACTTTTCAAGCCTAGCGCAACTTACTCACATCACTTCAAAAACCCCACTTTTAGGCCCCTAGTCGCATAGTTCAGGCCAGGTTCCAACAAAATTCCGATCAAAATCGTCTGAACAAGTTTAAAACGACTATACCAGCCCTAAACAAGCTTGGAATCAATCTGAAACAAACTGAACTAGCCCTAAAGAAGCCTAAAACATATCTAAAACCCCTAAAATTGTATATTTATACTATACGTCTTGCCTAAAAAGCTCCCGCTTTTTAATTACCTTGCACTGAAGGCCCAAGGCTCATTCTTTACGCCATTAGTGTGCGTTGCGCCTTCGACAACTATAACTACAACGAGGCTTATATAATGTGTGTGGAGAAATAATCTTTGGTAGTCATTATTTTAACCTATATGATCAATAGAAGAATTATATATATATTGATTTTGAGGGACGATAAATAGTAACTTTATTTTTATAATAATATATATAGTTTTTTTATTATTTTATTATTTAATATATTATAATAGTTTAATATTGTATTTACTTTTAGTAACATATTTTTCTTTTTTTTAAACATATATTTCCTTTACCTATTTTTAGTAATTATATATATATATATTGATTTTGAGGGACGATAAATAGTAACTTTATTTTTATAATAATATATAGTTTTTTTTATTATTTAATATATTATAATAGTTTAATATTGTATTTACTTTTAGTAACATATTTTTCTTTTTTTTAAACATCTATTTCCTTTACCTATTTTTAGTAATTGTTTTTTTCTTTTTTTAACATATATTAATTTATCGATTAATTTAATACTTCTTTAATAAGTTACGTTTATAACTTTTTTCTAAAAACTTAAGTACGTAGTTGTGCTTGATTTCTTTCCCTGACATTCGGTTATAAGTTTTGTTAAAACGAGGTTATACTCAAAATAAAGTATTTATTTGGTATCATAAAACGGTACGATGATAAACTAAATCGTTTTAATGGTTTGACTTTCTAAACAACATGATTTATTTTCAAATCACGTTTGTTTTACATTATCATTTGCTCGGTTTCGCCGCAACGCGCGATATAAAAAAACTAGTAGTCAATTTGAATTGGCCAATTTCGGTACTAGATCAACACATTGTATCAGGGGTGGTTGAGCTACATAACAACCTAATAATGGAAAACAATTCCATGAATCTAATATGATAATATGATCAATATAAAGTGTTTATGTTAATGACATAAATGCAAGATAAGATATGATAATTGAAGATTGAAAATGATGGAAGCGACAAATATCCATGGTCGGCCCTGGGGTGGGCGGGGAGAACTACCGGTTAGGGCCCGATTTTCGAAGGACACGTTATTTAAAAAAAAATCCGATATGTATATGTAAAAAAATAAACTAATAGGATATACTCATACAAACACCAACATAGTCCCACTTACAAAACTATTTTTATGGTTTAGATTACTTGTTAGCCCGTTAACATTAGGTTTGGAGCTTTAGTTAGGCAAATATCCAATTTCATTAAGGTCTAAGGGCACATTTTTTTGAGCTCAAACAGACTATAGACATTTTACTCTTAAAAAACAAAGTGTGAAGTGTGCACCTTAATAAAGCTCATTGTGTTATTGCAAAGCTTGCATTACCTTTATGACTAATTATCTTGTGGTTTATGATCCAAGGAGATATGAGGTATGAGACAATGAAAAACAAAAGTTATATTAATAGTAAATTATTAAGATATGTGTCACAAAAATACAAAAGAAGTACGTTAAAAAACACATGCTATTCTTTGAATCACTTAATAATGCTATAGCCAACTTCAAGTACCATATTTATGTTCTTCTTAATAATCTTACTCTAAAATTTTAATTACAAGTGATTCTATATATTCTCTCTATTGTTTTTTTATCATTGTTTCTTATCTATATTTTTCATAACAATTTCTTATTCTTATAGTTATAAGGTCGGTAAGTTCACTTTTTAGGTCTTATAAAGAGTTTTGATCGAGAAGGTTATTTTGGCTTTTGTACTAGAAGATATGTAATGTTTGATTTAGTACACAATCCTAATTACACAATAGCACAATTTTATATTTTGTTAATCGTAGTTTCATTTACGTATTAAACTAATGACTAATGTCACTAACAAATGCAATTCAATACTGATGGTAATTAAACATGTTTAGTAATAAGTATGTCAAATGAAATATTTTTTAACGCAAATTTGGATCACTAAAAGACTACTGGAGTATCATCAGCAGAATCACCCGATCATATTCATCCCCACTAGACATAATAATGTCTATGCACCAATTCAGGAGGAAACCCAATAAACATGGGAAAAATCCCCTTGTGAGAATAGAACCAAGAACCTATTGGTCTCAAAGTCTTACTTTTATAAACAATTTTTTTTATTAAATTAATTTTTTATATTCAGTTATGAATTTACATCGAGATAATTGGTAAATGGACAACAAGCTATGCCACTACCCATTTTTGAATAGTAAAACTAAGTCTTTTAAAAACTACGTCCATAGATTTCGGGGTCATAACATTACTATGCATGACCCTTTGAACTCGACTAAGTAGGTCCACAGCCTCTGGCGTCAGAACCAAAAGCATAAAAAACAAATGGGATAAACACGTGCTGGTTGTTAAGGCACGCTTTCTCGTGTTTGGTCACTTTAACCGAAACAATCTTTAAAGCAGTCTGACCCACCGTGAAAGCACTACCTCCTAAGCCCACAAGCGGAGAAACCCATCTCAGATCCACATCAACATGTTTTCCTCCTACCCATCCAAAGACCAGAATGTCGGTTGGTCGAATTGTAGATCTCCCTTCTCGTTCAGTTAAAAAATAAACGGGTGCATCTTTCTTAGCAGAAATACCAACGCGTCTGAATATGTCAAAAATGACAACCCTAACCAAATCATGTCGGTATTTGAAACACGGGAACTCTCTACAATGAACTGCATGCTCACCAAAAGAATCCAAACACGCTTTATGACAAATAGGGTATAACTCATCAACTGAGAATAAAGGAATCATGAGGCGATACTTAAGGATAATACGGTATTCCACCGGCGATATATGCTGGCCTAACCCATCTATAGGTATAGTAAGAAGAAAATCTTGTGCATATGATGCTCGTAGACACTCAAAAATGGCTTTGTCTGGAATTAAATAATAAAAATCTGATATACTTGATATGGAAGTCAAAGTTTAAAAGAAGTTAGTGATAAACTAGTAAAGAATTATCTTTAGTACTTGAACGTCATGATTAGGTGGAAATGTTAATGGACTTCAATTACTTGAGACAAATGACACGACAACAACTAATTAACCAAACTCCATATTGACTGAGTAATGCGCAAGAACAAGACCACATCTTACTTTCCACTAATAAAGATTTTCACCAAATTAACAACATTGTTTTGTCTCTTGATATTAATCATCCTTTCATAAATCAACCATGTTGTCGTATTTTCGTAAAAGCACAATCACAATGCAACTTTCAAATGCATCCATCATTTCTATACAATATCGCCCTAACAAATACAAAGATATTTATATACGTGTGTAATTGAAAAGACTTGTACCGGTAAAAAGGCAATGGAACATTTTAGGAAATTTTTTAGCGGAATTTCTTTGGCATCATTGTATATCAATTAGTAAATCGTTCCAAGGGTAATTCGTTAATATGTGTGAATGAACATAAGTAAACTTTTGTTCATCTACTTATACTAACAGACATGAACACGTGTCTCGTTTCGTTATTTACAACCATGAACGTTCCAAAAACACATATCCTATTCCTTCATTTACATCCATGAACGTTCTTTTATATTCGTCCGTTAAGGTTTTTTATGGCCTTTTGTTAGTGTTTGTTTACATATATATCTAAGGAAGTTGCTTGAAATTCATATTGTTGTTTCCTTTTGAAATCATCTTACAATGACTAATGATATTTAGGGGCTGTTTGTTTACCTTTTAATGAGGCTCTTAATGGTTCAGACCTTTTATTGGTTTAACACTTAATGGTTCAGACTGTTTGTTTCGCGAGCAGATGTCCGAATGATTTAGACATTTGCCTCTGAATGGTTAAGCATTATTCTGAGTCTGATTGGTTATGACCTCTAATCTGAATTGGTTAGACATTTTCCTCTGAACAGTTAACCATCATACTAGCTCTTAATGATTCAGACCTCTTACTAGTTCAGTACTTAATGGTTCAGAGCTCTTACTTGTTCAACATTAACCATTCAGAAGTTGCCAAACAACCTCTTAGACTTTAATTTGGTTTTTGTTGTTTTTCTTTAATTGGTGTTCGTGTATGTCGTTTAGATCATTAACAAACAAATATAAACGAACACGGACAAGAAAATGTGTTCATTTAAGTGTTCGTTTTGGTTCGTTTATTTGATTATATTAAACTTGTTGGGTTCATAGGCCATTGGACTAGTTTGTTTGAGACTGCAAGAAGGGGAAAAGGAAACGGGTTAGGGTAACCGACCCTAGCTTGGTTAGTCGTCCCATTTAATTAATCGTTGTTGAATTAGAAGAAATAAACAACAAAAACCGAGAACTAGTGCTAATCATTTTTGTCAGGTTCTATCGTTCCAGTTTAAAGTTTATGTTTCCGATTGTCAGTTCATTATCGTAACATTTAATAGGTCGATTGTTTAACATGGTTTAGTAGAACCGTTAATTTTAGGCTCAAGCCATTGTTGTGTCTATTCTCTGATTTACTTTTTTCGTTTAACTGTTGTCATGACAGAAGACAAAATAATGACTATTAAGAAGTTTAATGGAAAGGAGTTTGGTTGGTGGAAGATGCATATTGAAGCAACGTTATGTCAGAAGGACTTGTATGTGGTGTTAGATGAAGAAAAACATAGAAGATGTCATGAGCAAATTCGGATAAGTTGGACAGGAAAGCCAGGGTAGTGATTATGCTCTCTTTGTCATATATTTTTGCTTACAAGCTTTTCAAGGAGACCACAACTCGTGGAATGATGGAAGGATTGTCTAACATGTATGAGAAGCCATATGTAGCAAATAAGATTTTCTTATAAGATGAGGGAGGGTGGAATAGTTAAAGCACCCATTAATAGTCTAAACTCAATTATGTCTCGTTTAGTGTTAGTTGCATTAAATTTGACGATGAAGTTCAAACCCTATTATTATCATCCTCGTTGTTTGATAGTTTGTTAGGAACAATGACAATTATAAGTCGTTCAACTAGTAGGTTTACATTTGAAGGGATTCAAGGCCTAATTCTGGGAGAAGATGTTAGACGCAGAACTTCAGGTGAATTAGCAAATACTATATTGATCACATAACACAGAGATAGAGGGAAGAATCAGGTGGGACCAGGAGGAGGAGTTAGTCTAAGACTTGTAACGATGTGATTTGTTGGAATTGTAAGGAAGTATGCCACTTTAGGAATCAGTGTCCGAATGATGAGGAAAAGATAAATGTTGCAGAAGTCTACACAAAATATGATGTATTGATTTGCAGCGTAGAGAGTAGTGTGAATTTTTGGGTTATGGATTGGGGTGCATCGTTTAATGCCACCCACAACATGGAGACGATGAAGAATCTCGTGTGTAGAAAAGAGTTAACTTTTAAAAGGGGACACCCAGAGCAAAAGTGAAGATTCAATATGAACGTATAACATGAAAAGGTTCAATAAAACAATTACTTGTGGGGGATTTCTCAAGAGTGAAAGCTTTCAATTGTATTTCCGGTTCAACAGTGGGTTACGAGAACCAGTATTGTCACACCCTGCTCGTAGCGGAAGCTCATTCGTGTAACTTTGAAAGGTAATCATTGCATTCGACAAATAAACAGTAATATATCAACGATGCCATTCATGGATAGTTTAGAAACATAATACAAAGTGTTTAGAACAAGTTCACAATGTTTTCCCAAAATAACTTTACTAAAACAATTGTGAGAATAGTAAACCATGTGATGTGTTCTAGATCATCAATGTGTTATGTATAATGATAATTAAGTTGCATGGATGTGAAACAAAGTGACTATCAACATATATCTTATGTATGTGGTAATTGATCTATGAAAGTTAAGTTATGTATGAATAAAAAGAAATGAACGATTGTATAGATGGACGTGTGTACTAACTATAATGCGAATGAGTCATGTTGAGATGGACTTAAACACGGAAGCCAACGGGTCAAGGGGAATCAAGGAAGCACACACGAATACGGACGCTCATGGTAAGTGATTTCCGCACTCGCTTCGTATTTAGTTAAATGAAGATATATATGTTTGAATAATTGAAATCAAGGTGGAACGTACAAGCAATTGGAAATGCTAAGGTAAGATTTGTTGTAATAGTTGGTTTGATGTCAAACCGGTAAAACCTCAACATAGGGGTAAACGGGTCATAAATTTTTGGTAGAAAGATTTTAAGACGAAGAGTATGGGGATTGGGTATGGGAAAGTATATGGATTAAATTGGGAGTTGTATAGTGTTATTTCACGTCTCGGAACTCCAGGGATACGTGACTGAGAATATGAAAGAAACGAAAACAAAGACTCAGCGTCTGCATTGCAGAAGCCGAATCGGTGACGGGGCATCTCTGCGTCGCCGACCAGATGCCCAGTCACGGCGGTTTAAATCACTGTCGACGGTAGTTTATCTCCGATGCGGAAATCCCGGCTGCGTGGCCGACACGGGATTAGCCCGTCGGCGACATGATGTCTGATGTTGGCTTCTGGTTTCTTCGTTTCGCATGTCCGGTTGATTCCAAATCCGTCCCGGTACTTAATAAGGTGCTCGCAAGGCTCTTTAAACTCCGTTAGGCTTGTGAAAACTCAAGTCCATATAAAAATATAAGCCTTGAATACGAATAATGATTTCGGGCTCGTACGTGTTATATATATATATATATGTGTGTGTGTGTGTGTGTATAGATATAAGTATGTGATTATGTCGCAACCCCCGATCCCTTATCTGTCCCGGGAATGGGCAGACGCGAGCTCAGAGTTTGGTGGTATCAGTTGATTAATCTTGCAGCGGAATTTACATCAGGACCGTAGTTAGGAAATGTTTATCAGAGTAAAACCACCATAATTGATATTAATAAATACATGGGCAAAACCCAAGTTTCTTATTACAATACAATTATAGGGACAAACCCTATTTTATTGAATTTAAAACATCGTTTATTAGGTAACTTTTATAGCCACATTTTTCCCAAGCCTTCAGTGCTCTTCAGCTGGCTTTTGGCTGTCACATTGTGTTACCTGTAACGCGTTTTAAAAACATTTGTTAGTCGGAAATACTGGTGAGTGAATCCCAGTTTAATCAAGAAACATTTATTAATTAAAACAGTATTGAGAGCGATCACATTGTTTATTTCTACACAATTACTCATTCAGTATTTGCCACTCGACCGGATCTATGGCTATGGTCAAGTTACACATTGGCTAACTCGTTGTCCAATTGTAACGTACTGTCGCTCCCGACTTACTAATCGCAAGTAGTAATAAATTTGTATACAAAACCCCATAATACCGGCAGTAATTGAAGAACTACAAAGACTCAATCACCGCTTAATCACATTATAAAACAATTAAGGTTTTGTAATACATTCCAAAAAGGTTAATAAAAAGAGGATAAACTCACATTGCTATCTTAGACTTCGCGTAAGGGTTTCCTGGATATAATCTATAATTTATACAAATGTACATAGGTTAGTACCATAACCCTTTGAAAATATTAATGATACCCTCCCCGAGACGGTATTCCAACAACTACGTCGGGCAAAACCGCGATAGTTGTTACGGAACCCTAAATCAATCGGGCAGCGTAACTATTACAAAACTGGGGTTATAATACTTACAACGGAGCAGAACCTCGCTAATTTAGGGGTATAATACCCGTGTATTATAAGCCTACTACAGAAATTGTGATTGAGAATTGAGATTGTGAGCGACGAAAAACGAAAACTGATGAGTTCTATTTATAGTTGCTGATTCTAGTCCTCTCGCGGCCCGCGTAAAAGATAAGGGGCTATTACGCGGCCCGCGTCAACATATGGTCAACATATAGCTTATCCGGCTCACCAAGTAGACCCGCCACGATATCGACACGTGTCGGCCTAGGATGTATCCGCGTTTGATGATCTCTCGCGGCCCGCGTCAATGTAAGCTTAAGCTTACGCGGTCCGCTTGAACTAAAGAATTCAGCGGAGTCAGGTTCCAACATTGATACCGCCCGCGTGAAAGCTTGGGGTGGGTCTACGCGGCCCGCCTCAGCTTACTATTTCTTGTTTTTAATTTATTTTATAAATTATAATGTATTTCAGGCTCGGTTTTCCCATACGGGGTGTAATTAAAGACATAATGGGACATTCTAAAATAGGTTAGAAATATTATAAGGGTGTCGGGTTATGTGAGGATTGTTACATTCTCCCCACCTTGTTTTAGAGCTCGTCCTCGAGATCTACTGGAACAAGTGCGGATATTTCTTTTGCATTTCAGATTCAAGCTCCCATGTATACTCAGGTCCTCTTTTGGAGTCCCACTTCACTTTGACTAGAACTAGTCTCTTGTGCTTGAGATTCTTGACTTTCCTGTCTTCAATTTGTAGAGGCCTTTCTATAAACTTGAGTTGTTCATTTACCTCTATATCCTTAAGAGGCACTATCAATGATTCGTTAGCTAAACACTTTTTGAGATTAGATACATGAAACACATCATGTATTCCTGCCATTTCCTCTGGCAGTTGTAGCTAATAGGCTACAGGTCCTATTCTTTTAATAATCTTAAAAGGTCCAACATACCTGGGACTTAGCTTTCCCCGTTTGATAAATCTTACTATTCCTTTCCAAGGAGAGACTTTTAACAATACTTTATCTCCTACTTGAAATTCCAAAGGTTTGTGTCGGTTATCAGCATAACTCTTTTGTCGATCACGTGCTGCTTTCAGTCGTTCCTTGACTTGAATAATCTTGTCGGTTGTTTCTTGCACTATCTCGGGTCCAGATAGTTGCTTTTCCCCAATTTCTGCCCAACAGACTGGGGTTCGACACTTTCGTCCGTAAAGTGCTTCGAATGGTGCAGCATTGATACTTGTGTGATAACTATTATTATATGAAAATTCTATTAAAGGTAAGTGATCATCCCAATTACCTCCAAAGTCAATTACACAATCTCTAAGCATGTCCTCCATTGTCTGAATTGTCCTTTCACTTTGTCCATCCGTTTGTGGATGATAAGCCGTACTTACCTTTAACTTGGTTCCCATTGCCTTTTGGAAACTTGACCAAAAATGAGATGTAAAGCGGCTATCCCTATCAGAAATAATTGATAAAGGAATACCATGTAAAGAAACAATTTCATTTACATATAGTTTAGCTAATTGTTCCATACTGAAAGTTTCCTTCATTGGTAGGAAATGAGCTGACTTGGTTAGTCTATCTACAATCACCCAGATTGTATCATTTCCTTTCTTGGTTTTGGGTAATTTGGTAACAAAATCCATTGTTATCAATTCCCATTTCCACACCGGCATTTCTAATTGTTGTAACAAACCTGAGGGTTTCTGGTGTTCAGCTTTGACTTGTGAACATGTTAAACATTTAGAAACATAGGCTGCTATGTCCTTTTTCATTCCTATCCACCATAATTTTTTCCTTAAATCCTGGTACATCTTATCACTTCATGGATGCATCGTATACTTAGATTTATGGGCTTCTTCTAATATACGATGACGTATATTTCCTAATTTAGGTATCCACATTCTCTTTTTATGGAATCTCCAAATTCCATCTGTTCCTTGTTCCAATTCTTTTAGCATACCTTTTGATTTTTCAGAATCATCCTTGATTACTGATTCTTGTGCTTTTCTTATCTGATCATTTAAATCTACTTGCAGATTTAATTTAAGAGAACGTACCCTTTTTGGCTTTTCATGATACTTTCGGCTTAAAGCATCTGCCACTACATTTGCTCTTCCTTCATGATACTGGATATCACAATCATAATCACTAAGTAACTCCATCCAGCGTCTTTGTCTCATATTCAATTCCTTTTGTTTGAAAATATACCTTAAACTCTTATGATCAGTGAATATGGTAAACTTACTACCATAAAGGTAATGTCTCCAAATCTTAAGAGCAAAAATTATAGCTCCTAATTCTAGATCATGAGTTGAATAATTCTCTTCATGATTCTTAAGTTGTCTAGATGTGTAAGCTATAACCTTTTGTCGTTGCATCAATACACATCCATACCCTAATCTAGAAGCATCACAATAGACTACAAAGTCTTCAGTTCCTTCTGGTAATGCTAGTATGGGTGTATGGGTTAATCTTTGCTTAAGAATTCTAAAGGCTTCTTCTTGTTTTAATCCCCATTCAAACTTAACAGATTTAGAGGTTAGCTTAGTTAAGGGAATGACTATTCTAGAAAAATCTCGAATAAATCTTCTATAATAACCGGCCAATCCTAAGAAACTTCTAACCTCGGTTGGTGATTCAGGGGTTTTCCATTTAGTAATTGCCTCGATTTTTGTTGGATCCACATGAATTCCATCATGATTAACTAAATGTCCAAGGAATTGTACCTGTTCTAACCAAAATTCGCACTTAGAAAATTTAGCATAAATCTTTTCCTTTCTTAATAAACTTAAAAGTGCGTGCAAATGCTTTGCATGAGCTTCTTTATTCTTAGAATAAATTAGAATATCATCTATGAAGACAATTATGAATTTATCCAAATATGGCTTACATATTCGGTTCATCATGTCCATAAATGCGGCTGGGGCATTGGTTAAACCAAATGGCATGACAGTAAATTCATAATGACTATACCTTGTTCTAAATGCAGTCTTAGGAATATCCTCTTCTTGTACTTTTAATTGATGATATCCTGACCTTAAATCGATTTTAGAGAAAAATCGAGCTCCTTGCAGTTGATCAAACAGATCATCGATTCTTGGTAATGGATACCGATTCTTAATCGTGACTTTGTTTAATTCACGGTAGTCAATGCACATACGCATTGCTCCGTCCTTCTTTTTAACAAACAATATTGGCGCTCCCCATGACGACGAACTTGGCTGTATAAATCCTTTCTCCAACAATTCGTCTAATTGTTTCTTTAATTCTTGCATTTCTGCAGGTGCCAAACGGTAAGGTGCTTTGGCAATCGGTGCTGTTCCTGGTATTAAATAATTCTGAATTCAACTTCTCTATCTGGAGGTTGTCCTGGCAATTCTTCTGGAAATACATCTGAAAACTGAGATACTACTGGAATATCTTTTAAATCCTTTCCTTTAGTGTTAGTGATTATAGAAATCAAATACACTATAGAACCTTTCCTTATATAACTTGTAGTTTTCATCACAGAGATAAATTTAGTGGACCTAAAAGGTTTATCTCATTTAATTGTGATCATTTTACCTTTTGTTGAATTTACTTGAACTAACTTTTGATCACACAAAATACTGGCTTTATTGGCTATTAACCAATCCATTCCTAAAACAACATCAAATCCTGCCAGATTCATGGGATAAAGATTTGCAATAAATTTCTGATTTAAAATTTCTATTCTTGCTCCCTGCAAGATTTCAGAAATCTTAATGGTTTCTCCATTGGCTGTCTCTACTAAGCATTCTTGTGGTAGTTTAGTTAATGACTGATTTAGAAATTTGCAAAATGACGTATTAATAAAACTTTGGTTTGCACCATAGTCAAATAATACTTTAGCAAAAACATCATTAACTAAAAACGTACCAACTATGACATCTGGAATCATCTTGGCTTCATCTGCAGTCAGAACAAATGCTCTAGCATTTTTAGTATTCTTGTTATCTGGAGCTGGAGCTAATTTTGGGCAATTTGGCTTGATATGGCCTTGTTCTCCACAGTTGTAACATATCCGGATGTTAGTCTTCTTCCTGCAATTTTTCTTCCTTGTGTCCCGATATTTTGCAAAAGTTACAGTATATGGAGCATCTTCCTGAATGCTTTCTTTTGCAATTCCTACAGTAGGGTGCAGAGGTAGAACCTATATTTTTCCCACGATTAAAATTTCCAGAACGAAATTCTTGTGTGAGCTTTTGGGTTAGGTTTCTTCTTTGATCTTCTTCTCGGGTACGGACTAATTCATCTGTCAAGGTATTTGCTAGTTCTACAGCTTCTTCTATGGTTTGAGGTCTAGCTGCCTTGACTACATGTCTTATTTCCCCAATTAATCCCTAAATATAACGGGAGATTAATACTGGTTCTGGTGAAGCAAGGGTTGACACTATTCTAGCATATTCAAAGAATATTTTAGTATATCCCTTACTATCTACACCAGTCATCCTAAGGTTTAGGAATTTGTTTGCTATCTGTTCCTTCTCATTGGGTGGGCAGAATTTCCTTTCTACCTTGTCCTTAAATTCTTCCCATTCCATATTGTAAGTTCTATCACTTCCTCTTGATTGGAGGATAGTGTTCCACCATTCTAGTGCTGCATTCTTAAACAGATTAGAAGCAAACAATATCTTATCTTCTTCAGCACACTTGCTTATCCTTAAGACTGCCTCAGTCTTCTCTACCCAGCGTAAGGTTGCAATGGCCCCTTCGTTGCCTGAGAATTCCATTGGTTTACAAGACCAGAATTCTTTATATGAACAACCGTAAGACACGGTTCTTCTTCTTTTGGGAATAGGCAATTGAAGTACTGGTCCATTGTTCACGCTGTGTTCCGGTTCAATTGGTCGCTTACTGCTATGTTTACTTTTATTATCTGCTTCTTGAACCATTTGAAGAATAAATGGCATTGCATCTATAATTCCTTGTGCCACTATGTGTTGGATAGCACTATTATCCACTTGGTTTCCATTGTTATTGATGCTCGGATTTTCATTAACCACGTTATTGTTACTCTGGTTATCGTTATTCAGATTTTCTTGATTTCCTTCGTCAGTCATCTGAATTTTAAACATTTATCCCATATTAATGTCACAAGATAAAATTTAATATAGTTAATTACATGATACGCAATCTAGCAAAAAACGTAGATCATTGCTACTTTTACTCTATTCATATACTATTATGCATCTATTACACACTAGTACTGAAATAAAAATTACAATACCAACAGAAATAGAATCACACTAATAGTAATATGCATCCGTACACACATATTTTATTTTATTTTATTTTATTATTATTACTACTACCGTTTCCTCCATTCTCACATTCACGGATATGGATTTATCCAAAAATCCATATTGCGCTCATCGTATTTCCATACGAGACGCTCTCCCACCTAACGCATTCTCTCACTACTTTCTAAAATTTCCTCCCCAAAAGTCCTAAGTTCTTGAACGTTTTCTGCACTCATTGGGGGTGCAGGTTCTCGGACTGGGTTTGGAATCTGGGGTGCGGGTTCCTGATATGGGGGTGAAAGTGCCTGAAATTGGTAAGGATCTTCTAAGATCTCCCTAATATAATCATCGTGGAAATAGGGATCTAAAGGGTCCATACCTGGATAGGCTCCTATGTCTTGTATGGGTGTGTCTTCATGGATAGGATAACGTTGCACAAAGTCCCTATTATCGTCCCACCAGGGGTCGTAATTTGGGTCTAGGGGGTTTGGCGCAGGTATCCTAGGGATTTCTTCTGGGTTGAAGTCATGCATCTCCACTTGGTTTTCAGGGTTTTCTATCTCCATGGGTTGGTCTGGGATTGGTAGTTGTGGTTGGGGTGCTACTAATTGTTCCAGACTTGGGCCAGCAGCAGTTGTAGCTAGGATATGGAAATTAGCTAGGCTTCTATTAAGCATATCCTGTGTATGGGCATCCGTTTTTTCGCTTAGCGGCTGCTAGAACTCTTTGCTGTTGCAACTTTCGCATTCTTTTCCTACGAGCAAAGGCTTCTTTACTGAACCATCCTCGTTTCTTATGAGGGAATGACTCTTCTGACTGAGCTTTAAAAGCAAACACTCCTTCTTCCAGATCAGCAGAATACCCAGAAAGGGCAGGCTGTGAAGAAGTACCTTCACTCTTAGGTGAATCAGACAACTGACGACTCATGTCTGAGGGTCCTTGATCACTCATACTGTAAACTAACAAATAGTCAAATAACACATAACAAATAAATACAGTTATGCACGTATTTCCGTAATTTATTTCCTAACACAAAATATATAATTTAAGTGTCAGCAGAACACTTCTTTGGCTCAGACCAGTGGCTAGGCTCTGATACCACCTTCTGTCGCAACCCCCGATCCCTTATCTGTCCCGGGAAAGGGCGGACGCGAGCTCAGAGTTTGGTGGTATCAGTTGATTAATCTTGCAGCGTAATTTACATCAGGACCGTAGTTAGGAAATGTTTATCAGAGTAAAACCACCATAATTGATATTAATAAATACATGGGCAAAACCCAAGTTTCTTATTACAATACATTTATAGGGACAAACCCTATTTTATTGAATTTAAAACATCGTTTATTAGGTAACTTTTATAGCCACATTTTTTCCAAGCCTTCAGTGCTCTTCAGCTGGCTTTTGGCTGTCACATTGTGTTACCTGTAACGCGTTTTAAAAACATTTGTCAGTCGGAAATACTGGTGAGTGAATCCCAGTTTAATCAAGAAACATTTATTAATTAAAACAGTATTGAGAGCGATCACATTGTTTATTTCTACACAATTACTCATTCAGTATTTGCCACTCGACCGGATCTATGGCTATGGTCAAGTTACACATTGGCTAACTCGTTGTCCAATTGTAACGTACTGTCGTTCCCGACTTACTACTTGCAAGTAGTAATAAATTTTGTATACAAAACCCCATAATACCGATAGTAATTGAAGAACTACAAAGACTCAATCACCGCTTAATCACATTATAAAACAATCAAGGTTTTGTAATACATTCCAAAAAGGTTAATAAAAAGAGGATAAACTCACATTGCTATCTTAGACTTCGCGTAAGGGTTTCCTGGATATAATTTATAATTTATACAAATGTACATAGGTTAGTAACATAACCCTTTGAAAATATTAATGATACCCTCCCCGAGACGGTATTCCAACAACTACGTCGGGCAAATCCGCGACAGTTGTTACGGAACCCTAAATCAATCGGGCAGCGTAACTATTACAAAACTGGGGTTATAATACTTACAACGGAGAAGAACCTCGCTAATTTAGGGGTATAATACCCGTGTATTATAAGCCTACTACAGAAATTGTGATTGAGAATTGAGATTGTGAGCGACGAAAAACGAAAATTGATGAGTTCTATTTATAGTTGCTGATTCTAGTCCTCTCGCGGCCCGCGTAAAAGATAAGGGGCTATTACGCGGCCCGCGTCAACATATGGTCAACATATAGCTTATCCGGCTCACTAAGTAGACCGCCACGATGTCGACACGTGTCGGCCTAGGATGTATCCGCGTTTGATGATCTCTCGCGGCCCGCGTCAATGTAAGCTTAAGCTTACGCGGCCCGCTTGAACTAAAGAATTTAGCGGAGTCAGGTTCCAGCATTGATACCGCCCGCGTGAAAGCTTGGGGTGGGTCTACGCGGCCCGCCTCAGCTTACTATTTCTTGTTTTTAATTTATTTTATAAATTATAACGTATTTCAGGCTTGGTTTTCCCATACGGGGTGTAATTAAAGACATAATGGGACATTCTAAAATAGGTTAGAAATATTATAAGGGTGTCGGGTTATGTGAGGATTGTTACAGATTAAAACTTGGATATATAAATATGTTAAAATGTGTTATACGCGCGAAGGGTCGGAACTTGTTTATAAGTATGTCTATTGTCGGATAATCATATACATGAATGGGTATGGTATGTTGAATGCGTTTGAGTGAACGAGATTATATGTAGGTATGTATGTTTGGGATCATAGTAGGTATAAGTAGCATGAACTAGTATGTGTGATGTATGTAGGAGACATGTATGTATGTACATGAATATGTGAAATGGTGCACTTGTGTTATAGTTCAATGAATGCATACCAACAATCAGTGGCTTTTGTGGAGATGTTGTGTTTGAATATGTTGAGGTTAAGGGTTTACTAACCATGTTATTATTAAGTATGTTTGGAAGTGCAGGTATATGAACGTCGGTCTTTTGAAGAGTCGATATCGAATTGAAATTAATTAAGAGTTGGAAGGATAATCGATTGAAGTAAGTTACGCAGTTAGAATGTGTTATGGTCATTTTAGCATATACATTACTTTATGTTTGATTGTCACCACTTACTAACGGGTTGGTTGTATATGGTGATTACAGGTTACACAATCATCATTTTCATCATATAGGATAAACGGGTGAAGGTTGAATTCGAAGACATGGATTGACGGAGGGGTGGTGTCAAAATTTGTTTTTGTACGTTTTAATTGATACGTGTTTAAGAACGAATTGTTTAAGCCCTTGAAAGGAGTTGTTTAAAATGTGTAACTTGAATAATGGAATCTATGTAAAGAAATAAATTTTATGGTTCGCATTTTCAGTTGCGTCTTTTCGGTTAAAACATGTTAGGGTGTTACAACAATGCATTTAACATGTTAAAAATCAATTTAAAAAAACTGAATCTTTTGTATTTAAATACATGTAGAAGTATTAAAAAATTAAAAACTATTTAAAAAAACTTAAAAACAGTAAAAAAGGGTAAAATTGTTTTTTTTTACAAAAATAATTTTTTTTATTGTAATAGCTCCTACACATCTTTATATATAAAAGCTTCGAAATTATTTTTGAAAAAAATATTTTTAACATTTTAAATTAAAATTTTAAAATATATTTAACTTGTTAAATATACTATTTCTCGGTTCCCAACTTTTTAACGTTCCCTATTAAATCTCATACTATATATATGTAAGTAAGTTAATAATTACTGTTCTACCACGAATAAGTAATGTTTTGTTAAGATTAGTGGAACATTTAAAGGGCTTGTAGTTTGATGGTATTAAGAAGTGTAGTAAAATACCGAAAGTAGTATGGATTCTAGTTCGTTGGTGTAAAATTTATCGCAGGTTGAGTGGCATGTGAGTTTGCCATCATAAAAAGTAAACCAAATTAGTGTAACATTATTAACATAACATATGCAAGGGTGTTTATGGACAAGGGCGGACCTAGTAAGAGTCCAGGGTGGGCGGGCGCACCACCTGAAAAAAAAAATTAGTATATTTTATAAGGTAAAATTCTCCCCGCACCCCTTGAAAATTTGGTTAAACCTCTTATCCGCACCCCTTGAACCCTTGAAAATTTGGTTAAACCCCTTATCCGCACCCCTTGAAAAATTTTTCTGGGTCCGCCACTGTTTATGGATATGTAAGGAATACATGGCCGGTTAACCGAAAATACACAAAAAAATTTATATACATGAAATTCAAAATATGGTTAAGCATTTCAATATGACAATATATAATCTACTAAAGAAATAGAACATAAGAATTATAACTAAAAGAGTTAATAACATATATATAACCACCATTCACATATAGTTATTGGGTTACTGTAAAAAAGTATTCTTTTGAGCATTATTAGCCAACCATGAGGTCAACTGGTCAGAGCTGGCTAAACTGTTCTTGCATGATGAGGTATTGAGGTACATGTACACTTTGATATATCTATACAATAGAGTTTGTACAATGGCCCCATTACACGTAGCTATATCCGATGCCATTTTATTCTACAATCTTGAACACATTGCTATAAAATATGAAAATTAAAAGATGCTCCACTTTCCGTAAATGGCAAAAGAAATTTGAGGAAAATTTATAAAAAAAAAAAAAAAAAACTACTTTCTGTAATATTTAATCAAACGAAGGGAACATGGAAGATTCTCTCATGAGTTCTTCAAAGTCCCATTCTTCAACTTTTAGTTCATCTTCACCCTCCCAACAGTTTTCGAACCCTTCTGTTATAGCTTGTACCTTGTTGTAACATTGGTTCATGTTGTTGGTTATGATCATTGAGTTGTTTGTATCATCAAGATTTTCCCTTTTTATACCTTGAGTACTATTATTATTTGTCATGTTTTCTAATGGTGGGATGTTAAACATCTCATCCTCTAACCCTAAATTCCCCCCAAAGATTTGATAACATCCTTGGTAACTAATTTCATTATCATCCATACCAACTTGTGGTGTACCATAGCATGATGCATTCAAGATGGGCATGTTGGGGCCATGGTCTCCGGTAAGTGGAAATCGTTCCATCGTTTGATTCATGTACATGGCTTGCAAGGACGACGAAGTAGATGACCGTCGTGATGAATCCATGTACATAGCCGCAAAGGTGCTAGAATCTTGCATTGACATCAGTCCCCCCATGATGTCCCTGTGTTCGGAAGATGATGAATCAAGACTTGTGTTAGGTGACGACGAGTTTGATGATGATTTTTTAAGTCTCTTTTTCACTGTTGAGTTCCAGAAATTCTTGATTTCGTTATCGGTACGACCAGGCAATCTTGTTGCAATTTGGGACCACCTACAAAATTAATAAATAGACAAAATAATTTTAATTAGTACAAATTTGATTATAGTAACGTAAAATACTGTATGATGCATGAAATGCATGGAGGATGGCTTCATTTGTAAACAAACTACTGAAATGGATAGTGGAGTGTCTTCAACTCAAAGGTTATATGTGGACACACACACCCCTCAATCATCCCTTTCACTTTTAGCCTTCTACCAAATACATTATAAAATTAAAACACTAACATATTAAAGAAGTTAATACAAATATTGCTTGTGTATCCCATTAACAAACCTTACCTCGTAATGTTGTATTATGTATTATTTTATTCTCATATTATATATTCCTTATTGGTTAACGTGTGTAATATATTATGATATATGTATGTGTATTTAATTGTTTTCCACTAGCAAGTCATACTATAAATGAAGGTTTTAGACTTTTAGTAGTTGTGTGGTGTTGATTAAATTGTACAAGTGTATGATACATGATATATGTGATAATTATGTCAAGTCACTCTTTCTTTGGTCCAATTATGAAAGATAATTATTGTTATCTCCAATTCTCCATTAATGATTTGTGAACCAGTTGAAGTCAAAAGCACAAAGATTAAATTTGAATCATAAGTTGCATATATAATCATGTGACCATGACTTAGACATTTTACTTGCTAAATTATATATGTTAACAAGGGTATTATAGTCCATGCATCTACGTATATACATTTTTTTACAGAAATGAAAGCCTGATGTACAAGTTAATCTTTCATCTCAAAACGAATATATAATTAAATAAGTCAATTTTGAATGATAGGTGTCACTAGGTTGAGATATGTCTTGCCTTCAATTTTACATTCACTGTTGGATAATATTTTATGATATAATATTACACGTTACATATATGTGATGATAATATTAATATTCAGTGCAAGATAAAGAAACATGGCACAAAGTATATCAAAACTAATTTGCAAGGTTTCTTAATTAGTTAAACTAGTGTTTGATCACATGCTAGCTTCTAGATCATCTTGCTTATTTATCAATCATCCTTTGTTGATATGCAAAATATCTAATACAAATATATCATGTCTTGATTGACATCATGCAAGAAATTTTAACTTAGCTTCAACATGAAAATTAACTCAATGATTAAATTGTAATTTGTAATTAAGATATATGTATAAAAACTCACATTTTCTGTTAATACATAATTACGTACACACACCTATATTTATTTGTTAGTTTCGTCCATTGAAATTATTAGAAGGTATGCCGTAAATTTAACAAAGAAATCCTACTTTATGAGAAATTTTATACATCAAAATTCTCAATTTCTCTATTCACTTAATTAGGGTTTAAAATATACTCTTATATTATATTTACACAGATATAATTTGAATTATGGTAAACAATTAAACAACCCCTAATTTCTTAACCCAATGTTGTTTATAAAATATAGTGGAGAATAGATAGACGTATAATTAAGTTGTTGAATTTGTTATTAAGATGAATAACACAAAAACATAATAAATTCAAGTTTTGAAAATTAACCTATAACACGAAATGAATACTGTAACTTATAACAAAATTGGAAATAATTAAATGTACTTACATAAAGTCACAAACCTAGATTAAACTAATATTAAACCAAAATCACAATACAAAATATTAAGATTAATGTGTTAAATACTATCCAACTTCTAATTAGTCTTGTTTGTACATAGTATATTGATAATTATACTTTTGATTAGTCTTGTTCAATTAAGGTTGGAAGTGCATCGCTGGTAGAAGGGACGAGTAAACCAATTAAGTACACGTACACCTGAAGGTGTACCGGCCGACCCAACCCATGTTGATAGAAGCGACGAGTAAACCAATTAAGTACACGAACACATGAAGGTGTACTGGCCGACCCAACCCAAAATCCAACCTGACACATACAAAAAAAATTAAAAAAAAAAATGGGGAATGAAAATTAATCATGCCTGTTGCCAAGAAGGGAATGAAGATGAACGATGAGTTCTTCTTCTTGAGGCGAGAAGGCGCCGCGTTTAACGTCCGGCCTCAGGTAATTGATCCACCTGAGCCGGCAGCTTTTACTGCATCTTTGCAAACCGGCATTACGAGCAATGTCACTCCAACAGCCTTGGCCGTTGGTAATCATGTAGTTCATCAACTTCTCATCTTCTTCTGGTGACCACAACCCTTTTCTCATCTTCATTGCCGTTGTCGTCGTACCATTCGCATTCGACATCATGCTATTCAGCTCATTTGCACCTCCTATAGGTTTCCTCATTTCCTTTATATATATGTATACACACACACAATGTGTGTATGTATGTGTAATGTGTGTGAGGGCTAGAGACAGATGAAAGAGGGTTCTCTCTCTCTCTATGAATCTTAAAAGCTTCGAAAGTAGTTCTGATTTGGAGAAGTTGATTACTTTATAAACAGCCAAATGTACCTGTGTTTGTTTGTTTATCAAAGAGAGAGAGAGAGAGATGGGGGCCATTGAATGGGATTGTTGATGATGATGATGACGGCAGTGGGGTTTGCTTAGAAATGGGGTCATGAAATATAGAAAACTAGAGAGAGAGGATTAGGGTTTATGAGGAACAAAGTGGAAAAAGAAATGCTTAAACTTTTGGTAGAATATTCATGAATATAAGTTTATTTAATTAGTGGCATACATATTACATACATGGTATCATAATTAAGCCAATAAAATATCGACAGGCTGGTTCGTTTCTTCCTAATGAATATATGTAATAAAGATTCATTGCTTTAATTTTGACTTTAGCTATTTAATTATAAGCTTAAATGAAATATTAGTTTTTGATATCTATTTTTCTAAATACTTATTATATTGTCTCAAAACGAATAGCTGGTAAAGTGGTGTATTCTATAATTAAGTGGTTGTGGGTTCAAATCCTGTAAAAAACAAGTGTGTTGATATTTTAGCCGTTCAAAAAAAAAAAAAAAATTACTTATCATATTTGAAATTAGATAAAATTAAGCTAATTTTACTGAGTATTTTGTTGACAAAAAATAATTATCAGTTTTTAGCATTTCCTTCAAACACTTAAATATCAAACATATGGATTAAATACTTAAATATCAACATTTTATTAAGTTTGTCATTTAAACTGATCAATACTTAATAAAGAGTTCTAGAAAAGTTTAAAAAAAAAAAACTAGTATTTAATGCAATTTACTTTTTATGCTCTTTAGTTTAAAATAAAAAAATATATATAAAAAAAAACTCTAAGTTTTTATATTAGTCAATGAAAGTAGTAAATCTAATCATTTTGGCGTCTACATTTTATTTACTATACATAGGTAACCTCGGTAGACATCTAAGACGATTCAAAATTCTGAAATTTTAATCGTATCAAATTGGTAAAGTCATTAGAGATAAGGTGTTACTCCCTTCGAAGTCAAGGGTTTGAGTCCCGTCAGACAAATTTGATTTAATTTAAGCCATTAAAAAAAGTCAAACTAAAAATTAGTATTACTAAACATTTTACATTTTTACTCTTTTATTATTTTATTATATTATTATTTTGTCCACATATATAGATGTACATAGAGATGTGTATATATATATATGTATGCATACACACATATAAACAAAAGGGTGACATGAGAAAATAGGCTTGGAGTAACAGGCGGTGGTCGTTAGATAAACATATATAAAGAAACGGTCGGGAGAAAGAGGGGTTGTTGTTTTGTCTTTTGACTCCATACGTTGTGTTTTCCCTTTTACATCATTCCTTCACTATTAATCAATATATATATTTGTTTTCATTTGAAATATGTGATAAAATAAAACAGATAGAACCTGTAAACTTATTGTCATGGCCAACTAGCACATCAACTCATAGTCTTATCTCAAAATACGATGTATAAAAAAACTAAAGCTTTGAATTTTAATATGTGCTTGTTTGATATATTTAGGTGTTGTTTTTTTAAGAGGTAAAATGTCTGCAGTCTGCGGACCACATCTGCAGACATCTGTAGAAAAAGAGGTGGACCAAACCTCTGCAGTCTGCAAGAAGAAGGTTGTTTGTTTTTTAATGTATGAAGACTTCTAAAATAAACTGTTGGTGGTGTACGGACGGTGGTGGTGGGTGGTGATGGTGTTGGACGGTGGTGGACGGTAGTGGGTGGTGGTGGTGGTGATGGACGGTGAACGGTGGTGGTGGTGGTGGTGGTGATGGACGGTAGTGGGTGGTGGAGAACTATGGTGGTGGTGGTAGTGGTGGTGATGGGCGGTTGTGGTGAGTGGTGGTGTTTAACTCGCTGCAGACCTTAGAAGATCTTAGAAGTGGTTAGGCCAAGTCTGCACCAAGAAAAGCCCGCGCAAACGTTTTTTAATGAAACGTTTTTTAATGCGTTGAAAACGGGTTTCCTACGAGCTGTTTTCCTACATCAGGTGTTTGTCATAAATGCGTAGAAAAACCAGTTTTATGACGCATTTCCTAGGAAAACTGGTGTAAGAAGTTTCAGATTTTCTAGTAGTGGCGGCGCAGACAGAAGAACTTGCACAGAGCTTTTTAGAAAAAAACAAATAACACCTTATATTCTCCGGTTGATGATTTACATCCTCATGTAAAATCTTATATTTCTTAGAATACATGTTTTTCGTTATGAAATAAAAATTTGTATTCCAAAGGAAAAATGTATACGATTTAATATTACTTGTTTTAACAAATTTTAATGATATTTTAGAAGAGTAATAAAAAAATAACTTTATTTTGTACAGAATATAATATAATTCTCGTCTATTCAATTAATAAGATTATGAAAACTCACTTATTTATTTAACTTAAAACCTTAACCTAATATTAAAAGTTCTAATTATCAAGTTTAAGTCAGAAAATTAAATAAGCTAGTTAGCTAGAAGAATATATTTTGTTTGTTATAATAATAGGTGGGTGTTTTTTTCAAAATTTTGTGCGTTTTGATGTCTTAAAAGATAAATAAATATGTCTTAAAAACCAGAGAGAAAAACATTAGAATTGTATGAGGTTTGAAAAACTGAAATTTTATGTTCATTTCAACAATGCGAAGAAAAGATGTTTCTAATGATATAAGTAACTAGCATTTAGACCTGCGCGCGTTGCGCTGCGGGTACTGTAAACATTGTATGGATTAGTCCAAACGTTATGTGATGCATTAACCATATGAAAACACACGTTTCGACGTATCCAATTGAACTAAATGTAACATGTATAACGTATTATATGTGACCTAAATCATACATAGAAAACGTAACGGGTATGAAGGAAAAACTGACACATGTAATCAAAAAGGATCAATTAGAGCTTTCGAAAAAAGGGAAAAAAAGAAACCATAATTTGACTCCACTCGTTTCGGAAGTTTTTTTACGAAACATACATAAAATAAGCATGCAAAAATATTATATTTGACCTGAATCAACATGCTTCAAATTAATAGTTTTGAAGCCAAACAAAACAAAACCCAAAGTTAATACCTAAAAAAATACTACAAATTAAGCACATGATACAACTCAATACAACATAAACAAACTAATAAACATGTGGTACAAACCACATATCCACTAACATGTTTCAAATTGATAGTATATAATTTATTTTACAAATTTATACACACTAAGCATCATGTACAACACAACTATGCACAAAAAACTCACTAAGCAACATGTACAAACCCATTATGCACTATATTGTTTCAAATTGATAGTATATAATGGGATTCTTGCCAATGATCTCTAGATCAAGTGGTGGAGGGCTTGCATTTCTCTTGAGAGATGCAGGTTCAACTTCCACTTGGTGCAAAGTGAGGCACTGATGGGCAATGATGGGAGACCCAGGGAAACCTGGGTTGGATTCTTGAGCCAAACAGGTTTTATTGGTAATTTCACTGTCGTGCCTACGGGTGAGTGGGTTACTGGGTTTTCCCCAGAATTGGTGGTGGACTCGGGTTACTCTCGAAGTACTCCGTAAGTCCAGTGGGTACCCCGAGAGTGCTCGGGATTGATTCTATTGGCCGTTCAAAAAAAAGTAATGGGATTCTTCATGTTCCGCAACAGTTTGGTTTGTTACATATTGGAACTAGGTATCGCAAGCGAAAGATTTATGAGAGGATATCGACGCGTGTTTTACATAGATTGAAAATGACAAAGCCGGACTTGGTTCATCACGGTATCGTCACCGTATCGATAGCCTACGGTACCAAAAAAATGATACATTGTGAATACAATTCTGTTTTCAACGAATTTATATCACGTCATGTCAAGAAAACCATAAAAAATATGGTACCATTGTCAGTGTTATTCGGATGGTATCACTTCAGTTCATAAAGGTGAAAAAAAAAACCAGCTACATTTTATCTGGCAAATATAACTTTAACCAAATCGTAAATAAATATTACCTTGTCGCAACAATATTCCAAATAAATTAATTAAATTAAACTAAACTCTATTAAAACACAAATTAAATGAATAGTGCCTGAGAGGTGTATGGCACCTATTCATTGGGTGATATTGTGGTGCTAAGAGGTCAAATTGGCCCGTTTGGGTGGTGGTGGCCTGATCACCAAATGAGCTACGCGTCCTTACTTGCCATGCCTATAACAACCCTCCAAAAATTTTCCAACACCCTAATATACTTAGAATGTCCCAATATGTCTTAAATTTCACCCCGTATGTGAAAATCGAGCCCGAAATACCTTATGTAATTACAAATAAAATAAAACAAGATCCAGTCCTCGCTCGCGGGCCGCAAACGTGTTGACTGTGATCTACTCGGGCCGCGACAGTTGGTCACCAGGGCCACACCCTGAGATGCCACGTGGCATAACGCGTGTGGAAGCGATGAGTCGAATCAGCCAAGCTAGGGCCTACCCTAGCTAGCCTCGCGGGCCGCGAAGCCCTTGGCTGATACCTTCGCGGGGCGCGACAAGGTCGACGACCACAACTATAAATAGGAGCCATCAGTTTTCATTTTCGATCGTTCAAATCTCTCTTTCTCTCTCAAAATTCTACATAGCAATTATAATTCCCGGGCATTATACCCCCTAAAATAACGAAGTTCTGCGTCGTTGTAAGTATTTTGACCCCCGGTTACGTATTAGATACGCTGCCCGATTGATCTAAGATTCCGTAACGGCTTTCGAGGTTCTGCCCGACGTAGTCGTTGGAATTCTGTCTCGGGGAAGGTATTACTAATGTAAATATTGGGTTATTATACTAACACGTGTGCATTGTGTAAATTAATAGATAATCACCAGGAAATCCTAAAGGAAAACCCTAAGACAGCAATGTGAGTAATCTCATTTTTTTACCAACTGTGTTTACAAAACCTTAAATATTTTACAATGTGATTAGCAGTGATTGAGTTTTATTAATTCTTCAATTACTGCCGGTATGTTGGGTTTTGTATACAAAATGTGGAACGCGTTACTATTGGACAACGGGATAGCCAATGAGTAATATGACCCACCAGTCAGGATTGACAATACTGAATGAGTAATTGCGTAGATATAAACATTGTGATGGCTCTCAATACTATTAAAAGAATAAATGATTCTTGATTAAACTGGGATTCACTCACCAGTATTTCCCACTGACAAATGTTTTAAAACGCGTTTCAGGTAACAAAATGTGAAAGCCAATTAGAAGCCAGCTGGAGAGCACTGAAGGCTTGGAAAAATGTGGCTATAAAAGTTACCTAAAAGACGATGTTTTAAATTCAATAAAATAGGGTTTATCCCTATAAACATGTTGTAATAGAAACTTGGGTTTTACCAATGTGTTCAGTAATATAAAAATGTGGTATTTTACTCTGATAAAATATTTCCTAACTACCGTCCTGATGTAAATTCCGCTGCTAAATAATGATAAACCACGATACCACCAAATCTGAGTTCGCGTCCGCCCGATCCCAGGAGATAGGGGCCGGGGGTTGCGACGATGCCTGATAATACCGCTGGCGATTCTGGTGCCTTCTTTCAAGGAATGAGATGTAGACGAGACGACGATGATGATTACAACGATTCTGACGACGACGGGGGTATGGTAGCTATTCTCCGATAGGTAACTATTATCAAACATATTCACTCTTTACATCTCTTTATCTCTTCATCTTGCTTAACCTCACCTTAAAAACCCATATTTTTCCTCCTAAACCTATAAGATTTGTGTTTTGATTACGGTTAGCAATACGATAATAACACTTGATTGATTTGTATCTATGAATTTTGATTAATGTTCGAGTGAAATTAAACGTACAACCTGTCAATTTAATGTCGAATGAACCTTTAATTTCCATTCAACAAATGAAAGAACCTTTAATTTGAAAAGCATAACTTCCTTCTTCGTCTTCTTTAACCACGACACCACCTCGTTCAAGATTAGGGGTCCATCCGGAATCAACCTACCTCCAACGAAAGTTGTTTGAACCGGGGACACCAAATCCTCCAAAACGCACTTTTAGTCTAGCTGCCAAAATCTTAGAGATGACTTTATTAACCATATGATTACTTTTTGGGCTGCGGACTTGTCAACCCCATTTGATGGTAAATGCGGCATCCCGGTTCGATGATGGCCTCCGGGAGGCTATAGAAGACATAGTCGTGGGTGGTGGCCCCTTCTTTGGGGACCTCCAATGGCGTTTGGCATCTCTGCCAATGCGTCTAGGTGGTTTGGGTCTCCTCTCAGCTCGAGATGTTGGGGTTTATGCTTTTTTGGCGTCCAGAGCTCAGTCTTGGGAACTACAGGATCATATCCTTCGAAACAGTGGGGTTGTCGGGCTCGACGGGGACTATCTGCAGGCGCTCGAACACTTAAATGTCTCTCTCCCAGACTTTGATATCGGCGGTTTCTCTAACAAGGACACCGCCCCCTCAAAGCCACAACAAACTTTGGCAAATGCTCTGTTTAGCAAAATCGCTCAAAGCCTGGGAGAAATTTCTGATTTGTCATCTCGCCAGAAGGCGGTGTGGGAATGCCTGAAGGGTCCCCATGCTCAGGATTTTTTAACCGTTATCCCAATTGAGGGGCTGGGACAATGTATGTCAGCAATAGAATACAGAGCCATCCTTAAATACCGGCTGATGATCCCTATGTACCCAGAAGATGAAACCTGCCCGATATGTCGTAAAGCTTGTATGGATGAATACGGAGAGCACGCAGTGCATTGTAAAGAGCTCCCTGGGTTCAAATATCGACATGACTGGGTGCGAGATGTTTTGTGGGACATCCTGAGAAGAGCTGGAATTTCGGCTAAGAAAGAGGCTCCTGTGAATTTCCTTACCGACCCTATGGAAGGGAGATCGACTCTACGACCAGCGGATCTGCTCGTCTTTGGCTGGGCTAGGGGGAAACATGCTTGTGTGGACCTCACGGGGGTTTCCCCTCTGGCTGGTTTAAGGGAAAACGGGTTTGTAGCTGGACAAGCAGTAAGAAAGGCAGAATCGAAGAAAGTTGATAAGCATGCTAAAGCTTGTGTAGAGAACCAGCATGTTTTTGTCCCTTTTGCCTTTGACACATTTGGCTCCCTAGCGCCAGAAGCTATCCAATTCCTGACCAGGGTCCAATGGGTCATCCACAACAATTGCTCAACCTCAGGGGGACGGGGTTTTATCTTTGGTAGATTAGGGTTTGCAATTCAGAAAGGGGTGGCGGCACAGCTTGTTGCCCGTCTACCTTCTGTTTTGATGTAACTTGGCAAGTATTGAAAATTGAAATAAACAAATCTTTACGTAAATAATGGAAAACTAAGAAACCTTTGATGGTTTCTTTTGTCAGGAAGCTAAGATATTTGCTTCCACTACACATAACCTATCTTTAGATATAACTATAATATTTAATACACGTGTAGTTGAAGACAAGAAGTAGTTATATATTTATATTATTATTATATATATAATATCTATACACGTGGAAAAGTAGTTTAGAAGAAAAACGAAAAAGAAAAACGAAAATAATCCGATATTGGGTACAAACTTTTAAGCCATCCATTGTAAAGAAATAAAAAGTTAAACTCGAATATGTGGGGAATGCATATCATACCATTTGGAAACAAGACAAATAATAATAATAAAAAAAAAGAGTTACCTGATCATATATGATAAAATTCATCATCAGGCTACTCAGTATGGTTGATGGAGGATGGACATTCACGTTAGCGTCATGTATGGATGGGTGTGAGAATAGGACAAAGAGGATGAACCTAAGGAAATGGGGGACAGGCCTAAAATATATATGTATATGTTGTATGTATATGTGTGTGTGAGAAGAAGATGCAACAATTTTTGTCCTTTACCTCCCGTCCTCATCGTCCCAACCCCGACGTTCAAAACGCTGATGAGCCACCCGGAATGATGTGTGTGTGGGGGGGGGGGGGGGGGATGGGGTGTCGCCGGGCCTGGACAACCCCACACGGAGTGCCCTAATAGAACTTACATTAAGGTTTGTGGCAAAAGAGAAAAATGGTCGGAATGTACTATAATGTCAATTGTTTGTTTTATATATAACGTAAGTATTATATTTGTTGTTTGAAAATTATCTTACAAGTGTTAAGTGTTTTCATTGGAGATTATAGATTATGGGAGGAACTTACTAAGGGCCAAAAGGTGCTCAGACTCCTCATGTTTTTTAGGCTTATAAGTGTAAGTGTAGCCTATTATCTTAGAAAATATTATCTCTATTTGGTTGGATCCTTTCTAATCCAAAAACTCAAATTAAATATATGTTTTCGGTCTCCCCAATTATAATGTTTAGGTTCCGCCACTATTATAGATCTTTCGCATCTCTTTAAAAAAACATGGAAGCTAGGTTAATTATCATGGGATGACACATCTCATACTCTTTTTTAGTCAATGGTAAAGCACAACCCAGTGGCGGAACCAAGATTTTATTCTAATAGGTTTCTTTTAGTAAATTTTCTTTAATTCTCACTATTTATTTTCTAAATTCTATAAAGTTCTCATTAATTTTTTCCATTTTTTTTAAACGCACTGGGTTCCTAGGAACCCACAAATGTAGTCTGGATTCGCCCATGGCACAACCTACTGATCCAGATATGGTGAACAAGACTTTAGAGTTATGCGTTTCTTAAATGTTATAACTCATAATATATAGGGTTACTTTTACATAGGGTTGTTCACAAAGCTTGAGGCTTTGCTCGTAGCTTGCTTGAGAAAATCTAGCTAAAAAACTTAATTTGGGATGACGTGTGTCGAGCTGATTCATTTTGTTATTGAGCCAAGCTCGGCTCGGGTTATGGCTCGGCTCGTTTATTATGGTTTTCATTTCATATATATGATATTACTTTTCCTTTCTCTAAAGAAGTCCTAATATCATCTAGTCTTGTATTTCTAATTTCACATGGGACCATCTTTTTATAACTTTGAACTAGATAGTGGATTACAAGTACCTACTATTTGCTTTATTCATTGTAAAAGCACTTATCAGAAGAAAGTGTTTAAGTATGTTTCTTTTCATTCTTCATCGTCTTCAATTCCATCTCTTCGTATTATATCCCTGTAAATGTTGACTATATATCTATTTACATGTGTTATAACTTCTTTTTTTTAAATTTTCCTTTTTGTAAGTTCAATATATATTCATATCCAATCATGATGAAAGAGGGTATTGATGTTATTAAGTCAACTTTAACTATGATCAATGTTAAGATAATTGGGGTGAATACTACATATTTGGGCCTATACAATGTGTTTCTTAAATCCAGTCACTTATTTCTTTAGGAACACTTTTGGGGTTGGGGTTGGGGGGGGGGGGGGGGGGGGGGGGGGAGGGGGGTTGTTTTCAAAAGGCTATTTTTAATGTGAGTTAAATTCGGCTTTCGTTCCTACGGTTCGAGCATAGTAACTAGTTTAGCTCAAAAACCATTTCTTAACATATCATGTCCTGACGTTCCAAATCTTTAACCATTTTCGTCATTTTTTCCAAATCTAGTTAAATTTATTTGTTAAATATGCCATTTTCTTCTCTGGCGGCCAACATTCTCATCACTCACTTTATCGTCTATGATTTGCAATTTTGTATACAAAGGGTACCCCCCCCCCCCCCCCCCCCCCACACACACACACTCTTAGTTCATCGTCTCTGCATCGCTACCTAGAAGATCGTCAATTCTCACCTGAAACCCCCTTAGTTTATTCTTTCAATAGAACTGACAACCAAGTCTAGGAATCAATGACCACACTCGTGTTCCACCACTAGTCTTTCACCCATTTTTAAGCAATAATGTATTTTAATAATCCCAACTATTAGTCGTTGGCCGGCAACGGTCCAAACTTAAAAAATAACCAGTGGTGGTCCCACTTTTTCACATATTGTAAACCAATGAACTTTTACTAACAGAATCTTAATTTCTTTTTGTCTCATTTTCCTTTTCTAATAGCAAATGTCCATCAGTTTACCAAGGGCTAATAGTTGGGGTTATTAAAATCTGTCTATGGCCAAAATGAGTGTATACTTTGCAGTTTGGACAAAGTGAGCAGACAATTGCTCATGGTTGAGACTTGATATTGTCATGATCAGTGAACCTTCTATCCCTATTTTGTTTCTCTATACTTAAGTGCTTCCATCCATACTTGTAGAATTGGTTTTTTCATATATTTTAAAAGGGAGTTCATATTACTTTTTAGAAGATAAAGAAAAACATTTTAAGCATGCTATGATATGCATCGAATGTAACATTCATTATGTATTTTAGGAGAATTCATTGAATAATATTGCTGAATATCATGCAAGAAAATAATGCAAATGAGAGGGACAAATTGAGAAATTGAAAGATTTGGAATCAAGGAAGCGTGACCCTTCAACTACAAGCTATTGATTTCTAATGATATTGTTGGAATATTAAATTTACTAGTTGAATAAAAAAGACTAGCAATGCTCCATGAGATAAATGTGCATAGTTTCTCTCGACTTTTTCTAGAAGTTTTTTCTTTGAGAAAAATGTCTGGATAGTCCCTGTGGTTTGCTCCATTTTCACCTTTAGTCCCTAACTTTCTAAAATTACAGCTATAGTCCCCAACTTTTGCAAAATCGTTCTCGGATAGTCCTTAACATGGATGAGGGTTATATTTTCGTGTTAAATAGGTGTGAAATGACCTAAATGCCCTTACTCTCTTCCTCTTTCTTTGTCTACATAAAACTATACACCATCACCACAGTCAAACCACCACCACCATTGCCATCAATTACCACCACCACAGTCAAACTACCTTTTTCCTACCCCACACCCACCCACTCTCCCCTTTCTCTCGACCTCTTTCTTTGTCTGCATAAACTATACACCATCACCACAGTCAAACCACCACCACCATTGCCATCAATTATCACCACCACCAGCCATCACCACTCACTACCACCACCACTTCCTCTCCCATTATTCAACCTAGGTCTAGAAAAACACCTGAATATTCAATCAAAGTAGTTACTAGAGCTTGTAAAAGCCTAATTATTGGAAAGGGAGATGACAACGGTAACGAAAACCACGTCGTCCTCGGTGATTTCTAACTTCTGATTTCTACTTTTCAGGCGGATGAAACAATGGTGCCTAGGGCCGTCCAAACTGCTCGACGATCGAGGATCGCTCGAAAAAATGCTCGAAAAATGCTCGTTCGATTCCCTCTCAGTTTGTAAATGAGCCACTCAGATCGGTTCGATTCAAATTCAATCCAAGCATGAGCAAAGGTCCGCTCGCTCGTCGATCGCTCGGTTTCGCTCGAATTATTTTTATTAATAATTAATATATATATATATATAATTAATATATATATATATATATATATAGAGGAAGGTTAACGTACATTACGGCTTAACGTACATCACGTACGACAAGTAATTACGCACGTTCATTTTAAAATCACGCATGTTATAACTCAAAAATCCAAAATCACGCATGTTGAAACACAATAATCACACATATTGAAAACATTAATCACGCATGTTATAGAACAAATCACGCACGTTGTCGTACGTGAAGTACATTAAGCCGTAATGTACGATATACTTTTTCTATATATATATATATATATATATATATATATATTATAGATTTTAATTAACAAACCATGAAAGTTGTTATGTAATGTGTAGAACTTAATGGTTTTGTTTAATGTTTGTGTTTATAGGTTATATGTTGATTTGAAGTTGAATTTTGTGGATGGAGATGATCAAGCTTAAAGAAGAAGTTTATGGCTTTTGAGCTAAATGACAATTTGTATTTCACACTTTATTTTGTGCTTCTTGAGATTGGTAAGAACATTTTTGAATCATGATTTTAGTTACGTATTGTTTTTGTTAGTAAGGTGTTGGACATGTTTTAATTAAGTTAGGATTTATTTTGTTGAATGCAGCCTTATAATTCAATCGAGCGAAACGAGCGAAAACGATCCACTTGATTTTAGTTAGGATTTGAGAAAAACCGAGCGAAACCGAGCAAAAACGATCCGCTCGATTCAAATTCAATCCGAGCATGAGCATCACTTTTGTGCTCGGTATTGCAAATTCGATCGGATCGGATCGGATCGGTTGTAATTCAATCCGAGCATGAGCAGACCCTCGATTGGATCGGATCGGCTCATGAACACCCCTAATGGTGCCGTTAATAGAGCCTGAAGACGGAACCTCATGACTTTTTCGTTCAACGACGTTTTCCGGAAACTCAACGGTTTCCAGATTTGTCCACTCTGCACCTATTGCAACTCCGGCGGTGGTAAATACTGCTTCAGATCTCTCACTCGATTGTCAATTTCCCCCATTGTTATCGCCATCTTGCTTTCTTCATTCAGTTTCACATGCACAGGTTTGAATGCTATATGCATTTGTATAATCAATTTGGTTTCTGCTTTGCTTAATTTCATTGATTTTAACTTTTGGTAATCAAGATTTGTACTTCAATGGTTCTTTCCGTTGACTAATGGGTGTAGAAGATTTTATCAGATTTGTGAGAAAGCTGATTACTTGATTAGTGGGTCACCAGATTGGTTTTTAGGTTTTGCAGAATCAAAAGATTCGAGCTTTATTGATTAATAGATGAATTGGGCGATGGGTTTAATGTAATATATGATATTTGCATTTGAAATAATAGGACTTGCAGGTGGCGGCTGAGTGATCGAAGATGGTGGAGGTGTTGCGGCGGAGTGATCGGAGATGGAGGTGCGGTGGTGGAAACGACAGTGAACGGTTGTGTAATTGGTTGAAGAAGGATGAGACTTTGATGTGTTTTTTTTTTCTTTTTTTTAAATGTGGGTCCCACTTATTTTAAGATATCTTTTAATGTTTATTTTGTTGTTTTATTTAAATAAAGGGCAATTTTGTCATTTCACACCCACTTAACACAAAAAACTAACCTTCATCCACGCCAGAGACTATTTGGGAACGAAATTACAAAAGTTGGGGACTATAGCTGTAATTTTAGAAAGTTTGGGACTAAAGGTGAAAATGGACAAACCACAGGGACTATCAAGGCATTTTTCTCTTTTTCTTTTGTTTTCTAAACTTAAAATTGATTTCATAACTTCTTTCTTATATCAACGCGTAAGAAATTTCGAAAAGTATGTTCGGTAAAGATGGATTCATTTACTTAGGTTCGTGTTATGAATTTACATCGAGATAGTTGGTAAACGGGCAACAAGTTACGCCACTACCCCTTTTGAATAGTAAAACTTCTAATATATGTTACTAACTACTATTTTCAAACGCCGCGCATTGCGGCGACGTTGAAACTTAAAATAGCTATTTGTGCCGTTAAATATTTGACCCGACTTGTTTCCACAACGCGCGAGTAATTTTACTAGTTTAAAATCATAAACCGTAAGCGATTGATTTCTAATCCATGAATGAGGTAAAAGTGTCTAGATTGTATTCTCGCCTTTTTCCAGAAGCTTTTTCTTTTGTTTTTTATTATGCAACTCAACTACTCAAAATAATTTCACTCCTTTTTCTTGTATAACCTTTATGAATGTTCGGAAATCATTTTCGGTAAAACTTTCGATATCTGTAACTCATTAGATGATATATATATAGGCCGGTTATTATACCAATTGTCTTAACGTACACTGCGTACGAGATGCAGTTGTCACACCCCTTTCTGCGGCGGAAGCACGAGGTGTGATCATGAAAGGTTCTCATTGCATACGAAAGGTAAACATACTACATGCTCATAAAATAACTTCAAAATGTCAAACATTACATAACCGAAAACATGGTTTAAGTGTTTACATCACAAGACAGCATTTTGTCTGATAAGTTTACAACTTTATTCAAAGATAAACAAAAGCGACATCCAAGAGCATGAGTAAAACCGCGCGCACATCCACTAGTTACCTGAAATACATGTGAGTTTTGGAAAAAAAAAACGTCAACATAATGTTGGTGTGAATTCATGCAATTTTTGTATTTCACGTTTGTATACTATGTATGAAAACATACTTTGTATCTTGTATAAATCAAGTCTTTTGTGCACACCACGTGCTCATGTATAAATCAAGTCTTTTGTGCACACCACGTACTCATGTATAAATCAAGTATTCTTATGTAAATTATGTATTTCTGTATGTATCAAGTGTTAATGGGTTGCAAAGCCATTAACATGTGACACGACATAGGAAGTCACCAAACCATAGGCATTTTTCTAGTAGTCGATTCACGAATGAGACACAAAAACACTACTCGGTACTAGTTGTCACCAAGAGTGGGGCTGCCCTGGAACCCATTAGATCTAACCTTTTGTTCTGCGGTCTAAGTATGTACACGATTAATAGTGCTTATGGTACCCTATTCGCGACACGATTTCTCGTATCATTTCTCAAAACGCATCATACTTGGTACTAGTTATCACCAAGAGTGCCTCTTGTTTTTGTATCATACCATTTAATATTGTCGTATTTGTAACATGTATTTCACCCCCGAAGTTATAAAACTGAAAACAGTTAAAAGAAAAGGGGGAGCATGAACTCACAACTTTGCGTTCCTTGCGTCGTAAACTTCACCGGATTTGTTTAATTAACGTCATGACCTATACGTGTTTTCTTAACGTTAGTCACTAGACTTGTATCGTACAAGTACAAGTCACTGTTTTTTTATGTATATGTTTTCTTGTGTTAAAAATAATTCATATTTTTAACTAAGTGTCTTACTTATATTATTTTCTCAAAAATAAATATAAGTTTCTTGTAATTTGCACTTTGCACCCGAGTTATGTATCTTGTATGTTGTATGTGTATTTTTGTTACAAAAATCATGGCGAGATTTATATTTGAAAAGCATAGTTTAGAACACACTAGCAAACATTTGTCTAGAAAATATTTACTAAGTGTTAAGATTTTCAGAAAATTTCGCCATAGTCTCCTTTGTAAATGGAGGTGTCCATGCTAAGTAGCATATCATTTTCTTTAACAAATAACACGTTAGATCGTTCTCCAATAATCAACCCGACGTTCTGACATGCAAGATACTACTTTTGTCGTTTCAGTTTTAATATATAAAACTGGACTGTTTTCGGACATTTTAATAAAATGGTTAACTTATTCCAATAATTCCCAAATTTTTACAGAATGTCTTATCCGAATCAAATATTATTGTGTAAAAATATCGGGGTCCAATTTATCATCAATATTTTATAGAAAATCATTTACCGAACTGTGATCAGATTTGTTACTTTCTGACCACAGCCTACGGAATAATTCGTTTAAAATTTATCGTAAGTCCGTTTTATGAAATTCCAGTTGGAGGGTCACACTGACATCAGTGATCATCTACGGTATAAATTTCAGGGGCTGGTTCTACTCAGGTTTCAAGTTATGATAAAAATATAACACATGTTTTTGGCAGTAAAAATGCAGCTTGAGCTGCTGTCCAAAAATAGCCCTTTAAAAATAGTAAACGACTTCGAAAAATTACGATTCCAATGCCATCTGATCCGTTTTTCAAAAATACATAATTTAGGCTTCAGAAATTCTGTTTTTCGAGTTATTATGGTCGGTTTACAGCCCTTTGAAGTTGGCTGAAAATGCAACTCAGCATGTTTCTTTATAGTTAAATCGTTACTAAATCGTATTAACAAATGTCCGAACAACGGGTTTATCAAGAAACCAACGATCAAGTATCATGTATGATTTAACCCAACCCTCAACCAACAAGATTTCATCCTCAAATAGTCTTTTATATTCAAGTTTCATGTAAGGTTTCATATTCATCATCTTAGTGTTCTTGTTCTTGTGATTAAACATGAACATCAAACTACAATTTTTTATCACCAAAAACAAGATGAACAAGGGTGTACAAGTAACTTACTACTAGCACAAGGCTAGGGTAGGATCTAGTGATGAAGATGATGAGAAAAGATGAAGAATAAGCAAGAAACAAAGCTCCTTTGAAAGCCCTTCAAGATGCCACCTCCATGGATCAACTTTGAAGCTTGAATGGAGCTTGTTATTGAAGATGATGAAGATATAAAATGGTGGTGGTGGGTTCGGTTTGGGGGTGACCGAAATGAGAGAGAGAGTGGAGATGGGAGTGAAGATTATGTAAAGATATGAGGTGATGTTTGTGATCTAGAGCTCCATACTTAAAGAGATTACTTCTCATCTTATGGACACTTCTACAAGCAATATCTATTAAACAATTACAACATAATCAAGCCAAGATATATGAAGTATGGTGTGGGAAATTGTGTGGGTCCACCTATGGCTGAAAATCGTTTTAGGGGGGGGGGTGTTATGTAAAATTTGTGACCAAATGGTAAAGACAAGTTAGAATCCAAGTGTTACTTACATATGGTATTTATTTGATATGTAGTGGGTGTTAGGGTGTTCGGGGATCACGACTAGCCAGAAATAAATAAACAATGTGTTTGGCAAAATTTTAGTGTCCCGGGTAATGTCCGGTTGTTCGGTTAAATACCGGTTCGTTAAGTGCTAAGTTGCACCGTTTAGTGTCTTTCTTGTACCCTTTTGCACCACTTTCAATTCCCGACACTTAGGGAAATATTCTGGACGATAGAACGTAAATTCAGTATGATATTTTATTGTTTAAAAGCTGGTTATAGCTGAATTTAGAACAATTATGCACTTAAAGTGCGTTTCGGGTGCTTTTTAGTGCGTATTATAGCTTTCGGAGCGTCTATATGTTAACCCTTGTATGTACTCTTGGGTTTTAATGTATTCTTGATGTTGGACCTACACCTAGGCCTCAGTTCTAATGTCTGACTGCTTTCTGCAGAGTTGTTGACATATTGTGTTTTACCGGTGAGTTTACTAGTATTTTTGACGCAACGCTCTAGTTAATGCATAAAGCAATATTTTGTAGTATTAAACGTGCTTGAATTCACTTGTATAGTATGTAATCAGACAATGTTGACGTTTAAACACATAATTATAGTCATTAAATAATAATTAAAGTGTACGGAAATTACCGGTTTGGTGCCAGTTGTCACAGCAGTATCAACATGCGATTTTGGTGTTTTTTAACATGCGCTTTTGGTGTTTTTTAACATGCGAACATTTTTTATAACATGTGATCTTTGGTTTTCATAACATGCGAGATTTCCTTTAAGGTGTTATAACGTGCGAACTTGTCATAGTGTACGCTCGTACATTAAGACATTTTGTACGATACACTTTATATATATATATATATATATGGTAAGGATAGTGTAAAAAGGGCCTAAAGTGTGAGAAGTGTATTATAACACTATATATAATACTATATAACACCATATAAACACCGTATAACAATATGTAACACCATATAACACCATATAACACTATGTAACACTATATATCATTATATAACAAATATAACACTATACATCTATCATAGACATGCTATCAGACAACCTATAGTGTTATATTTGTTATATAATGATATATAGTGTTACATAGTGTTATATGGTATTATATGGTGTTACATATTGTTATACGGTGTTTATATGGTGTTATATAGTATTATATATAGTGTTATAATACATTTCTCACACTTTAAGCATTTTTTACAGGATCCTCTACTGATGAAACAATGGTTAACCGGGTGGGGTTAACTCACTGGTCTCGTCAAGTAGGGTTAATCCCTTCTTTCCGAGGATCGCTGGCTGGATCGTCCGCTGGTTGGTTTCCTGCACAAGGAAATAAGCCGTGACTCGTAACAAGGAGGATGGGGTGGGGGGGTGCTCTTTGTTACCACTCTCCGGCGTGAGAATCAGTCGTTTGCTTGTGAAGCAAAGTGTGATAGTAGTAGTAGTGAGAGAGTTGAGAAGTGATACCTCAAACCTGGTTCGGGATGGGTATTTATAGCCGAGGAGTGAAGGAGGGTAGTTGAGTAGCTAGTCTGACATCGCACAGCTACTTGCAGGTGTGTCAGACCTGTTGGTTATGGTGGTGATGCCACGTCCTGCTGTGGTGTCAGACTGTTGCACATGTGTGGGCTGACAGGCGACTGTTCCCAGTGCCACTTGCACTGTGGTGTCAGACCCACTTGCCTTATGGGCAGGATGCGGTGCCAGGCCGCATCGCTGCTTGCGGTCACTTATGTTGTTCCCGCGTTCTTTGTTCTATCCAGGATGCATACGGGATGCGGTGTCATGCCGCATCGCCGCTTAGTGACTGTGACTGTTGTCCAGATCCCTTGTCGTGACGAAAATGTTCATAGGATGCGGTGCCAGGCTGCATCGCTATGCGTAACATCTGTTTTCGTACTTTAAGGTAAGTCTTCTCATCACTGGACAGATTGGACCGCTGTGTTCGCGCGTGCCCGCATGGACACAGGTAAGTTATTACTGGTGGGGGTTTTTGATAAGGGTAATGGTCATTCCCGGTCATGCTGATGCGAGATCTGGGACCATACCCCTTCAAGTCCCCCCAGTCTAGTGTTTCTTCCTTATGCAAGTTGCATGTGGGAGGAATACTGGACTATTGTGTCTAGAAGGTAGAATATGGGCCATTCGGATGTCTCCTCCTTTAAGTAAATCTAGTTGTTGACCGTTCGGTTGACAGTCCGTTTGGTCGGTAGGCCTTTCGAGTGGATTGTTTCCTTCTTTGAGAAGGATGTTCAGTGAGCAAGTTCCATCTGATGCGGAATTCTCAGCCAAGGACTTGGCTCTTGGTCTACCTTTTCCTGATGTCATCAACCACCTGTTGGTGTTTCGAACCAACCTTTGAAACGGTGACTGAAGGTGTTAGCAGGGTTCGAACCAACCTTTGAGATCGTGACGGAAGATGTCTGTCTCCGCCACTCTAGTTGTAACCTCTGCGTCAGCTAATGCAAAGTTGTAAGTGCTTTGCTCAAGCTCTATGTTCAGCAACTGGACATGCAACGATGATCCCTGTTTTGTGGGGTGTTCGTGTTCTCCAGTTTAGCTCTCTAGTAACCGCACGACCTCTGCGGTTTTGCTCTCAAGTAACCGCACGTCCTCTGAGGCTTAGCTCTCAAGTAACCGCACGTCCTTTGCGGTTACCTCGTTGCTGCACCTTGTTGGTCATGTTTGTTTGAGCCACGTGGGGTAGTTGCGTCATTGTTGGCCGTGTTTGGTCGAACAATGTGAATCTGGACTATGGGCACATAAACATGGTCATAGGCAGGGTTGTGCCCACCATTGTTTATTCTATGCGGTCCATAGGTGGGTAACTAGTCATAAGCAGACCTGTTACCACTGTTCTGGAGCTACTTTCCTTCACGCTTTGGTGGAAAGTAGTTCTCCTTCAAGTAGTGTCGCCGGGGGAGATCACCTTAGATACTTGGGAAGTTGGTTGAAACTCTTCCGCATTCATTCTGTAACCATTTTCCTTCACGTTTATTTAGAAAGCAGTTTTCCTAGAAGTAGCTTTGATAAACCGCGCAGTGGTTTAGTCGTGGCTCTTCCGTAGCTACCGTTAGGGTAATTATATTCTACTGCAGCTACTCGTCAGTGTCTACGGTTTGCAGCAAAGAACTCGCTTCTAGAAGTCTTGTAGCCTGGATGTGGCTCTTGAAGGATCAAGAGTCAGGGTTGCTGATGTGCGGTTGCTCAGCATACTTGTCCTTTATCCTAAGGAGAAGGTTTTTTTGTTCCCTCAGTGGTTGTGAACCGAACACGAGGGATTTGAAACTTGAAGAGGCTCGGATGGAATGCGGTTGGCCGCATCCTGAGGAGCGGTTTTCACAGTCCAAAGAACCATGCTGGTTCTGAGTATCTGACACATCCGTGCGGGTTCGTGTGTGTCATCTCCGCATATTCCACGTGTGCTCGTGGGTATGTGCGGTTTATTGTTTATACGCCTTTATATAATGAGATATATATTTTTGCCTTTTTTGAGGGGTATGTAAAAAAACGACATGCGGTATGGGTTATGGCGCGGTAAACCAGAGAAACCGCATGCCGCTTATGTTTGGATAATGTTTGTCGCTTTTGTGTTGCCTACGTGGCTGAACGCACGTGTGGGTTGTTAAATGTGCTGATTTGAAAGGACGTTTCCACTGCCCGAGGTCATAAATGCACTGTAGCAAGTAGCGTAAAAGTCCATTCTGTCAGGCGCGTGGACGGCCACGCGCGCTTGATAACCGTCAGCGGAAACGTCGCTGAACACGTGGCGACACGTAATTGGCCCTTTTTGAACGTGATAAGTCGGTTTACTGCATCGCATTAATTGCGATGAGTATATAAGGGGAAACCGTTCGTGGTTTCCTCACTTGTTCAAAAATTTCAAATTTTTCCGGTGAAAAGAGTGTGCTCTCTTTGTCTTCTCCGATAAGCTCTATCAGAATTTCCGGTCAAGTTTCTTGGTTTTTCTTTAACCTCATTCTTTTATCTTCTTCATTACTGATGGCTGAACCATCCAGTCCACACAATGTTGAGGGTGAAAACCCTGAACATTCTTCGCCGGTGGCGGCAGAAGAAGAAGGCAACGATGGTAGTGCCCCGGGCGAGGGCCTACCGGTGCTGAAATGGTCGAAAGTTTCGTTTAACCGACTGATGACCAGCATCCAGATGCCCCAGGAGTTTGGGGCTGTTTATCCTCAGGAAGGTGACACCGGTGCCTGTGCTCCGGCCGGTCATGTCACCATGTGGGCCGATTCATTCACTGATGGTAACCTTCGTTCACCATTAACCGTTTTTGTTGCTGAGGTCCTGGAGTATTACAAGGTCCATATCTCCCAGATGAGTCCTTTTGGGATGATTCGTATTAGAAACTTTGAGTACACTTTTCGTGCTCTTGGTTTGCCGGTTACCGTTGATAATTTCCGGGGGTTCTACCAGTTGACGGTGAACACCGGGTTCTTTTCTTTTAGCCAACGGTATGGAAGCACAAAGCTGATGACGCCACCTAAGGGTATCTCAACGTGGAAGAGAAAGTTCTTCTACGTTAAGGCTGCCGCGGTTGTTGCCAATATGGCCTTGCGGAATGTTAATGAGCCTATCCCTGCGGAGGATCTTGCTATTCCTAGTGCGGAGACTGCGGAGTGGTTCCCAAGGTTGAGGACTATTGAGCATAAGCAGCTGGACAACAATCAGTTGTGGGTGATGCGGATGATGTTGACTAGGCCTGATAGGCATGCAAGGCCCGTTGTGCGGGAAAAAACTGGTGGTAAGTATTCTTACTCTTGTGTGGTTTCTTTATTCCTTTGCTTGTTATTGATTTGTACGTGTATTATCAGAAGTTGCTGAGTTGTGGAAGATGTTTGATCCAACCTTTACCGGCAAGGTTGATATTGTTAAGTGTACGAAAGGTGAAGGTTTTAACCTGGCCATTGTCCACAACTTTTGCGTTCCTAAACGCGATGCCCTGATCGCACCCCTGCCGCAAGGCAAAGGTATAATCCATAACCTTCTTACTTGCCTTATAGGGTTCACCTTGCTGATTTATCTACGTTCAGGTACTCTTGGGGTCCTTGGTAAATTTGAGTCAAAGGGTGCTCCCAAAAAACATGCCGAGAAGAAGCAAGTGGATAAACTCGTGCGGGGTCGCGGCAAGAAGAAACCTGAGGCTCCTGTTGTTCCGCCTTTGGCGCCGCAGGCGTCAGGTATCTCTCGTTCTCATTTCCACAGATATACCGATTACGTGGTAGTATCTGACACCCTTGAGGGTTTGGGTGTTCCAGGTGGTGGTGCGGCTGCAGGTAGGACCTCTGCGGGTTCCAAGCCTGCTGATGAGAAAAAGAGAAAGGCAGGGAAGACTGTTGATGCCGGTGAGAAAAAAACGTCCAAAGATACAGACCAGACGGGCGGCTTTTGTTGGACCGGTGAAACCTGTGGTTGTTCCTGGTACGTAATTCATGACTTTTACAAATATTTTATCTTTGTACTTGTAGTTTAAAGTCTTTTTGCTTTGATTATAGAACCGCAAGATGAAGGGTTCTCCATTTTTGATGCTCCTCCTTTCCCCCCGCATGACACTGCTGCGGATGCGGAGGTTCATAAAGTTGTTACGCCTGAGCCCTCTGTGCGGGAGGAGGATACTGGGAAGAAGCCTACGGCGCGTATTTTTGATACAGTAGATTCCCATGACAATGTTATCACCCCAGAGGATACTGACGAGCTTCACTTGAAGTTTACTGATGGTGAGAAGAAAAAATCCCCTGCTGCTGAGAAGGTTTCTGGTTCTTCTTCAGGAGGTGCGGGTTATACAGAGACTCATATTCAGCCTGAAGAGTCTGAATTGGAGTTTTATTACCACACCTATACTGAAGACCGGGCCATGACCTATCACCGCCCCCATGGACTGTAATGCAAGGGGATGATATTACTGCTGACCCCTCCGCGTGTAGGGAGATTTTGGGTGGTTTGGGCACCCCTTTTGAAGTCAACAGGGCCCGTTCTTTGCCAAGTGAGGTCCAGATTAACCAACTCTCCTCTATGCTTGTGGGGGGTCCCATAATGGCAAATGCCATTATGGAAAAGTACAAGGTGCTAGGGCGCAAGGAGGAGGAGAATGCGCGCTTGCGGACTGAGGCCGAAGAGTTGGTGAAGGCTGCTCGTGATGGTGCGGAGTAGCTTGACAGGGATAGGGCTGCCTTTGAAAAGCGTAAGCAGACCGAGGAGTGGGCTGCAACTGCTGAGCTTAAACAGGTTCGTTCCCTTGCAAAACTGCTTTCTGATGAGCGCAAGAGTTGGAAAGACACTCTTTCTAATGAGCGCAAGACGCTATCTGATGAGCGCAAGACTTGGAAAGAATCTTAGGCCAAACAGAATGAAATTCTCTTTCATGTTCGTCAGGAGCTTACCAATGCCAAGGCAGCGAACGCTGCGTTGGCTAAAGAGAAAGCCGCAGCTGTTGCGGCTGCCCAAGAGGCGAAGGAAGCAGAAGCTCGCCTTGCCAAGGCTATTGAAGAGGCTAAGGAGGCGGAGGCCCGCGCTGCAAGGGCTCTTGAAGGGCAAAATGTTGACCGCACCAATTTAACCAAAACTATCCTGGGCCTCCAGGTATAAGTCTCTTTTTGTTTTTGAATTTGCATATATCTCTCACAAGTATGTCGATTAACTTGTGCACTTGTGTTTTCTTTGTTAAAAGGCTGAAGTGCGAAGCCGGGTAGCCGCTGTTGAGGAGATCAGTGCCCGTGCTGCTGATGCTGAAGCGCGGGCTAGGGAGGTTGCAGAGGCTAGAGATAGCCTTGCTTCCTCACTTGACCTGCTCAAGGACGACCGTGAATGGATGCGTATGCACGGTATCGGGCATGTAAGTATCCGTTGCCTTGCTTCTTTTTTAGATTTTGCCTTTGCTAACTGTACCCTTTTTGTTTTGCAGATTGTTACGTCCATCCTTGACGCACCTGAGAATGTGGCAGGTGTCAATGAGATTAGGGAGAGCGCCCGGGATGCTGGTTTTAAAGCTGGCTACAATCGTTGCATTGCTCATATGAATATTGCGGCCCAGGGCAAATATACTGATGAACGATCCGGGTTCCACGGTGTGGACACTGAAGCGCTTCTTGCTGCTGCGCTTGCGGCGTATAACGAGACGTCCATTGTCGCTCTTGAGGATCTTGAAGAATGCCTAGAGGCGGAGGACTATGTGGACCGCTTGCGAGTGTTATATGCGGATGAGGAAGATGAGGAAAAGCCTGCTGGTGATGTCAAGGATGGTGCGGGTTCCAGCGGTACAAAGAAAGACTAGGCTGGCCTGCGTGCCTTTTTTGTTTCCTTAATGTAAATGTTTGGAACTTTATGTAAATTTCTTAGACACCGCGTAGGTGTAGAAGCTTTTTGAATATAAAGAACCGTTTTGTTCAATTTGTACAAGTGTTTTTACTACTTGCATGTGTGAACTTGTATGAGTTTAATGTTATTGTGAATAACACTAAGTCAGTAATTGCCTTTTGCATATCTTGGTGATATGCAAGTATGAATTGTGTAGGTTTTGTGGAAACCGTATCTGCGTATCCAGCCGGATAGGCAGTTGATGTTTCATTGCTGGCCTATTACAATAGTTGCGTGTGGTCGCCACTCTGTGTGGGTATCTCGAATGAAGATTTTGCCAGTCTGTTTTTGTAGATACCGCAGAGTGGAACACGCATTTGTAATAGGAGTAAATAAACAATGTTGCATTGAATCGTTTATTTATTTATTTGCAAATGGCCTTCAGCCCGATAGGTTACATGGTAAATGTAAAAAACATGGCTTACATATAACAGCGTCGAAGCTGTTGTGCATTCCATGTACGTGCGATAGTTTCGCCTTCTAATGTTTGCAGTTTATATGCGCCTTTGCCCAGGACCTCTTGGATGAGGTAGGGTCCTTCCCACTTGGGGGCGAGTTTTCCTGGGCGTTCCGCGTTAGATGCTTCATTGTCACGAAGGACGTAATCTCCCAGATTGAAGGTACAAATGCGGACGCGTGCATTGTAGTACTTTTCGAGTTTGGTTTTATACTTGGCCTCATTGATGGCAGCGTTTTCACGCCTTTCTTCCAGGAGGTCCAAGTCAACCCTGCGTTCCTCATTGTTGTCTATCTTGTTGATAGCCAACATCCTAGGTGAAGGGAGGCCTACTTCTGCGGGGATCATTGCTTCAGTGCCATAGACCAGGCTGAAGGGTGTCTCACCGTTACTTGTCTTTGGGCTTGTCCTGTGTGCCCATAAGATACTTGGGAGTTCATCAACCCAGCCGCATCTGGCCGTTCCCAACCGTGCTTTGATGCCTTCGACTAAGCTTTTATTGATACTCTCGACCTGGCCATTCCCTTGCGGATGCGCCACTGAGGAGAATATGTGTTCAATATTTAGCTCCTTTAGCCATTTTTGAAAGTCATCGGCAGCGAAGTTGGTACCGTTGTCGGTAAATGCACATTGGTAGACCGAAACGGCAGATGATATGTTCCCAGACGAAGTTCCTTGTTATCATAGCGGTGGTTGAGGCGAGCGGTTTTGCCTCTACCCATTTTGTAAAGTAATCAACAGCCACTATGATGAATTTCACTGCACCTGGGGCGTCTGGAAATGGTCCTACCACGTCGATTGCCCATTTTTGGAATGGCCATGCGGTGGTGACGGGGATCAGGTTGTTCTTGGGATGCAAGGTCTTGGGAGCATGTCGCTGACAATTGAAACACTTGCGCAAGACTTTGACTGCATCTAGGTGCATGCCGGGCCAGTAGTACCCGGCATTCATGATTTTGGCCACCACCATGCGTGGTCCTGCGTGTATGCCACATATTCCCTCGTGAATTTCTCTGATAAGGTATGTCGCATCTTGGGGGTTGACGCATCGTAGTAGTGGCCCCAGGTATGATTTTCGGTATAGGATACCGTCTCCCATTTGGTAATGACACGCTTTGTATTGCAACTTATGTGCCTCTGCCTTGCTTTCGGGAGTAACACCTGATTGCAAGTATGCAATGATCGGTGTCATCCAGGATGTTGTACCGTACTGGATGACATTGACTTGGCGCAGGGGTACCGAGGGATTTTGCAGAATTTAGATGCGTACCTCTTTTGCCAGGTGTTGGAAGCTGGTGGATGCGAGTTTTGATAGTGCATCCGCGGGTTTATTATCACTCCTGTTGATATGGCGAATATTGAAGGAGGTGAACTTTGATTTCAGTTGCAAGGCTTGTTCGAGGTAGAGGATCATGATATCCCCCTTGGCGGCATAGTCGCCGCGTATCTGCCCTGCTACCAATAGTGAGTCTACGTGTGCCTCCAAATGTTGGACGTCGAGTTTTACTGCCAGACGCAGCCCTGCCAGTAGAGCCTCATACTCTGCCTCGTTATTTGTGCTTTTGAAATCGAGGCGGATTGCATAGGTAAGCTCTTGGCCATCGAGGCTGACGAGTCGTAGACCTGCACCTGCACCATCTTCGTTGGATGCACCGTCTGTATATAGTGCCCAAGTTTCTGCGGAGGATGGTGGCGATACAGGGTTTTGCTCTTCTTCGCATTCTTGAATGCGATTTGCTGGTACTTCAGCAACGAAATCAGCCAAGACTTGGCCTTTGATTGCGGGGCGCGGCTTATAGTTCAGTGAAAGTGCGCCCAGCTCAATTGCCTATTTTGCCAATCGACCAGAGATGTCGGGTTTTGATAGGATCGGGCAGATCCTGTAATTGGTTAGCACCGTAATGGGATGGTTCGCGAAATAACGTCGCAACCGTCTCGACGCGTGTACTTGTGCTAATACCAACTTCTCCATGATGGAGTACCTTGTCTCTGGGTCGTTGAGCATTTTGCTGATGTAGTAGATGGGTGTTTGAACTCCTTCCCGTTCCACTATGAGTACCGCGCCTACCGCGTTGTCCGTGGCAGACAAGTACAAGATAAGTGGCTCATCTTTTCGTGGTGCAGTTAGAGTTGGGAGTTGAATCAAACACTCTTTCATCTCTCGGAAAGCTTTTTCGGCCTCTGCAGTCCATTGGAATTGTTCCTTTTTTAAGCAGCTCCGCAGGGTCTTGATGAAAGGGTAAGACTTAGCTGCATGGTTGGCTAAGAATCTATTCAGTGCGGCTAGCCTGCCGGCTAGTCATTGCATTTCTTTCATCGTAGAAGGCGATGGCATGCGCTCGATCGCCTAAACTTTTTCCGGGTTCACCTTGAATCCATCTTTGGTTACGATGAATCCAAGGAATTTGCCTTCTTCCATTCCAAATGAGCATTTCCCTGGGTTGAGCTTCATGTTGACGCTTCGCAGAGTTTGGAATGTTCTTTCGATATCATTGAGCATGGTGTCTTCCTCCATGCTCATGACGACCAGGTCGTCCATATAGATTTCGACACTTTTGCTTATTTGACCGCGAAAAGTATCGTTCATCAACTTTTGATAGGTTGCGCCTGCGTTGCGCAACCAGAACGGCATTTTTGTGTAGCAGTAGTTCCCGGTAGGAGTGCGGAATGTCGTTTTATCTTCGTCCTCGATTGCCATATGCACCTGGTGGTAGCCTTTGTAACAATCGAGGAAACACTTCCATCGATATGGTGCGAGGTTGTCGACCTTTTCATCGATCTCTGGAAGTGCGTAACAATCTTTGGGGCAGGCTTTGTTGAGATCTTTATAATCGACGCACATTCGCCAGCCCCCGGATGGTTTTTCTACCATGACTGGGTTTGACAGCCAAGTCTGGTATTTGACTTCTCGCAGGATGCCTGCGGAGAGCAGCTCTTGGACTTGCTCATGCATCGCCTGGTTCTTTGCTGATCCAAGGTGGCGTTGGCCTTGGATCACCGGCTTGATACCTGGCATGGTATTCAAGAAGTGTTGCGCGATTTCACGTGGTACCCCTGTCATGTCTGCGGGTGTCCACGCGAAAATATCCTGGTTCCTGAAGAGGAGCTGCTTTAGGTGCGCTTTGATAGTAGGGGACAAGGCGTGGCCCAACGTAACTGTTTGTTCTGGGTGTCTTGCGTTAAGAACCCATTTTTCTGGTTGAGTGTTGGGGGTAGGCCTTGCTACCTTGGCCGGACGTAGTTCGTCCGTAGACATAACTTCTCTTCGGGCGTATATTATCGCGACCCCCGTCTCGGTTGGGAAACCGATGGCAGAGTGGGGGACGGATGTGATCATGTTGAAGTCACCCTGGGATTCTCTCCCGAGAAGTACGTCGTACTTAGAGGTGTGCGGTAAAACCATGAAGTTTACCTCCTCCGTTCTTGTGTGCCTTCCGTTGGTGAGGCGCACAGGGAAAGTAATCTGGCCCAAGGGGAATACGGTTTCCCCCGCAAACCCGGCCAACGGGTAGTCCACCGGCTGCAACCGATCTTTATCTTCTTGATCGAATTGGTTGAAGCATTGCTCGTATATAATATCGGATGTACTGCCCGGGTCGATGAATAATCGCTCGGTGCAGTAGTGAGCCAGGTGGCCGGTGATAACCACGCGCGCCTGTCGCGCGGTCCGCCTCGGACTTTTGGAAAGACAACTTGCTCGTCTTTCCAATCATTGTCCGGTCTTCTTGCCGCCTTGCGAGGCCTTCCTCGTCCTCCGTTGATCATGTGGGTTGAGGCCACGTACATGGTCCTCTTACCGGTAGAGGTGCCCTCATTGTGGGGGGTGATGCGCTTGGTAGGTTTTTACGCGCCTGCCAACAGGTGTTGCAGTTTCCCCTCTTTTAGGGCTCACTCAATCTCCAGTCGGAGACTGATGCAGTTATTTGTTTTGTGGCCCGAGTCCTTGTGATACTCGCAATAGAGTGCGGGATCTTGTCTCTTCTTGGACTTCATCGGTTTGGCTGGTCGCAGGAATTGTGCGTCCGTAAGGAGGACGTCGCTTGGCGACTGATTGATCTCAGTCCAGCTACAGTCCCGAGACTCCTTCTTTGACGCCCGGTTTTCACGTTGGGCGTTGATTGTAGCCCTTGCGTCGGGCTGGTTGTTTCGCGGGGCATATGGTCTCGAATCGCTGCCGCGATTCCATGTGTCCCGGTTGCGCTTGTTGTTATGCTTGTTTTCTTGGTGGGAGTACTGGCCTTCCATTTGGGGTTGTGTCTTTGATACATGCGGTTTGAGGGACCGCTGGGTCTGGGCGTATGTCTTGACCGCAGCCATGACATCTTCCCATTTCTTAGGCAAGCCGTCCTTGCCGGAGATAGTCATAACCATTTGTTCGTCCTTTACGGCAACAATGAAATGGTTGCGTGCCATTTGGTCTGCCACGTCGCCTATCTCCAGGCATTCTTTATTGTAACGGACAACGAACGCCTCAATCGATTCGTTGTCCCTGCGCCAGATGTTCATGACGTCGTTGCTGGCAAAAATATGCGAGGAACTTTGCTTGCAAGTCCTCGAATGAGGTCAGTGACCCCGGTGGTAAGGAATCGAACCATGCCCTGGCCAGACCTGTTAGGGTCTGTGGAAAAAATTAGCACCACGTGGGCTCATCCCACCTGCCGTTGCACCCAGCGCCGGTGAAGATGTTCATGTGGTCGTCCGGGTCGGCCGAACCGTTGTATTTCCCAATGTTTAATGGGAATTTGGTGGTGGTGACATCGGCGTTGGCGATCTCTGGGACAAACTTGGAGTTTTCGGCCGCAGATTTTGGCCGGTAGGGTTGGCTCTGGTGGTGCTTTGCGGTGCGGAGATATGTTGTGCGGGGTTGAGTGGGAGGAACATAGTTTCGTCCTCCCGGTCTACTGCTAGTAGCATGTGAATCCCCGCAGTATGTACCATCGTCTGGATCGGTACGGCCCTGGCCTTCATGGTGGGACTGGGGGTCCCAGCCGGCTATGGATGTCGGGGCCGTGGTGGGCTGTAGATTGTCGCCTAGTTTTGCCATGCCGGCCTAGGCGGCTATGATATGGCCCCTGCGGCGGGACCCATACGAGGAATCGTCCTCCTCAAGTGTGCGAACGTCGCAGTAAGAGGAACCGCGGTCTTCCTGCCTGCTTCTGGATGCTGGGTGTGTTAGGGCCCTACCGTCGTATTGTAAAATACGACCCGCAGGGGTATGCGGTGCTGGGGTAGGCCCCGCAGATACTTGCGCTTCTGCGCAAGCTCTGTTGTATGTTGCGGCCAACAGAGCTTGTTGCAGGTCGAACCAGGTATGAAGGTTCATGCCTGGAGGTATCACAGAAGCGTACTGTGATAAATCGTGGCCGAGCGTAAGGGATGCGCCCCCTTGCATTGATGTGCCAACATGTTCAACATTTGGGGCTATGGGAATAGTCCCCGTAGGCCCTGTGTTTACGGGGTTTAGGTTATCCCCGGTAGTGTTGTTTAGACGATTAGACATAATCTTTGGAGAGAAAGGGATGGTTGGAAAAAAGTGCTAAGGGTAGCGGTGGGCGCCAATGATGAAACAATGGTTAACCGGGTGGGGTTAACTCACTGGTCTCGTCAAGTAGGGTTAATCCCTTCTTTCCCAGGATCGCTGGCTGGATCGTCCGCTGGTTGGTTTCCTGCACAAGGAAACAAGCCGTGACTCGTAACAAGGAGGATGGGGTGGGGGGTGCTCCTTGTTACCACTCTCCGGCGTGAGAATCAGTCGTTTGCTTGGGAAGCAAAGTGTGATAGTAGTAGTACTGAGAGAGTTGAGAAGTGATACCTCAAACCTGGTTCGGGATGTGTATTTATAGCCGAGGAGTGAAGGAGGGTAATTGAGTAGCTAGTCTGACATCGCACACCTACTTGCAGGTGTGTCAGACCTGTTGGTTACGGCGGTGATGCCACGTCCTGCTGTGGTGTCAGACTGTTGCACATGTGTGGGCTGACAGGCGACTGTTCCCAGTGCCACTTGCACTGTGGTGTCAGACCCACTTGCCTTATGGGCAGGATGCGGTGCCAGGCCGCATCGTTGCTTGCGGTCACTTATGTTGTTCCCGCGTTCTTTGTTCTATCCAGGATGCATACGGGATGCGGAGTCGTGCCAGGTCGCATCGCTATGCGTAACATCTGTTTTCGTACTTTAAGGTAAGTCTTCTCATCACTGGACAGATTGGACCGCTGTGTTCGCGCGTGCCCGCACGGACACAGGTAAGTTATTGCTGGTGGGGGTTTTTGATAAGGGTAATGGTCATTCGCGGTCATGCTGACGCGAGATCTAGGACCATACCCCTTCATCTACCTATATATATATAGGATTAGGTTCAAACGTGAACAAAATCCCAAGAGTGAACTGCGTGAACTAATCATAATATCTTTAACCAATCACCTATTCTCATGCGATTTACATTGATATCACATTCCTTGTTCATCAGTTTCATAAACCCAGAAAAGCACGTTCATTTTTCGTCGTTCATCACGTCATATTTCGTCTGAAGATCGATGTCAATTGTATCATCGCCGGTAGTTGATTGGTTATTGTAGTTGTATTCCGGCCAACGTTAATCGGAGACGGCATAAACAAACCCACCACCTCCGGTGGAGACGACACCACAACAAACAAACCCATTTCATCTCCGTCGGTTTCTCCGCCGACAAGCCTGTAACACCCCAAAAATATAAAACTTTATATTTCATTATAAATTATTAATCAAACAAGAACCGACTAACTAGGAGCTCATAACCTCGTTAGCTACAAGTCTAGAAGTAACTTATAATAAGGTTAAACACTTAAAATTTATAGTTAAATGATAAATGAGGGACCAAACTAGTCAAAAACTGAAAGTTAAATGCTGAAATAGTAAACAAAACACACCAACCACACACTTGTGGGTGTGTATCGATCGAACAGGAGGAGGGACGACCAGGAGCTTTCTCCAAACCCTAGTTTCACACAAAAATTCACAAATTGAAGCCCCTAATCTGCTTTAAATCAAGTCTCGAACATAAATTAGTGATCACCTCTTAGTAGGGATCAAAAGGTATGTAAAATTATGGCATTTTGTTTCATCTTGAATTCTAGGTTAAATGTGAAAAACGAAAATTTAGCTTGATTACTTGATGCATGGATGAAATTAGAAGTGATATGAGGTTTAGGAACAAACCCTAGATGATTCTTGACAAATCTTGCATGATACTTGTAAGGTTTCATAATCACCATTGTAGGTGATTGATGAGCTTGAAGAAACTTGATAAATGCTAAAATTAAAACTCTTGTTCTAGCACAATCTGAACTTAAGAAGTAATTTCAGAAATATTGATGTTAAGATATGTGTAAAGTTGACTAATTGAAGTGAAATTAGATGTTAATTACAAGTCATGAACTTAGTAATGATTATGTGAAAATCTGACCCACTAGGTGTTTGTTGAAATGCCTAAGTGGGGATTTAAATGTTAAAAGTAGAATGAAAACGCAGATTTGATTATTGTTTATAATGATGCGTTAATCATCATGTAAAGAGTTCTAAACCAAGATATTGAAACATGGTAAGCAAGATAAACCAATATGTCACGGAAGTGACTATGTGTCTTAAACAAGTAAAATGGGGCAAAACAAGTGATAGAAATGGATTTTTGAAATATCTTGAATGATGCCTTAATTTCGGCATCCAAACGGGTCAAAACAAATTGAGTAGTGAACTTTGAAGTTCGTTACCATCACTTGATAAATGGTTATAAACAAAGCGTAAGCCGTGTAGCGGACACGCTAAATTAGTTGAGAAATTTAACCCCTTATAAGGGAGTTAAAGTTTGGAAACTTAAGCATGACAAGTAGTATAAAAAGCCAAGTTGAAACCTTGGAAACAAGCATGTAGATTATTGCGTAAGCAATCTCTCGAAAGGGAAGCGAAACGCTATAGTCGGTAAAATCTAGATATGAGTAAATAGCCTTAGTCATGTGATAAACGTGTTCGAAATTAAATTACGGCGACGTAGGAATTGACTGGGCAAAAGCAGCAAAACAAGAAAGCATGTACAGCTGCTACCGTAACGGTAGCAAACAAAATGCTACGGTGGGTTCTTACTGCCTTACGGCAGACTACTGTTACACAGGGGCCACACCGTAAGTTACGGTAGCACCCAGTCATAAATGCTGAGTTTTTATACTATTGGTTAATCGAATTTGTTTTTGAACATAGTTTCGATTATATTAATTTCCAAGGACTTTAATACTAATGTTTATTCAAATTTTCAGTTTCTAGGTAATACAAGTAAGTGGATGATGATCAAGCAAATGCATCCGAACCGAACACTCAAATCAACGCTTCCGCACTTGATCTATTTTGTTTTAGAAATATGTAAACACTAGTAGTTCTGTCTTGAATATTTGATTAGTAGGGTTATAATGTGAATATTACGTTTTGCTATGGTCTTAAAATATCGAAAATTTTTTTGTAAACTCTAAATTGTTGTATTAAATGCAAGTTGTATATCTTTAAACCAGTTATATTAAGTCGGTTCTTACAAGTTGGTAATCAGAGCTAAGGGTTGTCAATAAGTGTGTTCGGTTCAAGCTTGATCAAGCATCCGGTAAGAGTTAATTGTTTAAGTAGATTTAGAGAATATAGAAATGAAACATGAACAAATATGCATGAAAAGAGTATGTAAGTTCACTCAAACACAAGAAATGCATGAAACAAGAATGGTCGAATCAAGTTATTAACTTGATTAAACCAAAACAAGTAAATCATATGTTATAAATGAAATGTTTAATGATCAATGTAAACATTTCAGTATTAAAGATGGCGGATGCAAGTAACAATGATGCGGTGCCGAGAGTCACCGAGCAAACAAGAGAAGTGATTGCCGAGGAGGTTGGAAAGACAATCGAAAATAGTTTTTCTAGTTTCATCGATGAGATCCAGAACACGGTACTATCAGTGGTTGAGGAAAGAATCAAGAAATTGGAAGATAATGCCAATCTAGCAAAGGAAAAGTCCGGAGGACGAAAGCCTTGTACCTATAAGGAGTTCATGGCGTGCAAACCGCCAGTCTATAATGGGGAGGTTGACCCAATCGTATGCCAGCGGTGGCTGTTATGGGTCATTTTCTGAGCATACATATCTTGATCAATATGCTGCTTTTAATTGTTTATTTGTGATCAGGATACTGGACGGGGATATTGCTAACATGTTGGGCGATATCCTGAGGAATATTGAATTAACCACGTGCAGGTTAAAGGCTGGGGTTCGCTAACGGTCAGATGGACTTCTTCTCCTCAAGACTCGGGCATGTTTGTTATGAGAGAGACGTTAAACCCGAAAGACTAGGTCTGCAACGTTCGACTGAGGAATATTCGCTGGATCCCGGTTATTTAGGATAGTTTGTTACATTTGTTTTACTATAAATAGATGGGGGCGGATCAGATTAAGGCACTGAACTTTCACATTTTAAAAACACTTTCTCTCTAGCTCACTGCAAACACTACACACAACACTTGTATTCGAATTACATTGTAACACATAGTTGATCCGCACCACATCCTGCACGGTATCCTGATATTTGAAGCAATAGAAGAACAAGGCAGATGCGATTGTCAGCTCCCGAGGTTTTATGCAGGCGATCTAGATTGATCAAGGGCTTTCCTCGTACATCACGTGTCAACCTTTACTTTTCTGCTCATTGTTTGATCATAGATACAGCTCTACATCTTGAGCCGTATCCTGAAACTGTTTTTATAACTAACTTGGTTAACATATTTTTCACACATAGTTTTAGCACACTACCTCACTTAACTAATTTGATCACTAAATTGCTTCGGTAATTTTTGACCAAAACAATTTGGCGCCCACCGTGGGGCAAGTGGTGCTACTTTTACTAAAAATCTTTGTGAAATCGTTAATCGGTTTTCTATTTTCAAAACTTTTTGCCACATTGTTTACAATGGCCTCAAGATCAAACATGAGCTCCTCCACTATGTCTACTGCAACCTCTGCTACTACCGGTTCGGTGCTTCCACCACCTCCTCCAAGGATGCCATTTTCTTCACAACCTCAAGACGTTATCCCTACTTGGAGTGTTCAGGGATCTACTCCCGTTTTAGCCTCTAATGATGAAATTCTAACTTTATTTGGAAGTGTGCAGGAACAAATGAGGCAGCAACAGGAAACTAACCAAATGCTGTTAAGAGAAATACAACTCTTAAAAGCTAGCTCGAGTAGACCTGCTGAAGAAACTGTCACTCCTATACAGCCCAGGGCTTTGAACTTCAGTTTCGCAGTTTACACTGAGGATAACAGGGGGAATATCGTCCCAAGCCATTCTCAGAATCATACCCCTGAGATACCCTCCTCGGTCAGGATGTCAACTGTGAGGAGTTCAGGATACGCTTCAGGATATGGCCAAAATCCTCAGACCGGTAATGTGTCAAATAATAATGTTCTTGCTACTAACAACAATGGCTCTTTGCAGGATGCAGGTATGACGTCAACATTTACCAGGGAGCTCCAGAAATTGAAGGACGTGATATCCAGTATACCTGGAGTAGTCCAGCCAATTCCAGAAGTATCCCAAGACAGCCACAGGATATCCGGCTTTGCATATCCTATCTGTGATGCTGAAATCCCAAAAAGATTTCAGACTCCCAACATGAAGCTGTATGATGGGACTACGGATCCTGAAGAGCATATTGCCCAGTATAGGGAAAGAATGGAGATCAACCCTATCCCTCCGGAGCTCAAGGAAGCATGCTTGTGCAAGGGTTTTGGTTCTACCCTGACAGGATCAGCCTTAAAATGGCTATTAAATGTTCCTCCTCACTCAATTACTTCGTTTGCTCATTTGGTTAATTTATTTAATAGTCAATTTTCTTGCAGCCGGAGTTTTGAGAAACTAACCAGTGATCTTTACAGGATAACTCAAGGGCCTCAGGAATCCTTGAGGGATTATGTGAACAAATTCAGTCGAGAATCCTTGGATATCCCACATCTTGATGTTGCAACAGCTGTGCAAGCTTTTAAGATGGGGTTACAAAAGGATTCTTAGTTTTATCAAAATCTTGTAATGAATCCCTGCAGGAATCTCGACGAAGCTCGTAACAGGGCTTTGAGATATATCCATTTGGAAGATGACAAGAAGATGCAGGAGAGGATGAATTCTACCTCAACCTATGAATCAACTAACAGGAAATCAGAATCCTCATATAAGCCATATCGCTCCAAGCCATATGGCAGAAATGATAACAAGAAAGTGAATGTTGTTGAAGACGAGGATCCTGAAGAATATCCTGACTTATCTGAATACTGCTTTTCTGTTAATATACCTAAGTTAATGTATGCTATGCAGGGTTTAGGGGACAAAGCTAGGTGGCCTCGAAAGAACCAACAGAAAGCTGATTGGAAGGATAAATCCAAATGGTGTGCCTTCCATGAAGACTTCGGACATATGACTGAGGATTGCATTGCTTTAAGGAAAGAGATAAGTTACCTGTTAAGCAAGGGGTATCTGAAGGACTTGCTGGGAAGAAAGACGAATAAAGGGTAGGATCCCGAGAAGGATCCTGAACGAGCAGCATCACCCCTAGCAAATGCCAAGATAATTAACTTTATTTCAAGCGGATCCGACATTTGTGGGACTTCGTATTCGGCGGCTAAGAGGCATGCAAAGGAAGCTAAGAGTGAAAGGGGAGACAAACCAGTCAGGATGACTACCCTCACAACTGATAAAGTGATCACTTTCGATAGTGATGACAGGGATACTGTTCAGGATCCTCACCATGATGCTTTGGTAATAACATTATATGCGGCTAACCATTTTGTACGCAGGATATTGGTGGACAATGGTAGTTCTGTCAATATAATTCAGCTTGAAACATTGAAAAGGATGAATGTATCTCCGATGGGCATTACTTCGAAGTCCATTGTGCTCGTTGGTTTCAGTGGAGAAGCTATAAATACTGTAGGAGAGATAAAGTTACCAGTATACGTTGAAGGGGTCAACTCGATACAACGCTTCTGTGTGATGGACTCCTTATCCTGCTATAACATCATACTGGCAGGCAATGGATCCATGACATAAAGGCTGTGCCTTCGACTTATCACCAATGCATCAAGATTCCAACCCCTTAGGGGGTCGTCAAAGTTGATAGTGATCAGCAGGAGGCGAAGGAATGCTACACATCCTCAATGAAATCCTCGACCAAGCCTAATCCAGCATAGCAATTAAAGATGCGGGCCTGGGATACCTTGGAAGCTTCGGAGCAGGATGTGAAGAAGATTATCCTGGATCAGGATAATCCTGATATCTCAGTGCTCGTAGGAACCAATATCCCTCGGGATATTGAAAAACAATTAACTGACTTTTTGAAGTGCAGGATGTCAACGTTTGCATGGAGGCATGAGGATATGACAGGTATATCCAAAGACATTATTACTCACAAGCTTGGAATTGACAGGTCATTCAAGCCTGTTCAGCAAAAAAGAAGGAAGTTTGCTCCTGAGCGGAATATAATCATCCAAGAGGAAGTTGAAAGATTGTTAAAGTCCAAAATGATCAGAGAAGTCAAGTTCCCAAGATGGTTGGCGAATGTGGTCGTAGTGCAGAAGAAAAATGGGAAATGGAGAGTCTGTGTAGATTACACAGACTTGAATAAGGCTTGTCCTAAAGACCCATTCCCCCTTCCTCATATCGATGCAATGGTGGATGCTACTGCTGGGCATGAAATGTTAACGTTCATGGACGCATCCTCAGGATTTCAGCAGATTCAAATGGAGCCTTCGGACCAGGAGGATACTGCTTTCATGACACCAACAGGTATTTATTGCTATACTGCTATGCCTTTCGGTTTGAAAAATGCAGGTGCAACATACCAGAGATTGGTGAACATGATGTTCAAAGATAAGCTGGGGGACACCATGGAGGTGTATATTGACGATATGGTAGTGAAATCTAAAAAGGCTGAGGATCACCTCCAGGATATCAAGGGAGCATTTGATATTCTGGATCAGTATAACATGAAGCTGAATCCTGCTAAGTGCCATTTCGGAGTGGGGGCAGGAAAGTTTCTAGGATATATGGTGACGAAAAGGGGGATAGAGGCAAGCCCGGAGCAGATTAAAGCTATCCTGGATATAAAATCACCCTCGAATATGAAGGACGTTCAACGGTTAACAGGCCGAGTAGCATCTTTGAATAGATTTATTTCAAGATCCTCAGAAAAATGCAAGGAATTCTATGATATCCTCAAGAAGAATAAGAAATTTGAATGGGGAGCAAAGCATGAAGCAGCCTTGCAGGATTTGAAGCGATATCTCTCAACTGCACCTCTATTGATGAAACCTGAAAATGGTGAACCACTATCCCTATACCTCACTGTATCAGGGAATGCTGTAAGTGCCGTTCTTATAAAGGACCATGAAGGTTAGCGATATCCTGTTTATTATGTTAGTAAAAGTTTGTTAGATGCTGAAAATAGGTATTCTCATTTAGAAAAATTGATATTAGCTCTAGTTATGGCATCGACAAAGCTTAGACATTATTTTGAGGCACATAGGATCCATGTTAAAACAAATTATCCTGTCAAAAATGTGCTTAGGAAATCAGAGATGTCGGCAAGATGGCCAAGTGGTCAGTAAAGTTAAGTGCTTATGATTTAGTATATGAACCTAGAAATGCCATAAAGTCTCAGGCTTTAGCTGACTTTGTGGCTGATTTCGGTAGTGACATTCAGGATGAGGTAGACCTAGAAGTTCAACAGTTAGTAGAATTCTCAGGATCCTGGACATTATATACTGATGGTGCATCTAATGCAAGAGGAGTAGGATTGGGAATACTACTAAAATCGCCACAGGGGGGACATATTACCCCAGGCTATTAGGTGTGAATTCCCTGCTACTAATAATGAGGCAGAATATGAAGCTTTAATTGCAGGATTAGAGTTGGCTAAGAATATGAGTATCAAGAATTTGCAAGTATATGTTGATTCCTTGTTAATTACTAACCATTTTAATGGATCCTATGCAGTTAAGGGTGAGAAATTAATCGAATATCTCGATATTCACAAAAAATTAGCAGGATATTTCGATGTTTTTACACTTGAACAGGTACCAAGGGAGGATAACGCTGAAGCAGATGCCTTAGAAAATTTGGGATCATCGATCAGGATACCAGAAGGGACCCAAATACCAATATTACATGTCTTATATCTTGCAACAAATCCTCAGGATAAAGAAGTAGCGGCTATTCAGGATCCTGGAGCAGAGTAGCCTGAAAAGGATCCTAAATCCTGGACGGCTCCAATCGTGAGATATCTCAAGGAAGGACACATCCCCGGAAATGAAAATCCTAAGGCATTTAGGATGAAGGTATCACGATTCACTATTATAAATAATGTTTTATACAAGAAATCTCTTACAGGACTGTATTTGAGTTGTTTGGAAGATCCTGAAGCCAAAGAAGTACTTCAGGATATACATGAAGGGGATTGTGGTAACCATACTGGGGGCAGGTCATTATTCTCAAAAGTATTAAGGACAGGATATTATTGGCCGATAATGAGAAAAGATGCCGCAGAATATGCTCGAAGATGTGATGCATGTCAAAGACATAGTAACATATTACATCAGCCTGCTGAACCGCTGTATCCTATTGTTTCCCCTTGGCCATTTATGAAGTGGGGTATGGATATAGTGGGAAAGCTTCCAAAGGCTCCAGGAGGGAAGGTTTTTATGTTGGCAATGACAGATTATTTCTCCAAATGGGTTGAAGCCGAGGCATTTGTCCAAGTCAGGGATCAAGAAGTAGTATCCTTCATAAAGAGAAATATCCTGACCAGATTCGGAGTACCAGCCGAGATAATCTGTGACAATGGTTCTCAGCTTATAAGCAAGAGAACTACTGACTTTTGCAAGAGTTGGGGAATCTAAATGATAACATCTACTCCGGTACATCCTCAAGCGAATGGACAAGCAGAATCGTCAAACAAGATAATTGTCAATAACTTAAAGAAGAGACTTGGAGCCAAAAAAGGAAAATGGCAGAAGAATTACCCTTTGTTTTGTGGGCTGATAGGACAATGGTAAAGAATGCAGCAGGCCAAACCCCGTTTTCCTTGGTATTTAGAGTAGAAGCAATGATTCCAACGGAAATGGCGATACTGTTATGGGTGAAATTCTGAGCCCATATCCTGGAAAATATCTTGATTTATATCTTGGTTATATAGTATCTGATTACATCCGGGATGCTGATTCAGGATATTGGTAACATCCTGAATGGTATCCTCAGGATTACTAACGGATTATGTGCAGGTACGTGGGTTAGAAGCTATCAACGTTCACAAAGACTCATTCCGCGGAAGACTCGGTCCAAGTTGTTCGAAGAAAGACGTTAAGCCCGCTTTATTTGGCTCCAAACGGCTACTTATGGAATATTCGGGAGCATCCCATATTTATAGGAATTTTAGTTTCTAATTTGTAACTATAAATAGGTGGGTATACCAGATCGAATAGGACATCACATACACACTCGCTACACTCTAACACTCGCTCTCAAGCAATTCTCATTTTCATACAAAGGCATTGTAACACTTAGCGATCTGGTCTATATCCTGCACTGTATCCTGACGTTTGAAGTAATAAGAAGAACAAGGCAGCTGCGATTGTCAGCTCCCGAGGTTTTATGCCGGCGATCTAGATTGATCAAGGGCTTTCCTCGTATATCTCGTGTCGTTTACTTTATTTTTGCTCATAGTTTGATCATAGATATAGCTCAATATCCTGAGCCGTATCCTGAATACTGATTTTCTAAATAACTAAACAATCATATTTTCAATACATTTTCTAGCACACTACCTCACTTTACTAATTTGATCACTTAATTGCTTCGATAATTTTTGACCAAAACAATTTGGCGCCCACCGTGGGGCAAGTGGTGCTCTCTTTACTAAAATTTTTTGTGAAATCGCTAGTCGGCTTTCTATTTTCAAAACTTTTTGCCACATTGTCCATAATGGCCTCAAGATCAAACATGAGCTCCTCCACTGTGTCTGCTATGACTTCTGCTACTACCGGTTCGGTGCTCCCACCACCTCCTCCAAGGATGCCAGCCTCTTCACGACCTCAGGATATTATCCCTACCCGCAGTGTTCCGGAATATCCTCCTGTTTTAGCTTCTAACGATGAAATTTTAACCTTATTTGGAAGTGTGCAGGAACAAATGAGGCAGCAACAGGAAACAAACCAAATGCTTTTAAGGGAAATGCAACTCCTGAAGTCTGGCTCGAGCAGATCTGCTGATGATATTGTCACTCCATTACATCCCAGAACCTTGAACTTCAGTTCAGCTGTGTATACTGAGGATAACAGGGGGAATATTGTGCCCAGCCTTCCTCAGAATCATACTCCTGAAATACCCTCCTCGGTCAGGATGTCAACCATGAGGAGCTCAGGATATGCTTCAGGATATGGGCAAAATCCTCCAACGGGTAACGTGTCAAATAATAATAATACTCGTGTTACTAATAGTGGATCTTTGCAGGACACAGGTGTAACATCAGCACTTACTAGGGAACTTCAGAAGTTGAAGGACATGATATCCAGTGTACCTGGGGTGGTCCAGCCGATCCCGGAAGTATCCCAAGACAGCCATAAGATATCTCGTTTTGCATATCCTATCTGTGATGCTGAGATCCCAAAGAGATTTCAAACCCCCAACATGAAGCTTTACGACGGAACTACGGACCCTGAGGAGCATATTGCTCAGTATAGGGAAAGAATGGAGATTAACCCTATCCCTCCGGATCTCAAGGAAGCATGCTTGTGCAAGGGTTTTGGTTCAACCTTAACAGGACAGCCTTGAAATGGCTCTTGAATGTTCCTCCGCATTCGATTACATCTTTCGCTCACTTAGTAAATTTATTTAATAGTCAGTTTTCTTGTAGTAGAAGCTTTGAAAAATTAACAAGTGATCTCTACAGGATAACACAGGGACCTCAAGAATCCCTTAGGGATTATGTGAACAAGTTCAGCCGGGAATCCCTGGACATTCCTCACCTTGATGTTGCAACAGCTGTGCAAGCTTTCAAGACGGGGCTGCAAAAAGATTCTCAATTTTATCAAGATCTTGTAATGAACCCATGCAGGAACTTGGATGAAGCTCGAAACAGGGCCCTGAGATATATTCGGTTGGAGGATGATAGGAAGATGCAAGAGAGAATGAACTCATCCAACACCTATGAGTCGACCAACAGGAAGTCTGAATCCTCATTCAAGCCATATCGGCCTAAGCCATATGGTAGAAATGAAAATAAGAGAGTGAATGCTGTCGAAGATGAGGATCCTGAAGAATATCCTGAGTTGTCTGAATATTGCTTTTCTGTTAACATTCCTGAATTGATGTATGCCATGCAGGGTCTAGGAGACAAGGCTAGGTGGCCTCGAAAGAGTCAACAGAAAGCTGACTGGAAAGATAAGTCAAAATGGTGTGCTTTCCACGAAGATTTCGGACATATGACTGAGGATTGCATTGCTCTAAGGAAAGAAATAAGCTATCTTCTAAGCAAGGGATATCTGAAAGATCTCTTAGGAAGAAAGAAGAATAAGGGTCAGGATACTGAGAAGGATCCTGAGCGAGCAGCATCACCTCCTGCGGATGCCAAGATAATCAACTTCATTTCGGGAGGATCCGACATTTGTGGAACTTCGTATTCGGCGGCGAAGAGACATGCAAAGGAAGCTAAGGCCGAAAGGGGAGACAAACCTGTCAGGATGACTACCCTCACGACTGACAAAGTGATCACTTTTGATGCTGATGACAGGGATACTGTCCAGGATCCTCACCATGATGCTCTGGTAATAACATTATATGTGGCTAACCATTTTGTACGCAGGATATTGGTTGATAATGGCAGCTCCGTCAACATAATCCAACTAGAGACGCTGAAGAGGATGAATGTATCTCCAATGGATATCACTTCAAAGTCTACCGTGCTTGTTGGGTTCAGTGGAGAGGCTAGAAACACAGTGGGAGAGATAAAGTTGCCAGTATACGTTGAAGGAGTCAACTCGATACAACGTTTCTGCGTGATGGATTCTCTATCCTGCTACAACATCATACTGGGAAGACCGTGGATTCACGATATGAAGGCTGTGCCATCAACATATCACCAATGCATCAAGATCCCTACCCCTTGGGGAGTTGTCAAAGTTGATAGTGATCAGCAAGAGGCAAAAGAGTGCTACTCATCTTCGATGAAATCCTCAACCAAACCTAGTGCAGCATAGCAATTAAAGACGCGGGCCCAGGATATCGTGGAGGATCCGGAGCAGGATGTGAAGAAAATTATCCTGGACCAGGATAATCCCGATATTTCGGTGCTCGTAGGGACCAATATCCCTCAGGATATTGAGGAACAATTAGTTAACTTTTTGAAATGCAAGATGTCAACGTTTGCATGGAAGCATGAGGATATGACAGGCATATCCAAAGACATTATCACTCACAAGCTTGGAATTGATAAATCATTCAAACCTGTTCAGCAAAAAAGAAGGAAGTTTTCTCCTGAGCGGAATACGATTATCCAAGAGGAAGTTGAGAGATTATTGAAGTCCAGGATGATCAGAGAAGTTAAGTTCCCAAGGTGGCTAGCAAACGTGGTTGTGGTACAGAAGAAAAATGGGAAATGGAGAGTTTGTGTGGACTACACAGACTTGAACAAAGCTTGTCCTAAAGACCCATTTCCTCTTCCCCACATTGATGCAATGGTAGATGCCACTGCCGGGCATGAAATGCTGACCTTCATGGACGCATCCTCAGGATTTCAACAGATCCAAATGGAACCTTCTGACTAGGAGGATACTGCCTTCATGACACCAACAGGTATTTATTGTTATACAGCTATGCCTTTTGGTTTGAAAAATGCAGGTGCAACATACCAAAGATTGGTAAACATGATGTTCAAAGACAAACTGGGGGACACCATGGAAGTGTACATTGACGATATGGTGGTGAAATCAAAGAAAGCTCAGGATCACCTCCAGGATATTAAAGGAGCATTTGATATCCTAGATCAATATAACATGAAGCTGAATCCTGCTAAGTGCCATTTTGGAGTGGGGGCAGGAAAATTCCTAGGATATATGGTGACCAAAAGAGGAATAGAAGCAAGCCCGGAGCAGATTAAAGCCATCTTGGATATTAAATCGCCCTCAAATATGAAGGATGTTCAACGATTAACAGGGCGAGTGGCAGCATTAAATAGATTTATCTCAAGATCCTCAGAAAAATGCAAAGATTTTTATGATATCCTGAAGAAGAACAAGAAATTCGAATGGGGTGAGAAGCATGAAGCGGCCCTACAGGATTTAAAGCAATATCTTTCAACCGCACCTCTACTGATGAAGCCTGAGAATGGTGAACCATTATCCCTATACCTCGCGGTATCAGGGAATGCTGTAAGTGCCGTCCTTGTAAAGGACCATGAAGGTCAGCAATATCCTGTTTATTATGTTAGTAAAAGCTTGTTAAATGCTGAAACTAGATATTCTCATTTAGAAAAATTGATACTAGCATTAGTTATTGTTAGGGGTCATTTTCTTAACGTATATCCTGACCAATATCCTGCCTATGTTTGTTCATTTGTGACCAGGATGCTGGAAGAGGATATTGCTAACATCTTGGGCGATATCCTGAGGCTTATTGAATTAACCACGTGCAGGTTAAGGGCTGAGACTTGCTAACGGTCAAGAGGACTTCTTCTCCTCAAGACTCGGACGAATTTGTTGAGGAAGAGACGTTGAGCCCGAAAGACCAGGTCTACAACGTTCGAAGAAGGAATATTCGGTGGATCCCGCAAGTTTAGGCTAGTTTGTTATTTTATCTTAACTATAAATAGATGGGGGCGGATCAGCTTAGAACACACAATTTTTCACTAACACTCTCATACACTTACACTCTCTAGCTCATTGCAAACACCACACTTGTATTCAAGTTTCGTTGTAACACTTAGTCGATCCGTACCACATCCTGCACTGTATCCTGATTTTTGAAGCAATTGAAGAACAAGGCAGCTGCGATTGTCAGCTCCCGAGGTTTTATGCCGGCGATCTAGATTGATCAAGGGCTTTCCTCGTACATCTCGTGTCGTTTACTTTATTTTTGCTCATTGTTTGATCATAGATACAGCTCTACATCTTGAGCCGTATCCTGAAACTGTTTTTACAAATCAACTTGATTAACATATTTTCGACACTCATTTCTAGCACACTACCTCACTTAACTAATTTGATCACTTAATTACGTCGGTAATTTTTGACCAAAACAATTTGGCGCCCACCGTGGGGCAAGTGGTGCTCTCTTTACTAAAAAATTTTGTCAAATCGCTAATCGGTTTTCTATTTTCAAAACTTTTTGCCACATTGTCCATAATGGCCTCAAGATCAAACATGAGTTCCTTTACTGTGTCTGCTATGATTTCTGCTACTACCGGTTCGGTGCTTCCACCACCTCCTCCAAGGATGCCAGCCTCTACACAATCTCAAGATGTTATCCCAACTCGGAGTGTCCAGGGATCTGCTCCCGTTTTAGCTTCTAATGATGAAATTTTAACCTTATTTGGAAGTGTGCAGGAACAAATGAGGCAGCAACAGGAAACAAACCAAATGCTTTTGAGGGAAATACAACTCCTGAAGGCTGGCTCGAGCAGATCTGCGGAGGACAATGTCACTCCGTTACACCCCAGAGCGTTGAACTTTAGTTCAGCTGTATATACCGAGGATAATAGGGGGAATATCGTGCCCAGTCTTCCTCAGAATCATACTCCTAAAATACCCTCCTCGATTAGGATGTCAACCATGAGGAGCTCAGGATATGCTTCAGGATATGGGCAAAATCCTCCAACGGGTAACGTGTCGAATAATAACAATACTCATGCTACTAACAGTGGTGGATCTTTGCAGGATACAGGTGTAACATCAGCACTTACCAGGGAACTTCAGAAGTTAAAGGACATGATATCTAGTGTACCTGGGGTGGTCCAGCCGATCCCGGAAGTGTCTCAAGACAGCCACAAGATATCTCGTTTCGCGTATCCTATCTGTGATGCTGAGATCCCAAAGAGATTCCAAACCCCCAACATGAAGCTTTATGATGGGACTACGGATCCTGAGGAGCATATTGCTCAGTATAGGGAAAGAATGGAGATTAACCCTATCCCTCCGGAGCTCAAGGAAGCGTGCTTGTGCAAGGGATTTGGTTCTACTCTAACAGGATCAGCCTTAAAATGGCTGTTAAACGTTCCTCCTCACTCAATTACTTCATTTGCTCATTTGGTTAATTTATTTAACAGTCAATTTTCTTGTAGTCGGAGTTTTGAGAAACTAACCAGTGATCTTTACAGGATAACTCAAGGGCCTCAGGAATCCTTGAGGGATTATGTGAACAAATTTAGTCGAGAATCCTTGGATATCCCACATCTTGATGTTGCAACAGTTGTGCAAGCTTTTAAGATGGGATTACAAAAGGATTCTCAGTTTTATCAGGATCTTGTAATGAATCCCTGCAGGAATCTCGATGAAGCTCGTAACAGGGCTTTGAGATATATCCGTCTGGAAGATGACAGGAAGATGCAAGAAAGGATGAACTCGTCCAACACTTATGAATCAACCAATAGGAAGTCAGATTCCTCGTTCAAGTCATATCGGCCTAAGCCGTATAGTAGAAATGAAAACAAAAGAGTGAACGCTGTCGAAGATGAGGATCCTGAAGAGTATCCTGAGTTGTCCGAATATTGCTTTTCTGTTAATATTCCTGAATTGATGTATGCTATGCAGGGTCTAGGAGACAAAGCTAGGTGGCCTCGAAAGAATCAACAAAAGGCTGCCTGGAAAGATAAGTCAAAATGGTGTGCTTTCCACGAAGATTTCGGACATATGACTGAGGATTGCATTGCTCTAAGGAAAGAAATAAGCTATCTTCTAAGCAAGGGATATCTGAAAGATCTCTTAGGAAAAAAGAAGAATAAGGGTCAGGATACTGAGAAGGATCCTGAACGAGCAGCATCACCTCCCGCGGATGCCAAGATAATCAACTTCATTTCGGGGGGTTCCGACATTTGTGGAACTTCGTATTCGGCAGCAAAGAGACATGCAAAGGAAGCCAAGGCCGAAAGGGGAGACAGACCTGTCAGGATGACTACCCTCACAACTGACAAAGTGATCACTTTTGATGCAGATGACAGGGATACTGTCCAAGATCCTCACCATGATGCTCTGGTAATAACGTTATATGTGGCTAACCATTTTGTGCGCAGGATACTGGTTGATAATGGCAGCTCCGTCAACATAATCCAACTAGAAACTCTGAAGAGAATGAATGTATCTCCAATGGATATCACTTCAAAGTCTACCGTGCTTGTTGGATTCAGTGGAGAGGCTAGAAACACAGTGGGAGAGATAAAGTTGCCAGTATACGTTGAAGGAGTCAATTCGATACAACGTTTCTGTGTGATGGATTCTCTATCCTGCTATAACATCATACTGGGAAGACCGTGGATTCACGATATGAAGGCCGTGCCATCAACATATCACCAATGCATCAAGATACCTACCCCCTGGGGAGTGGTCAAAGTTGATAGTGATCAGCAGGAGGCGAAAGAATGCTACTCATCCTCGATGAAATCCTCAGCCAAACCTAATGCAGCATAGCAATTAAAGACGCGGGCCCAGGATATCGTGGAGGATCCGGAGCAGGATGTGAAGAAAGTTATCCTGGACCAGGATAACCCCGATATTTCGGTGCTCGTAGGGACCAATATCCCTCAGGATATTGAAGAGCAATTAATTAACTTTTTGAAATGCAGGATGTCTACGTTTGCATGGAAGCATGAGGATATGACAGGCATATCCAAAGATATTATCACTCACAAGCTTGGAATTGATAAATCATTCAAGCCTGTGCAACAAAAAAGAAGGAAGTTTGCTCCTGAGCGGAACGCGATTATCCAGGAGGAAGTTGAAAGATTATTAAAGTCCAGAATAATCAGAGAGGTTGAGTTCCCAAGGTGGCTAGCAAACGTGGTTGTAGTACAGAAGAAGAATGGGAAATGGAGAGTTTGTGTGGACTACACAGATTTGAACAAAGCTTGTCCTAAAGACCCATTTCCTCTTCCCCACATTGATGCAATGGTAGATGCCACTGCCGGGCATGAAATGCTGACCTTCATGGACGCATCCTCAGGATTTCAACAGATCCAAATGGAGCCTTCTGACCAGGAGGATACCGCTTTCATGACACCAACAGGTATTTATTGTTATACAGCTATGCCTTTTGGTTTGAAAAATGCAGGTGCAACATACCAGAGATTGGTAAACATGATGTTCAAAGACAAACTGGGGGACACCATGGAGGTGTACATTGACGATATGGTGGTAAAATCAAAGAAAGCTCAGGATCACCTCCAGGATATTAAAGGAGCATTTGATATCCTGGATCAATACAACATGAAGCTGAATCCTGCTAAATGACATTTCGGAGTGGGAGCAGGAAAGTTTCTTGGATATATGGTGACAAAAAGGGGGATAGAAGCGAGCCCAGAGCAGATCAAAGCTATCCTGGACATAAAATCACCCTCAAATATGAAGGACGTACAAAGATTGACAGGCCGAGTAGCAGCCCTAAACAGGTTTATCTCAAGATCCTCAGAGAAATGCAAAGACTTTTATGATATCCTGAAGAATAACAAAAAATTCGAATGGGGGGAGAAGCATGAAGCAGCCCTGCAGGATTTGAAACGATATCTCACAACCGCACCTCTATTGATGAAGCCTGAAAATGGTGAACCACTATTCCTGTACCTTGCTGTATCAGGGAATGCTGTAAGTGCCGTTCTTATAAAAGACCATGAAGGTCAGCAGTATCCTGTTTATTATGTTAGTAAAAGTTTGTTAGATGCTGAAACTAGGTATTCTCATTTAGAAAAATTGATACTAGCATTAATTATGGCATCAACGAAACTTAGGCATTATTTCGAGACACATAGGATACATGTTAAAACAAATTATCCTATCAAAAATGTGTTTAGGAAACCAGAGATGTCAGGCAGAATGGCCAAGTGGTCAGTAAAGTTAAGTGCTTATGATTTAGTATATGAACCTAGGAATGCCATAAAGTCTCAGGCTTTAGCTGACTTTGTGGCTGATTTTAGTAGTGACATTCAGGATGAGGTAGATCTAGAAGTTCAACAGCTAGGAGAATCCTCAGGATCCTGGACATTATATACTGATGGTGCATCTAATGTAAGAGGAGTAGGATTAGGAATACTACTAAACTCTCCACAGGGGGACATATTACCCCAGGCTATTAGGTGTGAATTTCCTGCTACTAATAATGAAGCAGAGTATGAGGCTTTAATTGCAGGATTAGAGTTGGCTAAGAGCATGAGTATCAAAAATTTGCAAGTATATGTGGACTCTTTGTTAATTACTAACCATTTTAATGGATCCTATGCAGTTAAGGGAGAGAAATTAATCGAATATCTCGATATTCTCAAAAAATTAGCAGGATATTTCGATGTTTTTATACTTGAACAGGTACCAAGGGAAGATAATGCTGAAGCAGATGCCTTAGCAAATCTGGGATCATCGATCAGGATACCAGAAGGGACACAAATACCGATATTACATGTCTTATATCCTGCAACGAATCCTCAGGATAAAGAAGTAGCTGGTATTCAGGATCCTGGGGCAGAACATCTCGAAGAGGATCCTAAATCCTGGACGGCTCCAATCATGAAATATCTCAAAGAAGGACACATCCCTGGAAATGAAAATCCTAAGGCATTTAGGATGAAGGTATCACGATTTGCTATTATAGATAATATTTTATACAAGAAATCTCTTGCAGGACCGTATTTAAGGTGCTTGGAGGATCCTGAAGCCAAGGAAGTACTTCAGGATATACATGAAGGGGATTGTGATAACCATGCTGGGGGCAGGTCGTTATTCTCAAAAGTATTAAGAACAGGATATTATTGGCCAACAATGAGAAAAGATGCCGCAGAATATGCTCAAAGATGTGACTCATGTCAAAGACATAGTAACATACTGCATCAACCTGCTGAACCATTGTATCCTATTGTTTCCCCTTGGCCATTTATGAAGTGGGGTATGGATATAGTGGGAAAGCTACCGAAAGCTCCGGGAGGAAAAGTCTTCATGCTAGCAATGACGGATTATTTCTCTAAGTGGGTTGAAGCTGAAGCATTTGTTCAAGTTAGAGACCAAGAAGTAGTATCCTTCATAAAGAGGAATATCCTGACCAGATTCGGAGTACCAGCTGAGATAATCTGTGACAATGGTTCTCAGTTCATAAGTAAGAGGACTACTGACTTTTGCAAGAGTTGGGGAATCAAAATGATCACATCTACTCCGGTACATCCTCAAGCAAACGGACAAGCAGAATCCTCAAACAAGATAATTGTCAATAACTTAAAGAAAAGGCTTGGAGCCAAAAAAGGAAGATGGGCAGAAGAATTACCCTTTGTTTTATGGGCTGATAGGACAACGGTAAAGAATGCAACAGGCCAAACCCCGTTTTCCTTGGTGTTTGGAGCAGAAGCAATGATTCCAACGGAAATGACGATACCTACTGCAAGATCTGTCTTAAGTGATCCTGAGAAGAATCCTGAAGCCTTGAGTCAGGATTTAGACACTATAGATGAAAAGAGAGATGCGGCAAGGCTAAGGATGGCAGCATATCAACAGAGAATATCCAGGGCATATAACAAGAATATTAGAACCAGAAGATTTAAGGTTGGAGATTGGGTGTTAAGAAAGGCTTTCCAAAATACTACTAATCCTGCCGATGGCAAGTTAGCTCCAAAATGGGAAGGACCATATGAAGTTGAATCAGAAGCAGGGAAAGGAGCATATAGACTCAAGAATATGGAGGGGGATATGCTACCGAGATCTTGGAATGCTATACACCTTAAGCTCTATTTCAAGTGAGTCTAGAATTTAATTTCTAACTCAAGATGGTATGAATTCTACTTCTTTTAAATATGTTTGGTTTAATTTGTTCTTTGTAACCTGATACTGACTTAAGCATCGGAGGGGTGTTAGCCAAGCTAACACCCACCTTAGTTTACATTTGTTTTGCAAGATATGTTTCAGGATATAGCTCCAGGATATGCACTCAGGATAACTCAGAAGATTAGAGGATTGGCCCCCTCTCTCACGTTTAAGGGATACTGATCCCTTCACAGGTTTAAAGGTATTCACCTTTCTTCCGAATTGGGTTTAAACACCCCGCCTGGAGCGCAAGTTATTCAGGGATAGTTCAAGGTGGCGGGACCAGTCCATGTAAAAGTGGCTGACAATTTCGTTACCATTGGCTATATCCTGAATCCTAAAGGTATATGAGGATTGATCACCCTCTCTCACGAAAGGGTATTTTCATACTCTCTAAGGTTTAAAGGTTTTCACCTTTCTAAGTCTTGGAGTTTATACACTCCCGCCTGTAGCGCATGAAAAGTTGGGATTTTCCCCAGGATACAAAGGATTTATCTCCAGTACATCCTTGGGTTTTACCCTTGGGACGTAAAAAATTGCTTATGCAATGGGAACTGACATTAAGTAGATTTCTAAGATACTTGAAGACATTGTGCACAGGGGACATCCCTGCCGAGGTGGTGGTGTAAAGCTAAAAGGATGAAGTTTGCGACTAATGCACTAAGTACCTTGCACTGGGGACATCTTCATTAGAAGAGTTGCAAAGGGATTGAAGTTTGGTAATAGGTTTATATCCTATTTCTGGTATGATCTTTCCTTTGTAAGCCTCATTTAAGTTTTTAGTGACATTATGTTAAGTATCCTGATATATATCCTCAAAGTCCTTTTAAGGATATTTGATTAGGGTGTTTAAAACCAGTATTAGTTTGGAACTATGATCTTTTAAATATTATCAAAACTTGGTTTTGAAAAGATAGACTATTTTTTACTTTCTAAAGAAATTTTTACAAAATTGAAAGAACGTTTGGAAGATCTATCTAATACAAGGCTTTTGCAGTATGTTACTGAGCATACTAATCAGGATATTTTATAAGATACCAATACAAAATCTTTACAAAAATAAGACTCATACTAAGTAATGCAAAGTAATGCAAGGTAACAGAAAATAAGTTAAAAGATGAAATTATTCTTAAAGCGATCAATACTGGTTGATAACCGAAGGTTTCATCCTGAAACCCAGGACCCATCCGCCTTCGGTTATCAAATTGTTTAGAGACAGAAATGAAAATTGTTCATAAAGACATAAAATTGTTCGAATGAAAATAAGCTCTAGGGGGTAGTGCCTTCTTGCTCCATAGCGGTTTCAGCAACATCCATTTTGGGATCCGCCTCAGCATCCTTGTCAGCATCGATTGCCTTTTCAACTGCTTTAGAAGGTTCATCGACAGTTGATTTGGAAGAGGTACCGCCAAGATTCTTCAGCTTGGTCTCCCAAGCACCAACGTCCCAAGAAGGGCATTCGAAGCCTAATGTTTTGGCTTCGTGAGCCATCTTCAACCTAGCCTGGAGAAGAGAAATGACGACAGAACTTTTGAGGCTTTCTCGGTAACTGACCATATCCCGTTCGTACTGCACATGGGCAGCTTCCAGATCGGCCTGGGCTTGAAGAGTAGCTTTGTTAAGAGCAACTTGGTGTTCCTGGGTCATAGCTTTGTATTTCTCCTCGTAATGACGAGACTTGGCGGCCGCGATCATACCTTGGTCAGAGATTGTGATTTCTGCTTCCTTTAGCTTATATTCAAGTGTTTTGTTAAGCTTGCAGGATTCTTGATATAAGTGAACCAAACGCTCAAGACCCTACAAAGGTAAGAGGACAGGGATTAATATTATTAAATCTTTGAAAATAGTCTAAATTGCAGGATATGATATAAAGATACTAACCTGGTTGAGAAAAGAAGTCATAAAACCACTGGCTTCAATGAACCCGTGTTTTTCATAAGGAAAGGTGTCAGAAATGACAGGGGAATCGGGTTCTTTCCTTTTGCGGGAACTTGAACTCCGGGGCTTGGTAGCCGGTGAAGGTTTAGGAATGATGATGGCTTTGGAGCTGCTGGGTTTGGATGTAGCAGTGGTCTTGGAGCCAGGTTCTTTCTTGACCTGGATCTGGTCAGAATAGCTATCCAGTTCGTCAAGATCAAAGACTTCAGGGATCTTAGTTGGTGCTGCGTAAAAGGAAAAGTTTTACTCTTTATCATTATATTGTTTTGACTAATTATTTTGAAAGGAATTCTTACCAGACATCTCGGATGATGAGTACTGACTTGAACTCGGAACGTGTGTGGTAAAAGTCCTGTCTATTGCAGGTAACCGGTAAACGGTATTGATTCTCTCTTCTGACTCAGCGGTAGGAGGAGCAACTTCCTTAAAGTTCACTGCATAAAGGTCAAAAAGAAGAATATTAATAGAGGATAACAATCAAATCGTCTATGAGGATATTTATGATCCTACCGGTGGTTAACCACTCCACCGGAAGGTTGGCACCCTCAGCAATGGAATCTCGTTTGACAAAGAAGAATTTGCGTTGCCATCCGTCTTCGTTTTTGGTGGCTTTGAGAATCAGGGGTTTGCTGGAGGTTGAAAAAAGCAAGAACCGGCTAGAGCCGTGGGATCGGAGGCGATAAGCAATAGGTAAATCCTCGATGCAGAGGTCAGAGCAATGGAGGTTTTTGATTTGGTTGAGTACAATCAAAACTCTCCAAACCATGGGCATGGTTTGAGCAAAAGAGATGCCAGTAATACGAAAGAATTGCATCATGAATTCAGGAAAAGGGTATCGAAGACCTAGTGAAAAAGGATATGCTGGAAAACAGATCCATTCGGTAGAAGAAACATCCGATCGGATTGACCGATCGAATGGCCTAAAGACTGTGATGTCAGGGAAAGCGCCGGAGGCTCTTAAAGCTGCAATGTCTGCGTTGTCAAAAGCGCAGATCTCCTTCTCGGGATTTTTGAGAAGATTCTGCTGGGTGAAGGTCTTGGCGGCCATTGCTAGAAAGATGAAGTAAATTGACAGGAAGAAAATCAGAAATGGAGAATTACCTGAAGGGTCTGTTGAAGATATCTGCTTTTCAAACAAGAAAAGAGAAGATATAGGGGCATCGTGGATCTCCATTGAGTAAAAAACGCGTTGGAAGTTACGATGTGATCTTGACCGTCGCTTCGTTTTAAATGCCTTGAGTTGTGGGATAAGATTTTTGAAATATATCCGTTGGATTGGTATACCAACCGATATATTTGGGGACAATTGTTAGGGGTCATTTTCTTAACGTATATCATGACCAATATCCTGCCTATGTTTGTTCATTTGTGACCAGGATGCTGGAAGAGGATATTGCTAACATCTTGGGCGATATCCCGAGGCTTATTGAATTAACCACGTGCAGGTTAAGGGCTGAGACTTGCTAACGGTCAAGAGGACTTCTTCTCCTCAAGACTCGGACGAATTTGTTGAGGAAGAGACGTTGAGCCCGAAAGACCAGGTCTACAACGTTCGAAGAAGGAATATTCGGTGGATCCCGCAAGTTTAGGCTAGTTTGTTATTTTATCTTAACTATAAATAGATGGGGGCGGATCAGCTTAGAACACACAATTTTTCACTAACACTCTCATACACTTACACTCTCTAGCTCATTGCAAACACCACACTTGTATTCAAGTTTCGTTGTAACACTTAGTCGATCCGTACCACATCCTGCACTGTATCCTGATTTTTGAAGCAATTGAAGAACAAGGCAGCTGCGATTGTCAGCTCCCGAGGTTTTATGCCGGCGATCTAGATTGATCAAGGGCTTTCCTCGTACATCTCGTGTCGTTTACTTTATTTTTGCTCATTGTTTGATCATAGATACAGCTCTACATCTTGAGCCGTATCCTGAAACTGTTTTTACAAATCAACTTGATTAACATATTTTCGACACTCATTTCTAGCACACTACCTCACTTAACTAATTTGATCACTTAATTACGTCGATAATTTTTTACCAAAACAGTTATGGCATCAACGAAACTTAAACATTACTTCGAGACACATAGGATTCATGTAAAAACAAATTATTCTGTCAAAAGTGTGCTTAGGAAACCAGAAATGTCAGGCAGGATGGCTAAGTGGTCGGTAAAGTTGAGTGCTTATGATTTAGTGTATGAACCTAGGAATGCCATAAAGTCTCAGGCTTTATCTGACTTTGTGGCTGATTTTAGTAGTGACATTCAGGATGAGGTAGACCTGGAAGTTCAACAGTTAGGAGAATCCTCAGGATCCTGGACATTATATACTGATGGTGCATCTAATGTAAGAGGAGTAGGATTAGGAATACTACTAAAATCGCCACAGGGGGACATATTACCCCAGGCTATTAGGTGTGAATTTCCTGCTACTAACAATGAAGCAGAGTATGAGGCTTTAATTGCAGGATTAGAGTTGGCTAAGAGCATGAGCATAAAAAATTTGCAAGTATATGTTGACTCTTTGTTAATTACTAACCATTTTAATGGATCCTATGCAGTTAAGGGCGAGAAATTAGTTGAATATCTCGATATTCTCAAAAAATTAGCAGGATATTTCGATGTTTTTACACTTGAACAGGTACCAAGGGAGGATAATGCTGAAGCGGATGCCTTAGCAAATTTGGGATCATCAATCAGGATACCTGAAGGGACCCAAATACCAATATTACATGTCTTATATCCTGCAACGAATCCTCAGGATAAGGAAGTAGCGGGTATTCGGGATCATGAAGCGGTATATCCCGAACCGGATCCTAAATCCTGGACGGCTCCAATTGTGAGATATCTCAAAGAAGGAAACATCTCCGGAAATGAAAATCCTAAGGCATTTAGGATGAAGGTATCACGATTCACTATTATAAATAATGTTTTATACAAGAAATCTCTTGCAGGACCGTATTTGAGGTGCTTGGAGGATCCTGAAGCCAAAGAAGTACTTCAGGATATACATGAAGGGGATTGTGGTAATCACACCGGGGGCAGATCATTGTTCTCGAAAGTATTAAGGACAGGATATTATTGGCCAACGATGAGGAAAGATGCTGCAGAATATGCTCGAAGATGTGATGCATGCCAAAGGCATAGTAACATACTACATCAACCAGCTGAACCACTATATCCTGTAGTTTCCCCTTGGCCATTCATGAAATGGGGGATGGATATAGTGGGGAAGTTACCAAAGGCTCCAGGAGGAAAAGTCTTTATGTTAGCTATGACGGATTATTTCTCCAAGTGGGTTGAGGCTGAAGCATTTGTCCAAGTTAGAGACCAAGAAGTAGTATCCTTCATAAAGAGGAATATCCTGACTAGGTTTGGGGTACCAGCTGAGATCATTTGTGATAATGGGTCCCAGTTTATAAGCAAAAGGACCACTGACTTTTGCAAAAGTTGGGGAATCAAAATGATCACATCTACTCCGGTGCATCCTCAAGCGAACGGACAAGCTGAATCTTCAAACAAGATAATAGTCAATAACTTAAAAAAGAGACTTGGAGCCAAAAAAGGAAGATGGGCGGAAGAGTTACCCTTTGTTTTGTGGGCTGATAGGACAACGGTAAAGAATGCAACCGGCCAAACCGCGTTTTCCTTGGTATTTGGAGCAGAAGCGGTGATTCCAACAGAAATGACGATACCTACTGCAAGATCAATTCTACAGGATCCTGAGCAGAATCCTGAAGCCTTATTTCAAGATTTGGATACTATAGACGAAAAAAGAGATGCAGCAAGGCTAAGGATGGCAGCATATCAACAAAGAATATCCAGAGCATATAATAAGAATATAAGGACTAGAAGATTTCGAGTTGGTGATTGGGTGTTAAGAAAGGCTTTTCAAAATACCACTAATCCTGCCGATGGCAAGCTAGCTCCGAAATGGGAAGGACCTTATGAAGTCGAGTCAGAAGCAGGGAAAGGAGCATATCGACTCAAGAATATGGAAGGAGATATGCTACCAAGATCCTGGAATGCAATACATTTAAAGCTTTATTTCAAGTAAGAGCAGTATTTAATTTCTGTCTCAGAATGGTATGTATTCTATCTATTTTAACTATATTTGTTTATTATCTTGAACCCAATACTGACTTAAGCATCGGAGGGGTGTTAGCCAAGCTAACACCCACCTTAGTTCACAATTGTTTTGCAGCATATGTTTCAGGATATAGCTCCAGGATATGCACTCAGGATGACTCGAAAGATAAGAGGATTGGCCCCTTCTCTCACGTTTAAGGGATCCTGGTCCCTTCAAAGGTTTAAAGGTATTCACCTTTCTTTCGAATTGGGTTTAAACACCTCGCCTGGAGCGCAAGTTATCTAGGTATAGTTCAAGGTAGCGGGACCAGTTCATGTAAAAGTGGCTGACAATTTCGTTACTGTTGGCTATATCCTGGATCCTGAAGGTATATGAGGATTTGATCACCCTCTCTCACGAAAGAGTATTTTCATACTCTCTAAGGTTTAAAGGTTTTCACCTTTCTAAGATTTAGAGTTTATACACTCTCGCCTGTAGCGCATGAAATTTAGGGTTTATCCCCAAGATATTAAGGGTTTATCCCAAGTATGCTAAGGATTCATTTCAGGATATCAGGGGTTTTGCCCTGGGGTATTCGGAATTCATTCGAGTCAAAATATAAATACATTTGCGTTTTTGTCAAATACAGGGGACATACATTGTATTGTTCAAAGGATGGATCCAAGTTTATAAGTATGCACTGGGGACAAACTTATAATGGAGGATTAAAATTGATTCTCTAAGAATCTCTGGTATGATCTCTCCTTTTTATTTGGACAATTTATAAGTTGTATTTTAATATCCTTATCAAGATATCTTTCAGGATATCTCCCAGGATACATTTATAATATATATTCCTAAAAATATACGAACCAAACAGTTTTCACAAGTACGATTTTCATATCAATGACAACAATAATAAAGTCAAAAGAGAAGTTATATTATTAACATACCAAAAGATGTGCTCTTAGTTTCACCTCAAAACGATGCCCATCCACTAAGAGCACTATAGTTCATTACCATATTTACCCAACAGTTGAAGGTTTCATCTCAAACCGAGACCCATCCACCTTCAACTGTTGTATTGTTCAAAAAGCATGCAGGAAATGTAAATTGTTCAGGTGCAGGAAACTAAAGTGCAGAAAAGTAAATTGTTTAAGGGACTACAGACCAACATTCAAATTTAAAAAGGTGGGCTCTGGCCTTGGCACGTATATCCGTCATCGCCCACCTAAGTGCCCTCACACAGCGGCATCCTCTCCAACCTTCTCAGACTTCTCAGCACCAGCATCCTGAGCAGCATCCTCACCAGCATCCACCCCAGCATCTGCTCCAGCATCCTTCTTGTCTCCAGCCTGGATCACCACTTCTGCTGACTTAGAAGACTCACCAGCTTCAACAGGAAGTGGCACAGCTTTGCCTCCGAGCTCCTTTAGTTTGGCCACCCAGGATTCAACTGGCCAAGATGGACAAACAAGGCCCGTCTCCTTGGCCTCGTAGGCCATCTTGATGCGTGCTTGTAACAGGGAGACGATAGCAGAAGCCTTGATTCCCTCCCGGAAGTTGACCAAGGCTTGATCATGATCCATTTGAACGGTGGCGAGTTTGACCTCAGCGTCTTGGGTGACCTTCTTCAGCAGGCTTTCGTAGTGCCGGGTCTTCGCTTCAGCAATGGCACCTTGGTCAGGGACGGTGCTTTCAAGCTGTTTGATCCTGGCTTCATGAAGTGCAACCGTACCACAGGCATCATTATACAAGTGGAGCAAATGCTGGAGGCCCTGCACATCAATTATAGGTATAAAGTTAGAATATATGTATAGACCAGGATATCCTGTCAGGATATCATATTAGGATATACGTGCAGGATATACGTGCAGGATATGAGTCAGGATATTACCTTGTTGAGGAAGGATGTCATTGGCTCTAAGGAATCAGAGAAGCTGAGTTCGTCATAGGAAAACCCTTCTGAACCTGGAGCAGTGACTTCAAGACCTTTCCTCTTTTTTGCTGTGGAAGCACGAGTTCTTGGATTGGCCTTGGGAGCCGGGAGTGGCTTGGAGCTAGTAGCAGCAGGAGTCTCCTTCTTGACTGTGGCTGGAGTGGGGTAGCTGTCGAGTTCGTCAAGGTCTAGATAGACTGGAACTTTGCTGGAATCTGCACACAGGGAGTAAAATTCTAAATTTCTCCTAAAAATATCAAATAAAAACATGTATGTACAGGATATCTTGCAGGATCCTTACCAGACATGTTTGCGCTTGAAAGAGGGCTTGGAGTTGGTGGAGATGGGTTGAAGCTTCTCTCTGCCTCTGAAAGGAGTCTGATGGCGTCTATTCTTTTTTGAGAATCAGCAAGGGGAGGTGCAATCTTCCTGAAATCAGCTGCATACACAACAGAGAAAATAAAATTGGTCAGTTCAGGATATAAAGCAGGATAAGAGGCAGGATCATCTTTAAACCCTAAATCCTACCCTTCTTCAACCATCTCATCGGATAATCCGTTCCACCAGGGATTGAGTCCCTTTTTACAAAGAAAAACTTGGATTGCCAACCATCCTCGTTCCTGGTGGCACGAAGTATCAATGGGTCACCGGAAGTAGAGTAAAACAGAAATCTGCATGATCCGTGGCATCTAAGTTTGTAAGCTAGGGGCAGATCATGGACAGAAAGATCAGGAATGTGGTTTCTCTTGATTTGGTCAAGAACAGACAAAACACGCCAGAGCATTGGCATGGTTTGGCTGAAAGAGATTTTGGTGATATTAAAGAATTCGGTGATGAAATCCGGAAAGGGGAATTGTAGCCCTAGGGTAAAAGGGAAAGCACTAAAGCATATCCACTCACTGGAAACCATATCTGACCGGATTTCCTTGTCAAAGGGTCTAAATACGGTTCCTGCCGGAAAGATGCCGGAGGATTTCAAGGCTGACAGGTGGGCACTATCGAAGGTACATGTTTCCTTCTCCGGTTCTTGGAGAAGGTTCTGTTGGATGAATGTGGGAGCCGAGTCACCTGAACTGGACCTTGTTTGTCTGGGCATTTGGTCGCCTGAATTTTTCGCCGGAGAAAGATGATAACGATGAATATGAAGATGAGGGAGAGAATATTACCTTTTTCCTTGTCGATTATGATTAAAAAAGAGATGAGGATGAGAAGATATAGGGCATGATGAGTAAATATAGGCTGGGTAGTTGAAAACGGTCACATCATTGGTCTTATCTAATTAATTACCTCGGTCTTCGTAAAAATGTAATCGTTAGTGCAAGATAACAAACGGTAACATTTTTTTGGACAATTGTTATGGGTGAAATTCTGAGCCCATATCCTGGAAAATATCTTGATTTATATCTTGGTTATATAGTATCTGATTACATCCGGGATGCTGATTCAGGATATTGGTAACATCCTGAATGGTATCCTCAGGATTACTAACGGATTATGTGCTGGTACGTGGGTTAGAAGCTATCAACGTTCACAAAGACTCATTCCGCGGAAGACTCGGTCCAAGTTGTTCGAAGAAAGACGTTAAGCCCGCTTTATTTGGCTCCAAGCGGCTACTTATGGAATATTCGGGAGCATCCCATATTTATAGGAATTTTAGTTTCTAATTTGTAACTATAAATAGGTGGGTATACCAGATCGAATAGGACATCACATACACACTCGCTACACTCTAACACTCGCTCTCAAGCAATTCTCATTTTCATACAAAGGCATTGTAACACTTAGCGATCTGGTCTATATCCTGCACTGTATCCTGACGTTTGAAGTAATAAGAAGAACAAGGCAGCTGCGATTGTCAGCTCCCGAGGTTTTATGCCGGCGATCTAGATTGATCAAGGGCTTTCCTCGTACATCTCGTGTCGTTTACTTTATTTTTGCTCATAGTTTGATCATAGATATAGCTCAATATCCTGAGCCGTATCCTGAATACTGATTTTCTAAATAACTAAACAATCATATTTTCAATACATTTTCTAGCACACTACCTCACTTTACTAATTTGATCACTTAATTGCTTCGGTAATTTTTGACCAAAACAGATACCTACTGCAAGATCTATCTTACGGGATCCTGAACAGAATCCTGAAGCCTTATGTCAGGATTTAGATACTATAGATGAAAAAAGGGATGCAGCAAGGCTAAGGATGGCAGCATATCAACAAAGAATATCCAGAGCATATAACAAGAATATAAGGACTAGGAGATTTCGAGTTGGTGATTGGGTGCTAAGAAAGGCTTTTCAGAATACCACTAATCCTGCCGATGGCAAGCTAGCTCCAAAATGGGAAGGACCATATGAAGTTGAGTCAGAAGCAGGGAAAGGAGCATATAGACTCAAGAATATGGAAGGGGATATGCTACCAAGATCCTGGAATGCAATACACTTAAAGCTCTATTTCAAGTAAGAATAGAATGTAATTTCTATCTCAAGATGGTACGAATTCTATCTCTTTTAAATATGTTTGATTTGATTTGTTCTTTGAAACCCAATACTAACTTAAGCATCGGAGGGGTGTTAGCCAAGCTAACACCCACCTTAGTTTAAGGATGTTTTGCAGTATATGCTCCAGGATATAGCTCCAGGATGCTCACTCAGGATACTTCAGAAGATTAGAGGATTGGCCCCCTCTCTCACGTATAAGGGATCCCGATCCCTTCACAGGTTTAAAGGTATTCACCTTTCTTCCGAATTGGGTTTAAACACCCCGCCTGGAGCGCAAGTTATTCGGGAATAGTTCAAGGTGGCGGGACCAGTCCATGTAAAAGTGGCTGACAATTTCGTTACTATTGGCTATATCCTGAATCCTAAAGGTATATGAGGATTGATCACCCTCTCTCACGAAAGGGTATTTTCATACTCTCTAAGGTTTAAAGGTTTTCACCTTTCTAAGTCTTGGAGTTTATACACTCCCGCCTGTAGCGCACGAAAATTTGGGATTTCCCCCAGGATACAAGGGATTCATCCCCAACATATTTTTTGGGTTTTACCCTGTAACATGAAGAATTGTCTACACAATGGGAACTGATATCCAAAGGATTTCTAAGTATTTGAAGGCATTGTACACAGGGTACATTCCCACTGAAGCAATGGTGTAAAGCTCAAAGGATAAGGCTCGGACCTAATACACTAAGTGTCTCAGACAGGGGACATCTTCATTGGAAGAGTTGCAAAGGGATTGAAGTTTGAGAATAGTGTTGTACCCTATTCCTGGTATGATCTTTCCTTTGTAAACGTTATTTAAGTTTTTGACAATACTATGTTTGACAAAAGGTCAAACATCCTGATTAGGATAAATTCTCGGGATATATTCTCAGAATATTTTTTCAAAATACTTCTCAGGATATTCGATTAAAATATTTGAAACTGATACTAGTTTGAATCTTTGATCATTCAAGTATTATCAAAACAGGTTTTGGAAAAGTGGACTGCCTTTCACTCTTTAAAAAGCTTTCTACAAAGTTGAACGAATTTTTAGAAGTCCTATCTAATAAAAGTTTTCATAATATATCTCTGAGCATATTGATCAGAATATTTTTGAAAGACAGTTGTACAAAATTTTGCAAAGCTAAAATATACATTAAGGAATGCATAACGAAAATAAAGAGGCAACAACAAATAAGTCAAAAGCAAGTTATATTATTAACATGTCAAAAGTTGTGCTTTTGGTTTCACCTCAAACCGAGGCCCATCCGCCAAAAGCACGATTAGTTTTTACCATATCTACGTAATGGTTGAAGGTTTTATCTCAAAACGAAACCTGTCCACCTTCAACCGTTACGACATTCAAAATAGGTTATACTAACTGATGACCAAGGGCTTCATCCTGAAAACCCAGGACCCATCCACCTTTGGTCATCATATTGTTCTAATGCAGGAAATATAAATTGTTCAAAAACAGGAAAAGTAAATTGTTTACACAACCACAACCATGAAATTTAAAAAGTGGGCTCCGGCCTTGGCACGTATATCCATCATCGCCCACTTCGCCGCCTAAGAAGCGGCACCTTCTTGATCAGCAATCTCTTTCCCAGCATTTGCACCAGCATCAGCCTCAGGATTCTTCTCGACATCATCACCAGCATTGGCCACTTCCTCTGCCGCCTTAGAAGGCTCTTCACCAGCATGCTTTGCAAGATGAGCGACGGGATGACCTCCAAGATCCTGTAGTTTCACTTCCCAAGCCTTTACATTCCAGGAGGGGCATTCGAAGCCCAAATCCCTGGCCTCGTAAGCCATCCTTAATCTGGCTTGGAGAAGAGAGATGACCACGGATGCTTTGAGACTGTCCCGATATAAACTCATATCCTGTTGGTATTAGAGAAGGGCGGCATCTAGTTTGGCTTGAGCATCCTCATTGGCTTTGTGGAGGGCAGCTTGGTGTTCCTGGGTCATTGCCTTGTATTTGTCCTCATAATGCTGGGACTTGGCAGCTGCAATTGTTCCTTGATCAGCTATGGTGGCTTCAGCTTTTTCGAGCCTGATCTCCAGCATCTTATTAAGCCCGCAGGCGTCTTCATACAAATGCATGAGACGTTCCAAGCCCTGCAGTTAAAGATACAGGTATTAGTGTAAAATAAACAGGATAATGACTAACATGCATGTTCAGGATATTGAAAGGGAATTTTTACCTGCTTGAGGAATGAAGTAGCTTCATTAAACCCATGATTCTCAAGAGAGAATGTCTCAGAGGCGGCTGGAGAATCCATTTCTTTCCTCTTCCGGGAACTAGAGGCCCGGGTCCTGGATGTCGGAGGAGCTTTAGTAGTCTTTGAAGTGGTAGGCTTCGGTGTGGCAGATGGCTTCGGCTTAGGTTCTTGTTTGACAGGTACAAGGCTGGAGTAACTATCCAACTCGTCAAGTTGGAAGCCTTCGAGGTTAATAACTGGCACTACATAAGGGAAGATGTTTTAGGCTTATTATACCTCTAAAAATAATAATCAATTTAATATAAAGATAATTCCTGAAAATATGCTTACCAGACATGTTGGAGCTTGATCTTTGACTTGAGCTTGTGAGTAGCAGGTTAAAGGTTCTTTCACCCTCTGGAAGTTTGTAGATCTCTTTTATTCTTCTTTCTGATTCAGCACTAGGGGGAGCTAGTTCCTTGAAGTTTGCTGCAAGAAAGAAAATAAACACATCAGGATATTGGTTCAGGATGGAGGTTCGGGATATGATTGGGGATATTCCTAAAACCCTAAATCCTACCAGAAGTCAACCATCTTTTAGGAAGGTCAAAACCCTTATCAATGGAGTCTCTTTTCACAAAAAAGAATTTTCTTGTCCACTTATCCTCGTTCTTGGTAGCTTTGAGGATGAGAGGATCTTTGGAAATAGAGAATAAAAGGAATCGGCTGGAACCATGAGATCTTAAGCGATAAGCCTTTGGCAAATCCTCGATGCACAGGTCGGGCATATGGCGAGCCTTAATTCCTTCCAAGGTGACTAATATGCGCCAAACCATGGGCATGACTTGGGCAAAGCTCAGGCCAGTAAGTTCGAAGAAACGAGAAATAAAAGGTGAAAACGGGAATTGAAGTCCTATGGAGAAAGGGTAGGCAAAGAAGCAGACCCATTCGTCGGAACAAAAATCCGATCGGACCTCTCGGTCGAATGGACGGAAGATTGTCCCGGCGGGAAAGGCACCGGAAGCTCGTAGGGCCGCGATGTCAGAATTATCAAAAGAACACACCTCTTTTGAAGGTTTCTGAAGCAAATTCTGTTTGTGGAAGGTGGAAACAGAATCCGCCATTTGTGATCTAGTACGGGTAGCCATGAAGGATCACAATCGGAAGAACAGGAGATATAAAGAAGGAAAATAGAAAAGAGAGAGAGAAAAGTACCTGATATTTGGTTGAAGATAAAGATAAATCGTAATGAGACGACCCTCGGTTAATAAAGGCTAAATGTAGGGGGTAAAGAGTAAATAACGCCTTGGAAGTTGCACATTGTCATTTCAAGGGTCTCATCATATTGATTGCCTTAATTGGTGAGATAAAACTTTTAAAATATATCCGTTGGATTGGTATACCAACAGATATATTTGGGGACAATTGTTATGGGTCATTTTCTGAGCATACATATCTTGATCAATATCCTGCTTTTAATTGTTTATTTGTGATCAGGATACTAGACGGGGATATTGCTAACATGTTGGGCGATATCCTGAGGAATATTGAATTAACCACATGCAGGTTAAAGGCTGGGGTTCGCTAACGGTCAGATGGACTTCTTCTCCTCAAGACTCGGGCATGTTTGTTATGAGAGAGACGTTGAACCCGAAAGACTAGGTCTGCAACATTCGACTGAGGAATATTCGCTGGATCCCGGTTATTTAGGATAGTTTGTTACATTTGTTTTACTATAAATAGATGGGGGCGGATCAGATTAAGGTACTGAACTTTCACATTTTAAAAACACTTTCTCTCTAGCTCACTGCAAACACTACACACAACACTTGTATTCGAATTACATTGTAACACATAGTTGATCCGCACCACATCCTGCACTGTATCCTGATATTTGAAGCAATAGAAGAACAAGGCAGCTGCGATTGTCAGCTCCCGAGGTTTTATGCCGGCGATCTAGATTGATCAAGGGCTTTCCTCGTACATCACGTGTCAACCTTTACTTTTCTGCTCATTGTTTGATCATAGATACAGCTCTACATCTTGAGCCGTATCCTGAAACTGTTTTTATAACTAACTTGGTTAACATATTTTTCACACATAATTTTAGCACACTACCTCACTTAACTAATTTGATCACTAAATTGCTTCGGTAATTTTTGACCAAAACAGTGGCTAAGCGATATTGAAAGGGTATTCGAGAGGACCCATTGTGATGAAGATGATTACGTAGCTTATGGTACGGGTCAATTAAGGGGTCAAGCGAAAGACTTGTGGGATAACAAAAAGAAAGAAATTGGAAGCGAAGCAGCTAAGGCTATGACTTGGGAGTAGTTTAAGACACCGTTTCTTAAACATCATAGTCCCAAGGCGGTCATTAATAGAATCAAGGAAGAGTTCATGCAACTTAGGCACAAGGGCGAGTCCATAGACAAGATCACGGGAATGTTTATGGATAAGATGAAGTTTTGCGATGAATTGGTGACGAATGATGAACAGAAGATATACTATTACTATAACATGTTGAGCGCCGAATATAGGGAGTTTATGACTCCTTCAAAATACAATACCCTTACCGAGATCATAAATGTTGCTCGGGAACGGGAGATAGAACTGAAAAAGCAAGTTGAACGGGGTGAACGAAGGGCACATGATGTTAATCCAAGCCCTAACAAGAAAGCGCGAACAAATGAAACAGGGAAGAAATCGGATGCAAAAGGCGGGTCTCCAAGTTGCAAAATCTGTGGAAAGGGTCATAAGGGCGAATGCCGCTTCAAGGATAAACCTTGTGCCATATGTCGGAAGACGGGACACATGGCTACATCATGCCCAGAGAAAGTGACGGTTTGCTACAATTGTTATCGACTGGGTCACAAGAAGTCGAAATGCCCAGAGCTGATTGGAAGGAAAGATGGGTAAGACACGAAAGGTGAAGCCCCAAAGGCAAAGGCAAGATCCTTCCAATTGACTGCCGCTGAAGCAATAGTTGAACCTGAAGTGGTCTCAGGTATATTTGCCGTAAACTCGATTCCTGCACGTGTATTATTTGATACGGGTGCGAATAAATCCTTTATTTCATATGGATTTATTCGACATCCTTCATTTGTTCTAACAAAATTACCTATGCCCTTAGAAGTAGAGATAGGTAATAACAAGAGTTTTATTGTTTGCGACGTATGTGAAAACTGTAAATTGAGCATTGATGACGAAGAATACACAATAGATTTGATCCCGATGTCGATGGGAGAATTCCAAGTGATTGTAAGGATGGACTGGTTGTCCCAATTCCACACGAAGGTGATTTGTTTCCGGAAGGAGATAAAATTGACGTCTCCTAGCGGAAAGCACGTTACGATATATGGTGAAAAAGGGGGTAACCCGGTGGTATGCTCAATGTTAGAAGCCCACAAACTTATGAAACATGGATGCAAGGCCTGCATGGTATAAGCAAGCAAGTCAGAGAATGAATCCCTCAAAAGTGGAGACGTGCCGGTGGTACATGATTATGAAGATGTGTTCCCGGAAGAACTACCGGGAATACCACCAGAACGGGAGGTAGAGTTCGGAATCGAATTGATTCCGGACGCAAAACCTGTGGCCAAGGCGCTAGCGCCATCAGAGCTACAAGAATTGATGTCTCAAATCCAAGAATTGCTCGACAAGGGTTTATCCGACCAAGTGTATCCCCGTGGGGCGCACCAGTTCTATTCGTGAAAAAGAAAGACAGCAGTATGCGCATGTGTATCGATTACCGAGAGTTAAACAAACTCACGGTAAAGAATCGATACCCACTTCCAAGTATTGATGACTTGTTCGACCAGCTGCAAGGAGCAAGTTGTTTCTCAAAGATTGATCTCAGATCGGGTTATCACCAACTGAAAGTCAAGGAGGAGGATATACCGAAGACGGCTTTTCGTACGCGGTACGGGCATTATGAGTTCCTTGTAATGTCCTTTGGGTTGACTAATGCACCCGCGGCTTTTATGGACCTCATGAACCGGGTTTGCAAACCTATGCTGGATAAGTCGGTAATTGTATTTATCGATGACATTTTAGTATATTCGAAGAATGAAGCTGAGCACGTGTATCATTTGCAAGACGTGTTAGAGACACTCAGACGAGAAAAGTTGTATGCGAAATTCTCAAAGTGTGCTTTCTGGCTACGAGAGGTGCAGTTTCTTGGGCATATCATTAGTGCTGACGGGGTACTAGTGGATCCGTCAAAAGTAGATTCCGTGTCAAAATGGAACACTCCAAGAAATCCCTCGGAAATCCGAAGCTTTTTAGGGCTCGCGGGATATTATAGGAGATTCATACAAGATTTCTCCAAAATTGCTTTACCATTGACCAAATTGACTCGCAAGGATGAAAAGTTTGCATGGGGCATTGAGCAGGAGGAAGCTTTCCAAACGCTCAAAGAAAAGTTAACTCACGCTCCGGTGTTAACATTACCGGAAGGAGTCGACGACATGGTGGTTTACTCGGATGCGTCGCATTCGGGGCTCGGATGTGTTTTAACGCAACGAGGCAAGGTCATCGCCTATGCCTCGAGGCAATTGAAGATCCATGAAAAGAAATACCCGACTAACGACTTGGAGCTGGCAGCAGTAGTGTTTGCCTTAAAAATATGGAGACATTACTTATATGGGGTAAAATGTACAATCTTTACTGACCATAAAAGTTTAAAATATTTCTTTGATCAGAAGGAATTAAACATGAGGCAAAGGTGGTGGTTGGAAACAGTCAAGGATTATGATTGTGAAATACACTATCACCCCGGGAAAGCCAATGTGGTGGCCGATGCGTTAAGCCAAAAGGCAGATTACGCTCCGATACGAGTACAATCAATGCAACTTATTGTGACCTCGGGCTTACTTGAACGAATCCGAGGAGCACAAGATGAAGCAGTAAAGGCGGAAAATTGGAGAAAGGAAAGAATCGTTGGTCAAGTTAAAGATCTCAAAGAAGGCAATCATGGTTTGAAAACACGTTTCAATAGAATTTGGGTTCCTAACACATGTGGAGTTAAAAAGCTTCTACTGGATGAGGCTCACAAATCCCGTTATTCCATCCATCCGGGGGCCACCAAGATGTATAACGACTTAAAACAAAACTATTGGTGGCCCGGAATGAAAAGAGATGTAGTGAAATACGTGGAGAAATGCCTGACATGTTTACAAGTCAAGGCAGAACACCAAAAACCATACGGTAAACTTCAACCGTTGGAAATTCCGGTTTGGAAATGGGAACATATTACAATGGACCTGTTAACCAAACTACCGAGGACGAACCGTGGATTTGATGCAATATGGGTGGTGGTTGATAGATTGACAAATAATGCTCACTTTATTCCAATACGTGAGACTTACACGTCAGAAAAGATGTCGGAGGTTTACACTAATGAGATAGTGGCACGCCACGGTGTACCGGTATCCATAGTGTCCGATAGGGATACCCGGTTCACTTCAAATTTCTGGCGAGAGTTTCAAGAGCAAATGGGAACCAAATTGTTTATCAGTACTGCGTACCATCCTCAGACGGATGGACAGTGTAACAACTCTTATTAAAAAGTCCTATTTATTACTTTAATTGTCCAATAGGAAACCCTAATTGAGAAACCCAAGTGATTCTGAATAAACCCTAAAATTTTCAGAATAATCGGAATCAGGATCAGGGCCCCTAAAACTCAGGGGGGTAAACCCTAGTTGGTAATATCCACACAGTTTGTTATCGAAATTGAAATTTAACGAGCAACCAACTCAGCTGAGCTACCTGGACACGAAGCAAACCTAGGGTAAAATAGGGTCTCTCGCGCCACGCGACGCGTACAAGGGGATCTTTCGCGTGGCGCGAGGGGGACGAATTTTTGGTATAAATAGAGGGCAGTGGGACTTGATACTGTGCGTTCGTTCGACGTTCAAATTCAAATTGTACTTTGAGTTATAGTCGAAACAGTCTCAAAACACACACACAATTCACGAAGTGCTGCCGCAATACAGGGTAATAACTCGATCGCTGCTACGATTCAATGTCCGATTGATTAAAACTATCCAATGGATGTTTAAGTGCTACCCACATTAGGGTTATGCTTTGTCATTCGTCGTGAATTCGATGGATGTTTAAGTATTGCACTTTGTCATTTATTGTGAGGGTTTGATCTCGTGAGTTATCGTAAATGCTGTATTGGTTACTAACCTAGTTTTGTGTGCATTGTTATTTAAACTAGGTTAACAAGGCTAATCAGTAGACTAGACTTTGTCCGTGTTAAATCTGCAATGTGAGTCATTCTCTTTTATTCAAAGTGCTTTATAAATTCTTAAATATTTTCAAAGTTATAATTACAGTGATTAAGTATATGTAATCACCAAATTGCAGCCAGTATGTCGGGTTTTGTATACATTACTTTATAATCGTCACCATTGGGGCAGCCAATGGGGGATATGACCATAGTCACAGAAACGAGTCGAGTGACAAATACTGTGGGTAGTTGGTTGATATCAGAAACATTGTAATCTCTCTTAATACTGTAAATTATAACAAATGTGTCGTTTTAATAAATAGAATGATTCACCAGTATTTTCCGCTGACAAAATCTTTTTCAAACATGTTTCAGGAGATCTGTTATGATCCAGGAAAAGTGCCTCGAAGCACTACAAGCTTAAGAAAGTGGTTCATTATAAAATAAAGAAACATGTTTTGTAAAATAAAGATTTCTCCATGAAATCTTTTAATTGTAAATTACCGGGGTTTAATCCCGAGATGTGAAATGAAATAATCAGGAAATTGTAGCTTTAAAAAGATCCTGATGAAAACTTCCGCTGTCAACTTAATTAAATAAATACCACGGGATTTTCTGTACCGCGGCTCCTGAAACGGGTAAAACCGGGTCGGGGGCCGTGACAGAAAAAGGTGGTATCAGAGCCACTGAGTTAAGCTAATTAAGTATTTAGAAATACTTAATTTTTCCTGATTACCATTAATGTGATTTATTAACTGACTATTTATTAGTTGCAGTATGGGTAAGCAAAAGCTTTCAAACATCTATCTTAAATTAGATAGGTCATCAAATGAGAAGGGAAGTTCATCCCAAACTCCTGAAGAAGGAATATTTGTTCGAAAAGCCCAATACGAGGAACCACTTTCTCCTGATAAAAGAAGTTTGATTATTAGAAAAAGTCAGGAGAAATTAAAGAAATCCCGAGAAAAGAAAGCTAAACAGGAAACCCAGGAATTAACCAGTAAATCACCATGGGAAGACAAGTTAGATGAAAAATGGGCGGATCTTTATATGCTAGCCACTGTAGCAGTAAATGATAATTTTTAGAATACCATGACTCCGTATTAGCAACCTTATTACTTACAAGCCAGAAACATTATCCAGTAAATAAATAAAATTACAATAAAACCTAGTATGTTTAATTGTCAATTTTCCTTTGTATTAAATTAGTCACATGGTATGCAATAATATTTGAGGGTTATCTGTGAAATTTGTTATAAAATTTTAATTTATTATTTTTACATATATGCTAAACAGCATGAATGAGTTATCTGGAGCCCTAGAGAATCTCAACCTCTACCCTGTAAACATAGAAGTTTCTAAAGAGTTTACTGGGTACTTTGCTGATGTGGAACAACCTATAGAATTCAACGCTCCACCTCTGGAAAAACCCAAGCCTAAGAAGAGGAGAAGATTGGTAGGATGGAGGCGTGTGCGTAGAAGGAAACCTGCCACTAAGAAGATTCCTAAAATAAACAATCCCTTAGAAAAAGGAAAAGGAATTGAAATGGGGGAAAGTTCTAGACAGATGGAATTAGAGATTGAGGAAGATTCTAGGCAGACAAAGATAGAAATTGGAGAAAGCTCTAAGCAAACTCAAGAAATGACATTGCAGGAGGAGTTAGATTTTATATTGGCAAGCTGTGATACTATTAAGCCTGTCAATGAAAATGTTTTTACTCATCCTATTGAAACCCAAATTCCAATGAACTTGGAACCAGCAATCCCAGAACCAATAATCCACACCCAACCTCTAGGAATGGATGAGTGGTGGACTAATGATTGGCAATTCCAAAACCTTCTCAACAGTCCTTATTCCTTTTTTCCCCAGTTCGATCCAGAACCTTTACCAAATCCACCGATGAGTAACGAGAATATGGCTGAACTCCGCCATTTTGGCGAAGAGCTGATGGATGCTGGGAATAGGATTCGAGAGATAGGAGGACAAATTTCATGGAAATATGATGAGAGGGAACATCGTTATTAAAAGATTGCAAGTTGACGAGGGAGAAGTGGGTGGTGAATCTGTGTTTATATAATAACAGTAATATTAATAAAAATCAGTATATGTAAAATAAATAATAAAACGGTTGTAAGATAAAAATGTATATGGAAGCATAATATAATCTATAAAATAAATGAAAATTTAGAAAATTTAGAATTTTGGTTGTATATTTGTTTACGTGATTATGTGCGATTAATTATGATATTGGATTGTTTCTTATTCTATACTAATTATTTATCTATAAATTAATTATCAGATGACAAACATTGATAATGAACCAGTAAATGAAGTAAATCAATCTGAGCAAAATCAGGAAGAGCAATTGTTAAATAGACAAGATATCGAGGATATCGTTGCTCAAGGAATAGCCAATGCTATTCCAGCAATCATTGCTGCTGCCCAGAAACCTGTTAAACCTCAATCAATCATTCCTAGTAAACGTACACAAGGCGATAATTTTAGTAATAGTATAAACGGAGGAGGCAATCATATTAATAATAACAATAATGATCTGCAAGCCCCAATTTTCAAGAAAATGAAAGCTGCAACACCTGGTTGCACTTACAAAGAATTTCTTGCCTGTAAACCAGCTGAGTTTGCAGGTAACGAAGGGGCTATTGCAGCACTGCGTTGGTTAGAGAAAACTGAGGCAGTGATCACCATAAGTAAATGTGCTGAAGAAGATCAAGTTATGTATGCGTCAAATCTTTTTAAAGAAGGGGCGCTAGAATGGTGGAACACAGTGTTACAAGCTAAAAGAAGGATCGAGGCATATGCCATGAACTGGGAAGAATTTAAGAATCTTGTAGAAAGAAAATTATGTCCCTAGTATGAAAAAGATCAAATGGCAAATAAATTCCTAAACCACCAGATGGTGAATGTGGACTGTCGAGGATATACTTCGACATTCTTCGAATATGCTAGAGTGGTACCAACGCTGGCTTCGCCAGAACCGGTACTCATTTCTCGCTATATTTGGGGATTAATTAGTGAAATCCGTAATATCGTTAAAGCTGCGAGACCTCGCACTATTGACGATGCGGTAGAATTAGCTAATACCCTCACTGACGAACTGGTACGCACAAGGGATGAAAACAAGAAGAAGGAACTGGGTCAGAAAACTACCCAAGGATTTCATGTGGGTAATAGTAGTAACTTCAAGAAAAGAGGAACAGGGCAATCCTTAACTCCTCAGTTCTGCAGGAATTGCAAAAAGAAACATTATGGAAGATGCAATATAACCTGCAATTTTTGCAAAGCTGTAGGACATCGTGAAGAAAACTGCAGAAAGAAAACCATAATCTGCTTTAACTGTGGAGAAGCGGGGCATTTTAAAACAGAATATTCTAAATTGGCCAAACCAGCAGATAACAAAACCAAGACAGCCAACGGAGCTACTAAGAAGAATGTCAGAGCATTCCAGCTGACCACTCAAGAAGCAGAACTCATTCCAGATGTGATAGCTGGTACGTTCCTAGTTCACAACGTGTACGCAAAAGTATTATATGACTCAGGTGCAAACCAAAGTTTTATAAATACTTTATTCTGCCAAGCTCTTAAATTACCCTTAACCAATATTAGGCAGATTTTTACAGTCGAAACGGCATATGGGAATTCTGTTAAAATAGATAAGGTTTTGCAGGAAGGAAATATAGAACTTTTAGGTCATAAATTCTCTGCAAACCTGTTACCTATGAAATTAGCTGAATTCGATGTTGTGTTAGGAATGGATTGGTTAATAGCCAACCATGCTCGAATCCTTTGTGATAAGAACTCTATAGAAATTCAGGCACCTACTGGAGAAGTAATCATGATTACAGGAAATCAACCACGTAAACCCATGAAGTTCATATCAGTAATGAAAGTTGCTAGTTATGAACGAAAGCAAGGAATAGTATATATGATTTCAGTAATCATTAGTACTAAGGGTAAAGAACTTAAGGAGATTCCTGTAGTCTCAGAATACCCAGATATATTCCCAGAAGAGTTACCAGGTTTACCACCAGATAGGGAAGTAGAATTTATGATTCATCTAATTCCTGGAACTACACCGATAGCTAAGGCACCTTATCGGTTAGCTCCTACCGAAATGTTAGAACTGAAAAAGCAATTAGATGAATTACTAAGTAAAGGATTCATACAACCTAGCTCATCCCCTTGGGGAGCGCCAGTGTTGTTTGTAAAGAAGAAGGATGGTTCGATGAGAATGTGTATTGATTATAGAGAATTGAATAAGGTTACAATTAAGAATCGATACCCATTACCTAGGATTGATGATCTTTTTGATCAACTTCAAGGAGCTAGATACTTTTCTAAAATTGACTTACGCTCCGGATATCATCAATTAAAGGTACAAGATGAAGACATACCTAAAACTGCTTTCAGGACTAGGTATGGTCATTACGAGTTTACAGTCATGCCCTTTGGGTTAACAAATGCTCCTGCAGCATTTATGGACATGATGAATAGAATCTGTAAACCGTATTTGGATAAATTTGTAATTGTCTTCATTGACGATATACTTATTTATTCCAAAAGTCAGACAGAACATTGTAAGCATTTGCATGCCCTCTTAACTTTGTTAAGAAAAGAAAAGTTTTATGCCAAATTCTCGAAGTGTGAATTTTGGCTACAAGAAGTGCAATTCCTAGGACACATGGTGAATCATGAAGGTATTCATGTAGATCCTGCTAAGTTAGAGGCAATTACCAATTGGAGGGTTCCGCAAACCGCAATGAAAATTAGAAGTTTTATAGGTTTAGCTGGATATTATAGAAGGTTTATTAAGGATTTTTCCAAGATAGTTGTACCATTAACTAAGCTAACCTGTAAAGCAGTTAAGTTTGAATGGGGACCTAAACAAGAAGAAGCCTTTAGAATCTTGAAGCAGAAATTAGCAAATGCTCCAATCCTAGCTTTACCAGAAGGGACTCAAGATTTTGAAGTATATTGTAATGCTTCAAAACTAGGATTAGGATGTGTGCTTATGCAACGCAAAAAGGTAATTGCATATGCTTCAAGGCAATTGAAAAAGCATGAAGAAAATTATACAACTCATGATTTAGAATTAGGAGCCGCAATTTTTACCCTTAAAATTTGGAGACATTATCTGTATGGAAGTAAGTTTACTGTCTATACAGATCATAAGAGTTTAAGATATATATTTAGGCAAAAAGAGTTAAACATGAGGCAAAGGAGATGGATGGAAATCTTAAGTGACTACGACTGTGATATTCAGTATCACAAAGGAATGGCAAATGTAGTTGCAGATGCCTTAAGTCGTAAGTATCATGAGAAACAACGACGGGTTCGTGCTCTCAGATTAAATCTACAATTAGATTTAATGGAACAACTAAAGAATGTTCAAGAAACAGCAATCAAAGATGATGCTGAAGGAATGAAAGGACGAATAAAAGAATTAGAACAAGGAGCTGATGGAATTTGGAGATTCCATAAGAAAAGGATTTGGGTACCTAAGCAGGGAGAATTAAGAAATAAGATTTTAGAAGAAGCCCATAAATCTTGGTATACCATGCACCCTGGAAACAATAAAATGTACCAAGATTTAAGAAATAATTTCTGGTGGATAGGCATGAAAAAGGATATAGCCAGATATGTTTCTAAGTCTCTTACTTGTTCACAAGTTAAGGCAGAACACCAGAAACCTTCAGGTCTACTACAACAATTAGAAATGCCAGTATGGAAATGGGAACTCATAACAATGGATTTTGTTACTAAATTGCCCAAAACCAGAAAAGGTAATGATGCGATTTGGGTAATTGTAGATCGATTAACCAAATCATCTCATTTTCTACCCATGAAGGAAACCTTTAGTATGGAAATGTTAGCCAAATTGTACGTAGAAGAAGTAGTATCCTTACATGGAGTTCCACTATCCATTGTATCAGATAGGGATAGTCGGTTCACTTCTCATTTTTGGACAAGTTTCCAGAAAGCAATGGGAACTTGACTAAACTTAAGCACTGCATATCATCCACAAACAGACGGGCAAAGTGAAAGGACGATAAAACCCTAGAAGACATGCTCCGAGCATGTGTGATAGATTTTGGTGGAAATTGGGATGATCATCTACCATTAATTGAATTCTCCTATAACAATAGTTATCATTCAAGTATCGAATCTGCCCCATTCGAAGCACTATACGGACGTAAGTGCAGAACTCCAGTATGTTGGGCAGAAATAGGAGATAGTCAATTATCAGGACCAGAGATTGTACAAGAAACTACAGACAAGATAACTCAAATCAAAGAAAGACTAAAGACGGCTCGAGATCGTCAGAAGAGTTATGCAGACAATAGAAGGAAGCCGTTGGAGTTTCAAGTTGGAGATAAAGTACTGTTGAAAGTTTCTCCTTGGAAAGGAGTAGTTCGATTCGGTAAGAAAGGAAAGCTAAGTCCAAGATACGTAGGACCATTTTCAGTAATCCAACGTATAGGACCAGTTGCTTATCGTTTACAACTACCAGAAGAATTAGCTGGAGTACATGACGTATTTCATGTATCCAATTTCAAGAAATGCTTATCAGATGAATCTTTGGTAGTACCTCTCCAAGATATAGAGGTAAATGAAAAGTTAAAATTTGTTGAGAAACCTCTTCAAATCGAAGATCGAAAGATCAAATTTCTTAAGCACAAGAGATTGGTGTTAGTTAAAGTCAAGTGGGAGTCGAAGAGAGGATCCGAATACACTTGTGAGTTAGAATCAGAAATGAAGCGAAAGTATCCCTACTTGTTTCGGTAAATCTCGAGGACGAGATTTTTATTAAGGTGGGGAGAATGTAACAACTCTTATTAAAAAGTTCTATTTATTACTTTAATTGTCCAATAGGAAACCCTAATTGAGAAACCCAAGTGATTCTGAATAAACCCTAAAATTTTCAGAATAATCAGAATCAGGATCAGGGCCCCTAAAACTCAGGGGGGGGGGGGGGGTAAACCCTAGTTGGTAATATCCACACAGTTTGTTGTCGAAATTGAAATTTAATGAGCAACCAACTCAGCTGAGCTACCTGGACACGAAGCAAACCTAGGGTAAAATAGGGTCTCTCGTGCCACGCGACGCGTACAAGGGGATCTTTCGCGTGGCGCGAAGGGGGTGAATTTTTTGTATAAATAGAGGGAAGTGGGACTTGATACTGTGCGTTCGTTCGACGTTCAAATTCAAATTGTACTTTGAGTTATAGTCGAAACAGTCTCAAAACACACACACAATTCACGAAGTGCTGCCGCAATACAGGGTAATAACTCGATCGCTGCTACGATTCAATGTCCGATTGATTAAAACTATCCAATTGATGTTTAAGTGCTACCCACATTAGGGTTATGCTTTGTCATTCGTCATGAATTCGATGGATGTTTAAGTATTGCACTTTGTCATTTATTGTGAGGGTTTGATCTCGTGAGTTATCGTAAATGTTGTATTGGTTACTAACCTAGTTTTGTGTGCATTGGTATTTAAACTAGGTTAACAAGGCTAATCAGTAGACTAGACTCTGTCCGTGTTAGATCTGCAATGTGAGTCATTCTCTTTTATTCAAAGTGCTTTATAAATTCTTAAATATTTTCAAAGTTATAATTACAGTGATTAAGTATATGTAATCACCAAATTACAGCCAGTATGTGGGGTTTTGTATACATTACTTTATAATCGTCACCATTGGGGCAGCCAATGGGGGATATGACCATAGTCACAGAAACGAGTCGAGTGACAAATACTGTGGGTAGTTGGTTGATATCAGAAACATTGTAATCTCTCTTAATACTGTAAATTATAACAAACGTGTCGTTTTAATAAATAGAATGATTCACCAGTATTTTCCGCTGACAAAATCTTTTTCAAACATGTTTCAGGTGATCTGTTGTGATCCAGGAAAAGTGCCTCGAAGCACTACAAGCTTAAGAAAGTGGCTCATTATAAAATAAAGAAACATGTTTTGTAAAATAAAGATTTCTCCATGAAATCTTGTAATTGTAAATTACCGGGGTTTAATCCCGAGATGTGAAATGAAATAATCAGGAAATTATAGCTTTAAAAAGATCCTGATGAAAACTTCCGCTGTCAACTTAATTAAATAAATACCACGGGATTTTCTGTCCCGCGGCTCCTGAAACGGGTAAAACCGGGTCGGGGGCCGTGACAGACAGAGTGAAAGAACAATACAAACGTTGGAGGACATGCTACGGGCGTGTATAATCGACTTTGGAGGCAGTTGGGATGTCTATTTACCATTGGTCGAGTTTTCGTACAATAACAGCTACCATGCTAGCATTAGGATGGCACCGTACGAAATGCTCTATGGTAGGAAATGCCGAACCCCGGTATGTTGGGGTGAAGTGGGTCCACGTGAACTCGCCCACCAAGATATAGTTCAAGCCACTAATGAAAATATTGATGTGGTTCGGGCACATTTGAAGGCGGCTCAAGATAGACAAACGTCGTATGCGGACAAAAGAAGGAGACCGATCGAGTTTCAGGTTGGCGACAAAGTCATGCTTAAGGTGTTCCCATGGAAGGGGGTTATCCGGTTTAGAAAGAGAGGAAAATTAAGCCCAAGATTTATTGGGCCGTTTACAATTATCGAACGAGTAGGGAAGGTAGCATACCGCCTTGAACTACCGGAAGAATTAAGCAAAATTCATAACACATTCAATGTGTCTCATCTTCGGAAATGTTTAGCGGACGAAACAACCTATATCCACTACGATGATATCGAGGTGGATGATAGACTAAACTATGTGATGAAGCCCATTGCAATTTTGGATCGTAAGTTAAAACCTTAAGGAACAAAGAGATAAATCAAGTAAAGGTTAAATGGGAACACAAGAGGGGATCGGATACCTCATGGGAATCCGAAGAGGAAATGCAACGGCTCTACCCTACATTATTTGGTACGTTAATGGGTTTCGGGGACGAAACCTTTTTAAGGGGGGTGGACTTGTAACACCCCAAAAATATAAAACTTTATATTTCATTAAAAGTATTAATCAAACAAGAACCGACTAACTAGGAGCTCATAACCTCGTTAGCTACAAGTCTAGAAGTAACTTATAATAAGGTTAAACACTTAAAATTTATAGTTAAATGATAAGTGAGGGACCAAACTAGTCAAAAACTGAAAGTTAAATGCTGAAATAGTAAACAAAACACACCAACCACACACTTGTGGGTGTGTATCGATCGAACAGGATGAGGGACGACCAGGAGCTTTCTCCAAACCCTAGTTTCACACAAAAATTCACAAATTGAAGCCCCTAATCTGCTTTAAATCAAGTCTCGAACATAAATTAGTGATCACCTCTTAGTAGGGATCAAAAGGTATGTAAAATTATGGCATTTTGTTTCATTTTGAATTCTAGGTTAAATGTGAAAAACGAAAATTTAGCTTGATTACTTGATGCATGGATGAAATTAGAAGTGATATGAGGTTTAGGAACAAACCCTAGATGATTCTTGACAAATCTTGCATGATACTTGTAAGGTTTCATAATCACCATTGTAGGTGATTGATGAGCTTGAAGAAACTTGATAAATGCTAAAATTAAAACTCTTGTTCTAGCACAATCTGAACTTAAGAAGTAATTTCAGAAATATTGATGTTAAGATATGTGTAAAGTTGACTAATTGAAGTGAAATTAGATGTTAATTACAAGTCATGAACTTAGTAATGATTATGTGAAAATCTGACCCACTAGGTGTTTGTTGAAATGCCTAAGTGGGGATTTAAATGTTAAAAGTAGAATGAAAACGCAGATTTGATTATTGTTTATAATGATGCGTTAATCATCATGTAAAGAGTTCTAAACCAATTGTAAATTGAACTCTCTAGGCAAGGAATCCGGACCGTCAAGCGGACAAGCCGGGGGGAATACGCGTGGAAAAGGTGTGCCCTAAAGGTACGAAATTTACCGTTTCGTTACATTACATTTATTTGTTAGTCTTATGTCGTCATATTGAAACATGGTAAGCAAGATAAACCAATATGTCACGGAAGTGGCTATGTGTCTTAAACAAGTAAAATGGGTCAAAACAAGTGATAGAAATGGATTTTTGAAATATCTTGAATGATGCCTTAATTTCGGCATCCAAACGGGTCAAAACAAATTGAGTAGTGAACTTTGAAGTTCGTTACCATCACTTGATAAATGGTTATAAACAAAGCGTAAGCCGTGTAGCGGACACGCTAAATTAGTTGAGAAATTTAACCCCTTATAAGGGAGTTAAAGTTTGGAAACTTAAGCATGACAAGTAGTATAAAAAGCCAAGTTGAAACCTTGGAAACAAGCATGTAGATTATTGCGTAAGCAATCTCTCGAAAGGGAAGCGAAACGCTATAGTCGGTAAAATCTAGATATGAGTAAATAGCCTTAGTCATGTGATAAACGTGTTCGAAATTAAATTACGGCGACGTAGGAATTGACTGGGCAAAAGCAGCAAAACAAGAAAGCATGTACAGCTGCTACCGTAACGGTAGCAAACAAAATGCTACGGTGGGTTCTTACTGCCTTACGGCAGACTACTGTTACACAGGGGCCACACCGTAAGTTACGGTAGCACCCAGTCATAAATGCTGAGTTTTTATACTATTGGTTAATCGAATTTGTTTTTGAACATAGTTTCGATTATATTAATTTCCAAGGACTTTAATACTAATGTTTATTCAAATTTTCAGTTTCTAGGTAATACAAGTAAGTGGATGATGATCAAGCAAATGCATCCGAACCGAACACTCAAATCAACGCTTCCGCACTTGATCTATTTTGTTTTAGAAATATGTAAACACTAGTAGTTCTGTCTTGAATATTTGATTAGTAGGGTTATAATGTGAATATTACGTTTTGCTATGGTCTTAAAATATCGAAATTTTTTTTGTAAACTCTAAATTGCTGTATTAAATGCAAGTTGTATATCTTTAAACCAGTTATATTAAGCCGGTTCTTACACAGCCACTCTCCGACGACATAAAAAACAGAGGATAACGACAACGAAAACGAAAACGAAAACGAAAACGGCAGCGATGATGGCAACAACTTCGATATGGTAATGGACGAAGACTTTCGACTACAGCGATGACGGCAACAACTTCGACAACGGCAGCGATGACGGCAACGATAAATAACAATTCGTTGTCATTAAAATAAACGTACTCGGTGTCATTAAAAAAAACTTTCGACTACACAAATATGCGTTTCTCGAACCCAGACCCATCAGTAAATATGTGTACATCGCATATGATGTTCATTTTTTCAAATTCGAACACATGCTCATGTTCACAGAAAGTATGACCTATGTCGAGTACACATGTGTATTGTCTTGTTGGCGTGAATAGAACAGAGCAGTACACATGTGTAACTATATGGGTATACACATGTGTACACCGTATGACCAGACCTATTCTTCAAATAACACACTCAAACTAAAATGTACACAAGCGTACTCTGAATCTGAATAGAACACAGCAGTACACATGTGTAACTATATGGGTATACACATGGTATCCTCTGCCGTCGCCGATGAAGAATGGAGAAAGGGGTTTTTTTTTGTTTTGATAAAGGTGATATCAAAACAAATAATAAACAAATGAATAGATTAATCCGGAATTTCATATATTATTATGGAAATAATATTGTTTCCTGATTTTAAATAAGTAATTAATATAATTACACTTTTACCCTTTTGATTTTAATAAAACAATAAAAGTTAACCTATTAATTACAATCATGCCACCCCATCAACAAATCAAGATGATATTAATCGACGGTCAGGATATGTTCACGCAGTTCACTCTTGGGAGGTTGTTCACGCTGGAACCCTACCCTATATATATATGTGTGTGTGTGGTAGAAAATAGGCTGTGATCAACAAAATATAGCACTACAAGAAAATTGTCGATAGAGATGTTAGTGGCATGTAAAATAGTGTTACTTAGAGTTTTTAGTGATACTTTAAAAAACAAGAAAACTATGACGTCGTAGTTTCCGGTTTATATTCTTGTTTAAGAAAATAATTGTTTTAGAAAAGTAAAAAGTATATTTTGAAACTCTTTTTGTGTCACTGTATAGGTTCTATAACAATATATATGTATATAGGTTTTTACTTTGATCATGGTAATTAGGGGTGTGCACAGTTCGGTTCGGTTCGGTTCGGTTCGGTTCGGTTTTTAGATAAAATCAAAACCGAAACCGAAATGTCGGTTTTCAGGTTTTAAAAACCGTTCGGTTTCGGTTTTTTTCGGTTTCAGTTTTTCGGTTTTTACGTCGGTTCGGTTCGGTTTTTCGAACAAAATTATATAAGATTCAAAAAATAAAAAGTATAATTTATATTATAACAATCTTTTTATATGTTTACATTTAAGTTATTATAGTTAACCTCTTTAATTAATATTGTTTATATAAACCAAACCTTCTAATCTATTTTTATGTTTCTTCAAAGTTTTTATTAAATTTAATTTTTATATTAAATTTTTTTATATCTTATAGGTAATAATAAATCATTTTAGTTATAACGTTTTTATTATAAACACTTAACATTCAAGAATACAATTAACATTTTCTACTAGCATTGGGTTAAACACTTAAACAATTTAAACTTAAACATAATAATATATGGATTGTAACTTATCGGTCCGATTCGGTTTTTTTCGGTTATTGAAAAAATTTATCCGAAAACCGAACCAAAATTTTCGGTTATTAAAAAACCGAAAACCGAACCGTCGGTTTTTGTTTCGGTTCAGTTTTTTCGGTTCGGTTATTTCGTTTATTCGGTTACGGTTCGGTTATTTTGGTTTTCTTGCTCACCCCTAATGGTAATATTATAGAAAGGTTGTAATATAATAAATAGAGTAAACTTTCGTTTTGCTTCCTGTGATTTTGTCACTTTAACGGTTTTGCCTCAAACCTTTAAAAATAGTCATTTTCCTCCAATAGTTTGATATGGTTTTTCCATTTTGCTCCGTGCAGGGAGCAAAATGGAAAGAAAGACAATTTGGATGGAGTTAGAGGCGGGGAGCAAAATGGAAAAACCATAGTAAACTATTGGAGGAAAATGACTATTTTTAAAGGTTTAGGGTAAAACCGTTAAAGTGACCAAACCACAGGGAGTAAAACGGAAGTTTACTCTAATAAATAACTAGTGATATGATTTTAGATCACTAAGTATCAAATTCTAAATTCACAAACTTAGAAGTTACGACGTGTTAAAGCAAATAAATTGAACCGGAACATAAAACATAGAAAATAATAACTAAGTCGATCTAGAATCCACGCGATGCGACGAACCTGTCAAACGAGAAAATAGACGTAAAAACATCAAAGTACACACGCAAGTTGTACCGTGTTAACTCACAAATTTAAGAACGAAGCGTAAAAATGTTGAACCAAATACATATGTTACGCCGTGTTAACACGCAAAATTTAGAATCAAATTTTGCGAAAAATGAAAAGTATAAGGGACCAAAGTTGAAAATAAAAATTTTGTGAGTTTTAAGGTTAAAGTAAAAAATCAAACTTTGTGTGGTTAAATTGCAAAATATGAAAAGTTTTGGTTAAAAGTAAAATTTTCAATTTCTTTCGAAAAACAACATAAGCATAAAGTACAACACCATTCTGTATAGAAAAATTGTTAGTTAATACTTAATACTATGTAAATAAAAAAAAAGGGTAATTGCACGGTACCCCTGACCGCGGAAGGGATCTCCCTTCCCAGTTCACCACCCGACAAGGATCCCTGGCGGCAAATACCCATAGCCATCAAAGAGGGGTAAGAAACATGTTTCGAACCCGAGACCTCGAGTGTCCTCGGTCCGGCTTTAAAGCGGGTGTCGGTGGCCACCAAAGTGGCACTAATGGGAATTGAACTTGGGTCTCCAATGGATAATACTATGTAAATAGGGGATTGTTAAAATAAGAACACATATATTTCGTAAGAACCACGAGAACTTAGGCGAAAACAATTCAAATTCAGTTTCTTTTACACTTATCATTATTATTCGAATACAATATTGGAAATTCAACTTACACGTTTAAATTTACATTTATACATGTGTAAGTTTACCATTTACACATATGTAAATTTGTTATATTTACAGAAAATGACTTCCAACTATTATACGTTGTTAACATAGCAAACCGAGTTTGTAGACTCAAAACAGAACAATCACAAATTTAATACATTTAATTAATACCAATATCATAAGGGTGTTAGGAGTGGGTGGCAAACCCACTCGGCAAACCGCCATTGCCGCGCGGTAACACCGCCGCCGGTGGGTTTGCCGCTGGTGAAGATTGCCAATGCGGGGAGGGGAAGCCGACGCGGGGAAGAGATCGGAGGAGAGAGAGAGGGGGGGTATGAGAGAGAGGGGGTAGTGTGGGTGGGGTCCATGCCATCTCTCAACCAATCACACATTTTTCCTTTTTTTTTTAAATTTACCACTTCACCAAGTGTCTAAACCATTGCCAACATTTTTCAGCAAAGTTTAAACACTTTTCACTGATTGACGTGGCGCACTCTGATTGGTTGATTTTTTAGTTTGCCACTCCAAATTGTTTAACCACTCCTAACACCCTAACAGAATTCACTCGCACTTTTGTACCGTTTAATACGACATTCTAATATTCTATCACTACATAGCTTTTTTAGCAACAGGCATTTATATTGCGATTTATTAATTACTTTAAAAGTGTATACAATGGACTATTATCTTGTTTAATTGCTATATATCATTCTAAATCACCTAACGTTTTAAAAGCTAGACCAACAATCCGACTAGTTAAATTGAGAATGGTAGTTGTCACAAGTTCGGTTATGAGCTAATGGACCATGCACAAATAAATTTGTGGCTTTGCGTGAACTAGAAAAAAACCGAGCAAACCAAGGATGCATGTCTCATATCTTTGTTGACAAACCAACTTTTGAGTTCGAGCAGACTGGTTGAACAAGTGAACCATCAACGTTGTTGAGTCAATTGCCGGTATGATTTTCAAAATACTATCTTAACATTTATACACTTTATGTCATGATTCACCAAATTATGACATTTAATTTTATCATTTATAATACAAACTATGGCTCAAAAATTGTGGTACATATTCTTATAAGTATGAGGTGGGAGAGAGAAGTGAATGGGTCATTTGGAAGGCACTCCAAAGGCTATCAACTTTTTTCATATCTTACCATTCACTATTTGTGTAAGCCTTTGTCCACTTGTTCACATTGATTATACCCCTCAAACTAAGCAAACAAGTCTTAAAGTTAAATACCTAATAAAGAAAGTTGAATATAGGTTTTTAAGATATAATTATCACCAAAAAAAGTTCTTTATTTAAAAAAAATTCACCAAACACTAATATTTCAAATTTCTTAAACAGAAAACCAAAATCCTAATTATGAATGGCATCTAGTGTTGTTTAAATAGTGTGTGGCTTGAATCACGTTTAAAAAACAGCTCGTTTGAAATCAATTAGTACAATTTTTGAGCCAAGATGAGTTTGCTCAAATCAACCGTACCCAGTAAAATCTCACTAGTAGGGTAGGGTCTTGGGAAAGTGAGATGCGTGCAAAACTTTACCTCTATACAAGGACATGGAAAGTTGCCCCCGAAGGAGACCCGACAATAAGTTGCTCAAATAAATAATTATACAAAGAAACCAACTAATAACAACCAACATTTGAAAATTAAAAGCTTAACCCCCACACAATCATTTATCTAATAAAAAACCTTAAAAGAAATATTATCAAGAGATATTAACCTTCATTTTAGATTTCGAGCCGGCTTATCGAGTCCCAGTCAAGCTTAGAGCTGGCAATTCTGACATGAACATGATAACACGATACAAACCTACACGAAGTTAACAGGTTTCGTGTTTAACCTTAACAGGTTTCGTGTCTATAACAGGTAGACACGATAAGACCTGTTGAATTTCGTGTCGTGTTCGTGTTCACCTATTTCGTGTTCGTGTCTTAACAGGTCGTGTCAGACACGATATGACCTATTAAGACTTAAGACCATTGTACAATACATGTTAAGACCTGTTAATGGCTAAATATTAGATATGTAGTAACAGGTCGTGTTCATGTCTTAACAGGTTGTATGATACATTGGTATTTTTTTCATGTCTTAACGGGTCGTTTCGTGTTACCTGTTTATTATCAGGTTGGTGTTCGTGTTTGAAAAATCTGACACGATAAGATTTCGTGTCATGTTCGTGTTTACCTGTTTCGGTTCGTGTCTTATCGTGTTCGGGTCTTAACAGGTTCGGTTGACACGATATGTCAGCCCTAGTCGAGCTTGAGCTGTAACAGAGACAAGTTCAAGCACAAGTTTTTAGCTCGGTAAAAGATTTAGCGATAAGTTAACTCATACATTTTCAAGCTCGGGCCCAAATTCACCGACTTAGATCAAAGCAAATGTAGTTCATAAATAAAGATTCTTCCATCATCTTTCTATTGATGTTTCAACTTTAAATGTCATGATATATCATATAGGTATTCCTTTTATAGTATTCTTTTGAAAAGCCATCATCTTGTATATTAGATGTAAAAAAGAATATAGATGTGCTTTTAGGGGAAAACTTTGACCCAAATATATCATGTTTTAAACACTGAGGGTTAGTTTTTCAACACTACAAATTCACCGACTTAGATCAAAGCAAATGTAGTTCATAAATAAAGATTCTTCCATCATCTTTCTATTGATGTTTCAACTTTAAATGTCATGATATATCATATAGGTATTCCTTTTATAGTATTCTTTTGAAAAGCCATCATCTTGTATATTAGATGTAAAAAAGAATATAGATGTGCTTTTAGGGGAAAACTTTGACCCAAATATATCATGTTTTAAACACTGAGGGTTAGTTTTTCAACACTAAGGTTTAGTTTTTCAATATCATCTATACAAATATAAATATGTAAGTCATACATAAAGTTTCCTTTGTCATGTTTTCAGGTGATATTTCAATTTTAAACGTCATGAAAAGTCATATTAATATTCCTTTGGTCCCTCCTTCTTGAAGAATAATCATCTTGTATTTCAAAACAAATCGAAATATGTAGTGTGTATTGCATTTTTGTCTAGAATATAAAAAGGTGTAACTACAAGTCATGAAGATGAGACGTGTGACGAATTAAGTAAAGTTTTTAATTTTAAATTAAACTGTTATATATCCTTAACGTAAGAAGTGAAGAAGGAAATTTTTTTAATTTTTTATTCTTTTTGAACCTTTTTCCCTTACTACTTAAAAATGATGTTTAATTGCAAAATAAAAAAAAATCGTGATTTTACAATAGTAGAGTAATTATAGTAGGGTAATTATAATTACTCTACAATTATTACATAATTACTCTACTAGTGTAAAATCACGTTTTTTTTATTCTGGAACTAAAACACGTGTTTAATTAAAAAAAAAAAGTAATTCACTCTGTCACTTTTTACGTTAAGATTATTTTGTATGTTAAAAACCCATTCGTATAATGACTTAACCCTAAATTATATAGGAATAATGGATTTTAATAATCCCAATTATTGCCCATTGGCTGGCAACGGTCCCAACTTAAAAAATTCTCACTGACGGTCCCATCTTTCCACATATTGGCCTTCAATGGACCCTGACTAACAGAACGCTAACGCCGTTAGTCTCTGGTCGCCGGAAAAACGTTTTTGGTCGGAAAACTCAACATTTTCGTCTAAAACCTCTTTGTAACTTTATTACGCACCTTTAGGAACCTTTTCTATTAAAAAGCCCCAATTATTAAGGTCGTCGGAAAAACTCCTTTTTCGCCGAAAAACTTCTTTATGGCCGGAAAACTCAACTTTTTAGTCGGAAAACTCAAAGTTTTCATCCCAAACATGTTTGTAACCATAGATCGGACCTTTAGAAACCTTTTTCCGACCAAAAACGTTTTTCCGACGACCGGGGACTAACGACGTTAGGGTTCTCTTAATTAGGGTTCATTGAAGGCCAATATATGAAAAGATAGGATCGCCAGTGGGAATTTTTAAAGTTGGGACCGTTGCCGGTCAACGAACAATAGTTGAGATTATTAAAATCTATTATTCCAATTATATAAAATAAAGCTGCAAAAAGATATAAATTTACAATAGTATATAACTAATTTAAAGAACATTAAAGAGACAACGATATCCTAAGTACCATTTGACTTGTTTGTTGCCATGCCGTTGTTCTTACCTCAAAACGTCTTTTCTTATTTTAATGATATTTATATTCTCCTACATAATTATGAAGACATTACTTTTCATAATGGTACCCATAATTTCAACTCAAGATATTATTTTCTAGAATATTATAATATAAGTAATTGATTAATTACGTTTTATGGAGTCGGTGATGGTTCAAAATGAAAACATTTACATGCTCATAATTAATACATGAAGAATTAATTGTTATGGTAATCATAGTTTATAGTTTTCAATCAGTGTCTTGTATATGGTTCATGAGCTATTGATGATGTTAAATGTTTTTCATTCATGCATCTTCCTTATTTAAGTCGAGGGACGGAGACAAGTCAAGTTTGTTGACAAAGTATTTTAGATCGTATTAGCCGATAGCATTCTCAACTTTTGATTTGTATCACACCACTCTCAAATTTCAACTTATTGGCCGATAGCACTTCAAAACTAAGCCAACACTAACCCAGTTAGTTTTTGCTGATGTGGCACTTGTGTGTTTATGTGGCATATGGTGTGGAATTTTTTGATGATGTGGTAGCTCGCATGGCATCTGACTTGGCTTTTTGATGACGTGACATCTGACTTGGTTTTTTATGATGTGGCAGGTGATGTGACACTGGTTTGGTGATGTGGCAGCTGGTGTCAGCAAACTGGATTAGTGTTCGGTTAATTTGGAAGTGTTATCGACCAATAAGTTGAAAGTTAGAAGTGGTGTGGTACAAATCGAAAGTTAGAAGTGCTATCGACCAATTAGAAAAAGTTGAGGTAATTTAAATCAAATATCCCTTATTAGTATTATTATTATTATTATTATTATTATTATTATTATTATTATTATTATTATTATTATTATTATTTATACACTATAAATTATCAACTTCTTTGTGCATTATGAGTTGTACATCATGTTTGGGGAGTTTTTCCAACAAAAAAACTTGATTTTATACTTTTAGTCCAAAAGCATTTGATGTATTATTTTTAACCCAAAACTATTTGGGTTATAACTTTTAACCAAAGACTTTTTATCTTCTCAGCTTAACCTAATAACCTTTTTACTTTCAGCTTTGGTCTCCTGTACTTTTCATATTACGCAAACTTTTAATTTTATGTTTCGTTCTAAATTTTGCAAGTTTAACACGACGCAACGAGTTAATAAGATGCAATGTACATGTGTAGTTCAACGTTTTTACGTCGTCTATTTTTTTCCTGTTTGACAAGTTCGTCATAACGTGCGGGTCCTAAATCGACTTAGTTATTATTTTCTGTGTTTTACGTTTCAGTCTAATTTTTTTTGCCGCAAATTCAGTGTTGGTGGTCGCTAGCGATGGTATGACATTGATGCTATTTGACACGATTTTATGCCCCCCGCTGCAACGCGGGGGGTGCTTAATACTAGTTATTACTAAGTTTGAACAAATAATAATTTATATTTTCTTTTAGATTAGAATGCTCTTTCGTTCACGTGGTTTGGCCATTTTAGCCACTTTTATCCTAAAAGATTTTTCTAGCCATTAAAACTTGTATCTTAGCTAAAAAGACTAAAATATCCTTCGATCTAACACATTAAACAAACGAAGGTAGTGAAGTAAATGAAAATGACAACATTTTGAAACCACAGAAACCGAATGCGAAAAAAAAAAGCTTTTGGGCTAAAAGCAATGTTGTAAACATAGTCTAGAAGGTCGAGTACTTGTTGAGTAATCGCTACAAAGTAAGTTGTTGATGCAATTTTCTTCTACTCCGCCTAATTACTCGGACTCGATCAAACGTGGTCAAAATATGCCAGAATCAGATCTAGTTGGTCAACTTGGATTAAATTTGACTTTAAAAAAATAAAACATAATTCTTATGTCTGTCATATTAAAGAATGAATATCATTTTCAAGGAATGAATATCAATTTTTGAAATACTTTATTAATTGAACATGTATTTTTTATTTATATTGTTATTTACATATTTGGTTATAAATATTAGTAAATCTATGATATTTAACACATATATAATTTTTCTAAAGTTAATTTCTTTATAATTTAACATATCTCGGTACTCTCCACATAAGTACAGTACCCGCAACTCCACAGTCAACCAACTTAAAACACCTAGCGACTTCTGCAGCTATGACCAAAGTAACATGGACATAGTTTAGACTTGTTCTTTTCCATTGTCTTCTTTTGAAGTTTTGATTATTGGCCTTGTGAAGAAAATCAGTGATCCAATCACACGGCCTACTTTCTACTGGATCAGCCCATAACTATAAGCCCATTAAATGATAAAAAAAACCGGCTCACTTCACTATGCGCGTATATAAGCCCATACAATGATATAACACAAACCGGCTCACTTCGCGCGTAAGTTAGCAAACAAGTGTTTATCATACACCCTAAAACAAATTAGAAGAGGAAAAAATTTCAGTTTCATCACTTTCATCGAGAACATTTTTTCTCATCATGATATCCTTATAGATTAGTTGAAAAAAACTAAAATACCCTTCAAGTTAACGAAATAAATAAACAAAGTTAACGAAATAAACAAACAAAGTTAGTGAAGTAAAAGTGATGAAAGTGACTAACTACAGGGGCGTAATGGCTTAGAGTTAGGTTGGTATAATAGATCAGATACGACAGGATAAGACAAGATGACCAAAGATGCTAGACACGAACACGACACGATAACTTATCGTGCCATTTTTTCCAAACACGGACACGACCTGTTTCGAAACCAGTCACCATGAAATGACCTACTGACAAACCTGTTTATGGACACAATAAATATCACATGTTTAAGAATCTGTTTAGTGAAACAAAAATTGTCAAAAACTCATAAAAGTCTAACTAATAAATAATCCATAACATAATAATCTTTTGCATATATAAAATAAAGAGTAAACTGCCAAAATGGTCCCTAAGGTTTGAGCACTTTTGTCACTTTAGTCTAATACTCAAATCTTTTGAATCTGGGTCACTTTGGTTTCAATTTTGTTGTCATTTTCAACCAAAAGCAAAATCTGATCAGATTTTTCAGTTAACATCCAACTTTTTTGTCTTTTTCTCCCTTTTAATAAAGGGCAAAATTGTTAGATTTTTTTAATTTGTTATAATAAAACCTTAAAAGACCATTTTGCCCTTCATTAAAAGGGAGGAAAAAAAAACAAAAAAACTGGATGTTAACTGAAAAATCTGACTAGATTTATATTTTAGATGAGAATGACAACAAAATTTGAAACCACAGAGACCCAGATTCAAAAGGTTCAAGTTTTGGACTAAAATGAAAAAAATGACCAAACCCCAGAAACCATTGTTGCAGTTTACTCTAAAAACAAAAAAAAACCATAAAAGTCGATCATCATAACATCTATTACGAACATGAACATATCACTAACAGGTCTTTAACACGTTTAGACACAAATTTTACCATGCCCTAAACGCTTTAACCTGTTTAAGACACAAAACCTGTTAAAAATGTTTCGTTTCGTGTCAACAGCCCCGTGTCTAAAATTGTAAGCCGTTATTATAGTTTACTTTAGTTCTTCTTATGTTCTTCTTTTGCTTACTGGACTTGATCAGCCCAGAAGTATAAGCCCAAATCGGTTAACTTCACTACAGGCGCAATATAGCAAACAAATGTTTATCATACACCATACACCCTGAAACAAATTACAAGAAGATAAAACATCCATCGTATCCGTTTACCCGCCAAACTTCATCTTCTTCATTCTGAATCAACAACAATGTCATCTTTCAACACCACCACACAGGTTTCTCTCTCTAGAATCCTCTCTCTCCTCTCTCCAGTTTCCAGAACCTCTCCATCTCGTTCCGTTCTTATTCCGCCTTCATCTTCCAACCTATCGCTATATCTATCGGCCTTATCTATTCGAAAACGACATCGTTTAACGGTTATTCGACCGTGTAGTTCGTTCGAAGGAGAGTTTGAGTCGGTTGAAGAAGAAGAAGAGTTAGGTGGAGTTGGTGATGACGTGGAGGCTGATTTTGAAGATGTTGATGATGAGAATTTGGATGTGGATGAGCTTGAATTGGAGGCGGTTAAGGCCGTTCGTGAATACTCGATTTCGTTATCACAGGAATTGAAAATCGGTGCGTGTTTTTTTTTTGTTGTTCAATTGTGTTTTCTAGGGTTTAAGCAAGGTAATTGAGTTGAATTTTAGGTTAGGTTAATCTTAGACTCTTAGTACTGCAAGTATGATTTCATATCTGTTGGTTGTTCACATTTAGGGCTGCAAACGAATTCGTTTGTTAAGGATGTACTTGTGTTCATTAACAATTCACGAACGCTTACCGTACGGGATTTTATGTTCGTGTTCGTTTGTTAAGTATATGTACTGAACACAAACGAACGTTCATGAATGCACACAAACAAAAATGGGCGTTTATGAACACACACGAACACAAACAAGTGTTCATGAACACAAACGAATGTTATATACCTCTAAATAAATAAAGAGTTAAATGCCATTTTAGTCCCTGTGGTTTGGGCCGTTTTGCCAGTTTAGTCCAAATGTTTCATTTTTCACCTGTGAGTCCAAAAAGGTTTCATTGTTGCCATTTTAGTCCACTGGGTTAACTTCATCCATTATTTCTTTTAACGAGAAGGGTGATTCGGTCATTTTATATGGCCGAATTGCCTTTCTAGTTAAAAGAATTACATATAAAATGACCGAATTGCCCTTCTGGTTAACAGAAAAATGGATGAAGTTAACTCAGTGGACTAAAATGGCAACGGTGAAACCTTTTTGGACCCACAGGAGAAAAATGAAACCTTTGGACTAAACTGGCAAAATGACCCAAACCACAGGGCTTAAAATGGCATTTAACTCTAAATATAATAAGGAACTAAAATAAAGGAATATCAATATATATATATATATATTATTAATTATTAATATATATAATTTTTTTTAAAAACCCCAAACATGAATGGATACAAACGAACGCGTTACCGAACATTCACGAACATAAATGAGCGAACGTGACCTCTGTTCATGTTCGTTCATTTAACTAAACGAACAAAGTTTTTTGTTCGAGTTCGTTCATTTATTAAACGAACACAAACGAACTTCCCGCCAAACGGTTCATGAACTGTTCGCTGAACGTTCAGCTCGTTTGCAGCCCTATTCACATAATCAATGGTATTGGAATTTTATATGTTATTTTATACATAATACAGGATTTTTCAAAATTTTATATATAATTTTCAAACTTATCAATCGGATTGGATTAATAAGTAGAACTTTTCTTGTCGCTACCTGAGCCACAGAAGATGCTTTTTGACCAACAGCTACATACACGCATATTACATTTTGGCCTTGTCGATCTAGAATTGTATCTGTGACTGTTACTACTGCTGTGTTGTTTTACCAGTCTGTCTGTCTGTCCCCAGTAATTATCGCTGACCACGTCCTATGGGAATTATTGAATCAATAGCTATTAGACAGTAAAATACGTAGTTTAATAGTAGAGGGATCAATGTGTAACTTTGTCCTTATATATAGTCTTTGTAATATTTCATTATGAAATACAATAAACAATTCAATTACATTACAACTGATTATTATGGTATCAGAGCTATGACGCTCTTGGTTTATCTAAACTCTAATCAGCCGTCAATTATCAATGCCTTGATCCTACCTCAAATCGCATCTACATTGCCCGACATGTAAGGTTTAATGAAGCGTATTTTCCTCTTCTCCAACCCTCTTCCTCTACACCTCCCACACCCTCTCCTGATCCATATTTCTCATCTTATCCCTCTCCTGGTCCAAGTCCTCAACCTTCTAGTTCACTCGCTTCCACTACAACCGAAACAACCACTACACCCACGAACCAAACCACCAACGACCCATCTCAAATAGCCTCCTCATCTCCTTGTTTGACTTCCACGTCTCAACTGAACTCACAAATTAAACCAATCACTACAACCGAACCACCTAACTTTACCACAACCTCAACACCCGCCAACCAAACCACACCCAATACCGAGTTCCACCCATTCATGCTATTCCTGACAACCTTCCCCAACCACCTTTGCAATTCACTTATAGCTGACGCCAGACTACACCGCCCATTGTCAATGACCAACCGCCCACCCATTCTTCAACACCAGAAAATCAACCAAGTCCTAGGCAACCGAATCTAAGACAAAATCCGAAACAGAAAATTCCCTACAATGCTTCTGCCTTTCATACCTCTACTGATTCTTCCATCACCGAACCCTCCACCTTTGCTGTTGCTAAGAAGAGTCCTCAATGGCGTGCTGCCATGACAGAGGAATTCAAAGCTATAATGAGAAACGGTACATGGACTTTAGTGCCGGTTGTTCCTAATGCCAATATTGTTGATTGTAAGTGGGTGTACAGGTTGAAACGTGATGAGAACGGTAGTATAAAACGTTACAAAGCTCGTTTGGTGGCCAAAGGTTTTAACCAACAACCAGGGATTGATTATCATGAGACATTTAGTCCGGTGGTTAAATCCACAACTGTTCGTGTGGTTTTGTCACTTGATGTTACGAGGCAATGGTCTCTACGTCAATTAGATGTACAAAACGCCTTTTTACACGGTGATCTTAAGGAAATGGTTTATTTACGACAACCACCAGGTTTCACTGATCCGCAAAAGTCAGATCATCTATGTTTGCTTCACAAGTCCTTATATGGGCTCAAACAAGCTCCAAGGGCCTGGTTCAATCGTCTTTCAGGGGTTTTGTTACAGCTTGGGTTCAAAGGATCTAACACTGATCCCTCCTTGTTTATCTACTCCCATAGTGGTAATTGTTAGTTGTAAATAGTTGAAGGGCCTAGTTGTTAACTAGAGGTCCCTACATACAATTCTAGGTGTCCTTGCATGCAATTCTAGGTGTCCTTGCATGCAATTATAGGTATACCCTTATGTAAATAGTTATTTCTTTTTGGTCCCTCCTTCTCCCTATATATAGAGGGTTCCTTCTCATGTTTTATATACACTTTTCATTAATACAAGTTCAGATTTCCTTTCCATTTCATACCTGTCTCTTTTACATGGTATCAGAGCTAAAGGTTTCTTAGCTCACGAGTGTCTTTCGGGTGACCATTTCCGGCTAAATTTCCGGTCACCACCTGTCCCGTATAACCTTCTACTCCTTAAACCCATTCTAGATCTGCCCAAACACACACACCACTCCAGTCCACTTCAGATCTGCTCAAACACCCAAAACCACCACAACCCGTCACCTATTTTCTTAGATCCGACACTTTTTCCGGCGAGTTAAACTACACCGCCACCACCACTGTGCTCGGAATCACCTGATCTACAAAGCCCCAAAAACCGTACCACGAACCACCGCCTCACGCGCTCCCACGCGCCACCACTCTCCGTCGTCGGTCCTCCATGCGCCGGCGCGTGGCTCCGCCACCAGTCGCCGTCTTCTTTTCAGTGCAGTCGGAATTCCTTCCCCGTCAATTCCGTCCGGTTAGTTTTTCAATCCAAGCATTTTTTGTTTTCTGCCTCGGTTCACGTGCTCAAGTTTCAGTTCGTTTTTTGGGTTAAACAACTTTTCAAATGGGAGACGAACGAACTCACACCATTGCATGCACCAAGGAGGAGTATGATTTGCTTCCACGGTTCCTTGCTTTTTGGTCATCGGGTCCTCAAACCAACTCAGTACAACCAGGTACGTTTTCTGGCTTTGACTTATCCTGGATTATTGATTCTGGAGCTACTCATCACATGACTGCGAATCAAGGAATTCTCACTAGCCTTCATAATACCTCTTACCCACCGGTTAAACTTGCAGATGGTTCCTCGTGCTCCGTACGCGGCATTGGATCCATTTAGAACCCAGATAGCCTAAACCTGTTTTCTGTTCTTCTTGTTCCTAACTTCCCTGCCAGTCTTTTATCTGTCAGTCAGATTACTAAACGAAATAATTGTTCCGTTACCTTTTATCCTACTCATTGTACCTTTAATGAACTAGGTACTAACCGAGTAATTGGTACCGGCCTCGAATCAGGAGGTCTCTATCGAATGTCTTCATTGTCGAATCCCAAAGCAAACATCTGTGAGTCTAGTATCTTTGAAACTCATTGTCGGTTAGGCCATCCCTCAGCAGCCGTCCTACGACAAATGAGACCTGGCATTTCTATTCCCGATAACTTCCATTGTGAGTCATGTCAGCTCGGTAAACATATTCGACGTCCTTATCCCCCAAAAGTGTCAAGCCGAACCATTTCCATATTTGAACTTGTCCATTCAAATGTATGGGGTCCATGTCCAGTTAAGACTACATTGGGCTTTCAATACTTTGTTACTTTCATTGATGATTATTCTCGTGCCACATGGGTTTACCTATTGAAATCCCGTAGTGAAATCAACTCGATCTTTCGTGAATTCCATACTTATGTCAAGACCCAGTTCAAAACATCCATCCAAACCTTACGCACCGATAATGCTAAAGAATATATGTCCACCGATTTCTCTACATATCTCAAATCACAAGGTATTATTCACGAGACTTCTTGCGCATATACATCTCAACAGAATGGTGTTGCTGAACGCAAGAACCACCATCTGTTCGATGTTACTCGCACACTCATGATTCATTCTCATGTTCCTCGTCAATTTTGGGGTGATGTTCTTACTGCGGCTTATCTGATTAATCGTATGCCATCGTCTGTTCTTCATGGTCAAACCCGTTCTCTGTTTTATTTCCTAGAGGAACTCCGTTTCCTCTTGAGCCTCAAATTTTTGGATGTGTAGCTTATGTCCATGATCATCGTCCCGGAGTCCCTAAAATCGACCCTCGAGCCATTCGTTGTATCTTTGTGGGTTACTCACGTGTCCAGAAAGGTTATCGGTGTTATAGTCCTTCTCTTCGTCGATATTTTACCAGTGCTGACGTCACGTTTGATCAGTTGTGCCCTTTCTTTCTAGAATCTTCCATTCCAGTTTCTGACCTGTTTCCTGATCCTGAGTCTCACATCATTCCTACCTTTCCTGTGTCATCTATTCCCTCTACCCCTTCGGTCTCAGACACCACATTTCCAGCTCCTATAGCTTCGGGCCTTCCGACAGATCCTCCGCCATTACTCTACACATATTCTCGACGAGGTAAGGATCAGACCTCAGCGACCCTTGATCCCCAGCCTACCCATGCCTCTGGTACGTCCTCAGCTCCGCCTGCCATGACCGAACCTGACACACCCTTGCCAGATACTACCTCAGGTACCCCTGCTTATGACCCTCCGGGTGCACCATATCCCGATATACCCATTGCCTTCCATAAGGAACCTAGACGTTCCACTCGTTATCCCATTCAGAATTATATTGCCTACGCTCATCTCTCTACTGAGTCACATGCCTTTACCACTTCCCTGGATTGCTACCCGATTCCCAAGAATGTGATGACAGTTCTGGCTCATCCAGGATGGCGTCAAGCCATGGAAGACGAGATTGGGGCCTTACGGGCCAATCAGACTTGGGATCTTGAACCACTTCCTCCTGGTAAGCGTGTTGTTGGTTGTCGCTGGGTTTTCACAGTAAAACTTAACCCTGATGGTTCGCTACATCGTCTGAAAGCTCGTCTAGTAGCTAAAGGTTATTCTCAAGCTTATGGTATTGATTATGACGAGACTTTCTCCCCGGTTGCCAAGATGCCCTCTGTGCGTATTTGTATTGCTCTTGCTGCCATTCATCATTGGCCGCTCCACCAGCTTGATGTCAAGAAAGCCTTTCTCAATGGTGTTCTTGAGGAGGAGGTTTATATGGAGCAGCCACCTGGGTTCATTGTTGAGGAGGAGGCCTCAAAAGTATACAGACTACGCCGTTCCCTATATGGTCTCAAACAGTCTCCAAGGGCGTGGTTTGGTCGCTTCTCTAGTGTTATTGGAGAGTTTGGGATGGTTCGTAGTGCATATGATCACTCTGTATTCTTCAGACATCATCAGGGACGAAGGATCATCTTAGTTGTCTATGTGGATGATATCATAGTCATAGGGGATGATGAAGATGGGATTACCAAGCTCAAACAGTTCCTTCAGTCTCAGTTTCAGATTAGTGACTTAGGTCGGCTATGGTACTTCCTTGGCATAGAAGTATCACGTTCTCCACAGGGAATACTTCTCTGTCAACGAAAGTATGTTCTTGATATGCTAACTGAGTGTGGCTTACTGGGTTGCAAACCGGTTGACAGTCCTATGCTTCCTACAAGAAAGCTCCTTCCAGAGGATGGAAGTCCAATGAAAGATCCTGAGCGATACAGACGACTGGTCGGAAAACTTAACTACTTAACTGTCACCCGGCCAGATATCTCCTTTGTCGTCAGTGTCCTAAGTCAATTCATGGCCACTCCATACAGGACACTGAGATGCTGCTCTCCGTGTCTTAAGATATCTCAAGAGCACACCAGGCCTAGGGATCTTATATTCCGATCAGGGTCATTGTCGTGTGGGTGCTTTCACAGAAGATGGAGATGGACGCATATCTGGATTCTCAGACGCAGATTGGGCAAGCTGTCCTATTTCCCGTCGATCCACCACTGGGTACTGTGTTTTCGTTGGAGGAAATCTTGTTTCCTGGAAGAGTAAGAAACAACACACCGTATCTAGATCAAGTGCTGAATCAGAGTACAGAGCTATGGCAGATGTTACATCAGAGATGATATGGGTTCGTCGTCTTCTCAGAGAACTTGGGGTTATCTCTGAAGACTTGATGCGATTATACTGTGATAATCAATCAGCTATACATATAGCCAAAAATCAAGTATTCCATGAGAGAACTAAACACATTGAGGTTGATTGTCACCTAATCAGAGATCGGATAGTCGGTACTCAAAAGGATCCTCCATCAATTCAGCCAATCCATGTTAAGACGGAATTCCAACTAGCAGATATCTTCACAAAACCACTCCGAAAGGCACAAATAGATTTCATATGTAACAACAAATAGATATCATATGTAACAAGTTGGGCATGATTAACATCTATGCTCCAACTTGAGGAGGAGTGTTAGTTGTAAATAGTTGAAGGGCCTAGTTGTTAACTAGAGGTCCCTACATACAATTCTAGGTGTCCTTGCATGCAATTCTAGGTGTCCTTGCATGCAATTATAGGTATACCCTTATGTAAATAGTTATTTCTTTTTGGTCCCTCTTTCTCCCTATATATAGAGGGTTCCTTCTCATGTTTTATATATTTTTCATTAATACAAGTTCAGATTTCCTTTCCATTTCATACCTGTCTCTTTTACAGTAATTTACTCTATATGCTCGTCTTGGTTTAAAAAAGCGCGCCTTAAGCGACCCTAGGCGCAAAGAGCTGCGCCTGGTGTGACATAAAGCGAGCTATGTACAAAAAGCGCGCAAAAAGCGAGCTTTTTTGGAAATAAATCCCACTGAGGCGCGCGCTTTTTGTACAGAAGGTGTTTTTGTGCTTTAAAGTGTTATACATGCAGCTAAAATGGTTGTACATTATATGATTTATACATTAAATCATAGGGTGAGGTTTGGCTACAAAGTCCATTTTTTCTACAAAGTGTACAAAGTCATAAAACACCACAATTTCAAGAATAAAACACACTCAAAACCCACAAATAACATAATGAAAATCACTAAAACACAATATCCAAACGCTAACAGTCCTTAAAAACTTCAAACACACGATTGTACAACTATGAATATAAAACACAACATGATAATCAACATAAAACACACTAATATTAGTCATTCGATAATTAAAGCCTTATCATCCAAAACACAATACAAAACCCACAAATATGGTGTTTTAGTAAACTCCACTATGTTATTTGTGGGTTTTGAGTGTGTTTTATGGTTGATATTATGGTGTTTTATGACTTTTTACACTTTGTAGGAAAAATGGACTTTGTAGCTAACTCCTACCCTTAAATCATGGGTAACGGATGCTAAAAGCCTGTAGGATATATATATATATATATAGGGAGGAGATCATGCGAGAACCACCCTTATTGCGAGAACCGCGAGAACCAATGTGAACACAACCTAAAATAGCTAAAAAAACCTAACCCCCCCCCCCCCCCCTCCCCCCTAAGCTAAAATGCTAAAAACTAAACCCCCAAAAAATCTATAAAAAAAAATCTAAATTTTTTTTTTTTTTTTTAATATTTTTTATGCTCAAATCGCTACTTTTAGTGGCCAAAATTTTTTTTTTTTTGCTTCGAAAAGTAGCGATTTTTATATAAAAAATATTAAAAAAAAAATTTGTGTGATTTTTAGCTATTTTTAGGCATTTTTGGTTGTGTTCACATTGGTTCTCGCAATAAGAGGTGGTTCTCGCATGATCTTCTCCCTATATATATATATATATATATGTATATAATATATATAAGCACCTTGCACCTCACGTACGAAAAGCCCACCACTTTGCGATTTGCGCTTCGCGCTTTGATTTTAGACCTTGTCACTTTTGTGCGCTTCACGCTTTTTTAAACCAAGATGCTCGTGTATGTGGATGACATTATCTTGACTGGCAACAATCCCCGACTCATTGACCACATCATTCAGCGCCTTAGCATGGCTTTTGCGATCCAAGACATGGGTCGACTTTCATATTTTCTAGGCATCGAGGTGGTTCCAAAGGTAATGATTTACTTCTCTCACAAAAAAAGTACATCTCTGAAATTATTGATAAAGCTGGCCTTTCTCAGTCTAAACCGGTAGACTCTCCTATGGTAACCAACTCACAATTGGCTCTTGGCGATAGTCCTTCTTTTGATGATCCGGTCAAATATAGACAAATAGTTGGGGCACTACAATACCTCACTCTTTCTCGACCAGACATCACCTTTCCGGTTAACAAAGTTTGTCAGTTTATGCACTCCCCTACAAAGAATCATTGGTATGTGGTAAAAAGGATTCTTCGGTATCTTCAGGGGACCTCTCATTTTGGCTTGTTGATTCAACAAAAATCAGCCCCGGTTCACCATGCCTACACCGATGTTTGTAGTCAGTCTCTCACCGCTTTCTCTGATGAAGACTGGGCTGGTTCTCTTGATGACCGTCGATCCACGGGGGGATTTGCCATCTATCTTGGATCTAATCTCATTTCATGGTGTGCTCGTAAACAACGTACTGTGGAGATTGACATGGCTTGAGGCGCTTCTAAAGGAACTCAACGTTTCTATGACATCTGTTCCTATTTTGTGGTGTGATAATCTTGGTGCCACCTATCTTTTGTCTAATTCGGTATTTCATGCCCGCACGAAACATGTGGAGATTGATTTTCATTTTGTCAAGGAAAAAGTCGCTCAAAGAAAACATGTGGAGATAGATGACCAAATTGCATATTTGTTCACAAAGCCTCTATCCTCACAACGGTTTCTTCTTCTTAGATCCAAGCTACAGGTCGCTCCCTGGCCTTAGCTTGAGGGGGAATATTAGACAGTAAAATACATAGTTTAATAGTAGAGGGATCAATGTGTAACTTTGTCCTTATATATAGTCTTTGTAATCTTTCATTATGGAATACAATAAACAATTCAATTACAACTGATTATTGATAGCAATAAGTCCTGTTCGAATAGGCTCACCGGAGCGAGCGATTCAGTTAACCTAAGTACTATAACGATTTTGACCTAAACTGGACCAATGTGGACCGAAATTTTGACCCATTACCGATTTTTGGTCCAACTAGTTGAAATATAATAGGTAAATTAAAGATTAATCCCGATTTTTACAAAACTGATTAGCGATTACACAATGATTAATTCGGGGGTACTGTCATTTTATAGACTCTTATTTCTGACTGTTTGAGTATATGTTCAGTTTTATGTGGAACTCGTTAGATTTGATTTATGTGTGACAAATGAGAAGTAGTTGAACTTGTGCTAAACAAAAGCTTATATGGAAAATTTGTGATGGTTTGACTTGTATCTTACAAAGAAACCTGTGTTTCTTCTGTATAAATTTAACTTGCTAGCTTAAATTTGGTTGCCAAATGTGTTGGTATTGTCTCATGTTCTAGAAGAGGAGCCAGTTGGTGAAAAAGAAGCTCGTGGAAGAAAGAAGAAGCGCGAAAGTATCAACGCCGTTAATGTTAGTAAGCCTTTTCCTTCTATGACCATTCTGTAGTTGATAGAACTGTATATGTTGTGTTTTGAAGTTTAACAATAATGATAAAAAAAACTTGTTCAACTGAATGCAGGTACCTGATCATCTTCTTCCAAAGGTTTCAATTGTCGGAAGGCCAAATGTTGGTAAATCAGCATTATTTAATCGTCTCGTTGGGGTATAAATTTTATCCCTATTCGTCTCCTCTTCTTCCAATTGCACTTTTTTTCCCATATAGTCTCAATTATGTATTTGTTTCAGGGAAACCGAGCAATCGTAGTTGATGAGCCTGGAGTTACTAGAGATCGTTTGTACGGTAGAGCCTTTTGGGGAGCTATGGAATTTATGGTGATTGACACAGGAGGCGTTATCACAGTTTCGAAATCACCGACAGATGTTATGGAACAACAATTATCTGTCTCGACAACCATTGGCATGGAAGGTATTTCACTCGCTTCTAGAGAAGCAGCCGTCGCTAGAATGCCATCGATGATTGAAAAACAAGCTACTGTCGCAGTAGAAGAATCATCGGTCATCATATTTGTAGTTGACGGACAGGTGTGGTTCATAAACTAGCAACGTCTCATTGCTCGTTTGCGTTGTATTCTATTTGTTGTGTGGGCCCTACATGACTAACTTTGAACAGGCAGGCTTGAATGCAGCTGATGTGGAAATAGGGGATTGGCTTCGGAAGAATTATTCACATAAATCTATCATATTAGCTGTTAATAAATGTGAGTCTCCACGTAAAGGGTTAATGCAAGCATCAGAATTTTGGTCTCTTGGGTAAGCTGATTTGGGTTTTTTTTTTTTCACTTTTGCTAAATTGCCACCAATAGGGCTGCAAACGAACCGATCGAACACGAACAAGACCTTGATCGTGTTCGTTTGTTAAGGAAATAAACTTGTTCGAGTTCGTTTGTGTCTGTTTGTGTTTGTTTGTTAATTTTAGGCAATGAACGAAAACAAACGTTGATGAACACAAATGAGCACAAACTAATGTTCATGAAACAAATGAACACAAACAAGCGTTCATGAACAGAATATATAATACACCGACACTTATTAAATATATTTAATTTGTCAGAATTTCGAAGTATTTACATAAAATATAAAAACTAAAAACACTAATGAACTATCGAACACGTTACCGAATGTTCACGAACATAAATGAACGAACGCAACCTCTGTTCATGTTCGTTCATTTAACTAAACCAATGAAATTTCTTGTTCGTGTTCGTTTGTTTACCAAACGAACGAACACAAATGAACCTCCCCCATCCATCAACAAAGCTCAAGTTCTTAGTTTTAGACTCTTCTTGATTTTAGTTACCTTTTTGTTAAACTACTCTGTATGGAATGATTAGGTTTTCACCACTTCCCATATCTGCGGTTTCTGGAACTGGAACGGGAGAGCTTCTTGATCTTGTTTGCGCGGGTTTGGGGAAAATCGAGGTATTGTTTATCCCCAATTCAAGTAATCAGAAACTACTGGTTTTTAATCAGTATGTTGTTTTCTTATTTAATTGTAGAGGTTTGGCCAGTTTTGCGACTTTCGTCCAGAGGTTTGTTTTTCTGCATTTGGATCCATAAGGTTTGAAATCTTGCCATTTTCATCCGGCTCGTTAACTCCATCCATTTTTCTCCGTTAAGTCAGGGGTATTTCCGTCTTCTTTGTTAACATGAAGGGCAATTCAGTCTTTTCAGGCGTATTTGGTCTTTTTACATAAAGTGAAAAAGACTAAATTGCCCTTTAAAGTTAACAAAATAGACAGAAATACCCCTGAGTTAACAAAGAAAAATAGATGGAGTTAATGAGCCGGATGAAAATGGCAAGATTTCAAGCCTTTTGGATCCGGATGCAGAAAACAAACCTTTGGACGAAAGTCGCAAAACTGGCCAAACCTCAGGGACGAAAATGGCATTTTTATTCAGACAACTATTATTTTGTACACTTAGGATTCAGACGTTCAGAACAACGAAGAAGGTTATGTTCCTTCAATTGCGATTGTGGGGCGTCCAAATGTCGGTAAAAGTAGCATACTGAATGCTTTGGTCGGAGAAGACAGAACAATTGTTAGTCCAGTTAGTGGGACCACACGAGATGCTATTGATACTGAATTTGAAGGACCCGATGGCCAGGTTTGTTTTGCTCTTATATAAGAAAATATGGTCTGTTTTGACTGGCAGTTGGGTATAAATCATCCAGGAAAACTATAAAAATAAGAAAAAATCAATTAAAAGTTTAAAAGTGACGTGCTTTAGTCTATTATCTGTTTTTTTCAACCATAAAAAAGTTTGATACTTTTAATAGATTTGATTTAAAATACATATCCCGGTTGTGTCTCAAGTTAGGGGTGAGCAGAAAACTGAAAAAATTGAACTGAAACTGAAAAAATCATTTTTTTAATGTTGGTTATATATTCATTTAGGAATTATTAGTTTTATTCTTAAATGTTAAGTATTTATAATAAAAACATTAACATGTTTATTTATCTTTGAAATGATTTATTAATTTCCTACAAGAAATAACAAAATTTAACATAAAAATTAAATGATTTTCAAAGTATTATAAAAGAAAATGTCTTAAGAAAAAACGAGGGAGAAACATAAACATAGATTAGAAGTTAGGTTTATGAGAACGATATTAATTAAAGAGGTTAAACATTATAACTTAAATGTAAACATTTAAGAAATATTATTAAATCTTGGATTATACTTTTTATTTTTGAATCTTACGTAATTTTGTTATAAAAAACGAACCGAAAAACCGAAACCGAACGGTTTTCTATAACCAAAAACCGAACATGTCGTTTACGGTTTCAGTTTTACCATAACTATACATCTTAACAAATTCTTAAAAAAACTTATAGTTTTACCATAACTATACATACATCTTAACAAATTCTTAAAAAAACTTATAGATTGTTGAATTTCTTGCAGAAATTTCGTCTGATTGATACTGCTGGAATCAGGAAACGGGCAGCTGTAGCTTCATCAGGTAGCACAACAGAGGCTTTATCCGTTAACCGAGCATTCCGTGCAGTTCGACGTTCTGATGTGGTGGCTCTTGTTATCGAGGCCTTAGCCTGCATCACAGAACAGGTAAAACCGTAAAAAACAATATGGTTTCTCTTGAAAATTGTTCATTAGCAAGGTGAATTCACTGGAAAGTTTAATTACGTCATGTCGTACTTTGCTTTTGTGTCACAGGATTACAAGATTGCCGAAAGGATAGAAAGAGAAGGCAAAGGTTGTCTAATTGTTGTAAATAAGTGGGATACGATACCGAATAAAAACCAACAGACAACGTTGCATTATGAGGATGATGTGAGGACAAAGCTTCGTATTCTTAACTGGGCACCTATTGTTTATTCAACCGCACTAGCCGGTAACAGCGTTGATAGGTACGTTTTTATCGATAGAAACCACATATGTTTATTTCATTTCACTAATATATAAAATATGAGTGACCTACAACTGAATCTCTATGGATCGTGGCAGCACTTTGCCGTCACATTTTAAGTTGCCCGCAAAGGATTCCATTTTTAAATCATTTATAATATATTTAGAGTAAAATGGCCATTTTCATCCGGCTTGTTAACTCCATTCATTTTTCTCCATTATGTCAGGGGTATTTCTGTCTTTTTTGTTAACTTAAAGGGCAATTCGGTTTTTTCAGGGGTATTCGGTCTTTTTACATAAAGACCGAAAAAGACCAAGTTGCCCTTTTAGTTAACGAAAAAGACGGAAATACCCCTGACTTAACGGATAAAAATGGATGGAGTTAACGAGCCAGATGGAAATGGCCAGACTTCAAACCTTTTGGATCAAGATGCGGAAAATCAAACCTTTGGACTAAAGTTGCAAAACTGGCCAAACCTCAGGGGACGAAAATGACCTTTTATTCTATATTTATGAACTTGCTATTAAAAGATTAATATTATAATGGAATTTTAGAATCATTGTCGCTGCAAGTGAAGTTGAAAAGGAGAGATCTAGAAGGCTTAGTACAGCCACCCTGAATCAAGTGGTTCACGAGGCTTTAGTGTTTAAGTCGCCACCTAGGACACGAGGCGGGAAGAGAGGCCGCCTATATTATTGCACTCAGGTATTCGTGTTTCCTCTTGTTTTTTTACGGTTGTTGTTCGCATACCTGATTTAATTCCATGCACAGGCAGCTATTAGGCCACCTACATTTGTTTTCTTTGTGAATGATGCAAAACTTTTCCCTGAAACATACCGACGTTACATGGAGAAACAACTTAGATCTGATGCTGGATTTTCGGGCACACCGATTCGTTTATTATGGCGCAGTAGGAAGAAGTCAGAGAGAGATGCAGGTAAGCAAAAACCCACAACCGAACCGTTTCATTAGGAGGGTGAATTTCTGACACAACCCGAAAACACGACATGCACATAGCACGGAATTTGCGGGTTTGGGTTTAGTCTAAACAGGTTCGGGTCAGTTTCAGGTTGAACCCGCGAACCCATTTAGCTAAACGGGTCGGGTTCGGGTCAACCCGGTCGGGTTGGCGGGTTGTCTCGTTTAACCCATTTATATTATATTCTGTTACCATATGCTTTATGTCATAAATTAAATTGGGAGTATTTTATGCCATAATTATAACTTTAAAACAGAAATTAACATAAGATTTTATAATTTAAATTTAGAGGCCGGTTATTGTACAATATGCCTTATCGTACGACGCGTACGAGATTGCCTTACAACATGCAGAATTTTCTTTACAACATGCGATTTCCCTTGTTCTTCATTTTTTTGGTACATGCGATTTTACTTTCTTTTGTACATGCGATTTCCCCTATTTTAATGTACATGCGATTTTATTTTTTATTTTTTATTTTTTGTACATGCGATTTAACTATTTTACTGTACATGCAATTTTATTTTTTGAAAACATAACGTGCGATTTGCCATCGCGTACGCAGCGTACGTTAAGGCATATTGTACGATATACTTTTTCTTTAAATTTAAATGTAATTTGCTCGTTTGCTCGTTTGTCTGCTATCCTTATGTAATTTGCGTGATTGGAGTGAAATAAAATAGTTGTTTTGTAAAAAAAAATGTAATTGTATTATATACATTTGTGTTTTTTGTATTAAATTTTAATTTTAATATATTAGTATGAAGAAAATAAATAAAAAAGTAAAATTGGGTTGAACGGGTCGTGTTCGGGTCAACCTATGAATATTCGAGTCGTGTTCGGGTTCATATGTATGGCACGATTTTCGGGTTCGGGTCGTGTTCGGGTTTGTCTAAAATTTTCGGGTTCGGGTTCGGTCGGGTTGAACCCGCGAACACGGCCCGTTTAGCACCCTACATTTCATTTATTGTGATTTTATGAATGTTGTGCATGTTGGTGATATCATTCACAAGCAGAAGAAATAACATCCATCTATGTATTGTTTCCAGGACAATCTCCAGCATCAAAACCGAAACCGAATCTCACACATAAGAAGTTGAGTGTTGCTACATGAGCAATCAATCTTGTAAGACCAGTTATAAAGTTCGGTCAACCGCGAGGGTGCTCGTGGGTGCATGAGAGAGAAAACGCAAACTATAGCGTTACTAATTTGGCCATTAGATTGTAGTAATTAGATTTAAATATGCAATAGGTTTGAAAGACAACACTTTTTGTACTATCAACATTAAATGTATTGAAGTGTAATGTTGTATTCTCTCTCTTTTTTTTTTTGCTAATACATGTGTAATACCGCTTTCTCGTTTACTATGATAACGCCTTACTAAAATAATTTTGTACTTGAAGAGACTACGTAAATAACTACGAACCAAAAGGTCCGACTACCGGACCATAAAGGACAGGCACCCAGTTTAGGAATAATCAGATACTCTGGTTACCGGGGCAAAACCGCATACCAGTCCAGATCATAACTGGTCTGGGTGACGTCATCCAAATCTAAGGGTATAAATACCCAAATCCAAGTATATTTGAAGTACGTTTTCTCTTACTATTCTGCCTTGTCTCTCTCTAATTTCCCTTGGAACAAATACTTGTCATCTTGCTAGAGGGTGGTTACAGAGTGGCCCTCCCATTTCTGCAGCAAGCCTAACGATTTCTTGTTTTGTAGGTCTTCATTAGGGGTCTAAACGAGCCGGGTCGGGCCCGACTATGCTTGAGCTCGGCTTGTCATATTTTTATGAAGCTCGAGCTCGGCTCGCAAATAAAACCTAAAGCTCTAGCTCGAGCTATTTTGAGAACAAACTCAAACGGGCTAAAAGCTCAGCTCGAACTCGCTTCAATATCACTTAAACGAGCCAAAGCTTGGCTCGCCAATGTTATCATTATTCTTATATTATATTTAAAACAATTAAAATTTTGTTTGGGCTCTTCTATAGGCTCGCGAGCCTAAACGAGCTTTGTACATCAGACTCGAGCTCGGGCTCAATAACTAAACGAGCTCTATTTCAAGCTCGAGTTCGTTAAAGCTCGGTTCGTTCGAGCTTTTAACCGAGCCGATCACGAGTAGCTCTCAAGTCTTTAGGCCTGTTTACACCCCTAGTCTTCATCATGTGCATCGATTCAATCCACTAGTTGTTCCGGAGGACTGGTTTTTGGATCTTCAGTACTTAAACCAGTTTTGAGACATAGAGTTTGATTTGTTGCATAAAGACATGATCACAAAAGGATGAGGAAATTTAGTTCCAAAGTGAACAAGAATGTAGATTTAGGACTAGAATTATATGACTTAAAACTATAAAAAAAGTCTACAGAAATAAATATATTATCACAATTTGAAAATTTCTTTGAAAAACTAAGTACACACACCAACTTATTTCTTAATTATAACATTTTACATGCTTTAAAAACATTTCCTTCCCATTTCCAAACATTTTTTCCTCATCTAGAATACACAAATGGTTTCTTATAAGTTTGCAACAGCAAAGATGAACAAACCACACTAACAGAAGAAGCAGCCATGCATGCACCAGCCAACCACATAGGCAGCCTAACTCCCATAACCGGAAACAAAACTCCGGCCGCCACCGGAACTCCGAGCACATTATACCCAAGCGCCCACACATAATTAACACGAATCCGAAACATTGTCTTCTTCGACAAATCAATCGCTGTAATCACATCCTCTAAACAACTCTTAATCAACACCACGTCCGCCGCTTCAACCGCCACATCTGTTCCCGCACCAATCGCCATTCCAACATCCGCCGCAACCAGCGCTGGTGAATCGTTGATTCCATCTCCGACCATTGCAACGATCATTCCTTTCTCCTGTAACTAGAGTTGTTATTTTTACCCGAGACCCAACTCAAAACCGAAGCCCCTGGAACCCGAATTAGAGAATACCCGAAAAACTTGAACCTGACCAACCCAAAATGGTTCATTTATCGGGTCACATTTTGCCGAAACCCATAAATATTTATTGTATTTTTTTATAGATGCGTTTTGGTTTCAAGTTTTTGATAGATGTAACATTGAGTTTGGGATTATAGTTTGTTTTGGCACTTTAAACATTAGAGCAGATTTTTTTTTTGTCCCTGAGGTTTAGCCACTTTTACGACTTTCGTCTAAAGGTTTGTTTTTCATTCAAAAGGTTAAAATCTTGCCATTTTCATTCCTGAGACCCATATTTCAAGGGACGAAAGTCGCAATAAATTGCTAAATCTCAAGGATGAAAATGGCAAGATTTTGAAACGACAAGGACCTAAATGCGAAAAAACAAACCTTTGGATGAAAGTTGTTAAAGTGGTCAAACGCCAGGGACGGAAATTGCAATTCCTTGAATTTTGATGTCATATTGTTAAAAGGCTCCCACTATTCCCACGCCCCCCTAAAATCTTATTTTCACACTCCTACAGCTATATGACAACCTATACGAGCCGTATAGAAGAATCTTATTTTGATGTCACACAGTTATACGGCCGTATAGGAGAATCTTGCACAAAAAAAATGTTAGAGAATGTTTTTTTGTCTTCATGTATATGAGTCGTATAACATTATACGACCCGTATAATGTTATACGACCCAAACCTCATATAATGTTATACGGCCCGTATAGAATGTTATACGACCTCATATTTTCTCCATCTATACGAGCCGTATAGCATTATAAGACCCAATATTTGTCATGTCGGATTATTCTATACGGGTCGTATAAACCTATACGACCCGTATAGAGGGTGTGAAAATAAGATACTGAGGTGTGGCTTTATTAACACCCTTGTTAAATGATGTTTGAATTTTGATAATATTTTTTTTAGTAGCATGATGAAATTTGTTAAAAATCTAAAGCAACACCCTTACCTGCAACTCCTTGATTCTCTCCGCTTTCCCCAACGGATCAGTTTCTGCAAACACGTTTTCGATACCGATTTCCATTGCGATCGCAGTTGCTGTTGACCGGTTATCACCGGTTACCATTATGGTTTTAATGTTCATTGTTTGTAAATATGATACTACACATGCAGCCTCTGGTTTAACAGGATCAGTGACAGATACTGCACCAGCGATTTTACCGTTAATGGCGACTAGCACGCACGTGCGAGCTAGTTTTTCGTTGTCCGAAAAGTATGTTTCGACTTCGAGGCCTATAGGGATGTTGTATGATCGCATTAGTCGCTTGTTACCGATTAAAACTGTTTTGGGTCCTACTTTGCACCCAACACCGGCTCCTGGGTGCACCTCGAATTCGTTTATTGTTAAGTCGTCGGTAGTTTGAGTCTTGTGGTTCGGTAATCTGTTCTTGGCATGCTTCACTATGGCTTTTGCTATTGGGTGTTCACTGTTTGCCTGAAAACAAATGAAATTGTATGAAACAAACGTCAAGTCGTGAACAGTTTGACGGGAAGTTCCCCAAATACTCGTACACGTACCCGTACCGATTTTACGTATTCAGTACATTTATTGGTACCCAGTTTTATTAATTTTGGTATTCAGTATCGGTATGACTGTATGAGTATGGGTAAAAAATGGTACCGGTACCGAATTTTATATAGAACTTTAAGAGTTTTTTTTTAGATTATGTTTTATTTCGTATTATGGTATTTATGGTACTCGTATCGTATTGTTACTCGTACGGATTTTACCTATTTGGTACCCGTACGAATGCTCAAAAAATAAAAAATAAAAACAAAGTGGTACCAATGGGTACTGTACCGAAATACTCATACTGATACCCGTACCATACCAATATATTTGGTGCGGTATTTGGTACCTAGTTTTGCTCAAATTCGGTACCGGTGTATTCGGCACGGATACAGGTACGGGTAATGTACTGATCTCATCCCTAATTACATGATGTATTGTTTGTTTGATTAAATGAACAATCATGATCACATGTCTCATCCTTTTATTGACGGCGGTGAATGTTCATTCATGTTTGTTTACATATACATCGAAAATAGTTGTGTCCAACCCAAATTGTGGCTTAATGTTAAAATGTTGTTGATTTGGTATTAAGACCATAATTTTGATATTGTTATTTAATTTTAATCTGTGTTCGTTTACGCTCGTTTGTGTTTGCTTATCTGCGCTGCGTTTGTTTATGTTCATTTAGAATATTAATGAACAAACGTAAAGGAACACAGACAATTTCATTTTCTTAACAAACGAACACGAGCACAAACAACAAAATATGTCCGTTTAGATGGTCATGTTTGTTTGTTTGGTTAAAGTTAAACAAATGAACACGAACAAGTCTTTTTTTTCATGTTCATCAGTTCGTTTACATTCCTACAATAAACGTACCTCTACAGCAATCGTTATGTTGCAGAACTCCTCCATAGAAATTCTTGAAAATAGTATCGCACTAACCACTTCGGGTTTTCCAATCGTTAACGTTCCTGTTTTATCGAACACGACCGTGTTAACCTACATAATTCAAATAACAGTCTTAAATCAATGCCAAATTAAATAAGTTGTAAATAAACTTATGATTCAGTTCATGATCGGAAACTCCGAAGTGCGTACCTTGTGTGCCTTTTCTAGAGCATTTCCGCCCTTAATGAGTACACCTTGTGATGCACCCTTGCCCGTTGCAACCATAACCGCGGTTGGAGTGGCTAGACCCAAAGCACACGGACACGCTACAACCAGAACTGATATACCAAACTGTAACGCAAGCTCAAACTCGTCCATTGCCTTTGGTATCCAACTTTTCGGATACATTCCCGCTACTCCAGGGATGAACCATCCCAACCATGTCATAACAGCAGCCACAACCACCTGAAATTCGGAATACGATATGTTTTAACTGTTAAGTTACCCAACATTGGGAATTAACCGTATGAAAGAATGGTAATAAGTAATAACTCACTGCAGGTACAAAAAACTTTGATATCTGATCAGCTAGCTTCTGTACAGGCGCTCTAGCAAGTTGAGCCGCCTCGACTATTTGAACGATTTGTGAGAGTGCGGTCTCTGAACCAACATGAGTGGCCTTGATCAACAAGCATCCGTTCTCATTCACTGTACCACCAATAACCTGTGCAGCACATATTCTTAAGAACGGATTGTATTTAATAGGGGTGCTAAACTGGTCGTGTTCGCGGGTCGGTGGGTTCAACCTGGCCCTAACCCGAAAATTTTAGACGAACCTGAACATGACCTGAACCCGAAAACTGTGTCAAACGTATGAACTTGAACACGACCCGAATATTTGTGGGTTGACCCGAACACGACCTGTTTAACCCGTATTTTTTTTTTTGGTTTTCTTTCGCAAATTAATATATTAAAATTTACTACAAAAAAACACAAATGTATATCATACACTTACATTTAAATTATAAAATCTTACGTCAATTTCTCTTTTTAAGTTATAATTATGGCATAAAATACAGACCCAATCTAATTTATGACATAAAACATATTGTAAAAAATATAATATAATATACATGGGTTAAACGGGTCAAACCGACCGTGTTGACCCAAACCCGACCCGTTTAGCTAAACGGGTTCGCGGGTTCAACCTGAAACTAACCCGAACCCGTTTAGACTAAACCCAAGCCTGCGAATTTTGTGTTAGGTTATTGTCGTGTCAGAAATTCACACCCCTAGTATTTGTAACGGGTCAAACAGGTCAAAAGTCACCCAAAATGTATTTTATTTAAGAAGTTGAACTTTTCTAGAGAAAAGATGTTTTGGGTCAAACCAACCCGACCCGTATTAACCCGAATCCATTTGATCTAACGCCTCTAGTATCATTGTTAGAATGAAAAAAGAAAACAAACAAACATACCCTGTCACCAACATTTTTAGCAACGGGTGTTGCTTCTCCGGTGATCATACTTTCATTCACGTACCCCTGACCGTTAACAACGATACCATCAACAGGGAATTTCGAGCCAGGAAATATCTTCAAAACGTCGTTTCGTTCTATTAGTCGCGTGTTAATTTCTGTCTCTGAAAGAATGGTTCCTTCGTTGTTAACTGTTAATAGGCACGCTGTATCCGGAGCAAGATCCATAAGCTTTGCTAATGCATCAGATGTCTTTCCTTTAGCCATAGATTCCAAATACTTACCAAAAAGTATAAACGATATCAACATCGTACTTGTTTCGAAGAAATCTTGGCCCTCAAATGTATCAGAAAGTGATGCTTTTATTACTGTGTATACAGAATAAAAGTATGCAGCATTAGTACCAAGTGCAACTAGAACATCCATGTTAGCAGATCTTCGCCTTAACGCATGATACGATCCCACGTAAAACCTGAACATGAATTCACAAACTATTTATAAAAGTTGGTAATATTTTTTTATAAAATTAACAAGAGTAGAATGCATTTTCGTTCCTGAGGTTTGGCCAGTTTTACGACTTTCGTCCAAAGGTTTGTTTTTCCACATCTGAATCTAAAAGGTTTGAAATCTTGCCATTTTCATATGGCTTGTTAACTCCATCCATTTTTCTCCGTTAAGACAGGGGTATTTCCGTCTTTTTTGTTAACTTAAATGGCAATCCGGTCTTTTTCACTTTATGTAAAAAAGACCCATACCCTCGAAAAAACCGAATTGCCCTTTAATTTAACAAAAAAAAAAACGGAAATACCACTGACTTAACAGGGAAAAATGGATGGAGTTAACAAGCCGGACGAAAATGACAAGATTTCAAACCTTTTGAATCCAGATGCAGAAAACAAACCTTTGAACGAAAGTCGCAAAACTGGCCAAACCTCAGGGACGAAACTGGCCTTTTACTCGATTAACAAAAATGATACCTTCGACCGATTAGGAACTGCACGGGTGTGCATAGGATCAATCGTAAAACCATGCCGATAGTAAGCATGTTATGAATCTTGTAACTTAACCAGTTTCCATAAGGAGGAACCATTGGAAGTACCATAGAGAATATAAAAACCGGAACAGAAAAAAAACAACTCCAGAAAAACTGATTTCTATACATTTTAATCTCATGGTTTCTCTCGGTATCGCATTGTTTCTCCGGTATGTGTAAACTCGCTTGATAACGATTAGATCCCGCGCAAGAATCTTGGATGAACGATAGTATTGACCTTGGCCCGGTCAAATCCGGATCATAGCTAACAATCACAATGGCTTCTTTTATATCCATTTCAACATTATTCACACCATTTAACATCTCTAGAGATTGCATGATTGAATCCATATCTTGTGGAGATACGATACCTTGTAGTTTTATGTGAACTTTATTTGCATCATTTTCGGATCCTCTAAGATCGGCTCCAAAACCAGCGTCTACAACCGCTTTAATGATACGTGTTGTGTTGGTGACGTTTGGGTCGTAGTTTATTTTCGCTTCTTCGAGAGCTAAACCCACAACCGCCTTTTTGACACCTTCGACTGTTAAAAGAGCGCTTTCGATTGATTCCGAGCAGCTTGTGCATGACATGCCTTTGATTTTGAGTCTGCATATTGCTATGTCTTGTTCTATAAATTCAGTTACTTTGAATCCTGCTGCTTCTATGGTATCTTTGATTGTTTTTGCCTAAAGTACAATAATCACATAATCAGTTTTTAAACGTAAACTTCATAAAAAAAACGGCCCACCCCAAAATAGGGCGACCAGCCGAAAAACACTACATAATTACAAATTTACACCGGTTATCCCAAGTGATTGTTTTTTATCCTAGACCTGTTTTTGAACCAGATAAAACCGACTGTCTTCACTTCGCTTATAATGTCGACCGACCCTAACCGCCTTCACTTCGCTTATAATGTCTTCGACTTACTCTAACAAGTTCGGATACGTGTTTAACTATTATTGGAGGAAAGTGGTATTCTATTTAACACAAGAATTACTTGTTTTAAAAAAAAAATAATAATACCTAGTGGTTACATCCGCGTTCCGCGGCGGGGTCGACCCGAACACTCAATATAAAAGTAGAGTGACTAAGCATGTATACTAGCAAAGTTAAAGTAGAATGACTAAACATGTATGTATACAAAGTTAACTAATGAAGGAAAATACTTTATTAAAGTAGAGGGACTAAACATGTATATTATGAAAGTTAAAGTAGAAGGAATGTATGGTAGATATAGCAAAGAACAGGGGCTAAAAAGACAAACCCTTATCAAGTTAAAGTATAAGGACTAAACATGTATATATACAAAGTTAACTAATGAAGAAAAATACTTTATTAAATTTGAGAGGCTAAACATGTACGGTTATGGTAAATATAGTAAAGAATAGGGGCTAAAAGGACAAAAGCTGAAAGTTAAAAAAAACTACACTAAAAGACAAAACTCTTAGCACTGTAGCTAAAAAACTACATTAAAAGAAAAAACTCTTAGCGCTGTAGCTAAAGGTTTATGTTTTAGTATATATTATATAAACTGCGACTTACACTAACAAGTTCGGATACGTATTTAACTACAGCTTGGCCTTGAATCGGCGACACAGTGATGCTCATGACGCCGTTTAGATTCTGAAGCACGGATTCAATGGAGGTTGAACATGATGCACATTCAACTCCACCAATTTTGAACATTATGGTTGTAACTCTTTGATCCACATTACCAGTTGATCTAGAGCCATCAAGATTAATATCATTAGATTGTTGCAGTAATGGCATCTTCATATCTTCCTTTGAATTATTCCCCATTCCTACAATGCAAATTTAAAAATGAAAAAAAAAAAAAATCTTGAGCAACTCACATATTTTTAAGCTAAATCAACCGAAATGATTGACAAAACCGAAGCGAATTAACTAAGCCGAATAAATAACCAATGGTGTATCACATGAACAGCAACATGGATCAGTTAACCAGCAAAAAAGGTTAACTAACCCGAACCAATTGTAACGTACGATATAGAGAAAATTAACATGACCTATTGTAACACCCTACGCAATTCCCACATCAGTTGTGGCCAGGAGAGATCCTTGTTCATAAAAAAAGCCATGCTTTTTAAATTTTTAAATTACCAAACGCGTTTTGGGCACATTGGTTATGGAGCGAATGAAAACTCCAGAGTTAAGCACATAGTTGTTAATGGTGAATAGCAACAAATAGCGATAAGGTACCTATATGCTACATAGCGAATAGCGATAAATAGCGGGCGGCTATTCTATAAATAGCGACACACTAAAAAACAATCTTTAAAAAAAATTATATGTATCTTATATCAAAATACCCTAGTTTATATGCTATTTTACATGTATATTTAACAAATACCTAAAATCCAGTTATTTTATAGCTATTTATATTAACCAAAAAAATAAATAAATAAATAAGGGTCGTTATTCTTGCTATCCATCACTACAACCCTAATAGCGACGCTATACCTATACGCTACTAGGGGTGTGCATGGGTCGGTTTTGACCAAAAACCATAACCATAACCGTGATTTCGGTTATTGGATAACCATAACCATAACGCTACATAGCGCGCTATAGCGATCGCTATGATCGCTATTGACAACTATGGTTAAGCATACTCGGTGGGAGTAGTACTAGGATGTATGACCTCCTGGAAAGTCCCCAACACGGCAACCAAAAACAAATCCCTGAAATACTGGATGGGCAATCCATCGAGAGCAAAGCGGACAATAATGGTGGTACGGGACACCGAATGTTACACCAATGGCAAAAACTGATTAACCAAATAACCAATAACCGAAAAAATCGGTTTCAGTTAAGTGAAGCTCAAAACCAAACCAAACCGAACCATGCACACCATGGGCAATTACAATACATTTACAAACTCAAACTCTAATAAATGGCATATTAGGTATAAATATAATCAATATATGTATAAATATAATCACTATATGTATACATATATAACGTGAGCAAGAGGTTTGGTTTACCTACTGGCAACGTTGTTGATTAGGGTTTTGCAGCAGAAGAGGAGGAATGAAGTTTGAGAATTCAAAAACATATATATAGACAACCAAAACAGTCACCGCGCCAAGTGTTTTTTTTTTATATATATATTTTTATTATTTTAATTTTAATAACATGAATTGGATTTTATTTTTTTAATTGCCATAAAAAATAACACATTTAGATACTAAGGTTTTCAAATAACAGGTTTACGTTTTATGGTTTCAGTTTTATAATACACTAGAATTTAAGAATTACCACCCGCCGCAATGCGGCGGGGATTCATTAGTTATATATCATGTTAGATGAAAGGCAAATGTTTCTCACATGACCACGAGCCTGTGTGTAAAACCAAGAAAAAATAACTAAGTCAATCTCCGACTCGCGCATTGTGACAAACCTATTAAACGGGGAAAAATAGACGCGCTGCGACAAACCTATCAAACAGGAAAAAAATAGATGAAAAAACGTTGAACCCCATATGCACGTTGCGGCATGTTAACTTGGAAAATTTAGAACGACATGTTAAACGGCGAACTTGTGAAAGATGAAAAGTATAGGAGACCAAAGTTGAAAGTAAAAAAAAAAGTGTTGATGTTAAATTTGAAAAGATTTTGGGTTGAAAGTAAAAAAAGTTAAAGGGGAATTGCAAAAGATGAAACTTTTGAATTAGAAGTGAAAAATTAAATAAATCAAAGGGAATCAGTTCAGATTACGAAAACAAAAGAGATAAATATATTTAGTTATATTGATATTTAATATTATTATATTATGTAATAGAAGAGATAAATAGAAAAATAAGAGTGAGAAATTACGAGAGAATGACACGTGTCCAAAAATGATTTTTATTTATTAGTATAGGAAGAATAGGAAGATTAGGATATTAACACTAACGGTCATTAAATATTAATTGAAAACCATCTCATGTCCCCCAAATTATATTTGATACAGCGTACCCTAGCACCTCACACGGCAGCGTGTTGCATCGCTTGTGATCCATGACTTAGACGCTATAAACGAATGACAATTAGCGACATACAATCTACCATACATATTACATATATTATCGGGTTTGCACGTGGCACAACAGTACAACCAGAAAGCGAGTATAAATACCCCTCCCTCTCAATAGATCAAGTTCACTGTATTCTCTATTCTTATCTACTCACTCTTACTTTTACAAATACTTATCATCACGCATTAACTTAAGCGTATAACAAAATCTCTTTTAATCGTGACAAGGCTAACGATTTGCTACCACTCTCTACTAAATAATCTATATTAATCCTTGATCCTTTTCCTTGTTTCAACAAATTTTCTAGTTACTTTTTTTCACAAATTTTCATTTGATCATCTTCAATTTGTATTTTACAATATTTTATTTGAACTAAAAGTTATTTTAATACTGTTTTAAATTTACTAAAGTTAGTTATATTATTATACCAAGTGTACCATTAAAAAGACAACCACATATATTTTTCGTACATAAACACGTAACGTATCTCATATATATTTTTTAAACAAAACTTTTTTTGACAAAATAATAAATTTGTAATATATTAAACTTGATAAGAAATTACATCGAAATAGAAGGTAAACGGGGAAAAAGTTGCGCTACTACCCGTTTTTAAATAGCAAAACCAAGTCCTTAAGAGGGGGTAGGGCTCCACTAGTGATGGAATTTCATCACTCACGACATCCAATAAAGTTCCGTCATGTCATCGAGCATTATTCCATCACTAGTGATGGATATTAGTAAAAATGCTCATCACTCACCACACACTCATCTCCATCATCAAAATCATTCACAAAACAACTGAATTCCAACGCATGATGGTGAGGACGCGTTATGTATTCAACGAGTGAAGATTCCCACCGACGACAGTGTTTCACTCCATTCCACACGTGAACAAATGCCCACTACGGGGAGCCCCGCGTAGCCTAAAAAACTACATTCATTGGTTTATCATAATAATAAAATTAATTAATAAGTGTATTTTAAGTTTATTTGAAAAACCATAAGTTAAAAGTAGGAGGTAATGGCCAATGAGGTAGTGGTGGAGTGGTTGGGGAAAAATTTGGTGTTACTTGTGACTCAGGTTTGACTCTCACTCTCCCCATTATTTTCTGCGGCATCCAGATGAATGGCGAATACGGGTGGCGCCGGTTCGTCTTGGATGGAAGGCGAGATTTTACCAATTATTCCACTGTCGTGCTTTCGGGCGGGTGGAGGTCGGGTTTCCTCGCATCTGGGAGAGCCAAGGGGCTGGCGGCTGTCGAGTAGTCGATCTTGACCACAGCGCCTGGTGACACGGTGATTGGCACGTCGTTTCTTGCCGTTCAAAAAAAAAAAGGAGGTAATGACTTGAAAGAATCGTTTTCTTTTTGGCTTCCATCGGCATGGGAGTCTCTTTATCTTTTACAAAGGAAAACGCCATTTCCCACCAAAGATAACGTTTATTTTGGGTTCCTTTTCATTTCCACTCGATAACTTTTTTTTTCCTTTTAGTGAATCTACTATGATTTACCTTTTTTATGTTCAGTATCCACACTTTTTGCTTTCAATTGAGATCTAGAAAAAAGTGGGTGAAACTATATATTTCGAAGAGAATTATGATAAATTCTAAAAAAACATATAACTTTTTTTGTATTTTTATGTCTATAAAGATATACTCTTGTTATATATGTATATTGGTGTCATTTAATTTAGAGTAGTTTCCAGTTTTCCATAATATCTTCGGCCATATTGGAACAATCAACGTCTTAGCCTAGCGGCATTAGGTGTTTATCCAATTATCCTTATCAAAATGTTGTGGGTTTAAGTCCCGCAATATGAGAAATAGTAAAGTGTTGATATGTAACTACACATGTGTTGTTACATGAGAACACTTTGTTGTTTAAAATATAAACACTTCTCATCATTTTTAGGTTAAAAACATTATGTGCCGAAATATATATACACAAAGAGAACAATCATATATACACTATCACCACTAAAAACAGAATAATAAAGAGGTGATTATGTGCTTTGATGTAATATATAATTAGAGTTAAATGTCATTTTAGTACATGTGGTTTGGGTCATTTTGTCAGTTTAGTACAAAAGTTTCATTTTTCGCATGTGGGTCCAAAAAGGTTTCATCGTTGTCATTTTAGTCCACTGGGTTAACTTCATCCATTTTGGACCCATAGGCGAAAAATGAAACCTTTGGACTAAACTGACAAAATGACACAAACCACAGGGAGTAAAATGGCATTAAACTCATATAATTATACACACATTCGACCATTTTATGACCTCTTTAATATACACCTTTAGCTAATATATATAATTCATTAAGACTAAGGTTGTTTGACAACTTCTGAATGGTTAAGTGCTGAACCATTAAGTACTGAATTAGTAAGAGGTCTGAATCATTAAGAGTCAGTATAATGCTTAACCGTTCAGAGACAAATGTCTGTCCAATTCAGATTAGAAGTCTTAACCATTCCGACTCGGTATAATGTTTAACCATTCAGGGGCAAATGTATGGACCGTTCAGACATCTACTTGTGAAACAAACAGTCTGAACCATTAAGTGTTGAATCAGTAAAAGTTTGAACCATTTAAAGCTAAAGAAATATCCTCTAAGTATTATTAGATGAGAGAATCAATATTGTAAGATAAATATGTTGTTAAAGGATCCAAATTGTTAAAAAGAGTGAAAATAATGTTGTACTTTTCCTAATAAAGAAAAAGACAATGAAAAGAATGTCCTGAAACATATGAGTATGGTACCAAAAGAAAAGGGTGAAGCTTGCCATTTGTATGCTATATTGTGGCCTTTATAGAAAGAACAAAGTTTATTTCAACTTTTACTTTTCATAATAATGGTACACATGATTTATGTAAAATCATTTTTTTCTCACATTAATAAGTAATTAAAAAAATAAATCCAAGAACTTAATATTGTATGGTTGACTTTGTGCATGATACCTCGAGAAGTTATAATAGTACATGTTTGAATGATGCTAATCATGAGAAAAAATAATAATAATGTTTGCCTCAGATATATTGTTTGATTGTATTTTCTGATATAATCATTTTGTCCTTTAGCTTCAAGGAAAAAGGAAACTTTTAGTAGTTTTAGATCTAGTAAACATATAATCGCATAGGCTTCTTCAAATCGCTCGCCGCTCGTCGTTCGCTCGACGTTCGCTCGAAAATTGCTCGGAAAATACTCGTTCGATTTGACGCTCGGTTGTAAACGAGCCAAGCATGAGCAAAGGTCCGCTCGGTTCGGCTCGGCTCGGATTATTATTTTTAACTAGTATATACATACATAGGGTAGGGATAGTGTACATTAATTCAGAAGTGTGAGAAGTGTATTATAACACCATATAAACACCGCATAACACTATGTAACACCATGTAACACCATATAACACCATATAACACTATATAACAATATATAACACTATACATCTATCATAGACATGCTATCAGACAAAATATAGTGTTATATTTGTTATATAATGCTATATAGTGTTACATAGTGTTATATGGTGTTACATAGTATTATACGGTGTTTATATGGTGTTATATAGTGTTATATATAGTGTTATAATACACTTCTCACACTTCTGGATTAATGTACAGGATCCTCTCCCTACATACATATACATATATATACACACACATACATAATATATATATACACAAATATAAATTTTACATATATACACACATAACTATATATACACACATTACACATACATATATACTTAAATATAAATTAAATTTATAATTTTATATATACCACTCTATTAGATTTGGTCTACTATATACAAAGTTACAACTATATCTATACGTTCTAGCCAACCACGCCAATAAAAAAATTAATATCAAGTCTAAAAGTTAAACCCCAAACCGATAAACGACAGTCTGCTCATCGCCTCAATGTTTAATGTCGTTACCCTAAGTCGATCGTCTCCTGCTCTCAACGTCATTGTTCGTGCAATATGATTATCGCCTCATCGGCCACAACATTGTTATTCATAAGAAAAATATTATGCCATGAAATGTTTTTGTTTTTAAAGACATAAAAACTTGAGGCCCAACATTGTTACTATCTCGCTCAACACATTTAAATCGGGTGACACGGTTGTCCAAATCGTTCGAACTTCGCTCGACGCTCGCTCGGAATATTTACTGCTCGCTCGATTTGAGGCTCGGTTTTAAATGAGCCGCTCCGCTCGGTTCGGTTTGTAAACGAGCCAAGCACGAACAAAGGTTCGCTCGATTTAGCTCGGCTCGTTAACAGCCCTATAATCACACATGGCATAGATGTGTCTTTAAATTATAGTTATAATCACACATGGCATAAATGTATCTTTAAATTATAGTTATAAGATTCATGAAAATAATAATTTTACCTTTTTTCATTATTTGACATAATTCTCTTTGAAAATAATCACTAATGACATAAACATAGATTATAATTATAAAATTCATGAAAATAGCATTTTACTTTTTTCAGTACTTGAAATAACTCTCTTTAAAAATACGAAAGAATTTTTGGAGATAGACAAATTTGCAATCTTAAACAAAATCAAGCTAGCAGCTGAGATTTAGCAAAACGTATTTGGCATGGTGATACTCTTCTTATAACTCTATCACGAAAGTCCCTACCTACTACCGAGCTAGTTGTCTGAGAGACAACGGGATATTAGTTGATAGCACTATAAGGTTTGCCAAACCTCACACCGTGCTGGAAGCCGAGCATGAACTAAAGACCTTAAACACTTTTGATCAATGTTGATAGACATTGATGAGGGCACAACAAACATAACAGTCATTCGGTATTGAGTTTATTATTCTTGACATGTCTTTAAACTAAACACTTACATGATTTACGTTAAACAAAACTATGAACTCGCCAACTTTATGTTGACACACTTTTCTGCATGCTTGTTGGTCGTTAGATACATCCATGGATTGGAACTTACAGTCTGAGGAGCTAGAGATGTCATGGGTCGTGTTACTTGTTGAAACATTTAGTGTTACGTTTATGTTTTCGAAACAATAAGATTTTGGTTGATTGACAATTACTTATGTTTCCGCTGAACACGTAATTTGTTTTGAAACGTTTATTTTAAAATACACTATTCATATTGGACATGATATTTGTGTTTTACATTGTTTACTATAGTTCGACATGATTAGTGGCTAAATCCTGGTACGTCATACGCCTCGCGGGAAAATTCCTTAGGTGGTAATTTGAGGGTGTGACAAATATAACTCAAAATAAAATAAAATAAAATTAAAAACAAAAAACAAAAAACAAAAAGTTATAAACAAATGATTTTTTCATAAGTATAATATAATTTGTCAAAGAACTAGTAAATTGCCTCGCGCGTTGCCGCGATGTTTCGAACAAAGTTTACGTGTTTATTTTTATATAATATGTTCTCATTCGGCGTTTCGCCATAAATTTAGTTCCGAATCAAACGAGGTCAAATATAATATATTTTCATTCGACGGTATAAATTCAAGTTACTATACCTTTCGACCCCGCCCCAACACGCTAGAGGTAAAATTTCAACCTTGATTAAGGTTTTTTTTTACGTTTCCTATGTGTGAGTTGGATCATATGTAAACACGTTATAATTGTATAATATAAACTCAATTACTTTACATTTTGATCCAACCACAATGCTATTGAGTTAGATAAGATACATCAAAACATGCGTTTTCATGCGATTAATGCATCACATAACGATAGACCAATCCGTTCGACATTTACTATGTACCCGCGCCGCGGGGTCTCATTACTAGTTATTTTATAAACCTAAATTGATAAAAAGTAAAAATATTGTAAATTCAATAACTAAATTGGTATTAAAGCCTAGATTTTTTAACCCTCAACTTTTAACCATTTTAACCTTAAAGTTTGGAAAATCGCAAATAGTATCAACTAGGGGTGTAAACAAGCTGAGATGTTCGAGAGCTACTCGTTATAAAAGCTCGAATAAACCAAGCTTTAACGAGCCCGAGCTCGAGCCTGAAATAGAACTCGTTTAGTTATTGAGTCCGAGCTCAAGCCTGAAATACAAAGCTCGTTTAGGCTCGCGAGCCTAAACGAGTCCAAATAAATTTTATCTTTTTTATATATAATACAGTAATAATGATGATAACATTGGCGAGCCGAGCTCGGGCCGAGGATTGGCTCTTTTAAGCGATATTGAAGCGAGCTCGGGCCGGGCTTTTAGGTTGTTTTCAAAATAGCTCAAGCCGAGCTCGAGCTTTGGGTTTTACTCGCGAGCCGAGCTCAAGCTCAAATAAGTTGGCTCAGGCCGAGCCCGACCGAGCCGAACCTAGTCGGGCTCGGCCTAACTCGTTTACACCCCTAGGACTACTTGATACAATTTTACGACAACCACTACAACAAAGGGGCTTGATACTAGTGAAAGATATAAATGTGAAATCCTAGATTGGTATTTTAAGGGCACGTCAGAAAACATTAGGGTTTATTTTTAGTGTGTATTTCAATGTTGAATCTATATCTTTATACTTTGATAAACAGGTAAATGTGAGTATCAATTTTTTTTTTATTTTAACAATTTTTTTCCACTTTTTTTAGCTTATCCTGATCCACCATCGACCCATTTTTTAAATCTTTAATCGGTTCCTTATTTTCTTCCATAATCAAATTATTGTTTTCTTATTTTTCCCTTCAATCAAATCAGTGAAAAATCGTTAAATCTTTTCCAAATCAATGATAAATATTTATGTGATTCTCACCTAATATTTATTTATCCCATTACATGTAATTATTATTCTTGCAATATGTAAAAATGTTAATGTGATTCTCAATTCCTCGAAATTCTCTACTTATCTATACTCTATATAATAAAAGAAACCAATAAGTGACACGTGTCATTCATTGAAGACGTCTACATTTGTAATTTCCTGCATTTTCATATTTATCTTATTATCAGTTAAATAATAAATAATCAATTAATATTAAATCTTATCTTACTTTTAATGTCGAATAGAATCATTCTATTTTTTCTAATAATATATTATCTTCAAATTTAAGTTATAAATATTCTATTTTTTCTAATAATATATTATCTTCAAATTTATGTTATAAATTAAAGATATTTTTTTAATAATAGCACAAAACAATAATCTTAAACTTAAAAAACAATAATACGCTCATATATAAAATTTCAAGTACAAACAAAATATACAAAATAACTTATTAGACATTAGATCAAACTTAAAAAAAAAACACTGATTAGGAAGAGAAGCTAATAATATAATTATGTTTTTTATTTTTCAAATCGGCATTTGTCCTGATTGCTGAGTGTTTGTTATGTGCCTTATGTCCAAGGTTTGATGCAAAACTACTATCGAGCTGGGGCTCTCACTGAAAGCAGCCTCTACATCTTACCCTCCTCAAACCCTACCTTAGCTTTGCTATTTGTGGGATTTACTGAGTATGATGATGATGATGATGATGATGATGATGATGATGATGATGATGATGATGATGATGATTTAGTACATATAATTAGATTTATTCAACCTGTATTATACACGAGGTTTATAAAGATATAAGTTTTTTATTATTTAGTTTATAAAATTAAATTTATCCAACCCGTGTAATATATAAGGTTACAAAATTACATTTATTCAACCCGTGTAATACATAGTGTTTTTAAAGATATAACTTTTTTATTATTTATTATATATAATTAGATTTATTCAACCCGTGCAATACACGGGTTTTTATTATTTGGTATATAAAATTACATTTATTCAGTACAATACATGGGGTTCTTAGATATATATTTTTTTATTATTTAATATATAAAATTACATTTGTTCAACCCGTGTAATAAACGAGATTTTTAAAGAATAATTGTTTTAAAATTACATTTATTCAACCCGTGTAATACACGGGGTTCTAACCTAATTTTTTTTTTTATGTATAAAAACGTTTTCTTGTTTTACCAATATCTACTTGTTTTTAGTTTTCTGGAACATATGTCATATGTTTTTTTTACCAATTTTTTTTCAATAAATAAGTATTTAATTATTAATTTGCCAAGTTACATCAAAACAGAAGGTCGACGGGCAACAAACTGCGCCGCCACCTATTTCTGAATTGCAAACCCAAATCTACCCAAGATAAAACCCTAAGCAATTGTTGTGGATGACCTGTTGGACACTGGTCAGGAATTGAATAGTTTCTGGCGCTAGGGAGCCAAATATGTCAAAGGCAAAAGGGACAAAAACATGTTGGTTCTCTGCACAAGCTTTAGCGTGCTTATCAACTTTCTTCGATTCTGCCTTTCTTGCTGCTTGTCCAGCTACAAACTCATTTTCCCTTAAACCAACAAGAGGGGAAACCCCCGTGAGGTCCACACAAGCATGTTTCCCCCTAGCCCAACCAAAGACGAGTAGATCCGCTAGTCGCATAGTAGATCTCCCTTCCATAGGGCCCGTAATTATTTTGTAAAATATATACAAAACCAACACATGCTTAGGCTACTCATTACATTTACACATAATGTTATGTAATACATCACTATAACAAAAGTTTGTGTAAAGTTTAAAGTCGAAATGTGGGTAACACGAGGATATCCAACAAATTAAAGAAGGTTTTGTACACATACGATTCCTAGTTGTTAGCTCATACTCAAAAGCTCAAAACAATGTTAACATTTCCCATGAATTTGGACGATTTTCGATTCATGTGAATTATAAAAATGCAACCAATGACAAATGGTAACTTTGGTTTTTCGTCTTTTTTTACACGACTCACCATTAGCAACATGTTGTAAACCGAAAAGGACATGAATTGGTCCCTTTTAAAAGGAAAAGTGGGTATTAAAGCTTTAAAAGAAGAAACACATCAAATTATTAATGTAACAAATACCTAATGTATTGAAATCATCTCTATCCAAGGTTGCTCATGACTCATGAGAGCACGACTCGATCACGGATCTTAACTAATCTTGATCATGCTCAAACATTGCATAATTAATTTAAATATTACATCTAAAAACCTTAATGAATAAGTTAAGACATTATGCAAGTTCATGAAGCCTTTAATTGGAGGAAGCTTTTAATCTTTAATAAGAGGAAGCTTTTAATCTTTAATCTTTAATACGAGGAAGCCAACAAAACAAAGCAAAAGCCATGCAAAACCAAATGCGAATGTATGCCATGATCCATTGATAGGCATTTTGATAAATCAAATGATTCTTTGTGGGTTAACTTTTCATATTTGTATAGACACTACTACAAAAATAGATATTTGGTACAACCAAATTCATAGCAAACATCCATTTTGCTACGGAATTGCTACAGATTTGGTCTGTAGCTACAAGTCTCGTCGCTAATTTATTTGCTAAAATTTAGCTTTGGATATCACATTTGCGACGATTTTAGCTACAAAAAATAACATCACTATTTTACTTAAGCCTTCCGCTACGAAAATGCTTGCTATGGATTTTGCTACAACGTTTTAGCTATGGATTTTTAGCTACAATATTTTATGAAAATTTAGCTACAAAATTTTATGAAATTTTAACTACGACGGAGTTTTTGCTACAAATTTGGCTATTGTTTTTGCTACAATTCCGCTACATTATTTAGCTCTATATTTTGCTACAAACTTTGTAAGGTTTTTGGTAAGAAGCTAGCTATAGGTTTTTGATGATGTTTGCTAGAAGTTATGTAAAGTTTTTACTTTTCAATATAATACATACATATATAGGGGCCGCTAAAATGAAAACCACCCCAGTTGCGAGAACCGTAAGAACCACTCTCCACCAATCAGATAATAACAATCAAAATGGTAATATAGTCATTTAATCAAAACCATCAAATCATCTCTCTCTCCTCTTTAAAGTCTCGTTTTAAAGTCTTTTCAATTTCTCTCTATTCACATTTTTTAAACTCTCATCCTCTCATCTCTCTCTCTACCTAATGAAAAAAATCATCATCATCTTCATCATATTCGGCTCATGAACAATCTCTGTTACCGGCACCACACCCACACCGGCCACTCCCGAAACCCCACACACGCACCGGCAACCACCTCGTTTTCTCTAGCAACCCCCAAACACCACCGTCAAAGACTTGCAATTCCCTAGATCAATGAGAAACTGGTGTCTCAGGCCACCCACAAGTTTTTTCAACTGGTGAGTTTCTCGGATCCACCACCATAATCAGATTTTTCAACCGGTGGTGGCTGTGTGAGCGGTGGTGGTGGTGAGCGATAGCGAGGGGGTGGGGTGAAGAGGGTGGTTGAACGATGGTGAGGGGGTGTGTGAACGATGGTGAGCGGTGGTGCCGTCGATTGTCGGTGGTGCCCGTGGTGTTGTAGATGTCGGTGGTGCCGGTACTCCCGTCGATGTTGGTGGTGTCGTCGATGTCGGTGGTGCCAGTGATGTTTGTGTTCTTGATTCTGGTTAGTAACCATCTTGATTCTGTTTTATTTTAGATCTTGGATTGATTTTGTTTTATCTGGATCTTTGGATTTTGATTCTATAAGTGATGTTATAGATTGACTGTGTAAGCTGTTGATAGTGGGGGGGGGGGGGGTTGATCTTGATTGTGTAAGTTGTTGATGTTATAGATTATGTTTAATATTTTGATCCCCCGTGTTTTTGTATATTTGATTTTTTGTGTTTAAATTAAAGATTTGGGGATTTGGAGTTGGCAGTGACAGGGCGAATTTTTTTTTCCGACAATTTGATGACGATGGTGCGGCAAGGACGGTGGAGGGTAGGTTTTTAACCTGCAACCCCACTTTTGCAGCCATGATTATTGAAAACTTTGAGCCAAACCCTGTTTTTTCAAAATCCCAAACACGATTTTGAGTTTTGTTGTTTTTTATTTTTTTGTGCAGTCGATGATGATAAGTTCAATGTATCTGAGGCACCTACTGAGTTGCGATTTTCGGGTGAGTTCGTTTTAGGGTAAAAAAGTTTTTGTAAAAAAAGTTTAAAACCGTAAAAAAGTTTTCGTAAAATTTTTTTTTGAAAACAAAAGTTTTTTGTAAAAAAAAGGTTAAAACCGTAAAAAGTTTTTGTATAAATTTTTGTTATTTTGTAAAAAAAAATTGTAAAAAAGTTTTTGTAAAAAAAAGTTTAAAACCGTAAAAAAAGATTTCGTAAAAAATGTAAACAAGTTTAAAAACGTGTGTGTAAAAAAAGGTTTTTATAAAAAAAAAGGTTTTCATAAAAAATGTTAAAACCGTAAAAAAGTTTTGGTATAACTTTTTGCCTTTTGTAAAAAAATATAAAAAAAATTGTAAAAAATTTTTGGTAAAAAGGTTTTTGTAAAAAAAAAAATTTAAAACCGTAAAAAGTTTTCATAAAAAACGTGTGTGTGAATTTTTTTTTTGTAAAAAAAAAGGTTAAAACCGTAAAAATGTTTTCGTATAAATTTTTGTTCTTTGTTAAAAAGTTTTTGTAAAAAAAAATTGTAAAAAAGTTTTTTTGTAAATTTGTTTTTTTTTTTTTGTAAAAAAAACATTTAAAACCGTAAAAAAGTTTAAAAACGTGTGTGTAAAAAAATGGCGCGTAAACACGGGGCGAAAAGTAAAAAAGTTGTGAGGTTAAATTGCAAAAGATGAAAAGTTTTGGGGTTAAAAGTAAACAAATCAAATAGTTTTGGGTTAAAAGTAAAAAATCAAATAGTTTTAAGTTAAAAGTAAGATTCAAATGGTTTTGGGTTAGAAGTAAAAAAATCATTTTTTCAAACACCCCGAAGCATAAGTTACAACACCTTTATGTCTAAAATGTTGAAAATTATAGTATATCAGGTAATATATAAATAGAAATTACATAGTTAGTCCCTGTGGTTTGCACAAAATAACATACTTAGGTATTAATAGTTTAAAATCACCTTCTAGGGTATTAACTTTTTATTTTGTAACGTTTGGAGGTATTAACTTCTAGGGTGTTAACATAGTTAGTCCCTGTGATTTGCACAAAATAACATACTTAGGTACTAATATAATGTGATTTTAAACCTACAAATAACGTTAATACCTCCAAACGTTACAAAATGAAAAGTTAATACCCTAAAATGTGATTTTAAACTATTAGTACCTAAGTATGTTACTTTGTGTAAACCACATGGAGTAACTATGTAATTAACTCTATATAAATATCTTCTTATACCAATAAATAAAAATCTTTTATGAACACGTGTTATTTTCTGGTGCATCCTCACCTTATTTTCTTATTTATCTTTCATATCAAATAATATTGTATAATAATAAAAATTTTAAACAAAAAATTAGATAAGAATATATATATCTATATATCTATATCTATATATATATAATAAACAAATAAGGTTTGGGACACGTGTCGCGTTGTGGTGCAACCACACTAGATTTTTGGCGGGAAAACATGGGAAACCTTATATTCTAACACGGGATCCGAATGGCAACAACCATACCCGCATAGTTTGACCCGGGTATATAATGAACAAAAAAACCCTAATCATTCTAATTCCCTCATACGTTTCATCACCGCTACTTTGCAAAACCTAGAAAACTCTTCAGATCTTGAATCCCAACCGTAATCTACTCTTCGTCGATCGTCGCCACCCAAAAGTTGCCTCTAAAGATTGTATTCATGGTAAGTTTCTGTATCCGATTCGAAGTTCTTGACATTTGATTTTGATATATTCGTTTTCAACTGTTGAGTTTGTGGGATCTTTTCATTCGATTTCAACAGGTATACCTAAAACCCTAATTATATTGATCCAGCCGCTCTATGTTCTCTCTTTTCACCATTCATCCATCCATAATCATCGTATCTTTTCATTCAGTTTCAACAGGTATGATCGCTTCATTGGTTTCATAGGTTAATTTCAGAAGTTTAACATTATTTTTCGCCAATCGTCAAATCGTTTGATAAATTATTGTGTTTTCGTTAACTATTTATTGATTTCAGATTGCTTTCCTTTCCTCATTAGCTGAATCCTGTTCGGCAGTTCCTCTATTCATTGCCACGCGTCTACGATCACACTGACAACTGCTTGAGTTGCTGTTTGAGGTTAGGCAACTTTGTAAAAAGTTGATGAAACTTATTTTTTATGAATTCATTCTTTGTTTTTTGATCTGTTTATAGTGTTTGTTCTTCTTGAAATGCCCTATTTTCGTATGGGTTTTAGTTGATTATAATATTTGATGTTATTTGTTTAAATACACACGTAATTGAGCGAACATAATTAAACTTGGATTAATTTATGCTGCTATGTAACAGAATGAGGTGGGGAAAAGTTTGTGCACACATGTACAGTGGTGTTGATCCAGCATATCGTTATGAAAGCCACCATTGTGGTTATTCTCCAAGTATTCTACATTATTGGTTAGAGGTGACATTTGTAATTGAAGGATATGCCACTATTGGATGTGATATGATGATCTTGATACGCATATTTGTTATTATTTTTATAACTGTTTTTTTTTTCTTGACGATGTAGGTTGAAGAAGATGATGAAATGAATGAATGTTTCAAGAAGGGCAAGAAAAGAAAAACAGTGAGAAAAGTGCCATTATGATTTCTTCAAAGAAAGCGGTGATTGTGGCCCTTATCCCTTATGTGTGATTTTTAATAATTCTGAAGCAAAGGCCCTTCAATGGGTAAAGTCCTCTTTACTTCTAATTTAGTGGTGCCAAAATGGGTAGATGGTTCAAAAAGGATAAGTTTTGTATGGTTTGGTTTTCCCAAAGCTGTTTCCATTTATTATTGAGTTATAAAGGCTGCAAGTCAATCATTGCTGTTGTGTTCGGTTATAGTGCCTTAGACGCTCTTGAAATTGTTGTTTTTTGGTTGTTTTATCGTGCTATGGTTTTGTAATTATAGTTAGAACTGGTGTTGATGGATTTTAATTGGCAATTGGAATGTAAAATTAGGTTTTATATGTTCTTTGCTGATGAATAAATTTAGGATTTTGGTTGGATTGAGTGTAGGGATATGTGATGTTTTGTTTTGATTTGGCAGCATGAACTAGAGAAAGACAAATAGTGAGGATTGGATGGTAATGATGTTGGGGCACTCCTCTTCAGAACCCTAATTGCTTTGCCCTTCATTTTACCAAGGCAGATTTACAATTAGTTTTCAGAGTGTAAATTTCAGCGATTTTTCATCTTGGCTTTGGTGTTGGTAACTGATTAGCATCATATAGGTATGATTTCAAAATTTTGTTATCTTTTTTTGAATTAGTTTTATGAATGACGATTGACGATTATGTGGATTACGTTTTTCTGTTTGAATTATGATACATGTAGTTCTTTTGTTTCCTATCAAATTGAGATCCAATTCATTTTCGGTTTGGCGTATCAGGTGTTGATCCGCACAGAAGAAGAGCTGAGCTAATTGAGGTAGGTCCCATTCTTCACTATATCATATATATATATCTATACTATATATATAAGCATATTAGAAGGGAAAGAATGGTCATTTGCCACTTTCTCAACATGTACAAGAGTTAGAAGCATGTTGTACAATGCTCTATAGCACAAATTGATTTCAATATCTTTCAAACAAAAGCTTTCAAACACCGTGAATTGTCTTGGGCGGGATTTTCAAATTTCAAATGCCCTCTAAATTTTTTTAGATCTGAACAAAACCATTGCAATAGAGCCAACAAACAGATCCAGTGATAGGCTAAGAACACAATGCGGAACATTCTCTTTGATCTAGCAAAGCTTTCCAAACACAAAATTGCCCTTCCAAACTGAGGAGTAAGAACTAAGAACCCTAATTGAATACATGATGTTCTTAAAATTACCATTTTTCCTCTATAAAACCCTGATTGAATTCAAAATGTTGTAGGGAAAGCCTCCTGAATGGCAAGATTTTGTGGGTGTTATCACTTTGCTCTTAATCAATTCCACAACTGAAAATGTATTGATGGTGCTGATATGATGTCTTCCAGGTTACAAGCTACTTGAACTCTAGGGGCAATTTCTACGGTTCTTTATTAGCTTCTTAAAAGCTCATATAATTTTTTTTCTTTTATGTTTATACCAAATTGATCTCTGTAAATAAACTATGAAAGCTATGATTGGTTCTAAATGATTAGCAGATCTAACATTTATGTTATGTTGATGATTTACACCCTTTTATGTTACAGAACTAACAAACTTGAAAGAGTTGCAATTTTCCTCGCCCAAGGTGACATATCATGGGGTTGTGTTTCTACATTTTTAGGAAGCAGAAACTAGAGTTAAAACTCAAAAGCGTGGACGAAGATATTTCCAGATTGCAAAAGAGTTTAAATGAGAGAAATCTGCAGCTTCAAGCATCATCATCTGATGCTGCAAAGGCATGGCTTTTTCTTTCATTAACACTTTAAAAAAACATGCTGCATAGTGTGATTCTTGCATTGCATCTAAGTTGCTTGATTTGATCATGTTTAGTTTAAAGATTCATACAAATTATGATATCAAAACAATCTTTTCTAGGCTGTATTTTGTCTGTTTCTCTTTGAATTTTTGAGTGATTTTTTTTAAAAGTGGAATATATTATTGTTTCACTTTATGGCTTCTTCTATGAATGGTACAAAAAGTGTCTTTTCCAAATCAATAATACTCTGTAAGTTACCTATTTTGGCCATGTTGCACTTAGTTTTCCATTCTTTATGGGTTTTTCAAGATAAGATTCAATAATACAGATATGGCTTTTGAGGATCTATGATGGTTGATCTGTGCCTAATGCTAAATGGTTTGTGTTCATGGGATGCGGACAAAGGGAGATGAAGTAGCCATTACCAGGTGTGTGATAGATTGTTTTCTCATTATTTTCTTATGATGCTCCATTAGGATTTGCTGATGATATTATCTTCTACATGTATATACTAATAAATCAAGAAATTTTTTAGTTAGTATTTTTACCTTTTCAACTCATGTATGTTTTCATACCCATAATGGAGCTCAAACTAGTTACATTTTCAGCAGTGGTTAGTCCTTTTTTTTTTTTGCATTTTCTATCTCTATTAATATTATTTGGACTCTTTATAACTATCTTATATCTATTTTCAGCCACATCCCGATGTGAAGCCAGTGGCGTATGCCAACAATTTCCTCTGCATGTTCAATTAGTGTTTGTTTGCTGACTTGGGTGATACTACAACTGCACATATCGCATGAAACTCCTGAGACACGTGTGGTATTACTTTCTTGCAACAGTTTACTTATTTTTCAATAGTTTATTATGTAACCGAAAGCCAAAAACACACAGTGGCCTGAATTAGGGGCCCGTTGTTTATCGTCCACCAACTCTTGTACTGGTTAAAGTTGTCCTGTTGTTGCATGATCTCGCTCAATAAATGCTTCAAACGAGCCAGCAACAACAAGTGTTTATTATTTACAGGTGACACTTTATATTATGAAGTTTCTTTTTTGAGTAAACGTCAATTTGCACCTGCCCCATTGACGTTTGCATAGTTCGTCACTTTACACGCTTCCATCCAATAATACCCTCATGGGTGTTAACAACATACCGGTCAAACAATCGGTCAACTGACAGAATGGTGTAAAGTGATGAGAAATGCAAACGTCAATGGGGCTAATACGAAATTCGCGGGTTTGGGTTTAGTCTAAACGGGGTTGGGTCAGTTTCGAGTTGAACCCGCGAACCTGTTTAGCTAAACGGGTCAGGTTTGGGTTAACTAGGTCGGGTTGGTGGGTTGACCCGTTTAACCCATTTGTATTATATTATATTTTTTATGATATGTTCTATATCATAAATTAAATTAGGTGTGTATTATATGTTATAATTATAACTTAAAATGAGAAATTAAAATAAGATTTCTTAATTTAAATGTAATTTTATTATATACATTTGTGTTTTTAGTGAATTTTAATATATTAATTTGCGGAAAAAAATTTAGAAAGTAAAAAAAATTCGAGTTGAACGGGTCGTGTTCGGGTCAACCAACGAATATCGGGTCGTGTCCGGGTTCACATGTGGGGGTATTTACCTGCAGCCTTACCTCAACGCTCGCCATTAGTTTCTCCGGCCGAAGTTAACTTCCCACCGGCAACCAACGCTGGTCGTTTCTGGACGGACGTTTGTGCGGCGGCTGTGGGTTTGCTATGCCCATTTCAGGTCTCTAATTTTTTATATATTCATTCTTCCTTTGCATATATGATTATATTTACCCGTGAAGCTTTTGATCAGACACTGGGAAGCTAATCACATGGGGTACGACTGATGATCTTGGTCAAAGCTACGTGACCTCAGGGAGACATGGGGTGTGTTTAATTTTTCGTCTATTCATCGTACGTGTTTCATATGAAAGAAGCTAATGTGCTATTTTGTTAAGGAAACACCGGACCCTTTTCCTCTTCCGAGTGAAGTTTCAATGGTGAAAGCTGCAGCAGGTTGGGTACATTGTGTCCGTGTAACAGGTACTGCTAATACTTTTTTCCTTTTTATAGAACTGCAAACAAAATTTTTATATTTTTTTTGTGTATATACAGTGGCTGGAGAGGTGTACACATGGGGATGGAAAGAGTGTGTGTCGTTTGGAACCGTTGTTGGAGACCCATACACAGATCAAGATCCAGAAACAGACTTACTTGATCAAGGTAATATTAATCATTGCAGTCATTGGCATAGGAATATGGTAACTGCTGAGCACTAACTATGATATTAGGTGAGCCCTCACTCAGAGGGATCAAGATCTACGGATGTAGTCCCTGCGCATGAAAGTACGAAAAGGTGACGTGATTTACCACCAGATTATCAGTACATAAGGTATTAGAATACAATGCCTAATTATCTTTAATTTCTTGCAGATGATAATCGGCTATATTTTTTTAATGGTGGTAAAAGTTCGTCTTTTTTTTTGTTTTCTGTTACGCATCTAATGATTAATCTATGCTCGCAGTGACCGTTTTCTGCCTGATAAGGCTATTGATTTAATCGATGGAGCCGGTTCTCGTGTTAGACTTCGTCATGCACAAGTATGTATATTTCTGTGTATATTTTGTTTGCTTTACTTTGATCAGCTTTTAAATCTCTGAATAACAATCATTTCTTCAAATGTTCAGGTACATTTATTTTGTAACTTTTTTGACATAAGAATTTTTTGCTTATATTGCATCTGATGTGACATCAACGCGTGACACACTAACAGGTTATACGTAAAATAAGTGAAAATGAGTTTGGGTGCTAAAATTGGTGATAGATTTATAAGCTGGTTTCTATTTTGCATAAGTTCAAGTTGGTTAATAAAATCATGTAGAAAACGCGTAAAGTTCATTTCTATTTGGTGCAGATTACCCATTTAACAAATGCATGATGTTAATATAAGATAAAGACAGATTAAATTATCCTTCAAGGGTTCTAAGAGATAACAGATATATATACACCAGTTTTCGGACACAGCAGAGGTGGCGCAACCATCGGCTGAGGTCTCGCGGTGGTCTTTGACAGCACAAGCATATATGGTGGTGGCAACGACATATTGTTGAAGATCGGAGGTAGCCTTGTGCTCCCAGGTACGTTTTCCCGAGTTCAGATCTAGCGGTGGCGGAGATCAGCTTAGGTAATTTTTGGATGTGGGTCTAAACGAGTCATGATGATTTGATGTTTACTTATTGAGTATTTTCAATTGTAGGAGCACCAGTACTTGAATAACCGAGTGCAGGGGTGGATCCATGTACTAAGGTACGGGTTCACACAAACCCAGTGAGCGTCAATTTTCTTTATTAAAAAGTATATATAAAAAAAGTGAGTGCACCCATAAATATTATGAAGTGAACCCATATAACAAAGTAAGTTAGTGTTTTGGTGGTTAAGTCTTCATTGCGGAATTTCACGTTTCATGAACTCACTGTGACGACTTGTGGCTTTTGTCCCGGTAAGTGTTTGTTCCCATGATATTATTTTTTTTATAATATTGCAAGTAAATTGGATTTTGATAATATAAGGAGTAATTTATTGACCTCTAATAATTTATACCAGCATATTGAGCAGTGATATTTCGAGGTCAACCCGCATTTGTGAAAAAAAAATTAAAAAATTCGGGTTGAACGGGTCGTGTTCAGGTCAACCCGCGAATATTCAGGTCATGTTCGGGTTCATATGTATGGCAAGATTTTTGGAGTCGGGTCAGGTTCGGATTCGTTTGGAATTTTCAGGTTCGGGTCAGGTTGAGCCCGCCAGCCCACGAACACGACATGTTTTCATATGTACAAAAATGCCCTTTCAAGATTATAGCTATTGTGTATAAATTTTCAATAATGTAAACGTATGTTAGTTTTTGGATATTGCAGGAAGCAAGTGTTGTTCCATTTGCTCCATTGACAGCATAGCGTGTTCTTAAATCCTCTGCTAGGATGATTAAGAAGTTTGTTTATGTACTTATGAAGAATATGTTCCCATTGTTATTACATTGATTCTCAAAATGGCGCGTCATTGGATAGTTAGCATCTTACTTTGTACTTTTCCTTTTAAAGAACAAGAAATAAATATGCTTATTTGATGCTATGTGAGTATTCTTGATTGGACTTTGTAAACCTTTAAAGATGGGAATTTGCTATGTATATATTGACTTTCAGGTGTGCACAGTTCGGTTTGTATATATTTCTAATCGTGTTTCTATATTCTTCATAAGGCTATAAAATGTAGGAGTTCTATATTACAAATTAGATTATGTTATTGGGTTTGGTGGCCCTTACGCAACTACTTATATGACCACTTCAACTACTTATATAAACTTTTAAAAAATTTTGTTTGTTATTCATAGTATATTATTTTTTCTGGCTCGCGAAGTTCCAATGCCAAACCCATATAATGAATAGATAATGTCATTAGATCTAATTAGGTTGAAAACATAGAAGTGAAATTGACTCTTGCGCCCATTTTTTGTGAAGTTCCTCATTTGTATCAAGCATATGATCAAAAAGGGTTGAAGCCGAAGAACCGAAGTTCCTCATTTGTATCAAGCATATGATCAAAAAGGGTTGAAGCCGAAGAACCTTAGAGACTCTTGGACAAGAGAGAAAGGGAAAACCGATAAGATCAAGAGGAGAAATTAGAATACTAAGAAAAAGATTAGCAAGGTTTTTAAAAAGACTTTTTAAAGGGTGATACTATAGTAGCTTTATACCAAGTTAGCATAACATAATGCTTCATTTTGCTTCTACCAATGTAGTGAGACGTGTCAAATAGAAATTTCGTTAGAAAGTGATACAATAGGTACCGTTGCGTTTACGTTTCTATTTTAATTTTTGTTAAAAATTGGTCTGCCCGCCGCAAAGCACAGATAAACCCACTAGAGGATTGATATCGTTGACGCCTTGCATATTACGAATAAAGGAAAGTTTTTATATTCTATTTTTATTGATAAAGGTAAAAGTTACATCATAATTAAGCTTTTTTTCTTAATTAACTTTTATGTGGTTTTTATAATTCTTCACGAGTCTTAATCTATGCACTGGCTTATTTTTTGTTCAATTGGAATTGTTCTTGCTATTACTGATCTACTCCAGATCACTCACGCAGCTGTAGCCTGAGTAAGTTGACATCTCTCCGTGTGGGTTTTGATTAAACCGTCAAAATTGATGATCTATTAATTCATGTTGAAGAACTATAAGTCTCATGACATAGATCGATAACACCGATCGTACAAATAAGAAAATTAACAAATTTAAATTGATAAAAAATGAGTATCTGGGGTAATTATATTAGAATGTAGTGCAGCTGATGAACGTGCTAAGTTGTTGGCTTATAGTGTTATTGGATTAGAGGAGATGGTAGTACATACTCATGTAGCTTGTGAACATACTTTTCAGAGGTGAAAAAATGACAGGTCTGGTACGGGTCAAACGGGTAATTTTTTTGGTGCGGGTCAAAACTGGTCTGGTCGAGTTGGGTTAAACACACACATGTTTGTCTAAGTTTCTTGTAGATAAATAGTATGTCAAATACTATTACAAAATGTGTTATTTCAGTTATAGCGGAATATTTTGAATAAATTCAGCCATGATGTTTTATGCATTAAAAAACACTTTTTGTGACTTTCAGACCCTTGATCTATTTTTCAATTGTGTATTATTTGTTCTTCATGGAGTTTATAAAGTTAATTAATAAGTACTGATGTATACAGGCTTGAACCTGTGACAATTTAACTGTTTCTTTTATGATATCCAACATTTAGTGTAAATATTGTGTTCAATCTTATGGCATTTTGAGCATATTTGGTATAATGGATACTATATCTAATGTGTTTTTCTATTCGAGTTAGGCTGTGAAGAAGCCAACACATCATCAGCTTTAACGAGAGCTTTTCCAAGAAGACATAATACCACTTGAAACGGGTAGTAATTTTGTGCTTATTTATTCATTTTATTAATTTATATTGGGGGTGGTGTGGTCGGGTGGGGAACGGGTTTCGATGGATAAAGATCAAAACATGTACTGTTTCTTATGCGAGTCGGAGTTAGATTGGCTTAAGACACAGTTTTGTACAAATTTAGCCCTAAATTTTCATATGACTATTAAACTGAAAAATGTAGTTTAGTTTAACAACTAGAAATTCTAAAAGTTTTTTTACATGTGATGCTCATTTAACATCTTAGTTTATAATTTTGTGATTATGATAAAGTTTGAGTTCATATATAGTTATTTATTTCAGATGATGAGGTTAAATATGTTGTTGAATTAAAAAATTGGTGTGATCCAAAAAAATTATGGGTAATAGGCCCCTTTGGCTATTCATCCACCATGGCGTGTCTTCTTAGGCATATGGCAGAGGCGTCTTTGAGAATTCACGTACCATGTTCGAGCTTGAAAAAATGTGCCCTTCCATAATGTTTTATTATTATTATTTCTTAAATTAAATTATTATCGGGCTTAATAAACCTAATGCCAAATGGGCTAAATTCTAAACCATGATAAACGATTTGTAAATGGACCTATATTGGAATTGTTATGTGTTTACTATTTTCAAAAACTATTAACATATACATATATCGGATTTTTTTTACAAATCATGTGCCCCTCGAAATCATGGGCCTTGTGCGGAGGTCCTCCCCGCACACCATCAAAGCCACCACTGGCGTATGGGTTGCGAAAACATTTTTATACAGAGCTCTCATTATGAATTAAAAAGGAATTAGTTTTACATGAAAACTTTGAATACATATGGAGGCAAAGTTGGGATACTGATGAAACCGAACAAAAAATTTATGGTGGGAAGGGAAACAAGAAACTTAAGAGGTTCAAAATGTTGTTTATGTACTTTTGATTATTGAAAATTAAATTTTCCTAACCCGGGATGTTCCCGGGTGATAGCCTAGTATATATATATATATATATATATATTTGTAAAATAATTTTAAACAAAAATTTAGATAAGGAAAAACATTTGTATTTCTTATATAAGTATAAAATTATATCCCGGGTATTATGAGTAGATATATATAATTTGGAGTTAGATGATTGAAATTATGGTTAATTAGGAATCAAAGGTTCCCGTTTGATATATTATTGTATTATTTTTTTCACTAGAATTAAATAATTATTTCAAGTCTGGTGCATATGCTTCTATCAAATTAGAAGTGCTTTTAGATACATCACTATAATGGTTTGGACTTACCATTATAGTCGCACAATCCTTTCAAATGTCAAATCTTGACAACTTAGTTTCACCTTTGTAATGTTAGGCGTACTGTTATAATTGGTTTAAACTCATCATATATCGCACATTGCACCAACATTTAGAAAGAACACAATTTTTAAATATAACAATTATATACTCCATTCAAATAGAATTTAATTCTCGATTTTACGATATAATTCATAAAAAAATATGAAATATATAAAAACTTGGGGATCGATCTCCACCTTTTTGTACCATAACTGTAACGTCCAGCACCCCTAAACTTTAGACTCTTGTCAAGATCAGACCCTGAACTCCTAGTAATTGTCAGTGTTAGCCCCTGTAGTATGAGAGGTTGATACTTTGACACTTTTGGCATGAATTTTCTTGATATTGATGTTTGATACGATGATGCTTGATTCTTTATTCAAGATGCATGATGCTTGACACTTAAACTAGGAGGCTTGATACTTAATCTAGACACTTGATTCTTGATGCTATGGAAACTAGATTATTTACGATTATTTATACTTGATACTTGGACTCTTGACTCTTGATGCTTGAGAAACTATGATTCATGACTCTTGAAACTTATTTAGTGCTTGACTCCTTAGACTCGTAAAAACTTGATTCTTGGTTAAACGAGAGACTGGAGCCTTGTCACTGGCGGAATCTATGAAACTTGGAAACTTTTGGTTTATAATGTAATCTAGATGCTTTATCCAAACTATACGCAACGCAACACTTAATCTAACTAACTAAATGAATCTAAGTCCCGAACGTAGAAAGAAAAGATTGGCCAAGAGTGGTCGTCCGATCGAACAGCTATCCGATCGGACATCCGTTCGATCGAACGACCACTCGATCGACCAGCACCCACCTTGTACCACCTTTTTCCTCCTCTCACTTCTTTCCGCTATAAATAGACATGTCACATCACTTTTTCAGTGATGTGACAGCTCTGCTCGACCAAGACACACGCAAGCTCCTTTCTTCATTCTCCCACTGATTCCGGTATGTTTTTGGCTAGATTCTTGTACTTTCTTGATCTACACTTCATTCTCTACGTGATTCTCACTTGAAATCACACTTTTCGCCGTGAAATCTTTCGGATCTGAGTTCTTGAGGGTTGTACAAATTATCATGTGATGTTATTCTGAGCAAGATCTAGCTCAGATCTAAGGTATTTCATGTGTTTTTACATTAAATCTACGCTAAATCTATGTTTTCCATATAAAACTTGGGTTATCCTTCATCTTTTCTTCAAACTTTCGACTTACTTCGGTGATAAACGGGACTGAACAGGCTGTAGACTCGATCGGTGGTCTAGAGTTGGTTTAGGAACGGATTGATCACTGATTAAGATGATCACGGGGTGGATTCCGGTATGAACCCGTCACTAACAGACAAACGGGTCGGACTGGGGTGATCCCCGACCGATTAAGAATGGCTGTGAAACGATAAGTTACTGCTGTCTCCGTCTGTACCGTGACGTCACCATCAATTTTCAAACTTAGAGATTTTACAAAATGTTAAACAAAAACAAGGGTCGCCGAATGAGTGGCAATCCGATCGGACGGCTATCAGGTGACACTTGCCCTTTTGTTCTGAATTATCAAACATATGGAAAACAATCAAAACTTGGAAGTCTGGTCGAATGACAACTCGATCGGACAGCCGTCCGATCGAGCATCCATTCGACTAAGAGGACCATGTTGTGTACACTCGGATCGAGTGGCAACCCGATCGGACAGCCGTCCGATCGCGCAGCCACCTTGTCCCTACACCTGAACTCAAGAGGCAACCCGACCGGATGGCCATCCGATCGGGCAGCCATCTGCCCTTCACACTTTTAAGCCTCCCGAACGACCGGCAAACCGATCGGATATCTATCCGATTGGACAGCCATTCGATTCGGTGACTGGTTTGACACTTTATTTAACCTCGTTATTCTGCCCGACTCTTATCCTATTATGATCTAATCAGGCTAACTCTAAAAGAGCTCCCTTTGATCCAATAGCAGTTTATACTGTTAAGCAATCACTGTGAGTATACTCGATTCCCTTTTACTTTAAACTTTTGGGGTGTAACATGTATTCTATGGAACTTGAACTTGAATCTTTGAAACTTATACTCTATCCTATGTGAAACTTGTGATTCTTGATTCTTGATTCTTTGTGCTAAGTGACGTATAATCCAGAGTGTGTAGTTCCGCCTTAACAATAGTAGCGCTATAGGGGATGCACCCCTCCCATTATTCTCGGGGGGTATTGTTAGGAGGATTCTAGTTTGCCTTGAGTCTTGGGTAAATACTAAAGCATCGGGATACTTGGGCTATCACTGCGTGGACTGCGACACTAGCACGACTGAAACTATTTTAATGTTTACACTATGGATATGAGTTGCTTTAATCTACTATTCTTTTATCAAACTTGTATACTCGCCAATACTTTTCTATTGGTATTTAATACATGTTGCAGGGTGATAAGATGCTTTGGAATGCATGGAACCAAGCTAGGAGATGCTTAGAAACGTCACCTAGTTAACTTAGAATCCTTTTGAACAATTTGAACAATATTCGTTATGGTTTGTATTTGATACTCGTGTTGGTTATGTTTACTTTAGACAATGTTATGATGAATTTGATCTAAATTCTATTGAAACAAATAGTGTTATGGAACCTCGTGAGCAATCTGAACGCTTAGTGCTCGTACCCCGATGTTTCCGCCATCGGTTGGGGTGTGACAGATTGGTATCAGAGCCATAACTATAGGGAATTAGGATAAGTAGGGATACTTGCCCTAGTCTATAGTTCTAGGAACTTGATTCTTACATGTTGTTTAAGACTTATGCATTCTACCGTATCTGCTTCCTAGCAGCACAAGTTCCTATTAAAACTTACATGCCTTTCCTAAGGCTGTTACCATGTACACTTTATGCTTGGAAAACGCTGTTAACCAGTGTTTGTATTTTGCACGAGTTTTGCCCACAGGATAGGAGTGACATCCGAACCTTGATGGGAAATCTCCATATTGTTCTAGTAGGTCTTATCCGCGGATAAGTACCCACGCTATTTAAGAGTACGATGTTGTCAAGATAGAGGTGAAGCTCAGACCTTGATAACTGGTTCCACTCTTTGATGATTTTTACATCTCACCAAAGTCTCGTGACTTCCGATCAATTGGGTACGTGAAGTGACCAAAAGGACGAATATCGTAGTCCTAACATCGATGACGTATTTGTCTAAGTAAGTCGGGACATGATACCTCAATTCGAAAGGGGTTCGAATCACCTTGGTTAGTCACCGTTCCTCTACCCGGAACAATCCTATGTTTTATGAGCCTATCTTGCTTTTATGTTATCTCAATTTTATGAATACGGTTTTAACTTGATTCTTCGATCATTTGGTATGCTTTTGCACGAATCACACGTTTTCCGCAATCTAAAACATAAGCTCTAATCTCAGATCGAACTAAATTTATGAGGTTTTATTCTATGTGTAATCTAAGTAATGATGTGATTGTAAGACACTGGATGTAACATGGCACGGAATACGAAGGGAAAGTGACGTGTCCGAAACATGGTGGATACGCCGCTGGTACTTCCTATATATAAGTGTTTCTGGCATGTTACCAACTTTCGTACCAAGTGCCATGCGAAATTTAGTGTCTGGTGAAGGATTCTAAAGCTATGGAAGGACTATTTGTGTATTCTATGAGAAACGTATATGAAATATATCTTGTACTCTAGTGAAATGTCACACCCCGATATTTCCACGTATTACCGGTGGGCCCGGTGGGGAGTATCGTAACGTAGTTGATATCATCATAGTCAAACAACACAATTTTAATATGCACAGCGGAAGCAAAAGATATATTTATTTCAACCGAATAAATTGTAATATTAAGTATCACAAAATAGTTGAAACAGATCCACAGGCGGATCAATTAAAAAGGAAACATAGTTCATCAGACTTAAAATGCATCCAAGCTTGCAAGACTCTTATTGATGCTAAGGAGAGGCCAGCCTATTTCGAGCAGTACCTGCACTTAGCCTTTTTTGGGAAAATACGTCAGTTTACACTGGTAAATACAATTAACTGACTCATTTTGAAAAGGTTTAGAAAATTAATTTGAGTGCACGTGGCACAAAACATTTTATAACTTGGGATAATTATTTATATATAAACTTGTAAAAGAATTACATATTTCTTATACGTTCAGTAGCCCGGATTGACGCCGGGTTAAAGATTAATAGACACACCACATGATATAGTCCCGCGGCGAGTTATTTCCGTAACCGGCGGTTATACCTTATTATTTATTTATGCACTGTCGGGTGTACGCCTACACCCCGTGCTTAGGTCGTGGCCATTTCGTAAAATGATGCCAAGGATATCCGGGACATGGTCATTAACCCCCCAAAGGCTTTAAGCAAACAAAACAATTTAAACGGGACATTTCAATAAATTAACCTTCATACAATTAAAAATTCAATGCCCGACCAAGCGGTATTTTATATATCGTACCCCAAGCCCGTATAGGGAAAATAAGTTAAAAGTATTTACCTGAGCTAAATATAAATTCAATCCCAGCCGTATATCAAATCAGCAAGTACAGATAGCTTTTACTGGGCTCCTAAATCTGGAATGAAGGTTTTTAATAACCTATTAGATTCCTAACGGGTCTTAATTAAGCCTATGCTTAGACCGGTTAGTTTTAAAGGACGATACGGTTCATAACGCATGGTTAAGTGAGAACCGGATTAGAATGTGGTTTAGACCCGACAAGCTTGAATACTTGTGTAATAAGGGTAAACTAAACACATTCTGGATTTTGAGATAAAAATGATAAGGTTTGACCCGTTTCGGCTAATTTATGGTTTGACCCGTTTCGGCTAATTTATGCAAACTAGTTACATAAGCCGATCCGAACGCGAAAAGTGCGTAACGGGAAACCAAAAATAGTCATGAACAGGTTTCCTAAGTTAATATGCCTTAAAATATGTTGTGATATCAGTAGGATACCTTCCATTATGCCCAAAACAAATTTAAAACCAATTTATGCCCCGTAGGGGTATTTTGGTCATTTTAAAGGTTATAAGAGAGGTTAAATATTAATCTGAGGTTTAGGTCTGATATAATTAGTAAAAATACTTAATTTAATAAAGTTATATCATTAGGGTATTACATATATGTGAAATTTATTATTTATAATCAAACTATGCACCTAAGGGCATTTTGGTAATTTCACTTAAGCTTTAAAGGTCAAAATTTGAATTCTGAGTTTAAAACTTTTGCCTACTATTTAATTATGAAAAATTTACTTAAAACATCAGTAGGTATCAAACCTTATATGTTAAAAATAGTTTTAACTTATACTATGCGTTAAAAACACGTAAAAAGACGATTTTAAGCGATTTCCGGGTTTTATAAGAAAAGATGATATTTTTATAATACCAGAAGGTTCAAAATATTTCATTTATCATATAGGATCAGTAGAAAAATATTTGGTGTCAAAAGGATTTGTAAAACTCATTTTATAGGCCAAAAGGGCAAAACCGACAATTACCGAATTAAGATTAGAACCCTATGTTATGCTCAGCCTAAAAATAAATAAAAATCTTCAAAAATCCCAAAATATTATTTTATATCAGTAGGTAAAAAGTTTGGTATCAAAAATTGGGTTTTGGTAGGATATACGCTAATTATGCTGTTTAATTAATAAAAAGCTTTTTCATTTACGCTAATGAGCATAACTCCTAATCTAGACCTCAAACTGATGTCAAATTTTAGGGACAAGTTTATAAATCAGTAATAAAGATTATTGTCCTCTCATATTTTCAAAATTCTCGTTTTAGGGTCAAAAGGGCATAATGGTCAACATTTAAGCATATAACGGAAACATGCAATGCATAGGTTAACTAAGGATCCAGGTTGTATAACCTTAGAGGGTTAAACTAACCTATAACCTGGTCCTAAAGGAAATCCTAAGGCATATCTAAACTAGGATAAATCGGGTCAGAACTGAAAGTCAAAGCAAAAGTCAATTTTTGCGACTTTCGGTTCCAAACCGAGCCTATACTTAGAATTGTCGGGTTGAATCATGCCGCATGTTCAACTAATATTTACCAAGTTATTAAAGAGAGAAAACTGATTTTATGGTTTTTATATTAATAGTTATGAATTTTATTTAAAACTAACCCGATTGACTTTTATTTGACCCGACAATTTAACTAAGTAAACGTGGTAATTAGGAGGTGCCCTTTTGAGGGTTTAACACCTACCTAATTACGGTCACGTAGCCATGTTCATTACGAACAATGGCTCAACCGTTTAAAAGTCAAAGCATTTATCAAAACACTTGACTTTTCGGCTATAAACGCTAAACAAATAAACTAAGCACGAAAGGACACTTACAAAGGTTCCAAGCAAGGAGGTTTTGATCCTAAATTCTCAAGTATGAAGAGCAAGGTCTCCAACTTAGAGAATTCAGAATTCAAGTGTGGGTTTGGCAAGAATGAAGTGGGGTATTTATAGGTTTTTGAGAACCGTTAAGATCGTTCCTCGATAACCGAGCCTTGATCTGGACCGTACTTTTCATACCCACTGATTTCTAATACTATGGGTGCCCAAGGATTGAAGAAATACCATTTGCAAGTGCTGGATCAAGCTGGAACATGATGTACATGGCTGTAAATCACATTTTGCATATCTGGCAGGTTCACACGCCCCGCGTAAGACCCAAGGGGGGTCTACGCGGCCCGCCTGGGCTGCACAGTTCAGCACAAAACTTTCAGAATTGCAGTTTCAGTCCCTGTACTTGCTTAAGGATCATTTCTGATGCGTATAAGGCCCGTTAACCTCATTTCAAGGCTCCACCCTGATTTTTAAAGATAGGGGACATGAAACATGCTTAAAAACATGTCGAATGTCGATTCGTTTGGTCGTACTGTCACGTTGTTCGTCTAATTACGACGAAACACGAACGGACGTGAAAAACGATCCAAATTACGCGACGAATGGAATTTTATCAAGACAAACACTAAAATAAAATATTTTAGTGCTTACATAAATTTTTGGGTGTCCGGAGATATTCAGAATGTGAGATATGCGCGAAAATGCAAACTTGTGCACTTTTTGACACTTTTAGTCCCTAGTGGACTTGAAAGTTTATTTTTGAGCACCAAACACCTCTAAGCCTATATCTACGCTATATAAAGGATAATTAGGGTATGTTTAACTCACGGTCATAATCCGGAAGGTCCGTTACCATACGAATCGGCATACTTTTGCAGTTTGACGCAAATAGTCCTTTAATTGCGCAAAGTAGCGCGAAATGCTGTTTAATGATATCCAAGCCTTCCATGGACCATATTGATCATTCCCAAGCATATAATTAAATATTACTATGCTCTCGTTTGCTTAACTGGTCACCGAGAGGCGTAGATTCAAAAGTTGACGCTTTAGGTCCCTCTATTGCGCAACTTGCGCATCTCATCATTTAATAGCATTGATGCCTCATCTAATCCATATTAGGCATTCTTGAAAGTATTATTAAACATCACGACGATTCGGGTTCGCTAAAAGGTCATTCAGAGGTATAATTAAACATATTGACACTTTTAGTCCCTCTAACTTGCAAAGTTGCGCGTAACCTTACTTATAAGCATAAAGACTTTAGACGGCCAATGTTTGGCATTCCCGAGAGTATAATTAAATATTATGAAGCTCCTGGTTTGTTGAAAGGTCACTCAGGGTAAGAATGAACATGTTGACGCTTTTAACCCTTCATTGCGCAAACTTTCAATTAATTCCGTAAACGGCTACACTCGATCGCCAAGTGGCTCGTTTGTGAACATAAATATCGTGAGAGGTTATTTAAAACTTATTTTAGGTATGCTAACACTTCCAGTCCTTTCATAATCAAAGTTTTCGATTTTTCGAAAGATTAGTCCCTTAATTTCAATGTTTGACTTCATTAGGGTTTATTACACGTGTCAATACATCATTGGACGTGATTTTACGAGGTGTTACATCCTCACCCCCTTAAAATAAATCTCGACCTCGAGATTTGCTAAAATGCTGGTAGTTCTTTTTGTCGCATAATGGGCTTAACTTCTATAGCCTATCTGGAGCCTCTCCAAGCTCCCAAACTGACCTCTATAATATGTACATGTATTCTTTTTGGAGCTTCTTAACCTGTCGATCCTCAATCGATCCAGGTTTCTCATCATATCATAAATCTGCGTATCATTATGTGATAATACCTCTCGACTTATTGGCGAAACACATCCTTAAATTATTAGTGTATAATGCATTGCGAGCTCCGCCAAGCTCCTTAAATAGGTCTTAGCTTATAAGCTATTTGATCTTGATACATTCGATTCCCTCGAATGATTTTATATATTCAGAGCTTAACTAGCCTGATAATTAACAAATTTGCACACCCTTCCAGGGTGATATCTTTTGTTGAACCTTATTTCTTAACAAGAACTTAGGAGGGTTGCTACTTTCATTAATCCTTGATTTTCTGCCGAATACTGGCAACTTACAGATGATTAAGGATTTGTTTGATCTTATTCGTTGTTTCCAAGGTAACTTTCAGATCTTGATAATTGGACTTACAAATCTTCTGTCTAACATTAGATGTTTAACATTCCATCTATACAGGGTCTCCCAAGGAGCAGCCTTAATACTTATACATCAACTATTATAGGAAAACTTATTTTAAGGTGAGATGGTTATTCCAACCACTACTTAAAACTAATCTTAAGGAATAGCTAATCCTTTTAGTTAGTCGAACAAATCGACGATCTTAGGAAATTGATGGTGATTCTTAATTGTTGCCTAATTAGGGTTGCGGTAATCAATGCATAAGCAAAATGAACCGTCTTTCATAATTAACTATACAGAATTCTCAGAATATTGAGTTAGGCTATATGAATCCTCTATTTTAAAACTCACTTAATCAGGGTTTCGATTCTTCCAATAATGGTACTAGCCGTCTTGGAGATTTCATAATAATACAGCCCTAAATGGGATATAAATCTTAACTCTACCTGCCTCTCAGGAGGTAAACAGGGTAATCTTAGGAGAAGATAATCAAAATACAAGGAGGTTACAGAGATTTTCCATATCTCAGGCTCCAGTTCATCTATCATTGCTTGTGTTAAATAAGTGACACATTTATGTTACTACTCCACGAATTCCTTAATCGGGAACATTTACTTGGACAATTCCATTCTGGATATCTTCTTTGAATACCATTAGTAGACTTTAGTACCATATGACCATCGGGATATCTTTGTGGTCCCATGCATTAAACCTCCATACTGATCAGGCATGGAAGCAATCTATGGAACATATTAAGATACACCAATCCTCCTATGGCGCTTTTATCATACCGTCTGGTATTCGCAATTGATAGTGATAAAAAAGATATCAACTATGTATGCTGATGCACTTCCTCTAGAGAGAGGATACTTCTAAAATTCTACGCCTGAAGGCTTCTGACAGGAACAGAAGAAATGGTTCTTATGCTTTCGCCTGTAAGTTTTACCTTACACTTAATATCCGGGGTTCTTACGGGAGAGTTTCTAAAGGTTTGCTAAGCTTATGGTCTTATGAGAGACTTAGCAGCACCTGAAACCAAACGTAACTCCTAGTAATAAAATTACAATAAGGGATTTATCTGGTGTCATTAATGTGAGCTGCCTCTAATCCTTTATCAGGAGGGTTAAACGCCTCCATTCTTAATCCTTTTAAACTTAGCTGCGAAATCTTTGACAAATTTTAGGGCAGTCTCAGCTTTGACTGGTTATTTCTTAATCTAAACAACGTGAGTAGCTGAGGTAGATCCATAATGAATTTATAATGAGCGTCTTTGAAACTTTAATGTACCCTCTTATTGCCGTTGCTAACCACCAATAATTATTTGTATTAAGCTTAGATTTTGGGTAATTTGGATAGAGCACTATCTCAGCCAATGAATTAAAATTTGCGACATATTGTCGACAGTCTAGAACTTTTATGGTGAGAGTCATAAAATTCTTATTCCATCTTTTCCATTTTGCGAAGCGGATAATAGGTTTTTCTAATAAGGTCCTTAAAACTTGGACCATCCCATAATGTATAAGAGGATCTTTCTTGTGGACTTCATTAATGTCCTCACTAATCAAGGATATTGCCATCGAATGACTGAGATGTATACCTCACCGTGTCCTTTCCAGCATAACCGCTGATACACCTAATGGTTTCTACTTCATCCAATAATTTCCCGCAATCGATGGCTTCTTTTTACTATTGAAGTCTCTTGACTTCCAAGAGACGAAGTACTTTTAAGTACATCCTGAAAGGAATGGGCTCCTTGCCACATATGATTTTGTTTGGGTTATTTTCGCATTTGAAGTATGAATAAAGCTCTTCTCATGAGCAGCGACATGTGTTTTAGAGCGAGCAGCATCCGGCTTCTTGAACCTTCTCATCACTTTTCTCATAGCCTTTCTAATAGCTGCGTTAATTATGGTTTTGGAGATTAACTCCATTAACATTGAGGTTCACATTGGATGCACCATTAACATTTGTCGCATCTCCAGCATCGCGACTGTTGTTTGTCTCTTCCGAGTTTTCCATACTCGAATCTTTGGTATTAAATACCATATTCACAAGTGCTTAGGCAATCCATACCCAGTGTCTCCTTGAATTGTCAAAGGCTCACCATAAGGAGTCTTGATAGCTACTTGCTTCTTATCACACATAATATGGGCTTGATTTTTAAGACGACCAATTCATTCCTATCACTATATCGAGTCCCTCTTATTTTAATGGAAACAAGGACAGGGAAAAGAATGATTCCTAATGGATATAAAACATCCATCTAATATTGCTGAAGCAGTCTCTGAGGTACTATCGGCCAATTTTACTTTATACTTAACGCTTAGAGTTTTTAACAGGCAGATTTAATGATTTACAAAATCTATTGTCTACGAAAGACTTATCTGAACCTGAATCAAATAATACTCTAGCATGAGCGTTATTGATAAAGAAAGTACCTGTTATGACTTTGTCATCCTGAATAGCCTCTTGAGCATCCATTTGAGAGCTTCCAGCTTTGGTCTTCTTAGCCTCCCTAGGCTTCTTGGTTTTATTTGGGCAATTTGTCTTGATGTGCCCTATTTCATTGCAACCATAGCAGGTTGCGTCCTTTATGTCTTGGCATTCCAAGGTCTTGTGCCCTTCCTTATTACAAATCCCACAAGGCCTAGCTTGTGACTCCAAAGTGCATTTCCCTTTAGTTGCCTTCTTTGGGTAACGGGTCTTTATGTGCTCCTTCTCTTTACAGATGACACATCCCCTGGTCTGCTCATAGAAACATTTTCCGAAGTGCTTCTTCCCACAGGTTTTACATTTGGATTTTGCCTCCATTGGCTTGGACTGGTTATAGCTTGAACCGGTCTTACCCTTTTTGTAACCCTTATTTGGGGTATTATCGCACTTTCGCTTATGATCCTCGAATACTCGATCCACGGCTTTGTTTACGGCTGTATCCAACATAGCCTGTAACTCGGTGCCTGTTAAGTTCAGTCTTGCATTATCATTCTGATCAATTGGATGATTGTGAGCTTCAGATGAGTCAGCCATGGTGAAGCTTTGAAGGCTACAAACCAAGTAGTAATAATTGGTTTAATTATATGGTGAATTGTCGAATTTGATGATTAAATAGCCATGGTACAAATAAACCATATAAGCGAATAGATAGTATTAAATTTATTTGATTATGTTTTGCCTAGGTTTTTAAATAATCCATCTTTGGCGTTTGAACAGAATATAATCCTTCATATTTATTAGACAGGGGACATAAGTCACGACTGTCAATGTCGTACCGACATTTTATATATAGCACAAAGGCTTGTTCCAAAGGACTTTTTGATGGCATGGAAGCCTTGTCACTAGGGAAATTTTAAAACATAATCATTGATTCCTTTGGATCGGAAAATTTCATAGTTCATTGTCTTGACAAGAAGTTATGAAATAAAACTATCTTTTTCATGTATATATCCTTGCCTGAAGGTATTCATCCCAATGGATGTTTTGATGTGTTTATCATGTTCGACGTTTATTAGCCATGATTCCTCTTGATCATTTACGCTAAATAAGGGGTTTGGAAATTCCTAATATGAAGATGACAAGTGTGATTTTATCGCATCACTGTTTTCAGGAGTGTTAACATATTTTCAGATGTTAACAAGAATCTGAATTTCTTTTGAACAGGTCTTACCATCATAGCTAGGTCTTTAATGATATTCAAGCTAGGTTATACCTTTTAAGATTTTGTTTTAACATGTATACTGGCAGGAAAGGAATGATATTTATTTTATTCAGGATTTCCATTATAATTATCCTAGATTTAATTAAAATATAACTATGGCACAAAAAGGCCAAGTCACAAGGGCAACTTTAAATTATAAACCATGATTTTGTAGGATCAAGGTATTTAGGCTTAATCGTTGTTCATGACTTTTCTTGACAGGGAGTTGTAGGCTACGACTGTCTTTTGTCTTATATGACGATGAATACGGCCCCGTAAGCATTACATCTATAATGGATACTTAATTCACCAAATAAGAAAGGATTTCGGGAGAATCCAGTATAAGGATGATTTTTATGTGATTGAATCACATCTGCCAGGAATGTTAACAAGGATTTGAATCTTTTGAATAGGTTCTACCATCTTGGCCTTGTCTGAAATGATATATAGGCTAGGTTGTACCTTTAAGATTCTTTTTAATATTTAACGCAAAACAATCCTAAATTGAGATGTTAATAAGGATCTGAATCTAATTGAGGAACTGCTATCTTGGCCCTGTTCTTAAAATGACACATGGGCTAGGTCTTGTTCTTTTTAGATTTTGCCATTTTATTATAATGATAGATCTTATAAAAGGAATGTTATTATTTCATATTTTATGTTCATATGCAATGATGAATAAATTTAGATAAAACATTCCAATGATTTTTAAAAGAGGTACAGAATTGCCCTAAACGGGACTTGAAAGGAATGATGTTGTCCATGAAGGGACTGAAAGATAAGTATGCCCTTATAAGGAATTACTAAGGAAACGAACTTCAGCAAAAGGATTTTCTTCTTCATTTTATTTCTGAATGCTTTCTCCTTGGTTGCACGTTAATCCTAGTCGTAGTACGAAGCTCGGCCTTCCCTAGGCTTCAAATGGGGAGAATTTCCATTATGGCTTCTTTGCTTGGCGACAAATTAAAATATATAGAATTGAAGGCAATAATTCTCCGAATAGAGATGAGAGTATTCCTATGTTAAGTCTAGACTCAGGAGGTCAAGGAATGTGCTACTGTGTCATTGAGATTAAACACAAAAGGCTAGTGTTTAATTCACTCAATGTTGGCTCTGATACCAACCTGTCACACCCCGATATTTCCACGTATTACCGGTGGGCCCGGTGGGGAGTATCGTGACGTAGTTGATATCATCATAGTCAAACAACACAATTTTAATATGCACAGCGGAAGCAAAAGATAGATTTATTTCAACCGAATAAATTGTAATATTAAGTATGACAAAATAGTTGAAACAGATCCACAGGCGGATCAATTAAAAAGGAAACATAGTTCATCAGACTTAAAATGCATCCAAGCTTGCGAGACTCTTATTGATGCTAAGGAGAGGCCAGCCTATTTCGAGTAGTACCTGCACTTAGTCTTTTTTGGGAAAATACGTCAGTTTACACTGGTAAATACAATTAACTGACTCATTTTGAAAAGGTTTAGAAAATTAATTTGAGTGCACGTGGCACAAAACATTTTATAACTTGGGATAATTATTTATATATAAACTTGTAAAAGAATTACATATTTCTTATACGTTCAGTAGCCCGGATTGACGCCGGGTTAAAGATTAATAGACACACCACATGATATAGTCCCGCGGCGAGTTATTTCCGTAACCGGCGGTTATACCTTATTATTTATTTATGCACTGTCGGGTGTACGCCTACACCCCGTGCTTAGGTCGTGGCCATTTCGTAAAATGATGCCAAGGATATCCGGGACATGGTCATTAACCCCCCCCCCCCAAAGGCTTTAAGCAAACAAAACAATTTAAATGGGACATTTCAAAAAATTAACCTTCATACAATTAAAAATTCAATGCCCGACCAAGCGGTATTTTATATACCGTACCCCAAGCCCGTATATGGAAAATAAGTTAAAAGTATTTACCTGAGCTAAATATAAATTCAATCCCAGCCGTATATCAAATCAGCAAGTACAGATAGCTTTTACTGGGCTCCTAAATCTGGAACGAAGGTTTTTAATAACCTATTAGATTCCTAACGGGTCTTAATTAAGCCTATGCTTAGACCGGTTAGTTTTAAAGGACGATACGGTTCATAACGCATGGTTAAGTGAGAACCGGATTAGAATGTGGTTTAGACCCGACAAGCTTGAATACTTGTGTAATAAGGGTAAACTAAACACATTCTGTATTTTGAGATAAAAATGATAAGGTTTGACCCGTTTCGGCTAATTTATGCAAACTAGTTACATAAGCCGATCCGAATGCGAAAAGTGCGTAACGGGTAACCAAAAATAGTCATGAACAGGTTTCCTAAGTTAATATACCCTAAAATATGTTCGTTTGGTCGTACGGTCACGTTGTTCGTCTAATTACGACGAAACACGAACGGACGCGAAAAACGATCCAAATTACGCGACGAATGGAATTTTATCAAGTCAAACACTAAAATAAAATATTTTAGTGCTTACATAAATTTTTGGGTGTCCGAAGATATTCAGAATGTGAGATATGCGCGAAAATGCAAACTTGTGCACTTTTTGACACTTTTAGTCCCTGGTGGACTTGAAAGTTTATTTTTGCGCACCAAACACCTCTAAGCCTATATCTACGCTATATAAAGGATAATTAGGGTATGTTTTACTCATGGTCATAATCCGGAAGGTCCGTTACCATACGAATCGGCATACTTTTGCAGTTTGACGCAAATAGTCCTTTAATTGCGCAAAGTAGCGCGAAATGCTGTTTAATGATATCCAAGCCTTCCATGGCCCATATTGATCATTCCCAAGCATATACTTAAATATTACTATGCTCTCGTTTGCTTAACTGGTCACCGAGAGGCGTAGATTCAAAAGTTGACGCTTTAGGTCCCTCTATTGCGCAACTTGGGCATCTCATCATTTAATACCATTGATGCCTCATCTAATCCATATTAGGCATTCTTGAAAGTATTATTAAACATCACAACGATTCGGGTTCGCTAAAAGGTCATTCAGAGGTATAATTAAACATATTGACACTTTTAGTCCCTCTAACTTGCAAAGTTACGCGTAACCTTACTTATAAGCATAAAGACTTTAGACGGCCAATGTTTGGCATTCCTGAGAGTATAATTAAATATCATGAAGCTCCTGGTTTGTTGAAAGGTCACTCAGGTTAAGAATGAACATGTTGACGCTTTTAACCCTTCATTGCGCAAACTTTCAATTAATTCCGTAAACGGCTACACTCGATCGCCAAGTGGCTCGTTTGTGAACATAAATATCGTGAGAGGTTATTTAAAACTTATTTTAGGTATGCTAACACTTCCAGTCCTTTCATAATCAAAGTTTTCGATTTTTCGAAAAATTAGTCCCTTAATTTCAATGTTTGACTTCATTAGGGTTTATTACACGTGTTAATACATCATTGGACGTGATTTTACGAGGTGTTACATGAAATCTATGTGTAAACTACGTATGTTTGAAGGAGGAACAAAATACGAAATGTAGCCTAGCGCCAAAGACAAGGGGGAAAGTGGCATGTCCGAAGCGTGGTGGATACGCCGCTTGTACTTCCTATAGATAAGCGTTTATGGCACGCTACCAAACCTTCGTACCACGCGCTAAGTGAAACTCGTAGTTTTGTAGACTCGGGTTGAGTGATTGAATCTACCTTATTAATCTATGTGATTGAATCTATCTGGTTAATCTATGTTTGAGAAGTGGTGAAATCAAAAGCGGTAGTTAATGAGGCGTGACACCGACGACGAGGCGGATGTGGCATGATTGAAGCATGGTGGATACGCCGCTGGTACTTCCTATATATAAGTGCTCCCGTCATGCTGCTGAACTTTCGTAACATGTGCCATGCGGGGTTTCGTTGGTTGTGGATTGTTAGCATGAGTCTATGTGAATCTAACGAATTTATTGAATCTACTGAGTCTATTGAATCTATTGGAGTCTATCGAGTCTATTGAATCAACGGGAAACTATTGAATCTATTGGAATCTACTTAAGACTATTAGATCTGTTTGCATTAATCTATGAGAAGTATGTATAATGACATCGAGTACGAGGTGGAAGTGTTGTGTCCGAAGCGCGGTGGATACGTCGCTGGTACTTCCTATATATAAGCGCTTCCGACATACTGCCAAGCTTCGTACAACATGCCATGTGAGAGTAGTGGTTGCAGTATGTAATCTATCAGGATCTATTGGTTTAGTCTATGTGTGTATTGTGATAATGATGAGTGTATTGTTTGGCAATCGCGACACGTAACATGACACCGAGTGCGGGATAGAAGCAATGTGCCCGAAGCGTGGTGGATACGCCGCTGGTACTTCCTATATATAAGCGCTTCTGACCTATTGCCAAACTCCGTACAACGTGCCATGCGAAGGTCGTGGGTTGGTGGAATCTATGAGAATCTTGTGAATCTTGAGTCTTAGTCTACCGTGCGTGATTCTATGTTAACGTGTGATAATTTAGACTTATACGATCCTCTTATTGGATCTTTAGGATGTCTTCTCGAAAGCTATTCGACTCTCTCAGGAAATCCAGGGAGAAGTCTCAGAAAAAGATGATGTCATTCATGGCCGACCAGATTGCTCAAGTCGTGCCAAGGATCGTCACTGAGCTCCAAGAATCAAACACGCCTCCATCCTCTGCAGACTCCAAGGCTGAGGAGAAAAAGTCTACTAAGTTCAACTATAAGCATTTCATCTCTTGCAACCCTAAGTCATTCACGGGCAGTGATGGGGTGACTACTATGCTCGAGTGGTTCGATAGCATCAAGGTTACCTTCATTAACAGCGAGTGCCCAGACCACTTAAAGACTAGGAGTGCAACTGGAATGTTTCAAGGCAGAGCGTTGGAGTGGTGGTCGAATGAGAGGAACATCCGTTCAAATGAAGAAGCATATGCTCTTCCATGGGCTGAGGTGCGAGAACTAATGTAACACCTCGAAAATTCGTGTTCAATAAAATAACGACACGTGTCATACAAGACAAAAGTGTTAGAAACCCGGATCTAGTCAAAGATGTATGGTAGGATTTAAAGCATCGGCATGTTAATTAAACACCTCTGAACGACCTCATTATAAATCCCAAGACCCTAATGTATATTATAAACATCTGATATACTCAAATCCGGTAAACACTAACAATAATCGAATCATGCTCGCAAGAATGGGATCCTACGAGGATATGCACGACAACTTTCATTTACGACACTTTCAAAAGGATCCAAGGAAACTTTATATCATATCAAGGTGGTGTAAACTGTTCATGACCCAATCAAGAGGCCACATACTGAAAATAATGGCCCAAAATCGTATTACACTAGTTACCCGTTCGAAGCTTGAAAGGCCAAAAGATTTTTGCCTACTGGAACAAGCTTACGGACCGTAAGAGTCAAGCCTTACGGTCCGTAAGGCATGCACAGCGACCATAATTTTGATAGTTGTCTGTTATGAACGTTTAACCGACCTAAATAGATATTTTCCACTTCCATGCGCGACCCCTACTGATTTTTAGACTTAGGGGCACTTGTTATTGATCAGGATCACCCCTTAGACTTAGTTGTCATCATCATAATGGATCAAGAACACTATAAAAGGTCCCTCATGTTGCAACATTTCTTGCATTCATTCCATCTACATTTGTGGGACTCTCTGGAGCTTAAGATCAGTCCTCAATCACCTCTGGTCGTAATTAGGCCTTCGGTAAGTGTCCTTGACCTTCCTTAATTAAGTTTTACTTAGTTATTAGCTTAAAAGTCAAACCGTCATATTAAACATTTGACCTATTACCAACTGATATGACCTAATAAAATGGCTTTTTACGCGTATTAAACATCTAGTATGGGTTTAAAAACCATTTTGTCATATAAGACCTATTACCAACTGATATGACCTAATAAAATAAGTTATTTTACTGATGTATTCGGACCCGAATCTCAGAATTTCATTTAATCTCTTTTATAATCTTTAAAATGACCAAAATACCCCTACGGGGCTTAAATTGAGATTAAACTCGTTTTGGGCATAATGGAAGGTATCCCACTGATATCACAACATATTTAAGGCATATTAACTTAGGAAACCTATATATGATTCATTTGGTTACTCGTTACGCACTTTTCGCGTTCGGATCGACTTATGTGACTAGTTTGCATATATTAGCCGAAACGGGTCAAACCATATCTTTTTGTCTCAAAATCCAGAGTGTGTTTAAGTTACCCATATTAAACAAGCATACAAGCTTGTCGGGTCAAAACCACATTCTAAACCGGTCTTCGCCTTAATATGCGTTTGAACTGTGTCTTCCTTTTGGAAACTAACCGGTCTAAGTCTAAGGTTAATTAAAGACCCGTTAGGATTCTAATAGGATATTAAAAACCTTCGTTCCAGATTAGGAGCCCAGTAAAAGCTGCGTGCACTTACTGTATTGGGCTCAGGTAAATACTCTTAACTTATTTTCCCTATACGGGCTTGGGATACGGTACTATAAAAGTACCGCTTGGTCGGGTGTGTGTAGTCGTTTAAATCGGATTGTGATTAATGTATTTGCATGACCCGTTTAATATGTATTATTTGGTGTATGGATTTTGGGGGTTAAATGACCATGTCCCGGATATCCTTGGCATCATTCAAAGAAATGGCCACGACCTAAGCACGGGGTGTAGGCGTACACCTGACAGATGCATTATGTAAAAACTGGTAATCCACTTAGAGGAATACAATCCTTGTGGGCATTATACATGTGGCGTGTCAGAGTCCGGCCCTACAAACCGGCCCTAATGGACGACAAATAAGTAAAACTGTATACAAGATTATATACAAATGATTGTCCCAAGTTATAAAGATATTTTGCCGAAGTGCATTCAAATCAATTTTCAAACTCTTTTCAAAATGAGTCAGTTAAGTTGTATTTACTAGTGTAAACTGACGTATTTTCCAAAAAGGTTAAGTGCAGGTACTATACGTAATAGGCTGGCTACTCCAGGCATCAATAATCAAGTCTCGCAAGCTCTAGATGTCAAAGTCTGTTGAACAGTTTTTCCATTTATTTTGATCCGCCTGTGGATCCTTTACTTTCCGTTGTAATACTTGATATTACTTTAAATTCGGATTGTAATATATTCATCTTTTGCTTCCGCTGTGCATTTATATATTGTGTTGTTTGACTATGATGATATCAACTACGTCACGATACTCCCCACCGGGCCCACCGGTAATACGTGGAAATATCGGGGTGTGACAAGTTGGTTTCAGAGCCAACACTGAGTGAATTAAACGCTAGCCTTTTGTTTTAATCTCAGTTACACAGTTGCACATTCTTGAGTCTAGACAAGAACATAGGACTAATCCTAATTCGTTTTATTTTGTCATTATTTGGTTCCTTTGTTATTTTTCGGATTAGCCCTTGCATGGGCAAGTCATTTTCTGTTAGAAGTCCCGTTTAGGGCAACCATGTACTTGTTTAAATTTTAATGGAACGATTATATTTAAAATATCATTCCTATATTATAAGATCTACCATTATAATAAAATGGCAATATCTAAAAAGGACAAGACCTAGCCATATGTCACCTTAAGACAGGCCCAAGATGGTAGTTCCACAATTAGATTTAGATCCTTGTTAACATTTCAATTTAGGATTGTTCTGCGTTAAATATTAAAAAGAGTCTAAAGGGTAAAACCTAGCCTAAATGTCATTGCAGACATGGCCAAGATGGTAAAACTTATTCAAAAGATTCAAATCCTTGTTAAATATCTGAAAGCATACTAACATGCTTGACAAAATGTGATACGATAAAATCACATAAGCCATTCTTAAATGGGTTATTCTAAATTCCCTTATTTATATGATCATCCCTTAAGGATGAAGTGCCCACGGGCTATAATTAACGTTCTCTGGACTAAAGACAGTGGTAGCCTACAACTCCCTGTCAAGAAAAGGTAATGAACTTTGATTCAAACCTTAATGCCTCGATTCCGTAAAATCAAGGCCTATAAATTAAACTTGTCTACGTGACTAGGCCTTTGGTGCTATTATTAACTTATAATTTAGGATTATGATAAAGATCCTGAACAATTATATATTTAGCAAATTAACTAAAATGTGTATTAAAAACATGGTTAATACATCGTTTAAAACGATAAAACTGTATAAGCTTCCGTATAAACCTTGTCCTTGTTTGATTTTATGTAGCAATTAAAGCTACATGGCTAGGTCAGAGGAAGAGAACAGTCATCCTCTAGAAAACCACGATGATGATAGGATTAATATAACCAGAGGAGAGCTTCGTACACTGAGTGATACAGCTGTATCTAAAGCTGTAGAGGAGCAATTTAGGGAGTATAGTGGGACGCATAGTAAAGCCTCATCTGTACCCCACTCTAAATCTGTCCCTAAAACTCATTCAGAGCCTCATAGCAAGCCGCCCTCTAAGAAAGAGGAACCAAAGAAAGATGACGATCGACATTCATCTAATCAACACAGTGTTCCATCCAAGAGGATAGTGTTCGATAATGAACCGCGTACCAAGTCCTGTACCTATAAATACTTTGTTTCCTGCAAACCCCGGGATTTCACTGGGGAGAAAGGGGCAATTGATTGTATGACCTGGCTGGATGAAATGGACACAGTTGTCGATATCAGCGGTTGTGCTGAAAAGGATGTAGTGAAGTATGTATCCCAATCGTTCAAGGGAGAGGCACTAGCATGGTGGAAGTCTCTCATTCAAGCTGCTGGGAAGATCCCACTCTACAACATGTCATGGGAGCAGTTTGTTGCTCTCATTATGGAGAACTACTGCCCTCAACACGAGGTCGAGAGGATCGAGTCAGATTTCTTATCGTTGGTTATAACAAACTTAGATTGTCAAGCTTACCTCACCAGTTTCAATACCTTGTCCAGACTGGTTCCTTACCTAGTAACACCTGAACCCAAGAGAATTGCTCGCTTCATTGGGGGTTTAGCCCCAGAAATCAAAGCCAGTGTTAAGGCTTCAAGACCTGCTACGTTTAGGTCAGCAGCTGATCTCTCTCTGTCCCTTACTTTAGATGCGGTCAGGTTGAGATCGCTAAAGAATTCTGAAGAAAGTAAGAGGAAGCGTGAGGATGATAACTCACGAGGGTCAGAGAAGAAGCACAAGGGAAACACTGATTCTAAGAAGTTTGGGTCTGGAAAGAATAGCCAGCGAACAGAGGAAAAGCCAAAGTGCACGACTTGCCAAAGACGCCACTTTGGAAAATGCAGGCTTGAGACCAAGTCTCAATCAGGATCACCTGCATGTGGGTTATGCAAGTCTAAAGAGCACAAGATGATAGAGTGCAAGAAGATAAAAGACGCAACATGCTACAATTGCAATGAGAAAGGGCATATCAAGACCAACTGCCCTAAGTATGCCAAGAAGCCTGAAGAGGTCAAGAAGACCAATGCAACGGTCTTCAGGATGGATGCAAAGGAAGCCGTCCAGGACGACAATGTGATCACAGGTACCTTCCTTATAAATGATGTTTATGCAAGAGTACTTTTCGATTCAGGCGCTGATAAGTCGTTCGTAGATAATAAGTTTTGTGAACTGTTGAAATTGCCTGTTAAAACCTTAAGTGTGAAGTATGAGGTGGAATTAGCTGATGGAACCATAGAAACCGCCTCAACCATATTAGATGGATGTTTCATATCCATTAAGAACCACTCATTTTCCTTGTCTTTACTTCCTTTGAAGTTAGCCGGTTTCGACACAGTTTTAGGCATGGACTGGTTATCTCATAACCAGGCCCAGATTGTATGCATCAAGAAGCAAGTGGTGATCAAGACTTCGTCTGGTGAATCACTTACCATTCAGGGAGATACCCAGTATGGACTGCCTGAGCAAGTGTCTATGCTCAAGGCCTCTAGGTGTCTGAAGAAGGGTTGTGTCATCTACATGGCATAAGTGACTATTGATGAGCCGAAGCCCAAGATTGAGGATACCCCGTCATTTCTGAATACCCTGAAGTGTTTCCTGAAGATCTACCTGGTTTACCACCAGATAGGCAAGTAGAATTCAGAATTGACATCATCCCCGGAGCAGCACCTGTTGCGAGAGCGCCTTATAGATTGGCACCAACAGAGATGAAGGAATTGAGGACGCAGTTAGATGATCTGCTAGCCAAAGGTTTCATTAAACCTAGTTCGTCTCCTTGGGGAGCACCAATCTTGTTTGTCAAGAAGAAGGATGGATCGATGCGTCTGTGCATCGATTATCGTGAGCTTAATAAGATCACTATCAAGAATAGGTATCCTTTGCCCAGGATCGACGATCTGTTCGATCAATTGCAAGGGGCAAGCTATTTCTCTAAGATCGATCTGAGATCAGGCTATCATCAATTGAAGGTTAAAGATGAAGATGTACACAAGACAGCATTTTGGACTCGTTATGGTCATTACGAGTTCCTAGTGATGCCTTTTGGGCTCACTAATGCACCTGCCGCATTCATGGATCTCATGAATCGTGTCTGCAAGCCCTACTTGGACAAGTTTGTCATCGTCTTCATTGACGACATCCTCATCTACTCGAAGAGCCAAGCTGACCATGAGAAACACCTTCGTTGTATTCTTAAACTTCTACATCATGAGAAGCTCTACGCAAAATTTTTGAAGTGTGAATTTTGGCTTCGAGAAGTCCAATTCCTTGGACATGTTGTAAGTGAGCATGGAATCCAAGTGGATCCCGCTAAGGTGGAAGCTGTCATGAACTGGCAAGAGCCAAAGACACCTACAGAGATCCGAAGCTTCCTAGGCTTAGCAGGATACTATTGGCGATTTATTGAAAATTTTTCAAGGATTGCAGCACCCCTGACTTTACTCACCCGCAAGAAAAGCAAGTTTGACTGGGGGCCTAAGTAGCAAGAATCTTTTGATATTCTGAAGCAAAAGTTGAGAAACGCTCCTGTATTGACCTTGCCTGATGGAATTAAAGAATTTGTAGTTTATTGTGATGCATCGCACATAGGTATGGGATGTGTGCTTATGCAGAAAGGCAAGGTTATTGCCTATGCTTCACGTCAGTTGAAGGTGCATGAAAAGAATTACACCACCCATGACTTGGAGTTGGGTGCCGTTGTATTTGCACTGAAGCTATGGAGGCACTATTTATATGGTATCAAGTGTGTGATCTATTCTGATCACAAGAGCCTCCAGCACCTGTTTAACCAAAAGGATTTGAACATGAGGCAACGACGTTGGATGGAAACTTTGAATGATTATGACTGTGAAATAAGATACCATCCTGGCAAGGCGAATGTAGTCACCGATGCCTTGAGTAGAAAGGAAAGAGTGAAGCCCATAAGAATCAATGCCAAGAGCATTGAGATAAAGAACAGTTTGAATGAAAGGTTGTCAGCTACGCAGAAGGAAGCTGTCCTAGAAGCTAACTATCCTGCTGAAAGGCTAGGAGTAACTGAAGAGCAATTATCTCAGGGCAAGGACGGAATCCGGAGATTAAATGGACGAATATGGGTTCCTGTTTATGGAGGACTTCGAGTTGTTATCCTCCAGGAAGCCCACAGTTCTAAATATTCCATTCATCCCGGAGCGGATAAGATGTACCAAGATCTGAAGGCAAATTTTTGGTGGATAGGCTTGAAGAAGTCTATAGCTACCTATGTAGCTAAATGTTTGACATGTGCGCAAGTCAAAGCTGAACATCAAAAGCCGTCAGGTTTGCTACAACAACCTGAACTTCCCACGTGGAAGTGGGAAATGGTGACAATGGATTTCATCACCAAGTTGCCGAAGACAAGGAAAGGAAATGATACTATATGGGTGATAGTAGACAGACTGACTAAGTCAACACATTTCCTACCCATCAAGGAGACCTATAGCTCCGATATGTTAGCCCAATTGTACGTAGATAAGATTGTATCTCTACATGGCGTACCTGTGTCTATTATCTCTGACAGAGATACTAGGTACACGTCACATTTTTGGAAGAGTTTCCAACAATCTTTGGGCACGCGCTTAAATTTTAGTACGGCTTACCATCCTCAGACGGACGGGCAGAGTGAGCGTACAATCCAAACCTTGGAAGACATGCTTCGTGCATGTGTGATTGATTTCGGTGGTAGTTGGGATAACCACCTGCCATTGATCAAGTTCTCCTATAACAATAGCTACCATACCAGAATTAAGGCTGCGCCTTTCGAGGCCTTATATGGTAGAAAGTGCAGAACACCCGTGTGTTGGGCGGAAGTTGGAGATGTCCAACTGACAGGACCTGAAATAGTCTTTGAAACGACAGACAAGATTTTCCAGATTCGTGATCGCCTTAAAGCTGCCAGGGATAGGCAGAAAAGCTACGCAGATTTAAAGCGTAAACCTATGAAATTCGAGGTAGGTGATAAAGTGCTACTTAAAGTATCACCCTGGAAGGGAGTGATGCGATTTGGTAAGAAAGGCAAGTTAAGCCCGAGATACATAGGACCATTCGAGGTCATCGAATGTGTCGGATCAGTTGCCTATAAGTTAAACTTACCTGAAGAGCTCAGTGGTATTCACAATGTATTCCACATCTGCAATCTGAAGAAGTGTTTCGCTGATGAATCACTAGTCATACCACATACATATGTGCACATAGAAGAGAGCTTGAAGTTTGTTGAAAAACCTGTGTCGATCGAGGATCAACAGGTTAAGAAGCTTCGAAGGAAGCATGTGCCAATAGTAAAGGTTAAATGGGACGCCCGAAGAGGTCCCGAGTACACATGGGAGGTTGAGTCCACAATGAAAGAAAAGTACCCTAATTTATTTCAGTAAACCTCGAGGTCGAGATTTATTTTAAGGGGGTGAGGATGTAACACCTCGAAAATTCGTGTTCAATAAAATAACGACACGTGTCATACAAGACAAAAGTGTTAGAAACCTGGATCTAGTCAAAGATGTATGGTAGGATTTAAAGCGTCGACATGTTAATTATACACCTCTGAACGACCTCATTATAAATCCCAAGACCCTAATGTATATTATAAACATCTGATATACTCAAATCCGGTAAACACTAACAATAATCGAATCATGTTCGCAAGAATGGGATCCTACGAGGATATGAACGACAACTTTCATTTACGGCACTTTCAAAAGGATCCAAGGAAACTTTATATCATATCAAGGTAGTGTAAACTATTCATGACCCAATCAAGAGGCCCCATACTGAAAATAATGGCCCAAAATCGTATTACACTAGTTACCCGTTCGAAGCTTGAAAGGCCAAAAGATTTTTTGCCTTCTGGAACAAGCTTACGGACCGTAAGGGTCAAGCTTTACGGTCCGTAAGGCATGCACAGCGACCAGAATTTTGACAGTTGTCTGTTATGAACGTTTAACCGACCTAAATAGATATTTTCCACTTCCATGTGCGACCCCTACTGATTTTTAGACTTAGGGGCACTTGTTATTGATCAGGATCACCCCTTAGACTTAGTTATCATCATCATAATGGATCAAGAACACTATAAAAGGTCCCTCATGTTGCAACATTTCTTGCATTCATTCCATCTGCATTTGTGGGACTCTCTGGAGCTTAAGATCAGTCCTCAATCACCTCTGGTCGTAATTAGGCCTTCGGTAAGTGTCCTTGACCTTCCTTAATTAAGTTTTACTTAGTTATTAGCTTAAAAGTCAAATCGTCGTAATTAACGTTTGACTTAGCGATTAATCATTAATGGTCCAGTGATTAGTCGAATTGAAGGTAGTTATAAGTTGGTAATTATGTGGGCAATAAACCCTTAAAAGGGCACCCTCTGATTCCCGCTCTAACTAGATCAAATGTCGGGTCAAAGTTGCTTATAAAAAGTCAATAGAACTATAATTTTCAAATTAACGCATAATTAGCAATGTAGAAGGAATATAACCTATTTTATCACTCATATAACTTGATAATAAGTGTAAGAACATGTCTAAGCATGTTCGACCCGACAATTTCCTGTTTAGACCCGGTTCGGAACCGAAAGTCGCAAAACTTTGACTTTTGCTTTGACTTCAGTTCTGACCCAATTTAGTATGATTTAGAAATGCCTTAGAGCTTCCTTAGGACCAGGCTACATGTTGGTATAACCCTCTGTGGTTGGTTCTTTGATTGTCCGATTCGTTTACACGTTTCCGTTAATTGCTTAATGTTGACCATAATGCCCTTTTGACCATAAAACGAGAATTTTGAATATGTGAAAGGACAATAATCTTTGTTACTGATTTATAAATATGTCCCTAAAATTCCACATCAGCTGGAGGTCTAGATTAGGAGTTATGCTCAATAGCGCACTTAAAAAGCTTTTTGTTAATTAAACGGCGCAATTAGCATAAGGCCTATCTAAACCCAATTTTTGACACCAAACCTTTTACCAACTGATGTAATATAATATTTTGGGATTTTTAAAGATTTTTTAATTATTTTTAACCTGCTCATAACCTAAGGTTATGACGTTGATTCGGTAAATACCGATTATACCCTTTTTGTTTATAAAATGAGTTCTACATAGTATTTTGACACCAATCCAATTGCTACTGATTTTATATGATAAATAAAGTATTTTGAACTTTATAACCTGATCAGAAAACTCAGATTTCTTGTATAACCCAGAAATCGCTTAAAATTGCTTTTTACGCGTATTAAACATCTAGTATGGGTTTAAAAACCATTTTGTCATATAAGACCTATTACCAACTGATATGACCTAATAAAATAAGTTATTTTACTGATGTATTCGGACCCGAATCTCAGAATTTCATTTAATCTCTTTTATAATTAAAATGACCAAAATACCCCTACGGGGCTTAAATTGAGATTAAACTCGTTTTGGGCATAATGGAAGGTATCCTACTGATATCACAACATATTTAAGGCATATTAACTTTGGAAACCTGTATATGATTCATTTGGTTACTCGTTACGCACTTTTCGCGTTCGGATCGGCTTATGTGACTAGTTTGCATATATTAGCCGAAACGGGTCAAACCATATCTTTTTGTCTCAAAATCCAGAGTGTGTTTAAGTTACCCATATTAAACAAGCATACAAGCTTGTCGGGTCAAAACCACATTCTAAACCGGTCTTCGCCTTAATATGCGTTTGAACCGTGTCTTCCTTTTGGAAACTAACCGGTCTAAGTCTAAGGTTAATTAAAGACCCGTTAGGATTCTAATAGGATATTAAAAACCTTCGTTCCAGATTAGGAGCCCAGTAAAAGCTGCGTGCACTTACTTTATTGGACTTATACTTTGCTCAGGTAAATACTCTTAACTTATTTTCCCTATACGGGCTTGGGATACGGTACTATAAAAGTACCGCTTGGTCGGGTGTGTGTAGTCATTTAAATCGGATTGTGATTAATGTATTTGCATGACCCGTTTAATATGTATTATTTGGTGTATGGCTTTTGGGGGTTAAATGACCATGTCCCGGATATCCTTGGCATCATTCAAAGAAATGGCCACGACCTAAGCACGGGGTGTAGGCGTACACCTGACAGATGCATTATGTAAAAACTGGTAATCCACTTAGAGGAATACAATCCTTGTGGGCATTATACATGTGGCGTGTCAGTTAATCTAGTCCGGCCCTACAAACCGGCCCTAATGGACGACAAATAAGTAAAACTGTATACAAGATTATATACAAATGATTGTCCCAAGTTATAAAGATATTTTGCCGAAGTGCATTCAAATCAATTTTCAAACTCTTTTCAAAATGAGTCAGTTAAGTTGTATTTACTAGTGTAAACTGACGTATTTTCCAAAAAGGTTAAGTGCATGTACTATACGTAATAGGCTGGCTACTCCATGCATCAATAATCAAGTCTCGCAAGCTCTAGATGTCAAAGTCTGTTGAACAGTTTTTCCATTTATTTTGATCCGCCTGTGGATCCTTTACTTTCCGTTGTAATACTTGATATTACTTTAAATTCGGATTGTAATATATTCATCTTTTGCTTCCGCTGTGCATTTATATAAATTGTGTTATTTGACTATGATGTTACCAACCATGTCACGATACTCCCCCACCGGGCCCACCGGTCATACGTGGAAATATCAGGGTGTAACAACTAATGATGCTTGAGTTCTGTCCTCCTCATGAGCAGTTGAAGCTTGAAGAAGAGTTTTGGCATCTGAAGCAGGTTGGTGATGATAACCTGGCTTATACCACCCAATTTAAGCAGCTGAGTCTGATCGTTTCTCACTTGGTCTCGACTCCTAAGCGAATGATAACCAAGTACATCAATGGTCTACCTCCTGCTATGTGTGATTCTATTGAAGCAGCTCAACTGGAAACTATTGAAGAAGTATATCGTCTGGCAGTGAGTTTGAACAATAACCGTGTGCGTGATAAGCAGTTTGCTACTCCTTCTCCCTCCAAGTCTGCGAATCAAGTTACTCAGCAGACAAGCGGCAGCAAGAACAAGAAACGGAAATCCCAGGGATCTGGATGTAATGCGATTACTCCTGCAACAAACCCTGCTGCTAAACCTGTTCCTGCTACTGCTGCTGCTAACCCTGCTGCTCCCGAAGCTAAAAAGCAATACACTGGGTCTCATCCCAAGTGTACAACTTGCAACTACCATCATCCTGCTACTTCTGCATGTCATTTGTGCACCAACTGTAACCGCTATGGCCACACGACTCCCTATTGTCGTCAAACTAACCCTGCACCGCAAGCTCAGCAAGCCCCAGCTCAGGCAGCTCTACCTGCACTTCCAGCACCTCTGCAAAACCCAAGACCAATCAACGCTGTTCGTGCATGCTACAAGTGTGGAGATACTACCCACCTCCGTAACCAGTGTCCTCAGCTGAACCAGGACCAGCAGCCAGCCGCTCGTGGATGAGCGTTCAACCTTAATGCGAATCAGGCTCGCAATGACAATGATGTGGTCAACGGTATGTTCCTCGTTAATAACCTTTATGCTTCGATACTATTTGATACTGGTTCCGATAAAAGCTTTGTGTCCGTGGAATTTGAGTCTTTGATAAACTGTACACGCTCCAAGTTACCTGAGTCATTCTCTGTTGAGGTTGCTGATGGTAAGTCGATTCTGGTGAATTCGATCGTGCGTGATTGTTCTTTGACTCTTAACGATCACGTCTTCTCTATTGATCTTATACCCATGCGACTGGGTAGTTTTGATGTTATCATCGGCATGGATTGGTTGCCTAAGAACCATGCTGAAATTGTGTGTCACGAGAAACTTGTTCGTCTTCCTCTTCCCTCTGGTGATACTTTGATCGTCTATGGAGACCGACCTTTAAAAGGGCTGAGGTTGATGTCATGCACATAAGCGAGCCGAAGCTTACGAAAACAGAACCATGCCTTCTTGGCTCACGTGGTAGAACAAAAAGGCAAGGGGAAGAACATAAGCGACGTTCCAGTTGTGTGTGACTTCACTGATGTCTTCCCGGAAGATCTTCCTGGTCTTCCTCCTCCCAGATCCGTTGACTTTCGCATTGATCTCGTACCTGGTGCGACTCCTGTCGCCAGGGCCCCTTACCGTCTTGCACCTTCTGAGATGCAAGAGTTATCTAGTCAACTCCAGGAGCTATTCGATAAGGGTTTTATTCGTCCAAGTACCTCCCCGTGGGGTGCTCCCGTGTTATTCGTCAAGAAGAAGGATGGTTCATTCCGTATGTGTATTGACTATCGTGAACTGAATAAGCTTACCGTGAAGAATCGTTATCCGCTCCCTCGTATTGATGACCTATTTGACCAACTACAAGGCGCGTCGTGTTTCTCAAAGATTGACTTACGTTCAGGATATCATCAACTACGTGTCCTCGAAGATGATATTCCTAAGACTGCGTTTCGTACTCGATATGAGCATTAGGAGTTCGTAGTCATGCCTTTTGGCTTGACCAATGCACCTGCAGTGTTCATGGACCTTATGAATCGTGTTTGTAAACCCTATTTGGATCGTTTTGTGATAGTCTTTATTGATGATATTCTTATTTATTCTAAGTCTAAAGCTGATCATGCTCACCATCTATGTCTTATGCTTGAACTTCTACGTGGTGAACGTCCGTATGCTAAGTTTTCTAAGTGTGAGTTTTGGATTAATGAAGTACAATTTCTTGGTCATATTGTTAGTAGTCAGGGTATTCATGTTGACCTTTCTAAGATTGAGGCAGTGAAGAATTGGTGTACGCCTAAATCCGTGTCTGAGATTCGTTCTTTCCTAGGACTGGCGGGTTATTACCGCCGATTCATCGCGGATTTTTCTAAAATCCCTGTTCCTCTTACTACGCTAACCCAAAATGAGAAACCTTTTGTTTGGGGTCCCGAACAAGAGGAATCCTTTCAAACTCTTAAGAACCTTTTGTGTAATGCTCCTGTGTTAACTCTACCTGATGGCAATGACGATTTTGTGGTATATTGTGATGCCTCGAATCGTGTATTGGGCTATGTGCTCATGCAGCGAGACAAGGTTATAGCTTATGCCTCTCGTCAGCTCAAGATGCATGAGAAGAACTACACTACTCACGATCTGGAGCTTGGTGCGATTATTTTTGCGTTAAAGATCTGGCGACACTACCTTTATGGTACTAAGTGTGTGCTCTTCACCGACCATAGGAGCCTTCAGCATATCTTTGACCAAAAAGAGCTGAACATGCGACAGAGACGTTGGGTGGAATTGCTTAACGATTACGACTGCGAAATTCGCTATCATCCTGGCAAGGCGAATGTAGTAGCTGACGCCCTTAGTCGTAAGACCCATTTCAAGGCTATTCGCATCTCTAGTGATCTGCATGCTTGTATTCGTGAAGCTCAGTATTCATCAGCAAATGAAGGAAGTTTAGAAGAAGAAATCCACGGCGCTAGGATGGACCAGCTCGAAACTAAATCTGATGGCCTGCAGTATTATCTAAACCGTATCTGGGTGCCAGATCGCGATAATCTTCGTGCGCTCATTATGACCGAGGCTCACAAATCCCGTTACTCTATCCATCCAGGTGCCGATAAGATGTATCAGGATCTGCGTACGACTTATTGGTGGCCTGGCATGAAGAGGGACATTGCGGTGTATGTGTCTAAGTACCTTACTTGCTCGAAGGTAAAGGCTGAACACCAGCGTCCTTCTGGACTCTTGGAACAACCTAAGATCCCTGTCTGGAAATGGGATAGCATTGCCATGGACTTTATTACTAAGCTACCCCGTACCTCTAAAGATCACGACAGTATCTGGGTGATTATTGATCGTTTGACCAAATCCGCTCACTTCCTTCCCATTCGGGAGGATTACATGGTGGAGAAACTTGCTCGAGTCTATACTGATGAGATTATATGCCGTCATGGCATACCTCTTGACATAATCTCGGACCGTGATGGTCGTTTTACTTCGCGTCTTTGGCAAACGTTTCAGTCCGCTATGGGTTCGCACTTGAATCTTAGCACGGCCTTCCATCCTCAGACGGACGGGCAGACCGAGCGTACTATTCAAACCCTAGAGGACATGCTCCATTCTTGTGTCATCGACTTTGGTGGTAACTAGGATGTACATTTACCATTGATTGAGTTCTCGTACAACAATAGCTACCATTCCAGTATTCAGATGGCTCCTTTCGAAGCTTTATATGGGCGAAAGTGCCGATCTCCTCTCAGCTGGCATGAGGTTGGGGAAAAGCAGTTCACTGGCCCTGAGATTGTTCAAGAGACAATGGATAAGATTCTTCAGATCCGTGATAACTTGATCAAGGCTAGGAGCAGACAAAAGAGCTATGCTGATAACAGGCGGAAGCCTCTGGAGTTTGTTGTTGGTGACCGAGTTTTACTCAAGGTATCTCCCTGGAAGGGAGTAGTTCGTTTTGGGAAGAAGGGAAAGCTTGCTCCTCGCTATGTGGGTCCTTTCGTGATACTTGAAAGGATTGGCAAGGTAGCATACAAACTCGACTTGCCACAAGAGCTAAACAATGTGCATCCAGTGTTCCACGTATCTAACCTACGGAAATGCCTAGCCGACGAAGGACTGCAAGTTCCTCTTGAAGACTTGCAAATAAACGAAGCTGTTCAGTTTGTGGAGAAACCGGTCGAAATCATGGATCAAACTGTCAAGCGTCTGAGGCGCAGCAAAATTCTCATTGTTAAAGTTCGATGGGAAGGAAAGCATGGAGCCGAATTCACTTGGCTAGATCTTGCCCAGCACCCCTAAACTTTAGACTCTTGTCAAGATCAGACCCTGAACTCCTAGTAATTATCGGTGTTAGTCCCTGTAGTATGAGAGGTTGATACTTTGACACTTTTGGCATGAATTTTCTTGATATTGATGTTTGATATGATGATGCTTGATTCTTTATTCAAGATGCATGATGCTTGACACTTAAACTAGGAGGCTTGATACTTAATCTAGACACTTGATTCTTGATGCTATGGAAACTAGATTCTTTACGATTATTGATACTTGATACTTGGACTCTTGACTCTTGATGCTTGAGAAACTATGATTCATGACTCTTGAAACTTATTTAGTGCTTGACTCCTTAGACTCGTAAAAACTTGATTCTTGGTTAAACGAGAGACTGGAGCCTTGTCACTGGCGGAATCTATGAAACTTGGAAACTTTTGGTTTATGATGTAATCTAGATGCTTTATCCAAACTATACGCAACGCAACGCTTAATCTAACTCGCTAAATGAATCTAAGTCTGGAACGTAGAAAGAAAGGATTGGCCAAGAGTGGTCGTCCGATCGAACAGCCATCCAATCGGACAGCCGTTCGATCGAACGACCACTCGATCGACCAGCACCCACCTTGTACCACCTTTTTCCTCCTCTCTCTTCTTTCCGCTATAAATAGACCTGTCACATCACCTTTTCAGTGATGTGACAGCTCTGCTCGACCAAGACACACGCACGCTCCTTTCTTCATTCTCCCACTGATTCCGTTATGTTTTTGGCTAGATTCTTGTACTTTCTTGATCTACACTTCATTCTCTACGTGATTCTCACTTGAAATCACACTTTTCGCCGTGAAATCTCTCGGATCTGAGTTCTTGAGGGTGATGTCATCATGAGGGTTGTACAAATTATCATGTGATGTCATTCTGAGCAAGATCTAGCTCAGATCTAAGGTATTTCATGTGTTTTTACATTAAATCTACGCTAAATCTATGCTTTTCATATAAAACTTGGGTTATCCTTCATCTTTTCTTCAAACTTTCGACTTACTTCGATGATAAACGGGACTGAACGGGATGTAGACTCGATCAGTGGTCTAGAGTTGGTTTAGGAACGGATTGATCACTGATTAAGATGATCACGGGGTGGATTCCGGCATGAACCCGTAACTAACAGACAAACGGGTCGGACTGGGGTGATCCCCGACCGATCAAGAATGGCTGTGAAACGATAAGTTACTGCTGTCTCCGTCTGTACCGTGACGTCACCATCAATTTTCAAACTTAGAGATTTTACAAAATGTTAAACAAAAACAAGGGTCGTCGAACGAGTGGCAATCCGATCGGACAGCCGTCCGATCGGACAACCACCCTATCAGGTGAAACTTGCCCTTTTGTTCTGAATTATCAAACACATGGAAAACAATCAAAACTTGGAAGTCTGGTCGAATGACAACCCGATCGGACAGCCATCTGATCGAGCATCCATTCGACTAAGAGGACCAGGCTGTGTACACTAGGATCGAGTGGCAACCCGATCGGACAGCCGTCCGATCGAGCAGCCACCTTGTCCCTACACCTGAACTCAAGAGGCAACCCGACCGGATGGCCATCCGATCGGGCAGCCATCTGCCCTTCACACTTTTAAGCCACCCGAACGACCGGCAAACCAATCAGATAGCTATCCGATCGGACAACCATTCGATTCGGTGACTGGTTTGACACTTTATTCAACCTCGTTATTCTGCCCGACTCTTATCCTATTATGATCTAATCAGGCTAACTCTAAAATAGCTCCCTTTGATCCAATAGCAGTTTATACTGTTAAGCAATCACTGTGAGTATACTCGATTCCCTTTTACTTTAAACTTTTGGGGTGTAACATGTGTTCTATGGAACTTAAACTTGAATCTTTGAAACTTATACTCTATCCTATGTGAAACTTGTGATTCTTGATTCTTGATTCTTTGTGCTAAGTGACGTTTAATCCAGAGTGTGTAGTTCCGCCTTAACAATAGTAGCGCTATAGGGGATGCACCTCTCCCATTGTTAGGAGGATTCTAGTTTTCCTTGAGTCTTGGGTAAACACTAAAGCATCAGGATACTTGGGCTATCACTGCGTGGACTGCGACACTAGCACGGCTGAAACTATTTTAATGTTTACACTATGGATATGAGTTGCTTTAATCTACTATTCTTTTATCAAACTTGTATACTCGCCAATACTTTTGTATTGATATTTAATACATATTGCAGGGTGATAGGATGCTTTGGAATGCATGGAACCAAGCTAGGAGATGCTTAGAAACGTCACCTAGTTAACTTAGAACCCTTTTGAACAATTTGAACAATATTCGTTATGGTTTGTATTTGATACTCGTGTTGGTTATGTTTACTTTAGACAATGTTATGATGAATTTGATCTAAATTCTATTGAAACAAATAGTGTTATGGAACCTCGTGAGCAATCTGAACGCTTAGTGCTCGTACCCCGATGTTTCCGCCATCGGTTGGGGTGTGACAATAACTCTCTTGAATACAAATTTTAGATGATTGTTTTATGAATGAAATAAACAAATAAACATAAAGGTGCATAAAACTAACTAAAATCATTGCATCTCACAATTTGAATGTATCATAAAAACGGGATTCAACCCAATGTAATACATGTGTTTTGACCTAATAATAAATAAAAAACAAAATAAAATTTTATAATAAGTAGATAGTATATCAAAGTTCATTTTTAAAAGATAAATCTTGACGACTGTATGTGTTAACATGTTACATTATATTTTATTCAACACGTGTGCAATACACGAGTTTTTTAAAGACATATCTTTTTATTATTTATTATATAAAATTAAATTTATGCAATCCGTGTAATACACGGGTTCTAACCAGTGGCAGAACTAACCCATTAAATCAAGGGTATCCCAATTTTTTTTATCGTGCAATCATACAATATTAAAAAAAGACAATAGATAAATAAAGTAAACAAATACCTAACAGATTTGGTCACTTTTTTTTCATAGTTTGAAATCGTTCTATCACATCGTCGTTTTTTGCTTTATAAAAAAAAATAATTTTCGACCGCACAAACATGGCATTGTTCAAAAATTCCGGGCCCATTCGATTGCGTAAATCCGTCTTGATAATCTTCAATTTCGAAAAACATCTTTCAACGGTTGCGGTTGCAACCGGTAAAACAAAAGCTAGCTTCACTACCCGATAAACCAAAGAACAAGAACTATGTGTTTCCATTTCAACCATAAGACGCGCAAGATCACTTATTCTATTACACGGGGATTTATTAGTTATTACAATTTGGGCTTAATTATCATATAACTAATTATTTAGGCTTTGTTACTAAACATCTTTTGGGCTTAATGAATAATATCAAGTTTCATAATTTTCTCTTAGTGGTATCCTTGTATATGTTTTTAAGTATGCTATGTATAAAACCGAAAAAAAATTACACTGCGAATACGAATACGAGGTTGAGCCGTAACCCGTGCTACGACTCATTCTACATTGGTTCTGCCCCTTGTTCTAACCTAGTATTGAAAAGAAAAAAACAATGGTAGGACCATGTGTATTGGTACATATGAATAAACCCCCTATCTATGGGCATTTTACGACATGTGTCATCCCAGTCAGCAAAGGGGCATTATGGGCGTTTTTCACAAATGAGCGTAGTGGGTTAATGCCCAATAATGCCCCATCAATGATTACCTAATTAATATTTTCTTTTTTTTTAATTTAAATATAAAGGTATTTGAGTTGGAATTACATGATTGGCCAAGTAAGGTGAAGAAAGGCGTGGTTTGAAACACGTCTGGAAGCTTTTTTTGAAAGAAAACGCCAAAAAACGCCCCGGGGGGCAGGGCTACGGCGTGATGGGGCGTGTATGAGCAAGAATTTTGAAAAAAAAAACGCCCGATTACGGATGGTCTAATAAGGTCATTTACGATTGTAAACCAAAGAAAATGAATTAAAAATCAATAAAAAGTGTAAATAGATAGACAAGTTGATCCATCCACCACCCATGGGCTGCTGCTATTGTTGTTCTACTGACTGACTGACTGAAATGGTGGTCTTCCTTTCATCTCTTGCACTTCCCTTCACACCCCCTTTCAACAAACGCTCTCACCACCCAATTTCAGTTTCAGTTTCAGTTTCCTCATCTTCATCTCCATCAACAAATCAAGAAAACCCCAATTTTGTTCCTCACCAAAATGTCACTCTTCGAGACATCTGCCAAGCTCACGTGCCTCATCATATCTTGCGCAGGTCACATAAACTACTTGTTTTCTACTTCTCTTTATATTATGACTAAAATTGAAGTTATGGGTAGGTTTTTATTCCTAGAAAAAAAACTAAAAGATGGGATTTTTATGTGTGGGAAAATTTTATATATACTTGTAAAATATTGTATTTTATCTAAAATTATGTTTTTTTTAATGCTAATGTTGTTAGATCATGAATTGGGAAATATGATGTTTTATATGTTTAGAGTGGATGGTCAAGATGTTTAGAGGGGATGGTCGAGGATAGGAGTTAGACGTAGGATTAAGGTTAGTGACATTTAGGAGGATAGTTTGATTTTGTATTAGATACTCGACTTAGGGCCTTAGCTTTTCATCTAATAGTGATAGCCTATGTGTGTTATCGTTGCTTTTGTGTTTTGTATGTTTATTTGACTCTTATGTGGTTTAGGAGCTGGGGGGGGGTCTCACTGGAAGCAGTCTTTCTATCCTGTTATCTGGGATAGAGGTAAGGCTTGCTTACATCTCACCCTCCCCAGACGCTTGATTATAAGTGGGATTATACTGGGTACGCTTGTTGTTGTTGTATATGTTTAGAGGGGATGTATGCACTAATTTTAACGTTATTTTACTAATTTTGTGAAAATAATGTTAAAAAAGGGGGATGGTTAATCATGCATCATGTGTTGGCGTTGATAGCCGAAAGACAAGGGAGTACATGCCTAATTGGCCTTTGTCTTAATTGCCGAGTGTTATGTGCCTTATGTCCAAGGCTTGATGCAAAACTACCATCGAGCCAGGGGTCTCACTGGAAGCAGCCTCTTTATTCCTACGGGGTAGAGGTAAGTAAGGCTGTCTACATCTTACCCTCCTCAGACCCTACCTTAGCTTTGCTATTGGTGGGATTTACTGAATATGATGATGATGATGTATGAAGTTGAATTTGTTGAAAAACATCAAGGATAGAGAAAAATAACATTGGGTGGAATGCACAAATTTAAGTTATCATGTTCAATATGAACAGCTTCTCTGTTCCTACGGGGTAGAGGTAAGGTTGTCTACATCTTACCCTCCTTAGACCCTACCTTAGATTTGCTATTGGTAGGATTTACTGATGATGAGGATGATGATGATAATGATGATGATGTTCAATATGAACAACAAAAAGTTAAAATCTAAGGGTAGGATAATTGTAACTAAGGTTGTCAGTGAATTGAAAAGAAAGTTATTGCTATAAGATAAACAGTATATATAAGATGGTGAAAGTAAAACGCGAGGCAATTTTCCGCTTCAACTATGAAGAATAGTGTATAATGGGTTGTGACGGACTGACTGCACTAGGTACTCTACATTTATATTTGAAGTTGGTTTCCCGTTCTGGTCGTAGTCATGCTATTTACTCCAATATGTTTATTCTCACTGATCAAGTATTCTTTCTGGTCCGTCCCATTATTCTTCATCTTCAAACTATAATATTTCAATGGTTAGCCTATGTAGTCACCATGCCTGAAAATATAATTAAGGTATATCGGCATATTTTTGCTTAATTATTTATTTACAATTTAACATTCCCTTGTAAATACTTCAGAACAGGACTAACAAGATCCCTGTGTGGTGTTCTTAAAGACGTCACGAATACACTAACGACAAGTCGACAATGACTCGAAAGGCAATATCAGGATACATGATGGTAGAGTAGTTTAGATACCTGAAAATTCTCTTATACTTCTACGAATTCCCATTTACTTTATCTTCACATTCTGTATCATAGATGCAACACAAACTTTTGCTACCTTACACAATCTGAATAATTTGACTACTTTTTGGTCAAGATTGACTATTTATAACACGGTATATTTATAACATGGCTGAATAAGTTGTTTATCCTTACGTCCATTAACTCGTTGTCTTTGGCTCTAAACACCATTGACCATCTGTTGATTGTTAATACAATTAAGTTCCGCAAATTGATACGAATTGAATTCACTTCTGATGCTGCATTTTGACTCTCTTCCATCCTTCATAAAAATGAATGAACTCAACATTTGGTTTCCCAACCCAGTCTGTTGACCCGTAATAACATTCCAATATCATTACTAATACAAACAACAGTCTTAACGTTACTATGCCAACTTTGACTTTCATCGTACAACAGCAGCCTTGACATTACTATGCCATCTTTGCCTTTCAACGTACATAGACTATTGACCTTTATGAATCCCACGAGATAGCTGCTGACTATCTTTGAATCTCATTTTTCTGTAATTTCCATTGGCACTGAACACATTAGCATCCGCAACATAACAAACCCTAACCTTACAACACTGCTAATCCCGACAAACCTCGACCTTATGGTTCTGAACTTCTGATACCTTGTAATCAGAGATATTAAGACGCTAACAACTCATATATTGATTGTAAATACTAGGTATAAATAGCTGTGAAGGGGTATCTAAACTAAACCCTACGACCCATTAACATATTCCGCATAATTACATATCTACAGTCTTAACAGTTTGCGTTAACTACCCTTGAAGTATGTTGTTTGAATTGGTTGACCATGTTGCAGGGTCGAAGAAGTTGGATACCTTACACCTACCGAGATTCAAAGACAAGCTCTACCCGTCCTATTCTCTCGCCGTGACTGTATTCTTCACGCCCAGGTGAATTATGTGCTTAAAAATATATTTTAGAGGTGGGAAAACAGGTGCGTTGGGTAGGGGTGTTCAAAAAGCTCGCGGCTCGCTCGAAAAAGGCTTGTTTTGTTTTCGAGCCGAGCCGAGCCAGCTCGTTTTGTAATCGAGCCGAGCTCGAGCCAGGGGTGCTCGGCTTGTGGCTCAACTTGTGGCTCGACTCGATGGTTAGGCTCTGTGGGTCGACTCGTGGGTCGACTCGATGGTTTGTATGTACGTACGTACGTATGTGTGTGTATATATATATTTTAGAAATGTGTGTTAATTTTTTTATTTTTGTTTTTTATGTTATCAATATTTGTAGAAATAATTAAAAGAAATTAAAAAAAAATTAATGAGTTGGCTCGATGATTGGGCTCTAGATGGCTCGAAGTTTTTATGAGCCGAGCTCGAGCTCAACTTTTCAGCTCGAAAAAATAAACGAGCCGAGCCGTTTAAGTTCGAGCTCAGCCTGGCTCGGCTCGATTACAGCCCTAGCATTGGGCCACTTGGGTAACTACACAACCAGACTTGTATTTGTTAAATACTTAAATTATGAACATTATTTACAGATTTTCCACAAGGTGAGAAGTCCATCTATTTGTTTGTTTATTAGTTTTCTTGTTCTATTTTGTGGCTGTTCAGACAGGTTCAGGGAAAACCTTGGCATACTTGTTATTGATATATTCGGTAATAAACACGCAAAGATCAGCTGTACAAGCGTTGATTGTAGTACCAACTCGGGAGCTCGGCATGCAAGTGAGACTACTTTATGGTCATTCCATTTATTAAATAAAATCAAATAATTTAAATAAACAAATATTATAAATCCTACATCAATTATTATCTCAAAGTTTACGGTTTTCAATGATTAAAGGTTGCAAAAGTTGCGCGCATGCTAGCCGCAAAGGCTGATCAACCCGAACTTGAAAACAAAGCGTGCACTATTATGGCTCTTTTAGATGGAGGAACTTTAAAACGACAGAAAAGTTGGTTAAAGGTATGATTATATTATTTTCTCCGATAAGTTTGGATTAGAATATTATTTAACTCCTATATAATTTTATAATTGCAGGCAGAGCCCCCTACGATAATTGTTGGAACACTGGGAAGCTTGTGTCAAATGCTTGAGAAACAGATGATCAAACTAGAATCAATGCGCGTGCTAGTAATTGATGAGGTATTTATTTACATTATTAATCGGGATAATGTCATATCCGACTCAAAATTGGGTATACTATCATATTTACTGAAAAAAAAAATCATAATATCAGATTTACCCATTTTTATATTTATGACATTTGTATCTTTTAGAGTAAACTGCCATATTCGTCCCTGAGGTTTGGCCACTTTTGCGGCTTTTGTCCAAAGGTTTGTTTTTCCGCATCTGGATCCAAAAGGTTCGAAATCTAGCCATTTTCATCCGACTCATTAACTCTATCTATCCACTTCTCTCCGTTAAATGAGGGATATTTCCGTCTTTTTAGACATTTTTTATTAAAACAAAAAGCACTATTAAGAAATAAAGATACACCTCTGTTGACTTTCTAGTTATGACTTCTCTTATAGACATTAACAAATAGGTAAAGGACGAAAATACCCCTGACGTAACGTTAAAAATTGATGGAGTTAACGAGCCGGATGAAAATGGCAAGATGTTAAACCTTTTGGATCTAGATGCGGAAAAGCAAACCTTTGGATAAAAGTCGCAAAAGTGGTCAAACCGCAGGGACGAAAATGGCAGTTTACTATATATTTACTTAAGTCAGCATTAGGATATGGAAGTTTGTGATGTAAGGAGAAACAAAAGGGTATAATGGTCATATTATAAATTGTCATTTACTGAAATGGGCAAATATGATAATATTAATATTTTGAATGGTCATATTTGTTTTTATTTTTTTTGGCTGGGTAAATATGATATTTTGCAAGTTACTAGGGCTCTATATATATAGTGTGGGAGTTGGCTACAAAGTCCATTTTTCCTACAAAGTGTAAAAAGTCATAAAACACCATCATGTCAACCATATATATAAAATTAGGTTAAAATGTACATCTGATTTGATATATTGTAGGTTGATTTCATGTTTAATTCTTCAAGTCAAGTTAGCTCTCTTCGAAAGCTATTAATATCTTACTCGTCGATCAACAATCGTCAAACAATATTTGCTAGTGCATCAATTCCTCAACACAGGCGCTTTTTATACGACTGTATACAGCAGAAGTGGACTAAGGTTAGGCACAAGAGCATCATTTTATTTTCATTTATATTCATAATAAATTCATGTGATATTGTTTGTTACCGCAGGCTGATGTTGTTCATATCCATGCAAATCCTGTTCAGCCAATGCCTGCACGTCTCCAGCACAGATTTTTGGTGAGTCAATTGCTGAATTAGAAACCGTACTGCATTATGCTTGTCGAGATGTGTCAATATGAATGGGACGGGTTCAGGGCCGGTACCATGAACAAAACGTTGAGGCTAAGGTTTTTGTCCCATTATTTTAGTGGGCCCCAAATTTTGTATTACATTTTTTGTGTTTGTTTGATTCTGTGTATTATATCATTATATTTTTTTGTTATATACTTTAATTGTTTATAAATATATTTACATATATGTGTCATGTGTGTGAGTGTGGACGCCGGTTAACGTACAAGACCACCTTATCGTGCGATGCGTACGCGAGCATCTCAACCGCACATCTGATCTAACCTAGGCCTTCAATTGAACACGGTGGCACAATAGTAATTAACTTTGTATAATTATGCACGTTATTGCATAATTACGCACATTATAATACATAATTACGCACGTTATTTGCATAATTACGCACGCTATATTGGTGGTCGCGTACCGTCGCACGTTAAGAGCCTTTTGTAAGTAAACCTTTCACTATATATGTACACATATGTAAATTAAAATATAAATTTTTGTCAACCTTGTAAACTATAAACACTTTTTAAGTTATTGTTGATAATCCTAAATAGGATAAAGAAGAACCATTGTTACTTGTTAGGTAATCTTTTTTTTTTTTTTTTATCAAAAGGAGTCTCAAGTTTGAATTTCACTATAGGCCCCGAAATAGGTTGACCGCGTCTGGCCTGGTTGACCGATGGATGATCTTTTTTTTATGTGTGTGAATTCCATATTAACCAGCTTATCAACTTTTAACTTTTTTCATATAATACAAAAAAATAATATTTTGTAGCATCAAATCTATTAAAGTAATTACAATGGTGGTGTAATGCGTCAAAAGTATTTAATGCTTACCTCTTCTAAATCGTTTTATTAGTATTAGAATGTGAAAATGCCGTTGGCCGCGTGCTAATAATAGTCTAACACATTAACGGTTGTCAGATATGTAGTAGAAACGAAAGACATTCAGCATTGTTGTCCTTATTGCAATCGGATGCACCTCAGTTTGCCATAATTTTTGTTAATGAACAGGTTTGACTTATGTTGTCTTTTCATAATTGATAGTGTAGTTTGAATTCGAATAACTTGAAGGTTAATTAAAATATGTAATTATTATTTTTGCAGTCTGAGAAGTCGAAGAAGGCTGGAAACGCTCCTGCAACTAGTGTTGTAATTGATGTGCTCAAGAATTCACATAAAGGGTGTCATGAAATTCTTCTTCTAGAAGAAAAGTTAAATTTCAACTCTAGAGCAGCTTCTTTCTCTGTAAGTAATTCCATGCAAATTACCAACATACCCTTGTCCATTTTCTTCACTTTCTTTAAAGTATGTTCTCGTCTTCATTTTACGACTAGATGAAATTATAACTAAATTTAAAGTATAATAACATAGATGTCAATAGCGGTTATAGCGATCGCCATAGTTGTTAAAAGCCATCGCCTCTTGCGCCTAGGCCCATTTTTCAGGCGAGGCGAGGCGAGGTAGTTGCGCTTTAAGTCGAGGAGATTGCGCTTTAACTCTCCAGGTGATGGTTCAGGCACACATTCTGGCAAGATTCCTAGATTCCGGAGAGTTTCCGGCTAAATGCCGACAAAATTCTAGCTAAATTTCTACTTTTAATCAAGGAAAACTACTTTTCTACACTAATACACTAATATTTTGGTATTAATTAGATGATATAAAGTGTTACATAATAGACTTTGTTTATTTTATTTGACGAATAGTATTATTTTTCTAATACATAATATATTTTTTAAATGTTTTCATTATGCGCTTTATTTTTCTGAGGCCCTCGCTTTTTTTGCGCTTTGCGCCTAGGCCCCAGGCAAGGCCTATGCGCCTTGAGTGCGCCTAGTGCCTTTAATAACTATGGCGATCGCTATAGCACGCTACGCAGGCGAAGCGATGTAGTGTCGCTATTAGGGTTATAGCGACTAATAGCGAGAATAGCGACATTTAATCTTTTTTTTGTTTTTTTGTTTAATATAAATAGCAATTAAATATAGCTATAAAAGAGCTGGATTATAGGTTTTTGTTAAATATACATGTAAAATAGCATATATACCAGGGTATTTTGATATAATATACATGTAAAAAAATTAAAAGAAAAAATTTCTAGTGTATCGCTATTTATAAAATAGCCGTCTGCTATTTATCGCTATTTGTCGCTATTCACCATTAACAACTATACTATAATATGTCAAAACCTCATCAAAGATATCCCTAAAACTTTTAAAAAAAGTAAGGTCATATTCATCGTATGACATGATTTTGGTCCAAATTGGTATAAATGACATAATATACATACGTGGGCAGGCTCCGTAAACATTATCCCATATTTATAAGTAATTTGAAGAAACTGGAAAAACTATTTTCAGACCCCAACCCGAACTTAATATGACCCATTTTGGCATATTTTGATTCCAATAACTGACAGGAACTGAGACAAGGTGGATCATATCTTCTGGTGGCAACTGATATAGCGGGCAGAGGTGTTGACCTGCCGGATACAACTCACATATACAACTTTGACTTACCGAAAGATGCAGTACACTATCTACATCGGGCTGGAAGAACAGGTAGAAAACCATTTTCAGAAAATAAATGTGTAGTTACAAGCATCATAACATCAGAGGAACGGTTTGTTCTACAAAGATATGAAAACGAGTTGATGTTCGTCTGTGACGAGCTGTTTTTGTAAGTGTTACTCATTTTCCATGCTAATTTCTCCATTTTGTTTATTATTTTCTTGGGGTGCAAGTAATCTAGCGTATCCGCATGGTGTAAAGTGGATCCGGGTTAAAGTTGCATTAGCTTTTATTTTTGAGATTTGTTCACGGTCAGGTTCGGTTGAACATTCTGGGCCGTCATGCTAACTATGTGTCAGAAAACGTAAATCAGACCGGCCCGATTGGTTAGTTTGTCAGCAGGACCTGGCAAAATGGTTTGGTGTATTGTGGTTTCAACCAGTATACCCTCTTCTGAAGATCTGTCCCGCCTCCTGTATACCCTGTAATTTTGCGCAAGCGTCAAAATCGTATTTGTTCATTCGCATTCTTCCATTAATTTTATAAATTTCTGTTCCTGCTCAATTAGGTTAAAAACTTAAAATTGTCCAGTGTTTTGTTTTTAAAGATTTGCACAAAACTTCTAGATCGTCTTCTTTTGTTACGAAAAAAACTTACGGGCCCCACCAATACCCTACTAATCAGCGGGACCTGGACAATTCAACGATATTAAACCAAACTGACCGAATTCCCGCTGCATCGCACGGGCAAATTCACCTAGTTATCATAACTTATTGAATGAGGCACATAACTTATTATCATACTGTGGTGTGATCCCGCCGCCTAAATGCAGCCAGGTGGCTAAGAATATGCCAAAGTTGGTTTTGATTTATAGATATAGATATATCCTACATTCTATGTTCCTTAATGTGTGAGTTGAACCCACTTCAACTCGAAACTAAATGACCTAACTCGACTCAAAAACTCTTAACGAGCTGAAAGTTGAACTCGAACTCAACTTAGATCCAGGCTCGATGAACCATCTCGTATATTTTCGAAATTCTAAAGATATTGTATTTCATTGAACACGTATGATAGACATAACAAGTAATGGTATTTCTTATAGGGGCGTGCATGTTGCGCAGGGGCGCAACTTTCAAGGGGGGGGGGGGGGGGGGCGTTCGACCCCCGAACTTTTCGCTCAGTAGGGTTATGTATGTATGTTTAGTATAAATTTTTTTAGGTATATACGTTTTTGACCCCCCAAATATTAGGTCCAGTGACTTCCGATCCCCCGGTGGAAATTTTCAAGCTTCGCCACTGACGTTGCGGTTTTGTTCTAAGCTCCAATCAAACTTAAACCGAAATGTATGGTTATTATAGTTTCTTAACTGATCAGTTTACAACTAATTTTGGTTGGTTATAGACTGATAGGTCTATTAGCCTTTTATACGTATAATGAAATTGGGCTTTAAATGTTGAAATGTTCGGTCCTTACAAAATGATCCAAAAATGAATTAGGCTTCGATATGAAATCCAAACCGAAAGTCCCAAAAAAACTTGATTTAAGAAAAAAATATAATTAATTTGAGCCTTCATCTTCAGTTTGGTTCAGTTATATTGGTTCAGCTATGTTATTTAATTCGGTTATGAGTTTGTTAATCCGTCAAGGGCTGTAAACGAATCGAACGGACACGGATATGGTATTGTTCGTGCTCGTTCGTTAAGGATTGTGTTCACGAACTGTTGATGAACACTTACGAACATGATTTTATGTTCGTGTTTGTTCATTAAGGAAATGAAGAGGTTCGTGTTCATTCGTTATTTTTAGGTTAGGAACACAAACGATGCAAACGAACACAAACAAACGATCATGAACACAAATGAATAAAAAGGAATACAAACAAGCGTCCAAGAACATAAACAAACACATATTAATTTTTGAATAAATTTGACATCTTTCATCACAAACGTTACGTAGATCCACCCATATTCTTAAAATGATTTTAATATACAACACACTAATATTTAGTAAATGTGTTATTAGTTGGAATTCTAAAGTATTTGAATAACATATACAAATTTAAACCCTAATAAACCATTGAACACAAACGGATATAAACAAATACATCACCGAACATTCACGAACATAAATGAATAAACACTACGGTCTCTGTTCATGTTTATTCATTTAACTTCTTGTTTTGGTTCATTCATATGTTAAAGGGATTTTTACATATTTCCCCCTCCTAAGAAGCTTTATTACATATTTCCCCAACTCATAAATTTAATTACATATTTCACCTTCCTAAACCCCATATATTACATATTTATCCATTTCATTAAAAATACTCTTATAGAATTATTATTTTTACCCCTAATGAGTTTATTAAATAAATAACTACAATATATTTCCTAGCCTTTTCTTTTTTAAATGTTACTTTGATAGTAATTATAAGTATTACATTGAAATTACTTAAAGTTTTTTTATTTTTTATTATTTATTTTAAAGTTATCTGACTTTCATTATATGTTTTAATTTTTGTAAAATTTTAAAGTTATCTGACTTTAATTTAAAATTTTAATTAGACAAGTGAAACATATATGAATTTTAATTACTACCGAGTGATTACTTTTTTTTCCCCAATTTGACGCAAAGTGAATTAATACGAAACTTAGTTATTATTTCGTGAATATTTTTCTTTCTTTTTCCGTCTATTTTATGCTAATTTGAATTTTTTTACTAAAATTTTTCCCAATTTGACACAATGTGAATTAATACGAAACTTAGTTATTATTTAGTGAATAATTTTATAAATGTTAAATAATTTGCTTCCTTTTACCGTCTATTTCAAGTTAATTTGATTTTCTTTTCACCAAAATAGTAACCGAAATTCGTATATGGTTCGTTTGCCTCACTAAAGCTTAAACATTTTGCAAAAATTGAAACATATAATGAAAGTCAGATAACTTTAAAATAAATAATAAAAAAAAAAATTTAAGTAATTTCAATGTAATACTTATAATTACTATCAAAGTAACATTTAAAAAAGAAAAGGCTAGGAAATATATTGTAGTTATTTATTTAATAAACTCATTAGGGGTAAAATAGTAATTCTATAAGAGTATTTTTAATGAAATGGATAAATATGTAATATATGGGGTTTAGGAAGGTGAAATATGTAATTAAATTTAGAGATTGGGGAAATATGTAATAAAAATTTAGAGATTGGGGAAATGTGTAATAAGGTTTCTTTAGGAAGGAGAAATATGTAATTAAATTTATGGATTGGGGAAATATGTAATAAAACTTCTTAGGAGGGGGAAATATGTAAAAATCCCTATGTTAAAAGAACAAACACAAACGAACTTCAGACAAACAATTCACGAACTGCTTACTTAACGTTTCTGATACCCCTTAAAAAGAAAAGTATATAATATGTAGTTAAAAGTAGGGATGAGCAAATGGTACCGGCACTGAATTTACCGAACCGGGTACATTTTTTGTACCGATTCGGTACCGACTTTTGACATTTTTGGTAGCTGTTCGGTACCGTCCGGTACCGGTATTTACACTAAAATACCGGTACCGGTACCGAACCGTGCCGTACCGGGTATATTCGGTACCGATACCGGTACCAACTTTTAGGGATTTTCGATACCGGTACCGATTCGATACCGAACAGATACCATGCTTATTATATTCGGTACCGATACCGGTACCAACTTTTAGGGATTTTCGATACCGGTACCGATTCGATACCGAACATATACCATGCTTATCCCTAGTTTAAAGAGAATAATTCGTATAGAATAAAAAAAAGTTGTGTTAACATTCAAGTTAGGTCGTTCATGTCACAACACACTGGTCCATCTTCTTCTTCACCAAAACCCTAGAAAATGCATATAACTTCGATTTAGGGTTTCTTTACAGATTGCAATTCATCCGATTCAAACAATGCCGGAAAACAATTCATTCCACTTCCGTTCCTCCACCGTCAAAATCCCCCAATTCCTCCCTATACACCACCACCGCCACCACCACCACCACCACCGCCACCACCGCCCTCTCTTCGCCGACCTCCACCTCTCCATCTCATCAGCAATCAACAATTCCAAACACTCACTCACTCAATTCATATCCTCCATCAACACTCATCCACTTATCAACAAACTAATTACACCTAAATTATCACACACTTTCCACACTCTTCACTCCAAAAAGCAACCGCCGCTGCTATGCTCAGCTTCATTGGCGTTGACGAAGGCTGACGAGGAGGGCGGCGAGTTGACTCAGTCGAGTAAGAGTCACTTAGTGAGTCGGAATGATGATGAGCGTGTGCTGATTAGTGAGGTGTTGGTGAGGAATAAGGACGGTGAGGAGCTTGAACGGAAGGATCTGGAAGAAGAAGCGATTGCGGCATTGAAACGGTGTCGTCCGAATTCGGCTTTGACTATGCGTGAGGTGCAGGAAGATGTGCATCGGATTATTGGAAGCGGTTATTTCTGTTCGTGTATGCCTGTTGCTGTTGATACTCGTGATGGCATACGTTTGGTGTTTCAGGTAGTATTAGTTCTTATGCATTGAAGATTATTATATATTTTAGGACTATTATTCTGAACGTTCAGCGAACTGTTCATGAACCATTCGGTATTCGTTTAATAAATGAACGTAGACGAACAAAGGTCGTACTCGTTCAATTGTGTTTGTTTACGTTCGGTAATATACTAATATGTGAGTTCATACTCGTTTGTTTTGTTTGGTTTAGTTTAGTTTATGTTCAGTTATTAGAAACTTAGAGCTTTGAAAGGTTATGCTTGGATAATTATGTTTATGCTTATTATGTCTAACTTGTGTCTTTATTTTGGATAATTATATTTATGGTTATTATATTAGGTGCTTAACAAGGTGATTATGTCTATTGTTTGGGATTAAGAATGTTATTTATTTTTTATAAGGGTATATGTTTGTTTGTGTTCGTGAACAAGTTCAATTTCTTAATGAACGAACATGAACAAGAATTTTTGTTCGATATGTGTTCGTGAACAAGTTCAATTTCTTAATGAACGAACACGAACATGCATTTTCGTTCGATATCTGTTCGTGAACAAGTTTAATGCTAAACAAATGAACATGAACAAGACTCGGTTCGGTTCGGTTCGTCTACAGCCCTAAACGCTATCATACTCAATTTATACAATACACTTTCTGTTTTATCTGTAGCTATGACTATATTGGAATTAAGAGAACAGAAAACAAGTTATGCAAATGCTATTATACATGAATTTTAGCATTCTTGTTAAGTTGTTATACTTACACTAGTATATTTTGGCATAAGGTAGAACCAAACCAAGAATTCCAAGGTCTGATTTGCGAAGGAGCCAACGTTTTGCCGACAAAGTTCGTAGAGGATAAGTTTCGCGATGGATATGGTATGTTTACCACGGACGTTATCATGTAATATGAAGCTTCATAGGTTACTTTTATTAACCGAATCTTTTCCAAGTTATGCAGGGAAAATTGTAAATATAAGGCGTTTGGATGAAGTTATAAACTCCATCAATGGATGGTATATGGAGCGTGGCCTTTTTGGCTTGGTTAGTATTTGATCCCATTGCCATATGTTCTTCTGTTAACTATAACACCATTAATTAAGTAACTGTATTTTGAGATCAATAGGTTTCAGGAGTTGAGATTCTTTCTGGGGGAATTTTGAGGTTACAAGTGTCGGAAGCAGAGGTTAACAATATATCCATACGCTTTCTCAACAAAACGTAAGATCACGATCTTTATTTCTGCTATTTATGTTAATATTTTGTTCTGATTATATGCTAACATTACAACTAGGGGTGTAAACGAGCCGAACCCGAGCTCGACCAGGCTCGAGCTCGGCTTGTTAGGTTTTTATGAAGCTCGAGCTCGGCTCGGTTCGAGCCTACTTCTTTGAGCTCGAGCTCGGCTCGCGAGTAAAACCCAAAGCTCGAGCTCGGCTCGAACTATTTTGAGAACAACCTTAAACGAGCTAAAAGCTCGGCTCGAGCTCACTTCAACATCGCTTAAACAAGCCAAAGCTCGGCTCTAGCTCGGCTCATCAATGTTATCATCATCATTAATGTATTATATATATAAAAATTAAAATTTTGTATGGGCTCGTTTAGGCTCGCGAGCCTAAACAAGCTTTGTATTTCAGGCTCGAGCTCGGGCTCGATAACAAAACGAGCTCTATTTCAGGCTTGAGCTCGGGCTCGGGCTCGTTAAGGCTCGGCTCGTTCGAGCTTTTAACCGAGCCGATCACGAGTAGCTCTCGAGCCTCTAGGCTTGTTTACACCCCTAATTACAACATGTATTAAAATATATTTGTTTTATGAGTCCAGTGGTGAGCCAACTACGGGTAAAACGAGGCCCGAGACAATACTTCGCCAACTAAATACGAAAAAGGGGCAGGTATTAAACTGACGACTTTCTGCTTAAACTTGTCTCTTCACACAAATATATGTTATATTGTGCAACTTTCAATGTTAATGTTCTTATTAGGTGTATAGTATGCTTCAAGCAAAAAGAGATGTAGATACATTGCTAGCAATGGGTATTATGGAGGATGTTAGCATTGTCCCCCAGCCTGCTGGAGGTAATATTACATATGTGGTTTTGACTTTTGGGCAGGAAATATTTATAGTATATTGACCAAAAAAAACGATGTTATTTATTTAAGTTAGTAATTGAACTGTTTGTATGTGCCTATTATTTGAAACTTTAGTTTTTATCGAGTATTGAACGATCTTACATTATTTTTTACAGACTCTGGGAAAGTGGACCTGACAATTAATGCGGTTGAACGCGTAAGTGGAGGCGTATCGGCTGGTGGTGGAATTTCAAGTGGGTATGTGATCTCATTGTTGGTCCATGTAGTATAACTAGGGGGTGAGCAGAAAACCAAAATAACCGAACCGAAACAAAAACCGACGGTTCGGTTTACGGATTTCTAATAACCGAAAATTTCGGTTTGGTTTTCGGATAACCATTTTCAATAACTGAAAAAAACTGAACCAATAAGTTACAATGGTAGGCCTAGTCTATATATTTTTATGTTAAGTTGTTTAAGTGTTTAACCTATACTAGTAGTACGTATTAATTTTATTCTTGAATGTTACGTATTTATAATAAAAACATTAACATGTTTGTTTTTTAATTGAAATGATTTATCTATTGCCTACAAGAAATAACATTTAATATAAAAATTAAATGATCTTCAAAGTATTGTAAAAGATAATGTCTTAATAAAAACTTTGAAGAAACATGAAAATAGATTAGAAGGTTAGATTTATGTGAACAATATTAACTAAAAAGGTTAAATATAATAACTTAAATGTTAACATCTAAGAAAAATTCTAAAAAATTTGGATTATACTCTTTATTTTTGAATCTTGCGTAATTTTGTTCCAAATACCGAAACCGAAAAAACGAAACCAAACATTTCAGTTTACCATAAAACCGAACTGAACTGAATCGTGCACACCCCTAATATAACTAGATGTGGCAAGATGCGTGGGTTGGTACTTTTAGTATTTTTAGTACATGTCGACACAAGCGGGTTCATGTTGGGTTGACCAAGAAACACTTTCTTGCGTATTGTTAAATTTTCAAGAAATGGCGTTAATTATGATTACAAAAGCAACATTGTACATTTGTACTAATAATGATCTGAATTTTATTGAATGGTCGCTTTAGATTGTGTATGGTACGTGCAATGATATTTACTTATTGCTGTCTTTTATTTGTAGGATCACAAGCGGCCCTTTAGCAGGACTAATCGGAAGGTAAATATACACCCTTTGAGGAAAGAGTGTGATATTTCCCTTGAGCATCATTATTGTTTACATGATGTCGGTTCTCTACAACTTAAGTATGACGTTTCATTTCTGTTTTTAACATTTTTTTCCATTGCAGTTGCGCAGTTTATCATCGAAACCTCTTTGGGAGGAACCAAAAGATTAATCTATCGTTAGAGAGGGGGCAGATCGACTCAATCTTCCGGATCAACTACACTGATCCATGGATCGAAGGAGATGATAAACGGACATCAAGAACAATAATGATACAGGCACCTATCCAATTTTGAATATGATTCATGATATTTTTATTAAAGGTGACAATTTCAACCCATTTGTTCGTAAATGGGTTGATTTGGGTTGTGTTTTATTTCACCTGTGTCAAATGGGTCAAGATAACAAACAACCTGGTTCATCTTGCCACTTCATATATTTACAAAAAAATGCAAGATAATAAATTGGTGATTTTATGTGATTTAGAACTCCAGGACACCTGGGACTCTTGTTCACGGGCCTCATGGAAATCAACCCAACAACAGTAGCCCTACGATCACACGGGTCACTTCTGGCATCGAGTACAGCCGGCCATTTAGACCAAAGTGGAGTGGGACCGCAGGGCTTATATTTCAGGTATTTCTACAAATCTTTCCTGGATATTGAATAATTTTAAGAAAATATGTTTATGGTAAAAAACACTAACTGATTCCGGATTCCCCCCTGTAACATCAACAGCGTGCTGGTGCTCGTGATGATAAAGGGAACCCTATGATAAGAGACTTCCATAACTGCCCACTAACTGCAAGGTATTCATAAAGACTTTTATTTATTTATTTTTTAATTTTTATAAAGCCATGAAACTTAATAGTCAAACTTGACAAGTTCCTTTTTAAATTTGTTGTAGTGGTAATAATCATGATGATATGCTACTTGCTAAAGTTGAAAGTGTTTATACTGGTTCTAGCGACCCTAGTTCTTCATTGGTAAGACATGAATCTTCTATCTACTTCCACTTTTATTCTCAGGACCAAAATGTGGCAATTTTAACCCACTTACGTAGAAATGGGTTGATTTAAGTTATATCATCTCTTTATTCAGAAAAAAATTGAAATACATTTTTTCATCTAGTTTAGTATAGGGGTGTGCACGGTTTGGTTCGGTTCAGTTTTTTGGTAAAACCGAAACCGAAATTTTCGGTTTTTAAAACTGTTCGGTTTCGGTTTTTTCGGATTTAGCAACAGTTAGGTTCGGTTTTTCGGTTTTTGGAACAAAATTACGTAAAATTCAAAAATTTAAGTATAATCCAAGATTTAAAAATCTTTCTTAGATGTTTACATGTAAGCTATTATATTTAACCTTTTTATTAACATTGTTCACATAAAAATAACCTTCTATTCTATTTTTATGTTTCTCCAATGTTTTATTAAGACATTTTCTTCTGTAACACTTTGAAAATCATTTAGTTTTTATGTTAAATTTTGTTATTATTTGTAGGCAATGGATAAGTCGTTTCAAATATAAATAATCTAATCTTTTTTATTTCAAATACTTTTAAACATTCAAGAATAAAATTAACAATTCCTAATTCGATATGTATAATAAACACTAAAAAAATTATTTGTTAGATTTTTCGGTTCGGTTTTTTTCGGTTTTCATAAAATGCAAAAGAGTAACCGAACTGTAAATTTCGGTTCGGCTAAATCGGTTTTTTCGGTTTCGTTTTTTTGGTCAACTGGACTCAACCCTATTAAAAATTACCTTGTTTGACTGACATATATTGCAGTTTGTAGTTACAATGGAGCAGGGACTTCCGGTATGGTCAGAGTGGTTAGTATTCAATAGAGTTACTGGTCGTGCGCGAAAAGGGCTTGTGATTGGTCCTGCTCGCTTTAATTTAAGGTAATTTACTCTATTTATGATCTCAATGGTACAATATTATCATTTCTAGTTTTTTAAAGTAAATACGTGTAATTTTGTAAAATTATAGTTTATCAGGTGGTCATGTTGTGGGTAACTTCCCTCCTCATGAAGCATTCCCGATTGGCGGAACAAACAGCGTTAGAGGTTATGAAGAAGGGGATATTGGGTCAGGAAGATCTTATGGTGTTGGTTGTGGAGAAATATCTTTCCCTCTGGTGTGTGATTGAACGTTTTTAGTTATTATTTTATTTCTTTTGTTTTTTAGAGTAAAGTACACGGATGGTCCCTATGGTTTACCAAAATTTTGGATTTGGTCCCTAGCTTTTCAAAAGTACACAGATAGTCCCTGTGGTTTTCTGGCAGGTTAAACATTTTAACATAACATTATACTTTTAAAGTACCAATGGTGACTATTTTATATCCGCTAAAATAACTGGAATCTTGGTATGCATAAAAATTATCTTTTTATAAATACCATTGGTGTAATTTGAAATGAAGGTGGGGGTATGTTGGTGTAAAATCTGATCTTAACTATGTTTGTTTCACCGTGCAGGTGGGGCCAGTAGAAGGAGTTATGTTTGCTGACTATGGAACCGATCTTGGATCAGGCTCAACCGTTCCTGGTAAATTTCTATCATCATTATGGTTTCTAACGAACTGAACGAATACGAATAAGTCCTTGTTCGTGTTCGTTTGTTAAGGAAATACATATGTTCACGAACAATTCATTAACGCTTACCAAACGAGATATTTTTCATTAAGGAAATGAACATGTTCATGTTCGTTTGTTAATTTTAGGTGCCGAACACAAACGAATGTAAACAAACGTTCATGAACACACACAAACACAGATGAACGTTCATGAACACAAACAAGCGTATACTAATGAACGTGGGGGGTACTGGAATAGGGTTTATTTGTCCCAATTACCTCATATAAAAATCAAAGAATATAAAAAATAGAGTTAATTACTGTTTTCGTCCCTGTGGTTTGTCAAAAATCACTATTTCAGTCCATTAGTCTAAAAATTGCGATTTCAGTCCATGTGGTTTCACTTTCGTAACCATTTCAGTCCACTTCGTAACCATTTCAGTCCCTGTACTAACAGAATAAATGGATTGAAATGGTTACAAAAGTGAAACCACAGAGACTGAAATTGTTACGAAAGTGAAACCACAGGGACTGAAATCGCAATTTTTAAACTAATGGACTGAAATAGTGATTTTTGACAAACCACAGGGACGAAAACAGCAATTAACTCTAAAAAATAAATACATAAAAATTTAAAACCCTAATTAACTATCAAATACAAACGAACATAAACGAACATGTTATCGAACGTTCACAAACATAAATGAACGAACACGGCCTTTGTCCATGTTCATTCATTTAACTAAACAAACAAATTCTTTTTGTTCGTGTTTGTTCATTTATTAAACGAACGATCACATATGAACTTCCACGGTTCATGAACTGTTCGTTGAAAGTTCTGTTCGTTTGAAGCCCTAGTTTAAAGCACCGAGGTTGCATTTTTTTCCAAACCTATCAAATACGAAAAATTGGCTAGACTGGAATGGGTTGAATCGCCTGAACGTTGCCCAAAATCTATATATAATGCTTACAATTTACATTTACAAACCCTAATATTGCTATTTTTATAGATTTTGATATTTATTGTAAGATCACTGTTTTTGTAATCATAAACAACACCCATCCACCATACGCTTACACTCAGAATGCGTGTATATGTATTATCGTAAGACGTAAGGGTCAACCCACCTGATTTTTTGTTGTGTAATGAAGGTGATCCAGCTGGACCAAGGTCAAAGCCCGGAAGTGGATACGGTTACGGGGTTGGTGTGCGTGTAGCATCGCCTTTAGGGCCTCTTAGACTCGAGTACGCTTTCAGTGACAAGGGAAAAGGAAGGTTTCACTTTGGTGTCGGCCAACGAAATTGAGTTCATCTGAATCTAAATAAAGATTTTCCTCTTCAAATTTTGATCATATTGTTGTTCCTTTTTTCTCTATGTGAAAATTTAACAGAAATATTATGATTTATTTTTAGTGTTAGTTGAATAGTTGGTTGTGCAATATATAAGTCACTATTGGAAGCACAAAAGGAAGATTGTGGGTGCACATGACTTTTGGATCTCCTGCACGTGTGCTTATGATCTTAAAAATTCTTGGTTTGTTCACCTTACACAGATTTATGCACTAAATGTCTTCTAAGTTCATTGGAAATATTCATGTTTGATTTGTTTATTTTGTACTTCCAATAGTTGTACTTATAATTACTGTTTCGGCAATTATTATAGACACAACAGAACATATGCATCTTGTGCTTGTACCGTATAACTGTATAAGTCTTGAGATCTGCATAAAATCTATTGGGATTGTTTGTTTTAGAAGAAAGGCATTCAGTTTCTAGTTTTGTCAAGTTTTGATTATCGAGAAGAAAGATTTAATAAGGATTAGGAGTCTTCTAGAAACGAGAAGTCGTAAAAAGGGTATCAAACGGATTGAAACTGTCTCATCGAACTTTACAATATAGGATTTTAGGTTTGTTTTGGATTTATAGCTTGAAGATTTTAGAAATCTTTTTATATCATTTTGTCTTCTTATTTAGCATTGTGTCATTTCTTTATTTGTGTTGTGTATTTTTTGAGATTGTCATTTTTTCCTTTGACATCATGTTATATTTTTTGGCATTTTGTTATATTTTGCTCGACATTGTGTTATATTTTGCAATCCATTGTGTCTTTGTACACTTAGAATTAAGAGACTTTGTAGAATTACTTTACCGTAATAAGGAAGCCTTTAAAAATCTATGTGAAGAGAACTCTCACCCCGATCGCCATGCACCATCGTTCTCTTTTCTTTTATTTGATATTAAAAAATAGAGTAAATTGTCAAAATCGTCCCTGAGGTTTGAACATGTTTGCCAGTTTCATCCAAAACAACTTTTTTTGTACCATGTTGCCCTTCACTTTTGGGATTTTTTTGCCATTTTCATCCAAACATCTAATTTGCTTTATTTTTTTTTTGTTAGACATTTGGATGAAAACGACAAAAAATCTCAAATATCAGGGACGATTGTGGAAAAAAGTTATACGTTTGGATGAAAATGACAAAAAATCACAAAAGTAAAGGACAATATGGTATAAAAAAGTTGTTTTGGATGAAACTAACATTCATGCTCAAACTTCAGGGACGGTTTTGACAGCTTACTCTAAAAAATATAAAAAGAAGTTTAAGGGGGATCGTAACATAGGTTTGGGGATTGATGTATTGCAAAATAAATCTTTTATTCGTGTATAGTTTTCCGTTATTTTTAGTATAGTTTTCGTTAGAATGTGCGTACTGTTGATCCATTTGTATTTTGCAGGTCTTGGTGCTTAAATATACTGGAAACCGAGTAAAACGAGCCAAAATACTAAAACGTCAAGTCCTGGAATGCGTTGGAAAGATTGGGAGCTGAAACAAAGTTAATATGCTGAAAAAATGGTTTCTGGCGCCCCGTGACATATTAAGCAAGTTTCTAGCACCCGGCGAGAGACTAAAAGTTGTGAATGAATTGAGAACAAGGTGGCACCCCGCCACCCACACCCTTTCTTGGTGGCGCCCCGCCAGAAGCTGTATCTGGCAGATTTTTACGAGATATTTCAAGGGTTGAGGGGAAAAAGCATATATATTCATCATAAACTTAAAAACAAACCCTAGTTACGCATTGAGGAACCCTAAGGCAATTTCAAGAGCATATTTCGAGCTATTCGGAGCGTTTTGGCATACGAGAATCATCCGGTCGAAGCTTGGAGCATAGGAAAGAAGATCATTCGGGTTTTATCTCCCTGTTTTCATTATTTTCTTGTTTTTCAATACTTCAATCATGAATTCTTGTTTTGAAACTAGTGTTTTGATTTTAGATACTATGTTTTCTGGCTAGAACCTTTGTTACTACCTAGGTTAGATGAAAGTTTAATGAAGTTTGAATTTTTAACGGTTTTCTATTGTTTGTGTATGGATTGATATTTGAAAGTAAAGAATTCTAGAACCTCTAATTTGGTGCGTATGCATATTTAGATTTGATTGTTGATTATTTGCTGTTTCACATAAATTTTGGTGGATGTCTTTCACATAATGAATTTGTGTTGATTGTTCGTATCTTTGTGGGTTCGGGTAATCCTTGGGTAAATCGGCCGATAGCCTTAGAAACAGTAACTAAAATACAATTAGAACTAAGTATTCTGCTTAACTTGTCGCTGAGAGGCTCGAGTTTGTTAGTAGGTCTCGGTATGATATATAGCTTAGATAGGTTTTGAGAGAAGTCGGTCTTAGTTCCCTAATCAAACCTGTGTCTATTAAACCAAGTTAGAATCTAGAGTTGCCTTAGACTTTCGCGCTGAGAGGTAGATTGTCGTATTATGGCACTTTTAGAGACGTTAGAGGACTGAGAGGAAGTGTAACAACCGGTGTTCATAACAGCCTTGTAGAGTCTCACAGGTTTCTTCCTGAGAAGGGTCGGGAGGTCTTAGTAGAGATTTCTTAGGGTTTAGTACATAACGATCCCGGTTCCATAACACTGTAGTACCGTTAGAAATCCATTCCAAGTTAAAATGGATTCAAGCCTAGGTAGTCGTTAATCTCTATTGAATCAAACCTTAGTTCTTTTTCGTGTCGTAGTCTAATTTTATTTTAATTTTAATTCTAGGATTTTAGTAACCCCCCCCCCCCAAAACACAAAAATAGTTAAGTCGTGTCAGTGTCAGTACAAATAAAGTCTTTAACGTAGTTAATTAGAGTCTTTGTGGGTTCGACATCCGGACTTACTTTTCTTTACTAGAGTCGACCGGTTCACTTGCCGGTGAGTAGTTTAGTCGAGTTTAGAGAGTCTAGATTATTATTACTTGAGTCTAATTATTAGGTTAATTTTAGTTGATTTTTATTGAACTACTTCTAGCACATCAGGGATGTAGGAGAAATATATATGGAAGGTTAAGAAGATGGTAATACAGATTTGGGGATGGAGGGAAGGATAGAAGAAATGGTAATGTGTCACTGAGGTGGTAATGGGGATGAAGAGAATGATGGTGACGGTAACACATAGCCTAAGAGTATGTGTAGTCGTTTAACTAAGCAAAGGACTCTCACTAACTTTTACTTTAACTACAAAAAAGTGGGTTATGTGGCTTCATGTGATTGGATAAAAAATAGATTTATCTCTCTTTCAGGCATAAAGCCACCCCGCCCATTACCACTATGGCGCTCAAGTCCTGATGCGTGTGAAGTGTTATATATATTAGGTGTATATTTTAAGCCCTTTTTAACACTTATTTTAGCCAAGTTTTAAATTTATAAAACACGATATTTTACTTACACTAAACACACATATGGGCAAGTGCACCCATCGTTGAGCGTAGTATAGCGTTGGTAAGATACCGAGGTCGTCCAAGGACACAAGAGCTTTTAATACCGGTTTATCCTCAACGTCTAACCAAAATAAAAAGTTTAGAAAAAAGTTTTAAGCTAAGAAAAATAAAAACTAACTAAAATGCTGAAAAATAAAAATAAAATAAAAACAGATAGACAAGATGAATCACTTGGTTCCGACTCGTATCTAGTATAACCTTTGATTATTTCCGCACTTTTACACATAATTAAGAGATTATCTTAGTTATTGTAGTAGGCAATGTTGTAGAAATCGCTAGGCGCTAGTCGGGCGGTGGGGTACAGCCTAGGGATTAATCGGGATTAATCGGGATTAATCGGATTGGACTTTTTATATAAAATTTTACAAATTTATATATATAACATTAATTTTATACTTTTTATGTAGAAATTTGTAACTTTAGGGACCAGATGTAAACTAAAGAAGATGGAGGGTGGTTAAATAAAATGTTAAACACTAAACTTATTTCAAGCTAATATTCACCCCACGTACATTAGACACAACCCGTTCCCCCTTCTTCCTTGTATCATCAGACGCCGCCATGAAAGAAACCCTAGTACCAAATTCACTTCGTTTAATAGATTGGTTCTTCAACGGAGGTTAGAAATCATGGAATAATATCACATTCGACACTAGGGAGGCTCGACTTGGTCCGATTTTTGTTCAAACGGAGGTAAGAAATCGTTCCAGTTGACGGAGTTGGTCCAATTTTGCCCTATTTTAATCCATTTATAACCTAATTTTGACCGACTAACTCCGATTTTGGGCGATTTTTGACCGATTATTTTGATTTTGACTTTGACCGCCTAGTTTGACCGATTTGGCCAAATCCGGGCGGTAGACCTCCGATGACCGACTAATCGCCGCCTAGGCGCCGCCCAGAAGCGATTTCTACAACATTGGTAGTAGGCCCCTCTTTTGAAGGTGACGTTACCCTCACCCCAGTAGTTTGAGTCAGCAAGGATACAATCCTAAAAGGGTGGATTATTGGAAGATAATGAATTAAGTTATTAATGCAGTATTGTGGTAGGCCCCGCTTTTGGCGGTGACGTTACCCTCGGCTAAGTAGTCTGAGTCAGCAGGGATACAGTCCTAAATAGCCGTGTTATAGTATTAATAGTAGTTAACTTATGAGGGGGTCAAAGAGTTTGGACCCCCGCCATCCAATACCGTGAAGTATTGAAGGAGGTCCTACTAAATTTGACCCAGGTCCATTGCAGGACCTCTAAACGCTGAACAATGGCAAGACCTTTACCAAACCGTTCCCTTAACCCCCGACCAGGTAGCCAACATACCTCCATATAGACCGTGGAGATATGAATGGTGAAAATCCTTTATTTTATATAGACAGTAAAATAATGCCAAGACACCACGGACAAACGATAAGGAAAGATCACCTTCAACATAAGTAACTAGTTATTAAAGTCATTAATACAAAACCAAATAAAAAGTGCAAAAGATTAGAAATAAAAAGTATTGTACTAGACACTTTGTCTTCACCAAGTGATGTAAGAGACTTAGGCAAACATGGCCTTGATTGTCAAGAACTCTTACGATCAATCTTGGATCCCGAGACGACTCACACACTCTACGATGGACAATGGATAATGGTGGTGGATGATGGTGTTGTGATGGTGGTGGGTGGTGGATGAAGTGTGAGAGAGGTGGTGTGCCAAGGGATGAGTTGAAATGAATCCAAGCACTCCTATTTATAGGCTGAACAGAGAGCTGGGCACGGCCCCGTGCCCGTCTGACACTCTCTCTCCTCATTAATTGTAATTCGCAATTACAATTAATGCGCCTGCTGTACTTTCGACACGCCCCCGTGTTCACTGGGCACGGCCCCGTGGTGGGCAATAGAAGCTTCTATAGGTTTGTCTTTTCTGCTGCTTCTTGGGCACGGCCCCGTGCTGGCTGAGCACGGGGCGTGTTCAGTCTTCTGACTTCTCTATTTTGCTTTGGAAGGTGCCGTTGAGGGGTCGGGCAGTCCACTAATGTTCCTTTCCTTGTATTTATGTTGGAATTAGCTGTCTTTTTGCTTCTTTTGTGTTTTTGAGCTCATTTAATCCTGAAAATACAAAAGGAAGACAAAAACACTCTTTTTCCAATATTAGTACTTAAAAAGGGTTAGTTTTATGCCTCATTTGATGTAATTTATATGTTGCATTTTACACACATCAGTCCATAACACCCTCTAGGCTGTGTTTGACGCCTCATCAGGCAAAGGTGGACGTGGATGTGGGCGCCAACCCACTACAGATAGTCTAACATGTTAAGTGTAGCTTGTGTTTTATCTGGTCTATTAGTTAGTAAGGTATTAGCCTATGTTTTATCTGGTCCGTTAGTTATGCATTGAAGCCATCCCTTTATATTTAACTTCATTGATGATAAAAAAAATTGTAATATGATATTTAAATCAAGAGTTAATAGCCAAAATGGTCCCTGAGGTTTGCTCACTTTTGCCACTTTAGTCCAAAATCCAAAATTTTTAAATCTGGGTCCCTGAGGTTTCACTTTTATTGCCATTTTAGTCAAAAATTCAAAACCCCCCTTTTTTGACTGTTGCAACCAGCCTATTTTGTCTTTTTGTGCAGGGGCATTTTGGTCATTTTAATTTTATTATAACATAGCAATCAACATCTGCAGACCATCATCTTCAGACCATCATCTTCTTCAAACAAACCCAAACCCTAACCGGATCTGCAGCCCACAACCACCACCTCCACCGTCACATTCAACCACCACAACCCTAACCGGATCTGGGCCCCACTAACTCCTCACCCTCTATCTCATTCCCCATTTCCCCTGCCCATTTCTTCTTCTTCATACAGACATCTATCTAGGTCAAAATCAAACCAAAAATAACTCAATCAAAGCAACACAAATTCACAAACAAATCAAACCACCTGAAGTAATCTCTAAACAAATCAAACCAAAGTAACCACCTGAAGGATCGCACAAGGAGACGTGGTTCAATTTTTGCAGCCACAACCGCACCTGAAGGGGTATGGTCCCAAATATCGCGTCAGCACGACCGCGAATGACCATTACCCTCATCAAAAACCCCCAACAGCAATTAACTCTCCAGTGTCCGCGTAGACACACGCGAACACTGCGGTCCAATCTGTCCATTGATGAGAAGACTTACCTAAGGGACGGAAACTAATGTTACGCATAGCGATGCGGCCTCGCACCGCATCCTATGAACATTTTCGTCACGACAAGGGATCTGGACAACAGTAACAGTCACTCGACAGGCGATGCGGCACAACACCGCATCCCGCGCAAATCATGGATGGAACAACCAATGCGGGAACAACATCAATGACCGCAAGCAGCGATGCGGCTTGGCACCGCATCCTGCCTACAAGGCAAGTGGGTCTGACACCACAGTGCAAGTGGCACTGGGAACAGTCGCCTACCAGCCCACGTATGAACAACAGTCTGACACCACAGCAGGACGTGGCATCACCACAGTATCCGACAGGTCTGACACACCTGCAAATAGCTGTGCGATGTCAGACTAGCTACTCAACTACCCTCCTTCACTCCTCGGCTATAAGTACTCACCCCAAACCAGGTTTGAGGTATCACTTTCCAACTCTCTCAATACTACTACTATCATACTTTGCTTCCCAAGCAAATTACTGATTCTCACGCCGGAGAGTGGTAACAAGGAGCACCCCCCACCCCATCCTCCTTGTTACGAGTCATGGTTTGTTTCCTTGTGCAGGAAACCCACCACCAGACGATCCAGCCAACGATCCTCTGAAAGAAGGGATTAACCCTCTTGACGAGATCAGTGAATTAACCCTACCCGGTTAACCATTGTTTCATCATTGGCGCCCACCGCTACTCTTAGCACTTTTTTCCAATCATCCTTTTCTTTCCAAAGATGTCTGATCGTCAAAACAACACTACCGGGGATAACCTAAACCCCGCAAACCAAGGGCCTGCGGGAACCATTCCCCTAGCCCCAAATGCCCAACACATTGGCACGTCAACGCAAGGGGGCGCATCCCTTACGTTCGGACATGATCTGTCACAATACGCTGCCGTCATACCTCCAGGCATGAGCCCTCATACCTGGTATGACCAACAAGCAGCCCTTCTGGCCGCAACGTACAACAGAGCTTGCACCGACGAACAAGGAGGTATCGGACCTACCCCGATACCGCGTACACCTGCCGGTCGTATTTTACGATACGACGACAGGGCACCCACACATCCAGCCTCCAGAAGCAGGCAAGAGGACCGCGGCTCCTCCTATTGTGATGTCCGCACAATCAATGAGGACGATTCCTCATACGGGTCCCGCCGCAGGGACTCCGTACATAGCCGTTTAGGCTCTCAAGATGAAAGAAGGCGGCAGTCTACAATGCGCCGCAACACAAACATTCAGAGTCGTTTGGGACCACAGTCCCACCAGGAAGGGTATGGCCATACTGATCCAGATGACAGTACATACCGCGGGGAGTCCCATTCCACCAACAGTAGACCGGGCGGACGCAACTATGTTCCTCCCAGTCAACCCCGCAACACATACCTCCGCGCTGCAAAGCGCAACCAGGGCAAACCTTACAGGCCGAAATCTGCGGCCGAAAACTCTAAGTTTGTCCCAGAGATCGCCAACGCCGATGTCACCACCACAAAATTCCCATTGAACATTGGGAAATACAACGGCTCGACCGACCCAGATGATCACAACAACATCTTCGTAGGCGCTGGGTGCAACGGTAAGTGGGACGAACCTACCTGGTGTCATTTTTTCCCACAGACCCTAGCAGGTCTGGCCAGGGCATGGTTCGATTCTCTGCCACCAGGGTCACTGACCTCATTCGAGGACTTACAAGAAAAGTTCCTCGCGCACTTTAGCCAGCAACGACGCCATGAACGTGATTCAATGGACGTCATGAACATCTGGCGAAGAGACAACGAATCGCTTGATGCATTCGTTGTCCGTTACAATAAAGAGATCCTAGAGATAGGCGACGTTGACAACCAGATGGCACGTAACCATTTCATTGTTGCAGTCAAAGACGAACAAATGGTTATGAATATTTCCGGCGGCAACGGCTTGCCTAAGAAGTGGGAAGATGTCATGGCTAAGGTCAAAACATATGCCCAAACTCAGCGGTCTCTCAGACCGCACATGGCAAAGGCACAACCCTAGCGGAAGGCCAATCTTCCCGCCAAGAGCCCAAGCGCGGCAATAAGCGCAACAGGGACACATGGAATCGCGGCAGCGATCCCAAGCCATATGTCCCCCGGAACAACCAGCCCGACGCAAGGGCTACAATCAACGCCCAACGAGAAAACCGGGCGTCAAAGAAAGAGTCTCGGGACCGCAATTGGACCGAGATCAACCAGTCGCCAAGCGACGTTCTCCTCACGGATGCACAATTCCTGAGACCGGCCCAACCAATGAAGTCCAAAAAGAATCAAGATCCCGCACTCTGGTGCGAGTATCACAAGGACTCGGGCCACACCACGAACAACTGCATCAGTCTCCGACTGGAGATTGAGCGAGCCCTAAAGGAGGGGAAACTGCAACACCTTTTGACAGGCGCACAAAAAGCTACAAAACGCATCACTCCCCACAACGAGGGCACCTCCACGGGTAAAAGGGCCATGTACGTGGCCTCTACCCACATGATCAATGGAGGGAAAGGAAGACCGCATAAGGCGGCGAGAAGACCGGACAATGACTGGAAGGACGAGCAAGTCGTCTTTCCAAAAGTCCGAGGCGGACCGCGCGATAGGCGCGCCGTGGTTATCACTGGGCACCTAGCTCACTACTGCACCGAGCGATTGTTCATCGACCCGGGCAGTACGTCCGATATTATATACGAGCAGTGCTTCAACCAGTTCGATCAAGAAGACAAAGATCGACTGCAGCCAGTGGACTACCCGTTGGCTGGATTTTCAGGGGAAACCGTTTTCCCCCTGGGACAAGTTACCTTCCCTATGCGCCTCACCAACGGAAGGCACACAAGGACGGAGGAGGTGAACTTCATGGTTTTACCTCACACCTCAAAGTATGACGTAATTCTCGGGAGGGAGTCCCAAGGCGACTTCAACATGATAACATCCGTCCCCCACCCTGCCATCGGTTTTCCAACCGAAACGGGTATCGCGATAATATACGCCCAAAGAGAAGTCATGTCTACAGACGAACTGCGTCCGACAAAGGTAGCAAGGCCTACCCCCAACACTCAACCAGAAAAATGGGTTCTTAATGCAAGACACCCAGAACAAACAGTCACGTTGGGCCATGCCTTGACACCTACCATCAGAGCGCGCCTGAAGCAACTCCTCTTCAGAAACCAAGATATTTTCGCGTGGACACCCGCAGATATGACAGGGGTACCACGCGAAATTGCGCAACACTTCTTGAATACCATGCCAGGTATCAAGCCCGTGATCCAAGGCCAACGCCACCTTGGATCAGCAAAAAACGCGGCGATGGAAGAGCAGGTACATGAACTGCTCTCCGCAGGCATCCTGCGGGAAGTGAAATACCAGACTTGGCTGTCCAACCCAGTCATGGTAGAAAAACCAAGCGGGGGCTGGCGCATGTGTGTCGATTACAAAGACCTCAATAAGGCCTGCCCCAAGGATTGTTACGCGCTTCCAGAGATCGACGAGAAGGTCGATAACCTCGCACCATTTCGATGGAAGTGCTTCCTCGATTGTTACAAAGGCTATCACCAAGTACAAATGGCAATCGACGATGAAGATAAAACGGCATTCCGCACTCCCATCGGGAATTACTGCTACACCAAAATGTCGTTCGGGTTGCGCAACGCGGGCGCAACCTATCAAAAGTTGATGAACGACACCTTTCGCGGTCAAATCAGCAAAAGTGTCGAAATCTATATGGACGACCTGGTCGTCATGAGCATGGAGGAAAACACCATGCTCGACGACATCGAAAGAACATTCCAAACTCTGCGAAGCGTTAACATGAAGCTCAACCCAGGGAAATGCTCGTTTGGAATGGAAGAAGGCAAATTCCTTGGATTCATCGTAACCAAAGATGGATTCAAGGTAAACCCGGAAAAAGTTCAGGCGATCGAGCGCATGCCATCGCCTTCTACGATGAAGGAAATGCAACGACTAGCCGGTAGGCTAGCCGCACTCAATAGATTCTTAGCCAACCATGCAGCTAAGTCTTACCCTTTCATCAAGACCCTGCGGAGCTGTCTAAAAAAGGAACAATTCCAATGGACCGCAGAGGCTGAAAAAGCTTTCCGGGAAATGAAAGAGTGTTTGATCCAACTCCCAACTTTAACCGCACCACGAAAAGATGAGCCACTTATCTTATACCTGTCTGCCGCGGACAACGCGGTAGGCGCGGTACTTATAGTGGAGTGGGAAGGAGTCCAAACACCCATCTACTACATCAGCAAAATGCTCAACGACCCAGAGACAAGGTACTCCATCATGGAAAAATTGGTACTGGCACTAGGGCACGCATCAAGACGTTTACGACGTTACTTTGCAAACCACGTCATCACAGTGTTAACCAACTATAGGATCGGACCGATCCTATCAAAACCCGACATCTCTGGGAGGTTAGCAAAATGGGCAATCGAGCTGGGCGCGCTTTCACTGAACTATAAGTCGCGCCCCGCAATCAAAGGCCAGGTCTTGGCTGACTTCGTCGCTGAAATACCAGCAAACCGCATCCAAGAATGCGAAGAAGAACAAAACCCTGTATCACAACCATCATCCACAGAAACCTGGGCATTATTTACAGATGGTGCATCCAACGAAGATGGTTCTGGCGCAGGTTTGCGACTTGTCAGTCCCGATGGCCAAGAGCTAACCTACGCAATACGCCTCGATTTCGAAAGTACAAATAACGAAGCGGAGTATGAGGCTCTACTGGCAGGGTTGCGTTTAGCAATAAAACTCGACGTCAAACATTTGGAAGCACACGTCGATTCACTACTAGTTGCAGGGCAGATACGCGGTGACTATGCCGCAAAGGGGGATACCATGATCCTCTATCTCGAACAAGCCCTGCAACTGAAATCAAAGTTTACCTCCTTCAATATTCGCCACATCAACAGGAGTGAAAATAAACCCGCGGACGCACTATCAAAACTTGCGTCCACCAGCTTCCAACACCTGGCAAAAGAGGTACGCATCGAAGTCCTGCAAAATCCTTCGGTACCCCTGCGCCAAGTCAATGTCATCCAATACGGTACAACATCCTGGATGACACCGCTTATTGCATACTTACAATCAGGGGTTACTCCCGAAAGCAAAGCAGAGGCACGCAAATTGCAATACAAAGCGTGTCATTACCAAATGGTAGACGGTATCTTATACCGTAAATCATACCTGGGGCCACTCCTACGATGCGTCAACCCCCAAGATGCCACATACCTTATCAAAGAAATTCACGAGGGGATATGTGGCATACACGCAGGACCACGCATGGTGGTGGCCAAAATCATGAACGCCGGGTATTATTGGCCGGGCATGCACCTGGATGCAGTCAAAGTCTTACGCAAGTGTTTCAATTGTCAGCGACATGCTCCCAAGACCTTGCGTCCCAAGAACAACTTGATCCCCGTCACCACCGCATGGCCATTCCAAAAATGGGCAATCGATGTGGTGGGACCATTTCCAGACGCACCAGGAGCGGTGAAATTTATCATAGTAGCTGTTGATTACTTTACAAAATGGGTAGAAGCAAAGCCACTTGCATCAACCACCGCTATGATAACAAGGAAATTCGTGTGGGAACATATCATCTGCCGTTTCGGTCTACCAATGTGCATCGTCACCGACAACGATACCAACTTTGCTGCCGACGACTTTCAAAAATGGCTAAAAGAGCTAAACATTGAACACATATTCTCCTCAGTGGCGCATCCACAAGGGAACGGCCAAGTAGAGAGTATCAATAAAAGCTTAGTCGAAGGCATCAAAGCACGGTTGGGAACAGCCAGACGCGGCTGGGTTGATGAACTCCCAAGTATTTTATGGGCTCACAGGACAAGCCCAAAAACAAGCAACGGCGAGACCCCCTTCAGCCTAGTCTACGGCACTGAAGCGGTGATCCCCGCGGAAGTAGGCCTCCCCTCACCTAGAATGTTGGCCATCAACAAGATGGACAACAATGAGGAACGCAGGGTTGACTTAGACCTCTTGGAAGAAAGGCGCGAAAACGCTGCCATCAACGAGGCCAAGTACAAAACCAAGTTGGAAAAGTACTACAATGCACGCGTTCGCATTTGTACTTTCAACCCCGGAGACTACGTCCTTCGTGACAACGAAGCATCCAACGCAGAACGCCCAGGGAAACTTGCCCCCAAGTGGGAAGGACCGTACCTCATCCAAGAGGTCCTGGGCAAAGGCGCGTATAAACTACAAACATTAGAAGGCGAAACTATCGCACACACTTGGAACGCACAACAACTTCGACGATGTTATATGTAAGCCATGTTTTCTGCATGTAATCTATTGGGCCGCAGGCCATTTGCAAATAAATAAATAGACGATGCAATGCAATATTGTTTATTTATTTCTATTACAAATGCGTGTTCCACTCTGAGGTATACACAAAAACAGATTAGCAAAATCTTCATTCGTGATACCCACACAGAATGGTAACCACACGCAACTATTGTAATAGGCCAGCAATGACAATACTGTTTGTCTAACCAGAGACAAATCTTCATACTTGCATATCACCTAGATATGCAAAAGGCAATTACAGATTTAGTATTACTCACAGTAACACTAAACGCGTACAAATTCAAACATGCAAGTACTAAAAACACTTGTAAAAATTGAAACAACAATTCTTTATATTCAAAAAATTCCTGCACAAGGAATTTACATAAAGTTTTGTAACGGTTACATAAAGAAACAAAAGAGGCACGCAGGCCAATCTAATCTTCCTTTGTGCCACTGGGGCCCGCACCATCCGGGCCCTCAACATCTGGTTTTTCCTCATCTTCGTCTTCAGCAGCGTATAAGACTCGCAAGCGGTCCACATAATCCTCCGCTTCTAGACACTTTTCAAGTTCTTCAAGATCTGTGAGGGTTGTATCATTAAACTCCTTAATCGCAGCAGCAAGAAGCGCTTCAGTATCCACGCCATGAAACCCAGACCGCTCATCAGTAAGCTCGCCACGCGCTACAGCGTTCAAATGACTAATACAGCGGTTATAGCCAGCTTTGAAACCAGCATCCCGGGCACGCTCCCTAATCTCGTTAATACCTGCTACGGTCTCGGGTGCGTCAAGAATGGCAGTAACAATCTGCGAAACATGAATACAATGGTTATCAAAGGCAAACTTACAACAAAAATAACAAGGCAACGGATACTTACATGCCCGATCCCGCGCATACGCATCCATTGATGATCAGCCTTGAGCAACTCAAGTGAAGCAGCGTGGCTATCCCTAGCCTCTTCAGCCTCTCTTGCCCGCACTTCAGCTTCAGCAGCACGGGCAGAGATTTCCTCAATAGTGACCCCCCGGGTCCGCACTTCAGCCTTTTTAACAAGAAATCAGAAATACACAAAAAGAATCAACAAACTTGTGAGACACAATTTCAAAGTTAGGAAAAACTTATACCTGAAGGTCCAAGATAGTTTTGCTTAAATTGGTGCGGTCAACATTTTCCCCTTCAAGAGCTTTTGCAGCACGAGCCTCCGCCTCCTTGGCCTCTTCCAGAGCCTTGGCAAGACGAACCTCTGCTTCCTTGGCCCCTTGGGCAGCCGCAACGGCCTCAGCCTTCTCTTTAGCCAACGCAGAAATTGCTGCCTTGGCATTTATAAGCTCCTGACGAACATGAAAGAGAGTTTCATTCTGTTTACCCCAAGATTCTTTCCAAGTCTTGCGCTCATCAGATAGCGTCTTGCGCTCATCAGAAAGGGTTTCTTTCCAACGCTTACGCTCATCAGACAACAGTTTTGCAAGAGAACGAACCTGTTTAAGCTCAGCAGTTGCAGCCCACTCTTCAGTCTTCTTATGCTTCTCAAACGCAGCTCTGTCCCTCTCAAGCTGCTCTCTATCCCTCTCAAGCTGATCTGCACCCTGACGTGCAGCCTTCACCAACTCCTCGGCCTCGGCCCGTAAACGCGCATTCTCCTCCTCCTTGCGCCCCAGCACCTTGCACTTCTCCATGATGGCATTTGCCATTATGGAGCTCCCCACAAGCATGTAGGAGAGTTGGTTCATCTGGACCTCAGTCGGTAAAGAACGGGCCCGGTTTACCTCAAAAGGAGTGCCCAAACCACTCAAAATCTCCCTACACGCAGAGGGATCAGCAGAAATGTCATCCCCTTGCATCACAGACCACGGAGGGCGGTGGTAAGACATGGCCCTGTCTTCTGTGTAAGAGCGATAATAATACTCCAATTCAGGCTCTTCAGGCTGAATTGGAGTCTCTACAAAACCCGCACCACCAGCGGAACCGGAAGCCTTCTCGGCAGCAGGAGACTTTGGCTTTCCGGTGTAACCAAACTTCAAATCCATATCAACAGTATCCTCTGGGGTGATAACATTATCACTCGAATCAACCGTGTCATGGATTTGAGCCGCGGGAGCCTTTCCAGTGTCCACCCCCCACACAGAGGCTTCAGGAGTAACAGCCTTATGAACCCCCGCACCCGCAGCAGTGTCGTGCGGAGGAGGGGGAGGAGGAGCATCAAAGTCGAAGAACCCTTCATCTTGCGGTTCTGAAATCAACACAGAAATACTTTAAAGAACAAGTATAAGCACGAAATATTTGTTAGTCATGCATCACATACCAAAAACAACCGCGGGCTTCCTTGGTATGACAAAAGGCTTGCGCCTGGTCTGAATCTTCGGCTTCTTTCCCCTACCAGCATCCTCCGCTTTTCTCTTCTTTTCATCACCCGGTTTCGAACCCGCAGTGGTTCCACCGGTGACCGCACCAACACCTGGAACACCCAAGCCCTCTAGGGTGTCAGATACTACCACGTAATCGGTATATCTGCGGAAATGAGAACGAGAGATACCTGCTGCTTGCTTCACCAAGGGCGGAACAACAGATACATCAGGTTTCTTCACACCGCGACCCCGCCCAGGTTTATCCACATGCTTTTTCTCCGCATGTTTTTTGGGGGCACCCTTTGACTCAAATTTACCAAGGTTCCCAAGTGTACCTGCGTATAGAATATCAGCAACAAACCTGGTAAAGCAATAAAGGTTATGAGTAATACCTTTGCCCTGCGGCAGGGGTGCAGTCATCACCTCGCGTGAAGCAACACGGAAGAGAGGGACAATCGTCAAGTTAAAACCTTTACCATCCGCAGTCGGAATAAGATCAACTTTGCCAGTAAAAGTTGGATCAAATATCTTCCACACTTCCACAATTTCTGATAATACATATCCAAATTAATAACAAACACGGGAATAAAGCAACCGCAAAAGAGTGGTAACACTTACCACCAGTTTTCTCCCGCACCACAGGCGTGAAATTCCTCTTAGGCCGGGTCAACATCATCCGCAGCACCCACAACTCATTGTTGGTCAGCTGCCTATGCTCAATGGGTTTCAGCTTTGAGAACCACTCCGCAGTCTCCGCGGTAGGCATAGCAATATCCTCCGCAGGGATAGGCTCATTGACGTTCCGCATATTCATGTCCACAACAACTGCGGCAGCTTTAACGTAGAAGAACTTACACTTCCACTTCGTAATACCCTTCGGAGGGGTCATCAACTTGATGCTTCCATACCGTTCTCTAAAGGAAAAGAAACCGGTGTTCACCGTCAACTGGTAAAACCCCCGGAAGTTTTCAACGGTAACCGGCAGACCAAGAGCACGAAAAGTTGATTCAAAATGTCTAATACGGATCATCCCAAAAGGACTCATCTGGGAGATATGGATCTTGTAATGTTCCAAGACCTGAGCAACAAAAACTGTTAATGGTAAACGAAGGTTACCATCAGTAAAACACTCGGCCCACATGGTGATGTGACCGGCCGGAGCACAGGCACCAGTATCACCAGTTTGGGGATAAACAGCCCCATACTCATGAGGCATCTCAATCTTGGCCATCAGTTGGTCGAATGAAACTCTCGACCACTTCAATGGTGGTAAGCCACCACCAGGAATACTGCCACCATCAACTTCTTCTTCTCCGGCCACCGGAGAAGATGCTTCAGGGTTTTCACCCTCCACATTATGTGGGTTAGATGGATCAGCCATCAGAAATATGTAGAACAGAAGTTTCGAGTTAAAGAAAAACTCAGAAAACTCAAAAGATTGCCGGAATAAAAGACAGATTGATCGGAGAAGACGAAGGGAATGCTCTCTCTCTCAACAGAAATTTTTCGAAAATTTTGAACAGTAAGGAGAAACCAAACGGTTCCCCCTTTATATACTCATCGCAATAAATGCGATACAGTAAACCGCCTCAACACGTTCAAAATAGGCGAGTTACAAGGCGACACGTGGTCAGCAACCTTTCCGCTGACGGTTATCACGCGCGCGTGGCCGCCCACGCGCCTGACAGAGAAGACTTTTTTACTCCCTGCTACAGTGCAGTTATGACCTCGGTCAGTGCAAACGTCTTTTCAAATCAGCACATGTCAGAATCCTACCAACTTCAACAACCCACACGTGCAATCGTGACGTAGGCAACAGAAAGCGACAACCTTATCCAAACACAAGCGGCATGCGGTTTCTCTGGTTTACCGCACCATAACCCATACCGCATGTCGTTTTTTACATACCCCTCAAAAAAGGCAAAAATATATATCTTTATATTATATAAAGGGGTATAAGTCATAACCGCACATACCCACGAGCACACGTGGAATATGCGGAGATGACACACACCAACCCGCACAGGTGTGTCAGATACTCAGAACCAGAATGGTTCTTTGGACTGCGAAAACCGCTTCTCAGGATGCGGTAAACCGCACTCCATGAAAGCTTCTTCAAGTTTCAAAACCCTCGTTTCTGGTTCACAACCACAGAGGGAACGCAAACAGCTTCTCCTTAAGGAAAAGGACAAGTATACTGAGCAACCGCACATCAGCAACCCTGTCCCCTGAACCTTCAAGAGCCGCATCCAGGCTACAAGACTTCTAGAAGCGAGTTCTTTGCTGCAAACCGCAACCATTCTTGCGTAGTTACAGCAAACCGCAACTATGCGAACGGTAGCTACGGAAGAGCCACAACTAAGCCACCACGCGAAAGAGCAAAGCTATTTCAAGAAAAACTGCTTTCCAACTAAGCGTGAAGGAAAGTGGCTACAAAACGAATGCGGAAGAGTTTCAACCAACTTCCCAAGTATCTAAAACGATCTCTTCCGGCAACGCTACTTACAGGGAAACTACTTTCCACCAAAGCGTGAAGGAAAGTGGCTCCAGAACAGCGGTAACAAGTCTGCCTATGACTAGTTACCCACCTATGGACCGCATAGAATAAACAATGGTGGGCACAACCCTGCCTATGATCATGTTTATCTGCCCATAGTCCAGATTCACATTGTTCGACCAAACACGGCCAACAATGACGCAACTACCCCACGATCCTCAAAGAAACATGGCAAACGAGGTTCGGCAACGAGGTAACCGCAAAGAACGTACGGTTACTAGAGAGCTACACCTCTGAGGACGTGCGGTTACTTGAGAGATAAACCGCAGAAGACGCGCGGTTACTAGAAAGCTTAACTGGAGAACACGAACACCCCACAAAACAGGGATCATCGTTACATGTCCAGTTGCTGAACATAGAGCTTGAGCAAAGTACTTACAACTTTGCACCAACTGACGCAGAGGTTCCAACTACACTGAAGAAGACATCTTCAGTCACGATCTCAAAGGTTGGTTCGAACCCTGCTAATACCTTCAGTCACCGTCTCAAAGGTTGGTCCGAAACACCAACAGGTGGCTGATGACATCAGCAAAAGGTAGACAGAGTTAAGTCCTTGACTGAGAATTCCGCATCAGACGGAACTTGCTCACCATGCACCCTTCTCAAAGGAAGAAACAATCCACTAGAAAGGACCTACTACTTAAAGAAGGTGCCATCTGCATGGCACAATCTTAACCTTCTAGACAACATAGTCCAGTATCCCTCCCACATGCGACTCGCATACGGAAGGAACACTAGACTGGGGGGACTTGAAGGGGTATGGTCCCAAATATCGCGTCAGCACGACCGCGAATGACCATTACCCTCATCAAAAACCCCCAACAGCAATTAACTCTCCAGTGTCCTCGTAGACACACGCGAACACTGCGGTCCAATCTGTCCATTGATGAGAAGACTTACCTAAGGGACGGAAACTAATGTTACGCATAGCGATGCGGCCTCGCACCGCATCCTATGAACATTTTCGTCACGACAAGGGATCTGGACAACAGTAACAGTCACTCGACAGGCGATGCGGCACAACACCGCATCCCGCGCAAATCATGGATGGAACAACCAATGCGGGAACAACATCAATGACCGCAAGCAGCGATGCGGCTTGGCACCGCATCCTGCCTACAAGGCAAGTGGGTCTGACACCACAGTGCAAGTGGCACTGGGAACAGTCGCCTACCAGCCCACGTATGAACAACAGTCTGACACCACAGCAGGACGTGGCATCACCACAGTATCCGACAGGTCTGACACACCTGCAAATAGCTGTGCGATGTCAGACTAGCTACTCAACTACCCTCCTTCACTCCTTGGCTATAAGTACTCACCCCAAACCAGGTTTGAGGTATCACTTTCCAACTCTCTCAATACTACTACTATCATACTTTGCTTCCCAATCAAATTACTGATTCTCACGCCGGAGAGTGGTAACAAGGAGCACCCCCCACCCCATCCTCCTTGTTACGAGTCACGGTTTGTTTCCTTGTGCAGGAAACCCACCACTAGACGATCCAGCCAACGATCCTCTGAAAGAAGGGATTAACCCTCTTGACGAGATCAGTGAGTTAACCCTACCCGGTTAACCATTGTTTCATCAGCACCCAACCAAACACCTGAACAAACTGATGTTTACGGCGAAGATGATGATGAATGGTGGCGGCATTGGGGTTTCAAGGTGGAGAAAGAAAGAAAGAAGAGATCGGAGTTGAGGGTGGAAATGAGGTATTAGTGGTGGTGGTGGTATTGTGGCGTTCTAGTTGACGATCAGAGATGGTGATGGAAACACCTCCACTACCGCACCCAACCAAACACCTCCACCGCCGCCGCCGTCGCTACCGCACCCAACCAAACACCTCCACTACTGTAATCATCATCTTCGTAACCCAAACACCTCCAGCGCCGCCATCACTATCATCAATATCATTAACAACAACCACAACACCAGAAAAACGAGAGAGATAGAGATGGGGGTGCGGCCAGGTGTGTGTATTTTAGAGAGGATGCAGGCGGGTGGGGTGTGTGGGTGTATCGGCGCTGTCGGCTCCGGTGACCGGTGATCGGTGAGTAGAGAGAGAGAGAGAAGGGAGTGAGTCGGTGAGGGTGTCTGCTGGGTTTATTGTGAAGGCAGAAGGGGAAAAAAGAAGAAAAGGGGTGGGGGTGGTGTGCAAAATGACCAAAATACCCCTGCACAAAAGGACAAAATAGACAGGTTGCAACAGTTAAAAAATGGTTTTTTGAATTTTGGACTAAAATGGCAATAAAAGTGAAACCTCAGGGACCCAGATTTAAAAATTTTGGATTTTGGACTAAAGTGGCAAAAGTGAGCAAACCTCAGGGACCATTTTCGCTATTAACTCTTAAATCAATATTAAATACTTGATTGAAATTATGATGAAACACGATTATCTTTAAATATATAATAAATAAATGTAGTTGAATTAAATGAAAAAAAGACAAAGGGTACAATCACCTGGAACCTACAAAGGTGACTGCTATGTTACTATTGCATCTTCAGGCCTGGACATATGGTGGTTGTCGATAACCATACAAACAACATTGCGTGTGTAAAGACTCAAGAGTTAAAGACCTCTTCATATATGTGTTTTATTTAACAGTCAACTATTATTGTGGGACCTCGGATTTTATCATACATTATATCCTTTAGTTTTTATCCAACTATTTCATCATGAGTTTTTCATGAAAATTCACAACCGACCAATTTTTTACCTTTAAAACTTGACCAACATTCTACCTTCCAAAATATCAAATACAAATATCTTTAACATACAAAACGTACGAATTGAAGGTTTTGCTGAAAAATGCGGTGGCATTTTCGTAATTATCAAAATTACTCGACAAATGATCTTGTAGGGTAATTTTGATATTGTAGGGTAATTTTGTAAAACTATCTTGTAGCGTAATTAATAACTTTGATCTTTTTTTTTGAAGGGTGACTTTCTATGTACTGACCAGTAATAGGTCACTGAGAGCTTGTCGATGACAAGCTCCCATCAGCCCCGCTTACCGAACGCGATGTTCTCTCGGGCCCCGGCCGGCGCGCTAAGAGTATCATAATTACTCTACAAATGATCTTGTAAGCTAATTTTGATCTTGTAGGGTAATTCTGAATTGTTTGTTGTTTGATAAACTAGTAGATTAATTTTGATATACTTGTAGAGTAATTTTGATAAATACCCTCCAAGCACATTTTACAAAATTACCCTACAAGATCAAAATTACCCTACAAGATTATTTGTAGAGTAATTTTGATAATTACCATACGAGCAAATAATTATGAAAATGTCACCGTGTTTTTTTTTTTTTGCCTTTTCATGTCTTTCGTACGTTTTGTACGATAAGACACTTTCTACGTTAACTTAACTCCCAAAATATAATAAGACCTTGCTATATTAATCCAAACCGACAAATAAGTATCCAAATATTAACAATTAGGAAATTAAATGTGACATTTTTTGAACTATGTTGAAGTTTTCCGACGAAACATTTTTTTGTCACTATTTTGTCGCAGTGTTGAAAAACTAGGGCTTTCGCCTGAAGTGCGTCACCAATGCCTCGAATTTTCAACAAACTTTTATGTGTAGAAAACTCTTTGTAGAAATTCGTAGAGACCCTTTCTGTAGCACGAAAGAGTTCGTAAGGTAGACTGAATACTCGAACTAGTCAACCCAACAAATTAGATTTTCATACGCCCAACAAACTAGACGGGTCTGCAGGTTTGGGTGAGGATTTAAAATGGGTTCCGGTTAATACAGGCCAATTAAAAGTAGTTTTTTGGTCGGCGCCAAAAATGGTTCTGGCCAAAATAGAGTTGGGTTGAAATGAGACACTTTAAAAAGTACCAAAAGGGTTCATCCGCTATATTTTTTATGGTGGCACAGGCGGCTAAGTCGGCGACAGTGAGGGGGATGAAGACAAGGGCGATTGTGGTTGTGGTGGTGATGGTGGCGGTGATGGGAGGTGGAAGCGTTGGTCAACGTGTCAGTGGTGATGGAGGCAACACCAATGACACTGGAGAGGTGATAACGACAGTAGTGCGGGTATCAACGGTAGGATGTCTACTACGACAATAAGTACACAATGGAGACAAACTATGATCATAAGTGGTGCTAACTTATTTGGACAAACACTTTTATAATAGTAGCCACTTTTGACCCGTTGTCTAATTTGAGTAAACCTAAATTGACCGGTTTTCTAATTTGAGGTGACACAAATACACCCATATATGTGTCGCCAAGAAGATAGCCCGGTGATAAAGTAATGTATTCCCCAATCAAGTGGCTGTGGATCCAAATCCAGCAAAGGGTGGGTGCGTTTGATGACTTTAATCATTCAAAAAATAATTAATGAGTTTGTATAAATAATTAATGAGTAAAATTACAAATCTATCCTCATGTGCAAGGCACATGTCAATTTAACTGAAAATTTTAACTTTGTTAGGGCCAATGGATGTATCATGTAATGAGTTTTTCAAATAAAAGATTATTGATGTAATTATTGAAGTTAAAATGTATCCATTGCAATTCGATACAAACATAAAGGACGAAAAATATAATTTACCCATTTATTTATGTCCATGTCAACCAATTTTCTAAATAGGTCATGGTTGCTAATTATTGTCATCTTAACAATAATTTTTAACGACAAATTTTGATCACTGAAGGACCACAAATTCAAGAGTAAACCCAATAAATCTAGGAAAACCCTCTTATCAAAATCGAATCTAGGATCTAATGGACCGAACCCATAGAAACTTAGGTGCTGTTTGTTTTTGAAGAGGTAAAATGTCTGCAGTCTGCGGACCACATCTGCAGGCATCTGCAGGAGAAGAGGTGGACCAAAGGTCTGCAGTCTGCAAGGAGAAGAGTGTTTGTTTTTTTACTTATACAAAAACCTCTTCTCACAACACACAACACACAACACTCCTCTCTCTCTCTCTCTTCATCTACCACCGCTTCCACCTTTTCCCCCAAATTCTCACCACAAAATCACTACAATCTGCCCAAATCTCGATCAGTAACAACTGAAAACATTCTCCATCTTTTTCGTCATCATCAACGTCACCCACCACCACCGCACCACCTCCGCCATAACACCACCGCCATCACACCACCGCCATCAAAACCCACCACCATCGTTCTTGTCGCTCCCTCTCTCTCTCTCTCTACGGTCTCTCTCTCTCACTGATCTCTCTCTCTCTCTTATTTCTCTCTCTCTACGGTCTCTCTCTCTCTACGGTCTTTCCCTCTCTCTCCACCGATGATGATGGTGGTGGACTGTGTAGCTCCGATGATGATGGTGGTGGTGATGTATCAGGTGGCGGTGGTGGTGGTGGTGGTGGTTCTATTTTCTGGGTTTTGTTCTATTGACGGTGACGGTGGTGGTGGTGGTGGTGACGGTGGTGGTGAGGATTGACGGTGACGGTGGTGGTGAGGATTGACGGTGACCGTGATGTGGTGGATCTGGGTGGTGGAGGTTGAAGAGGAGAGGAGAGGAGAGAAGAGGTTTGAAGACATGGGTATAAGTCTGCTTGGGGAAGAGGTGAGGCAGAGATAAAAGGTCTGCAAATCTTCAAGAAAACAAACAAGCTGCAAGACCCTTATGTCTGCGCGTGTCTGCACGACGCAGACATAAGTGCTCAGAAGAGCTTTTACCCAAAAAAACAAACACCACCTTAAACTTAAAAGTTAAAAGAACAAAATGAAGATGGAGTAAATGAATGTTGGTTGGGGAAGTGGCACGTGGCTGACTCCAACACAGTCTCTGTGGTGGGCAAAGTAACAGTGTTCCGACAATTATTACTTGTTAGCATCAACCACAACTATGCAACGAGTCGGCTGTTGACCCGTAAAATTTAGGAAAGCGCTTGTCCACACTTGACCCACTATTATTAAAAGTATGGTACACATAAAATGTCATTTTCGTTCTATGAGTTTGGTCAATTTTTCGACTTTTGTCTAAATGTTTGTTTTTTCGTATCTGTATCCAAAAAGGTTTGAAATTTTGTCATTTTTATTTGACTATATAACTTCATCCATTTTTGCCGTTAAGTCAGGTTTATTTTCGTCTTTTTTGTTAAATTAAAGAGGTATTTGATTAGGGATGGGCTAATGGTTTAAATATGAACCACTAAAAATGGGTTTATAAGTGAAATAAGTGGGTAATGGGTTTATAAATTAGATGACTTTGTAATTTAATTCTAGTTTATAAACCGAATGAGTTAGTAATTTAATTATAGTTTATATATAAATTGGACGAGTTTTTAATATTATAATGATAGAGGTTTTATTCCACTCTAAGCCAATTAAAAATGAAGTCCTCTGTCCAGTTGGCATTGAAGTAACCCTTATTGAAATCAAGGAACATAAGTTGCAAAGTGCCCTATAATTAAAGAAGATATATATATGTATATATATTTTTTTAAAACCACACGTCTCATTCCTCATATACTTATTTATATATTTTATGTTATTTCTTTTGTTTTCTATATTATTATGTATTTATCTTTTTTATGTGTATGTGTGAGAGATGATATATGAGAATAGTGACTTTATATGTATATGGGGAATGAGATGTGTAGGATTTTTTAAAATAAGAGATAAATTTAGAGAATAGTGATTTTTAGAAAAAAAAAAATTATAAGTTTGGAGATAATTATGTAAGGGATGTGAATGCTATATATCATCAAAAAAATATATCAAATTTTCACAATTTTTGAAACACATTAGGAAATTAACTTGAATGGGTTTTCTTTCCCCTTATGGTGTGTGTTGTGGGTGTCGAAGCCATGCCACGTTAGAAGAGTGCGGGAGCCAAACACCACAATGATGAGGCGCCAATGGTGCGTGGGTGGTACTGCTGTTGAGCTCGTAGGTGTGGGGCAAGGAAAAGACGTGAAGAGTGAAGAAAAGATTAAAAAATAATCATAATTAGAGAATTTATTTCAGGGCTTCAATACAACATCTCTTTGGTGATGTGAATGAATAAAAAAAAAAGTGTTTGGGTGACATCTATGTAAAACACTTTTTTTACATTAAACCCACTACAAGACATAGCTTTAGAGCCACTTTTATAAAAGAGTTAAATGCCATTTTAGTCCCTGTGGTTTGGGCCATTTTGCCAGTTTAGTCCAAAGGTTTCATTTTTAACCTGTGGGTCCAAAAAGGTTTCACAGTTGCCATTTTAGTCCACTGGGTTAACTTCATCCATTTTTTCTGTTAACGAGAAGGCCAATTCGGTCATTTTATATGGCTGAATTGCCCTTTTAGTTAACAGAATTACATACAAAATGACCAAATTGGCCTTCTCGTTAACATAAAAAATGGATGAAGTTAACCAAGTGGACTAAAATGGCAACTGTGAAACTTTTTTGGACCCACAGATTAAAAATGAAACATTTGGACTAAACTGGCAAAATGGCCCAAACCACAGGGACTAAAATGACATTTAACTCTTTATAAAATATTTGAAAAACTTGATTGCCGTTGAATAATTTTCATACATTTCTAGGGTATTAAATATTAAATATGATGATGAAATGTGAACATGATAGCATATATATAATATGAATAAACTATATATAAATATTACAATTGGAAATATAAAAATAAAAACCTGGCTAAAACAATGCTTAAAACACTTCAAATAGTATTACATATTTTTGGTCATTTAAACCATTTATTAAAAAAGTTAATTAAGTTCTCCAAATTTTATTGAACGGAGAACACACCTATAAAATTTAAGTTCTAAAATCCACCCCACTAGCCAGTGGCGGACCCATGAATTTTTCCATGTGGGTGCGAAACATTTTTAAAAATTTTAGGCCCCTAGGTATATAAGTAAAAAAATCGGTTCGGTTCGGGTCGGGTTGAGTCATGTAAAACAAAAGAAATTGCGCCATAACGTCCCTAATCATGGTTCCTATCACAAACAAATTGATGCATAAGTTCATCGCTCCATAACATAATGTTTCAATTTTAATTTTCAACCCTAGAAATCGTGTGTAATCACCCTAAAAATCATCTAAACAACATAATCACCTTAAAAATCATCAAAACAACCATAAACAACGTCAAAACACATGAAATTTCAAACATAATTAAGAATTTTGTTACCCTTTGGTGTCGGACAGCGGTGGTTCACGGCTGCTGATGACGTGCTGTTGTGGTTGCTGTTGTATTCGATGATCGCTGGTAGGAGACGACCCAAGAGAGGGAGGGCGGGAGGAATTCTAAGGGACTATTGGGCTTATTTTAATTATTATAGTTTGAACTTAGGTTAAGTTTGGTTAATGGGCTAGTAATTAGTGGGCTAATTATGTTTAATGAAATAGTGGGTTAAGGTATTGGGTATTTGGGTTAAGTTGGGTAGTATAAGTTTATATAATTTAGGTAGTTTTTTTAATTAGAGTTTACTAAAAAAATTTAATATATAAATCGAAAACATTTTTTACCTAAGGTGTGTGGACGAAAAATTACAAGGGGTGCGAATGAAAAAATTCAAGGGGTGCGGACGAAAAAATCCAAGGGGTGCAGACGGGATTTTCAACAGAAAATAGCAATAATTTTTTTTTCCCGGGGGTGCGCCCGCCCACCTTGGGCTACATGTAAGTCCGCCCCTGCCACTAGCCCCAATCTATAGAGCTTAAATCCCCATCGCATTGCATTAAACACCTGATGCCACTAGAACAAGAGACCATTCGCAAATTTTCCCATTACAAGAGATTAAATAGATATATTTTGTAAACCTTTAACATGTCAGCATTCAAATTCAAGACTAAGACCACTCGTAGTGGGGCGGTTTTTTTTAAAAAAATTAAAAAAAAAAAACGCTCAAAAACGCCCCCCCCCCCATTACACTAGGCGTTGTTTGGCGTTTTTTTTGAAAAAAAATCAAGTTGGCGTTTTAAATAAAACGCTGAAAATTGCATAGGGGCGAGAGATATGACCGTTGCCAACGGTCAATTGTTTAATATTTTTATTTTTTTTTAATTCCAAAATTTACCCACTATATAAATAATACCCACTTCTTCCTATTTTTTATAAAAAAAAGTCACACTTTCTCTCCTACTTCTTCTATATTTTATACAAATATGCATCCATTCCGACCCCCCTTTGGTGTCCCCGCAAGACCCATGAACCCGAACACAACCCAACCGCAACACCCGTATAACCTTCAAGACATGGACCCGAGCGTTTTAACGTACGCGGCTTACTTGAGTGGCGCCACTCCGTTCGTGCCTCCCACCTTCGGCTATCGTCAAGCCGGCGGGTCGCAACCTTCACAACAACAAGCCGAACCCGATGTCGATGTCGTGCCGGAGACGCAACCCGAACCGGTGCCAGAGAAATCGAAACGCGGCAGAAGGTCGCATAAGAAAAAGGAAAAGGACGAACCTCGAAGTAAAAATACTCACCTTAAATGGACGAAGGATGAGGAATTCACGTTGACTCGGGCGTGGCTCGACGTTTCGGAGGACCACGAAATTGGTAACTTTTATATTTTTTTTTACTTATTTTTTACTTATATTTTTAACATACAACTTATATTTTTACTTTTATTTTTTCAATTTGTAGCAAACTTTCAAACGGGCCCCGTTTTTTGGGATAGGGTTCGTGCACTCTTTTATAGCACGTGGGGTCAAGGCGAGCATCGGGACAAAGATTCCATTTCTAGCAAATGGACCAACATCAACAACAAGTGTCATGCGTTCCAAGAAGTGTACCAACGTAACTACGATAATCGCCCGAGCGGTGAAGGTGCCGTCGCGGTTTTAACGAAGACTTTGGACGAGTACGAGAAAACGAAATGCCCTTTCCCGTACCATAAGTGTTGGGATCTACTACGAAAAAGTCCAAAGTGGGCGCTAGTAGGTACCATGACGTCTAGTAGTAAACAGTCAAAAACATCATCCTCCGTTGACCCTGAAACACCGACATCGGATGCCCGCAATGTCGATCTAAATGAGGTGGTGGACGTTGACGAGGAACTTGAAGAAGAGTTGACCCGACCGCCCGGTAGAAGAAAGGATAAGCGAACCGGGAAAAAAACGGTGGAGTCGTCTTCCGATCTCGAGTTGAAGGAAGATTTCGAGGAGATGAACCGTCGTCTCCAAGACATTCGCGACCTCGGCCACCAACGTTATGAGATTATGAAAGAACGAGTGGCCGAAACCAAAAAGTTTAACGAGATGCAAGAGGCGAGGCAAATGGAAAAAAAAACATTGAGTTTTTGTCGAAACCGATCGACCACCTCCAAGTAGGGCTGTCCAAACTGCTCGACGATCGCTCGAAAAATGCTCGAAAAATGCTTGTTCGATTCCTGCTCAGTTTGTAAATGAGCCGATCGGATCGGTTCGATTCAAATTCAATCCGAGCATGAGCAAAGCTCCGCTTGCTCGTCGATCGCTCGGTTTCGCTCGAATTATTTTTTATTAATAATATATATATATATATATATATATATATATATATATATATATATATATTATATTTTATAGATTAAAAACCCAAAAAATATAATAGCCCAAAAAAATTAAAAGCCCAAATAATATTAGCCCAAGTTAATATTTAATATACAAATCTAACCCTAAATCTATTTCCTAAAAGGCTAAAACAGAATTCAGTTGCCGCTCTCAACTGCTCAAGTGTCTCGACTCTCACTCTCCCTCTCCGACTCAATTCATCGGACAATCATCGGCTCAAGTGTCTCCGACTCAATTCATCGGACAATCATCGGCTCAAGTGTCTCCTAAAAGGTTAGTCGCTCTTGTTTCAGTTTAAATATCTGTGTTCATTCTTCAATAATCGTTAAATATCTGTTTCTGTTTCTGTTTCTGCAACATATCGTTAAATATCTGTATCTGTTCATTCTTCAATAATCGTTAAATATCTGTTTCTGTTCGCTCCAGTCTTCATTCGTCGCCTCGTCGGACTTGTTTCAGGCTTCAATCTGTATGTTTTTTTGTTAATTAATCGTTAAGGATTGCATCTTCTGTTTGTTTGTAGAATGTAGATCTTAATCTACAAAGATTTAAATCTGCTTCTGTTAACCATATTGTTTCTTTATGTTAAATTGTTAATTGTTAAATCGTTTCTGTTTGAGTTCAATTCACATACAGTATGTTTCTGTTATAATTGTGTTAATTAATCGTTAAAGATTGCATCTTCTGTTTGTTGTGCTTACATCTTAAACTTGATAGTGCAAGATGGTTTAGGAACTATCGAATCAAGTCTTGTAAAAATTAGAGAAGGTGTCAAATATTTGAGGAAGTCTTCAGGTCGTTTATTGAAATTTGGTGAAATAGCAATAACACTTGGCATATCCACTAATCGGTCTTTATGTACCGATGTAAAAACTAGGTGGAACTCAACGCACCGTATGCTTGAATCGGCTATTCACTATAAACAAGCTTTTCTAGGTTATGCGTTGAGAGATTCCAACTTTGTGTGGTCCCCCACAGTTGATGAATGGAATCGTGCCGAAAGAGTTTGCAATCTACTTGTAGTTTTTTTAAAAGCTACTAATTTGTTTTCCGGTACATCGTATCCAACTTCAAACTTGTTTCTTATTGAAATTTATGAAGTGAAGAAAGAGATATGTAATGCATTTTTTTCCGATGATACTTTCTTGAAGAGCATGAGTAAACCGATGTATGTGAAATTTGAGAAATATTGGGGGGAAATTGGGATCCTTATGTCTATTGCATCAATTTTAGATCCCCGTTTTAAGATGTTCTCAGTTGAGTGGACTTTTGAGAGATTGTATTTAGAGGATGAATGTAAGATCATGGTTGAAGATGTGAAAAATAAGTTGAAATCACTTTTTGACAAGTATTGTAATGCATATAAGACATCTGAGGCTGCCATGAATAGCTCAAAAACATCTTATAATGAATCAAGTTCACACACGAATGATTTTTATGCTTGCCTCAATTCAAGAACCATGTCGATTGAAAGAAAATATGAACTTGATGAGTATTTGGATGAGCAAAACCTAAAATGCATGGATCCAAAGTTTGATGTGTTGAAGTGGTGGAGTCAACATTGTAGCAAGTTTCCGGTTTTGAGTAAAATGGCGAAAGACATTTTTGGCATCCCGATCACTACCGTGGCTTCCGAATCAGCCTTTAGTGCTGGGGGGCGTATATTGGATGACTACCGAAGCTCTCTTTCAAAGGATATGGTGGAACTTCTTGTTTGTGGAAGTGATTGGTTAAAGGCGGGCTCAAAAACAACCTTAAAAACATTGAAAGTAAGCTTTTATTACATTTATAATCTACTTATACTTTTGTAGTTTATGCATTAACATTTGTATTTTGTTTTTTTTTAATGTGTAGCAAGCTGCAAGAGATGAAGAAAAATTGGAAATTGATGTGTTGACTCCAGATGAGTCTGATAATAAATGAAAGGTATTTTTATAATTGACAAAACCTAAAAGTTGTTTTGTAATGTGTAGAACTTAATGGTTTTGTTTAATGCTTGTGTTTATAGGTTATATGTTGATTTGAAGTTGAATTTTGTGGATGAAGATGAACAAGCTTAAAGAAGAAGTTTATGGCTTTTGAACTAAATGACAATTTGTATTCGCACTTTATTTTGTGTTGCTTTTGTATTCGCACTTTATTTTGTTTTCTTATGTATTCGCACTTTATTTTGTGTTGCTTTTGTATTCGCACTTTAAGTTAGAATTTGTTTTTGTTGAACGAAGCCTTATTATTCAATCGAGCGAAAACGATCCGCTCGCTTTTTTTTTAGGATTTGATAAAAACCGAGCGAAACCGAGCCGATCGATTCAAATTCAATCCAAGCATGAGCATCACTTTTGCGATCGGTTTTACAAATTTGATCCGCTCGGATCGGATCGGTTGTAATTCAATCCGAGCATGAGCAGACCCTTGATCGGATCGGATCGGATCGTGAACACCCCTACCTCCAAGGCGACGCGTTGATCCTTGCGCAAATGCATCGCCAAAAAATTCGAGAAAAATATGGACTCTAGATCATCTTCTTTTTTTTAACTTTATTTTTTTTTTCGGTTTTTTTTTCTGTTTTTTTTTTTCTGTTTTTTTTTAATTTCAAGTAGTGTAATTTTTATTTTAAATTAATGAAGATTTTTATGTTTTAAATTAAAAAAAAATTGTGAAATGATTGCATGGGCGTTATTGGGCATTATTCCCACTACGCCACTTTTCTAATAATGCCCCATGCTGACTGGACTGCCACGTGTCGTAAAACGCCCTATGGTGGGGGCATTATTTGGCTTAACCACTACACATGGTCTAAGAAAGTAAGAAAGATAAAAAGAAAACCCTAAAGTGAGATTCAATTGTACTTTGGTAATTAACACTTACACATATATATATATACACAATTTTTCCAATGCAACTGCCTTCTGTTACACTGTCACTGTGTGAGATTGTGACGAAAGAAACAGTGGTTGTGATGTGCATGTAAGTAGAACACTGAAGAGGTTAATTAGATGAAGTGTGTGTTTTTGTGTGTGTGTGTGTGTGTGTTTGAGGGTGGCATGGAGACCATAGCTCTCTCTTCAAAGCTTACTGCCGGGTTTCAAAGTAGTTTAGACCGTTTGCTTCCCGAGGAACAGTAACGACACAAGAATACACGCACACACTGTCTTTGTCTCTTATTTGGTGTTTTATAATGGGACACAACCATCAACCCTAATTTCATGAACTTGTCTAGCTTTTTGGTACTACATCTATTACTTCAATTTTTGCACTAGCTACTACCCACCATTTGTTTCCCATGTTTTTATGACAAACGAAGTAGAGTAATTTGAGTTGATCAATATCGTTTATTTAGTTGTTTAAATTCTTATAGGACTAGGGGCAGACCTAGATGTATGGGTGGGTGGGCGGACGCTCTCTCTAAAAAAAGTTTTATTGTACTTTATAGGCAAAAATCTCACCCATTAAAAATTTGGTTGAAGCTCCGTTCACCAAGCTTCTGATAAGTAATTAGTTTAACGTGTATACGATAGATTATTTGTAAGACCCTAATTCGTATTAGACATAAAGTCGCAGCGGAAATTCGTGCCATAAAATTTCTTTTACAAAACAAAAGCATAACTCCCGTTTACTAAAGTACATGCTCGATTATTCCCGTACAATCTACCTTGTGACTCGGTCCTCGATCTCTATTCCTTGTGATAATCACCCGCGATCTGTATAACCTGCACTCACCCCATTCATTCATAACATTAGCACACATCATATGAATAAGATTCATTCACGTACACTTCACATTTCGTCATTTTTCAAACTTTAGGCATTTCATCTGCGTATCCATTTCCTGGTGAGGCTTCGATAATGTACCTGCATTACTTTTCATTCTCAAGGTACACCATTAATAACGTTAACACTCAATGTGTCTAAGTCATGCATACATACGTACTTACATACAAACATACATACACATCTACATACATTCATCCTTTCCTACAGCTTTACAATCGTGCATATACTCATTCATGTCTTTATACATACATACATATACATCCACATACGTACATACCTTTCCTAACATCATCACATACATGCATATACTCGTACATACCTTTATACATACATACATACATACATACATATACATCCACATACGTACATACCTTTCCTAACATCATCACATACATGCATATACTCGTACATACCTTTATACATACATACATACACATCTACGTACATACATAACTTTCCTACAACTTTACATACGTGCATACGCTCATACATGTCTTTATACGTACATACATACACATCCACATACGTACATACCTATCCTAACATCATCACATACATGCATATACTCGTACTTACCTTTACACATACATACATACACATCCACATACGTGCATACCTTTCCTACATTATCGCATACATGCATACACTCGTACATACCTTTATACATACATACATACACATCCACATACGTACATATCTTAACAAACACGTACTAGATCACGCGTACCTCTTACATAATCATACATTATTTACATGGGTCTTAGACTTAGCTTTATAGCCCATAAACATCTAAGGAACCATCAAAATCATGTTTGGAAAGTCCGCCGTAGTCCACGGGTATCAAACCGAAGCCTACGGTACATAATTCAACTTACAAACAAGATTTCAGCTTTTGGGACTTGGGGAGGTCGTCGGCGACGGCCTTAGGGCCCGTCGGCGACGGCCCGTAGTTTTTCCCGTCGCCAAAACCCCGTAGACAGGAAGATAACCCGTCGGAGAAAATCTGACTTTCCCTTGCCCGTCGGCGACGGCCTCCTTGCCCGTCGGCGACGGCCTCTCTAAAATGCATTTTCCTGCAGATTCGTTTCGTCGTCCGTACGCACTAAAACGCGCGTAACTTTTGAACCGTTTACCCATTTAACCTCTCGTTTCTTCCTACATGCTTGTAAATTCACATTCTATCATATGAACTTAAAATCCCACATCCGGATTAAGGAAATTCCTAACTTATGCGCTTACGCCTATAATTTCATTTTCGGACAATTTTACCCATTCTTGTTTTCATCACACAACTCATTTGTTTTAGCCCAAAACTTGGATGAACATTACTACCATGATACTTTTACATTGTCCGGAGTTTCGTACTTGGGGTTTACACTCCCGGTCCCCATTATGCGTTATATCATACCGTAACCCTTTCCTATTCTTCATTCCGATATAACAACAAACCCCATCTTTGACTTGTTATATCTACTTAACGAAAGTCATCGATTTCATACCATCCATCCTTACTTGTCCTCAATTATCATACCTTAATTAACTAACACATATCTTTACGTAAACAACTAAGAAGTGATTACGGAAATCACTTACCTCATGCATCCGTGTTCACATCCGCTTCCTCGCCTCTTCTTGACCCGTTAGCTTTTCGCGCTTGAGTCCGTTTCGACATGATTCCTATACTTTCATATCATCGCAATTACATTCTTGTTAGCATACTCATTCCACATGTTAACGATCATAACAATTACATCTCTTACATTTGACTTTAATTAGTCAATTCCAACAAGCATAGCACATGTGACCAGTTTCACATTCTTACAAGCTCATGTAATTCATCATATCATTCCATTTAAAACGTATCGTTATAACATGTACCATACGACTTCCTATAACCATATCTTTACGACAAGGAGTCAATTCATGCTTCTTGTTCGTTGTTGACTTTCAGAAAGTCAACAATTCATTTTATTTAACTTATGACTTATCATTTTATACCCTTATCATCATGATAGGCTATACGGACGACACTATATCCATTTTATCATGCACGTGGTGTGCGTACTACCTTCTAAGCATAACATACAACTGATTCATGCACAATCTTCTAATTTCATACATAATTCATCAATTTCTTCCTTCTAATCAACACGAATCATACATGTATAATCATCAAACATATAATCATCACATTTCTTCCAATCCTTCTAACAAGAATCCATCATACATAACATGATACATCAATTTTGGACAAGAATTGGACCTAGATGATATATCCATGCTATCATCTTCACCCTAACAATTGGGTTTCACCTTTAAACATCGAATTAACACAAACCATGCATAACCTATGTTCTATATGATGATTCTAACACTTATACATGATCAATTTCACATTAACTTATGGATTAGTACATAACCCACTTCACACATGATCACCAATCTTTGATTCAAGACATACCTTACGATCCCCTTGTGAAGGTGATCATTAATTCATGCTCGGTTGTGAATTTGGGCCTTGATTCATTCTTCAATTTGAAGCTTTTGCATGAACTAGGGTTTGGGGCTCTTGAGAGCCCCTGATCGATCTATCCAGAACACACACGAAGTGTGTGTGTTTGTGTGTGTGATCTTTTATTTATTAACACAACTTTCATTCCATACCACTTTAGTCCCTCGTGTTTACCTCTAAAACATAATTGGCACCACTTTCATCTTTTAATGGTTTTCACCATACACTTAACTAGGTCAAATAGACTAGTTATTTATTTCATGGAATATTCATTGGGAACATATAACGAATATAAACATTCGGGTTTTTGGGGCGTTACATTATTCTCGTGTATGCTTAATTTATTTGAGTTTGCAAAATTTTGGTATTATAAAAATCTTATATTATATCTATCCCAATGCAAGCAAAAGGGTAAAGCTATTTTACAAAAGAGTTATAAAAATAAGAAGTGTACAAAGATACAATGGATCGCAAAATATAACACAATGTCGAGTAAAATATAACACAATGACAAAAATATAACACAATGTCGAAGAAAAAAGACACAATGAATTACAAAAGAAAAACACAATGACGCAAATATAGAAAAGACATAATAATGTAAACAAAAAGTCAAATCTACAAGCTAAACATTTAAAAAACTAACATATCACATCGTAGAGTTTGATGAGAGAGGTATAATGTGAATGAGGTCAATTAGAGTTCTTTTGATACCCTGTGTATGATTTCTTATTTTTAGGAAACTTTATATTTGATCAACCCGCAATCAAAATGGGCTATAAGAACTATTTACAATGTTCATAATAGTGAAAGTGATAAATGGATGGGACTAATTAAAAAGGTGATGCTTAAATTAAGAAACTAGGTGGTAAATGAAGAACAAGATTACATAAATTATAGCTAGTACAAGTAATTAGGGTTACGTGGCAACACCAGTACTAGATCCGAGAATTAGTGAAGGTTAAACCTATTCTGGTCTAAGGTTAATAGTGTGTCTAATAAAGATGGACTTCTATGTTGGACTAGAGAAAAAAAATAGGGAGACAAGATATCAGTAGCTCAATCTGTGGTGTGACTAAACATGATAGAAGCATGGTAGCTAGAGAGAAAATCAATTATAATTAACAGTGTCCTTAAAAGAGAGAGAGAGAGAGTAAAGATGACCAAAAAGGTGAAAAGGTAATAAACTGTACAAAGAACACAAATGGAGTTTTGTTCTTTGAGGTCCCAACATTAATTATCTCTCTCTCTCTCTCTCTCTCTCTCTCTCATTCATTCATGTATCTCTCATATGTATATATGTACATGTGATCACTTTGTGCATAATTAACCTATCAAGCTACTCAGTTGATATTTGTTTCTAAGCTTTTAGATCATGAGTAGTGATCACCCTTTCACCACATACTACAATGGATCATGGTTCAATCTGAACAAAGAATATCTACTACCTTCTTCATCATCAACATCATCTTCTTCACTCTCTCACTACTATGAACCTTCACCTCCATCTCCTCCTCACTTAGAAGCTCTTCCTCTCTTGAGTTTAAGCCCAACAAGAAGACTCAACCATGATCAACAAAACCCTAGTGATTCATGTGCTCAGTTCATGGATATTGACCCCAACAACAACTTTTCTGATGCTCATGACACTGTGACTGTGACCCTACATCTTGGGCTCCCAAGCCACAATCCTTCTGAAGCTGACCTAATTTCAAGACTCTCCAACAACACGCATAATGATATTGAAATGGATAATAAAGAAGTGGTGGAAGAAGGTACAAATGGTAATGAGTATCTTAAAACCACACTAAACAAGGGTCAGTACTGGATCCCTACTCCATCTCAAATTCTTATTGGCCCAACTCAGTTTACTTGTCCTCTTTGCTTCAAAACCTTCAACAGATACAATAACATGCAGGTATTATAATTAGTTAATTACCCTGAAAGCTATTTTATTTTGTTTTTTTTTTCTTAATAATGAAGAGAACACATATACTTCTTCCTTAACTATATCACTGTCTATTAGGGCTAGTTAGGGTTAATTTTCTTTATATCTTCACCTTTCAAATCTTGATTACTTATAGCCTTTAACAAATCTTGAGGTTTTGAACAAAGCAAGTGTTTGTTTCTACTGGCATGATCCAAGATTAATGGTCAGTGATATGCTTCCAAATGGAAAAAGAAATCAACTTTATATCTGATTTAATATGACAAGTATAGTTATGCTTTTTGTTCCTTGAATTTTGGTTTCTTTCTTTTTATCCTTCCCTAAATACATTGGCAATTGTGTCAAAACTGCAACCTTCCTATTCATCATCTCTTATCCACCCAGGAAACATTTATTATCTTCATGAAGAACAATTAATAAGCTAGTTTGTGTCACCAACAAACTAAAGTAAGTGACACTGATTTTGTATAGCTGGGAGCTTTTTGTGCTGTTTCAAAACTCATCTGAAACCACGTATAGTTTTGGTTTTCTTCAATAATTTAGGGGATCAGATCATGATCATTGTTTTTAGTCCTTTCTTTACTGTTTTTTTAAAGTGTTCATGCACATTTTGTCTTCTTTTGTTTGTTTTTTTTTGGTACTATGTCTACTATAGGGAGCTTTTGTTGTTTTGTGATTTAAAGAGCTCTTAATTTGGAGAACCTAACAGATCCAAGAGGTTCTACAGAGAAAATACAATGTTACTATAAGGGAAGGACAATGTGGTAGTTCATTCTTCAATTCAGTTTTGAAAAGTTTAAGTCTTGAGTCTTGACTACTGTTTAACATTCAGAAAGGGTGAGATAAAAAAATATATATGCCAAACCCCATAATCTTGTAGGTATTTTCAATATGAAAAGGTTTACAAAACTACAAAGTTAAAGCTTTTTAAGAAGCTTGTGATCTTAAAGAACATTCTAACATCATTTCTTTTGTATCTCATAGTTTATTGGACAAGGTTTCATGCACCATGTATCTAGCCATTTTATTATAATTTATATGCATAGGCATAACATAAATCCTTTAATAACAACGCTAAACGAGGCTACCGCATGCGCAAGGTGAAGCCCGGGGGTGCTGCGCCCGTTAATCGCTCTTAGAATATTAATATAGAAGCGTCGACATTCTATTCGCGTTTAATATATGTTTGTTTTAGAACATTGTTGCGTGTCTAACTTTAACCAATGTTTTATTCTACATATGAACGTTTATATCTAAGTTAGGAACTATATATTAGTAGCATCATTTTGTGGTTATTATGAAGGTATGGATTAATTAGCTCCATCAACAAATTGAATAAGCCTTCATAATATATATACTTTATTAATTGCATAAAATTAATGTCCATTATGGATGTATGGATTAATTATCTCCAACAACAAATTGAATAAGCCTTCATATATACTTTATTAATTGCATAAAATTAATGTCCAAACACAGATGCATATGTGGGGGCATGGATCTCAGTATAGAAGAGGTCCTGAATCCCTAAGGGGAATACAACCAACAGCCATGCTAAGACTACCATGCTACTGTTGTGCACCAAGGTGCCATAACAACATCGACCACCCAAGGGCTAAACCGCTCAAAGATTTCAGAACCCTACAGACACATTACAAAAGAAAACATGGGATCAAGCCTTTTATGTGCAGGAAATGCGGTAAGCCCTTTGCGGTTCGAGGTGATTGGCGAACCCACGAGAAGAACTGTGGGAAGCTTTGGTATTGTAGCTGCGGATCGGATTTCAAACACAAAAGGTCTTTGAAAGATCACATAAAAGCATTTGGAAATGGGCATGCAGTTTATGGGATTGATGATGAATCTTGCTTTGAATTAGAAGAAGAAGCTGTTAATTCCGAGATTGATCATCAAGAAAACGAATCTTAATAAGATTATTATTAAGTCATGTGCTAAACGTACCCATCCCTATATTGTTTTCAGTGAATGCACCATCCCTCTCCATCAGATCAGTAACATCATCTCTTTACTTTTACTTATAAGGAGGTGCGTGTTCAACATATAATAAGGGAAGGGAGGGGTACGTTTAGCCTCACTTGCGTTGTGTAAAAGTACCCACCGACGTACAATAATTAATCAAAAGTCACATTTAAGGACTTGTAATTTGGTTGATTGATGCTCTATATATTATTGTACTTCTTTATGATTTCATGAGACTTGTAGCTGACTAAAATCTGTAAAATCCTCTTTTACTATTCTAGTACAATTAAGTTATTAGTACATGGGTTGTACTAGTACTTAATTAATTAATGTTGGTAGATGCAAGCTACAAACGGTTGGGACGAGGTCAATGTGAATTTGTGTTTCATGTTACAAGGCTTCACTTAGAATAAGATGGTACTAGCTAGCTGGTATTAAAAATTCATAAAAATGATATGAATTAAATAGTTTGATACAAAATATATGTGTATAATGCATGCAATAGATTCAATCTGGATTTATTCCCAACTATAGTAGATATATATTATGGTTATAAAAGAAACATAAGTAGTAAAATGTCATGAGAATTAATTACTTAACGATTCAAAAATTGTTTGGGATTTGAGGAAAGGTGATGTTACAGAATATCTATTCATTTTTTTGGTTTTTCTTTGACTTCCCATGTTATATGATCGGTGGTTGAACGACATAATTATGAAAAGTGTGGAGATAAAGAGAACAACTAGGGTTATGTCCACTTCATATAGGTATACAATAAACTTGCGTAATTAGTTCAACCGATTAATCATCAGATACCACTAATTAAAAATTCGAGTTTTAATACACATCTCACTGTAGGCATCTGGAGAGCTACAGACCTCAAGGAGAGACTACACATAAGTTTCAATAGGGTTGTAAACGAATTGAATCGAACCACACAAAGCATTGTTCATGTTTGTTCGTTTAGTATTGAACTTGTTCACGAACACATAATTGAACGAAAATTCTTGTTTGTGTTCGTTCATTAAGGAATTGAACTTGTTCATGAATGGTTCACGAAGATATAGCATTTTAAAAAAAATAAAAATTAACAATCTTAATCTCAAACATTAGACATTATCACCTTATTAAGCACTTGACATAATAATCATAAACTTAATTATCCAATAACAAAGGCACAAGTTAAACACAATAATTATCTAGAAATAATATTGTTTCATAGAACTATTTTTCAAATGACTAAGTTTTTTGCTAAGTTTTTAATGAGATATAAGCTACAAATAAATATGTTTCATAGTTTAAATGCTAGGGGTAATAAAGTAAACACAAATATATAAAAATATAAAAAACCTTTATTGACTAAACATCAACTACACAAATGATCATGAACGGATGTAAACAAACATATTATCGAATGTTCATTAACGAATGCGTTCTTTGTTCATGTTCGCTCATTTAATTAATTAGACAAAATTCTTTGTTCATGTTCGTTCATTTATAAAACGAATGAATGCCAACGAATTTCAAGCCGAACTGTTCACAAACACTTCGCGGCACATTCAATTCGTTTACAGTCCTAAGTCTCAATACTATTTTTTTAACAACATTTTTAGTTATAAATACCACATATATAGTAAGTTGGGACTTGCAGATATTTGAACTGTGTTTCCATACTATTTATCATTAACCAAATATAACTTGGGTAAATGTCATGAGATCAATTAGGCACATCAATATAACCCGGTTTCAAGGGTTTGACATATGTGTGTGTAATATTTGCATGGGAAATTGATCAATGTCGAATGACCGGTTAAAGATAAAGAGATATGTGTTCTAATTCATCTTAAAGTAGTGACGGCAAGAAGGGTGTTGAACCACAAAGAGTTTGTGGTTGCTTGTTAAACTTGATTGATAGAGAAAGGTTATGAAGCTTACTAGTATTCTTTAAAGATTGGATTAATGGTTGAGATATGAAACAACGATTATGATTTGATCGTCAATAATGAGCAACAATAAAATTATGGTTTGTAAACAGTGGTTTATAAAAGGATCGCACCCTGGGTTTTAAGTTTGGTAAAATAATTAGAAAAATCTCATAACTATGGATTCGAGTTCATATAAGCATAATTCATTAATTAGGTTTTTCACAATCAACACCAATTCAATAACACCAACAATCATCTATCAAATGTAATTGGTGTAAGAAAAATCTTTACTATACGATTTTAACAATTCTATGCAATATAGACTGGATTACCAATCATATTGTAGCACAAACCCTATGTCAATAACATATATCCATCAAATGTCAGTGGTGCAAGAAAACCTTCAACTAGATGATTTGATAACACTAGATTCATGCAGTTAAACAAATGATTACATGAACTAGCTTGAATAGCTAGAACATTAAACAAACCCTAAAAACTTAAAACTCTACACCCGTAGATGATCACGTGTAGATTAGCCTCGTATCTTCATGAATTGCTCCTTGGATTCTTCAGTTTTTGGTTTGAAATATTCAATTGGAGTTTAGGATGAGTCTCCAATGGTGGAGTATAATCTAAAATCGTCCAAGAACTGAGTAATTAGATATTGAGGAAATAACTCAATTAATTTGGTCAAAAACGACTGTTTCCTTGATTTTCGCACTTGAAATGGACCACCGGCATCCAAGACACCAGAAGTGGCTTCTTGGACGCCGGTCACTGCTGGTGGACGCCAATCACTATTGCATTACGCCCCCAAGACGTGTAAGACACCACTCGGCATCCAGGACGACAGAAGTGGCGTCAGGAAGTCAGTTACTGATTTCAACTTTGTTTTTCACTTGTTTGACCCTCGGTTCTCCAATTTCTCGTTTGATCTTATCCCAATGCATCCACCATCAACCATAATCACCATTTTCCTGTCCTTAATGTGTTTAATCCCACAAGAATCAAACAATCTTAAAATACCATTGTTTTATGCAATTATGTTTGTAAAAACAATGATTTAGATATGATTAAACCCAACCATCAGAGAGAGAAAGGTCCTATGTCGCAACCCCCGATCCCTAATTTCCGGGAACGGGAGGCCGCGAGCCAGTTTCGGTGGTATCGGGTATTGTCTAATTTTGGCAGCGGAATTTACATCAGGACCGTAGTTAGGAAATATTTTATCAGAGTAAAATACCACACTTTCATAATATTGAATACATGGGGTCAAGCCCAAGTTTTCAGAACACACATTTTCATAGGAATGAATCCTATTTTTATTTAATAAAACATCTATTGATTTTAGGTAACTTTATTGCCACTTTTCCAAGCCTTCAGTGCTGTCCAGCTAGCTTCTATTTGGCTTTCACATTTTGTTACCTGAAACGCGTTTAAAATATTTTGTCAGTGGGAATACTGGTGAGTGAATCCCAGTTTAATCAAGTTTAAATAAAAACCATTGTACAGTATTGAGGGCGATCTCGTAATTACATTTGTTTCCAAGTCATACTAATTACCACCCACGGTACTGTCAACCCGACTTGTGGAAAGTTACTCCTCGCAAGGCAGTAACTAATTTTGTATACAAAACCCCAACATACCGACGATAATTGTATCCTTACAAATACTCAATAACTGTTTAATAGTTAATTAATCGTGTGAGGTTTTGTAAAAATAGTTAACAAAAAGGAGATTACTCACATTGTTGTCTTAGATTATCCTTTAGGGTTTCCTGAGAATTATCTATAATTTACACAAATGCACACGTGTTAGTATAATAACTCATTTTAACATTAGTAATACCCTCCTCGAGACGGCATTCCAACGACTACGTCGGGCAGAACCACGACAGCCGTTACGGAACCCTAGATCAATCGGGCATAGTATCTAATACGTATCCAGGGGTTATGATACTTACAACGGAGCAGATTCGTTATTTAGGGGGGTATTATGCCCGAGTATAGTGTACACTACGTAAAATTGAGAGAAAGAAAGAAATTTTTAAACGAATTTGACTGAAGGCCCGAGCTCCAGCTTTATAGGGGCTGAGTTCGGGTTTCTCGCGGCCCGCGTAAAGGTAGACCAAGGCCTACGCGGCCCGCATCAAAGATGGTCAACGGTGTAGCTTGTCCGGGTCAGCAGGTAGGGTTGCCGGGTGTTGGGCCACGTGGCGGCCCAGGGTCGTGCCATCTTTTACCTTGTCGCGACCCGCGTAAGGGTTAGCCCAAGGGCTACGCGGCCCGCCTCAAAACCCAACTTCTTGTTTTTTTTATTATTTTTAATGATATTTTATATTTTGGGCTCGGTTTTCATATACGGGGTGTATTTTAAGACATATAGGGGTATTTTAATTATTTTTAGGGTGTCGGAAAATTTATGAGGGTGTCGATTTAATTTAGGGTTGTTATATCCTCCCCACCTTGTTTTAGAGCTCGTCCTCGAGATCTACTGGAACAGGTGTGGATATTTCCTTTGCATTTCCGATTCAAGCTCTCATGTGTACCCAGGTCCTCTTTTGGAGTCTCACTTCACTTTGACCAGAACTAATCTCTTGTGCTTGAGGTTCTTGACTTTTCTGTCTTCAATCTGTAGAGGCCTTTCTACAAATTTGAGTTGTTCATTTACCTCTATGTCCTTAAGAGGTACCATCAGCGATTCATCAGCTAAGCATTTCTTGAGATTAGATACATGAAATACATCATGTATTCCTGCCATTTCATCTGGCAGTTGTAGCTGATAGGCTACAAGTCTTATTCTTCTAATAATCTCAAAAGGTCCAACATGCCTGGGACTTAGCTACCCTCTTTTGATGAATCTTACTATTCCTTTCCAAGGAGAGACTTTCAACAATACTTTGTCTCCTACTTGAAATTCCAATGGTTTTCGTCGGTTGTCAGCATAGCTCTTTTGTCGATCACGTGCTGTTTTTAGTCGTTCTTTGACTTGAATGATCTTGTCGGTTGTTTCTTGTACTATCTCAGGTCCAGATAGTTGCTTTTCCCCAATTTCTGCCCAACAGACTGGGGTTCGGCACTTTCGTCCATAAAGTGCTTCGAATGGTGCAGCATTGATACTTGTGTGATAACTGTTATTATAAGAAAATTCTATTAAAGGTAAGTGATCGTCCCAATTACCTCAGAAATCAATTACACAAGCTCTAATCATGTCCTCCATTGTCTAAATTGTTCTTTCGCTTTGTCCGTCTGTTTGAGGATGATAAGCTGTGCTCAGATTTAACTTGGTTCCCATTGCTTTTTTGAAACTTGCCCAAAAATGAGAGGTAAAACGGCTATCCCTATCAGAAACAATTTATAAAGGAATTCCATGTAATGAAACGATTTTATTTACATACAATTTGGCTAATTGTTCCATACTAAAAGTTTCCTTCATTGGTAGGAAATGAGCTGATTTAGTTAGCATGTCTACAATCACCCAGATTGTATCATTACCTTTTCTTATTTTGGGTAATTTGGTAACAAAATCCATTGTTATCAATTCGCATTTCCACACTGGCATTTATAGTTGTTGCAATAAACCTGAGGGTTTCTGGTGTTCAGCTTTAACTTGTGAACAGGTTAAACATTTAGAAACATAGGCTGCTATGTCCTTTTCCATTCCTATCCACCAAAAATTATTTCTTAAATCCTGATACATCTTATTACTTCCAGGATGCATCGTATATCTGGACTTATGGGCTTCTTCTAATATACGATGACGTAGGTTTCCTAATTTAGGTATACACATTCTCTTCTTATGGAATCTCCAAATTCCATCTGTTCCTTGTTCTAATTCTTTAATCATACCTTTTAGCTTTTCAGTATCATCTTTGATTACTGATTCTTGTGCTTTTCTAATTTGATCATTTAAATCTACTTGTAGATTTAATTTAAGGGAACGTACCCTTTTTGGCTTTTCATGATACTTTCGACTTAAAGCATCAGCAACTACATTTGCCTTTCCTGCATGATACTGGATATCACAATCATAATCACTAAGCATTTCCATCCAGCGTCTTTGTCTCATATTCAACTCGTTTTGCCCGAAAACATACCTTAAACTTTTATGATCAGTGAATATGGTAAACTTACTACCATAAAGGTAATGTCTCCAAATCTTAAGGGCAAAAATTATAGCTCTTAACTCTAGATCATGGGTTGAATAATTCTCTTCATGATTCTTAAGTTGCCTAGATGCGTAAGCTATAACCTTTTGGCGTTGCATTAATACACATCCGTAACCTAATTTAGAGGCGTCACAATAGACTACAAAGTCTTCAGTTCCTTCTGGTAACGCTAGTATGGGTGCATGGGTTAATCTTTGCTTAAGAATTCTAAATGCTTCTTCTTGTTTTGGTCCCCATTCAAACTTAATGGATTTACAGGTTAACTTAGTTAAAGGAATGGCTATTCTAGAGAAATCTTGAATAAATCTTCTATAATAACCGGCCAATCCCAAGAAACTTCTAACCTCGGTTGGTGACTCAGGGGTTTTCCATTTGGTAATTGCCTCGATTTTTATTGGATCCACATGAATTCCTTCATGATTGACTAAATGTCCAAGAAACTGTACCTGTTCTAACCAAAACTCGCATTTGGAAAATTTAGCATAAAGCTTTTCCTTTCTTAGTAAACTTAAAAGTGAGTGCAAATGCTTTGCATGATCTTCCTTACTTTTAGAATAAATGAGAATATTATCTATAAAGACAATTATGAATTTATCCAAATATGACTTACATATTCGGTTCATCATGTCCACAAATGCGGCTGGGGCATTGGTTAAACCAAATGGCACGACAGTAAATTCATAATGACCATACCTTGTTCTAAAGGCGGTCTTAGGAATATCCTCTTCCTGTACCTTTAATTGATGATATCCTGACCTTAAATCGATTTTAGAGAAAAATCGAGCTCCTTGCAGTTGATCGAACAGATCATCGATCCTTGGTAATGGGTACCGATTCTTAATCGTGACCTTGTTCAATTCACGGTAGTCAATGCACATACGCATTGATCCGTCCTTCTTTTTAACAAATAAAATTGGTGCTCCCCACGGCGATGAGCTTGGCTGTATGAATTCTTTCTCCAACAATTCGTCTAATTGTTTCTTTAATTCCTGCATTTCTGCGGGTGCCAAACGGTAAGGTGTTTTAGCAATTGGTGCTGTTCCTGGTAGCAGGTGAATTCTGAATTCAACTTCTCTGTCTGGCGGTAATCCTGGTAATTCTTCTAGAAATACATCCGAAAACTGAGACACTACTGGAATGTCTTTTAGTTCTTTTTCTTTAGTGTTAGTGATTATAGAAATCAAATACACTATAGACCATTTTCTTATATAGCTTGAAGTTTTCATCACAGAGATGAATTTCGTGGATCTAGATGGTTTATCTCCTTTAATTGTGATTGGTTCACCTCTTGATGAATTTAATTGGATTAACTTTTGATCACATAAAATACTGACTTTATTAGCTATTAACCAATCCATTCCTAAAACGACATCAAATCCTGCCAGATTCATGGGATAAAGGTTTGCCATAAATTTTTGGTTTAAAAACTCTATTTTTGCTTCCTGTAAAATTTCAGAAATCTTAACCGTTTCTCCATTTGCTGTCTCTGCTATACATTCTTGTGGTAGTTTAGTTAATGACTGATTTAGAAGTTTTGCAAAACGAAGTATTAATAAAACTTTGGTTTGCACCAGAGTCAAATAATACTTTAGAAAAACATCATTAACTAAAAACGTACCGGCTATCACGTCTGGAATCATCTTGGCTTCATCTGCAGTCAGAACGAATGCTCTAGCATTTTTAGTGTTCCTGTTGTTCGCAGCTGGAACCAATTTCGGACAGTTCGGCTTGATGTGACCTTTTTCTCCACAATTGAAACACATCCCATTATTAGGTTTTCTCCTGCAATCTTCTTCCTTCTGTCTTGGCATCTTGCAGAAATTACAATGAGTGGAGGATTTTCCCAAATGCTTCCTCTTGCAGGCTTTGCAGTATGGTGTAGAGGTAGATCCTATATTCCTATGGTTGGAATTCCCAGAACGGAATTCTTGGGTAAGCCTCTGAGCTAGGTTTCTCCTCTGGTCTTCTTCTCTAGTACGGATTATTTCATCTGTCAAGGTGTTTGCTAATTCTACAGCTTCTTCTATGGTTTGCGGTCTAGCTGCCTTGACTACATGCCTAATCTCCCCGATTAATCCCCAGATATAACGGGAGATTAATACCGGTTCAGGTGATGCAAAGGTTGGCACTATTCTAGCATATTCAAAGAATGTAGTAGCATAACCCTTACTATCTACCCCGGTCATCCTAAGGTTCATAAACTTATTCGCTATCTGTTCTTTTTCATTGGGTGGGCAGAATTTCCCTTCTACCATGTTCTTAAATTCTTCCCATTCCATGTGGTATACCCTATCACTTTCTCTTGACTGGTGGATAGTGTTCCACCATTCTAAGGCTGAGTTCTTAAATAAATTAGAAGCAAACATTATTTTGTCTTCTTCAGCGCACTTGCTTATTTTTAAGACTGCCTCAGTCTTTTCTATCCAGCGTAGAGTTGCAATGGGTCCTTCATTGCCCGATAATTCTATTGGTTTGCAGGACCATAATTCTTTATAAGAACAACCATAAGGCATGGTTCTTCTTCTTTTGGGAATGGGCGCTTGAAATACAGGTCCATTGTTTACGCTGTGTTCTGGTTCAGTTGGTCGCTTACTGTTGTGCTTACTTTTATTATTCGCTTCCTGAATCGTTTGAATAATAAATGGCATTGCATCTATAATTCCTTGTGCCACTATGTGTTGGATGACACTATTATCCACTTGGTTTCCATTGTTATTGTTGTTTGGATTCTCATTATCCAGATTATCGTTATTCAGATTTTCCTGATTTCCTTCGTCGGCCATCTGAATTTTAAACAGTTACCACGTATTAATATCACAAAATAATATTTAATATAGTTATTCACATGACATGCACTTTGGTCAAAAGCGTCGATCATTGCGACTTTACTTTATTCATATAATATGAATCTATTACACACCAGTACTGAAATTAAAATTACAATACCAACTGAAATAAAATTACACTAATAATAGTAGGCATCCGTAGTGTTTTTTTTTCAACACACGTATTATATATTAATTATTATTATTATTATTATTATTATTATTATTACTACTACCGTCTTCACCATCACATTCATGGATATGGATTCATCCAGAAATCCATATTGCGCTCGTCGTACCTCCAGACGAGTCGCTCTCCCACCTGTCTCATTCGTTCACTACTCTCTAAAATTTCCTCACCAAAAGTCCTAAGTTCTTGTACATTGTCTGCACTCATTGGGGGTGCAGGTTCTAGGACTGGGTTTGGAATCTGGGGTGCGGGTTCTTGGGATGGGGGTATAGGGGCCTGGTATGGGTAAGGATTTTCTAGAATCTCCCTAATGTATACATCATTGTCGTAATAGGGATCTAACCCTGGGTAGGCTCCTAGGTTTGGCATGGGTATGTCTTCGTGTATCGGGTAACGTTGCACATAGTCCCTATTGTCATCCCACCATGGGTCGTAATTTGGGTCTAAGGGGTTTGGTGCAGGTACCTTAGGTATTTCTTCCGGATTGAAGTCATGCATTTCTACTTGATTTTCAGGGTTTTCTATTTCCATCGGTTGGTCAGGAATTGGTAGTTGTGGTTGGGGTGCTATCATTTGTTCCAGGTTAGGGTCAGCTGCAGCGGTTGCTAGGATGTGGATGTTGCCTATACCCCTATTAATCATTTCCTGGGCATAGGCATCGGTTTCTCTTTTGGCTGCTGCTAGTGCTCTCTGTTCTTGTAACTTTTTCATACGCTTTCTACGCTCGTGTGCCCCTCGACTGAACCATCCTCTCTTTTTATGAGGGAATGGCTCCTCGGACTGAGCCTTAAACACGAATATTCCTTCTTCCGTATCAGCAGAGTACCCTGAGAGGGCAGGCTGAGAAGAGGCACCTTCGCTTCTAAGCGAACCAGACAATTGACGGTACGCGTAAGATGGTCCTTGGTCGTTCATACTGTAAACTAACAAATAGTCAAATAACATATAACAATAAAATACAATTATGCACGTATTTCCATACTTTATTTCCTAACAGACTGAATTTTGATGTCAGCAGAACACTTCTGTGGCTGAATCAGTGGCTTAGCTCTGATACCACCTTCTGTCGCAACCCCCGATCCCTAATTTCCGGGAACGGGAGGCCGCGAGCCAGTTTCGGTGGTATCGGGTATTATCTAATTTTGGCAGCGGAATTTACATCAGGACCGTAGTTAGGAAATATTTTATCAGAGTAAAAAACCACACTTTCATAATATTGAATACATGGGGTCAAGCCCAAGTTTTCAGTACACACATTTTCATAGAAATGAATCCTATTTTTATTTAATAAAACATCTATTGATTTTAGGTAACTTTATTGCCACTTTTCCAAGCCTTCAGTGTTGTCCAGCTGCCTTCTATTTGGCTTTCACATTTTGTTACCTGAAACGCGTTTAAAATATTTTCTCAGTGGGAATACTGGTGAGTGAATCCCAGTTTAATCAAGTTTAAATAAAAACCATTGTACAGTATTGAGGGCGATCTCGCAATTACATTTGTTTCCAAGTCACACTAATTACCACCCACGGTACTGTCAGCCCGACTTGTGGAAAGTTACTCCTCGCAAGGCAGTAACTAATTTTGTATACAAACCCCCAACATACCGACGATAATTGTATCATTACAAATACTCAATAATTGTTTAATATTTAATTAATCGTGTGAGGTTTTGTAAAAATAGTTAACAAAAAGGAGATTACTCACATTGCTGTCTTAGATTATCCTTTAGGGTTTCCTGAGAATTATCTATAATTTACACAAATGCACACGTGTTAGTATAATAACTCATTTCAACATTAGTAATATCCTTCCCGAGACGGCATTCCAACGACTACGTCGGGCAGAACCACGACAGCCGTTACGGAACCCTAGATCAATCGGGCATAGTATCTAATACGTATCCAGGGGTTATGATACTTACAACGGAGCAGAACTTCGTTATTTAGGGGGGTATTATGCCCGAGTATAGTGTACACTACGTAAAATTGAGAGAAAGAAAGAAAGTTTTGAACGAATTAGACTGAAGGCCCGAGCTCCAGCTTTATAGGGGCTGAGTTCGGGTTTCTCGCGGCCCGCGTAAAGGTAGACCAAGGCCTACGCGGCCCGCGTCAAAGATGGTCAACGGTGTAGCTTGTCCGGGTCAGCAGGTAGGGTTGCCGGGTGTTGGGCCATGTGGCGGCCCAGGGTCGTGCCATCTTTTACCTTGTCGCGGCCCGCGGAAGGGTTAGCCCAAGGGCTACGCGGCCCGCCTCAAAACCCAACTTCTTGTTTTTTTTTTATGATATTTTATATTTTGGGCTCAGTTTTCATATACGGGGTGTATTTTAAGACATATAGGGGTATTTTAATTATTTTTAGGGTGTCGGAAAATTTATGAGGGTGTCGGTTTAATTTAGGGTTCTTATATCCTACCATCACTTCGAACCTGATTCACATTTCCCGACGACCATCCGAATGCCACCTCGGACCACCTTCATAATGCGCCTTGTCCGCCTTTTGCTTTGACTGAAATTCTGGACGCATGCACATAGGATACGTTGTGGATGCTCTTATAGAAAAAACAAATACAAGGATCTCACACTACTTAATCTTCTTTCTATTGAATAAAACCGGTTCATCAGTAAAAGAACGATATTTAAAATTAATTTTTGTAAAAAGTCTAGCTAATAGAACCCGATGCAACAACAATTAACTTCACGTCATACTTCTTCCTGTATGTCATGGAAACTACTAGTCGAGTTGGTGGTTAGTTAGACTCGTGGGTATGGAGAGCCTCATCCCCAGGGGGATGGGCCGCCACGTCACCGCCACGTAAGAGTGGCTTGAAGAGGATGGACCTAGGGGTGGGGGATGAACCCCTTTATATATATATATATATATATATGTATGTATGTATGTATGTATAGATGTGTGTGTGAGGAGAGAGGAATGAGGCCCGGCGAGATCGGCTGCTGGGTGACGGAAAGGAAGAGCCGGAGGAGTGGGGGATGAACCCCTTTATATATATATATATGTATGTATGTATAGATGTGTGTGTGTGAGGAGAGAGGAATGAGGCCCGGCGAGATCGGCTGCTGGGTGACGGAAAGGACAAGCCGGGGGAGTGGGGGCGGTGTGGGGGACCGGCGCCGGGCCAAGCCGGGCCTCAGCCGGCCCCCATACCGTCTGATCTTATAGTAGGCAAACAATTTTATTTTGAGCTAGCCTTCCTTTCGTCGTCCAGATCATGAACGTTTCTTTGATGCCAACCAATCCTCAAATACCACATCCAGGGGCGGACCCAAGCCCACCTCAAGGTGGGCGGGCGCACCCCCGGGGAAAAAACAAATTAGGGCTAAATTCCGTCGAAAATCCCGTCCGCACCCCTTGGAATTTTTCGTCCGCACCCCTTGAAATTTTCGACCGCACCCTTTGAAATTTTTCGTCCGCACCCCTTAGGTTAAAAGTGTTATCAATTTATATTTTAAATTTTTTATAGCAAACTCTTATTTTTTAAAAAAATATACTACCTAAATTATATAACTTTTAATACCTAACCAACTAAACCCAAATACCCATACCTTTACCCACTTATAATTCCTAATTAGCTAGCCCACTAAGTCTTAGCCCATTAACAAAACCCAACAATATTTCAAACTATAATAAAATAATTAAAGCCCAAAACCTTTAGAAATTATATCTTGCTCTCTCTCTCTCTCTTGCGTCCCTGCACTGCCAACGAACAACATCACCCAGCGACAACAGTCCAGCAGCCGGCGACCACCGTAATCAGCCACCATACCACCGTCGTTCGACACCAAATCTAACCGGAATCCGAACACGGGTAAGTTTCTTTGTTATTTTGATGATTTTGGTTGATATTATAGAAGAAAAAAGGGTAATAAAGTTGTTAAATATGTTTGAAATTTTGTGTGTTTTGACGTTTTTATGGTTGTTTAGATGATTTTTAGGGTGATTATGTTGTTTATATATTTTAGGGTGATTACAACTTACGTTATGATTTCTAGGGCTTGAATAGTTGAAAATTAAAATTGAAACATTATGTTATGGAGCGATGAACTTATGTTATATAGAGAAAGAATTGCTTAAGAAATTAGCTTTAGATGATGTTTTGGATAGATTTCAAAAAATGAAAACCCGTAGGGCGTCGACGTTTTAATTATGTTTGTAACAAGGTTTGACATGTTTTTGATGATTATATAAATTTAGTTTGATGTTCGTTTGTTTTACATGACCCGACCCGACCCGACCTGATACGAACCGATTTTTTTACTTATATACCTCGGGGCTTAAAATTTTTAAAAATGTTCCGCACCCCCATGAAAAAATTCCTGGGTCCGCCACTGACCACATCTCCATTTCTTTCTTTTTAAGATTTTATATCATATTATTTAATTAAAGACATATTTTCTTAAATAACTTATGCTCGATGGTTGAAAAAAAACTAATACGCAGTACTGTTTGTATTTCTGAACACCGTGATAAAAGTTTTAACGAAAAATGTTCATTTAAAAAAAATGATCTTATACGTGTTTTTAACACATCTTTGAATCAAGTTTCAAACTATAAGTAATTGTTTAAAAATATAGTATTAAATATTAAAAATGATTAATAAATTGTAATAAACTTTCCATAAAAAGTTCCCTCACCCCACAACATCGCACATGACCTTAACACATGTTAGTGAGTGTGAAAGGTGAAATCACTCTTGCCTACACGACAATAATATGGCAATGTTTTTTTACCTTTCACCTCTCATAACACATAGTATTAGAGCATTCACATCCCCTCCACCATCTTCTACCCTATTATTTAACTTAAAATCATGCCTATTAAAATTTATCTCTTATTTTAAAATACCTCTCACATCTCATTCACCATACCTATCTCTATATTTCTTTTATTATTTATTATCTTTTTTATTATATTTCTCTTTTTGTATATATGTGTGAGAGATGATATAGGGGTGAATAGTAGTTTTTCAACTTCGAGGAGAGTGTATGAGTTGATTGTAGATAAAGATAGTGGATGGGTGAAGGATGGTGGAGGGGATGTGAATGCTCGTAGAGCACTCATAGTCAGTAGGCTCTGCATCTTTAACCCTAGAATTTAACTAAAAATCACATTTTCCAAATTTTTTTTAAAATCTCCCACATTTCACTCTCTATTCACATATCTATATTACTATTACTATTATTAGGCGAATTGGAAATAAATAATCCCATCAAACTCAATTTGCTCGATAATAATCCCAAGTCAGTTATTGGCCGATAATAATCCGAACTGGTCAATTTTTTTTGTAAAATAGTCTGCCGTTAAAATAGCTTAACGGAGTTAAGTTTTTTTCCGAATTACAAACGATGTTTTAAAGCTTTTGATCAGAACGAGGATGCGAGTCGATTGATGTAAAACTTACCTCGAAATTGTGCTCGAAATGATTTATTTTTGTTAATTGGAAGTTTAAACACCCGAATTGAAGCACCGTTTTCGTGGGTTGGGGCAGTATTTCAAGGTAAATTTTACATCAATCGACTCGTATCCTCGTTCTGATAAAAAGCCCTAAAACATAGGTTTGTAATTCGGAAAAAAACTTAACTTTGTTAAGCTATTTTAACGGCGGACTATGGTACAAAAAAAAAGTTGACCAGTTCAGATTATTATTGGCCAATAACTGACTTGGGATTATTATCAGCCAAATTAAGTTAGATGGGATTATTTATTTCCAATTTGCCTTATTGTTGTTGTTATTATTATTATTATTATTATTAGCAATATTGGATTTTAATAATTCCAACTATTCCCCGTTGGACGCCAACAGTGCCAACTTCAAAGATATCCACTAGCAGTCTCAACTATTGACATATTAGCCACCAATGGACCCTGACTAACAGAACCCTAACGTCATTAGTCTCCGGTCGTCGAAAAACTGTTTTTGTCCAGAAAAAGATTTCTAAAGGTCCAATCTAAGGTTACAAAGAGGTTTGAAACGAAAAAGTTGAGTTTTCCAACCAAAAAGTTGAGTTTTCCGGCGAAAAAGAAGTTTTGCGGCTAAAAAAGAGTTTTTTGGCGACTTTAATAATTGGGGATTTTACTAGAAAAAAAGGTTCCCAAAGGTCCATAAGAAGCTTACAAAGAGGTTTGGGACAAAAATGTTGAGTTTTCTGGCCAAAAATGAGTTTTCCAGCCAAAAAAAAAATTTCCGGCGATCGGAGACTAACGACGTTAGGGTTCTGTTCGTCAGGGTCCATTGGAGGCCAATATATTAAAATTTATGACTGTCAGTGGTTATTTTTAAAGTTAGGACTGTTGGCGGCCGACGACGAATAGTTGGGATTATTAAAATCCAATATTCCTTATTATTAATTATTATTATTATTATTATTATTATTATTTCTTTCTATCTTCCAATTACAATCTTAACTACTTTTTGATATTGATATAAAATTTTAATAGAATTTGAGTCATATTATATAAATTTCAATACACCTTTATGTCATGTTTATTTTTATCTATATTTTGATATAAAATTTACAAGGAATTTAAGTCATATTCTACAAATTTCAATATGTCTTTATGTCATGTTTATTTTTATCGACGTTTCAAACAATAACTAAGATCAAAGTGTAAAGGGAAATAGAGGTGTAAGGATACTTTTGAAACATCCACTTATGTTGACTTTTTTCATATTTTCTCTATTTTTCAAATGTTTATAACTTTTTATACGATGTTATTTAAAAAAAACTACACCATAAAATCGAGTATAATTTTATTTTAAATTTGAATACCAAATTGATATATAATAATGACAACTAGAAAAAACCCAAATATGTGTTATATTTCTATGTTGTATAATATTTATTGTACTAGAATTTTGTCTTACATCTTTTTGTGCTATATTTTTTTGTGTAGGGTTTTTTTGCTAGATTTTTTTGTATTGTTTTTTGATAAAGCAAAAGGGTGAAAGTTTGTGTTTTAAGACCAAAATACCCTTTAATCCTTGTTATAAAGAGTGTTATATGTCATCTCTACAATCCTTTTAGGATACTTGTACAAAACCCATTTTTTAGGATATATATATAGAGGCCGGTTATTGTACAATTGGCCTTAACGTATAATGCGTACGCTGTGAAAATATAACATGTGGCTTCACAAACCCGGACAACCTATATCATGCGGCTTCATAAACCCGGACAACCTATAACATGCGAAGTCACTAAACCCGGGCAGCCGCCTGTAGCATGCGGAATTCCCAAACTCACAAACCCGGACATCTATAAACATGCGGAATTCCTAAAACTCACAAACCCGGACACCTATAAACATGCGGAATTCCTAAAACTCACAAACCCGGACACCTATAAACATGCGGAATTCCTAAACTCACAACCCCGAAAACCTAAAATATGCGAATTCACTAAACCCGAACCCCTATAACATGCAGAATACTCATCGCGTACGCTCGTACGTTAAGGCCAATTGTATTTTACACTAATTCTCTATATATGTGTGTGTAGTAATAATTATGTGGTTCATTTAGGAACCACAAAAAAATGGAAAACTAGAAAACATACCACGTGTAAGTTTATGTTGCTAACTTGCAAAACAAACCACATGTAAGTTAATATGTTGTAAAAACATATAAAATTTTACAACATTAGAACACAATATATAAAAGCTGAGTGGTTTTGTGTTTATATGCAAAAATTTGAGTAAAATTAGTGACACATTTACAGAACTTCATTACTATTGGGATGAATTTTTATCTAACTATTTTGTAATTGAAATACAAATATGATCATTGAAATTACCCATCCTAAGAGCCTGTGTAATGGGGCGCTATGTGCCCCTATAAAGCCCCAATGGTGCCCACAACACCACGACGAAGGGCGTTATGAGGCCAAAAAGGGGGGGGGGGGGGGGAGCGCTATATATATGGCGCCGTGATGGGGGGATGATTTCAAAACTGGACCAATAAAAAAAAGCAAGTGTTTTTTTAATTAATTAATAAAATTGAAAATTAATATTTAGGTAATGATATGTAGGGGCTTTATGACTACGGGCTCTAGTGATATAACGCCCCATAAAGCCTCTGTGTGACGTGGCACGACACGTGTCGCATAACGCCCCACAAGGGGCTTTATGACTACGGATGGCCTAAGGGCATGCGTTATAAGCGTGAAAGGGCCACGTAGGCTAGGCACGCGCACAGCCACACACCGGCGCGAACGAGGGTGTTGGGTAGGCTCATGGGCATGGCCCAAGGAGGAGGCATGGGGGAGGGGGCGCCAAGGGGCGTTTTCACCACAACATAGGGGGCGCTATTTGAAGAAGGTGAACGATGGTTGCTTACGTCATATCCACGTAACGCCACTTTTTTCCCCTTGAAACCAATTAAATCCCCTAAAACACATAGTCTAATATACTTTAATATTTCAACAAATACAATCAATAATTCTTACATATTTATCTACCAAACCATGACATACTTGCAGGGGCGGACCCAGGTGCAACTCTGGGTGGGCGGGCGCACCCTTTGAAAAAAAAAATAGTGTATTTTTTAGGCAAAACACCCGACCGCACCCCTTGAAAATATGCTTGAACCACTCATCCACACCCCCAACAAATAATTCCAGAGTCCGTCACTATATACTTGGTCCTTTATTCACCTTTGAACAAGTACATGATATAACAGATGGATGGATACATGCATCAAGGACTTGTACTATTCATATCATTTACTAGAATAGAATACCAGGATCATATTGCAAAATCCAACAACCAGTTGTATATGGTCTTCACAGAATTATCTTATTACATAAGTCTCTGGAGTTCTTGTAAAGTTCAAATAATAACAGCATCGTACATGTACATTTTCTCAATCCTTTGCTCTACTTGTTACACTTCTATATTTTCAAGAGAGCCGAAGAAAGATTATATCGCGCTTTTAATCAACATTTTACAAATAAAGGAATCTGCATCTATAAGCTCACATCTGAGGGTAAGCTGGTCTCTAGATAATACAAGCTGCAAAAGATGAACTAATAAGTTGAAAAAAGTTCATTCCCATTTGTATACAACTTTTGACTTCTTGGTCAAATAAGAAAATTTAAGGTTCCATAATCCAGATATATATTGTTCGGATTCGAAGGAAAAAAAAGATTCAGTGTTAAACTACATAAAAAGGACATGCGGATAATTTAATCGTGATCTCTATCGGTAATAAAATCATGATCGGTTTAGATTAAAGATTGTAATGTTTGACCATAAAAGTCAACATGTTTTACCTTGCAGACATGAATGCCATTCCAAAGAAGACAGCCTTAACAACTTGTTTCTGTCCAGCATAATTAAACGCTAACGGCAGCATTTCATGTAGTGTTAAAAAGACCATAACTCCACCAACTGTTTAACAAAATAAACACTAATACAATTTTAAAACATAATAAGCTTTCTTATGATCAATTACAGGCATAGTTGTCAATAGCGAGCGTAGCGATCGCTATAGCGCGCTACATAGCGTATAGGTCTAGGCTCGCTATTAGGGTTGTAGCGATTGCGATAATAGCGACAGTTTATTTATTTATATATTTTTTAAATATAAATAACAATTAAATATGGCTATAAGATAGCTGGATTTTAGGTTTTTGTTAATATACATGTAGAATATATACTAGGGTATATTTTGATAAAATATACATATAAATTTAAAAAAAAAAATTCTAGTGTATCGCTATTTATAAAATAGCCGCCCGCTATTTATCGTTATTCGCTATGTAGCATATAGGTAGGTACCTTATCGTTATTTGTCGCTATTCGCCATTAACAACTATGATTACTGGAAAAAAAGATAAAAAATGAAAAATTTAGGACCTGATCCTAGCAATCCCTCTAGAATCTCATGATCTAGGCTACTTGGGACGAGATACGCTGCAGAATGTCATATATATGATAATAATTAGATGTTTAATTCACTCTCTTTAACAAAACTACAAGTATTTTGAAAATTATAAAGGGCATATATATTTTCTTTGTTTGTAATTTCTTTATTTTGTTATATGAGTTTCGTACTCGAGAAATTCAAATGTTTTCATTAAAAATAATGTTATAATTCATACCTACAATAATGACACCCAAAGGCTCAGCAAGGCCTGAAATCGTTGCCAATTTAAACGCCTGCCATTTGCTGTAGCAAACATGTTTTTGTTACTAGTATACGTCAATAGTTCCATTTATGCTAAGCTTTTAGATCATAATGTGCATGAGATAAAGAATATCTTGTGTTACATTTTGTTAACATATAGTTGTCTCACCTCTGTGTTGCATGATAAACTGGAAGTGCAACACTAACACCCTGTCAAAGCAAGAAAGGGAATTAAATGCAAAAATATAAAGAATAAACGGAGAAACGCAAGTAACATTTTCCCACTTGCGACGGTATAAAAAGACCAGAAGAGTAAATCCAGAATTCAAATTTACCTCAGGGATATTGTGCAAAGCTATGGCTAAGGCCAGGTTAAGACCAACACGAAGACCCTACAACAAAAGAAGCGCGAAGCAGTCACGACTCAGTCGTCTTTTTCAACATATTTATCTCCAAGACAAATTTGTTATGATGATTAAACTGGTATTAACTTGAATAAAAAAACATTGTTTCTATTTATCCCCAAAACATATAACATATTTACTTTAAGTGATCCAAGGAAAACAGCCATTCCTTCTAGAAAATTATGTAAGCTTATGCCTGCAATGAACATTACAAAAGAATTATCAATACAATACGAATATTATATAACTTAATCATGAAGTATGACATATGAAATTATAATATCAAGTTTATTCAAGAATTTTTGAACATATGTGACAAAAATTCATGTTTCTTTTTTGTAGCATAGACGGGACTTGATCCGCAACCATTTGATGGGGATCATCTTACAAACACTTGGTATATGAAAAAATATATTTAAATTTTTTTTTTCAAACATAATCTTACCAACTGCTGTTATAACTCCACCAAATAAAATTTGGCGACGATGTTTTTTCATAATATCCCGGCCCCCTTCAGCCACTTGTTTCTGTTATTGTCGACAGAAGTTACAGTTATGTATGTTTCACACAAGCTAATAATGGTTTAGAAGCATACATTTTCATCAAGAAAATAAAATATTTGACCTTTTTGTTTTTCGACACTGACGTGGTAGCAAGTGATGGCTCTGGAATGAAATGAGCAATATAGGCAAAGAAAATCACACCTCCAAAGAACTGCAAAATAAATCGGAATTTTTAAATAGAATACGAATATCATTCAGAAGGGTATGATTGTAATTTAAAAAGTACAGGCTCACCCAAAGATTGCCTTTTAGAAAGCCAATGGAATTTATAGCGTTATGGGCCAAATCGAACAAAGATATGCTTAGCATAAGGCCTGCAGCAAAACCCTGCGCTAATAAAAATAAGTTGAGCATATGTGTGACTTTTAAAAATGAAAATTGTGCATACCTGTAAAAGTCCAAGTATCTTCAAGTTTGGAGCTTTAGCTAAAATCACGAAAAGCGCACCTATTCACCATGTTAAATTACATATCAGAACGATATATATCGATGATACAGTAAACAAAACACTTTAGACTTTGAGGTCAAGGCGCCAAGGGCATTAGACCACTATCTATGCATGTATTTTCAGCCTTGCTAACGAGAAGGGCAATTCGGTCATATAAAATGACCGAATTGCCCTTCTCGTTAACAGAAAAAATGGATGAAGTTAACCCAGTGGACTAAAATGGCAACGGTTATATGACCGAATTGCCCTTCTCGTTAACAGAAAAAAATGGATGAAGTTAACCCAGTGGACTAAAATGGCAACGGTGAAACTTTTTTGGACCCACGGGCGAAAAATGAAACCTTTTGATTAAACTGACAAAATGGTCCAAACAAGAGGGACTAAAATGACATTTAACTCTACTTAAAAAGGATTAAACCTCAAAAACCCTACAGTACCATCAAACTGAAAAAATGCAAACTGTGCACCAAAACTTATAAATATATCAAAGGTAAATGATATATAAAATCAATAACAAACACATATGACAAACTGAAACAAAATTGAAGAAATTTTAGGTTAAAGTTCTGACCTAAAGATGTACTTAATCCACCAACCAGCGAAAGAAAAAGAGCAACCAATATCTCTGAATTCATCACTCATGCAATATTCTTACAAAACAAAAACAAGTAGCTATGAAACTTGTAACGCCACGATCAGTGAGCTTGAAAGATGATTATAGGGTTGCAAATGAAGAAGAAGACAATGTAAGAAATTGGTGACATTAACCACCCAAATTGTCCCATGAATGAACTAGTGTTATTCCAATATTATAAGCCAACGCAAAGGAAGTTGACATGAAACTTATGTTGGTTATAATAATAGATTCCTTTTTGTTCTTTGTTTGAGACAAAGAATCTAAGTTAACTTCTGTTTTGCTTCATGATGTGGTTTAATCAGTTTAACGGTTTTGCCTCAATCATTTAAAAACGGTCATTTTCCTCCTTAATGCTTCGATCTTATCGCCAATTTGCTCCCCGGCTCTAACTCCATCCATATTGTATGTTAACTGAAAAGATATTTTTGTAATTTCAAGTTAACATACAAGATCCAAGTATCCTACGTTCTACTTGAAATTACAAAAATACCCTTCTAGTTAACATACAATATGGATGGAGTTAGAGCCGGGGAGCAAACTGGCGACAAGATCGAAACATCAAAGAGGAAAATGACTGTTTTTAAATGATTGGAGAAAAACCGTTAAAGTGACCAAACCACAAGGAGCAAAACGTAAGTTAACTCAATAATAAACAGAAGAAATTTGTAAATAATCAGTTTTATATTATTTTTTATTAGAAGTGAGTTAGATTTTTAGGTTTTTCCTTTGTTTTTTTTAGTTTAAAAGTTTGGATGTTGATATAGTAGATTTTAGTTTTTTTTTATTTTATTTATGAGCTCTTACTTACTTTTTTTTACGTTTAGTGTGCAACGATTTCACAAGTTTTGCAATCCGTCACTAATCAAATGATACTTTAATGAATTAAAAAAAAAAGATTAAAAATAAAAAATAAAGTGGATAATGTGCAACATGAAGCAAATCATGCCCTATTATTTTAACGCGCCCTAATTTTAGGCTGGAGTGATGTTTAACGGTGGATCATGACCATATCAGTAGGCGCATGACCCCCCATTACACAAGTCATGCCCTATTATTTTAACGCGCCCTTATCTTGGGCTAGAGCAATGTTTAACTGTGGATTATGACCAGATAAGTAGGCGCATGACCCCATTACACATAGACTTAGGGGCTTTTTGTTTACCTCTTAATGAGACTCTTAATGGTTCAAACTTCTTACTGGTTCAGCACTTAATGGTTCAAACTGTTTGTTTCACTGAATACTGGTTTAGCACTTAACCATTCAGATGTTGCCAAACAGCCCCTTAATTTTCTATTAAAGTAGAAACTAATCTATTAAACATTTTTTAAACGAAACAATAACAAAGTGCACACGTGAAAACACTTTTAACATCTTTAGAATGGAGTAAAAATCACATGTTTCTTATGACGCTTTAAATATGTTACCATCGGTAAATGTGTGATGTAAAGTCGTGTGTAAAACCAGATACATACAATAATTATCATACTTTTGTTATAAACCATTATCGAACTCGGCACAATATGCGCACTTTTAAATATGCGGACCATGAAGCCATAATTATCAAAGATTTTTGAAACAAATTTTATATACTTACACTTAATATATAGTTTTTTTTTTTCAATTTCACAATAAAAAAACATTCTGATCCTCTCTCCCTCTCTAAGCTGGTCGCTGGTAGGCTCGACGATGATGGTCACCTCGGCATAGCGAGCAAGGTTCCTGGGTTCTCATTTGATGGTGAGCTTGGTCTGTAACCTTTCTTTCTATCCTGTTGTGGTTGCTCATCCATTCGCCTTCGGGTCTGGCCTTCTCTTCTCTGTGTCGTCCTAGAGCGGCTTTGCTAACCCGGTTTCTTGATCGCTTAGTAGGTCTGATACTGGTCGCGGCTATTTGATATAGTTGAGCTAGATCGGTTCGAATCCTATTAACAGGTTAAAGGGCTGCGGTTGCGTTTTCGCTTGGTTTCGGGTGCTCCATGGGTCGGAATTTTTGGAAAGGTCAGAAAGACAACTGGAATACGTCTTTAAGCAAAAAGGAGTATAGATTGGAGAAGAAATTTGTCAGTCGGGAACAAAGACTTCGGAATGCGACCTCTTTTTTTATTTCTAACTTACCGGATGATTGTAACAGAGATTCGCTGTGGCATGCCTTTGAACACTTGGACAACCTTGAGGATGCTTTTGTTCCATTCAAAAAAGATAAAGCGGGCTGCAAATTCGGGTTCATAAAACTCTCCAACGTCTCGGATCCGGAGTGGTGGTCTGCTAAACTTAAGGAGGTGCGTATCGGTGGTGCGGTGATCGGCGTTAATGTTGCTAGATTCCACAGGGATGGTTCAAAGGTCGTGCCGACTAACGTCCCTAATCGTGTTTCAGTCTTTGATAGGCTCCATGGATTAGGCAAGCCGGATAAAAAGGCTGGTGCTCCGGCCCAGCCCACTCCCACCCAGTTTGGCAAAAAAACTTACTGTTCTATTGTTAAACCTAGTGAGGAAAGGGTGAAGGTGAATATTGTTCTCCCCCCGTTAAACACGGTCTCAAAGAAATCTTTGGAGTTCAAGTCTCTCATCGGCGAAGCGAAAGACATCGACATTCTTAATAATTTGCAGGAGAGTCTGTCGGGTATCATGGAGGAAGGCCTGCAATTAAAATATCTGGGAGGTTTAAAGGTTTTAATTTGTTTCAGTAATCCTGAGGAAGCAGAAGAGTTTAGATACAGCAAGGTGGACTCTTGGGAGAAATGGTTTTCTCGGCTCTATGTTTGGGATGGCATCCCGCCACTTTTTGAGCGCATTGCTTGGGTCAAAGTCTTGGGAGTCCCTGTGTCCTTATGGGATCGGCATGTGATAAATAAGATTGGCGAGAGATGTGGGCGACTGCTAGTTAAATCGGATGCTGAGTTTTCCGACGGTAATATGGCTGAAGACCGGTTAGCCATCTTGGTTAAAACGGGGAAAAGAATCTCTGAAGAATTTAACGTAGTTTGGAAGGATCAGCAAATCAGTGTTTGGGTAGAAGAGATTTCTGGCAAATGGAGTCCGGCATTTTTGAACGAAGGTCCTTCGGAGTTGGACTCTCCGGTGACGGACTCAGACAGCAACGGTTCCCTTTCCCCCAGGGGAAGCGTTTCGGCTCATTGCATGGGGAACTCTTCGTCTCCCTGCATGGGTAACCAAAAGTCGTGCACGTCCCCTTTTTCCAATGTTGTTAGATCGTCCGGTAGTGTGTCAGGGGATTTGCAAGAGCCGGCTGCAGTCTTTAATGAGGTGAGAGAAAAGGAGGTTGGTGAAGGACATAATGATGTCTTGATCCTGGAGAAAAGCATTGAGGGTCTTAATGATGGTGACTATGTTTGTGGAGCCCAGAGCTATGCAGCTGACAAAAATGACATTAGAAGGAAGGAGGGAGGTGCCCCACCCCTTGTGGTGTGGTGGTGCTAACTTTGGTGGATAAATTCTAACTTGGAGGTGGGGAGTTCGAATCCCCTTTGGTGTAACTAACTAAACTAACAATTAGCCGGTCAAAAAAAAAAAAAAAAAAAAAAAAAAAAAGGAAGGAGGGGCCCACATCGCATTTGAAAGATGGCAGCTCTTTTAGGAATCCTAAAGTTGTTGAGTCCCACGGTGATTGTTCTTATGGGGTCCACATCATTTTGGATGACTGGGCCACTAGGAATATTGGTGTGGGAGATGGTCTTGATAGTGGGCCTAATATTTCGGTTCAAAAGGATGGTGCTGAGCCTTTAAGGCCCAGTTATATTACTTGTAGGCCCAAAGTTAAGAGAACTAATTACAAACAGGCCCAAGTTTTCATTACCCCGGATCTGAATAACACAACTGTGGATGGGGAATGTTCAGATCCCTTCAATATTGAGGAAATACTCAGGATGGAGGCTGAAGAGAACAGGGGGCAGGAGGATACATATAGAGTTCAGTCGACACGGGATCAACCTCAAGAACCGAGAGAGGATTTCGATTATGAAGTGGAGTGCACTCTCGATTTGGGGGCTCGTATCGGTATTGAGGTGGAAGGGTTCAAAAATCATGTGAAAAATATCGTGAATGGGGAAAGGGAGACCAGCACTCGCCAATGAATTTCTTATCCTTAAACATCAATGGGGTGGCTGCGGTTAATAAAGCCCTTTGGGTGCGAAATTTGAAGTCAAAATTGAAAGTGGATTTTATCGGTCTTCAAGAAACACACCAGGCGGGGCTGTCAGATATCGATCTTCGGCGATTCTGGGATAGCTCGTTGATGCAATCCTGTGTGGTGGACTCGGTGGGTAGATCGGGTGGCCTCGCCCTGATGTGGAACCCGGATGTCTTCGCTCTTGAGTCGTCTTTCTCAAGTCAAAGATTTCTGCTTGTTTCTGGAAAAATTAGAGGTTCTGATGGCATTATTAATATTCTCAACCTCCATGCCCCTAATGATGTGAGTCTTAGAAGGTCGTTATGGAGGGAGATTACTGATTTGGTGAATAATCTCAGCGGGCCGTGGGTGGTGTTTGGAGATTTCAACGACGTCAGAGCGGAGTCTGAACGGGTCAATTCCAGATTTGATGTTGGTGCGACTGAGGCGTTCAACGCTTTCATTAATGGGGCCGATCTGCTGGAGTATCCGACGACAGGAGGTATTTTTACTTTTGTTTCGGGTCATTCTGAGGTCAAATTAAGCAAGCTTGACAGGTTTCTGGTGAACGTTGAGTTCATGTCTCGGTGGCCGATGGCAAAAGCGGCTGTCCAGGAAAGGGGTGCCTCGGACCACTGTCCCATTACCCTTTCCTGCAATTCTGTTGATTTCGGACCCATACCGTTTAAGTTTTTCAATTCATGGTTGGGGGATCAGAGTGTTGCGAAGATTGTGTCTAATGTCATTGGAAACGCTGTGGTGGGGGATAAGAAAGATGTTGCTTTGGCTTTGATATTGAAAAAGATTAAAGAGGGTATTAAAAAATGGAGAAAGGAGGCCAGCTTAGCTGAGGAAAAAGATCTTAACATAATGAAGGAGACAGTGAGCCGAATTGAAAGCATGGCCGTGCAGGGGCAGATTTCGGATGAAGATAAAAAGAGAAGAATTGATCTCAGAGTTAAGATTCAAGGGCTGGAGCTAGTTAAGGCTAAAAATATTCAACAGAAAGCGCGTATCAACTGGTTGAAGTCGGGTGACGAGAACAGCTCGTTTTTTCACAAGATGGTGCAAGTAAATCTGGCGAGTAATAGAATTAACGGTCTAATGTTTAATAATACGTTTATTTCCGACCCTTCAGAACTTAAGAACGAGATCAGAAGCTGGTTCAAAAAGCATTTTTCCGAACCAATTTATAGAAGGCCGAAGTTTATTGGAGATGGGCTGCCAAAGATCTCGAATCAGGATGCGTCGTTACTGGTGGAGGATTTCTCTGAAGCGGAAGTTTGGAGAGCCATTAAATGTTGTAACGGTGGGAAGGCCCCGAGGCCGGATGGCTTTACCTTGAAATTTTTTAAGGTTTTCTGGAACGATTTAAAGCCTTTTTTAATGGGAGTCTTTAGAGACTTTTTTATCAGCGGCAAAATTAATAAAGGTTGTAACTCTTCCTTTGTTACCCTTATCCCGAAGTCAAAAGACCCTCAACATCTATCGAACTTTCGACCCATCTCTCTCGTTGGCTCGGTTTACAAGATCTTAGCTAAAGTTTTAGCTAACCGACTAAAGCCTATTCTGAATAATGTCATTTCTCCTACGCAGTCGGCTTTCGTTGGGGGTAGGAATATTCTGGATAGCCCTTTAATTATTAGTGAAGCTGTCGCTTGGGCTAAGAAAAGTAAATCGAAAATGCTTATTTTTAAAGTCGATTTCGAGAAGGCCTATGACTCAATCAATTGGAAGTTCCTATTTCAAATGTTGACGCATATGGAGTTCCCGGCTAGATGGATTTCTTGGATGAAAGGCTGCCTTAATTCTGGCTTTGGCTCGATTCTGGTCAATGGCTCACCTACTTCCGAATTCAAATTTAAGAGAGGCCTTCGTCAGGGTGACCCGCTCTCCCCCTTTCTGTTTATTATTGCTATGGAAGTGATCAATTTATTCTTGAACAGAGCGATAACGGATGGTAGTTTTCAAGGCTTTCAACTCCCGAATGGTGGGCCGGTTCTGTCCAACTTATGTTTTGCCGACGACGTCCTTTTTATCGGTACGTGGTCTGATCAGAATGTGGCTACTATAAATCGATTACTGAGATGGATTGGGTTGGTGACTGGTCTTAAGATAAATAATAGGAAGTGCAAGCTTTTTGGAGTCGGAGTTCGTGGGGAGGAAGTGGATCGACTGGCGTCGATATTAAATTGCGAGGCAGGGTCTCTACCGTTTATGTACTTGGGAGTACCGATTGGGGCTAATATGAAGAGGGCTAAGCTTTGGAAACCCGTTGTGGATAAGGTGAGTGCGAGACTGTCGAAGTGGAAAGCGAGACACTTGTCTTTTGCTGGTAGGTTAACGTTAGCAAAGTCAGTGTTGGGGAGCATTCCAGCCTATTACTTGTCTTTGTTCTTGGCGCCTAACTGTGTTATCAATAAGATTGATAAGATTCGAAGAGATTTTGTTTGGGGTATCTCGGATTCTAAAAAGAAGTTCAGATGGGTCAGGTGGGAGTCGATGATGAGATCGAAAAAGTCCGGTGGTTTGGGGGTTGGAAGGCTTAAGGATCTAAACCTTGCGATGTTGTCGAAATGGTGGTGGCGGTTCAAAGCCAACCCGCTCCAGCTGTGGTCTCAAGTCATCGCTTCTACTCACAAATTCTCTGCGGATAATCAGATTATCCCGGTGTCTAAGTCGATTCCCGGGGTATGGAAAGATATCGGAAACGTAGATCCGGAACTCCAAAAGCTGGGTTTAGATATCAAGCAGAATTTGGTAGTCAATAATGGGGTGTGGAAATGGCGGACTGAATCTGATGATGTGTTCTCGGTCAAGCAAGTCAGGTTAGACATCGAAGATACTTTGGGGACCGATCCTAGCTGCGTTCCGGGTTTCGAATGGATCTCCTGGGCCCCTCCTAAAGCGAATCACCTGCTATGGAGAGCGATCCTTGGGAAGTTAGCGTCTAGAGCCGGTTTAGCCCGTAGAGGCATTCACTTGACTGATGTCTCCTGTCCCCGCTGCGGCTTAGCTCTAGAAGACTCGGATCACATTTTCTTCAATTGTATGTGGGCTAAGTGTGTCTGGTGGAATGTGCTTTCATGGATCCGGATTAGTTTCCCTGCGGTGTGCGATTCTCTAGCTTTACTGTTGAGTCACATTAAAGAGGTTCCTGGTGGGAAGACTTGGAAGAAGTTAGTCCGCACCATTTTTGTCGCTACAATTTGGAGGATCTGGGTTGCTAGGAATGCGAAAGTGTTCGACGATTGCTTCATTCCGATTATGAAGACCGTAGAGCTTGTGAAAGAAGATGCCTTTCTTTGGATCTGCAACCGATCAAACCTCAAAGCGCCTACTTGGGAAAAATGGAGGATGTTTGATGTTGTTGAGATGTTGTAATTTCCCTTTGTTTCGTTTGTCGCTGTGTTGTTGTTTGTTTTGGTTTGGTTTCTTGTATCCCAGTTTCTTGCTGGCTCTTTATTTGCATAAATAAAGTGGGTTTGCCGTTCAAAAAAAAATATATATATATATAGTTTTTTTTAATAAAGAAATTGTGGGCCCCGAGAGAGTTTGGGCCCCGCCCCTTCTCTGGGCCGGCCCTGATCTGACCTCCAGAACGATCCCCACCGCCCAAAATGTTGACTACGAGCTATGACGTTGTTAAAATGATTACGAAATTCGACGATTGCTTTGGTTATGTTATATCCTCTTCGTGTGCCTTTGCAACTAATTCTTTACCAGATTTCATTACTTAAAGCTAACATAAATCTTAACCCGTTAAAAACATGATACGTGACATGAGCATGGTCCGGGCTTTGAACCGCACCACTGGTGCAATCCACTAACCACTCATATGACAAAACGTGGCAACAAAAATATGTAGATACTTTTTTTAACCAAAAAAAAAAACAATGTAAATTTTCAAAACTATTTACCCATTCTTCTTCATTCTATCAAATAAAAAGCTGCTTATATTGAGATTTCAACTACTTCACGCTATGACTTAATGTCGGTACACAGTTTTTTTCTTGGTGTTCTGTTTCTTTTTTTCTTTTTTCTTTTTTTTTTAAATCTATAGGGGTTGAAAGTGGTTCACATTGGTGCTCACATGTTGTGATAGCCAACCCATAACAGTTCCGGTTGGAGCACAAAGAAGCAAGTCAATAGACCCACGACCCTACCCGGGTGGAGTGGCATGGGTCAACCTAATTCAGCTGCCGCCTTTAAAGTCCTAGCAACTACAGGCATGAGCATTTCATGCACACCCACGTTCACATGTTTACATCAGCGGCGAGTTTCAAAATGTGTTACATTTATCTCCATGGATTCGTAAGTTAAAATCAATTCTTCCGTTGTTGATTGCTAGTTTAAATTTGGCAATTTAAATGGTGTTATTTGGAATCTAATCACATGTTTAAATTGTGATTTATGTATCCTAAACTCGTATTAGACTTCCCTATAGATTGGTGGAGTTGTGTATCTGTATCTCGAGTGACCCGTAGCCTGTCTGTTTTGTTTCATTGCCACTTTGATTCCTATCATGTTGACATGGTGTTTTCTCGGTAACATGGAGCACCGTTGGTTCTATTGGTGATGCCTCTTTGGTTTACAGTGAGTTTTTTAAGGTATTGAGTTGAGGTGCGTACAGCATAATGAAGCAATTTGATAACGTAAGGTCATTACCTTTTTATCCAAGTTTAATATTTTACAGATGTGTTTCTTTTTAATAATTAAGTTGTAAACTTTTATTTTACTAAAAATCGAATTATTTTAGTAAAAACCATATTTATTTTAAAGAAACTAATAATGAACTTAAAGTGTCTGTAACCAAATTAGCATTACCATATACAAAAGTAAAATATTTGTTGGTTTGAGTGCAGGATTCCTATTGTTGTGGCAGTAGTGCCACAAGTGGATGCGGTTGCGCTCCCACCGCCCTTAAAGACTTAACCCTGAACATGAACCATGGCGTTCGGACCACCACATCAAGGTTAGTATAACGTTGGGTACAAAATTTGAATCACAAGCACCCTATTATCCAGTTAATTTACGGAAACATCATACATGATGTGACTTTACCCACGATGCACTCATGAGCAGAATCTCACCCTACATTCAAGTATATAAGACCTCAACCTCAGACGACAAAGATATGCCCTTATTCATTGCAGTACAATTACCACAAGCATTCAGCACGCCTTTCACTTTTCTCTCAACCACAGTACTCGTTCCAACGCCTGAGTCAGTCATGAGAGGAAACACCCATCTCTATGTGACCAAGGCTAACAATTGTTTCATTGTATAACACATATCGAAGATATCACTCATCGTTACAGAATACCCTGTTAGTAACAATCTTCTTTTAAGTACACTTACTTTTGCGGACCCAAACAATTTCCAACCAATCGAGACTATTTATTGTGTATCCCGGATCAAAATCGAGATTTGAATCTAAAGAGTTTTCTCTTATTAAATGGTTATTCTCCAACCGCCGACTTTCATTTGAAATGAAACAAGCAAGCCGAACCCATCTCCATTGTCCATCTTCTTCCTACATGCTTGCATTGTACCATTGGAAAAACTTGGGCTGGTTTTTCCACTAATACACCAACAGTTAATACCATACACAGCAATATACCTTCTTACCTATAACGGGCTGTAATTTTAATGCATTAAAACCTCTCTCAACTTGTAATAGTTACAAGAAAAAAGTATTAAACTATGTTTTGTATGAGGAAAGTGAATACGGCGCTGATACGCGTCTAACCTTATATGCGAAACCCATCAAAACTACATAGTTTTGATTATATCTAGCTAAAAGATAATTTTTAACCTGTTAGTTAACCTCTTAGTCTTTTTCGAATATATATAGCGCTTTCTTCACAACTATGACACCTTCGACTGCACAAGTTAATCTTCAAGTAACAAAGTCGTGATGGAAGTCATTTAGACATTTGCGAAAAAGATGGAAGTAACTACGTAATTGAAAAGATAAAAACTATCTTTAGTTTTAATCAGTTTCGCATCTAAAGTTACTTTTGAATGCATACTTTTGTATTTAATTTTTATATAATGACTAAATAATCTTTAAATTGGTCAAAATAAGATGATATAAACTTTGTTTTACAAAACATTGAACGTAGACTAGTCAAATTTTGACCAATTTTATAGTTACAAGACATTATTTTAAAAAACTAATAGTACATGTACTTTAGACAAGGTTATATATGATATTATCCCGCATCAATTCTCAAACGTATATGCTCAGGTCCACCAATCTTAAATATTGGAGTAAACTGTGTCAGTCGTCCATGTGGTATGTCAAAAATTTAGCTCTCGACATTAAATATGAAAGCTAAAATTTTGACATACCACATGAATGATTGGTGTAACTTACTCTTAATAGTATACCTAAACTTCTACTGCAGATAAACTTTAAAGCACCCAGAGGTCTGATGCAGCCATATTGCACCTCAATCCCAAATTGTAAAACGTAAACCTTATATAGATACACACAGCCACACAGTACCTCACAGAGTACCAGGATAAAATAGCAGGGTGCCTGCAAAATGACATCTACATTCCCAAAACTCGAATCCTAAAACCACCAGTCAACCCTATAAATTTGTAGCAGATCGTAGATTCATGAACACATACCAATCCACTACAAAAAACTAATTTCCTAATACCAACAATATATCATGGAGCTATGGATCATCAATCATCATCCAGCTAAGTTCTCCAAATGCAAGTGTTCCATAGTTTCAACTACTCGTAAGCTTATATAACAAACAACGCAAAACAATCAAAACATTTGAAAAAAAAAGTTTACTTTTCCATTTAAAATGCCACTAATCATCAGACTTTAAGACAAACACAGGATAGTAATCAGACATTTTCAAGAATGTTTCTTATTCAACAGCTTGATCAAATCATCAAAATTCAATCGCAGACATATACCCATGCCCAATACAATCTGTAACAGTAAAAACCATGAAACCTACAACAATAATCAACCCAAAAAGCCTCGGTGTAATCGCACACCCTCTCTTCGTTCCCGCCTAACAATTTATCCTCCTTATAATTAATCTACTTCAATTATAGTATAATTCCATTCATATATATATATATAAAAACTTCCTTTCAAAAATAGATGCGGGCAGTCGGTTAATAACACATACCCGAAAACACGTATAAAAATTTACGCGGTCGGAACAGCAGCAGCAGCAGCATCCTCCCGTCCTTCAATCCGCCCACCCGCTTCTTCCGCAAGCTTCTTCTTATTCTTCTCAATCGCATTCGCCACTTCCGCCGGCATATACTTCTCATCATGCTTCGCCAAAACCTCACTCGCCGAAAAATAACACTCGACACTCCTCGCCTTCCCGGAAACACTCTTCTCCGACACCTCACTCTTAATCTGTTCGGTTATCGGCTTAACAAAACCTTCAACAACAACAGAATGTCCCTCCCTAAACAAATCCGGCACCTGTCCTTCATACCTAACCAACATATCCGTAATCAAATCAGTAATCACAAACTCAATCTCATGAGAACTCGCCGGATGTGTTACGGAACCTTCTAGAACCAATCCGCCGAGACGGAACTTGTTTTTGCTAGGGTTTTCGGAGTATTTTGTTAAGGCGTCTGTCGGTGTGACGTAGAAGACTAACTGATCTTCGAATTGGTTGAGGACGATTATTATGAATCCGGCGATGCAGCTGAAGGTTATGGCGTATGTCCAGAGACGGCGGGTTTGCATCTGGCGTGCGCGTGCGCCGATGTCGAGTTTTTGTTGGCGGTTTGGGTGGCGGCGTGCGGTGGAGAAGAAGCGGAGGTGGTTGGAGGGTGGAAATTTGGAATGGAAGAGAGATGAGAGTGTAGGTGATGAAACGGATGAAGAATTGGGGATTGTGGTGAAGATTGTACGGTGATTTGAGTGGAGGAAGTTAGGGTTTCTGTTATGAAGAAGACGAGAGATGAATCTGCTGGTAAAACGAGACGCCATTGATGTGAATTTGGGGAAGATTGAGAAGGTGTTTCTAGGGTTTTGGAAGAAGATGAAGACGTAAAGATCCGTGAATTGACTTTTCTTTTGTTTTCTCGATCTTTCCTTTACGTGTGTGTGTTATATAGTTTCGTAAGAATCGTTACTCGCTAGTCGGGCGGTGGGATACTGACTAGCGATTAATCGTGATTAACAGGGATTAATCGGATTGAGATTTTAATATGTAATTTGTAGTTATATATACACACACATATTTATATATAGTTTTTTTAAAGTAAACATTTTTAACCCCCCATTGACCTATTTTTTTAAGTAATTGTAAGGAATTTATAAGGTTTGATGGAAATTTGGTCGGCGACCGCCATTGACGGTCTAGCTAGTAATCGGCCGTTAATCGATGAACCTCCGATTAACGACTAATCAGAGACTAGTCGGGATTTTTACAACCATGTATAAAGTGTTTGGCTTTTTATTTCGTTTTAAATCGCTTCATCAATTAAAATCATAAAACATGAATACTAATATTGGAATTGATATTGTCCGGTCAGTATCAATTCGGTTATCATTGCTCAGTATAGCTTACGGTATAAAAATAAAAAAAAAACTATTTTGAATACAACTTTGTTTTCAATAAATTCTATAATGTTACATCAATTAAACTATAAATATGAATATGAATATGGTACTGATGGCGGGGGTGAGTCAAAACTCACTTCCCCTCTCACACAGTAATGGAAGGAGAAGACATACCCTTGTCATCAAGTAAACAAGCACAAAGCCGATAAGGCGGTGCTTCTCTATAAACGAATAAGGATAAGTCATATCCTCTTAAGCAAGATAACAGTTGTAAGGCGTGAAAATCGAGGCGTGTCAAAAGTCGCATAAGTCAAAGACAAAAAGTTAAAGACAAGATCAGTTAATAAAACATAAGATGGCAATTATAAATCAGTCGCTACCAGTAGGAGTAGAGTCGAATACCCGATATGGTATGGAAGAGAAGAAGAGAGGTCTGGAACAAAAGAAAGGACCTTGTTGCACCTTCTCTTGCTGGAGATGTCATGGGTCCGCTTAAGAACAGAGGAAGGCTCTTGGTCGCCTATAAATACCCAACCATGAAGACATTGAAACACTTTGGATGCAAGACTTGAACTCTATACTTATAGACCATTCGTTACTTTACTTCTCCTTTGTAATTTAACATGCTTTTCCTTTATAATTTTGTCATACCTTTCTAGTTGTAACATCTACTCCTCCTTTGTACTTATACCACTTAGCCTTGGATCTCCCAAGGTTAAGTGCCTTATTATATAAATAATCCATACTTACTTCCACACTTTAATCGTAATTGTAACAAGTGGCGCCCACCGTGGGATACGCTTCATCTTAGTCACTTGAAGGGTGTCTCATTTTTTATCTACCCGTTGTCTTTGTTGCCTACAAAAGTGGTAAAAATGTCTGGTAAAAACTAACAAGTTCCAGAGGAGGGTTGGCCTCCTTCTCCAGATGATGTTATTGGCGTGTCTGACATGATAGAGCTCACCCCTGAAGGGGTCAAGGAGCATCTCTCCACATCGCAACGCCTAACGGGCGATCGAGAGGAAATAATGAAGGGTGTAACTGTGAGGCTCTCCTACGAAGAAGAGCCCAATGGTGCTCCGGGAGGTACTCTTCCTCTGAGCAATCTTCAGGTCCAGCAGCTAGCCATCTCCACTTCAGCCACTGACAAGTCCGGACACCAAGGGGTAACCCTTGAGTCCAGATCCACCCTTATTAGTGGAGTACTCTCCTAGGGTCCAACCTTTGAAGCACTAGGGGAAACCTCAGCTCAACAAACTCAGGTCCCCAATAGGTACGCAACTCCCCGTGAGTCACCTACTTGTGGCACAAACATTGCCTTACGTATCATTTCCATCACACTACCCATGGCAAAGTATTGGGAGTCTCCAAGTCTTCATGGGTATTCCTTACCTCTGAATCCTCTCCCACGAAACATAGGAAAGGATGCACCCCAACTATGAGGGGTGAAAGGTAGTGTCCACAGGTCGCCATATGAGTTGGGTGGGATACACCGCCACAGTCACAGTGGGTTGGTTCACCATGATGCTTCATTTTCGGGTTCATGAACCCGAGCGAGAAGTGCTTATTTTTCTTTAAGTTTGAGCTTTCTTTGTTTAATAATAAATGTTAGGGTTGTAGCGACTTTCAAAATGGGTGCCCCCATCCCTATAGGCTATTAGGTTGAATTTGGTTGTAGTCAGTAATGAGTTTAAAATTCAAATAAGGTGACATTATCATATTGGTTGGGTTTATGGGTTCAACTAGGTTACCATTCCACCGTGACTCTAATTACCTCTTCATGATCAGATTGACCAAATCCAGTGTAACAACCCTCGGTAAAACCAACACCCTTATAATAATTCCGACACTCTAATGTATTATAAAATGTCTCAATATGTTCTATATTACACCCCGTATGTGAAAACCGAGTCCTAGTTATGTTATAATTATAAAATAAATCAAAAACAAGAAAAATGGAGTTGAGGCGGGCCGCGTAGACCCACCCCAAACTCTCACGCGGGCCATATCAAGACTGGACTTTGACTCCGCTGATTTCTTTAGTTCAAGCGGGCCGCGTAAGCTTAAGCTTACATTGACGCGGGCCGCGAGAGGTCATGAAACGCGGAGACACCAGATGCCGACACGTGTCGACATCGTGGCAAGTCTACAAGCTGACCGGGCCAAGCTATAGTGTTGACCAAGGTTGACGCGGGGCGCGTAACCTTGGCCTGTGTCTCACGCGGACCGCGACAGGACTCAATATCACAACTATAAATAGCAGGCATCAGTTTTCATTTTCCGTCGCTCACTTCTCGAATTCTAAATCTCAAATTCTGTAGTAGAGGCATTATAGTTGGGTACTATACCCCTAATTAGCGAGCTTCTGCTCCGTTGTAAGTATTATAACCCCAGTTTCGTAATAGTTACGCTGCCCGATTGATTTAGTGTTCCGTAACAACTGTCGTGGTTCTGCCCGACGTAGTTGTTGGAATACCGTCTCGGGGAGGGTATCATTAATATTTTCAAAGGGTTATGATACTAACCAATGTACATTTGTATAAATTATAGATTATATCCAGGAAACCCTTACAAGAAGCCTAAGATAGCAATGTGAGTTTATCCTCTTTTTGTTAACCTTTTTGGAATGTTTTACAAAACCTTAATTGTTTTACAATGTAATTAAGCGGTGATTGAGTCTTTGTAGTTCTTCAATTACTGCCGGGATTATGGGGTTTTGTATACAAAATTTATTACTACGAGTAGTAGTATGTCGGAATGACAATGCATTACCATTGGACGACGAGTTAAACAATGAGTAATTTGACCATAGCCATAGATCCGGTCGAGTGGCAAATACTGAATGAGTAATTGTGTAGAAATAAACAATGTGATCGCTCTCAATACTGTTTTAATTGATAAAATGTTTCTTGATTAAACTGGGATTCACTCACCAGTATTTCCGACTGACAAATGTTTTTAAAACGCGTTACAGGTAACACAATGTGAACAGCCAATTAATGGAAGCCAGCTGTAGAGCACTGAAGGCTTGGGGAAAAAGTGGCTATAAAAGTTACCTAATAAACGATGTTTTAAATTCAATAAAATAGGGTTTGTCCATATAAATGTATTGTAACAAGAAACTTGGGTTTTACACATGTGATTATTAATATTAAATGTGGTGGTTTTACTCTGATAAACATTTCCTAACTACGGTCCTGATGAAAATTCCGCTGCAAGATCTAATAACCTGATACCACCAAAACTATGAGATCGCGTCCGCCCGTTCCCGGGAAACAGGGATCGGGAGTTGCGACATCCAGTTTCAAATTTAAGGTTCAGTCAGTCTTTAGAGTAATTTGGATTAATTTCTTGATTTTGGAACGGTTACAAAGTTTGGAAGATGATTTGTCATCATTCTTGGTAATGGCAAATAAAATCTCAAAGAAAAATACATAAAGCAACCTCAAATTCTTGACTTTGAATCTCAATCTCTTGATCTTACAAGTTGAAGAAGCTTACTTTTAAAGCCTGTTAAGTCAAACTTGGAAAGTTTGATTTATGAGTAAAGTCCTATTTGAGTCCCTGTGGTTTGTGCAGTTTAACCATTTGAATCCAAAAACCAAAACTGTCTTGATTTGAGTCCCTGTGGTCTCTAATTTTAACCATTTGAGTCCATGTGGTCTCTAGTTTTAACCATTTGAATCCAAAAACCAAATGTTTCTGATTTGGATGTTGTTTACTTTTGGATTCAAATGGTTAAAATTAGAAACCACAAGGACTCAAATCAAGACAGTTTTGGTTTTTAGATTCAAATGGTTAAACTGCACAAACCACAAGGACTCAAATAGGACTTTATTCTTGATTTATAGATAATTGATAGCTAAGACTGAAAAAAATTAGTATTCATGTGAAATTTATAATGTAATTATAGATAGATGCCATGAACGACTTAAGACCTCTCCTGCATTTTTAGTGTATTTATGATATGAATGATGAGTTGGAGGAGAGAGAATAGAAATGTTTTTGGCTAAAGTTCATGCATTTGTAGAGAGAGAATGATGTTTGTGAAACAAAAAGAAAAAAGAGTGAATAATAAGATGATTTGGCCTTTTTACAAAAAAAAAAATAAAAAAAAATTCATCTTGCATTGGAGATGGTCTGACACATCATATTTTACTATTCTCATATTTTTTCTAACTTTTTTCATAGAAATATTAAGATAAATAAACAAAAACAATTTAGAGGACACCAAATATAAAATTGTTTCATTTGAAGTCAATATATAATTATATAAATTGTTACAAGTCAACCCGACACTATTTTACATATATCATCCTTGTCATATTGTTATCGAGTTAATGCTAATGGCTATAACTTTTTAAAATGTCTATATTAGTAATTAACGTTTTACTATTTGATACATTCGACTTTTAGGAGTGTATATATTTCTCGTAGATTTGTTTTAGGTTCATAAATTTGCCTTAGCCTTTTCTTTGCCTATGATTTGTCTTGGGTCTTGTTTCTTTACTCTCTGCCCTTTTATCAGTTACTAATCTAACAATCTTAAAACTTGAAATGTTAGTTATTGTTGGTGTACTACTATCATTACGGCATTACGAGTACTTGTCTCTATACTCGTCTCTTTTCGTTGTTAGGCTTTTGATTTCCCTTTTTGTTGTTGGGCTTTTGAATTCCTTACTTTCAGTGGTGTAGCTTTTAAGGAACGCGGGGGTGCAACCCTTCCTCTTAATGTTTTGTTTAAAAGTGTAATATTTTCGATTTTTCGTTTGAAAATTTTAAAATTAAATAGGTCCGCACCCGCCAATTATTTTGCCTAAAAATCTCATGCTCCTACCAAGTTTATTGTCAAAAATGTTTATACATATTTTCATATTAAGTTAAAAAAATGTGAAAAACGGGCTATTAGTAAGTTTTATAATTGTTTATAAACTTTAAGTATAATTTGTTACTACTTTATATATAAATCAAAGTTGAGGGTTCTTTTTTATCTTAAAAGTCTTAAAGATACTTACCATTTATCTTAAAGATCGTTGGACTGAGTTATAATTGTTCGTCCAGGTACTTAATATTTATCTCACATAATTATAAATATTTGGTCTTTATTTTTGTTAAATAATATTTAGCGTTTCTTATGCGTAAGAACGGCTCATTTGAATGAATGAAGATTATGTAGTTTTATTAGGAGTTGTTATTGTTTGACCCGACCCGAATCGAATATCCGACCCAAACATATAACCCGAAACATATCGATAGGGAAAAAAAAATTGTCCCATAACTTTCCGCCCCCCAAAACTTTCGGTCAAGCTCCGCTACTGCTTGCTTTATGAGTTTATGTTAGCTTGTTTATTACACTTTACATGTCAAAAAAAACCATTTGAGGTCCTCAACATACTCTCCTCAAAAGCTATTATTACACTTTACATGTCAAAAAAAAAAAAAAAAAAAAAGGATTTGAGGTCCTCAACTTACTCTCCTCAAACACTAGCAGTAGCTTTTGCTTTAACCAACATTTTACGTGATATCATTCACTATTAAATCCTAAGATTATAGATCCCAAACATGATTGTTTTTGGGCCTAGACACACTTTCAAATAATGAATTGTTAGGCAACACGGTATGGTGATGGTCCTCTCTTGGAGGATGGTCCGTCACGTAAGCGCCACGTAGGATGGGCATAAGGATGGAGCAAAGAAGATGGAAGTATAGAAATTGGGGGATGGACCTAAAAAGTATATGTATATATTGTATGTATAGGTGTGTGAGAGAGGGGGAAGGATAGTTTGTCCTTTTGTGGACCGTCGCAAACGTCTGGCAGAGGACGGGGAGGACGAAGCCGGGAGGGGGCGGCACGGTGTTTGGCCCGGCGCCGGACCAGTACGAACCGGGGACTAACCCATACCGTGTCACATATACATGCGTCCGCCCTGTAATGCACAAAGTATGAAACCGAAATTTGAGAATTACTACGCGGCTACATGTGATGATCACATGCGCAACAACATCATGCACTACGTGTTACAAAATTCAACCCCACAATTTTCCATCGAATATTGCGATATTATTCGCTGTCTTTATTTACTTTTCTTTTCTCATATATTTTATATCCTTTTCAATTTTCTTGTACTTGCCACCCTGGAAATGAAAGCGAAACAATCTATATAAATATATAAAATCCAATAATATAATATAAGCACACCAAAAAAGAAAAAGAAAAGTTTCACTACCATAATTAATCAAATTGACAACAATACCCTTAACCGTTTATCAATTTTACAAATCATACCCCTTCACCTCCAATCTTCCGAACTTCACCTGAAATTATATAACCGGAAAAATAAACAACCAAACCTAACAGAAAAAAAAACACGTGACGTAAGCAATCGTAAGCAACCTTTAACGGTTGCAACAACCTTCTTCCACCGTTTCTACCTCCGTGGCGCCAAATCTGTAACCGACTGATTGAATATTGATTGATTGATTGATTGATTGACAGAAAGAGCGATGATGCGACGTCGTTTTGTAACAGTTTATATTAGGTTTTAGTTTTACACTTTAAGAATCTTCGCAGCTCGAACCACTGGATTTTCACGAGCGATCGCCTCTCGTCCGGCGGCCTTGTAATCGTAGCTACAGTCATGCCGATCGGAGTAACGGTGATCTGAACAGAACATTTCGCCGCACCGGCATCTAAATCCCATCAATCCGACCTTTCTCCGACAACCTGAGCACCGATTTATCACTCGTCTCTTCACCTTGCTTGAATCGTCCTCCGATAACTCTGTTGCCGTCGCCGTCGCCGTCGCCGTCGCAGTCGGAGCCGTCTCCGACGGCGAACACGAACGTATCTTCCGATTCAGATCCGGCCGCTTCGGCGACGACGATCTGACGTTTTCAGATCTGGAATCTATAACAGCGGATCCTGTTTTCAGATCAGATCTATCCGGTGACGACGACCTGACGTCATCGGAACCGGTGATTTTCGTCGGAATCGACGGTGTACATAAGGTTAGGGTTTCCGGAACTTTAAGCTGCTCCGTCTCTTCCTTCTCTCGTTTCTGAGCCATAACAACGGCGGCTGTGTGGCGGTGGTGGTCCGGCGAGTGGAGGAAATGAAGAAATGAAGAATTGATCGGGAAGTTATAGAGAGAGAAAGAGGTGTGAATTTAGAGAGAGAGAGAACGGGGATAAAGAAACGTAAAGATTGTGAAGAAGTGGTGGTGGATAATGGTGGTGATGGAGAGTGGGGCCCAGAGGTTCCATTGGACCGCGTATCAGAAGGTGTGAGTGATAAAAAAAGTGAAATGACGAAAAAGCCCATGTGGGTTGAGTGGGAAATGAAGGGAATTTAGATCAGCACTGACGTGGTTCGTTCAAGACTATGAGATATGTTCTATGTTTAGCGGCCAGCTGAGCTGGTCATGTGAACCATACACGTGGATATTATTATTTAAATATTAAATTTTTTGATAATTTTAATTATTTTTTTTTTTTGTAATGACGACTTTCTTTTTGTGTTTGGTTATCGTACTCCCCAATTTGAACTTTGAAGAGTCGTTGCCTTACTCTGGCCAGACTATATTATTTATTAACTGGACATACGCTGCCTTCAGAGTTTGACTTATCCGTTCTCCCGGAAAACCAAACAACCGGCTGGCACTTGACAACCGTTGTACCACTACAAGAGCAGAACTCTCTGACGTAACACACGGTGGGACGAAAACTCGGGTGAGCTCATGATTCGACCTGACAACCTTGGTTTTAAAAAGCGCGCCTTAAGCGCATCTAGGCGCAGGCTGAATCGCCTTGTGTGACATAAGGCGCACTATGTACAAGAAGCGCAGCTGAGGCGCGCTTTTTAGGGGAAAATCAACCTAAGGCGCAGGCTGAGGCGCACGCTTTTTGTACATGGGTTGTTTATATGCTTCTAAGTGTTGTACAGCAGGCTTTTTATGCTGTACATTTATGTTTTTTTCATTTTAAAACATATATAAAGCTTAATTATAGTTAAATCATAGGTATTGGAGGCTAAACACTTATGGGATATATAAAATAAATTTTATAATCACTTTGCGCTTCGCTTTAAAAAAAGTTTTTTTAGACCTCATCGCTTTTGTGCGCTTCTCGCTTTTTTAAACTAAGCTGACAACCTCGTATAAGACTAAACTCAAATCCTTTATTGTCTTAATACACCGAAATTGCAAAAAATGTTACTCAAATACTTCATTACCTAATCCACAAAAAGTGAAATAACTAAGGATTAAACCTGAGTGTCCTAAAAAAATGAAGTTTCCTAGCGTTGGCCACAAGTGAGAATTTTTAATTATTTATATGATCCTCCACTTTCATTATAATTAACGTTGGTTTAAAATAAACGTAATGGATATACTTTCCGTCATCTTTCTAATATTATTTTTAAACGGTTTTTATTTTTATTTTTTATACATGTTGATGGTATGGTATTTTTTTAATATCTAATGAAAAGATTTAGAAAATATCATAAAAATGTTTGTATAAAAACAAATGATTTGTTGTATAGAACATCTTGCAATGTTCGAAATGTATATTAAGAGATCAATTTGGTTGGACGTAGAACCACACGAACATATAATTGAACACATTTTTTGTTTATGTTCGTTTATTGAGAATAGGTTATGTTCGTGTCTGTTTTTGTTCCTTCATTTAAAACCTAAACGGATAATTTACCGAACGTAAACAAACAAACATAACTTAAGTGAATATAATTTAACAAAGAATAAACAACACAATTACCCAGTACTAAAATTTTCAACATGTTTAGACATAAAGGTGTTATGACTTATGCTTTAGGGTTTTTTTTAAGTGAATTTTTAACTTTTAACCCAAAACTATTTGATTTTTTTACTTTTAACCCCAAAACTTTTCATGTTTTGCAATTTAACCTCACAACTTTATAACTTTCAACTTTTGGTCCTCTACACTTTTCGTTGTTCACAAAATTTTCATTTTACGTTCTGTTCTAAATTTTGCAAGCTAACACGACTCAACGTGCGCGTGTAGTTAACCGTTTTTACATCGTCTATTTTTTCCCATTTGACATGTATTTTTACGTTTCGGTTTGGTTTCTTCGCATTAACACACTGCAACTTCAGTGTTGGTGGTCGCCAACAGTAATATGGCATTAGTGTTCGTCCCTGCCACAACGCGGGTGTGCTTAATACTTGTTAACTAAATATAAATGAACATAAAGTAATTTGTTTATATAAATTAGTGATTAATTACCACAAATTCCATTGGAAAACCCATTTTTATTACTAGAAAGTCCAATTACCAATTAGTTATTTTTATACAAGTAGTAGAAGGTTTTTTTTATGTTTAATATTTATATAAAAATAACTACTTATGTATTTAAAATGAAGCAGGCATAAAAATAAACATATAAAGATACACAAACGAAGATAAACAAATGAAAAATAAACGAACAAAACGTGTGTTCATTCCTTAGAAATGAATTTGGCTTGATATAGCAATAACCTCATTGTGGTAATATCAGACAAAAATGATATATGAGGAATCAATGTTGTCAAGACTCAAAATTCTAATTAAATTTGGTGGGTTGGGTCTTGGGTGTATATTTTCATTGTGTCTCAGAAGAAGAGTGGTGTTTTGTGTGTATTGTTAAAATTACATGTTTACTTTCAGTTTTATATCAAAATAATGCAAGAGTCAATTAGTTTGTTGTTTCAATTATTTTTTGTGTTACATATGGCTGGATTAAATATGGGATAACTGGGAGCTGCTGTGGAGCATGGGCTTAAGTTGCTGAGCATATGGGCTAGAAGTTAATGATGCATATGGGCTTGGAGCATTATGGGCTTAGTGAGCAGATATTATAACAAGTAACAACCAACAAGTGGTTGTTACAACGCTCGTATTTCTCCGGGTATGGACTATATCCAATTCATTTTCTTGTTGAAACCAACAAAATAAGTAGTGAAATCAACATTCTAATCCTATCAAGGTTTCATTCAATTATGTGAAACAAACACTACCTTAGAGTTGGGTATTCTGTTGTGTATTGAGAGAGAATACGGTGGAGAAGATGAAGATAAGAAAGAAAGAGTTAGTTGATCATATATTGAGGTTAGAAATCTAGCTTAACCATCATCTTCAATCGGAGAGAAGCATTTGGTAAACATTCTTCGGCCTCATTTTCTTGTTTATCATGTTTCGGGCTTTTGGTAATCTAGAGAATTGATACTAAGGGCTAGATTAAATGAATGAAACCTTTTATAATGGGTTAGAAATCATCCATTTGGGTGTATATAAAAGGGTAAAATGATCAGCATTGGTGGTGAAGGTTAAACCCACAAAATGGCAAAAATAATTTGATAGATATGCCTAGTTAATCTTATTTCTTCCGATGGTTGGTTTTCATAAACTTAGAAAATGACACTTTGTGATTTTTCCCTTAAAAAGCAATAAAAAGGGTGAATACTGACTTGAACTAATGATTGATACACGATGGCGGAGCTTAAATGAAAAATCAATGAGGGCCGGATTTTCTAAGATACTCTTAACACGTTGGCCATACGTCCATGTGTTGTTAACATCAAAACATTTTCATTTTTCGTTAAAATATACATACACGAAATAAGTTAATTTATTTTATAATAGAGGTGTACATCTAATAATCTCATCTATAGAATGTTCATTCTCATTTCTCATGTTATGGTAATATAAAGTGTACAACTTAATACTTTTAGTTACAAATTCTAAAGAAAACTGTCACACCCCGATCTTTCCACGTATTACCGGTGGGCCCGGAGGGGGTATCGTGACGTAGTTGATATCATCATAGTCAAACAACACAAATTATAAATGCATAGCGGAAGCAAAAGGTATGAATCACATTACAAACCGAATATATGGTAATATCAAAGTATTACAACGGACTATAAAAGATTCACAGGCGGATCAAAGTAAGTAAGATCATTGTTCAACAGACTTTAATATCTAGAGCTTGCAAGGCTTGATTATTGATGCCTGGAGTAGCCAGCCTATTTCGTATAGTACCTGCACTTAATCTTTTTGGGAAAATACGTCAGTTTACACTGGTAAATACAATTAACTGACTCATTTTGAAAAGAGTTTAAGAAAATTTGTTTGAATGCACATGGCACAAAATATCTTTTATAACTTGGGATAATTATTAAAAATAAACTTGTATACAGTTTTACATGTTTGTCGTCCATTTAAGACCCGGTTAGAAGAGCCGGTTTAAAAAAGATTAATAGACACACCACTTGGTATAATACCCACAAGAAGATACCCTTCTTGCGGACTACCTTTTTACATACGCAACTATCAGGTGTATGCCTACACCACGTGCTTAAGTCGTGCCCATTTCTAATGAATGAGCCGAGGATATCCAGGACACGGTCATTAACCCCCCCCCCCTAAAGGCATTGCATCAAACAAGACAGAATAAAACGGGTTATGCATCTTTTTAATCAATATTTGATTGTACGACTTCATACCCGACCAAGCGGTATTATAATACCGTACCCCAAGCCCGTATAGGGAAAATAAGTTAAAAGTATTTACCTGAGCAAAGTATAAATCACAACAGCAAGTGCACGTAGCTTTTACTGGGCTCCTAATCTGGAACGAAGGTTTTAATAACCTATTAGATTCCTAACGGGTCTTAATTAAGACTAAACTTAAGCCGGTTAGTTTTAAAGAAAGGTATACGGTTCAAAACGCACGATTAAGCGAAGACCGGATTAGAATGTGGTTTAGGCCCGAAAAGTTTGTATACTTGTATAATATGGGTAAACTAAACACATTCTGGATTTTGAGATGAAAATGATAAGGTTTGACCCGTTTCGGTTAGTTTATGCAAACTAGTTACATAAATCGAACCAAACGTGAATAACGCATAACGGGTAACCAAAAGAGTCACGAACAGGTTTCCTAAGTTAATATGCTTTAAATATGTTGTGATATCAGTAGGATACCTTCCATTATGCCCAAAACGAGTTTAATCTCAAATTAAGCCCCGTAGGGGTATTTTGGTCATTTTAAGGATTATAAAAGAGATTTAATTATAATTCTGAGATTCGTGTCTGAAATAATCAGTAAAACAACTTAATTTAATATGTTATATCAGTTGGTGATAAGTCTTATATGACAAAATGGTTTTAAACCCATACTATGTGTTTAATACGCATAAAAGCCGTTTTAAGCGGTTTCCGGGTCATGACTGGAAATCTGGGTTTTCTGATCAGTTTATAAAGTTCAACATACTTCATTTATCATATAAAATCAGTGGCCCAAGGTTTGGTATCAATTTTTTATGTAAAACTCATTTTATAAGCAAAAGGGTATAATTGGTAATAACCGAATCAAGGCGATAACCCTATGTTATGATCAGTTTAAAAATAATTAAAAATCTTCAAAAATCCCAAAATATTATATTACATCAGTGGGTAAAAGTTTTGGTGTCAAAAATTGGGTTTAGATATGCTTTATGCTAATTACGCCGTTTAATTACTAAAAAGCTTTTTAAGTGCGCTATTGAGCATAACTCCTAACCTAGACCTCGAACTGATATGAAATTTTAGGGACATGTTTATAAATCAGTAGCAACGATTATTTTCCTCTCACTTTTCCAAAATTCTCGTTTTAAGGTCAAATGGGCATTATGGTCAACATTAAGCGATTAACGGAAACGTGTAAATGAATCGGACAATCAATTAGTCAACCGCAGAGGGTTATACTATCATATAACCTGGTCCAAATGAAGCTCTAAGGCATTTCTAAATCATGCTAATGTGGGTCAGAACTGAAAGTCAAAGCAGAGGTCAAAATATGCGACTTTCGGTTCCGAACCGATCCAGAACTGAAAATTGTCGGGTCGGGCATGCTTAGACATGATCTTGCATTGATTACCAAGTTATATGAGTGGCAAAATAGGTTACACGTCTTCTACATTGTTAATTATGTGTTAAATCGAAAATTATATTTCTGTTGACTTTTTCGGATTAAGTTTGACCCGACATTTGACCTAGTTAGAGCGGGAATCAGAGGGTGCCCTTTTAAGGGTTTAATGCCCACATAATTACCAACTTATAACTACTATCAATTTTGACTAATCGCTGAACCATTAGTGATTAATCGTTAAGTCAAACCATAATTACGACGGTTTGACTTTAAGCTAATTAACTAAGTAAAACATGATTAAGGAAGGTTAAGGAAGCTTACCAAGGTACTAATTACCACTAGGGATGCTTGGGGATTGATCTTGTGCTCCAGGAATGAAGTTATGATGTTTCCAAGTGAAAGTGTTCAAAGTTTGCAACAATGGGTCCTTATATAGTGAGTTTAATCTCACTAGATCATTCCATGCAAGTCTACAATTGATCTTTGATGCATCCCAAGTGTCCCTATACTCTAAAAACCAGTTGGGGTTGCACATGGTATTGAAAACTAGCAATATAAGTCGGTTAACTTGTTATAACAGGCACCTGTCATGTTTTCTGCTGCTGGGACTGTCTTACGGACCGTAAGGCTAAGGCCTTGCGGTCCGTATCCGCTTTTCAAAAACATCACCCGGGTCTGCTTCCTTACGGACCGTAAGGTGAATCCTTTGCGGTCCGTAAGCCTTCACCAGAAACAAAAATCTTGTAAATTTTCAAGCTTTGATCATGCAACTTTATCACTTCGAATCTTATGTCCTTTCCTTGTAGAGGGGACCATATATCAGGCTAGCCTACCTTTTCATGTGCTGCCAAGCATGATGGGGTTTTTGAATGCATTATGAATCCTTTTTGAAGGAATTTTTCGAATATAACATAGAATCCATTTCTTGTGCAAATTTGAATTATACATTATCAAAATACTCGGACTTGAATATATCAGATGTTTATAATATAGATTTGGGTCTTGGGATTTATAACGAGGTCGTTCAGAGGTATAACTTAACATGTCGACACTAAATCCTGCCATACATCTTTAACTTAATCCGAGTTTATGACGTGTTTGCTTTTCGTGACAAGTGTCTTAACTTTATTGGACATAAATTTTCGAGGTGTTACATCCTCACCCCCTTAAAAGAAATCTCGACCTCGAGATTTACTGAAACAAATGAGGGTACTTTTCTTTTATTGTGGACTCTACTGTCACACCCCAACCGATGGCGGAATCATCGGGGCATGGCACTGAGCGAAACAGATTGTCCAGAAGTTTCCATAACAATTATCAATACTATTCAATTAAGTAATACGTCCCATACCGTATCTCAAACAACAAGTAATTATTACAGACATAAATCCAGGAAAATATTCTGTTCCGACAACTCAGATTTAAACATAGATAGATTATTTATTGGTTTCTAGGACCTCTTTTCCTAGCTTCGATTTTATCACTACACAAAGAGCATCCTAGACCTTTCCTAGCCTCAAGTTCACAGCATGCTAAGCATGTAAACTTCCTAAGCACCTGTCACATACGTTAAAATAAAGTCAATACATAAAATGTAAAGGTGAGCATACAAGTTTGATATAGCATATAGAGTTTGAATTCGTTTACGCATAACCAACACGTACACATAGTGAAATGAAGCACGTTAGTTATCGACATAGATCCATCGATACCAATGACTGCGTGTTGACTGCCAAATGCAGTTCGCAATACATGATTACCACCGTAATCCATGCAAGTAATTGTCCTTAACAACCCCCGTCTGAACGGATGCTGAGTCCAAACTATAGTACTATCGTTGCTAAGGCAGGTAGACAGCATTCCATGTGTAAACTTAACAAACAAGCATTCATAAGCCACGTATAACATGCATTAACGGTTAGCGTTCAAATAGTACTGAGTAGTGTGATTGTTGTAGTTTGAATATTCGTAACGTATGTAACACCCAAAAGTACGTAAAGCAAAAAAGGATCGAGTATACTCACAGCGATTAGTGGATTGAAGGGAGCGCATAGCGAGTAAGGTTAGTCTGAATAGATTCGATAGCATGACGATAAGTAATGCGTAAAACGTTACAAAGTGTGGAAGGGTCGGATGGTGGTTCGATCGGATGGTAATCCGATCGGACAGCAATCCGTGCGGATGGCAATCCGTTCGGGTGGTCATCCGGTCGGACAGTGGTCCGTTCGGATGGCGATTCGAGTGGATTGTTTCTTCCTATAAGGAGAATGTGTTTGTGTATGATGGCTTGTCCTTTGAAGTTTTCATTGTAGTATTTTGAAAACACAAAAGTATCTCTATCCATCAAGTCGGTCGATCGGATGGCTGGTCGTGCGGATGACAATCCGTTCGGATGGTCATCCGGTTGGACGGTGATCCGGTCGGACGACGACTTAGTGGTGAGGTTGCCTACTGAAAGTAATTTCAAAACAGAAGAGTCATTCGATCGGATGGCAATCCGATCGGATGGCAACTTTGTTATTAAACATGTTGAAAATTGTTTAAGTCTTAGTATCTCATGATCCGAAGAGTAATCCATTCAGATGGTCGTCCGATCGGATTACATTTCGTTCAATACTCAAACTTTAGATAGGATTGTTTTAAAAGTGGGACCCAAGTGTGATCCGTTCGGATGGTAATCCGTTCGGATGACCTATCCGATCGGACAGCAATCCGGTCGGACAGCAATCCGTTCCGATTGTTCCGTTCGTCCTACACTTGGTCGTTTTGAGGGTTTGTCGTTATGTCGAGATACTTTGACAACGTGTTAACCAACAGAACTCCCATTTTGACCCAGGTGTCTAACCGACCAGGAATCACCCTAGCTCGGTTAGTTACCGGCTCTAGATGGTTGTTTTGGTTTAACCCGAATTTGGTGGTCTCGTGGGTAGGATCGGGATCTTGAGCTAGTACAACACTATGATAGAGTAGAAGACTAGATCAGAACCCGGTTCTATTGGTTTTGAGTGTTTTGAGTGCAAAAGAGTTGAAAGAAAGTTGGAAACCATCTTTCGGTGCTCTTTCACCACACTTGTGTCGAGATATTTACAAGATCTTTGTGGAAATCGGTTAGATCTAGGTTGTTCTTGGTGAATTGAGGCCAAAACATGAAGTTCTTGAAGAACCCATGATGACATCATCCTAGAACACCCGAAATCCAGTGATTTCACGGTTAAAAGTTAAGATTTAAAAGATAGAAAGGTGTAGGAGTGCGTGTAGATCAAGAAAGTACAAGGTTTAGGGTGAGATCTTACCGGAATCGAGAGAAATCAGAGAAAAGGTGAGGAAAGCGTGCTGTTCGGACGTCACTTGCCAAAAGTAGTAAGTGTGGAGAGTGACAGGGGTATTTATAGGATTCCAAAAGAGGAAAGGGTTATCCGATCGGATGACACTCCGCTCGGATGACTGATCTGGTCGGATGACATTCCGGTCGGATGACACCTGTTTAAGACATAGTGGCTATCCGGTCGGATGGCGCTTGGTTGAAGTGTTTGACGCGACGATTCTCGTTAAATCGATTTCGATTACGAGCGGTTCAATTCGATAGGGTTTCCTAGTCAAATTACTTTTAGTCCCAACTACTTCATATCTCGCATAATCTCTTTTCCACCCATTACCATAGTTCGATTGAGTTTCGAGTTCGATTGTATTCGATTGCATTCGAGTTTCGATTGAGTTCGCTTGATTACCACAATACAACATAAATAAACATGCACAAGTAACACATAAGGTACACACACACGTATAGCAACAACTAAACTACGTAGCTCGATTTGCGATTCGTTGTCGATTCGGTTAGCATAGCTTGGTTATCAGTTGGTTAACTTTATCGCATTGTTACTGCCTATAGTTCTCAGTCGTAAGTCGCTTGAATAATACGTCGATGGCTTGCAATTAACAACACTTACTCCACATAATACAAATTAAACAAAGAGATTTCTACAAGTCAAATCCGTATAATCGGTCGTTGACTTTGACCTTGACGTTGACTTTGACTTGTGAAAACACGGGGTGTTACAGCCTCCCCTTGTTTAGGGAATTTCGTCCCGAAATTAAGCTGGACGCTGTACAACGCCGTGAATCACGTTTGAAAACTTTCAGTTCGGGCCGGTTTTGACTCCGAGATGATTGCGAACTGAACGTGTGACGTGCGGAATTCGTACACGAATGCGACTAAACACATAAGAACGTAATATAATCGGTGATTCTATAGATATGAAATCGTACAAAGCACTAGAATCACAATGTCTACTTTCTCTCTCTAGCTTCTTTCTTTAAACAACTGCGGGTACTTAGCCTTCATGTCGCTTTCGAGTTCCCAAGTGAACTCTGCGCCTCGTTTGCCTTCCCACCGGACTTTCACAATCGGAATGCGCGAGTGCCTGAGCTGCTTGGTTTGGCGATCCATGATTTAGACAGGCTTTTCCACGAAGTGTAATGTTTCGTTCACTTGCAGATCTTCGAGAGGAACGTGTAAATCGTGGTTGGCTAGGCACTTTCGGAGGTTTGACACGTGGAAAGTCGGGTGGACATTACTAAGTTCCTCCGGTAGTTCGAGTCTGTAGGTGACTTTTCCGATCCTTTCCAGAATCTTAAAAGGTCCAACATATCGAGGCGCGAGTTTTCCCTTTTTGCCGAATCGGACTACACCCTTCCAAGGTGATACCTTTAGGAGTACGTAGTCACCAACGTCAAATTCACGGGGCGTGCGCTTCTTATCGGCGTAACTTTTCTGTCGATCCCGAGCTTTCACCAGGTTGTCTCGAATTTGGAAAATTTTGTCTGTCGTTTCTTGTATTAGCTCAGGACCGGTTAATTGCGAATGACCGATCTCGTGCCACACAATAGGCGATCGACATCTTCTTCCGTATAATGCCTCGAATGGTGCCATTTGGATACTAGAATGGTAGCTGTTGTTATACGAGAATTCGACTAACGGCAGGTATTTATCCCAATTACCACTGAAGTCTAAAACACACGATCGGAGCATGTCTTCAAGAGTACGAATCGTTCTTTCAGTCTGACTGTCGGTTTGAGGGTGGAAAGCGGTACTTAGATTAAGCGATGTACCGAGTGCTGCTTGAAACGTTTCCCACAGTCGCGAGGTAAACCGAGCATCACGATCAGAGATGATGTCACGAGGCGTCCCATGATTACAAATGATCTCGTCGGTGTAGATTCGGGCTAATCGTTCTACCTTGTAGTCTTCTCGTATTGGCAGAAAGTGAGTTGATTTTGTCAAACAGTCGACCACAACCCAAATGCTGTCGTGACCTGATGACATGTGCGGTAGCTTGGTTATAAAGTCCATGGCTATACTTTCCCACTTCCACATGGGAATTGGTGGTTGTTCAAGTAAGCCAGAGGGTCTTTGGTGTTCAGCCTTGACTCTAGCACAGGTTAGGCATTTTCCAACATAGAGAGCGATATCCCTTTTCATACCCGGCCACCAGTACTTATAACGAAGGTCCTGGTACATTTTATCAGCACCGGGGTGAATAGAATACCGGGATTTGTGGGCTTCGTCCATCAACATCTGTCGCAAGTTGGTTCGTTTGGGAATCCAAATTCGGTCCAGAAAGTGGAATATCCCATTCGATTTGCTCACAAGCTGGGCTCCATCGTGGTAGATTCTTTCTTTCTTCAGGGTGCGTTCGTTAAAACATGCGTGCTGAGTGTCGCGGATGAGGGTTTCGAGATCGTGTTGGGCTTGAACATTACGAGTGCTAAGCAGATAGCTCTGTCTGCTAAGTGCGTCGGCAACAACATTCGCCTTGCCTGGGTGATAACGGATCTCGCAGTCGTAATCGTTGAGAAGTTCTACCCATCGGCGTTGACGCATATTAAGTTCCTTCTGATTAAAGATGTGTTGCAGGCTCCTATGATCGGTGAAGATCGTACACTTGGTACCATACAGGTAGTGTCGCCAAATCTTTAATGCAAAAACAACTGCGCCTAGCTCGAGATCATGGGTTGTATAGTTCTTCTCGTGGACTTTGAGCTGACGAGATGCGTAAGCTATGACCTTGTCCCGTTGCATGAGAACACAACCAAGACCAAGGTTGGAAGCATCATAATAGACAATGAAATCGTTGGTTCCGTCGGGCAATGTGAGACCAGGAGCGTTGCAAAGCATATGCTTGAGGGTTCGAAAGGCAGACTCTTGTTTAGTTCCCCAAATAAAAGGCTTGTCTTTATGCGTGAGAGAGGTAAGCGGTACAACGATCTTTGAGAATCCTTCGATAAATCGTCGATAATAGCCCGCTAGTCCGAGAAAAGAGCGGACTTCAGACGGGTTCTTAGGCGTAACCCAGCTCTTGACAGCTTCAATCTTCGCAAGATCGACGTGAATGCCCTGACTATTAACAATGTGACTCAGAAACTGAACTTCCTCCAGCCAAAATTCACACTTTGAGAACTTGGCATTGAGTTGGTTCCCGTGGAGTAACTCGAGAACCAAACGTAGATGTTGCGCGTGTTCAGTCTTCGATTTGGAATAGATCAAGACTTCGTCGATGAATACGATGACAAACCGGTCGAGATATGGTTTACACACGCGATTCATCAGATCCATGAAAACCGCTGGTGCGTTGGTTAGACCAAAAGGCATGACAACGAATTCGTAATGGCCGTAACGAGTACGAAAAGCGGTTTTGGGTATATCCTCCTCTTGTATACGCAGTTGATGATAGCCTGAACGTAAGTCGATCTTCGAAAAACACGTAGCGCCTTGTAGTTGATCAAACAAATCGTCGATGCGAGGTAGGGGATAGCGATTCTTGATAGTTAACTTATTCAATTCCCGATAGTCGATGCACATCCTGAACGACCCATCCTTCTTTTTGACGAAAAGGACTGGCGCGCCCCAAGGAGAGGTGCTCGGGCGAATGAAGTCTTTCTCAAGTAATTCCTGGAGTTGGGTTGAGAGTTCGCGCATTTCGGATGGCGCGAGTCGGTAAGGAGCTTTGGCAATAGGGTGGCTCCAGGAATGAGGTCGATACAAAAGTCGATATCACGACTTGGCGGTAGTCCGGGAAGATCCTCTGGGAAAACGTTAGGAAATTCTCGAACCACAGGAACGTCTTTTACTTCCTTCTTTTCTTTCTTTTCCTTCTCCGCTACTACGATGTTAGCCAAGAAAGCTCTGTATTCCTTGTGGAGATACTTGCTAGCTTGGACACATGACATGAGCTTGAGACCCTTTGAAGTAGTATCACCGTATACACATAATAAATCACCATTCGCGAGCGAAAATCGAATCATCTTGTCGAAGCACACAACTTCAGCATGGTTTTCTCGAAGAAAGTCCATGCCTACTATGACGTCAAAACTTCCGAGTTGCATCGGACGATTGGGAAGATGTGATTGTTGGGCTCAAGAGTACAATCACGAAGAACAGAATTAACGGCGATGGTTCTTCCAGTAGCGACTTCAACATCGAACGTCGAGGAGAGTTGGGAGCGTTTACGACTAAGGAGTTTCTCGAATTCGAATGACACAAAGCAATTATCCGCTCCAGTATCAAACAAACAGGAATCATAAATACCATTCACAAGGAACGTACCATTGACCACGTTGTTGTCCGCTTGGGCTTGGCGCACGTTGAGGTTGAAAGTTCTGGCGCGTGCGGCCTGTTGTTGTTGTTGTTGCTGCTGCTGCTGAGGCTGCTGTTGCTGAGGCTCTTGTTTCACGACCCTGTTAGGGCACATGTTGGCGAAATGGTTCGGGTCGCCACATGCAAAGCAGGCTCTGGCTTTGATCGCGGGTGCCGGAGGAGCTTGTTGACCCTGCGGGGCTGTGAGTAGAGCTTGATGAGCAGGAACTTGACGAATACGGCAGTTGGCTGTAGAGTGGCCGTATACATTGCAATGAGCACAGAAATGGCAAGCAATGGCTGTAGGGTGGTGGTAGGTACAAGTAGGGCAGAGCGGGTGTGGCCCAGTGTATGCACGCTTTGCAGGGGGTGCATTAGCCACGGGCGCCGCTACTTAACGCTGTTGGGTTGGTACGGCTTGAATCGGTGCAGCAGTGATCGCACAGTTCTTGTTACTGGAGTTGTTCTTTCTCTTGTTCTTTCTCTTGTTGCTCGATGAGGTGGGTTCAGCAGTTGGTGCGATGGTGGTAGCTTGATGCAGATGCTTCGAAGTCTTATCCCAGACACCAGCCTTAACCCGCTTGTCGTTGATTTCAGCGGCCAGTAGATAAGTTTCCTCGATCGTTGTAGTCTTAGCCGCTTGCACGAAATCTGCGACGCAGTCGGGCAAAGCTTGGATGTACTTCTTGATGGTGATCTTCGGAGTCTTGACTTGATCGGGACAGATGATGCTGAGCTGTTTGAAACGAGCAGTGAGAGCAGCATTGTCGCCTTCATGCTGATGTGTGTGCCAAAATTCATCTTCAAGCTTTTGACGTTCGTGAGGAGGGCAAAATTCCTCTAGCATAACTTCCTTGAGCTCGTCCCACGAAAGACCGTAGGCTGCATCGTTCCCTCGCTTGTTCCTCTCGGCCGTCCACCAGTCTAGTGCACAGGACTGGAAAACGCCGGTAGCATTCAGAGTTCGAAGGTCATCAGGGCAACCACTTTGTCGCAGAGTGACCTCAATGGAATCAAACCATTGGAATAGTGCAGTCGGACCTCCTTCGCCAGTGAATTCCTTCGGCCCACACGACTTGAATTGCTTGAAACTGAAGGGCCTTGCGGCAACTTTAGGGGCTTCAGTTCTCGATTCCTCAGACGATTTGCTTGCATTCTCGTAAACATCACTCATGGCCTTTGCCACACTTTTCGCGATGATGGAAGCAAGGCGTTTGTCCCTCTTTTCTTGACGAGAGAGTGCATGACGGGATCCAGACGACATTGTCTGCATTAGACATCATCACAGGACTCAACATGTTGTATTCGAATCTCACCTCACGCGTCTACTACTACTAAAGCTCAGTAACACGTACCGCGTAATCACATAGACATGTAACCATGTAGGACACATAACCATGTAATCACTTAATCACATAAACACATAGCACGTAGAGCACATAATCACATTATCACATAAGCACGGAATCATAGAAACATTTTCAACATAAGAGGCACATAGGAGCATATAGAGACACGTAGAGCATTCTGACTGCCTCAGAATACAGAAATCTATCATTCAAAGTCTGCGATCGTTCGAGGGTAGCGTAGTATAAGCGTATATTGTAAGCGTATATCGTAGCATAACGTCGTCCAAACTTCAGCGATTTGTTAGCGATTTGAGATAGAAAAGCAGTGCGAGTCGTGCGTGTCGATCGAAGTGAAAGCAAAAATCGAGTAAATCTCCAAACTGTAAACACATAAACAGGTAAAATCGACAAAACATCAGAGTCAGCAGTTACGGCATAAAATTCGAGATGTAGATTGTCTGCGGCTAGTAGACTTCGACTATCCAAAGCGGTTCGACTATTCACAAGGATCCTGTTTTGCACAATTAGCCTTCAGGACTATGCCTTTGCCTCGATTCTTGGGCGTTTGGCACACATCTCGTTGGTCATATGGTGACTTCAGGTCGTTGGAGTCCGTCGAGACTTTGGTGAGAGTTTGTAAAATGAACGGAACAAGTAGTCAAGGTTAGGGTTTCACCCCTAGCTTAACAATCTTGTCCTTGTTTTAATAAAATAGAGGAGATTATTCAGCAAAATATGGATTTCACTCCTAATTTGGTATAATTCTCCTCGTTTGTAGATAAAATGCGGGTTGATCGAGAAACTTTAGTCAAGAGTTTGTGGTTTTCACACCTATTCTCGCCTTAATTGCTCATTCATAGTTGAAAATTCGAGTGCAGTGATAGTGTAGCGTGCGCGAGAAAATACGAGGAAGTAGTAGTAAACTTATGCAAAGTTTCTAACGATCATGCATAAGTCGGTCTGTTGGTTCCTAACTATAGACTAGGTTTCTAAGACTTCGACCCGGACTAGGTCGAGTCTTGCCTAATTCCCTATAGTTATGGCTCTGATACCAATCTGTCACACCCCAACCGATGGCGGAATCATCGGGGCATGGCACTGAGCGAAACAGATTGTCCAGAAGTTTCCATAACAATTATCAATATTATTCAATTAAGTAATACGTCCCATACCGTATCTCAAACAGCAAGTAATTATTACAGACATAAATCCAGGCAAATATTTTGTTCCGACAACTCAGATTTAAACATAGACAGATTATTTATTGGTTTCTAGGACCTCTTTTCCTAGCTTCGATTTCATCAATGCACAGAGAGCATCCTAGACCTTTCCTAGCCTCAAGTTCACAGCATGCTAAGCATGTAAACTTCCTAAGCACCTGTCACATACGTTAAAATAAAGTCAATACATAAAATGTAAAGATGAGCATACAAGTTTGATATAGCATATAGAGTTTGAATTCGTTTACGCATAACCAGCACGTACACATAGTGAAATGAAGCACGTTAGTTATCGACATAGATCCATCGATACCAATGACTGCGGGTTGACTGCCAAATGCAGTTCGCAATACATGATTACCACCGTAATCCATGCAAGTAATTGTCCTTAACAACCCCCGTGTGAACGGGTGCTGAGTCCAAACTATAGTACTATCGTTGCTAAGGCAGGTAGACAGCATTCCATGTGTAAACATAACAAACAAGCATTCATAAGCCACGTATAACATGCATTAACGGTTAGCGTTCAAATAGTACTGAGTAGTGTGATTGTTGTAGTTTGAATATTCGTAATGTATGTAACACCCAAAAGTACGTAAAGCAAAAAAGGATCGAGTATACTCACAGCGATTAGTGGATTGAAGGGAGCGCTTAGCGAGTAAGGTTAGCCTGAATAGATTCGATAGCATGACGATAAGTAATGCGTAAAACGTTACAAAGTGTGGAAGGGTCGGATGGTGGTTCGATCGGATGGTAATCCGATCGGACAGCAATCCGTGCGGATGGCAATCCGTTCGGGTGGTCATCCGGTCGGACAGTGGTCCGTTCGGATGGCGATTCGAGTGGATTGTTTCTTCCTATAAGGAGAATGTGTTTGTGTATGATGGCTTGTCCTTTGAAGTTTTCGTTGTAGTATTTTGAAAACACAAAAGTATCTCTATCCATCAAGTCGGTCGATCGGATGACTGGTCGTGCGGATGACAATCCGTTCGGATGGTCATCCGGTTGGACGGTGATCCGGTCGGACGACGACTTAGTGGTGAGGTTGCCTACTGAAAGTAATTTCAAAACAGAAGAGTCATTCGATGGATGGCAATCCGATCGGATGGCAACTTTGTTATTAAACATGTTGAAAATTGTTTAAGTCTTAGTATCTCATGATCCGAAGAGTAATCCATTCAGATGGTCGTCCGATCGGATTACATTTCGTTCAATACTCAAACTTTAGATAGGATTGTTTTAAAAGTGGGACCCAAGTGTGATCCGTTCGGATGGTAATCCGTTCGGATGACCTATCCGATCGGACAGCAATCCGGTCGGACAGCAATCCGTTCCGATTGTTCCGTTCGTCCTACACTTGGTCGTTTTGAGGGTTTGTCGTTATGTCGAGATACTTTGACAACGTGTTAACCAACAGAACTCCCATTTTGACCCAGGTGTCTAACCGACCAGGAATCACCCTAGCTCGGTTAGCATAGCTTGGTTATCAGTTGGTTAACTTTATCGCATTGTTACTGCCTATAGTTCTCAGTCGTAAGTCGCTTGAATAATACGTCGATGGCTTGCAATTAACAACACTTACTCCACATAATACAAATTAAACAAAGAGATTTCTACAAGTCAAATCCGTATAATCGGTCGTTGACTTTGACCTTGACGTTGACTTTGACTTGTGAAAACACGGGGTGTTACATCTACCTCCCACGTGTACTCGGGACCTCTACGGGCATCCCATTTCACTTTTACAATCGGTACATGCTTCCTTCGAAGCTTCTTAACCCGTCGATCCTCGATCGATACAGGCTTTTCAACAAACTTCAAGCTCTCATCGATGTGCACATCCGTATGTGGTATGACTAGTGATTCATCAGCTAGACATTTCTTCAGATTGCAGATGTGGAATACGTTATGAATACCACTGAGCTCTTCAGGCAAATTTAGCTTATACGCCACTGATCTGACACATTCGATGATCTCGAATGGTCCTATGTAACTGGGGCTTAACTTGCCCTTCTTGCCAAAACGCATTACCCTTTTCCAGGGTGATACCTTAAGTAGTACCTTGTCACCTACTTCGAACTTCAGAGGTTTACGCCTCAAGTCCGCATAGCTTTTCTACCTATCTCTGGCAGCTTTGAGACGATCTCGTATCTGCACAATCTTATCTATTGTCTCCAGGACTATTTCAGGTCCTGTCAGTTGGACATCTCCAACCTCCGCCCAACAAACGGGCGTTCTGCACTTTCTACCGTACAAGGCCTCGAAGGGCGCAACCTTAATGCTTGTATGATAGCTATTGTTATAGGAGAACTCGATCAATGGCAGGTGGTTATCCTAACTACCACCTAAGTCAATCACACATGCACGAAGCATGTCTTCCAAAGTTTGGATGGCTCGCTCACTCTGCCCGTCCATCTGAGGATGGTAAGCCATACTAAAATTTAAGCGAGTGCCCAAAGATTGTTGGAAACTTTTCCAAAAATGTGACGTGTATCTAGTATCCCTATCAGAGATAATAGATACTGGTACGCCATGCAGAGATACAATCTTATCTACGTACAATTGGGCTAACATGTCGGAGCTATAGGTCTCCTTAATGGGTAGGAAATGTGCTGACTTAGTCAGTCTATCTACTATCACCCATATAGTATCATTTCCTTTCTTTGTTTTTGGCAACTTGGTGATAAAATCCATTGTCACCATTTCCCACTTCCAGGTGGGAAGTTCAGGCTGTTGTAGCAAACCTGACGGCTTCTGATGTTCAGCTTTAACTTGTGCACACGTCAAACATTTAGCTACATAGGCAGCTATAGAATTCTTCAAGCCTATCCACCAAAAGTTTGCTTTCAGATCCTGGTACATCTTGTCAGCTCCAGGATGAACGGAGTATTTAGAACTGTGGGCTTCCTGGAGGATAACATCTCGAAGTCCTCCATAAACTGAAACCCAAATCCGTCCATTTAATCTCAGGATTCCGTCCTTGACATAGGATAACTGTTCTTCAGTTACTCCTAGCTTTTCATCAGGATAGTTAGCTTCTAGTACAGCTTCCTTCTGCGCAGCTAACAACCTTTCATTCAAACTATTCTTTATCTCAATGCTCTTGGCATTAATTCTTATAGTCTTCACTCTTTCCTTTCGACTTAAGGTATCGGCGACTACATTCGCCTTGCCAGGATGGTATCTTATCTCACAATCATAATCTTTCAAAGTTTCCATCCAACGTCGCTGCCTCATGTTCAAGTCCTTCTGATTGAACAGATATTGAAGGCTCTTGTGATCCGAATAGATCACATACTTAGTTCCATACAAGTAGTGCCTCCAAAGTTTTAGTGCAAATACAACGGCACCCAACTCCAAATCGTGGGTGGTGTAATTCTTTTCGTGCAATTTTAACTGTCGGGAAGCATATGCAATAACTTTTCCCTTTTGCATAAGCACACATCCCATGCCAGTGTGCGAGCGTCGCAGTAAACCACGAATTCCTCGATACCTTCAGGCAATGTCAAAACAGGAGCATTGCTTAGCTTCTGCTTCAGGATATCAAAGGATTCTTGTTGCTTCGGTCCCCAGTCGAACTTAATATTCTTCCTAGTTAAAGAAGTTAGGGGTGCAGCAATCCTTGAAAAGTTTTCAATAAAACGCCTGTAATATCCTGCCAATCCCAAGAAGCTGCGAATCTCTGTTGGCGTCTTCGGCTCTTGCCAATTCATGACAGCTTCAACCTTAGCGGGATCTACTTGGATTCCGCGTTCACTAACCACATGTCCAAGAAATTGGACTTCACGAAGCCAAAATTCACACTTAGAGAATTTGGCGTAGAGCTTTTCTCGATGAAGCAATTTCAGAATGCAATGGAGGTGCTTCTTGTGGTCAGCTTGATTCTTCGAGTAGATAAGAATATCATCGATGAAGACGATGACGAATTTATCCAAGTAGGGCTTGCAGACGCGGTTCATGAGATCCATGAATGCGGCTGGTGCATTAGTGAGTCCAAAAGGCATCACTAAGAACTCGTAATGACCATAGCGAGTCCTAAATGCAGTCTTATGTACATCTTCATCCTTGACCTTCAGTTGATGATATCCTGACCTTAAGTCAATCTTGGAAAAGTAACTTGCTCCTTGAAGCTGATCGAAAAAGTCGTCGAACCTGGGTAATGGATACCGATTCTTGATAGTAACTTTGTTAAGTTCTCGATAATCGATGCACAGACGCATCGAGCCATCCTTTTTCTTCACAAACAGGATTGGTGCTCCCCAAGGAGATGAGCTAGGTCTAATGAATCCTTTGGCTAACAAATCATCCAGTTGAGTCCTCAACTCTTTCATCTCCGTTGATGCCAATATGTAAGGTGCTCTTGCAACAGGTGCTGTTCTAGGAATAATGTCAATCCTGAACTCTACTTGCCTATCTGGGGGTAAACCAGGTAGTTCTTCATGGAATACTCCTGGATATTCAGAGATGATAGGTATGTATTCGATCTTAGGCTTTGGTTCATCAATAGTTACTTGCGCCATGTAGATAACACAACCCTTCGTCAAACACCTTGATGCCTTGAGCATGGACACTTGCTCAGGCATTCCGTACTTAGTATCTCCTTGGATTGTCAAAGGCTCGCCATGAGGAGCTCTGACAACTACTTGCTTCTTAGCACAAACGATCTGGGCTTGGTTGCGAGACAACCAATCCATGCCTATTACTATATTGAAACCATCTAACTTCAAAGGGAGTAGGGATAACGGAAAAGAGTGGTTCCTAATGGATATGAAACATCCATCTAACACGGTTGAGGCGGTTTCTAAGGTACCATCAGCTAATTCCACCTCATATTTCACACTTAGGGTTTTAACAGGTAAATTCAGTAACTTACAAAACTTATTATCTACAAAGGACTTATCCGCCCCTGAATCAAACAATACCCTCGCATAAACATCATTTATAAGAAAGGTACCTGTTATCACGTTATCATCCTGCACTGCCTCCTTAGCATCCAATCTGAAGACCCTAGCGTTGGTCTTTTTACCTTCTTCTGGTTTCTTGGCATATTTTGAGCAGTTCGACTTAATGTGCCCTTTCTCGTTGCAGTTATAGCATGTCGCATCCTTTATCTTCTTGCACTGTATCGTCTTGTGTTCCTTGGACTTGCATATCCCACATGCAAAAGTCCTTGATTGTGTCTGCGCGTTCGATTCCAATCTACACTTCCCAAAGTGATGTTTCCGACAAACTTTACATCTGGGTTTCTCACTCGACTGCTGGTTACCTTTGTTGGACCCTGAACTCTTCTTGTTCTCATGGTTCCCTTTGTGTTTCTTGTCTGAACGACGTGAGTTATCATCCTCACGCTTTCTCTTACCTTCTTCAGAATTCTTTAGCGATCTCAACATGACCGCATCTAAGGTAAGAGACAAGGATAGATCAGCTGCTGATCTAAAAGTAGCAGGTCTTGAAGCCTTAACACTGGCTTTAATCTCCGGGGCTAAACCCCCAATGAAGCGAGCAATTCGCTTGGGTTCCGGTGTTACAAGGTAAGGAACCAATCTTGACATCGTGTTAAAGCTTGTGAGATAAGCTTGGCAATCTAGGTTTTTCATAACCAACGATAAGAAATCTGACTCAATTCTTTCAACCTCATGCTGAGGGCAGTAATTCTCCTTAATAAGAGCAACAAACTGATCCCATGTCAGATTGTAGAGTGGGATCTTTCCGGCTGCTTGAATGAGAGACTTCCACCATGCTAATGCCTCTCCCTTGAATGATTGGGATACATACTTCACTACATCCCTTTCAGCACAACCGCTGATATCGACCACGGTGTCCATTTCATCTAACCAAGTCATACAGTCAATTGCCCCCTTCTCCCCGGTGAAATCCCGGGGTTTGCAGGAAACAAAGTACTTATAAGTACAGGACTTGGTACATGGTTTATCATCAAATACTATCCTCTTGGATGGAACACTGTTTTGGTTTGAGGGATGTCGATCATCATCTTTCTTTGGCTCATCTTCTTTAGAGGGCGGCTTGTTGTGAGCCTCAGAATGAGTCTTAGGCTTGGAATGCGGTGCGGATAGGGTCCTACTTCGAGTCCCGCTATATTCATTATACTGCCGCTCTATAGCTTTTGTAACAGCATTGTCTATTAATGCTTGCAGTTCTGCACCCGCTATGTTAATTTGGGTATTATCATGATCCTCCATTGGGTGACTGTTGATCTCATCCAAGTCAGCCATGTAGTTTGAACTTGTTACATAAGATATTGACAATACTTTATTTGGGAGTTTATTATGGAATTGTCTTTTATGGCAATTCATTAACCATGGTAAACATAGACCATATTTGGTTAATTTGTTAATCATATTTATTTAGGATTTTTATTATAATTTATCTTACTTATAAAACAATAACAGTATTATTAGTGGCACAAAAGGCCTAGTCACAAGGACATTCTAGATCATAAGCCAGGATTTCAGAGAATCAAGGCATTAAGGTTTGAACATAGTTCTTTACCTTTTTCTGACAGGGAGTCGTAGACTACAACTGTCTTTTGCCTTATTGGACATTTATTATGGCCCGTAGGCACTACATCACCAATGGATGTTTAATATGTGATCATCTTAATTGATGACTTTAACCCATGATTTATCGATCATCAGGTTAGGATAGGAATCTTTTGAAGAACCCTATTATAAGAATGACGTGTGTGATTTTAACGAATCACGTCTGCCAGGAGTGTTAACATGTTTTCAGATGTTAACAAGGATTTGAATCTTTTTAAACAGGTTTTGCCATCTTGGCCAAGTCTTATAACGACATGCAGGCTAGGTTATACCTTCAAGATTCTTATTTAATATTTAAATAGGCAGATTATTTTAAGAGGAACGATTTTTAATTTATTTATTTCATGTATAAAATATTTATGCATATAATAACAAAAATGAAATTTTTAAATTTAACATTTCATTAAACAATAAAAGGAGTACACATTGCCCTAAACGGGACTTTTAACAGAAATAACTTGCCCACGCAGGGGCTAAACTGATAATACAAGTCCTTGCAGGGACTGATTACTAAGATACATGTCCACGAAGGGACTAAAGAAGGACAAGTCCACGCAGGGACTAAGTACATAGATAAATGTCCACGCAGGGACTTGATTGAAATAAGGAAATGCAACAATACATATAGGTATTCAATGATCCCTCTTCTTCTTTCCTTTTAACAAGCTTGCTAGGCCCTTGAGAAATCCTCGGTTGTTCTGACGCTCTTCTTGAAATTCTCGTTCCACCCTGTTTAGCATGTGGAGGATTTCCTCCTGTTCCGGTGGGGAAAACCGTGGTGGCTGCGGCTGGTGCTGAACCGGAGGTCGAGCAGGTATTTGATACCCATGAGCTGGATATCCCACTCCCCAGGGAGCTCCATATGGTCCTTCAGGATGAAGGGCGTTGTAGTTTGCCGCTACGAGGTATGGGTCGGCTTCAGCATAGTTGTAGTGAGTGTGGGCCGGCTGCTCAAATGGATTATACGCCATTGAACCGGCGTATGTAGGAATTGGATTACCAAATCCCGAAGGCGGCGGTGGTGGTGCAACTGGTGCAGAATTCACCTCTGAAACTGGGTTTGAAGGCCCACCCATTTGTGGGTCTTCATGCAGTGGCAGATAGTGACTGCCACTTGAGTGTTGGGGGGTGCTAAAGTGAAAACCCCTTTCTCGCACGGACATTCGTGCGCCTGTTCTTCTACGCCTTGGTGGTTCTGGAGGTGCTAGCTGTACTGGCGGCGGTGGTGGCGGTGGCGTGACTGCCACGAAATGCGAATCCTCGGAGGGATCCTGCTGCTGCTGCTCGTGAGGCGATGAATGGTGAGAGGGTGTAAAATACCATTCATACTGGTTGAACCTTGCTTGGTAGCTGTCAGGACCATGGTAAGGTGATCTATGGAAGGATGACCCATCTGAAATCTCGATGGGGTGAGTAGGTGTCCCAGAAGGTGGTTCAACAGGATCCGTGTCTTCATCTATATCCATTCCCTGAGCTTCGGGGAAATGGTCTTCAGGGCCCAATGGGTTAAATCCCACTGGTTCTTCAATATAGTTTGCCGGGTTGAACCGGCCCTGGAAGACAGGAGTGGGGTCGCCAAAGGAATTGTGCGACATAGATCGCTGCAACGGCAAGAAGGAGTGGCGTGAGTCTTCGGGCTCGTTCTCTGATTGCGGCCCAAAGGAGTGACGATAAGGAGGCGTTGAGCTAAACGAGGCAGATCACCTAGCGGGCTCCGAATAGATCCTCCAGTCTCCTTGAGGAGCGGCACTCATGGTAGCAGAAGGAGTTCGCCAGTGTGAAGGCCCGGCCTCGTGATCGTTAGGGGCGTGGATTGGCCCCTTGCCTCGTCCTCCTCTTCGGAACCTCGGTGGTATAATTCCTGTCAAACAATATGAAAAAAACAACAAAGAAATATAAAGGACAAGGTTAGGATTAAAAACAATTTGGATTTGTCCTAAGTTCTTTGTCTAGACTCGAAAATTTAGGAATGTGCAACTGTGTAACTGAGATTAAACACAAAAGGCTAGTGTTTAATTCACTCAGTGTTGGCTCTGATACCAACCTGTCACACCCCGATCTTTCCACGTATTACCGGTGGGCCCGGAGGGGGTATCGTGACGTAGTTGATATCATCATAGTCAAACAACACAAATTATAAATGCACAACGGAAGCAAAAGGTATGAATCACATTACAAACCGAATATATGGTAATATCAAAGTATTACAACGGACTGTAAAAGATTCACAGGCGGATCAAAGTAAGTAAGATCATTGTTCAATAGACTTTAACATCTAGAGCTTGCAAGGCTTGATTATTGATGCCTGGAGTAGCCAGCCTATTTCGTATAGTACCTGCACTTAATCTTTTTGGGAAAATACGTCAGTTTACACTGGTAAATACAATTAACTGACTCATTTTGAAAGGAGTTTAAGAAAATTTGTTTGAATGCACATGGCACAAAATATCTTTTATAACTTGGGATAATTATTAAAAATAAACTTGTATACAGTATTACATGTTTGTCGTCCATTTAAGACCCGGTTAGAAGAGTCGGTTTAACAAGATTAATAGACACACCACTTGGTATAATACCCACAAGAAGATACCCTTCTTGCGGACTACCTTTTTACATACGCAACTGTCAGGTGTATGCCTACACCCCGTGCTTAAGTCGTGGCCATTTCTAATGAATGAGCCAAGGATATCCAGGACACGGTCATTAACCCCCCCCAAAGGCATTGCTTCAAACAAGACAGAATAAAACGGGTTATGCATCTTTTTAATCAATATTTGATTGTACGACTTCATACCCGACCAAGCGGTATTATAATAACGTACCCCAAGCCCGTATAGGGAAAATAAGTTAAAAGTATTTACCTGAGCAAAGTATAAATCACAACAGCAAGTGCACGTAGCTTTTACTGGGCTCCTAATCTGGAACGAAGGTTTTAATAACCTATTAGATTCCTAACGGGTCTTAATTAAGCCTAAACTTAAGCCGGTTAGTTTTAAAGAAAGGTATACGGTTCAAAACGCACGATTAAGCGAAGACCGGATTAGAATGTGGTTTAGGCCCGACAAGTTTGTATACTTGTATAATATGGGTAAACTAAACACATTCTGGATTTTGAGATGAAAATGATAAGGTTTGACCCGTTTCGGTAAGTTTATGCAAACTAGTTACATAAATCGAACCGAACGCGAATAACGCATAACGGGTAACCAAAAGAGTCACGAACAGGTTTCCTAAGTTAATATGCTTTAAATATGTTGTGATATCAGTAGGATACCTTCCATTATGCCCAAAACGAGTTCAATCTCAAATTAAGCCCCGTAGGGGTATTTTGGTCATTTTAAGGATTATAAAAGAGATTTAATTATAATTCTGAGATTTGTGTCTGAAATAATTAGTAAAACAACTTAATTTAATAGGTTATATCAGTTGGTGATAAGTCTTATATGACAAAATGGTTTTAAACCCATACTATGTGTTTAATACGCATAAAAAGCCGTTTTAAGCGGTTTCCGGGTCATGACTGGAAATCTGGGTTTTCTGATCAGTTTATAAAGTTCAACATACTTCATTTATCATATAAAATCAGTGTCCCAAGGTTTGGTATCAATTTGTTATGTAAAACTCATTTTATAAGCAAAAGGGTATAATTGGTAATAACCGAATCAAGGCGATAACCCTATGTTATGATCAGTTTAAAAATCTTCAAAAAATCCCAAAATATTATATTACATCAGTGGGTAAAAGGTTTGGAGTCAAAAATTGGGTTTAGATAGGCTTTATGTTAATTACGCCGTTTAATTAATAAAAAGCTTTTTAAGTGCGCTATTGAGCATAACTCCTAACCTAGACCTCGAACTGATATGAAATTTTAGGGACATGTTTATAAATCAGTAGCAACGATTATTGTCCTCACACTTTTCCAAAATTCTCGTTTTAAGGTCAAATGGGCATTATGGTCAACATTAAGCGATTAACGGAAACGTGTAAATGAATCGGACAATCAAAATTCAAACCATAATTTCAATACCCCTCTCTCTCTTAAAACATACACCTAAAACCACATCTCAGCTAAATATCTTCACTCTCTTCCATCATTCTATCTCTAAAACCAACTTTCTCCCTCTAAAACTAACATTTCATCCTCACAATCGCCTTATCTCCTCTTCAGTTCTTCCTCTAGAATCTTCCTAATCGTCCTCTCAGATCTGTTCGCATAAGTTTTCCTAGAGCAGGTATATGTAATTTCAGCGATTAAAAAATGGTGTTGTAAAACGTCCTTTTACGAACCCTAGATTTGTGCTTCATCTGAATACGATTAAATTGATGATAATTTGTGACTTTTTTGTTAATTTATGTTGATTATTTTTCAGAATTTGAGTTTACAGTTGTTTGTTAGCAGATGATTTGACAGAATTTGAGTGTTTCAGCTATATTTTTCGGAACTTGAGCAGACAGTTCTCCGTTATCTGCGTATTATTCGCGTAAATGTAAGTGTTTCTGGCTAATTAAGTTAAATGAAAGGATATGATGCGGTTTTGTGTGATTTTGTTAGGTTAATATGTTAATTTGTTTAGTGATCTGTTGAATATATGCTGGTGTAATTTAGATAAGATATGTGTGGAGATATGTATGTTAAGTGGATTTGTGTAGGTTAATATTGAGTTATGTATGGATTTAATATGTTATTTCAGATTTTTAGGATTCGGTCTAAAGTGTCTGAGTTATTTCTTGCGGATGAGCAGATGATTTGACTGAATTTAAGTATTTCATATCTCTGTTATTCGGTGAATGTAAGTGTTTCTGGTTAATTGAGTTAAATGAATGCATATGATGAGGTTTTGTGTGATTTTGTTAGGTTAATTTAGTGTTAATTTGTTTGAGGATTTGTTGAAAATATGGCGGTGTAGTTTAGATAAGATCTGTGTGGAGATATATGTAAGTTTGGTGGATTTGTGCAGGTTTATATAGAGTTACGTATGGATTTCGTATGTTTTATAGATTGTTAGGGTTTGGTCTAGAATTTATAAGTTATATTCAGAATTTGAGTATATAGTTGCTGATAAGCAGACGATATGAGTAAATTTTAGTATTTCGTATCTCCCTTATTCGTGTAAATGTAAGTGTTTCTGGCTAATTAAGTTAAATGAAAGCATACGATGAGGTTTTGTGTGATTTTGTTAATGATTTGTTGAAAATATGCCGTGTAATTTAGATAAGATGGATATATGTATATTTGGTGGATTTTGTAGGTTTATATTGAGTTATGTATGGATTTAATATGTTTTCATAGATTCTTAGGGTTTGGTGTATAGTTTCTGAGTTATTTTCAGAATTTGGGTGTTAAAGATTTAGTAGAAGACCGGTTATTCACGTTAATTTAAGTGTTTCTGGTTAATTAAGTTAAATGAAAGGATATGATGAGGTTCTGTGTGATTTGTTAGGTTAATTTAGTATCAATTTGTTGATAATATGCCGGTGTAATTTAGATAAGATCTGTGTGGATATATATATATATATATATAGGACAAAGATCCGTTAGGAACCACCCTTTATTGCGAGAACCAGTGTGAACACAAACAGTAATTCCTAAAAAAATCTAAAAAACACCCAATTTTTTTTTACTATTTTTTTTTTGGAAAAATGGCTATATTTTGTTAATAAAAAAAATAAAAAAAAAATTTCAAAAAAAAAAAAAAAAGAAAAGAAATCGAGTAACAGTTATCCATGCACATGTGCATATGTATCATGTCTTTGTCAAATTCCGTAATTCATTACAAATAGTAGTCAATTGCACTTTCATTTACACTACCACGTGTAATACACTACTTTTTACGTTAACAATATTAGAAATGCACATGTGCATCTATATGTATCAACATGAAATAAGGTGTTTTGGTATACTACTTTCTCTTTCATCTATCATTCCATCCATAATACACAAGCATGCACATGTGCATTTTTGTCATTTCTTTGACAAATTCCGTAATTCATTACACATATTAGACAATTACACTTTTATTTACACTACCATATGTAATACACTACTTTTTACATTACCAATATTAGAAATGCACATGTGCATTTATATGTATCAACATGAAATAAGGTGTTTTGGTACACTACTTTGAATACACTTTCCCTTTCATCTATCATACCATCCATAATACACTATCATTACCTCCAACCATCCATAATACAATACCATTACCTCCTACCATCCATAATACAATACCATTAACAATATTTTCACTTTATTACATGTATGTAAACACCATTTATACCATCCAATCAACATATTACATCATAAATTGACAACTATAACCAAACCATCAACCACTAGATATAACTAACCAAAAAACATTACTTCTCCATTCAAAATCACAAACTTTTTGTACCAAAACACGTTATAACATGGTTATACCTAATGATCCACATGTGCATTTTGAATATTGGTAATGTAAAAAGTAGTGTATTACTAATGGTATTGTAAATTAAAGTGCAATTGTCTATTCCTGATAACGTATTACCGAATTTGTCGAAGTAATGATACATATGCACATGTGCATGGATAACTGTTACTCGAAAAAAAAAAGTTTTTTTTTATGGTAACGAAATATAGCGATTTAAAAAAAAAAAAAATTTTTGAGTGCTTTTTTTTATTTTTTTTAAGATTTTATTTTGTGTTAACATTGGTTCTCGCAATAAGGGTGGTTCTCGCATGAACCTTACCATATATATATATATATGGTGGATTTGTGTAGATGTATGTATATACTGAGATTTTGTGATGAAATTTAGATTTGCGTACTGCAGGTATACACAAATTTAGTTTATATGTATGTGTACGGAGATTTTGTAGGTTTGTTTGAGATTTTGTGATGAAATCTAGATTTATGTACAACAGGTATTGTCACACCCCGATATTTCCACGTATGACCGGTGGGCCCGGTGGGGAGTATCGTGACGTAGTTGATATCATCATAGTCAAACAACACAATATATAAATGCACAGCGGAAGTAAAAGATAAATATATTACAACCCGATATAAAGTAATATCAAATATTACAACGGAATGTAAGATGGATCCACAGGCGGATCTAAAAATAGAAAGATAACACTGTTTAACAGACTTTAACATCTAAAGCTTGCGAGACTTGATTATTGATGCCTGGAGTAGCCAGCCTATTACGTATAGTACCTGCATTTAGCCTTTTTGGAAAATACGTCAGCTTACACTGGTAAATACTATCAACTGACTCATTTTGAAAATGTTTTATAAATTTGATTCGAGTGCAAACGGAACAAAATATATTTTATAACTTGGGACAATTATTTGAATATAATACTTGTAAACGAATTACATGTTTCTTATGCGTTCAGTAGCCCGGTTCGTGCCGGGTTAAAGCTTAATAGACACACCACATGATATAGTCCCGCGGCGGGTTGTTCCCGTTACCAGCGGTTATACCTTGTTGTTTATAAATGCACTAGCGGGTGTACGCCTACACGCGCGTGCTAAGGTCATGGCCATTTCGTAAAATGATGCCAAGGATATCCGGGACATGGTCATTAACCTCCCAAAGGCTTTAAGCAAACAAAACAATTTAAACGGGCCGATTAATATCAATTAACCACCATACGATTAAAGATTTAATGCCTGACCAAGCGGTATTTTATATACCGTACCCCAAGCCCGTATAGGGAAAATAAGTTAAATGTATTTACCTGAACTAAATATAAATTCAATCCCAGCCGTATCAAATCAGCAAGTACATATAGCTTTTACTGGGCTCCTAAATCTGGAACGAATGTTTTTAATAACCTATTAGAATCCTAACGGGTCTTTAATTAAGTCTTGACTTAGACCGGTTAGTTTTCAAAAGGAAGATACGGTCAGACGCATGATAAAGCGAAGACCGGTTTAGAATGTGGTTTTGACCCGACAAGCTTGTATGCTTGTTTAATATGGGTAACTTAAACACATTCTGGATTTTGAGACAAAAATGATATGGTTTGACCCGTTTCGGCTAATATATGCGAACCAGTCACATAAGCCGATCCGAACGCGACAAGTGCGTAACGAGTAACCAAAAGAGTCATATACAGGTTTTCTAAGTTAATATGCCTTTAATATGTTGTGATATCAGTAGGATATCTTCCATTATGCCCAAAACGAGTTTAATCTCAAAATAAGCCCCGTAGGGGTATTTTGGTCATTTTAAAGATTATAAAAGAGGTTAATTAAAATTCTGAGATTCGGGTCCGAATACATCAGTAGAATAACTTATTTTATTAGGTCATATCAGTTGGTAATAAGTCTTATATGCCAAAATGGTTTCAAACCCAAACTATGCGTTTAATACGCTTAAAAAGCCATTTTAAGCGATTTCCGGGTTATACAGGAAATCTGAGTTTTCTGATCAGGTTATAAAGTTCAAAATACTTTATTTATTATATAAAATCATTAGCAATTGGATTGGTGTCAAAATACTATGTAAAACTCATTTTATACACAAAAAGGGTATAATCGGTATTTACCGAATTAAGGCGATAGCCTTAGGTTATGATCAGTTTAAAAATAATTAAAAATATTTAAAAATCTCAAAATATTATATTACATCAGTGGGTAAAAGGTTTGGTGTCAAAAATTGGGTTTAGATAGGCTTTATGCTAATTGCGCCGTTTAATTACTAAAAGGCGTTATAATTACGCTAATGAGCATAACTCCTAATCTAGACCTCCAACTGATGTGAAAATTTAGGGACAACTTTATAAATCAGTAATAAGGATTATCGTCCTTTCACATTTCCAAAATTCTTGTTTTATGGTCAAAAGGGCATATTGGTCAACATTAGGCAATTAACGGAAACGTGTAAACGAATGGGGCAATCAACGAACCAAGCACAGAGGGTTATACCAACTTGTAACCTGGTCCTAAGGAAGCCCTAAGACATTTCTAAACCTATCTAATTCGGGTCAGAACTGAAGTCAAGGCAAAAGTCAAAGTTTAGCGACTTTCGGTTCCGAACCGGGTCTAAACAGAAAATTGTCGGATCAAACAAACTTAGATCAGTACTTATACCTATTACCAAGTTATATGAGTGATAAAATAGGTTACATGCCTTCTACATTGCTAATTACATGTTAATTTGCAAATTAAGCTTCTGTTGACTTTTTCTAAACAACTTTGACCCGACATTTGATCTAGTTATAGTGGGAATCTGAGGGTGCCCTTTTAAGGGTTTATTGCCCACATAAATACCAACTTATAACTACCTTCAATTCGACTAATCACTGGACCATTAATGATTAATCGCTAATTCAACCGTTAATTATGACGGTTTGACTTTTAAGCTAAAACTAAGTAAAAACTCAATTAGGAAAAGTTAAGCATACTTACCAACGTCTAATGCACTATTAGAGATGGCTTGGGTATGCTCTTATGCTCCAGGAAGCTCCAAGAAAGCAGATGGAATGAATGATCACAAAGTTGCAACCAAAGGGCCTTTTTATAGTGATTTTGATTCATTAAGATCATGAAAAATCATGCTATACATGATCCCTGATGATTAACAAGTGTCCCTAAGGCCTAAGAAATAGTTTAGGCGGCTCTTGGAAGTGTTAAAGGGCAATACAAGTCGCTTACATGGGCTGAACAGGCAATTTACGAGTTTTTGCATCTGGGCAACGCTTACGGACCGTAAGGACCTGGTCAGCATTCAAAAACTTTCATTTGTTGACAGTTTTAGCCCCTGCACCCCCAAATTCCATTTCCGACATAACCAAGGCCCGTTAAACCATTTTTAAGGCTATACAATGATGCCTAAGTATGGGGAACATGAAACATGCTAAAAAATATGCCGGATGTCGGTTCGTTTGGTCGTACGGTCTCGTTGTTCGGCTAATTACGACGAAACACGGACGGACGTGAAAAACAATTCAAACGACGCGACGAATGGAATTTTATCAAGCCAAACACTAAAATAAATTATTTTAGTGCTTACATAAATTTTCGGGTGTACAGGGATACTCAGAATGTAAGATATGCGCGTAAACGCAAACTTGTGCGCTTTTTGACACTTTTAGTCCCTGTATGACTTAAAAGTTTATCTTTGCGCACCAAACACCTCTAAGCCTATATCTAAGCTATATAAAGGATAATTAGGGTATGTATAACTCATGGTCATATTCTGGAAGGTCCGATAACATACGAATCGACATACTTTTGCAGTTTGACGCTTTAGGTCCCTCTATTGCGCAACTTGCACATCTCATCATTTAATAGCATTGAAGCCTTATCTAAACCATATTAGGCATTCATGAAAGTATTTTTAAACATGATAATGCTTCGGGCTTGATAAAAAGTCATTCAGAGGTATAATTAAACATGTTGACACTTCTAGTCCCTTACACTTGCAAAGTTGCGCGTAATTTCACTTTTAGGCATAAAAGCCTTGGATGGCCAATGATTGGCATTCCCGAGAGTATAATAAAATATCATGAGGGTCTCGGTTTGTTAAAAGGTCACTCAGAGGTAAGAATTAACATGTTGACGCTTTTACCCCTTTTCTGCGCAAACTTTCAATTAATTACATAAACGGCTACACTTGATTAACAAGTGGCTCATTTGTGAAAAACCGTAAAAGGTTATTTAGAAACTTATTTTAGGTATGATAATACTTCCAGTTCTTTCATAATCAAAGTTTTCGATTTTTCGAAAAATTAGTCCCTTAAATTCAACGTTTGACTTCATTAGGGTTTATTACACGTGTCAATACTTCATTGGACGTGATTTTTTGAGGTGTTACATCCTCACCCCCTTAAAAGAAATCTCGACCTCGAGATTTGCTTAAAGTAAAGGAAGTACTTTCTGTCGTATCATGGATTTAACTTCCATAGTATATTTGGGCCTCCAAGGGTATCCCAGTTGACCTATACAATAGGTGCATACTTTCTTTTGGAGCTCCTTAACCTGTCGATTCTCAATCGACATAGGTTGCTCATACTATCATAGATCTGCATATCATTATGTGATAGTGCTTTTCGACTTATTGGTGACACGTCGCTAAATCATTAGTGTGGGTCACATTGCGCGTTCCACCAAGCTCCTAAATTAGGTCTTAGCTCGTAAGCTATTTAGTCTTGATACATTCGAATCCTTCGAATGACTTTGTATTTTCCGAGCTTAACTAACCTGAAAATTACAACTCGGCACACCCTTCTAGGGTGTTATCTTTTGTTGAACCTTATCTTTTAACCAGAACTTAGGAGGGTTGCTATTTTCATGAATCCTTGATTTCCTGCCGTATACTGACAACTTACAATCGATCATGGATTTGTATGATCTTATTTGTTGTTTCCTAGGCAACTTTCAGATCCTGATAATTGGACTTACCAATTCTCTATCTAACAATAGATGTTTAACATTCCATCTATACAAGGTCTCCAAAGGAGCAGCCTTAATACTTACATATCAATTATTATAGAAAAGCTTATCTTAAGGTGAGATGGTTATTCCAACCATTGCTCAAAACTAATCTTAAGGAGTAGTTAATCCTTGCAGTTAGTCGAACAAATCGACGATCCTGGGCAGCTGATGGCGATTCTTAATCGTTGCCTAATTAGGGTTGCGGTAAACAATGCATAAGCAAAATGAACCGTCTTTCATAATTAACTATACCGAATTCTCAGGATATCGGGTTAGGCTATATGAACCCTCTATTTTAAAACTTAGTTAATCAGGGTTTCGATTCTTCCAATGATGGTACTAGCCGTCTTGGAGATTTTATAATAATACAGCCCTAAATGGGATATCAATCTTAACTCTACCTGCCTCTCAGGGTAAATAGAGAAATCTTTGGAGAAGATAACCAAGATACAAGGAGGTTACAGAGATTTCCATATCTCAGGATCCAGTTCACCCATCATTGCTTGTGTCAAATAAGTGACACATTTATGTTACTAGTCCACGAATTCCTTAATTGGGAACATTTACTTGGACAATTACATTCTGGATATCTCCTTTGAATACCATTAGTTGACTTTAGTACCATATGACCTCTCGGAATATCTTTGTGGTCCCATGCATTAAACCTCCATACTGATCAGGCATGGAAGCAATCTATGGAACTTATTAAGATACACCAATCCTCATATGGCGCTTTTATCATGCTATCTGGTATTCGGAATCGATAGAGATTAACGAGATATCAACTACGTATGCTGACGCACTTCTTTTTAGAGAGACAATACTTCTAAAATTCTACGACTGAAGGTTTTTTACAGGAACAGAAGAATTGGTTCTTATGATTTGCTTGTGAGTTTTACCTTATACTTAGTATCTGGGTTTCTTAGGGGAAAATTTTCTAAAAGCTTGCTAAGCTTATGGTCTTATGAGAGACTTAGCAGCACCTGAACCCAAACGTAACTCTTAGCAAATAAATCACAATAAGGGATATATCTAGTGTCATTATTAATGTGAACTGCCTCTATTCATACATCAGGAGGGTTAAGCGCCTCCATTCTTAATCCTTTTAAACTTAGCTGCAAAATCTATGACAAATTCAGGGCAGTCTCAGCTTTGACTGGTCGTTTCTTAATCTATATAACGTGAGTAGCTGAGGTAGATCCATAATGGATTTATAACAAGTAGGCTTGAAACCTTAATGTGCCTTCTTATTGCCGATGCTAACCACAAATGATTATTTGCATTAAGCTTAGATTTTTGGGTAGACTGATTGGGGCACTATCTCAACCAATGCGTTAAAATTTGTAACATACTGTCAACAGTCTAGAACTTTTATGGCGAGGGTCATGAAATTCTTATTCCATCATTTCCCATTTCGCGAAGCGGATACTAGGTTTTTCTAATAAGGTCCTTAAAACTTGGACCATCCCACAATGTATAAGAGGATCCTTCTTGAGGATTTCATTAATGTCCTCACTAATTAAGGGCATTGCCATCGAATGACTGTGATGTATGCCTTACCATGTCCTTTCCAGCATAACCGCTGATATACCTAATGGTTTCTACTTCATCCATCAATTTCCTGAAATCGATGGCCCCTTCTTACTATTGAAGTCTCTTGACTTTTTGAGAGACGAAGTACTTTTAAGTACATCCTAACAGGAAAGGGGCTTCTTGCCACATATGATTTTGTTTGGGTTATTCTTCGCATTTGAATTATGAATATAGCTCTTCTTATGAGCAGCGACATGTGATTTAAAGCGAACATCATTCGGCTTCTTAAACCTTTTCATGACTTTTCTCATAGCCTTTCAAATAGCTGCGTTAATTATAGTTTTGGAGATTAACTCCATTGATATTGAGGTTCACATCGGATGCACCATTAACATTTGTCGCATTCCCAGCATCGCGACTGTTGTTTGTCTCTTTCTGAGTTTTCCATACTCGAAGCTTTGGTATTAAATACCGAATTCAACAAGTGCTTGGGCACTCCATGCCCAATATCTCCTTGAATGGTCAAAGGCTCGCCATAAGGAGTCTTGATAAGTACTTGCTTCTTATTATACACAATATGGGCTTGATTTTCAAGACAACCAATCCATTCTTATCACTATATTGAGTCCTTCTTATTTTAACGGAAACTAGGACATCGAAAAAAAAACGATTCCTAATGGATATAAAACATCCATCTAATATTGCTGAAGCAGCCTTTGAGGTACTATCGGCCAATTCTACTTTATACTTAACGCTTAGAGTTTTAACAGGCAGATTTAATGATTTACAAAATCTATTGTCTACGAGAGACTTATCTGAACCTGAATAAAATAATACTCTAGCATGAGCGTCATTGATAAAGAAAGTACCTGTTGTGACATTGTTATCCTGAACAGTCCCTTGAGCATCCATTTGAGAGCTTCCAGCTTTGATCTTCTTAACTTCCTCAAGCTTTTTAGCGTATTTAGGGCAGTTGGTCTTAATGTGCCCTTTTTCATTGCAACCATAGCAGGTTGCGTCTCCCAATCTCTTACAATCCAAGGTCTTATGCTCCTTGGACTTGCAGATTCCACAGGGTAGAGGCTGAGATTCATATCTGCATTTCCCGAGGTGGTATTTCCTACAGGTTTTGCATTTGGTCTTTTCACCGGTCTGTTGTCTGTCCTTCAAATCCTTCCTAGACTTAGTTGCTTCTTCCTTGGCAGCCTTAGGGCAATTAGTACTGATGTGGCCCTTTTCGCCGCAGCCATGACAGGTCGCATCTTCCAATTTCTTGCAATCCAAGGTCTTGTGACCCTTGGTTTTGCAAATTCCACATAATTTAGCACGTGGGTCGATTGTGCATTTTCCAGAATGTTGTTTCCTGCAGTTATTGCATTTGGGCTTTGACTCCTTTGGCTTGGACGGGTTATGGTTTGAACCGGTCTTACCCTTTTTACGACCTTTATTTGGGGTATTATCGCACTTTCGCTTATGATCCTTCAACACACGGTCCACAGCGTTGTTTACGGCTGTATTTATCATAGCCTGTAACTCGGTGCTTGTTAAGTTCAGTCTTGCATCATCACTCTGATTAACTGGATGATTGTGAGCTTCGGAGGAACCAGCCATGGTGAAGCTTAGAAGGCTACAAATCAAGTAATAATAATTTGTTTAATTATATAGCGTATTATCGAGTTTGATGTTTGAATAGCCATGGCGCAATTTAACCATATAGGCCAATAGATAGTATTTAATTTATTTGATTATGTTTTGCCTAGGTTTTTAAATAAACCATCCTTGGCATGTAATCGGAATATAATCCTTCATATTTATTAGACAGGGGACATAAATCACAACTGTCAATGTCGTACCGACATTTTATATATAGCACAAAAACTTGTTCCAAAGGACTCTTGATGGCATAGGGGCCTTGTCACTAGGGAAAAATTTAAAACATAATAGATGATTCCTTTGGATCGGAAAATTTCATAGTTCATTGTCTCGACAAGAAGTTATGAAATAAAACTATCTTTTTCATGCATTCATCTTTGCCCGTAGGTATACATCTCGAATGGATGTTTTGATGCGTACATCATGTTCGACGTATATTAGCCATGATTCCTATTGATCGCTTATGCAAAAAGGGGTTTGGAAGTTCTTAATATAAAGATGACAAGCGTGATTTTATTGCATCACCTTTGTCAGGAGTGTTAACATGTTTGCAGATGTTAACAAGGATCTGAATCTCTTTTTAAACAGATTTTACCATCTTAGCTAGGTCTTTAAAGACATTCAAGCTAGGTTATACCTTTTAAGATTCTCTTTTAATATTTATACTATCAGGAAAGGAAAGATATTTATTTTATTCAGGATTTTCACTATTAATCCCAAATTATAAGTTAGTAATAGCACAAAAGGCTTAGTCGCGTGGACAAGTTTAATTTATAAGTCATGATTCTCGTAGAATCAAGGTATTTAGGCTCGAACGATGTTCACTGTCTTTTCTTGACAGGGAGTTGTAGGCTACCACTGTCTTTAGTCTCAGAGGACGTTAATTATAGCCCGTGGGTACTTCACCCTTAAGGGATGATTATTTCAAATAAGGGAATTTAGATTAACCCCCTTTTTAAAAGATGGCCTGTGTGACTTTAACGATTCACAGTTTGCCAAAAATGTTAACATACTTACAGATGTTAACAGGGATTGGAATCTTTTGGATAGGTTTTACCGTCTTGGCCATGTCTGCATTAACATTTAGGCTAGGTTTTACCTTTAAGATTCTTTTAATATTTAACGCAGAACAATCCTAAATTGAGATGTAAACAAGGATCTGAATCTAATTGTGGAACTACCATCTTGGCCCTGTCTTAAAACGACACATGAGCTAGGTCTTGTCCTTTTTAGATTTTGCCATCTTATTATAATGGTAGATCTTGTAAAAGAAATGTTATTTTTCATTTATTTCATATTTCATGTTTAGAATGAAAATTTAAATTTAATCATTCCACTATAAAATAAAATAAAAACTCAGGTTTGCCCTAAATGGGACTTGAAAGGAATAATGTTGTCCTCAAAGGACTGAAGGATAAATATGTCCTTATAAGGACTATTAAAGAAACGATCTTTAGCAGAAGGAGTTTTCTTCTTTATTTTATTTCTGAATGTTTTCTCCCTGGATGCACGTTTCATCCTAGTCGCAGCACGAAGCTCGGCCTTCCCTAGGCTCCAATTGGGGAGAAATTCCACTACGGCTTCTTTGCTTAGCGACGTATTAGAATATAGAATTTAAAGCAAAATTCTCCGAATAGAGATAAGGGTATTCCTATGTTAAGTCTAGACTCAGAAGGTCGAGGAATGTGCTACTGTGTCACTGAGATTAAACACCAAAGACTAGTGTTTAATTCACTCAATGTTGGCTCTGATACCAACCGGTCACACCCCGATATTTCCACGTATGACCGGTGGGCCCGGTGGGGAGTATCGTGACGTAGTTGATATCATCATAGTCAAACAACACAATATATAAATGCACAGCGGAAGTAAAAGATAAATATATTACAACCCGATATAAAGTAATATCAAATATTACAACGGAATGTAAGATGGATCCACAGGCGGATATAAAAATAGAAAGATAACACTGTTCAACAGACTTTAACATCTAAAGCTTGCGAGACTTGATTATTGATGCCTGGAGTAGCCAGCCTATTACGTATAGTACCTGCATTTAGCCTTTTTGGAAAATACGTCAGTTTACACTGGTAAATACTATCAACTGACTCATTTTGAAAATGTTTTATAAATTTGATTCGAGTGCAAACGGCACAAAATATCTTTTATAACTTGGGACAATTATTTGAATATAATACTTGTAAATGAATTACATGTTTCTTATGCGTTCAGTAGCCCGGTTCGTGCCGGGTTAAAGCTTAATAGACACACCACATGATATAGTCCCGCGGCGGGTTGTTCCCGTTACCAGCGGTTATACCTTGTTGTTTATAAATGCACTAGCAGGTGTACGCCTACACGCGCGTGCTAAGGTCATGGCCATTTCGTAAAATGATGCCAAGGATATCCGGGACATGGTCATTAACCTCCCAAAGGCTTTAAGCAAACAAAACAATTTAAACGGGCCGATTAATATCAATTAACCACCATACGATTAAAGATTTAATGCCCGACCAAGCGGTATTTTATATACCGTACCCCAAGCCCGTATAGGGAAAATAAGTTAAATGTATTTACCTGAACTAAATATAAATTCAATCCCAGCCGTATCAAATCAGCAAGTACATATAGCTTTTACTGGGCTCCTAAATCTGGAACGAATGTTTTTAATAACCTATTAGAATCCTAACGGGTCTTTAATTAAGTCTTGACTTAGACCGGTTAGTTTTCAAAAGGAAGATACGGTCAGACGCATGATAAAGCGAAGACCGGTTTAGAATGTGGTTTTGACCCGACAAGCTTGTATGCTTGTTTAATATGGGTAACTTAAACACATTCTGGATTTTGAGACAAAAATGATATGGTTTGACCCGTTTCGGCTAATATATGCGAACTAGTCACATAAGCCGATCCGAACGCGACAAGTGCATAACGAGTAACCAAAAGAGTCATATACAGGTTTTCTAATTTAATATGCCTTTAATATGTTGTGATATCAGTAGGATATCTTCCATTATGCCCAAAACGAGTTTAATCTCAAAATAAGCCCCGTAGGGGTATTTTGGTCATTTTAAAGATTATAAAAGAGGTTAATTAAAATTCTGAGATTCGGGTCCGAATACATCAGTAGAATAACTTATTTTATTAGGTCATATCAGTTGGTAATAAGTCTTATATGCCAAAATGGTTTCAAACCCAAACTATGCGTTTAATACGCATAAAAAGCCATTTTAAGCGATTTCCGGGTTATACAGGAAAATCTGAGTTTTCTGATCAGGTTATAAAGTTCAAAATACTTTATTTATTATATAAAATCAGTAGCAATTGGATTGGTGTCAAAATACTATGTAAAACTCATTTTATACACAAAAAGGGTATAATCGGTATTTACCGAATTAAGGCGATAGCCTTAGGTTATGATCAGTTTAAAAATAATTAAAAATATTTAAAAATCTCAAAATATTATATTACATCAGTGGGTAAAAGGTTTGGTGTCAAAAATTGGGTTTAGATAGGCTTTATGCTAATTGCGCCGTTTAATTACTAAAAGGCGTTATAATTACGCTAATGAGCATAACTCCTAATCTAGACCTCCAACTGATGTGAAAATTTAGGGACAACTTGATAAATCAGTAATAAGGATTATTGTCCTTTCACATTTCCAAAATTCTCGTTTTATGGTCAAAAGGGCATATTGGTCAACATTAGGCAATTAACGGAAACGTGTAAACGAATGGGGCAATCAACGAACCAAGCACAGAGGGTTATACCAACATGTAACCTGGTCCTAAGGAAGCCCTAAAACATTTCTAAACCTATCTAATTCAGGTCAGAACTGAAGTCAAGGCAAAAGTCAAAGTTTTGCGATTTTCGGTTCCGAACCGGGTCTAAACAGAAAATTGTCGGATCAAACAAACTTAGATCAGTACTTATACCTATTACCAAGTTATATGAGTGATAAAATAGGTTACATGCCTTCTACATTGCTAATTACATGTTAATTTGCAAATTAAGCTTCTGTTGACTTTTTCTAAACAACTTTGACCCGACATTTGATCTAGTTATAGTGGGAATCTGAGGGTGCCCTTTTAAGGGTTTATTGCCCACATAATTACCAACTTATAACTACCTTCAATTCGACTAATCACTGGACCATTAATGATTAATCGCTAAGTCAACCGTTAATTACGACGGTTTGACTTTTAAGCTAAAACTAAGTAAAAACTCAACTAGGAAAAGTTAAGCATACTTACCAACATCTAATGCACTATTAGAGATGGCTTGGGTCTGCTCTTATGCTCCAGGAAGCTCCAAGAAAGCAGATGGAATGAATGATCACAAAGTTGCAACCAAAGGGCCTTTTTATAGTGATTTTGATTCATTAAGATCATGACAAATCATGCTATACATGATCCCTGATGATTAACAAGTGTCCCTAAGGCCTAAGAAATAGTTTAGGCGGCTCTTGGAAGTGTTAAAGGGCAATACAAGTCGCTTACATGGGCTGAACAGGCAATTTACGAGTTTCTGCATCTAGGCCACGCTTACGGACCGTAAGGTCTAGGTCTTACGGTCCGTAAGGACCTGGTCAGCATTCAGAAACTTTCATTTGTTGACAGTTTTAGCCCCTGCACCCCCGAATGCCATTTCCGACATATCCAAGGCCCGTTAAACCATTTTTAAGGCTCTACAATGATGCCTAAGTATGGGGAACATGAAACATGCTCAAAAATATGCCGGATGTCGGTTCGTTTGGTCGTACGGTCTCGTTGTTCGGCTAATTACGACGAAACACGGACGGACGCGAAAAACAATTCAAACGACGCGACGAATGGAATTTTATCAATCCAAACACTAAAATAAATTATTTTAGTGCTTACATAAATTTTCGGGTGTACGGGGATACTCAGAATGTAAGATATGCGCGTAAACGCAAACTTGTGCGCTTTTTGACACTTTTAGTCCCTGTATGACTTAAAAGTTTATCTTTGCGCACCAAACACCTCTAAGCCTATATCTAAGCTATATAAAGGATAATTAGGGTATGTATAACTCATGGTCATATTCTGGAAGGTCCGATAACATACGAATCGACATACTTTTGCAGTTTGACGCTTTAGGTCCCTCTATTGCGCAACTTGCACATCTCATCATTTAATAGCATTGAAGCCTTATCTATAAACCATATTAGACATTCATGAAAGTATTTTTAAACATGATAATGCTTCGGGCTTGATAAAAGGTCATTCAGAGGTATAATTAAACATGTTGACACTTCTAGTCCCTTACATTTGCAAAGTTGCGCGTAACTTCACTTTTAGGGATAAAAGCCTTGGATGGCCAAATATTGGCATTCCCGAGAGTATAATCAAATATCATGAGGCTCTCGGTTTGTTAAAAGGTCACTCAGAGGTAAGAATTAACATGTTGACACTTTTACCCCTTTTCTGCGCAAACTTTCAATTAATTACATAAACGGCTACACTTGATTAACAAGTGGCTCATTTGTGAAAAACCGTAAAAGGTTATTTAGAAACTTATTTTAGGTATGATAATACTTCCAGTTCTTTCATAATCAAAGTTTTCGATTTTTCGAAAAATTAGTCCCTTAAATTCAACGTTTGACTTCATTAGGGTTTATTACACGTGTCAATACTTCATTGGACGTGATTTTTCGAGGTGTTACAGGTATACTCCATTTCAGTTATGTATATGTATGTACTGAGACTTTTTAACTTTTGTTTAAAATTATGTGATGAAATTTAGATTTATGTACTGTAGGTATACACGATTTCAGTCTATATGTATGTGTACTGAGATTTTTGTAGCTTTTGTGATGGAATTTAGATTTATGTACAGCAGGTATACACGATTTCAGTTTTATAACTGAGATTTTGTAGCTTTTGTGATGGAATTTAGATTTTGTAACTTTTGTTTGAAATTATGTTATGAAATTTAGATTTCTGTACAGCGTATACACAATTTGATGTTTTATATGAATATGTTTGTATATATGCTGAGATTTTGTAACTTTTGTTTGAAAATATGTGATGAAATTCAGATTTCGGAGGATTAATTTCGTTTAGCTGAGCTTGGTGAGCTTATGATTAGTTTATTAGAGATTTACAATTATGATTTTGTTTTTGATTTTTCTGTGTTGTGGTTGATGATTTAATGAATACCGACAGCCCCGGAAGCGTTAAGGTAATCCTATCTCCTTCTCCGATAACATTCATCTTTCGATTATTGATTCTCTTTCGTTTCGGAAACAGATGATTCCTTATGAAGCAGATGATTCGTGTCTCGCTTATAACCTAATTGCTCCAGATGATGCTGTCTTGGCTGTTTCCATCAGGTAATTCAATTCAATTCAATATGATTTTGTAAATTCATCTAGGTCTTGATTTTATAAATCGATTTGAATCTCTGTTTTGTTGCTAAATAAATTTGAGTTTATTAGTTAATTAACAGTCTGAACCTTTCTTTAACATATATTATCAATTTGCAGTAAGTATATGCCCTAATTTCATGGATTCAAATGCTCTGTACCTCCTGCTACACTCTCTGTCTTATTTCTTAAAACTGTATTTTTGACTTGAAACGTGTGAATCAAAGAATTTTAATTGGGGGAAAATGGGCTTCATTTGTTTAAGGTACGGTTAACTTCTGCTATTTGCTGAAGTGGTAACTCGGTTTTTTCAATTCTTCATTCGTATTGTATTGTCTTTAATTTAACCTCAGTTTGCAATGTAATTAGTTATATACGTAGAAATCCCTCTAAGATTATTCTACATTTGAAATGTAGGCCGGCCTACAGATGAATTTTGGGTTTATGTTTGGCTGACTGAAGTGATTTCAACTATTATTTAATTATTTATGTTTGGAATGTAAAAAGTTTGAAAGGGGAGATGTAGATCTATAGTATAATGTAACACCCGTCTAATTTTACTTGAATTTAATAATATTTTTTGTCATTTTTATACAAAAGATACCAAATTAACATAAGATTCATAAGTCAAGTTCATAAGTAGCATAAACCTTAGTCAACTAACGACTAAGTTGGAACATTCAAAAGTTGTTTAACAAATTGTTTACAACCCATAAACAAAGTCTATGTAAGATTAAAACATTTCGGAAGCTTGTAATTAGTGTTCGGTCCTTCAAACGCTTGCTTGATCATCATACGTAATCCTTGAATACCTAAAAACTGAAATGTTTACATAAAACATTAGTATTAGAATACTTAGAAATAATACTTAATCGAAACTACAATCAAAGTGGATTCGATTAGTTATAAGTATACAAAATTTATAAAAAAAATTCAGGCTCTACCGTAACTTACGGTTCCTACCGTAAGTTACGGTAGTCACTTTACAACACTGGTCCACCGTAACTCAGAAGAATTCCACCGTAAGGCTTTGGCCTCTACCGTAAGTTACGGTGGTACCGTAACTTACGGTAGTCTCTGCAAATGCATGTTTTGACTGTTTCGTTTGTTTTGCCCACACCAATTTCTCAAATCTTTTATTCTAACAACCAACATACTAAATTCTTGTATTTTAATATGTCAATTATCAATCGATGACAAAAGACCAATCAATCATATTACGAAGCAATATCCATGCTTTATTTGATTATTCGACCCGTTTGGCTCGTCTAAGGAATCCTCCCTTATGACGACTACCAACGAGTTCTAACCAAATTTTGACCTATTATTCAATATAGCGACATCACCGCTTTAATTCCAAAACAACCCTTATTCTAAAATTCAACTACGCATATGATAATCATCAAAATTTACTTAATGTAACGGGTCAAGTTACATACCTTTAAAGCAAGCCCTTCAAACGTGCGTCCACACCGGTTTGCCCGCTCGATGCCCCGGCTTCCTTTCCTATAGAGTTCAATCACTTTATGTTTAGAACTCTTTGTTTTACATACATAACGCACATTTTGCCATACATCATAATTATGCGTTTTTAACTTAAACATTTCAGTTTCAAGCCTTCTATGAGGCATTTCAGCAAACATTTCAAGGGCAGATTTTACATGATTATATAACCAATCTCTAACTTATCATTTAGCCTGAATTTTATCAATCAAGCTTTCATATATAAGGTTTAACATTCAGATTTTCAGAAATCTCTTCCTAAGGACCATATTACCCTAGGAAATTGCTCAAAACCCTAGTGTTCATCAACTTCACACAAAACCCATGAATGACCTTCAATGTATTCATGAAATTTCCAGAATTTAGGCATGTTTTCACATGTTTTTGTCTAGGTTTTGCTCCTAAACACTACACCATTCCCATTCAATCCAAATAACATACATGCAACATCTAATTTCAGATTTTCCAAATTCATGAGAATTTCAAGCTAAGAGTTTTCTCAAAATTTTACATACCTTGTAATCCTCTTGTGATGAGGATCAGTAATCTTTGTTCGGATTTCGATTTGGACTGAGTTTGAACCTTCAATTTTAGAGATATTAGGCTGAACTAGGGTTTGGTTGGAGCTTGGGGTCTCCCCTGCTCTGGTCGATTTCCACCCAACACAGACAAAATATGTTTGTGTTTTATTTATTTAGGTTTTATTAATATTAGTTTCATTTTGAACACACTTGGTCCCTAAACTTTCCTTTGGTTCTAATTTTAGCGTTTTAACCCATTTGTAGGTTACTACAAGGCTTTCACCTAACTGGGTTATTTTAAATTCCTAGTTAATTAACTAGTTTATTTATCAACTTTATATTTAAAATAAATAGATTTGCATTTTTCGGGGTGTTACATATAATTTGATACTAAGTTTGACTTTCTTAAGTATTGTGATTATATCTCTTTTTTCTGCAGAACCTTTCTTTATATTGCTACAACCTACATGTTCAAGAACTTTTAGATATATGAAGAAAAGAAAGTAAGCATCCTTCAGCATTATTAAACGAACAAACAGTCTGAACCTTTGTTTAACATTTAAGCTTCTTACTAATTTACTATATAATTTCATTTTGACATCAAATAAAGACTCAGGAAGAAATAAAAATTTTATTATTACAAGTCTACAATGACCATAAGCTACAGTGTTTTGTAGGGATGTACATTGCAAATTATTGAAGGAGAAATTTGCAAAGGATATGAGGAGAGATGATGTAAAAGCCATAGTTTTGACTGGTAAGTTCTTGATTAGCTTTTAGTTTAGATGGATTTTGTTTTTTAGTGGTTTGTTTGGTTGAAACCACTGTTGGGTTAAAACGGAGGTTTGAAACCACTGTTGGGTTAAAACGGTGGTTTGAAACCACTGTTGGGATAAAACAGTGTTTTGTGGAGAAAAGAAAAAAAAACCACTGTTAAGTTAAAACGGTGGTTTGACCACATGTTTTTTTTAATTTTGATTTATGCGGAAATTTGTATTAAACAGTGGTTTGAAACGACGGTTTGAAACCACTGTTGGGTTAAAACAGTGTTTTTTGGAGAAAACAGTGGTTGAAACCACTATAGGGTTAAAACGGTGGTTTGAAACCACTGTTGGGTTAAAACAGTATTTTGTGAAAATTGAAAGTGATTATCTGGTTTTAGTTGAAATGATCTTTTGCAACTTGATGATTAAAGTACTTCATTTGTTGGTAGTATGTTAATTATTGTAATTGTTTGTAGGGTGTTGAAATCGACAGGAGAAGCAGTGGTTTCCCAAGAAGCAGTGAAATTGACCGGTTTCTCAGGAGAAGCAGTGGTTTCTCAAGTTGCCTAAAGAAAAATTGGTTGTCTCTTGAAGCAACTTGATTTGGAATGGTTTGATTCATGGTTTTAGGTTTGGAAATTGTTATTATATCTCTTTTTCTGCAGAACCTTTCTTTATATTGCTACGACCTACCTGTTCAAGAACTTTTAGATATATGAAGAAAAGAAAGTAAGCATCCTTCAGCATTATTAAACGAACAAACAGTCTGAACCTTTCTTTAACATTTAAGCTTCTTACTAATTTACTATATAATTTCATTTTGACATCAAATAAAGACTCGGGAAGAAATAAAAATTTTATTATTACAAGTCTACAATGACCATAAGCTACAATGTTTTGTAGGGATGTACATTGCAAATTATTAAAGGAGAAATTTGCAAAGGCTATGAGGAGAGATGATGTAAAAGCCATAGTTTTGACTGGTAAGTTCTTGATTAGCTTTTAGTTTAGATGGATTTTGTTTTTTAGTGGTTGGTTTGGTTGAAACCACTGTTGGGTTAAAACGGTGGTTTGAAACCACTGTTGGGTTAAAACGGTGGTTTGAAACCACTGTTGGGATAAAACAGTGTTTTGTGGAGAAAAGAAAAAAAAAACATTGTTAAGTTAAAACGGTGGTTTGACCACATGTTTTTTTTTATTTTGATTTATGTGGAAATTTGTATTAAACAGTGGTTTGAAACGACGGTTTGAAACCACTGTTGGGTTAAAACAGTGGTTGAAACCACTGTAGGGTTAAAACGGTGGTTTGAAACCACTGTTGGGTTAAAACAGTATTTTGTGAAGATTGAAAGTGATTATCTGGTTTTAGTTGAAATGATGTTTTGCAACTTGATGATCAAAGTACTTCATTTGTTTGTAGTATGTTAATTATTGTAATTGTTTGTAGGGTGTTGAAATCGACAGGAGAAGCAGTGGTTTCCCAAGAAGCAGTGAAATTGACCGGTTTCTCAGGAGAAACAGTGGTTTCTCAAGTTGCCTAAAGAAAAATTGGTTGTCTCTTGAAGCAACTTGATTTGGTATGGTTAGATTCATGGTTTTAGGTTTGGAAAATAGGATTTAATTGTTTTGTTCAAGGTTTACGACTTGGAACAGTCCGTTGTGTTAACTGAAGGGCAGTTTATGCATATGTATAATATTCGCTGCAAATTTTTTAATCTGAACCAAATTTTGTAACCGTTACAAAGTCAGAAGATGTTTCTTGGGATCTTCTAAAACCTGAAATATTTGCATCGATTATCGAGTTTACTCATTGGGCTTGGTTTGGTTTTAGGTTTTTTTGGTTAAAAATAGAATAATGAACACCCCAAAGATTTACATCAAATTGAGACTGTATTTGGATTTTAAATTTATGATTATCACTTTTAGGTCAATGATCTTGCGGATGCAGCAAGTGTTTACGGCACTTTGAGTAAAGTAATTGATTGCGATGTGAAAACCGACACAGCGCAAGCAGCCAAAAGCCTGAATTGCAAGCTTCGCAGAGTTAGGCAAGGTCTAGATCTCATCAAAGAGCTGTTTCAAAACTTTTTGTCTACAGAGTATTCTTTTTTATCTTTTACATCTTTTAATCATGTGATCCAACTGCTAAATTATCAATTATCATATACTCATATTTTACATGTTAATCATTCTTGTATTCTTCCAGTGATACTTATTGAAAGAAGCAGCTTCGTCTGCTTATAATATGGTATGTAAAATTTGGTGTTAGTTTAAAATTAATGTTTTCGTTGTTTAATAAAATGTGGTATGCATTGTAACTAAACGCATACAATTTAAATGATATATTATAATCTGTTATAAAGTATTTGATTTCGATCGTTATTAAACCTACCCGTGTGTTCACACGGGTCTTACTACTAACAATGTGTCAAAAAAAATTAAGGACATATATAAGAAGTTATTAGACAACATAAAATTAGGTCATGCTTTCATTTTAGACAACATATTATCAATTACTTACCTTATTTCTATATCAAACATGTACACTAAAACAAACTGTCTTTAAGATTCTTTTATAAAGATATGTAACTAAATGCAAATAATTTAAATAATATATTATAATCTGTTTTTTAGTATTTGATTTCGATCGTTATTAAACATACCCGTGTGTTCACACGGGTGTTACAACTAGTAATATATTATATAATAAAAGTGGAGAGAGAGAGAGAGAAGTCAGAGGGGCCCACCACCTTGGTCCGTCTCCAACGTCTTGGAGACGACGGAGAAGCCGCGACGGAGCAGTCGGGGCCGGTGTGCGACGACCCGGGACGAAAGCGACGGGGCGGAGACGAGGCCCATACCGGACGGTCTTAGAAATGATACGATATACATTGAACTTCCATCGAATACTTGAACCACTTTAGGAAAAAAAAAAAAAAGGATATAAAATTCATCCACATGTGTGAAATACTTGAACCACTTTAGAAAAAAAAAAAAAAAGGATATAAAATTCATCCACATGTGTGAAAAAGGTCAGACCGTGAGACCAACAATTAAGCCCAATTGGGCCTTTTAGTTTTATGGCCTTATAATATCAACTAGATTTTTACCCGTGTCGCACGTTGCAGCAACACTGTGTTTGTGACTTCGTTACACGTTTTACTATGATGACATTAACATGTGACGTCTGCACGTGGCATGACTTGTTTTTTACTTTATCACACACGTTACGTTCGTAACATTAACGTGGTTAGGCATATATAAAGAATAGTATAATATCTTGCACGTTGCAGTGTAAAGTCGTAAAAGTAACTTAAACAAAAGGATTGAAATGTTGGAGAAGATGAAGTCTTAGGTTATTAGGTAGAAAAAGGGGGGGGGGGGGGGGATCAAAGTTGATAATTATCAAAAGTTATGGATCAATATGTCACTTACCTAAAGATGAGTGTTGAATGTATAAAATCTCTAAAGTTGAGAGCTCGCGTTAAAAAGGTATGGCTGGAACCGCCGACCATGCCTTTTAAGATATACCAGTTGTTACCCGTGCGTTGCGGCGGGGGGCTCCATTAGAACCTAGTCGATACTGTCTCAGTTTGTTACATTACTGCTCAGGTGCCGGTACGGTACCACCAATTAGGATTGCAACCGGAAAAAAAAAACCCGCAAGTATTATCGTAACAGAAGAAAAAAAATATATATCAACACGTGTTCTGTTCGCTGGTTTTTTTATTATTTAACTAAAAAGCTATATTAATTAACAAAAAATCACTAATGATTTAGTGGTATAATGTTTGGCTCACCACAAAAGTAGTGTAAGTTCAAATACTTGTAAGTGTAAATTTAGATGGAAGTTTGATGTAAAAATAATTGTTGTTAAAAGAAATTAAAAAAAGCATTAGTGTAACAACAAGAAAAAATAAAATAAAAATTCAAGTTAAATAATCATATAAATACAGTACGTTGTGAGTCATGATTACTTATTTTGGGGAAAGTTCTTGTACAAATAATCTTAACATACTAAACATACAAATTGAAGGAAAACTCAAAAAGACAAGGTGACATTTTTGTAATTATCAATAACTATCAAAGTTACTCTACAAATACACCTAAAAGACCTAAAAAAAAGCCTAACCCCCCCCCCCCTACCCCCCCCCCCCCCCAAAACCCTAACACCCCCCCCCCCACCCCCACCCCCACCCAAGCTAAAATGCTAAAAACTAAACCCCAAAAAAATCTAAAAAAATAAAAAAAAACACACAATTTTTTTTATATCTATTTTTTACTAAAAAATCGCTACTTTTAGTAGCAGCAAACAAAAAAAAAAAATTTCTAACAAAATGTAGCGATTTTTTTTATAAAAAAATATTAAAAAAAAGTTGTGTTTTTATGTATTTTTTGTTGAGTTCACATTTGTATAGTAACTTTGATAGTTGGTGGTAATTACAAAACTGCCACCTTGTCTTTTTTACTTTTCCTTCAATTTGTATGTTTAGTAGGTTAAGTTTATTTGTATTTGATCTTTTGTCTACTTATTTTTACAAAGGATATGTAGTTAAAAAAACAGAAAACATGAGCAAGGGTCGAACCTTTGACCTCTTGTTTTAGAGAATATATAGATTTGCAACAATATTGCATTACAGTCCTATATATAGTTGCAGTCCTTTTCACTTTAAAATTTAAATCTAAAAAAAATGATACATGTATGATGTATGCAACCAAACTTTATTTGCCTACCGAATGAGATTCAAATCAAATCTGCCAGTATGGCAATTAACATTTGGAATAAGAATAAAATCAACAAAAACATGTATTGATTTCTTTAGAATACTATATTAACAATGCAAATATTCACTTATATTATAGTGTAAACAACATATTAGGCATAAAACTTGATTGAAATTAGCTGTGGAAATTAGTTGTGAAACTTGATTTAAGCTATTGATTTTAGTCGAAACTTTAGTTATTATTGATTCTCGTCCGTAATAACTTTCATTGAAGAATAAGTGTGTCAGTGATACTAATTTGTTTATTACCATTAATTTTTACAATTCTTTCTAATTGTTTTAGTATATTAGACATGTCAAGCGGGTTTTTTCCCTTTCAAATATCTTGGTTTGACAGTCAGAGCGAACATGAATCGGGTCGCCAATTGGAAGCCGGTGTATGACATTTTTGATGCTAGATTATTAAAGTGGAAAGCTTCATTACTTTCTATCGGCGGAAGGGTTACGTTAATTAAATCGGTGCTTGAAAGTTTGCCTAGTTATTATTTATCTTTATATAAGGCGCCGGTCCAAGTCATCAAGGATCTGGAAGCAAAAATAAGGAATTTCCTTTGGGGTGGTGACGGTTCGATCAAGAAACTTCATTGGGTTGCTTGGGATCGGGTCTCTTTGCTGAAAAGTAGTGGGGGCCTCGGTCTGACTAAATTAAAAAATGTTAATACGTCTTTGCTTGCTAAATGGTGTTGACGATACATATCGGATAAGAGTAAATTATGGACAAAAGTTATCGATGCAATCCATATAACAAGAAACTGTTGGGATTCTATTCCGGCGAGAAAATCAATGGGTGGTGTTTGGTGTAACATTGCAAAATGAATGGATAAAACTGTTGTGGATGGGATCCTGTTACGGAATTTTTTTTAAAGTTTTGTCGATAATGGGGAGGAGACGGCCTTCTAGCTTGACCCTTGGATTTGTAACGAGCCTGAGAAAGACAAGTTTCCGGAGTTATTTAAAATTGAAACAGTTAAAAGATGTCGTGTTAGTGATAGGATCTGGATTGAAAATAACGGTAGAAGGTTCGTTTGGCAGTGAAGCGGGTTTATAGCGGCTGGGGTTGAAGTAAATGAGTTTGCTGAATCTTTGCAATTTATTGCATCAGTTTGAGCTGAACCAGAATAGAGACCGTTGGGCTTGGATAGGGGTTGCGAATGAGGAATTTAGTGTGGGGCGGTAAAGCGTTTACTCGATAAAAAAGGATAAATAATAATGTTTAAATTCCTAAATGAGGCAAGTGGCTTCCTAGCAAGCGCAACATTTTTATTTGGAGAGCTGAAATGAATAAAATTGCTACTTTGGAAGCGTCGAAGAAAAGAAACATTGGGGTGGATGACTCGGTTTGCGGGTTATGTGGTGAAGGTGATGAAACTGTGGAGCATCTTTTCACATCTTGCTTCATAGCATCCTTGTTGTGGTCTCAAATTAATTGTTGGTGCAAGATCCTCAATTTGTTTATTTTCTCGTTTTAAGACCAACTGGAATTGCATATATATGTGGGTTTGAAAGGGAATAAAAAAGAGGTGTTTAAGGGGTTAATCAGGCTTGGATGTTGGAGTATCTGGAGAGCTAGGAACGATGCCAAGTTTAACAACAAGCACGTAAAGGTCGAAGAAATCTTTAGTGAGATTAAGTCGATGGGTTTTTTTTTTTTGTGGTTTAATAGTAGATCTAAAAATGTTTCAATTACTTTGGAAGATTGGTTTAAATTTGTAAATAAGTAGATTTTGTTGTTGAGGCTGGCTCGTTTGAGGTTGACTTGGTGTTCTAATGATATTTACAATAATTACAATACAACACCATTAATCCAAATATAACAAATAAAGCAAAGTAAAACAAATAATTTAAATACAGTCGCCTAAACAATAAACTATGCATTCACTATAGCTTCTTCATTTCACATGCCAACTTAAAAAATACAGAGAAAATAATAAAGTTTTCATTCATTTAACATCCATATGAGGTCTTCTATTTTATTATTTATCTAAAAAATATATGGTAGAAAGCAATCTCTATATTTGATATGTTACTATTCATCTCCAACTTAAATGTTGTGAGTGTATAAAAATTGAGAAACAACAAAAGAATAAGTGTTTGTGAGTAAATATTAGATAATATAAGCTAGATAATATTTATGTTATTATGTTATGTTAGTATAAGTTTAGAGATAGTTAAAAATCTTGAGACGGTTATGGTCTTACATCCGCTCGAGTATATATGTATCAAATGTCATACTTTATCATTTACCAATTCTTAATACAAGAACATATTCATATTTTTCTCTCAAACCCTAATATTCAATCACAGAAAACAGATTCAGATTCAATAAAGTGGTATCAGAGCCACATCGAATCCATAAATCCCAGATCGTTTTAAAGGGTTACGAATATAATTACAATCTGAAACAAGTTCCAGTATGGCGACGACGAATGGAAATCTTCAAACACAGATTCCGAAACTGCAAGGGCAAAATTATTATCACTGGCACATTCAAATGAAGGTGTTACTCGAATCACAGGATCTGTGGACAATAGTTGAAGAGGGTTACAATGATCTTCCTGCCCAGGCATCGGAGAACGACAGAAATATTCATAAAGAAAGGTTAAAACGAGACAAGAAGGCATTACATATAATATTTCAGGGAGTCAGTGAAGTCGTATTTGAAAGAATCGCAATATGCAGAACATCAAAGGAGGCATGGGACGTGTTACATAAAGCATACAAAGGAGAACATAGAGTAAAAACGGTAAAACTTCAAACCCTAAGATGTGAATTCGACGCTTTAAGAATGAAAGAAAATGAAACTATAGAAGAATATATGAATAGAATTATGATCATAGTAAATCAATTAAGGATGAACGAAGAAAACATTACCGAACAACGAGTGGTAGAGAAGATTCTTAGAAGTTTAATAAGAAAGTATGAAGCGGTTGTAGTTGCAATAGAAGAATCAAAAGATCTGACTACAGTTTCAACAGAAGAATTACTAGGTATACTACAATCACATGAATTAAGATTAAAATGTTGATCAGTTCTGTTTAAACATGATGGAAAACATGAAACACATACCTGTTATTGCATTCAAAGCAGTACCGAATCCAGTCAGAGATCCAGCCATTGAGTTCGACATCTTTGTCAGGATGATTCGGTTCCTCCTTAGGATGTAAAGTAATGATGGTGATGAAAACCGAAATAGGGATGAATTCGGTTATGGGGAGAGAGTTCGAATTATGATGTTAATGAGGGTTGTATGATTGTGTAATGTGTCTAACCGTCTAACCCTTTAACTCTCTAATAAGCCCCTTATTTATACACCCAAGAGGAAACCCAATTAGTTAATAAGGGTAATATGGTCCATCAACAATTACCAACTAATTATAATAGGTTATTAATATATTTTGATCTAATATAATATAAATGATTATATAGGCTACAAGATTAAATATTATAACATTAATATATTTAATCTCACATTCTCCCACTTAGCCAAGTAATCATTTATCATGAGTATTAGGTAAGCCTGGCCAGGAGTTAACACTCATTTTAGCTTTAAACCAAGAACTATAGCAGAGAAATACAGCCGTTGAATCATTATGCGACTCAGGACCCCCATTAGTCATACTATAGCCTCAATTTAAAACCTAACAGTTACGATCAAAATACGCAGCCCTTTAGCGTCTGATTTGTATTTATATTTGTCTATATGTCATTACACCGGCAGAACATATGTTAGAGACATACAAAATCAAACTGAGGAAATTTTATTAATTAAAACATAAGCTAGTACAATATGCCATTAAATAAGGTCTTTAATAAGTCCCATATTCCGAACATGTTCTTCGTAAACCTTAGGAGGGAGACCTTTAGTCATCGGATCCGCAAGCATATCTTTAGTACTAATATACTCAATACAAAGATTATTTTCCTCAACTCGTTCACGTACGAACAAGTACTTCGTATCAAGATATAAACCAGCTCCAGTCGAACTGTTACTGTTCGAGAAACTAACGGCAGCTGAATTATCACAGTAAAGCTTCAATGGTCTAGAAATGGAATTAACGATTTTGAGTCCAGTGATCAGATTTCTAAGCAACATTCCATGACAGGTTGCGTTGTAAACAGCAATGTATTCTGCCATCATTGTGGAAGTTGTAGTTAACTGTTGTTTATGACTCTTCCATGAGATAGGTCCGCCTGCTAACATAAAGATGTAGCCCGAAGTGGATTTCTTGTCATCTTTGCATTTGGCAAAGTCAGAATCAGAATAACCTACCACTTCTAAATGATCACTTCTTCTATAAGTCAGTTTATAGTCTTTCGTCCCTTGCAGATATCTGAGGACCTTCTTAGCTGCTTTCCAGTGATCTAGGCCAGGATTAGTTTGATAACGACCTAGCATTCCAGCAATGTAAGCGATATCTGGGCGAGTACAGACTTGAGCATACATCAGGCTCCCGACTACTGACGCATAAGGTATCTGGCTCATTTGCTCCTTTTCAACCTCTGTTGTCGGACACTGGAATGAACCGAAAACATCTCCCTTAACTACTGGAGCGACGGAGGGTTTGCACTGTTGCATGTTGTAACGTGTAAGGACACGATCTATGTAAGTCTTTTGAGACAATCCTAAGATCCCTTTGTGTCTATCTCGGTGAATTTCGATGCCAATGACGTAAGAAGCATCTCCGAGATCCTTCATGTCGAAGTTATGCGAGAGTAAACGCTTCGACTCATGCAACATGTCTAAACTATTACTTGCCAATAGATTATCGTCTACATAAAGGACAAGTACAATAAAGTTACTCCCACTCATCTTGAGGTAGGTGCATTGATCCACTTGATTCTTCATAAAACCTTGCCTCTTCATGACTTCATCAAACTTGAGGTACCATTGACGTGATGCTTGTTTTAACCCATAAATGGATTTCTTCAACTTACAGACTAGATGCTCCTGACCTTCAGGTTTAAAGCCTTCAGGTTGTTTCATGTAAACATCTTCGTCTAAGTCTCCGTTAAGGAAAGCAGTTTTGACGTCCATCTGATGCAGCTCTAAATCAAAATGAGCTACTAGGGCCATAACGATCCTTAATGAATCTTTACAAAAGACAGGTGAAAACGTCTCTTGATAATCAATTCCCTCTTTCTGAGTGTAGCCCTTTGCAACCAATCTCGCTTTGTAGCGTTCAACGTTCCCATTCGGATCCAGTTTTGTTTTGAACACCCATTTACAACCTACAGGTTTGGCACCATTGGGTAATTCGACTAAATCCCAAACGTCATTTTTCTTCATGGATTCAAGCTCATCAATCATTGCTTTGTTCCATTCAGAAGACTGATCACTGCTAATGGCTTCATTATAAGAGATAGGATCATTGAGCTTTCCAGCATCCATTTCATTCAGGTAGGTAACATAATCATCCATATTAGTAGGCCTTCTTTGCCTAGATGACCTCCTGAGTTGATTAGCGGGTTGAGCGTTGTCTTGGTTTTGAGCGTTTGATGTGCCTTCATTATGAGGTATAATGGGTTCTAATTGTGGAGATGGAGGTAGTGCAGTGACTTCAGGTGCAGTTGCATGGGGTACAAGAGGAGTAAACGGAGTAATGATAAGCGACGAGTCTCTCCCCCCCGCGTCTTGTACTTCTTGCAATTCTTCGTAAGGGTTAGTACTGCTCCCACTGATCTTGAAATCCTCCAGGAACGCAGCACGCTTGGTTTCAACAATACGGGTGACATGGGAAGGACAATAGAAACGATAACCCTTCGAATGATCAGGATACCCAATAAAGAAGCAGGTAACTGTTTTAGGGTCAAGTTTCCTTAGGAAAGGATTATAAAGTTTTGCTTCAGCAATGCAGCCCCATACTTTCATATATTTAAGACTCGGTTCCCTTCCTGTCCAAAGTTCATAAGGAGTTTTAGGGACAGACTTAGAAGGAACTCTATTGAGTATATGAACAGCTGCTTTTAATGCTTCAGTCCAGAGGAATAATGGTAAATTAGTGTTGGCTAACATACTGCGCACCATGTTCATAAGGGTACGATTTCTTCTTTCAGCGACACCATTCTGCTGAGGTGTACCAGGCATGGTGTATTGGTTCACAATCCCCTGGCCCTTACAAAACTCATAAAATGGACCAGGAGCTTGACCCACATCAGTATGTCTTCCATAATATTCACCGCCTCTATCTGATCTCACAACTTTAATCTGACGATCTAATTGCTTTTCAACTTCAGCTTTATAATCTTTAAAAGTTGTTAGAGATTCAGACTTTTCCTTTATAAGATACAAGTACATGTAACGAGAGTAATCATCAATGAAAGTGATAAATGAAGTATGTCCTGTTATGCCAGCAATTTGATAAGGACCACTTATGTCAGTGTGAATGAGTTCTAATAAATTAGAGCTCCTAGTGGCACCTTTCTTATTTGCTAATGTCATTTTGCCTTTAAGACATTTGACACATGTTCCAAAATCGGTGAAATCGATAGGAGGTAAGACTTCATCCTTTACGAGACGATTTAATCGTTCTCTTGAGATGTGGCCTAAACGTTGATGCCACAACATAGATGAAGTCTCTAAGTCTCGAATTTGTTTCTTTTCCATCTTTGTGAGTGATTCATTAATATTATATGACAACAAAGATTTGGAAAAATTATCATCTAGTTCTAATCTATAGAGACCACCATCCAGAATGCCAGTACCATAAACAACGGAATCATAGAGAATAGAGAGTTTGCGATGACCATGAGAAACGACAAAACCGTCCATGTCTAACTTTGGTCCTGATACAAGGTTCCGAGTTACCTCAGGAACATATAAGGTATCATAAAGTTTAATACATAAACCAGTTTTCAAAAATAATTGTAATGTTCCTATGGCCTTCACTTCTAATTCCCGATCATCCCCAACTTTAAGTGTTCTTTGGTTTCTTCCCAGCTTCCGGATTGTAAGGAATCCCTGTAGTGAATTTGTTACATGAACCATAGAACCAGAATCAAACCACCAAGAATTAGCAGGAACATTTAAATTAAAGGACTCAAGTATCATGAAAAAATCGTTACCTTTCTTAGCCAGCCACTCCTTGAAGTCAGGGCATTCCTTTTGCTTATGTCATGTTTTCTTACAGAACTTGCAATAGGGTTTGCCTAAGGAGTTCTTAGAGCTGGAAGGTGCACTTGTATTAGGAGTTGGATTTGGCTTTTGAACCTTAGAAGCATCCTTTCTTTGATAAGTGTTCTTCCTCTTCTTAGAGCTGGAAGTGGTGAAGTTAGCAACATCAGTAGTGCGATCCATCTTCATACGCTCTTCCTCCTGCACGCACATAGCGATCAGCTCACTCATCGTCCATTTGTCCTTCTGAGTGTTGTAATTGATCTTGAATGCTTCATAGGACGAAGGAAGCGAAGTGATGATGAAGTGAACAAGAAAACCATCGCTGATCTCCATCTCTAGGCCCTTCAACTTATTGGCCATGTCATGCATCATCATGATGTGTTCGCGAATGCCGCTCCTCCCATCATACTTAGTCGTCACCAGCTTGAGGATAAGAGTACTAGCGTGTGCTTTTGATGTTCCTTTGAATTGATCCTCCACAGAAGCCAAATAGGTTTTAGCATCGTCAGAATCAGGAATGGCCCCTCTGATTGAGTTATGAATGGACTGCTTCATGAACATGAGAGACATGCGATTACACCTAGTCCACTTATCATGAAGTAACTGCTCAGCAGCAGTACTAGTAGCAGTAAGGTCCGCTGGCTTATTCTCTCTTAGGGCATAGTCAAAGTCCAAGAGTCCAAGTGTAAGCATGAGGGCATCCTTCCATGCAGCAAAGTTATCACCAGTTAAAGGTGGAATCCCTTGATTGGGTGCTGATAGTGGAAATAAGATGAGCAAGTTATGATACTAAGAAAGAAGGCTTAATGTGATCTAAGGGCATGTTATACTAAGGCAGGCATAAGTAATGACCATTTTAATTATGAAGCTGTGATAATGTCTATTACTAACATCAAAATAATAGACTTAGGAAAATTCTATTTAAATGAAGACAAATCAGCTTTGGCCAGAAGTGTAATCATTTAAATATGTGTGCAAAGTAATTGTGACAAATCAGCTTTGGCCAGAAATGAGACAACCACTTTAGTTATGCACTTGTCAAGTCATGCTAAACATAAATGAATTAAATCAGCTTTGGCCAGAATTAAGACATTTTCACGTTTGTAATGCATACTTAACATAGCTTTTTCTAATACTTGAACAATAAATAGATGTATTAAATCAGCTTTGGCCAGAATTAATACATCAGAAGCTCATTCAAGTTAAGCTATTTTGATTTTGTAAAAATTATCTGATTCTGATTAATTAATTAATTAAGTATAAACAAAACCAAGTATTTAATAGCAAACCACCAGTTAGCGCGGATCGAGTCGCAACCTTAGTCTCGAGTCGCAACCTTAGTCTCGAGTTGTGATGATTATGGTTTCGAGTCGCAACCTTAGTCTCGAGTTGTGATGATTATGGTTTCGAGTCGCAACCTTAGTCTCGAGTTGTAATGTTATGGTTGCGAGTCGCAACCTCCTGATCTCGACTTGTAATGTTAACAGCTGTTATTGTGATGGTTAACTAAAACTCGAACTTTTAGGGATTGTGGAGATAATGTTTCCTGTTTTATTTCTGATCTAAACTTATCACAATATTTCGAAAATAATAACTGAATATCTTTAACAGTTTTCGAAAATTTAATAGATAAAATTTAGATCAAACATTAGAAAAACATCCACTAATCCAAAATAGATTCCAAAATAAGGGAATTTTTCGAGTTTTCTTAGAACATAATGATGAACCCTAAAAAAATAAAAAATATAATCTGGAAATCCGAAACCTGATTTTAATGGTTTTGTAATGGATTTCGTGACAATAAGTTTAATCCTTTATAGTTTCGAGTCGATTTATCTATTAATAGTTTCCGAAAACAGGGATTTCGGCCACAATGAAACCCGAAAACAGTTTTGGTTTTTAAGGCTTTTCAACTTCCGTTTTCCAGATTATGATCCGAGAATGATGGATACGAAAAACAGAACTGATTTATCAACATATGCTCTGATACCACATGTTGATCAGTTCTGTTTAAACGTGATGGAAAACATGAAACACATACCTGTTATTGCATTCAAAGCAGTACCGAATCCAGTCAGAGATCCAGCCATTGAGTTCGACATCTTTGTCAGGATGATTCGGTTCCTCCTTAGGATGTAAAGTAATGATGGTGATGAAAACCGAAATAGGGATGAATTCGGTTATGGGGAGAGAGTTCGAATTATGATGTTAATGAGGGTTGTATGATTGTGTAATGTGTCTAACCGTCTAACCCTTTAACTCTCTAATAAGCCCCTTATTTATACACCCAAGAGGAAACCCAATTAGTTAATAAGGGTAATATGGTCCATCAACAATTACCAACTAATTATAATAGGTTATTAATATATTTTGATCTAATATAATATAAATGATTATATAGGCTACAAGATTAAATATTATAACATTAATATATTTAATCTCACATAAAACAATATGATGACAATCCGATGGAACAAGCGTTTCAAATGCAAAGTAATAGTGGTGATCAATCAAGACAAAATAGGTACGAATTTGCCGGTAGAGGACGAGGTAGAGGAAGAGGAAGATCATATGGTCAAATCAGGTGTTACAACTGTCAGAAATTAGGACATTTAGCAAGATTCTGCAGGCGAAAGATGAAAGTGACAAGAATGGAAGTGCCTTATTACATGAAGAAGAAACCGAAGAAAAGGATGATGAAACAATGTTCATGATATTCAACATGGAAGAAGTGACAAAAGATGATTGCTGGTATCTCGACAGCGGATGCAGTAACCACATGACTGGGAACAAAAATCTTTTTATTACACTAGACGAATCAGAACGAAAGGAAGTGAGAACTGGAGATAACAAGAGGTTAAATGTGTTGGGATGTGGTGAAGTCTCAATCAAAGTGAAGGGTATAGAAAAGAAGGTACCAAATGTGTTTTACGTAGAAGGATTAAAACACAATCTCTTAAGTGTGGGACAATTAATAAAGAAAGGGTATGAAGTGAATTTCGCAAATCAAGCATGTGTGATTAAAGATTCTACTGGTGCATGTATCGGCCTAGTTAAGATGACAGGAAACAAGATGTTTCCACTCAATCTCAGTCATGACATTGTACCTCGAGTGTGTAATGTGATGACACAAGATATACATGTCTTGTGGCACAGAAGATATGGACATATAAATTTCGATACATTACACAAAATGGGAACTTGTGAAGTGGTAAGTGGTTTACCAAAGATTTCTAAGTCAACTGCAAATATATGTGAGGGATGTTTGTTTGGAAAAAATGCAAGGAAGTCATTTCCAAAATACACAACCTGGCATGCAGAAAAACCTCTGCAACTGATTCATTCGGATATCTGTGGGCCGATGAGAACACCGTCGATAGGAGGATGTAAATATTTTATAACCTTTATTGATGATCACTCCAGGAAGACATGGGTTTATTTTCTAAAACAAAAGTCTGATGCACTAAGTTTCTTTAAAGTTTTTAAAGCCTTAGCAGAAAATCAAGCCGGATGTACGATAAAAACTATTCGAACGGATAGAGGAGGAGAATACTGCAGTCACGAGTTTCAAAATTATTTAAAAGAAAATGGCATTCACCATCAACTCACTACGAGTTACACTCCACAGCAAAACGGGGTGGCGGAAAGGAAAAATAGAACTCTCATGGAACTAAGTAGAAGCATGTTAAGAATGAAGAACTTGCCTCACTCATACTGGGCAGAGGCCGTAGCTTGTGCAACCTATCTAATAAATAGAGCTATCACCAAAAGTATACCGAATATCACACCACAAGAAGCGTGGAGTGGAAGGAAACCAAGTGTCGGACACTTGAAAATATTCGGATGTGTGGCCTATGCCCATGTTCCAAAACAGAATCGTGGCAAGTTGGATGATAAAGTAGAAAAGGCGATATTCATCGGCTACAGTGAAAGTAGTAAAGCTTACAAGCTTTATAACCCAATAACAAGGAGAACGATCATAAGTAGAGATGTGGTGTTTGATGAAGAACAAGAGTGGAGCGAAAGAACAACTTACAAGGAGGTCTCATGCATCGATCTAAATGACTTAGAAGAAGAAGCAAACCAACCAGATGTTACTGAACAAAATGAAAATGCAGATTCAGAAGTAAACAATCAAAATGAAGGTCCTCCGAGCGATGATGAAAATGACAACACAAACAGTCAACATGGAAATGAAGAATCGTCATCATCATCTTCCGAAAATGAAGAACTAAGAACAAGGCAAATCACTGAGATCTATCAAAATACTCAACCTCTTTCAGACACACAGGTTGAAGAGTTGTATCAAGGAGAACAAAATGTGCAAAATGAAGTGGCAGACTTTGTTCTGTATGCCGATGCTGATCCGGTGACATATAATGAAGCTTTTAAAGACCAAAAATGGAGAGATGCAATGGATAAGGAGATGCAATCAATACTGAAAAACGAGACATGGAATCTGGTAGATCCACCAAAAAAATCAAAAACCTATTGGTGTGAAATGGATTTTTAAGACCAAATACGATGAAAACGGAAATGTTAGCAAGTATAAGGCTCGACTCGTTGCTAAAGGATACAATCAAAAATATGGGATTGATTATCAAGATGTGTTTGCACCTGTAATAAGGTTCGACACCATCAGGCTCATCTTGGCCCTAGCTGCACAATACGGATGGCATTTACACCAGATGGATGTAAAGACAGCCTTCTTGAATGGAACCTTAAAAGAAGAAGTATATACTGAGCAGCCGGAAGGTTATGTCAAGAAAGGAGAAGAAAGTAAAGTATGTCACCTAAAAAAGGCACTCTATGGATTAAAACAAGCCCCAAGAGCTTGGTATAGCAGGATTGATGAGTATTTCAGGTCTCATGGGTTCAAGAAATGCATATACGAGCACACACTATTCACTAAAATCTCAAATCACTCTCGAATAATAGTATGCTTATATGTGGATGATATCATATTAGCAAGTGAATCCCTGTTCTTGATCGAGCAACTAAAGAAATCCATGCAACGTGAATTTGAAATGACGGATTTAGGCACTCTTCACTATTTCCTAGGCATGGAGGTTAAATATGATAATGGAAATATTATGCTCACACAGCAAAAGTATGCAAAGAGTTTATTAGCAAAGTTCAAGATGGAAAACTGCCGTGAAGTTCTAACTCCAATGGAATATGGACTCAAGCTATCCAAAGAAGATCTTGAAGATGAAGTGGACCAAAATACTTACCGAAGATTAGTGGGATGTCTCATGTATCTGACCAACACCAGACCGGATATACTGTTTGCTGTAAACAAAGTTAGTCAATTCATGCAGAGACCAAAAAGGAGTCATTGGGAGGCAGGAAAAAGGATATTAAGATATATCAAAGGAACGATAAACCACGGAATTATATACTCGAAAGGAAGTAAGGGAAAATTAATGGGCTACAGTGACAGTGACTATGCAGGCAATGTAGACGACAGCAAGAGCACATCAGGATATGTTTTAACCTCGGATCAGGAGCAATAGCCTGGCAGTCAAGAAAACAAAAGGTGGTGGCCCTGTCATCGACCGAAGCAGAATATATCGCTCTATCACAAACTGGGTGTCAAGCTCTGTGGTTAAAAGGAATCCTCAATGAACTCAACATTAACACGGACTGTCCGCCAACCATCTTATGTGATAACAAGTCGACTATAAGTCTGGCCAAAGACCCAGTTTATCACGGAAAAAGTAAGCATATACGGGTCAAGTATCATTTTATTCGAGAACTTATCAAGAATGACGATGTGGAAGTCAGATTTTGCACCACCAAAGAACAAGCAGCGGACATACTGACCAAAGCACTGCAATTGAAGGATTTCAAACGATTTAAAGATGCTCTTTATGTTACCATGATCTAGCTTACGGGAGGGAATATTAGATAATATAAGCTAGATAATATTTATGTTATTATGTTATGTTAGTATAAGTTTAGAGATAGTTAAAAATCTTGAGACGGTTATGGTCTTACATCCGCTCGAGTATATATGTATCAAATGTCATACTTTATCATTTACCAATTCTTAATACAAGAACATATTCATATTTTTCTCTCAAACCCTAATATTCAATCACAGAAAACAGATTCAGATTCAATAGTAAAATGGAGATAAAAATTGGCATATTGTTTGTTTTGGTTGGACAATGGGTTTGGAGAAATTTGGTATGTGATTTGCCTGAAGACACAAGTTCACACACAAAATAATAATCAATAATATGTTTAGCTGATTGGCTCGTCGATGGGAGACTAGATGTTGACTATGAAATATGGCATTTAAGTTATCATACAACGTTGGATGGTCAGAAGGTAAAGCATTTAGATCATAATGAAATGAGTAATCCAAATGATATCTACAACAGTTTTTTCCATAGCCTAGCCCTATATTCAGATTCACATCTTGAACGAGAAAGCGTAGGCTGCTTTTTAGCACTCCAAGAGGCAAGATTTATTCCAAAAAAGAGACTAACAGTAGAATAAGTGTTGTGCCTCGATGCAACGTGACCAATTAGCATCGGAACATCCTACAAAAAAGAGTGACCCATAAGAAAACCGAAGACCATCAGGAAGGGTGCTCTTAACATATCTCATATTACGCTTTACCATTTGAAAATGATGCACAATATGCGAATGTAGAAGCTGGTTGGCTTGATTTACAACATACGAGAGATCTGGCCTAGTGATAGTACGATATAGCAGAGCATCAACTAGAGAACGTTAATAAGTAGGATTCGAGAATGATGGACCGATGCTTAAAATCATCATTTGTGGCAATGATGAGTTGCCATGTGTAAGGATTCATGTGTGTATTTGGTTTTACTAATACAATGTACAATATCAGTGATAAATACTGGCAATATAAACCAATGACACTTTTAATTATATTTTCATTGCTAAAGATAATTCCACTTTAATAAAAAAAAAAAGTAAGTTTGTCTGCCCAGATGATTATAATCAACACAATGAATGATAGTTTGGATTATTAAAAGTAACTTCGTCCAAATAAAAGTATAAAACTATAAAACTCATGAATAATGGAATCACAATTCATGACTTTTAAAAATTATTATGATGAAAGTACAAAGGAAAATTAGATTTATTAAAGTATCGAACAAAAGGAAGAACTTCAGTGTAACATAATAATTAAAGTTTTATTATTTTGATATTAAAGTATGTAATAGAGGCATGTTTAACATATAACCAATTTTATGTAAAAAAAGGATGCAAGTATAATACATTTAAATATAGTATTTGACATATGTAATGAGAGTCAAAAGGAAGAGTAAAGTGTAATTTTGGTCCTTATGGTTTGGGCAGTATTACCAATATAGTTGAAATGTTTCATTTATAGTCTGTGGGTCCAAAAACTTTTCACCATTGCCATTTTGGACTAACTAACTTAACTCCATCCATGAACTCCGTTAAGTCAGGGGTAATTTCGTCTTTTTCTGTTATTTATACTAATTCATTTATTAAACCATCTCCTTTTAACCCATTATCAATGCTTTTGTTCAATTTTTGGATTTTGCTTCTTTTTTCATCACATGAAATTCATCAGAAACTTGGTGTGCAGTTGATTTCGTTAATAGTTTACAGAATAATTTCAGAGGGTTTAGCGATATCATGGTCGAACCAGGAAGTTGATCGGCTTGGCTACAAAGTCACTTAAAGTCCTATATGGCGATGACGAAATATTCCAAGCTTGACGAACGTGGTTCACGGTGTCGATAGTGGTCTATATTTGGTGCTTTAGCGAAAAGAATAGTGGTGGCCTTAACACGGTGTTTCAGTGGTCGATTCATGATTCGCGTTTGTAGAAAAACTTAAGGCACCAGAGAAGTTTTGTAAACTGGTGAGTTTAGTTAGACCGTGGGGTATGGTAGGGCGGGGGTTGGGCTTGGGTTAGGGCATGAGTTGACACGTGGCTTGGGGGGGGGCAGACATGGGCTGACCCACATTCAACACGGTATGGTGGGGCGGGGGTTTGGGGCGTGGGTTTGGTGGGCTTCGCTGGGCTATTTTAATATTTTTAAAACAACAAATTTAATTTTTTTAATATTTTTAAATAAAGAAAATTACAAAAAAAATTCCTAACGTTTATATTTTTTTTTAATCTCTTCTCGCATCTCCAAGACTAGTTGTAACTCGTCACCCTCTAGGTGATCAATGGGCTGGGATAGAAATTTCAAATCAACCCGTTTTTGTTTCTGGGCATCTCTAGCGGCATCTCTAGCTTCTTTGCTCCTTCGAATTCGGCCCTTTGTTGTTGGAATACGTTGAATGTATCCAACTTGCATGAAATGTCATCCAACTGATCGTTGTATATTCCTCTACGCGAGCCTGAACTCCCAGCTGAAGGCGATGCCGTACCAGATCTTGATTTTTTAGCACGCCTTTTTGCGACATATCTTCCATACTCAGGCCGGTTTGGGCTTGGCGAATCATCCAAAAGGTCCTCAAACTCTTGATCTCGTGCATCAGATTGGGCTTGGGACGAGGCCCTTGACCTTTTGGAAGACGTGTTACTTTCGCTACCAATGGGGATATTCGCCCACTTTGGATGAAACTTACAAATCTCCCAACAATGCATGAAACGGAAGTCGGTCCCCACATTTGATTTGAATGTGACCAATGCATTTGTCACAATGTCGGCTTCGGTTTCACCACTTTTGGGTTTTGCTTTGCTTTATTTAAAAAATCACTATATTTTGTAAGTTGGGCGCTAATCTCGCTCCACTTCGAGGATAAGCTATCGTTTTCACGATAAGCCTCCCTTCCCAATTCTTCATGGAATACTCTACTAACCGCTTCCCACAGGGCGGTTCGATGTTGAGAATTTCCTATTTTAATAAAAACAAAATTTAATATATTACAAAGTTATATAAAAAATAACCATTAATAAAAACAAAGTTTAAGAATACCTAAACTTGGATGTTGAGATTGTTGACACCAAGCCCTCGCCAATGCAACTTCTTCAGCAACGACCCATTTTTGTTGTTTTCGTTTGACGGTTTCAAGTGCTTTATCCGCCTCGGTTTTTTTCTTATGACTTCTCTTTTTGATGGGTTTCGATGCGGAAGGAGCATCGTTGGGTGGTTGAGTTTCGGGGACGGTTTCGGTTTGTGAAAGATCGATGGAGGTTGGTGAAAGGTTGATGGGCGATTGTGTAAATGGGGTAGGTATCGAATCGTCGGTGTGTGGGAAGTTAGTATACAAATGATTCCCAATATACGATACATAACTCGCTTCAACGGGCATAGAAGAGTGTATGAAAAATGGACGAGGCATTGGACGATTGGGTGGTGGGCTAGGATTATTTTCTTGGAATGCATACGGGTTGTTCGGGTCATAAGCACGGTTATAAGGATGCATTTTTTCGTTTTGTAGAAGGAGAATTGAAGATGATTATAGAAGATGTGGTTGAATGTGGTAAAAAATGGAAGAAAAATGTGAGTTTTATAGTGAAAAAATATATTTTTTTTTAACATAGCCGTTGGCCAACGACTATTTTGGTTTGGCCATTGAGAGCCCGCCATGTCAGCTTGTCAACACCGCCCCACGCCCGGCTTGAAACCCAAGCCCCAAGGGCCACGCCCCAACCCAAGCCCACCCGGGGTGGTGGCTTAGGCATTTTCCCCCAACCCAAGCCCAAACCCCCGCCCCATACCCCACAGCCTTACCAAATAGGAAGATGTTTGGTAATTGTGTTTACGAATCGTCAGAGCTTCGACGTGTGTCATTGATGAAACAATGGTTAACCTGGTGGGGTTAACTCACTGGTCTCGTCAAGTAGGGTTAATCCCTTCTTCCCGAGGATCCTTGGCTGGATCGTCCGCTGGTTGATTTCCTGCATAAGGAAACAAGCCGTGACTCGTAACAAGGAGGATGGGGTGGGGGGTGCTCCTTGTTACCACTCTCCGGCGTGAGAATCAGTAGTTTGCTTGGGAAGCAAAGTGTGATAGTAGTAGTAGTGAGAGAGTTGAGAAGTGATACCTCAAACCTGGTTTGGGATGGGTATTTATAGCCGAGGAGTGAAGGAGGGTAGTTGAGTAGCTAGTCTGACATCGCACAGTCCTTTGCAGGTGTGTCAGACCTGTTGGTTACTGTGGTGATGCCACGTCCCGCTGTGGTGTCAGACTGTTGCATACACGTGGGCTAGTAGGCGACTGTTCTCGGTGCCACTTGCACTGAGTGTCAGACCCACTTGCCTTGTAGGCAGGATGCGGTGCCAGGCCGCATCGCTGCTTGTGGTCACTGATGTTGTTCCCGCGTTCTTTGTTCCATCCAAGATGCATGCGGGATGCGGTGCCATGCCGCATCGCCGCTTAGTGACTGCTACTGTTGTCCAGATCCCTTGTCGTGACGAAAATGTTCATGGGATGCGGTGACGGGCCGCATCGCTATGCGTAACATTTATTTCCGTACTTAAGGTAAGTCTTCTCATCAATGGACAGATTGGACCGCTGTGTTCGCGCATGTCCGCACGAACACAGGTAAGTTATTGCTAGTAGGGGTTTTTGATAAGGGTAATGGTCCTTCGTGGTCATGCTGACGCGAGATCTAGGACCATACCCCTTCAAGTCCCCCCAGTCGAGTGTTTCTTCCTTATGCAAGTTGCATGTTGGAGGAATACTGGACTATGGTGTTTAGAAGGTAGAATATGGGCCATTCGGGTGGCTCCTTTTAGTCGGTAGGCCTTTCGAGTGGATTGTTTCTTCCTTTGAGAAGGATGTCCGGTGAGCAAGTTCCGTCTGATGCGGAATTCTCAGCCAAGGACTTGACTCCCGGTCTACCTTTTCCTGATGTCATCAGCCACCTGTTGGTGTTTCGAACCAACCTTTGAAACGTTGACTGGAGGTGTTAGCAGGGTTCGAACCAACCTTTGAGATCGTGACGGAAGATGTCATCTTCGCCACGCTGGTTATAACCTCTGCGTCAGCTAATGCAAAGTTGTAAATACTTTGCTCAAGCTCTATGTTCAGCAACTGGACATGCAACGATGGTCCCTGTTTTGTGGGACGTTCGTGTTCTTCAGTTTAGCTCTCTAGTAACCGCACGTCCTCTGCGGTTTAGCTCTCAAGTAACCGCACGTCCTTTGCGGTTACCTCGTTGCTGCATCATGTTGGCTATGTTTGTTTGAGCCACGTGGGGTAGTTGCGCCATTGTTGGCCGTGTTTGGTCGAACAATGTGAATCTGGACTATGGGCAGATAAACATGGTCATAGGCAGGGTTGTGCCCACCATTGTTTATTCTATGCGGTCCATAGGTGGGTAACTAGTCATAAGCAGACTTGTTACCACTGTTCTGGAGCAACTTTCCTTCGCGCTTTGGTGGAAAGTAGTTTTCCTTTAAGTAGTGATGCCGGAGGAAATCACCTTAGATACTTGGGAAGTTGGTTGAAACTCTTCCGCATTCGTTTTGTAGCCACTTTCCTTCATGCTTAGTTGAAAAGCAGTCTTCTTTGAAGTAGGTTTGCTCCACCGCGTGGTGGTTTAGTTGTGGCTCTTCCGTAGCTACCGTTCGCATAGTTGCGGTTTGCAGCAGCTACTCATGAGTGGTTGCGGTTTGCAGCAAAGAACTCGCTTCTAGAAGTCTTGTAGCCTGGATGTGGCTCTTGAAGGTTCAGGAGATAGGGTTGCTGATGTGCGGTTGCTCATCATACTTGTCCTTTTCCCTTAGGAGAAGCTGGTTTCGTCCCCTCCGTGGTTGTGAACCGGAAATGAGGGTTTTGAAGCTTGAAGAAGCTTACATGGAGTGTGGTTTACCGCATCATGAGAAGCGGTTTTCGCAGTCCAAAGAACCATGCTGGTTCTGAGTATCTGGCACACCCGTGCGGGGTCGTGTGTGTCATCTCCGCATATTCCACGTGTGCGGTTTATTGTTTATACCCCTTTATATAATGTAGAGATATATATTTTTTGCCTTTTTTGAGGGGTATGTAAAAAAAACGACATGCGGTATGGGTTATGGTGCGGTAAACCAGAGAAACCGCATGCCGCTTATGTTGGGATAATGTTTGTCGCTTTTGTGCTGCCTACGTGGCTGATGGCACGTGTGGGTTGTTGAAAGTTGGTAGAATTCTGACATGTGATGATCTGAAAGGACGTTTACACTGCCCGAGGTCATAACTGCACTGTAGGAAGTGGTGTAAAGGTCTTTTTTGTCAGGCGCGTGGGCGGCCACGCGCGCGTGATAACCGTCAGCGGAAACGTCGCTGAACACGTGTCGCATTGTAATTCGCCTATTTTGAACGTGGTAAGTCGGTTTACTACATCGCATTAATTGCGATGAGTATATAAGGGGAAACCGTTTGATTTCTCCTCACTTTGTTCAAATTTCAAAAATTTATCCGGTGAAAAAGAGTGTGTTATCTTTGTCTTCTCCGATCAATCTGTCTGTATTTCCGGCGATTTTCTGAGTTTTTGTGCAACTCAATCCTTCTCTTCTTTATATTTCTGATGGCTGAACCATCTAACCCACACAATGTGGAGGGTGAAAACCCTGAACCTTCTTCTCCGGTGGCTGGGGAAGAAGAAGGCGACGGTGGTAGTGCCCCCGGTGGTGGCCTACCACCTTTGAAGTGGTCCCTGGTGCTGTTCAACCGACTGATGACCAGTATCAAGATGCCCAAGGAGTTTGGGGCTCTTTACCCCGAGGAGGGTGACACCGGTGCTAATGCTCCGGCCGGTTATGTCACTATGTGGGCTGAGTCTTTCGGTGATGGTAACCTTCGTTTACCATTAACCGTGTTTGTTGCCGAAGTTTTGGAGTTTTACAAACTTCACATCTCCCAGATGAGTCCTTTTGGGATGATTCGTATTAGGCACTTTGAGTATACCTTTCGTGCCCTTGGTTTGCCGATCACCGTTGAGAATTTCCGGCGGTTCTACCAGTTAACTGTAAATACTGGGTTTTTTCTTTTAGCCAACGGTATGGGAGCACCAAGCTGATGACCCCACCCAAGGGTATCACGACGTGGAAGAGGAAGTTTTTCTACGTTAAGGCCGCGGCGGTTGTTGCGAGGATGACTTTCCGCAACGTGAATGAGGTGATCCACGTAGAGGATATTGATCTTCCCGGTCCGGGGACGGTTGAATGGTTCCCCAGGTTAAGGACCATTGAGCATCAGAAATTGGACAACACGCAGCTGTGGGTGCTGCAGATGATGCTGACCAGGGCTGATAGGCATGCAAAGCCCGTTGTGCGGGAGAAAAGTGGAGGTATTTGTTTTAACTCTCCTTCGGTTTCTTTTCTTAGTCATTGTGACTAACTTTTAAAAGTATTTATCAGAGGATGCTAAGCTGTGGAAAATTTTTGATCCGTTTTTCGAATGGAAGCTTGAAATTGTTGAGACTGCTGCAGGTGGAGGTTTTAACTTAACCATTCTTAGGAACTTCCGCGTTCCTACGCGCGATGCGTTGAACGCACCCTCGCCGCTGGGCGAAGGTATGTTATATAGTCTTCTTGCCTCTTTGTAAAGAAGTACATGTTTCTTATTTGCCTGTTTTGTGATTTACACGCAGGTACTCTTGGGGCCCTGGGTAAGTTTGAGGCGAAGGGTGCCCCGAAGAAGCATGCGGAGAAGGTTCCGCGGGGTCGTGGCAAGAAAAAACCTGAGGCTCCTGCTGTTCCGCCTTTGGTGCCGCAGGTGGCAGGTATCTCTCGTTCTCATTTCCGCAGATATACCGATTACGTGGTAGTATCTGACACCCTTGAGGGTTTGGGTGTTCCAGGTGGTGGTGCGGTTGCAGGTGGGACCTCTGCGGGTTCCAAACCTGCTGATGAGAAGAAGAGAAAAGCAGATAAGGCTGTTGATGCTGGTGAGAAGAAGAAACCGAAAATTCAGACCCGACGGAAGGCTGTTCTGAAGTCTGTTGATCATGTGGTTGCTTCTGGTAAGTAATTCATAACTTTTACAAGTATTGTTTTTGTACTTGTAGTTTAAAGTCTTTTTGCTTTGATTATAGAACCGCAAGATGAAGGGTTCTCCCTTTTTGATGCTCCTGCTTCTCCACCGCATGACACAGCTGCTGATGTGGGGGTTAAAACGGTTCCTGAGCCCTCTGTGCGGGCTGAGGATACTGGGAAGGAGTCTACGGCGCGTATTTTCGATACCGTAGATTCCCACGACAATGTTATCACCCCGGAGGATACCGATGAGATTCACTTGAAGTTTGCTTATATCGGAAGCAAGAAATCTCCTGCTGCTGAGAAGGCTTCTGGTTCAGCTTCTGGGGGTGCGGGTTTTACAGAGGCTCCCATTCAGCCTGAAGAGTCTGAATTGGAGTTTTATTACCGCACCTATACTGAAGACCGGGCCATGACCTATCACCGCCCCCCATGGACTATAATGCAAGGGGATGATATAGCTGCTGACCCCTCCGCGTGTAGGGAGATTTTGGGTGGTTTTGGCACCCCTTTTGAAGTCAACCGGGCCCGTGCTTTGCCAAGTGAGGCCCAGATTAACCAACTCTCCTCCATGCTTGTGGGGGGTTCCATAATGGCGAATGCCATTTTGGGAAATTACAAGGTGCTGGGACGCAAGGAGGAGGAAAATACGCGTTTGCGGGCTGAGGCCGAAGAGTTGGTGAAGGCTGCACGTGAGGGTGCAGAAGAGCTTGAAAGGTAGAAAGCTGCTTTTGAAAAGCGTAAACAGACTGAGGAGTGGGCTGCAACTGCTCAGCTTAAACAGGTGCGTACCCTTGCAAAACTGCTTTCTGATGAGCGCAAGAGTCGGAAAGAATCTCTTTCTAATGAGCGCAAGACACTCTCTAATGAGCGCAAGACTTGGAAAGAATCTTGGGCCAGACAGAATGAAATTCTTTTTCATGTTCGCCAGGAGCTTACCAATGCCAAGGCAGCGAACTCTGCGTTGGCTAAAGAGAAAGTTGCGCCTGTTGCGGCTGCCCAAGAGGTCAAGGAAGCAGAGGCTCGCCTTGCCAAGGCCCTTGAAGAGGCCAAGGAGGCGGAGGCCCGCGCTGCAAAGGCTCTTGAAGGGGCAAATGTGACCGCACCAACTTAACCAATACTATCCTGGGCCTCCAGGTATAAGTCTCTCCTGTTTCTGAATTTGTACATGCTTTACAAGTATGTTGATTATTTTTGTATACTTGTGTTTCCATTGTTGAAAGGCTGAAGTACGGAGCCGGGGAGATACTATTGAGGAGGTCTCTGCTCGTGCTGCTGATGCAGAAGCGCGGGCAAGAGAGGTTGCAGAGGCTAGAGATAGCCTTGCTTCTTCACTTGAGCTGCTCCGGACCGATCGTGAGTGGATGCGTATGCATGGGATCGGACATGTAAGTATCCGTTGTCTTTGTTATCTTTTTTAGGTTTGCCTTTGATAACCGTAGTATTCTTGTTTCGCAGATTGTTACGTCCATTCTTGATGCACCTGAGAACGTATCAGGTGTCAATGATATTAAGGAGCGTGCCCGGGATGCTGGTTTTAAAGCTGGCTATAATCGCTGCATTGCTCATATGAATGTTATGGCCCAGGGCCAATATACTGATGAGCGATCTGGGTTTCACGGTGTGGATACTGAAGCACTTCTTACTGCTGCGGTTGCGGCGTATAATGAGACGTCCATTACTGCCCTTGAGGACCTTAATGAGTGCCTAGAAGCAGAGGACTATGTAGACCGCTTGCGGGTGTTGTATGCTGATGAGGACGATGAGGAAAAGCCTGTTGTTGAGGGCAAGGATGGTGCAGGCTCCAGTGGCACAAAGAAAGACTAGGCTGGCCCGCGTGCTTTTTGTTGTGTCCTCATTGTAAATGTCAAAAACCTTATGTAAATCCCTTGTGCACCGCGTAGGTGTAGGAATTTTTTGAATATAAAGTTTTTACTACTTGCCTGTGTGAACTTGTATGAGTTAATGTGAATTAACACTAGGTCTGTGTTTGCCTTTTGCATATCTAGGTGAGATGCAAGTATGAAACTGTATCCAGCCGGATAGACAGTGTTGCCATTGCTGGCCTATTACAATAGTTGCGTGTGGTTACCACTATGTGTGGGTAGCGCGAATGAAGATTTTGCTAATCTGTTTTTGTGGATACCGCAGAGTGGAACACGCATTTGTAATAGAAATAAATAAACAATATTGCATTGAATCGTCTATTTATTTATTTGCAAATGGCCTGCGGCCCGATAGGTTACATGGTACGTGTAAAAAACATGGCCTACATATAACAGCGTCGAAGCTGTTGTGCATTCCATGTGCGTGCGATAGTTTCGCCTTCTAATGTTTGTAGTTTATACGCGCCTTTGCCCAGGACCTCTTGGATGAGGTAGGGTCCTTCCCACTTGGGGGCAAGTTTCCCTGGGCGCTCCGCGTTAGATGCTTCATTGTCACGGAGGACGTAGTCTCCCGGGTTGAAAGTACAAATGTGGACGCGTGCATTGTAGTACTTTTCAAGTTTGGTTTTGTACTTGGCCTCGTTTATGGCAGCGTTTTCACGCCTTTCTTCCAAGAGGTCCAGGTCAACCCTGCGTTCCTAGTTGTTGTCTACGTTGTTGATAGCCAACATCCTTGGTGACGGGAGGCCTACTTCTGCGGGGATCATCGCTTCGGTACCATAGGCCAGGCTGAAGGGTGTCTCACCGTTACTTGTCTTTAGGCTTGTCCTGTGTGCCCATAAGATACTTGGGAGTTCGTCAACCCAGCCGCGTCTGGCTGTTCCCAACCGTGCTTTGATGCCTTCGACTAAGCTTTTATTGATACTCTCGACCTGGCCATTCCCTTGCGGATGCGCCACCGAGGAGAATATGTGTTCAATATTTAGCTCCTTCAGCCAGTTTTGAAAATCATCGGCAGCGAAGTTGGTACCGTTGTCGGTAACAATGCACATTGGTAGACCGAAACGGCAGATGATATGTTCCCAGACGAACTTCCTTGTGATCATAGCGGTGGTTGAGGCGAGCAGTTTTGCCTCTACCCATTTTGTAAAGTAGTCAACAGCCACTATGATAAATTTCACCGCACCTGGTGCGTCTGGAAATGGTCCTACCACGTCGATTGCCCATTTTTGAAATGGCCATGCGGTGGTGACGGGGATCAGGTTGTTCCTGGGGCGCAAGGTCAAGGGAGCATGCCGCTGACAATTGAAACACTTGCGCAAGACTTTGACTGCATCCAGGTGCATGCCGGGCCAGTAGTACCCGGCATTCATGATTTTGGCCACCACCATACGTGGGCCTGCGTGTATGCCACATATTCCTTCGTGTATTTCTCTGATAAGGTACGTGACATCTTAAGGGTCGACGCATCGTAGGAGTGGCCCCAGGTATGATTTACGGTATAAGATACCGTCTCCCATTTGGTAGTGACACGCTTTGTATTGTAGCTTGCGTGCCTCTGCTTTGCTTTCGGGAGTAACACCTGATTGTAAGTATGCAATTATCGGTGTCATCCAGGATGTTGTACTGTACTGGATGACATTGACCTGGCGCAGGGGTACTGAGGGATTTTGCAGAATCTCGATGCGTACCTCTTTTTCCAGGTGTTGGAAGCTGGTGGATGCAAGTTTTGATAGTGCATCCGCAGGTTTGTTATCACTCCTGTTGATATGGCGGATATTGAAGGAGGTGAACTTTGATTTCAGTTGCAAGGCTTGTTCGAGGTAGAGGATCATGATATCCCCTTTTGCGGCATAGTCGCCGCGTACTTGGCCTGCAACCAATAGTGAATCGACGTGTGCTTCCAAATGTTGGACGTCGAGTTTAACTGCCAGACGCAGCCCTGCCAGTAGAGCCTCATACTCTGCCTCGTTATTCGTGCTTTTGAAATCGAGGCGGATTGCATAGGTAAGCTCTTGGCCATCGGGGCTGACGAGTCGCAGACCTGCACCTGCACCATCTTCGTTGGATGCACCATCTGTGTATAGTGCCCAAGTTTCTGCGGAGGATGGTGGCGATGCAGGGTTTTGCTCTTCTTCTCATTCTTGAATGCGATTTGCTGGTACTTCAGCAACAAAATCAGCCAAGACTTGGCCTTTGATTGCGGGGCGCGGCTTATAGTTCAGTGAAAGTGCGCCCAGCTCAATTGCCCATTTTGCTAATCTACCAGAGATGTCGGGTTTTGATAGGATCGGGCCGATCCTGTAGTTGGTTAGCACTGTGATGACGTGGTTTGCAAAGTATCGTCGCAACCGTCTTGACGCGTGTACTAGTGCCAACACCAATTTCTCCATGATGGAGTACCTCGTCTCTAGGTCGTTGAGCATTTTGCTGATGTAGTAGATGGGTGTTTGAACTCCTTCCCGCTCCACTATGAGTACCGCACCTACCGCGTTGTCCGCGGCAGATAAGTACAAGATGAGTGGCTCATCCTTGCGTGGTGCGGTTAGAGTTGGGAGTTGAATCAAACACTCTTTCATCTCCCGGAAAGCTTTTTCGGTCTCTGCGGTCCATTGGAATTGTTCCTTTTTAAGCAGCTACGCAAGGTCTTGATGAAAGGGTAAGATTTAGCTGCATGATTGGCTAAGAATCTGTTTAGTGCGGCTAGCCTGCCGGCTAGTCGTTGCATTTCTTTCATCGTAGAAGGTGATGGCATGTGCTCAATCGCCTGAACTTTTTCCGGGTTCACCTTGAATCCATCTTTGGTTACGATGAATCCAAGGAATTTGCCTTCTTCCATTCCAAACGAGCATTTCCCTGGGTTAAGCTTCATGTTGACGCTTCGCAGAGTTTGGAATGTTCTTTCGATATCATTGAGCATGGTGTCTTCCTCCATGCTCATGACGACCAGGTCGTCCATATAGATTTCGACACTTTTGCTGATTTGACCGTGAAAAGTGTCGTTCATCAACTTTTGATAGGTTACGCCCGCGTTGCGCAACCCGAACGGCATTTTGGTGTAGCAGTAGTTCCCGGTAGGAGTGCGGAATGCCGTTTTATCTTCGTCCTCGATTTCCATCTGCACCTGGTGGTAGCCTTTGTAACAATCGAGGAAACACTTCCATCGAAATGGTGCGAGGTTATCGACCTTTTCGTCGATCTCCGGAAGTGCGTAACAGTCCTTGGGGCAGGCTTTGTTAAGATCTTTATAATCGACGCACATGCGCCAGCCCCCGGATGGTTTTTCTACCATGACTGGGTTTGACAACCAAGTCTGGAATTTGACTTCTCGCAGGATGCCTGCGGAAAGCAGCTCTTGGACCTGCTCATGCATCACCTGGTTTTTTGCTGATCCAAGGTGGCGTTGGCCTTGGATCACTGGCTTGATACCTGGCATGGTATTCAAGAAGTGTTGCGCGATTTCACGTGGTACCCCTGTCATATCTGCGGGTGTCCACGCAAAAATATCCTTGTTCTTGAAGAGGAGCTGCTTCAGGTGCGCTCTGATGGTAGGGGACAAGGCGTGGCCCAACATGACTGTTTGTTCCGGGTGTCTTGCGTTAAGAACCCATTTTTCTGGTTGAGTGTTGGGGGTAGGCCTTGCTACCTTGGCCGGACGCAGCTCGTCCGTAGACACAACATCTCTTCGGGCGTATATTATCGCGACCCCTGTTGCGGTTGGGAAACCGATGGCGGAGTGGGGGACGGATGTGATCATGTTGAAGTCGCCCTGGGACTCTCTTCCGAGAAGTACGTCGTACTTGGAGGTATGAGGTAAAACCATGAAGTTTACCTCCTCCGTTCTTGTGTGCCTCCCGTTGGTGAGGCGCACGGGAAAAGTAATTTGGCCCAAGGGGAATACGGTCTCCCCTGCAAACCCGGCCAACGGGTAGTCCACCGGCTGCAACCGATCTTTGTCTTCTTGTTCGAATTGGTAAAAGCACTGCTCGTATATAATATCGGATGTACTGCCCGGGTCGATGAATAATCGCTCGGTGTAGTAGTGAGCCAGGTGGCCTGTGATAACCACGGCGCGCCTGTCGCGCGGTCCGCCTCGGACTTTTGTAAAGACAACTTGTTCGTCTTTCCAATCATTGTCCGGTCTTCTTGCCGCTTTGTGCGGCCTTTCTCGCCCTCCATTGATCATGTGGGTTGAGGCCACGTGCATGGTCCTTTTACCCGTGGAGGTGCCCTCGTTGTGGGGGGTGATGCGTTTGGTAGGTTTTTGCGCACCTGCCAACAGGTGTTGCAGTTTCCCCTCCTTTAGGGCTCGCTCAATCTCCAGTCGGAGACTGATGCAGTTTTTTGTTGTGTGGCCCGAGTCCTTGTGATACTCGCAATAGAGTGCGGGATCCTGCTTTTTCTTGGACTTCATCGGTTGGGCCGGTCGCAGGAATTGCGCGTCCGTTAGGAGGACGTCGCTTGGCGACTGGTTGATCTCGGTCCAGCTACGGTCCCGAGATTCCTTCTTCGATGCCCGGTTTTCACGCTGGGCGTTGATTGTAGCCCTTGCATCGGGCTGGTTGTTTCGCGGGACATATGGTCTGGAATCGCTGTTGCGATTCCATGTGTCCCGGTTGCGCTTGTTGTTGCGCTTGTGTTCTTGGTGGGAGGACTCGCCTTCCGTTTGGGGATGTGCCTTTGATACGTGCGGTCTGAGGGACCGCTGAGTCTGGGCGTATGTTTTGACCGCAGCCATGACATCTTCCCATTTCTTAGGTAAGCCGTCCTTGCCGGAGATGTTCATAACCATTTGCTCGTCCTTGACGGCGACAATAAAATGGTTACGTGCCATCTGGTCCGCAACGTCGCCTATCTCTAGGCACTCTTTATTGTAACGGACAACGAACGCCTCAAGCGGTTCGTTGTCTCTGCGCCAGATATTCATAACGTCCATAGAATCGCGTTCATGACGTCGTTGCTGGCAAAAATGTGCGAGGAACTTTGCTTGTAAGTCCTCGAATGAGGTTAGCGACCCTGGTGGTAGAGAGTCGAACCATGCCCTGGCCAGACCTGTTAGGGTCTGCGGAAAAAATTGACACCAAGTGGGTTCGTCCCACCTGCCGTTGCATCCAGCGCCTGTGAAGATGTTCATGTGGTCATCTGGGTCGGCCGAACCGTTGTATTTCCCAATGTTTAATGGGAATTTCGTGGTGGTGACATCGGCGTTTGCAATATGTGGGACAAACTTGGAGTTTTCGGCCGCAGATTTTGGCCTGTAGGGTTGGTGGCAATTTGCGGCGCGGAGGTACGTGTTGCGGGTTTGAGTGGGATGGACATAGTTTCGTCCACCCGGTCCACTGCTAGTAGCATGTGAGTCCCCGTAGTACGTACCATCGTCTGGATCGGTACGGCCCTGGCATTCATGGTGGGACTGAGGTCCCAGCCGGCTATGGATGCATGGGCCGTGGTGGGCTATAGATTGCCGCCTAGTTTCGCCCTGTGGGCCTAGACGGCTATGTATATTGGCCCTGCGGCGGGACCCATATGAGGAATCGTCCTCACCGAGTGTGCGGGCCTCGCAGTAAGAGGAACCGCGGTCTTCCTGCCTGCTTCTGGAGGCCGGATGTGTTGGGGCCCTACCATCGTATTGTAAAACACGACCCGCAGGGGTATGCGATGCTGGGGTAGGCCCCGCAGATACTTGCGCTTCTGCGCAGGCTCTGTTGTATGTTGCGGCCAGCAGAGCTTGTTGCTGGTCGAACCAGGTATGAAGATTCATGCCTGGAGGTATCACAGAAGCATACTGTGATAAATCGTGGCCGAACGTAAGGGATGCGCCTCCTTGCGTTGATGTGCCAATATGTTCAACATTTGGGGGTATGGGAATAGTCCCAGTAGGCCCTGTGTTTACGGGGTTTGGGTTATCCCCGGTAGTGTTGTTTAGACGATCAGACATGGTTTTTCAGAAAGAAAAAGATGGTTGAAAAGTGTGCTAAGAGTAGCGGTGGGCGCCAATGATGAAACAATGGTTAACCTGGTGGGGTTAACTCACTGGTCTCGTCAAGTAGGGTTAATCCCTTCTTCCCGAGGATCCTTGGCTGGATCGTCCGCTGGTTGATTTCCTGCACAAGGAAACAAGCCGTGACTCGTAACAAGGAGGATGGGGTGGGGGGTGCTCCTTGTTACCACTCTCCGGCGTGAGAATCAGTAGTTTGCTTGGGAAGCAAAGTGTGATAGTAGTAGTAGTGAGAGAGTTGAGAAGTGATACCTCAAACCTGGTTTGGGATGGGTATTTATAGCCGAGGAGTGAAGGAGGGTAGTTGAGTAGCTAGTCTGACATCGCACAGTCCTTTGCAGGTATGTCAGGCCTGTTGGTTACTGTGGTGATGCCACGTCCCGCTGTGGTGTCAGACTGTTGCATACACGTGGGCTAGTAGGCGACTGTTCTCGGTGCCACTTGCACTGAGTGTCAGACCCACTTGCCTTGTAGGCAGGATGCGGTGCCAGGCCGCATCGCTGCTTGCGGTCACTGATGTTGTTCCCGCGTTCTTTGTTCCATCCAAGATGCATGCGGGATGCGGTGCCATGCCGCATCGCCGCTTAGTGACTGTTACTGTTGTCCAGATCCCTTGTCGTGACGAAAATGTTCATGGGATGCGGTGCCGGGCCGCATCGCTATGCGTAACATTTATTTCCGTACTTAAGTTAAGTCTTCTCATCAATGGACAGATTGGACCGCTGTGTTCGCGCATGTCCGCACGAACACAGGTAAGTTATTGCTGGTAGGGGTTTTTGATAAGGGTAATGGTCCTTCGCGGTCATGCTGACGCGAGATCTGGGACCATACCCCTTCAGTCATGGATAGCAGAGAACCGATGAATGTGTTTGGGTTTCTTGGAAACGAGTGACGAACACCGAATTTATAGAGTTGAAAAAAGGATTTATTAGAGAATTAAGGTTAACACTGAAGGAGGGAAAGGGGGATTAAAAAATAGGGTTTAAAACCTGCAAAAGTTTCTTTATTATAAATAACAGAAAAAGACGAGATTGCCTCTGATTTAACGGAGTTCATGGATGGGGTTAAATCAGTTGGATCAAAATGGCAATGGTGAAAAGTTTTTGGATCTATAGGCTATAAATAAAACCTTTGGACTATACTGGCAAAACTTCACCTTTAAAAAGAAGAGTAAAGTCCTATTTGAGTCCTTGTGGTTTGTGCAGTTTAACCATTTGAATCCAAAAACCAAAACTGTCTTGATTTGAGTCCCTGTGGTTTCTAATTTTAACCATTTGAATCCAAAAGTAAACAACATCCAAATCAGAAACATTTTGTTTTTGGATTCAAATGGTTAAAATTAGAGACCACAGGGACCCAAATCAAGACAGTTTTGGTTTTTGGATTCAAATGGTTAAACTGTACAAACCACAGGGACTCAAATAGGACTTTACTCTAAAAAGAAAGTGAATTAAGCGTCTAGTCATAATTAAAACAAAAATTACAAATGTATTATGCGATTTCACTTTTCTCCTACTTAATTTATATCCGTAAATTGATGGTTAAAACAGTAAAACGATATTCACAAATTATCAAATACATAGGTTATAGCCTTTTTATAGCCTTAACTAGTTGATGCCTCGCCCGTGTTGCGTGGCGATGGCCGAATAATTCTCAATAAATTAAAAAAAAAAATCTACTATAATTTTGGTAGGAAAAAAAAAAACAAAAACAATGATAAGACCGTAATTTTGAGCTCAGGGCAAAACTGTAATTTTTCAGGACTAATGAGTGAGTGTTAGGCAGCTCCTTGACACGAAAAAAATTAAATCGAGTAAACCAATTAAAACAAAAAAACCTTTATAGCTTTGCTAAAAAACTAAAACGATTGGAAAAACGTAATTTTTAAGTGAGGGCGAAATCATAATTTTAATTCAGGGATAAAATCGTAAATTAAATGGACCAATGGGGGAGTGTCAGGAAGCTGCCGGCATGACTGTAAACTGGGGGCAAAATTGTAATTTCACCAGGAAAACAAACAAAAACGATGGACAAAATGTAAATTTAAGTTGAGGGTTAAATCGTAACTTGTCTGTGAGAAAAAAAAACTAATAGCAAAACTATAAATTTATACGAGGCAATATCATAATTTTGAACCGAGGGCAAAATTGGAATTTCTAGCTGGGAGTAAAAGCGTAAGTTTATTTTTAAGTGGGGGTAAAAACATAATTTTGAACTGATGTCAAAATCGTAATTTTAAGGGAAAAAAAAAACTAATGGCAAAACTGTAAATTGAAACGGGGCAAAATCGTAATTTTGAACCGGGGGCAAAATTGAAATATTTAGCTCGGAGCAAAAACGTAAATTTATTTTTAAGTGAGGGCAAAAACATGATTTTGAACTGATGGCAAAATCGTAATTTTAAAGCGGGATAAAATCGTAAATTTGTTGGGCGAATAGGGGAGTGCCAGGCAGCTGCCTGGCACTATTCCCCTGACGCCCATGTTAGCCAATTGATGAAAAGCACTATTCCCTCCATATGCTTTGTAGATATTGAACTAGGTGTTGCCTCGCCCGCGTTGCGGGGCGATGGCCGAATAATTATTAACCAATTAAAAAAACAGTACCATAGTTTTGCTAGAAAGAAAAGGTAAAAAGAGTGTTAAGCAGCTCCTTGACACGATTTTTAGCTGGAGGCAAAGTCATATTTTTATTTTTACTTGGAAGAAAAATCAAAATTTTTTTCCAATGGTAAAATTCTAATTTTTAGCTAGGGGAAAACCATATTTTTATTTTGCACTGGGGCAAAAAAAACGTAATTTTGAATTGAGGGTGATATCGTAATTTTGAACCGAGAGGAAAATCGTAAATTTTAGCTGGGGGCGAAAGCATAATTTATTTTTAACTGGTGGCAAAGACGTAATTTTAAACTGGGGAAAACCGTAATTTTAAAGTGGGTATAAAATAATAAACTGGTGTAAAATCGTAATTTTGAGCCGGAGGAAAAACAAAATTTTATTTTGAACAGGGGCGAAAACGTAATTTTGGCTGAGGGTAAAAGACTATTTTTTTACCGAGGGCGAAATCGTATTTTCGGTTTAGCTGGGTGTAAAGTCATTTTTTTTATTTTGAATTGGTGGAAAATCATAATTTTGAACCGAGGGTAAAATCGTAATTTTGAGGTAGGGGAAACCATAATTTTATTTTTAGCTGGGGGCATAAAGTAATTTTAACCTGAGAGTGAAATCGTAATTTTGAACCGAGGGAAAAATCGTAATTTTGAGCTGGGGGCAAAAGCATAATTTTATTTTGAACTGGGGGCGAAGACGTAATTTTAAACTGGGGGCAAAACCGTAATTTTAAAGTGGGTATAAAATAAAAAGCTGAGGGTAAAATCGTAATTGTTGAACCGATGGCAAAATCATAATTTTGAGCTGCTGTCAAAGGGTTATTATATTTTTTAGTTGGGAGAAAAGCGTAATTTTAAACTGGGGGCAAAACCGTAACTTTAAAGTGAATATAAAATAATAAAATGGTTGTTCCAATAGAGGAGGGGCGGTCGTCCATTTCGACCAATGGCAGGGAAACACTATTTCCTAATGGTAAAACTGTAAATTTAAACGGGATAAAATCGTAATGTTGAACGGAGGGCAAAATTGAAAATTTTTAGCTGGGAGCAAAAACGTAAATTTATTTTTAAGTGAGGGTAAAACATAATTTTGAACTGATGGTAAAATCGTAGTTTTAAAACAGGATAAAATCGTAAATTTGTTGGGCCAATAGGAGAGTGTCATGCATGAGTAGAAATATAAACGAAGGAAAATCGTAATTTGACAAAAAAAAAAATTGGGTGGCATGTGGCCGCCCAAGTCAACCAATGCCACAAAAACACTATTGCCGGTATGAGTTTTGTTACGTTGAATAATAATAATAATAATAATAATAATAATAATAATAATAATAATAGGCAGTCCCCATCTGTCTGGATCTTACTTCAGGCCCAATAAAAGAAGAAATTCTTCATTTTATTAAGTTGGCCCAATTGTTGCCCAAGTGTATCATTTTTGTACAAGGTCCAATTAAGGGAATAGAGAATAGAGATGCATACCATGCAATCAGCCCAACCCAAGGATCACTACCAAAGCTATTTTGAGGGAAGATTAATTACTTTTGAGGTCTTTGAGCAACAAGTAGAATCAGGGACTAAAATTTTCGAAAGAAAATAGTGACTGAATTAAATTTTGTCACTACAATCAATACGTTGCATGTAGGGTTGTTCAAAATCTCGTGACTTGGTCGAATTTTGACTCGTTTGTAAACAAGTCAAGTCAAAGCCAAAAGAAGCTCGCTCATTAGATGACTCGTTACTCGTTAGCTCTCTCGTTTAAATTAAAACTCAAATTTTAGTGTGTGTATATGCATATAAGGGAAAATTATAGCACTATCACTAGGCCCAAATTTCACATCAGCCAAATGTTATTTCACAAATAATACACACACGCGCATATATTAGTATAAAAATATGTGTAAAAATACAAATTAAAAAAATACCGAGCTAAATCGAGCTTTTTTTTATGAGTCGAGCTCAAAAAGCTCGTTAAGATAAACTAGCATAGTCGAGTTGGCTCATATAATTTCAAGTCTGAGCCTGAGCCCGAGCCCGAGCCCAACCTTGCTAGTAGGGGTGTGCACGGTTTGGTTCGGTTCGGATTTTGGGTAAAATCAAAACCGAAACCGAAATGTCGGTTTTTGGGTTTTAAAAACCGTTCGGTTTCGGTTTTTTTTTTTGTTTCGGTTTTTCGGTTTTTACGTCGGTTCGGTTCGGTTTTTCGGTTATTTCGGTTTTTTGAACAAAATTATGTAAGATTCAAAAAATAAAAAGTATAATTTATATTATAACAATCTTTTTATATGTTTATATTTAAGTTATTATAGTTCACCTCTTTAATTAGTATTGTTTACATAAACCTAACCTTTTAATATATTTTTATGTTTCTTCAAAGTTTTATTAAATTTAATTTTTATATTAAATTTTATTATATCTTATAGGTAATAAGAAATCATTTCAGTTATAATGTTTTTATTATAAACACTTTACATTCAAGAATAAAATTAACATTTTCTACTAGCATTGGGTTAAACACCTAAACAATTTAAACTTAAACATAAAAATATATGGATTGTAACTTATCGGTTCGGTTCGGTTTTTTTCGGTTATTGAAAACGTTTATCCGAAAACCGAACCGAAATTTTCGGTTATTAAAAATCCGAAAACCGAACCGTCGGTTTTTGTTTCGGTTCGGTTATTCGGTTACGGTTCGGTTATTTCGGTTTTCTTGCTCACCCCTACTTGCTAGGGCTCATTTACAACCTAGTTGTGATTCGTCACTAGTTTTGAGACTGGTTTAAATATACAAAATTAGGTCAAAACACTTTATAGATTGCATCATAATTTAATGAGGGTGTAGGGAGTCGGGGGAGGGGCACCCAAGGGTGGTACCCGTGCCTCAACCAATCAAATTCCGTCATATTAAAATTCTTAAAAACTATCCTTAAGCCACAAAACATTGGTGGCTCTTTACTCTTGCCATAAACTATTTTTTTAATTATAATTAAAAAAGTCAAGTTAACAAGCATTGGTCAAAAATATTACCACACAGACGGTCATCTTTGACCTAAAATTTAGCAACTAACCACGAGTAGGGGAACCCGGATAATCAACTCGCCTTGTCTACCCTTGTGGATGGTGACAATGTTGTGGCACAAGAACGAACCCAAAGAGGGTACCCATGAAGGTGCCCCATCCCCCATCATTCAGCTTTTCCTAGATTCCATCCGATACTACATTAGTGTCACATTAGCTTTCTACTAATTTTTTCTAAGATTATAAATAATTATCCTAGTTTTCCCAAAAGTAAAGTAGTTTATTTTAGTTTAGAATTAAAAACATTATTATATTTGAATATTAATGTATAACTATAGATAAAGTTATAATAATTTAAAATATAAGAATCTAGCAACAAATTTACTCCTATTTATTTTTTGAGTGAATTTCAAGTTTTGTCCTTTATCTTTATACCCAATTTCAGGCGTTGTCCTTTATCTTTAAAATTGACGAGTTTTATACTATATGTATCAGATTGTCCTTTAGCCTTAACTCAGTTAATTTTTTCTGTTAAATAAGATAACACAAGGGTAGTTTAGTCTTTTAACTAATTTATTTAAAAAACTAACAAACAAAAATTAGAAAACTAATAAAACATAAAACAAATGAATATATAAAAAAACTAAACCCTTTCTCTCTCTACTCCTCCATCTCGCTGCCCTCTCTCTCTCTCTCTACCTCTCTCCACCACCACTCTTAATATCACCGCCACACCACCATTGTCACCATCAACAACCACTGCTCTCAATATCAGAGAAGCCCAAAAATAAAAGCCCTCATTGTTAACCAACATTAGATAAAACCCAGTACCCAAAAAAAAATCTTCACAAAAACAAAAACAACAGAATAAAAGCCCTCATTGTTAAGCCAATTTGCTTTGGTATCCATTTTTTCAGCAAATAATCCGACAACCACCGTGCGAAATCACACCCTGCTTTGTTGTTATTGCCGCCGCCGTTGCAAGCTTTTCCGGCGAGAAACCATCATAATTAGTGCACCGATTTGAGGTGAGCTAGCCACCATTCTACTCGTTTTCATTTTCCAATCAAAAGCCCTAAGGTTTTATCCATAAAATGTGATCATGGAACTCGAATTTGACGTGAAATCGAAAGGGGCGAATTAGGGTTCATATTTGGGGAAGATGATGACTGGAACCATGGCTTGACTCATGGCTACCAAACCGTTTTTTCATTGCAAATGATTCTGAAGTGCGTCTGGATCCAACCCAGACGTGGTGGCAGTTGGTAGTGTGGAGGTGGTGCGATGTTGATGTGGGGGTGGGTGGCATCAGGTGGTGGTGGTGTAGGAGATCTAGAGAGAGGGGAGAGATAGAAAGTGTGTGTTTTAAGGCGGATCTACAGAGAGAGGAGAGATAGAAAGTGTGTGTTTCAAACCCAAAACTCACCATCTGAAGGTGTGGTGGTGAACAGGTGGTGCGGTGGTGCTGTGTGGGTGGTGCGGTGGTGCTTGAATGCGGATCTCCAGCTGTGAGGGTGCTTGAAGGCGGATCTCCGGCTGTGGGGGCGGGGTAGTGTAGAGAGAGAGAGAGAGAGGCAGAGAGAGGATGAGTGGTGGAAGGAGGTTGTGGTGGTGGTGCTTGAAGGCGGTTACGGTGGTGGTGGTGGTGGTGGAAGAGGAGATGGTAGTTGTGATGGTAGAGAGGAAGAAATGAGTTGATGATGATATCTTATATATATATATATATATATATATATCTTTTAAATGGTTTTTTAAAATAATAGGGTAAAAAGACAAAACTACCCTCATGTGCATTGCGCATGTTCTGATTTAACAGAAAAAACCAACTGGGTTAGGGCCAAAGGATAAACCGTGCAACAATCTGAAACATAAAGGACAAAACTCGTCAATTTTGAACATAAAGGACAGCGCCTGAAATTGGCTATAAAGATAAAGGACAATCATTGAAATTCACTCTTATTTTTTTTTTACTACACTAGTTATTACAGTAATCCCCTTCCTTATTAATATCCCCAATATCTCCTCTCCAAACCATAGAAATTCATACTCTTCAAAAGGAGCAATTACATATATCCCCCTATGAACTTTATAAATTATACTAGGTTATCACCCGCGAACTTCGCGGGTAGGAAAATTTACTTTATATTAATCAAACTATGTCAGAAACTTGTTTTGAATTGAAAGTTGTAGTCATTAGGGTTGCGAACAAACTTGTTTTATAATTGTTTTGAATTGAAAGTTGTAGTCATTAGGGTTGCGAGTAAGGTCAGAAACTTTGGGCAAGAACCGGAGGCAGAAATTTGCCTCACTGAATGACCCACGACACAAAAAAAAATACTTTTATTTATTATAACAGATTATTATAACTTTATTAATATTGCGTCTGTTCTTTATTATAACACTTAACATGTACAAAAACTAAAAAACTATAATGAATTCTCCAAGGCTTTAACACCACCACTGTCACCAACCTTTGAAACACACAAACACAATATATTTTGATATGCACAATCACATTGGTTGAGTACCACACATATGGGCCAGACATGTTGAAAGTTGACTGTAGTGCAATCCAAATTTCAAATGCATAGTCTTCAAATGTATTTATTATTGTTATAATATTATTTACGTAACTATATTTGACCTTACATGTTATTTACGAAACATACTAAAAGTGGTTTTTGAAACTTTAAAAGTTAAACATATGAGGTAAAATCTTACTTCATAATTATAGATTGTCAATTTGTAAACAAAATTATTACCTCAAAATTAACAACTGCTGCCCAACCATCAGCCAAAGCCGGTCTAGACTCTAATGTTTTCATCGTTACGGTCCAAGACTTACCACATTCATGACGGATCTGGAGATCAATACGTGGCCATGGTCGACCCCAACGGTTATAAACAAAAGTGAGAGGTAACTCCTGAATACAAAGATAGTACGATTAAGTATATAATGAAGTTAAATAAATATTATATGAATTAGGCTATTAAACATCAGAATATTCAGTCAAACATAAATAATCATACCAGCTTTAAAGATTTTGGGTCTTCTAGAATCTTCACAAACGATAAATTCATGATTTCACCTGAATTAATAACATAGATATATTAGATCTTACATTAAATAACATACCCGATTGGACTGAAAGGTTAAGAATAAAAAAAAATTACAGATTCTTGAATTATCATTCATATATCAAACAAATAACACATCTACAAATAAAAAAAAAATACTTTCGGCTTCATGGTGAAAAATAATACTAACTATATTTATAAACTATAATGGATATCAAAATCGGCCTAAAACACCAATGAAATTCCTTGTGGAAGTACACAAACTCTTATTGAACATAGAAACTACACAAACTCTTCAAAGAAAGAAACATGGAATTATACAACATTCATACTTGTGGAAGTAAAATTAAAGATAAATATGGTTCATTTACTTTGTGATTAAACATTTTATAGCTATTGAAATTCCAATACGATCATAACAACAGAGATGTTTGAAGAGATTGAAGGTGTAGATACTTACGGTTGTGGAATATGATGCGACGAAGGAAGATTGATGACTTGATTTTGATTTGAGCAAATGCTTGTTTGAAACCCTAAGATGGATATAAGATAATGAGGAGAAGATTGTAAGAAAATGGCTAAAAGGACAAACGGTGATGATGATTGAAGTAAGTTCGAGGATGGTGATGATGAATTCAGGTTTCCAATGCAAATCAAATCAACTTTAAAAATTCAACTAATTATAAAATACAATATTAATATTATAATATAATGAACGGAAATTACATGTCATTTAATTTTAGGATGTTTATATTTATATTTTTCTTTAAATTTGTATATACAAACATAACAATTTCACAGGATCGAGATTTTAGAAATATACAAAGTTTTTATATAATTTCACAGGATGTCCACTCCCACATACAATCTTAAAATTATCAAATGAATAAATATTTAAATCCTTTTTTAAAAAAGATTTGGGAAATATGACACTTTACAAAAGTATTAAGTTGAAAATTGTATTTAAATCCTAATAAGTGTGCGAAATTAATAATTAGTTGTTAGCTATGTCTATCTATTACACTTTTACAGTTAGTATATATACATGTTGATTTATAAATGTATAATGGCAATGAGGATATAATTGTTAATTATTATCAAATTTGGATAAAAATATATATCATAAATAACATAAGATGATGAGTAGTAAAAGTGATAGTAAATATAAATGTTACATATTAAATCACAATAAATTTGATACGAAAAACATATTAATGTTAAACTGTAGGTGACACAACGGTCTCTTCAAAAGATGCTACGTTATATAGTCCTTGAAAGGTCTCAGCGTCTTGTAAGTATTGAAAATCTTTCATGCCAATTTTTATTTCAATCATACTACCCCAGTCGGTCATAAAAGACCAAGTTTCTCCTCCTTTCTCAACTAACTTCTTAAGCCATGACTCAAATGAAATTGAGTTTAGCTTTGTAAAAGAAGACAATTCTGACCATCCTTGATCTTGAAATTTAAATAGCTTCACATTTATAGCATGGGTCTTTACGACAACAAACATATGAAGTGTGTTGCGGATTTTGAAAAACCTGCTTTGGCGAGCAACAACATGAGTACATTGTGGTATTGAAACCTTTGAGAAAGTTTCAGAAACCACATCAAAAGCAATCATATAACTTTTAGCAGGCGCCCAATAGTGTGGAGATGCAAAATATAAAACATTGTTGCATAAAGTGCCGGGAGACCACAAATATAACCTTGAAGCGTAATCTGGTCCTTTGAAAAAAGTTAAAGTTTTCCATTGATGCGTGTTCCGAGAATACACACGAGGTACAACATCATCCATACGACGTTGGAGATGTAATATTTTAACATCGTTAAATGAGTCTAGATATATCCCAACTGCATCTGCCTTGATATCGAAAAAACTTTTAGGTTTATTATGACACAAATTCAAAAATTTATTGGTGGTTGGATTCCACAGAATCAATTGGTCTGAAGGACCTTGGATGCACATCAGTAAAAGACCATATTGAGAAGCAAGAATCGTTAGATTGGAAAGAGGGATATCAACGGGGAAGGAAATAAACTTCCTATCAGAAATGTCTACATTTCATCCAATCAAGTTGTCAATATAAATCGATGACATACTCAACGTGATTAGCTTACGATGTTCACAATTAGACATACGACGAGAGTGAATAATAGAAAACATAGGTGAAGACAATTCATAACGCCATTGCTTGCAAACTGATTTAAATCGTCCAACACATTTACTTGGTAGCCTTGATAGAATTTCGTGAGCAAACATTTCAACTCAAGAGGTTCCATCCTAAAAAAAATTCATATGAAACAAATGATAAGATTTATGTATATGAATTTGTGAAGCAAGCAACCAAGAAACATTAATGATCTACAAACATATAACAGAGAAATAATGAATCGTATAAAGATGAATGACAATTTAAACAAAAATACCACAATAATAGATACAAAAGCAAACCGAAATTCTGAGTTGGAGATAATAACCTCTTGTGTCAACACATCTAATCCGACCCACTAACAAATGCTTTATTTATAATTCCATTTGAAGGTAAGTATTTATAATTAATGACGATATTTTATTTTAAGCATGAGATGTCAAGGATTATATAAAATTTAATTAAAATGTTGACTCCATAATTAGATAAAGCGGCCATACATCTATTTTATTTTATAATAATTTATAAGTAATTAGGATACTCTATTTTAAGCATTAGATGTAAAAGATTATATAAATTTGATTGAAAATAGTGACTCAAAATTTGAATTTTGAAATATTTATAATTAATGAGAATATTTTATTTTAAGCATCAGATGTAACGGATTATATAAATTTGAATGACAATATTCAATCCATAATTAGATAAATTGAACATAAATCTATTTCAATTTGATATGATTGATAATTGACAATATTGATAATAATAAATATAAATAATAAATAATAAAGAAGAATGAATAAAAACGATCAACAGTGTGCTTGATTAAAGGAAACAAATAAGAAGATTGATAATTGATTTATTATTCGTAAACTTAAAAAACAGTCAATCATAGCAAAATACAAAATAGATGAAGAAAATGAACGCCCATGCAGGTTCTCAAATGTCAAACGGATCTGGAAACATGCCTTGTTCCAATAGTTCATCTTGTGTCAACACATCTAATCTGACCCACTAACAAATGCTTTATTTATAATTCCATTTGAAGGTAAGTATTCATAATTCATGACGATATTTTATTTTAAGCATGAGATGTCAAGGATTATATAAAATTTAATTAAAATGTTGACTCCATAATTAGATAAAGCGGCCATACATCTATTTCATTTTATAATAATTTATAAGTAATTAGGATACTCTATTTTAAGCAATTTGATGTAAAAGATTATATAAATTTGATTGAAAATAGTGACTCAAAATTTGAATTTTGAAATATTTATAATTAATGAGAATATTTTGTTTTAAGCATCAGATGTAACGGAATATATAAATTTGAATGACAATATTCAATCCATAATTAGATAAATTGAACATAAATCTATTTCAATTTGATATGATTGATAATTGACAATATTGATAATAATAAATATAAATAATAAATAATAAAGAAGAATGAATAAAAACGATCAACAGTGTGCTTGATTAAAGGAAACAAATAAGAAGATTGATAATTGATTTATTATTCGTAAACTTAAAAAACAGTCAATCATAGCAAAATACAAAATAGATGAAGAAAATGAACGCCCATGCAGGTTCTCAAATGTCAAACGGATCTGGAAACATGCCTTGTTCCAATAGTTCATCTTGTGTCAACACATCTAATCCGACCCACTGACAAATGCTTTATTTATAATTCCATTTGAAGGTAAGTATTTATAATTAATGACGATATTTTATTTTAAGCATGAGATGTCAAGGATTATATAAAATTTAATTAAAATGTTGACTCCATAATTAGATAAAACGGCCATACATCTATTTCATTTTATAATAATTTATAAGTAATTAGGATACTCTATTTTAAGCATGAGATGTAAAAGATTATATAAATTTGATTGAAAATAGTGACTCAAAATTTGAATTTTGAAATATTTATAATTAATGAGAATATTTTATTTTAAGCATCAGATGTAACCGATTATATAAATTTGAATGACAATATTCAATCCATAATTAGATAAATTGAACACAAATCTATTTCAATTTGATATGATTGATAATTGATAATATTGATAATAATAAATATAAATAATAAATAAATAATAAAGAAGAATGAATAAAAACGATCAACAGTGTGCTTGATTAAAGGAAACAAATAAGAAGATTGATAATTGATTCATTATTCGTAAACTTAAAAAAAAGTCAATCATAGCAAAATACAAAATAGATGAAGAAAATGAACGCCCATGCTGGTTTTCAAATGTCAAACGGATCTGGAAACATGCCTTGTTCCAATAGTTCATCCTGTAACAGATATGACAAAGAATTTGACAATTAATATGAACGCTGTATAAAGAAATATTAATTTTGTAATCATTAAAATTATCTAACGACATTAACATCTTACCACTGTATTACTAACGCGATTCCTATGCCTCTGTAAAATTCAAAACTTGAAAGATCTTCATACCATTTTTTACATACACTTCTAAACCGACATAGTGATTTGTGAGGGAGCCAAACAAAAATTTCCATGATCACAACATCAAACGAAATTTGATCCATTATACGAAACACCTAGTAAAATGGAAACGCATAATAAAACATAAATGATATTAGTTTGTATTGATACATGAAAAAGAGATTGTGTATTACTTAAGAATTTTGCATAGTACCTGGTTGAAGAAACCAAAGAATAGGTTGAAAGTTGATATGTAATGGAGACGTATGTTGTAATTTATATAAATTGATATTATAAATGGAATGTTCTTTTATGAAGGGAAATTTAAATTAATTTTAGTAAACCGGTTGGGATTCACATATGATAAGAAAATTCTTGTATAAATGTAAAGAATTGTTAAAAATTAATACATATACTACTATCTGTAAGTATACATTCACTGGTGATTTAATTATTTATTTAAAAAAACCTCAAAAAAAGTTGACTAAAATGAAATATATACTAAGAATGTTATTATAATGTTAGGTTTATAATGTTATATTTGGATTGTACATTGTTAATAGTTATGTATAATAATATGTATATATTCTATGAATAAATAAATAACACAATTAAAAACATTTGTACATAAAATTTAAAATATGCAAAGAATAATTAATAATAACTCTTTATTTATATTCAATATCAAGAACTACAATAACTATAAACATAATTACATACAAAAAATGCAAAGCCTAATCAATACTATCATCTTCTATGGATATATAGATCACAAACCACAATAAAATTAACAATAATTTCATGCTATTGATATAACAATGCAAAACCACACTAAAAATAAAACAACATCGATGTTGGGTAACAAACTAACATCACTGTAATGCATTAAAGTATTGAATTTCAATGTAATAAAAATAAAAGTTTTTAATGCTAACGTAATAAAAAAACGACGTATAATAAATATAACTCGACGTACAAAAAAAATACAAATGCTAATTAATAATATCATCTCTTATTGATATAACGATAATAAACGAAAATCAAGATAAACCGCAACAAACATTGAGTAAAAAGCAACATCAAGTACTGACACAAATGTTCTGAATACGATTGAACGAAAAAAAACATTGAAAACTTGTTTGAAGAAACTGAGATGTTTATTAGATTCTGAGACAACTTTTCCAGATTTGGATTCAAAAGACCCACCTTCACATTCAAACCTTCATTATTCTTACAATCACCCGTACGCGGTTTAGTTGAAGACTGAGATGAACATAAATCCACATCATAAACGGCATCCAAATTGCGCTTAAGTTCATTCTCCAGCATCTTCGAAGAACAACAATTATCTGCTCCGGAGGGTGTAGTAAACATGCTATTGTTCAAATTGGACATCGGTGTGTCGTCATCACCGGTACGGGAAACAGAATCCTGTAAAATAAAATTAAAAAGGTAAAAAAACAGTTGAAAAAATAAGGTGAATGACAAAATATTGAAGCATTAGAGAACTAAAGAATTTGTTTCACAGACCCGGATTTGGATGTTAACAGTTGGATTTGAATCAGAAGGAACAACATTTAAAGGTTCATCATCAGCAGACTGTATTTATTTCATATGTTTCAATAAATGTTGTAAAGTGCTATAAGTTTTTTATAACAAAAAGTAAAGGTAACGTATGGAATAATTTTCGAACCTGGAAAGCATCAAAATGCCTATCAAGATCTTTGATGATTGCAGGATTTTCAATCAACTTCGACACTGAGTAGCCATCTGATTTGTTTTTTATGTTAAACGAACCTTTGGCTATCTTAAACGCAAACCTCCTATTTAGCAATGCCTTCAGCTCCTTGGGAAAGTTACCTTCGCTGGCTAACTGTTTGATACACATTATTATAAAGTTAACAATGTAACATAAAAACATTAAAACGTATAAAGCAATTAAGGAAATGGTATTTGGAAAATATAAGTTACCTCCATGTTTTTATCCAACAACTGGTTTGCGTTAACCTTTATCAGTTTAACAACTTCACGTTCAAACAACGTCAAAGTAACAATCCCGGTACAATCCTCACGTATTAGAACTTTTATCCTATAAAAATTTCAAATAAGATTTTATTAACGATCGATCTTGTTTCATAATATGGACAATAAATGAATCAAGTAAATTAACCTGGGAACAGACACAACAGTTCTTTTATTGCACCGATCAGTTTGGCACTCCAAGACAGTGTACTTCATCATATCCTTGACTTCCATCTTCCTTGTCCTTGCAAATAGTGTTCGTAAGAACCTTTTTGTTGCAAGTTTTACATGCATTGTAAAACCATGAGTCTTCTGAAGCAAAGCTCTCAATTGTTCCCAGGATAATAACAAACTTTTCCTGTATAGATAGTATATAATTTACTACATTATGAAAGTTAAAAAAAATACGTATAATAAAAAAATAATAAAAATTGTAAGAATACTTGGGATATTTCTTTTAATGCTCCAATCGTACTAAAGGAAATATTAGATAGACACTCATCAGACATTGACTTCATAAAAGAGGAACTCAATCCAGAGTAACCGGAAGACGTTGACGCATTAAGCTGAGCAAGGAAACTGTACAGAAATAATAACGTTCTGTTGATATTTCGCTTAATGTTCAAGTTCTCTTGAAGTTTATCTAATTCTCGTAATTTTCTCTACAAATTTTACCTTCAGAAGCAAAGTACTTGAAAAGATAACTAATTCACAAATCCTCAAGAAATAGAAAAAAAAATCCAGCATAGTTAATAAGAATATCTTAATATCTTGAAGTAAAAATAAAAATTTAAAAAGCTTACTGAGGACTCAACAGAACTTGAACCATATGGCATACTCGTACATATAAAATACCTATAACAAACCAAACAAAAAATAGGCTTAAAATAAAAAAAAAAATACATTTTTTAAACATCTATGAAATTCTTTAAATGGCTGGAAATAATGTGATTGTGTGTTTTCAATTATTGTGTGTTTAATAGGCTTGTGCGTCAACACCAGAACCTAGTTTGACATACAGAGAGGTCATTTAGGTTTAAAACAAATGCTATATATCTTTACAAATTCTGAGAAACTTGAAACATAATGTGATTGTCGTAAATTATGGAAACTAATAGAAAATTTGGAAGCAATTAAACTTTTATATAAGTTATCTTGATAAATTTGGAAATACGTTACAATTTAGACAACTTTGATAAGTATCCAAAATTGATATAAATTTCAAAAATTCAAATTTTGAAATAATCAGTCAAAACAATTTACTTAAATAGTTAAATATTATTCAAACTTAAATTTAAAACCAATGAGCTTAATATATTCATAATATAATCAATATCTAGATGATTGTGAAAAAAAAATCAATCACATTCATGGACCTGAGAAGAAGCTCGAGACCACTGATTCAATTCATACGTTTAGTTGTCGAATGAAGAATGTTGTCTGGAAAAAAACTAATCTTCACAATCAGTACATTGCTAGAAAGCCTTAATAAACCCTTACCATCTTGTCGGATGAAATACGAAGAATATCAAAATAGAATACGAAAAATTGAAGAACGGAAATCAAATAACAAATCAGAACAAAATCCATGCCCCTGAAAACATAAAACGAACCTGTCCAAGAAGTTTAGCATCTAAAACCATAGACAAATGTTCAGCAAATCATACATAATGGCATAACAATTATTGCACCAAAAGTCTTTAACAGCCAGTGTGTAATCTCAACAAACATTATCAAAATCGTACCTTAACATCAAGAGCCAAAATCATTGCACCAAAAACCCTTTAACATCCCGCCGCACCAAGAACGAAGCTCACAACTTACTTGAAGGTAATACACAAAAATTCTCAATAGATGTAATCTGAACAAAAATAAACAATAATATAAACAAATCAATGTAGCCTTAATCTTAATATAAAATCGGTAAAACGAAGTTGAAACAAAGCAAGATATTGTAAGATAAACTAACATTGGAGTGAAGAATTGAAAACATTAACACCTTCATCCTTCCTTGAACCATCGTTATTAACTCAGACCATACAGGTATCAGATATAGCAACTTGAACACGAAACCCTAGATCTGTAAACAAACAAACGATGAACTTGTTTTCTTAGAAATCACATGCTGAAAGCAGACCGTTTGTTTCCTGAATGATAAACACTGAAAGATGAAAAAAAAATTTACCTTGAATATGTAAAATGGATGTTTGATGTCTGCAATCCCATAGAACAAATCAATCACATTGCTAATTAGCAACTCAAAGTTTCAAAATAGGATGAAAATAAAAAAAAGACGGCATAAAAATAGACAAAGAAAAGGATTAACAATTGGAACCGATTAACAAAAGAAGTGATACAATAGATAAAGAAAAGGATTAACAATTAGTAAAGAAAAGATTTCTTACTTGCTGCTTGAATCCATGGATCGAAATCTAAAAAGAGAACTTATTTGAAAATATAGAACATTAGGGTTACAGTTGTGACCTTGAATCTATGGGATCAGTGGTGAAAAGGTACATGAGAATCACCATTGTCGATTTGCTGAAGAAGATTTTTGGATTTGCGGAAGATGATGCGTAGCGGCGTTAGGGTTATGAAGAAGATGATAGAGATGAAGAGTTCTGAGATGTAATGAAATTAGGATATAAAGGATCCATTTGGATCATTGGGTCGAACCGAATCCTATTCGGATCCCGTGTCCAATGTTTTTTGTTTGTGTATTGAGAATTTGAGAATGGTGATTGTAGAACCCAAATGTGATTTCCCTCCTAAACTAAATTGCCACATCAGCCAAGATGGTCAAATACAAATGCCACATAGCCCAAATCCATCTCATTTATATATATTTAGATATATCCCCAATCCAAAATTTAATTTACATATATCCTTATCCTAAAAGGTTAAAATATCAAATATACCCATTTTGATTTATTTTAATTAAAATAAATTATAAACGGACTATTTTACCCTTTATTAGTTTTCTTGTTTTTATTGATATATCAACATCATTTCATTCAAAATTTGGCTTCTTAAACGTACCTTGTGGCTGCAAATATATGTTCCCCTAATTTTGGGTTTTGAAATCTCGGACCAAAACAAGTAAACAACATGTCAGAATGGTATACCATACTTATACGCAGTGGCGGACTCAAGAATTTTTTTCTAGGGGTGTGGATGAAGGGTTCAACCATATTTTCAACGGTGCGATCGGGTTTTTGCCTAAAAAATACACTAATTTTTTTCAATGGGTGCGTCCGCCCACCCACTTGTAAAGGTAGGTCCGCCAATGCTTATACGATAGATTTATGTGGTGAATCCATTTGTTCTTCTTCCTATTTGTCTTTAATTTAGTCTTTTAATAATTTAGAACCACCGATTTTGTATTTGGTTTTAATGGTTATGCCATACAATGGCAGTTTATCGGTGTTTGAATATGGTAAATTTGGTTATATCTAAAGGGTATTTGTGTCATTTTACCATAAGAAGGGGAAATATGTAATATAATTTTTAGGTTGGGTAAATATGTAATTAAGGTTCTAAGTAGAGGGATGTATGTCACACAACTTACCATTTAAAATCGAATTGAAAATCATGAAAAGGCTTCCTGTGAAAAAGTTGATTCGGTGACTTATTTTTGGGCCGGCTCTCGCTGAGCTCCCCCCGAGCTCGACTCCGAGCAACATGACAACTTAATAATTTATGTCACTCCATTATAATTATAGCCTATTAGGATATGTTGTACAAGTTCTAGTAACTTTTTTTTGACTCAGCTATATATTATATATCGTAACGAGATAATACGAACTATAATAAGTAAGAGGGACGTTCATTACAGAATAAAAAATAAATAGATAATTATAAAAGCATATAATCATTTGTATCTTGTCTTAACAATAATAAATAAGACGATTATTTAACCAACTTCCCACCATCTTTTGTTGATGCACGTAAAAAAACTTCGTTGTAAAATAGGCGGTTATTTAATTGTGTACCTCGCTCTTTTTCTTTGTCTGTCTCTTATTTTTTGTTGAAAAAAGACAATTATTTATCTGGCTTCTGTTGATAAATTCAAAATTTCTTCGTTGGAATATATTATGCAATTTTTACTGTACGTAATAAGTTAAATTTTGATTTGTATCGATCTTACTATTATTAGAACATGTGTTATGGTCCATGGTAGTGAAAAGAGGAGGTGCCACCTATGATTCACATTCACCTCCCGTATGATGTGAATGTGAACGTAAAAGGGATGGAGCGTTATTCTTTTCCTTTTCTTCTAATTGAGCTAATAAAAAAACCATTCACCTTTCACATTTACTAACCATAATACCCCTCGATCAATGACTATAAAAATGATACCCATTGTGCCCATGGTTTACATTAGATTAGATTAGTTTCAATTCATATTTACCAACCATAGCACATGTCTTATAAAAAATAAGCTAAAAACAGAAAAAAAAAATATATATATATATAAGGTATTGTAAATTTGTAATGCCTTTTGTCTTTTTGCAGCCTTGAACACTGTAAGCGTGCAAGCATACAAAGTTATAAAGTACACACTCTTTGTGTCACACAACACCACACAAACAATCCTAAAAGCATATTTTATTACCTCTAATTCAATTTTATAGGAAAATGAATATGTTTATAACAATTTTTAGATCTTAAATATGTGAATTATTATGACAAAGTGTAAACAAAACGATTTCTGTTGTGTAAGTATAATATTTTTATGCTTTATCAATACTAGATTTTAACGAATAAAGCTTTAATTGATATTTTATAAATATAGCGACATGTAATAACACATCAAATTTCATAGAATTAGGTAAAGTTATTCTACAAAGGCTCCTAAAAATAAGAAGTATACAAAGAAACAGTGGATCGCAAAATATAACATAATGTCGAGCAACATATAAAACAATGCCGAAAAATATAACACCATGTCAAAGAAAAAAGACATAGTGAGTAAAAAAAAAGATATAATGACGCAAATATAAAAAAGATACAACGATAAATAAAAAGACACAATGACGTAAATAAGAATTCTAAAATCTACAAACTAAACATCTAAATGCAAAAACCTAAAATCTCATATCGTAGAGTTCGACGAGACGGTTTCTCAAGTCCCAATCGAATAATCAAACACAAGAACAATACCGAATGGAATAACTCTCCAAGAAATTTTATTATAACCAAGAAAATATAACTCAAAAAAACTTGATTACAATAACTCATAAACCATAACTCGGTTTATCTCTCGACTCTTCATAATGTCTAACCCTACCTTGGTTTATATAGGCTACCCCTAACTTGGTGACCAAGACATTACCATATAACCCTAACTTGGTGACCAAGACATTACCAAATATAATTATAATGTAATTAGGAAATTTAACCAATTATGACCAACTTGTCAACATTGATCCCTCAAGTTCACCGACTTGTGACTTGAACTCCTTTGTTACCTTTCACATCACCGACTTGTGATGAGTCGGGAATTACCGCCAACAATCACCCCCTTAATTTCCGACTCGAAATAGGTAGGCTCTAACATGTCTTCTTTGTCTTGATTCTCATAGAACAAATCTTGATCTCTAGCTGTGTTTTTCGGCTCCTTCCTAGCTCGAACATTCTTGCGACCTTGTACTCGACTAGTCCTTTCTCCACGACTCGTCCTTTGGTCATAAGAACTCGCACCACCATTGACTCGGCTGCGATCTTGAGCAAACACCCGCTTTCTTGGATCATTAAATGTACCTCCTTGGGTTTGAATCCCTTGCTTATCCTTTTCTTTGAATTCTTGAACATTTTTCTTTGGACTTTGAATTTTGGGTTTCTTCATTAAACTTGGATCTTTGAGAAGATTCTGACTCGTACTTGCCGTATCATCTTTCAGTTCACCTCTTTGTAGATCCCTACCCGCAAAATTCTTTATTCCAGTCATGTTATCTTGTGTACCGGAACATGCTATCTTGAGGTTGATCTTGTACAAACGGTTCTTGGTACTTGTCACCTTCATCATAAGTTTTCCTGTATCATCATGAATGGTTAGCAAATCACGTTTCATGTGAATGTCGCATCCACCTTCTGTTGCTTGACCAAGACTTATGATATTGCTTTGCAAACTCGGTATGTAGTAGACATCGGTTAATAGGCGCTTCTCCCCTGTTTTCCCTTCAAGTAATACCGATCCCTTTCCCCGTATATCAATACAAGATCCATCTCCAAACTTCACCTTTCCCGTGACACGCTCATTAAGTTCAAAGAAATAAGCTCGATTACCCGTCATGTGATTCGATGCTCCGTTGTCGAGATACCAAGTGTCTTTCTCCATTGGCTCAATCTCGAAACGCTTTGGATTCACCCATTCTTCATTTAGAAAAATCCGTCTCTTGATCACATCTCATCATGAATAATGATGGATCAAAATCATCTTTTTTAGCTAAGTTAGCTTCATCTTGTTTCTTCATACGATCCGGACATCCTGACGCGAAGTGACCAAATTTATCACAACGGTAACACTGAACCTGTGATCTATATTTCCTTCCCGTTTGACGATCATTGGTTCTTCTTTGACCCGTTTGTTTTGACCCATGATCTTGACCATCTCGGCTTTGACTTCCATCTTGGTCCTCATCATCCCGGTCTTGACGTCTGCCTCTGTAACTTGAACCGCCTCGCCCACGTCTACGCGTATTTTCATAGGATTTGGATTTCGAGGATGACTCACCATTGGCAAACATTAGATTACCTTGATTTTCTGCTAAAGACTCGATACCTTTAATCCTGTCTTCGAACGTCTTCAGTCTACCGATCGCTTCCTGAAACGTCATACTCTTCAAATCTGCGAATTGTTCAATTGAAGCTACAATTGGAACATACTTTGCTAGAACAGAGCCTAATAACTTTCTGGTTAGCTTTTTGTTTTCGTAGGTGGTTCCCAAACTGGCTGCTTTGGTAACCAACTGACTAATCCTCCCTGCGAAAGAATCAATCGTCTCTGTTTCTTTCATCTTTAAAGATTCGAACTCATTTTCCAGTTGCTCAAGCTTTGCCTCTCGAACCCGTTCAACCCCAACATACCGTGTCTTTAACGCTTCCCAGATTTCCTTTGCAGTCTGAAACTGAGCTACTTGAAACACGAGCTCTTCGGATATTGCTTGAAGTAGAAGTGCAACTGCCATGTCATCCTTTTTGGCATCTACCTCCTTTTCGCCTGGTTCTAAAGCTTGTTGTATTCCATGAACCTTGAATACTGCCTTGATACGAATGGCCCAGATGTTGTAATTTGTTTCGGTTAACATTGGACATTGTAAAGTTGTGGTACTCTGATCCTTAACCACAACCGGTGGTGGTCTGTTCCCGTCCGTCATTGATTTCTGAACAACTTTTCAGAACCGAACGCGCTTTCTCGCAGAAACCTGGTCACGAATACCTCTCGAAAACCGAATAAAAATTAAACCTTGAATTGAACCACTTGTCCAACCCAAACAACGTTTAATGTTTAAACCACAACTTAGTCTAAACCAAAAAAAAAATAATAAAAACCAACTTGTTTTTTTTTTTTTTTTTCTTCTGCTGTTTAAAAAGTCAATTGAATATTAGACCTTTTTTTTTCGTAAGACCGTAACCTTCATGCCCACCAAAGACAATTCACTTGTTGACTTTTGTTTCCTTTTTTCTTAAACTGTTACCTCGAAAAATAATTAATCCTTTATGGTTTTGTTTAGCTGCGGCGATGAAACAAAAATCTTCGTGCCTTGCTTCTCCTGCCACAAAATATTATTAAAGAACCCCTTGTCCTTTGATCGTTGCCGCAAGATAAAAAAGAACATCGCCTCTCGCCGCTATAATGTGAACTCCGTTGCCTTTGATCACCGGAAACGATGACTCCGTTGCCGCCGATAAAAACTTGCAATTCGATCACGAACTCGTAACTTCTTAGCCGCCGATCAAGAACCCAAGTGCCCGTTTGATATCGACGATTGAACTTGGCTCTGATACCAATTCAAGTCCCAATCGAATAATCAAACACAAGAACAATACCGAATGGAATAACTCTCCAAGAACTTTTATTATAACCAAGAAAATATAACTCAAAAAAACTTGATTACAATAACTCATAAACCATAACTCGGTTTATCTCTCGACTCTTCATAATGTCTAACCCTACCTTGGTTTATATAGGCTACCCCTAACTTGGTGACCAAGACATTACCATATAACCCTAACTTGGTGACCAAGACATTACCAAATATAATTATAATGTAATTAGGAAACTTAACCAATTATGACCAACTTGTCAACATTGATCCCTCAGGTTCACCGACTTGTGACTTGAACTCCTTTGTTACCTTTCACATCACCGACTTGTGATGAGTCGGGAATTACCGCCATGCCGCTTGAAGAGGTCAATTGAAGTCCGTTTGATACCCTTCTTACGACTTCTTATTTTAGAAGACTTTGTATTTAGTCGTAACCCTTATAAAACTAATTATGTTTTATCGTCTATTTAAATCGTATAGATTTAGATAACAATGAGAAATTTGATTAATACTAGATTATATTCTCTAAACAATTGACGAATGTGAAACCCCTCATTTTATGAAAAATATTATACATGTAATGATGACACACGTAAATTTCAAATCAGCATCATAGAAATCCATTATAACAGGCATTATATATATTTTTCTTTGAGGAAAAACTTACACGGGTTATAACTTTATTGCGTTCGACAAATATCTTTTTATCAGATACAAATTAATTATTTCATTATATATTTTAACTACTTTGAAAAACACTTGCACAAGTCTTGTTTTTTTAACAAAAGCCTTGATGGACTCGTTAAACTATGTGTAGTGTGGTTTTAACAATACGTCATTGTTAAAGCGTCATACCTTTAACTAGACTATATCTTTAACTAAACTATCATTTCACATGGCTCTCACGTCCGTATATTACATCTCATTATGTCAATATAAAATTGTTGGAAATGATAAGACAACTAGGTTTTACCCCCGCCGCGTTGCAGGCGGGGGCTTACAAACTAAGAACAATAGAAGTTCCCGTCGCGTTGCGAGGGTGTTCAGTTTCACATAAAAGACGTACTAATGTAAGTTTTCTTCTCAAGGAAACTAACTTTGCATCACAATGAGGACCACCAACATGTTCAGCATCCATTATATCAGCATCGCATGCTTCATCCAGAAAACAGAAGATATTAAAGTTAGTACAAAGACATATGCATAATGATTTAAAGATTCAAGTTTGCTACTTTGAATACAAACAGAACACGATGATTTAAAGAATCAAGTTTGCAACTTTTGAATACAAATGGAACAGTGGACCAAGAGTCAAGATAATTAGCTATCACAATTCACAAACACATTTTTAATATCTCTAATAATTATACGTATACATCATAATACTAATGACGAAACATAATAATGCTAATAGATTATAATTCCAACAAAATACTTCCCTTAGGTTGTAACATTTCCATCCATTTGAAACTGCTTCACAATCAAAACACACCACTCCAAAAGTTTAAAGATTATATGATGATTATGCTACAAAAGTGCTACTTTTTTTCTATTTAAAACAATGACATGGGTTACCTTGACTACAGAACTCAAAAACTGGTTAGCATTTCCTACAAGGGTAATCATTACTTACAAAATCAAGTCGAGAACACATTGATTCACAATTATCAATCATAAAGAAGTTCGTATTAAAATGGTTACAAACCTGAAAATAAAGAGGATGAGAAGCAGCTTTAGGACCTCTCACCTTCTTCTCCTCACGGAAACACTGAAGTAAAAGGCAACGATTCTACAACTGAAACACTGCAACAAAAGACAGTAATTCTAAGAAAGATAAGCAAAATGCTTACTGTACTTTCCAATGATACCAGCCTTCTATGTCCTCTTTGTCTAAATTCAAAATTGAGAGAGAGAAAAAAAAAACATTCAGTCAAGTATCAACAACTAACACATTAAAGACCAACTACTGGTGGAAAGAAGAGTCTCATTGTGTCCCAATCAGGGAGTAGGGACTTTTCATTAGCTCACACAACAAAGTAATGAATATGACAATTCAGTATCCTAAAGACGAAGGGGTCACAAAGATAGAGCTAACCATTTTGCAAGATCGGTAGCGGCAGCAGCTTAGATGTTAATTCCATCTGAAGGATGAAACCATAAAATTACGTTAGGCATATAATACCCACCTATTCATTTGTGTCTGGAAAATATGTTATGTTATATCTTGGGAGTATTAAGAACAACTTAAGAATAGTTTATTATAACAATTCACTTAAACAAACAATTCAAGAAAATATTATACGACTGACATACCGTGGACTTCTATTTACGTAAACTAAAGCTGGTTGGGCAACAAAACAGGCTAAAGGCTGCAACATCCCAATGGAAAACATGAAACTTGATGACAAAAACCGAACAAAGTTGTATGATTTCTTTTTCCCTTCATAACCTTGTAGAAGAGTCTTTTACGTGTTGGTAACCCAATATCCATTTAAAGTTGTGCCTGGGACTCGAAAGCAACAAAAACAACAGTTACTAAAATGAAAAACCAAGATTCTCAATGCTTTTTATCAAGCATTTGAGATCGGCTCAACTTACATTAGCATTATTAGTTTATTAACAAAAATAAATAAACCAAATAGAGGTTCAAAACTTCCTTACAATAGCATTATTAGTTTATTAACAAAAATAAATAAACCAAATAGAGGTTCAATACTTCCTTAAGTACACTGTTTTGAGCAGTTTCTAGATTTGCTATATAATTGTCCCATGCCCTATTATAATCAGTTCAGTGTACTAAGTTACAACTGATCATGCCTCTATTTATTTTTCTTATAATCCGTATTTAAATTCAGTCATGAATCAAGTCCTTTCACACACCTCACTACCCACCCGAAATACCCACCCATCACCCGAAATACCCACCCAAGGTTAAATCTTTTACCATCCACCAATTTAATGTTGCCTGCTAGCACATTCTTTTAATGCTATTATATTAAAGAAGCATTATCAAAGAAAGGATTGTTCAAGCATTAGAAACGAAAGGAGAAATTGTTTACATAAATCCATTCATCTCTCATTTTGTTTGGAACAGTTAATGTCTAATCTAAAAACAAAGAATCGATTACATGATTTCATACAATAAAAGAATCCTTTTTTTGCTGGAAACATGCCTAATCTCAGTCGAAAATCATCAACCATACCTACAATCAAAGTAAAGAAACCGTACCAGCGAAGGACACCGAACCAGCGAAAAAGCAAGCCTAGGAACACCAGGTATTGATCAATTGAAACCCAAATTTTGCGAAATTGTAAATCCGTTGTAGATAGAAGGTTCTGGTTGTAGTTTTTGGTTTGTCACATATGAACTATTAAACCCTAGTTACTAAGGACCAAAACTGCTATATTGAGTCACAACATCTTCAACCATTTCCTGGAGTTTATTTAATGTCGTCGGAGATCAGGCCTGATACTCCACCAACAACCACCATACCAATCACCGGAACCACCGTCGTCTTCATTGCCGGTAACCCATATCATCACCGTCGTCAGCGATACCGGTGGCCGATGGAGTGTGGTCGGATTACTCTCTCTCTTGATTCTCTTTCTCCCGATCTCTCTCTATCTAGACTTGTGCGAGAAGATGGTTGGGGATTTTCTTATGACTGAGGATTGTTTTGGGGAAGAAGGAGACATTGGTGAACTACGGTGTAGATGAGTCAAATTTTTTTGAAAAGCACCCAAAGCCAAATGTACAAGTGTTATTGCACCAAAAAGTTGCTTCTTTATAGTGGTTTAGTGTAATTTAAAAAAAAAAACTAGTATTAAGAACCCCCGCGTTGCGGCGAGGCGTAAACCGTGCCAAATAGCATCAATGTCACATCACCGCGAGCGACCACCAACACTGAATTTGCGACGTGTTAATATGGAGCAATTAGACCGAAACGTAAAACATAGAAAATAATAATTAAGTCGATCTAGGACCCGCGTGTTATGACGAACTTGTCAAACAAAAATAGACGACGTAAAAACGTTGAACCACACACGCACGTTGGTCGTGTTAACTCGAAAAATTTAGAACGAAACGTAAAAATGTTGAACCACACACACTTTGCGCCGTGTTAATGGGCAAAATTTAGAATGAAGCGTAAAACGAAAAATTTGCAAAAGATAAAAACTATAGGGGACCAAAGTTGAAACTAAAAAAATTGTAAGGTTAAACTCTAAAAGATGAAAAGTTTTGAGTTAAAAGTAAGAGTAAATTGCCATTTTAGTCCCTGAGTTTTGTCCAAATTTGCCATTTTAGTCCAAATAGTTTTTTTTTCGCCTCTGGGTCCCTGACTTTTCCCTTTTGTTGCCATTTTGATCACATACACTAACTCCATCCAAAAACTCCATCTTTAACCAGGGGTATTTTGGGGATTTTCATTTTAAATGTTTTCAATTGCCATTTTGATCCAATTCCAAAAAATCAAAAAAATTCCAAAAAATTCTAAAAAATAATAAAAATTCTAAAAAATCATAAAAAATCCAAAAAATCCGTTTCGGCGCGAATCGTTTCGAACCCGAACCGTATCGAGCTGAACCGTTTCGACGCGAACCGTTTCGACCCGTACCGTTTCGAAGCCGAACCGTTTCGACCCGTACCGTTTCGAACCGAACCGTGCCGTTTAGAGCCGAACCGTTTCGAGCGGAACCGTTTCGACGCGAACCGTTTCGACGCGAACCGTTTCGACCCGTACCGTTTCGACCCGAACCGTTTCGAGCTGAATCGTTTCGACGCGAACCGTTTCGACCCGTACCGTTTCGAAGCCGAACCGTTTCAAGCCGAACAGTTTCGACCAGTACCGTTCCGAACCGTACCGTTTCGAACCGTGCCGTATCGAACCGAACCGTTTCGACCCGTATCGTTTCGAACCGTTTCGAGCTGAATCGTTTCGACGTGAACCGTTTCGACGTGAACCGTTTCGACACGTACCGTTTCGAACCGTACCGTTAAGATGTGAACCGTTTCGAACCGAACCATTTCGAACCGAACCGTTTCGACCCGTACCGTTTCGACCCGAACCGTTTCGGGTTCGAAACGGTACGGGTCGAAACGGTTCGGTTCGATACGGCACGGTTCGGTTCGAAACGGTACGGGTCGAAACGGTTCGGCTCGAAACGGTTCGCGTCGAAACGGTTCAGCTCGAAACTATTCTGTTCGAAATGGTTCAGCTCGAAACGGCTCGGTTCGATACGGCACGGTTCGGTTCGAAACGGTACGGGTCGAAACGGTTCGGCTTGAAACGGTTCGGCTTCGAAACGGTACGGGTCGAAACGGTACGGGTCGAAACGGTTCGCGTCGAAACGGTTCAGCTTGAAACGGTTCGGGTTCGAAACGATTCGCGCCGAAACGGATTTTTTAGAATTTTTTGGATTTTTTGGATTTTTTATGATTTTTTAGAATTTTTATTATTTTTTAGAATTTTTTGGAATTTTTTTGATTTTTTGGAATTGGATCAAAATGGCAATTGAAAACATTTAAAATGAAAATCTCCAAAATACCCCTGGTTAAAGATGGAGTTTTTGGATGGAGTTAGTGTATGTGATCAAAATGGCAACAAAAGGGAAAAGTCAGGGACCCAGAGGCGAAAAAAAAAAACTATTTGGACTAAAATGGCAAATTTGGACAAAACTCAGGGACTAAAATGGCAATTTACTCTAAAAGTAAAAATTCAAATAGTTTGGGTTAAAAGTAATTTATCAAATACCCTAGGACTAAAAGTAAAAAAAATCAAAATATTTTTGATAAACTCCCAAGCATTAGATACAACCCTATTTGCACATATAAGTTACTAATTTATAGTATTGAAATATATATAAAAAGATGAAAGTGTACTACCAAATAAACATAAAGTATAGATAATAATAGCACAATAAACAACTTATGCAAAGTGTACAACCCTCTTAAGCTAAGTTGTTTTACAAATTAATAATATATAAATGGTATTATATCTTCAGTGGTACAACTGGTCAGTGTCATTTAAAAAACAGGTGCGTCTCCAAAGAAAGGTGATAAGTAGAGCTGCAAATGAACCAGACGAACATGAGTATGACCTTATTTGTGTTGGTTTGTTAAAAAATATATGTGCTCATGAACACTTACCGAATGAGATTTTATGTTCGTGTTTGTTTGTTAAGGAAATTAACTTGTTCGTGTTCGTTTGTGTTCGTTTGTTAATTTTAGGCAACGAACGAAAACGAATTTTGATGAACACAAATGAGTACAAACTAATGTTCATGAACACAAACAAATGGAAACAAACGAACATAAACAAACTTTCATGAACAAAATATATATAACACTAACACTTATCAAATATTTTGTTTGTCTAAATTTTGAAATATTTAAATAAATTATAAAAACTAAAAACACAAATAAACACGTTACTGAACGTTCACGAACATAAATGAACAAACCCGACCATTGTTCATTTTCGTCCATTAAACAAAACGAACGAAATTTCGTGTTCGTGTTCGTCTGTTTAATAAACGAACAAACACAAACGAACTTCCCACCAAACGATTCACAAACAATTCACCAAACGTTTGATTCGTTTGCTCTAGTCACAAGTATTAATCGGTTATTTCGGTTTATTAAAGAAAAGCAGAAGAGACCCATTTGTACCTAACCCATTAGTTCATAGCTGAATCTGTGAAACCGATGAAACGGTACATATAAAATAATGGTTAAGTAAAGTGTTAATAACAATAAAAAAAAAAAAGTGGTGAAATGATGGCCGACAGAAACATCATCAAAATGTTCATAACTTTTAGTCTTTTACCATTAACAATTCATCCAACAAATATTAAAAAAACTAATAACAAATTTTTTTTTCATTAAAATGTCAAAATAACAAATTACAAACAAATGACAGGTAAACAGCCACCAAGCTGCACCGCAAGTCCGCAACCCTCTTTTGAATTGCAAAACCGATCCTATTAAAGACGAAGCAACCATTAAGGGTTGAAGGATTACTATTCACAACCCGCTGGACCCTCTTTAAGGAATCCACAGCCTCTGACCCATTAACAATAAAACCCAGCTCAAACGTGTACTCGTTTGCAAGGTCTAATTATAAGTTATAACATTTACCTTTTACAAGTTAAAGCCGTTAAAGATTTAATACACAGAAATGACTTGCATGTGGGCAATATTTAAGACCCGTATGTTGTTTCACTTTCCATATTTTTTTTATTAAAGACTTGTATTATATAACATGAGTCAAGTTATTCTACAAAGGCTTCTAATTGTAAGAAGTGTAAGAATGATTTATAGAGTGACAAGTGTCCAATAACCTAAAACTAAACCTACTAAATCACCACCAAAAACCTAAACACCCACCCCCCCCCCCCCACCCAAAAACCTAACCCCCCACCCCCCCCTGCAAAAAAAAAAACAAAAAAAAAACTATACCTCACCAAAAAAACCCCCAAAAAACCTACCCCCCCCCCCCCCAAAACCAAAAAAAAAATCTAAAAAAAACTAAACACCCACCCCCACCACCACCCAAAAACCTAAACCCCCACCCCCTCGGGGGGGTGGGGTGGGTGATGTGGGGGGGGGGGGTGGGGGGTTTAGGTTTTTGGTGGTGGTGGATGTTTAAGGTTTTTTTTTTTTTTGTAGTGGGGTTTTTTTATGTAGTGGGTTTTTTTAGGTTATTGGACACTTGTCACTCTATAAATCCTTCTTACACTTCTTACAATTAGGATCCTTTGTATTTGATCCTAATCCTATATAACATAACTAGTTTTTGCCCCGCTTATGTTGCGGGATACTAAGCCGAATATTTCTCTCATAACATGTATCAAAAAAATTATATCGAGTCAACAAATTAAAACAAAACACTACAATACTTTTGCTAAAAAAAACTAAAACGATGTAAAAATTATAACTTTAAACTGGGGGCAAAATTGTAATTTTTCAGTACAAATGAGCATGTGCCAGGCAGCCGTTTGTCACGAATAAAAATTACATCTAGTCAACCAATTAAAACAAAACACTACCATAGTTTTGTAAAAAAAACTAAAACAATAGCATGACTGTGATTTTACATTGGGGCCAAAATCGTAATTTGTAAGAAAAAAAAATACAAAAACGATGGCAAAACTGTAAATTTTAAGAGAGGGCAAAATTGTAATTTGTCTGGGAGAAAAAAACAAAACCAATGGCAAAACTATAAATTTAAATGAGACAAAATCGTAATTTGGCTGGACTAATGGAGAAGTGTCAGACAACTGCCTGGCAAACTAAAACGACAGCATAACTGTAATTTTACACTGGGACCAAAATCATAATTTGACAAGAAAAAAAAAAAACAAAATGATGACAAAACTGTAAATTTTAACTGAGGGCAAAATCGTAATTTGGTTGGGAAAAAAACAAAACTAATTGTAAAACTGTAAATTTAAACGAGACAAAATCGTAATTTAGCTGTACCAATGGGGAAGTGCTAGGAAAATGTCTGATACTATTCACCTCCATTGTAGTATATAATAAATAAGGGGATGGTTCAAATGAAAACCACTTTTATTGTGAAAACTCGAAAACTAACTAAAAAAGCCTAAAAAACACACCAAATTTTTTTTTTCAATTTTTTTATAAAAATCGCAGGTTTTATATATAAAAAAATTTTCAAAAAAAAAATTTGTAGTACACAACATGTGCACTACAATTTTTTTATTTTTTTTTTGAAAATTTTTTTATATATAAAAAATGGCGAAAATTAGTATGCAAAAAAAAACTGGTATGTTTTTTTTGTTTTTTTAATTAGTTTTCGAGTTTTCACAATAACTAGTGGTTTTCATTTGAACCTTCTCCAATGTATAGTGTATTAGTTCTCTGTTATAACAATATAAATCTACCATACATATTCATATAATACCCACAAGAAGATGCCACACAATAACACGTTTATGAAACAGGAAAAGTAATTTGATGGGCCAAACATAGACTCTAAAAGATGGGCTAAAATTAATGGGTCTAAAAAGATTTTGTGTTACCTACATGTTTTTATTATTATTTGGCAAGAATGGTCCCTTTCCTCGAATATTACTCATATTATTCTTTTACATGTGAGCTTCACTTCCTTTGCTTCTAGAGTAATGTTTAATATATACTATGTTTTCAAAGGAAAAAATATTAAACTAGAGATAACATTTACAGGTGTATGATCATATCTTGAATTTAAGGATTAATGATAACATAATTGGACATATGCTTAGCACTCAGAAGATATATTTAGTTAAAAATGTAATCTATTTATACTTTAAAAACGATCTTAGAATATATAATTGATTAATGTTCCAAGAAAGTTGAACAACAGACAACCCATATGATAAAATAATTAAACTGGTATGCTATTATGCTAATCGTTTATAGTTCAATAATCAATCAAGATCTTTCCAAAAGTTTTATTTCCCCACCTCAATAATACACACTTATATACATATCTGTTTGAACCGTAATAATAATAAGAGCTCACTCTTTAAAAAAAGCCCAATACTATATTGAGAACTATAAGGCTATCGGTATGGTGATGGTCCTTCCTTGGAGGATGATCCGCCACGTAGGATGGTGTGAGGATGAGACAAAGAGGATGGAGGTATGGAAATGTGGGGATGGACCTAAAACGTATATGTATATATATTGTATGTATAGGTGTGTGAGAGAGGAGGGGATGATTTTTGTCCTTTTGTGAACCGGCACCAACTTCTGGAAAAGGGTGGGGCGGTGTTTGGCCTGGTGCCGGACTAGAACGAACCGGGGACGATCTCCATACCTCGCAGCCTAATAATTATATAAGACTTATATGTATATACATAAGAGTGAGGGGTTTTTTTTTCCAAACTAATATTATATTGAGAACCAGAATATTATATAACACATGTACATATTGCTTCAATACGTTAAAGTAAAATTAAAACCAATAGTTTATTTATCTATGGCGATTGTTTCTTTGATTTTTTCTCATCTCTCTTTATTTAAAACATGCATAAAAATATGCACATTTGCGTAAACATGTTGACACAGCAAGAGTTTATTTGGAACATAATATTATACAATATGGGTGAGTAATAACCGAACTTTTAATTGAAACTGAACCGAAAACCAACGAAATCAAACCGAAATTAACCGAAAGTCGGTTGTCGGTTATTTTTTTGTACTATCTGTTAACCAAAATTAACTGAACCAGACCTAACCATTTATATTTTCATATACTTCTAGTTTTTATACCTCAATTTCATGTATTTCATATTTTACTTTCATTTCATGTATTTATACCTCCATTTAATGTATTTTTACATCAATTTTATGTATTTTTACATCTATTTCATGTATTTATACCTTATTACATGTATTTCTAAGCAAAATTTTTAGCTCTTGTTTGATTTGGTTATTAACCAAAATTAACCGAACCGAAAACCAAAAAACTGACCAAATTAACCGAACCGGTTAACCAATGACTTCAGTTATGGATACGCTTAATGCTAATAAGCAAACCAAACCAAACCGTATACACCCCTATTATACATGTTTTTAAATAGAGAGAGTTGTGACGATTCAAGAAAAGTTGTTTTTATACATATTATCGCCATTGTTTCTATCAGTATTGTATCTATTAAAAGTAAGTTTTAAACATAAAAAAAATTTATGTATTTTTGTCGATTTACATAATAAATAAAAAAACGAATGTACTTATCACTTTATCAGCGTTCTTAATATATTATTGATTCTGTAAACAAATTCAAGAGTAAAATGCCAAAATGGTCCATGAGTTTAAGCCACTTTTTCCATTTCAGTCAAAAAATAAAACTTTTTTTTTTATCTTGGTCTCTAAGGTTTCATTTTTGTTGTCATTTCCATCTAAATGACAATGGGTTAGAAGCTTTTGTTAACATCTCTCTTTTTTTATCATTTTCCTCATTTAAATAGAGTGTATAATGGTCATTTTAGGTAAAGAAACTATTTTTTTTTCTCATGACTATTATACTCTTCATTTAAATGAAGAAAATAACAAAAAAAGAGGTTAACATAAATTTTTAACCCAATTGTCATTTGAATAGAAATAACAACAAAAATTGAAACCTCAAAGCCCTATATATAAAAAGTTTTAATTTTTAACTGAAATGACAAAAATTACTTGAACTTAAAAGACAATTTTAGCATTTTATTCCAAATTCAATTGTTTAAATCGAATTTGATTCTCCCACTAGCTAATACTTAAATTCGATTTTAATATTAAAAAAATAAAAAAAAACAACGATATTTATGAAGAATAAAAGGTGTGAGGAGTTAGTGGAGCTAGTGAAAAGCTAATTCAGACAGTTGGCTCGAGAAGATCAACAAGATATTGAGATGCTCATATGGGAAGTGATGCATTCCCCTAACTAATCTTTAAAATGGTTTATGGGATATTTAAGTGATAAATTATTGGAAAATTGGTATTTAATAAACCAACCTTTGCCAAGTTGGTAAATAATAATCCAACGTACATAATTGGTATATAATAATCCTACCTATCAACATGTTAGCACTCAATGGACCTCCGTTAGTTTTTTTTAACTGAAGTTAGTTTTTAAGTTTTATTTATTACACAAACAGTCCCTGTAGTTGTAATTTACTAGTTTTAACTATTAGTTAATAGCCAAAATGGTCCCTGAGGTTAATAGCCACAGCACCGCCACCGCCACCACCACCACCACCACCACCACCGCACCGCCACCACCGCCACCGCCACCGCCACCACCATCGCCACAGCACCACCACCACCATAGGTTTGACCGGGTCGACTCGGTTTGACCGAGTCAACCGAACCGAAACTGATGTATCTCGAACCGAGACTCGAACCCGCTGACCAGATGTCTTTGTTGACCCGAACCTGCTGATCTTGACTGCTTTGGCCGAACCGAAACTTGACCCGAAACTGACATGAACCGTGACCCGAGTTTAAAACCCGTTTCCCTACATAACTCAGATCTGAGTTAAACAATATTAACCACAACAAATCAATACCATCTTCAATCATCAGAAGATAAAAGGAACCGAAGGGGGGTATGTTTACCGGAAGATTTTGACGGAGCCAAGCTCCACCGCCGCTGTCACTGCCGGCCGCCGCTGCTCACCTCCGCCGCCGCCGCCCTCCTTCTCTCTTCTCAGCCTCTCTCTCTCGCCTCCCAGTCTCTCTCTCTCCCGTTTTTCTCTGTGTCGCACCGCCGCACCATATGCCACCACCATCTGGTGGTGGCAGTTGTCAATCGGAAATTGGAGGGGGGGTTGTCGCTCATCGGAGGGGACCACCGGCAGTGTCGGCTGGCCGGCTCCTCTTTGGTTCGCCGGATCCTAGATCGAGAGGAGGGAATGGAGATTGAGGGTTGTTCTTTGTTGCTTGTGAAAGTAATCGAGAGAAAGAGAGGACCATTTTGGCTATTAACTCATAGTTAAAACTAGTAAATTACAACTAAAGGGACTGTTTGTGTAATAAATAAAACTTAAAAACTAACTTCAGTTAAAAAAAACTAACGGAGGTCCATTGAGTGCCAACATGTTGACAGGTAGGATTATTATATACCAATTCTGTACGTTGGATTATTATTTACCAACTGGGCAAAGGTTGGTTTATTAAATACCAATTTTCCTAAATTATTTCATACAAGGTGGGTAATTACAAGATAAGCACCATAAATATAGGTGATGGTAGCATATGATATGGCTAAATATTATTAAAAGAGTAGCATTTTGCCCGTTTAGGTCGAAGGTGGATTTAATGAAGTTTTGTTTTCAAAAAAAAATTATTAAAAGAGTAATATTACATCAAACATAGACATGACATCAGGGCCGTACTTAGGGCTTCTAAATCTAGGCAATGGCCTAGGGCCTCCAAATATAGCATATGTGTATTATATATTGGACCCAAATAAATAACTGATTTTTAAATAAAAGAGCCTAATTCCTTGTGGAAATTTTAAAGGATAACATACAAGTTGGTATGTTTCCTTCATCCCACATTGGTGGAGGGAATGAAGTTTGAGTGGTTTATAAGGGATTACTTCTTATGGGCCTCCAAAGTGTTAAATGCGTTGGGAAATGGATAAAGCCCACACGCGCGCCGAGCCGCGAGCTCGCGAATGGTCGCGTTTGAGGTGCGAATGGGCGCACTTTGCACTACGCATCGTCGCGAGGAGCTGAGGAGCTTTTATTTTTAGCTAGGGTCCGGTTCAGGTGTGTCAGATATGTGGATCGAATTAGATAAGGAGATAGAGGTGAATTCGAAACAGTGGGGGTTATCCCATTATCTCTAGTAATTCGAATTCGTGTGGGATATCTCCAGCAACCGAATTTGGTTCTGGATGGTTATCCCACTCCCCGTTTTTCTCATTCTTTGGTGTGATCACAATCTATAAATAAAAGCTTCCTGCTACCCATTCAAGATACCTAATTTTCGCAGCCTTCTCCCACCTTTCTGTGCTCCGGTTTCTTTTTCCAGCTTCTGCGTTTTTCTGGTTTCCATTGCTATTGGAATACCAGATCAGTTCTGCATTAAATCCTGGGAGTTTACGCTGCAGCTCACAGAAATACGAGCGCGTAAAATCCTTTAAGGACAGGAGTCATCCGTGCAGTTCAAGGATCTTCTTTCTCAATCGCCAAGTTGGTTTTAATTTTTGCGTGTTCTTTAAATTCGTCCGATAACGGGACAGTCTCCTTCTACCTTTCTTTAATCAGTTTGCTCAAGTTGGAACAAACTGGTTTGGCTGATAACTCGGTAATTAATAAAGTTTATATTAATTTACTGTTTGATTGAAATATTTTCAACAATCTTAAAGGATTTTATTTTTGTGTTTAATCGCCAGTACTAATGGACTCTGAACTACCAACAGCCAATCTGAGATTCATGAATCAAGAGTTTGTCAAGTTGGACAGATTCGATGGTCAGAACTATACCCGTTGGGCGGACAAGGTTAAGTTCATGCTAGTTGTGCTGAAACTCTACTATATCCTTGATCCTGACTTGCCTGAAATCCATGAAGACCCTCCTCTTGAGGCAGGAGAGGTCCCGGATCAAGATTTGCCAAAGCAAAGACTTGTCCGTGTAACACCCCGAAAATATAAAACTTTATATCGAAATTATAAAGTATAAAATAAACAAAATAAACTAACTAGGAATAAATAACCTAGTTAGTCAAGAGTCTAGTTTTAACAAAGGAACTTGATTTAAAACATCTAAAGTTTAAACTTGGCATTAGTTGGAGGGCCAAAAGTGTTAAGGTGGAAACTTGATTTATAAAACAAAAAAAAAATATTACCAAACATATATTAGAAGTGTCTGGATCGATCAGGAGCAGGGGCGACCAAGAACTCACCCTCAAACCCTAGTTTCAACTTTTTGATCAAATTGAAGGCTCTAAAGTGTTCCAAATCGAATTCCAAGAATAGATTAGTGATCCTCTCAGTGAAGTGATCATAAGGTATGCAAAATTTCATCATTTGGTTTCATCTCAGATTCTTGATGAATTGTGAAATCAAAATCTAAACTTGATATGTTGATGTTTAGATGAAATTAGTGTTGAAAACATGTTTATATGAAAACCTTAGCTAATAATTCGTGAAATTGATGCTCAAATTATGAATATTCATGTTTACCCATCTAGGTGTTAAATGGGTTTTGTGGATAATAAGGAACCCTAATAATGTAATCAGAAAACTGATGTTAATGGTTTGCATGAAGCAAATCTGATGTTAACAAGTAGGTTAGAGGTGATGAACTTACAAAAGTATGAAGAACTTGGCAAAATAGTAGGGTCATGAACTTGATAATGGTTATTTAAAAACAATGCCCTTAAGGTGTTTGTGAAAACGCTTAAGAGAAAGCTAACATAGAAAAATTTAGATAAAAACGCATATGTGAAATATACGGCAAATTATGCGTGACATGTTGTGAAAGGAGTTCTAAACAATATTTGGTTGAACTCTATAGGCAAGGAATCCGGATCGACAAACGGACAAGCCGGTGAAGACACGCGTTTGAAAGGAGCGCTTTAAAGGTACGTAACTACGGTTTCGTTAAGTTATGTTCGATTTTGTAATTTCGTTAGTAGACCTTAAAATTAGCATAATATATGAATTGGTATTTAGTCAAAGTGACGAAGATCACTAGAAAAATAAACGGGTCAAATATTGGTTAGAGTAAGTTTGGTGTGTTGTAAAATGGTGGTTTCCATTAAACAACCAAGCGGGTCGAACAATGGTTGAATTTGTAGCATTGAAGTGACTAAAACGTCACTCTTTAAAGATTGAGTTATAAAAGCGTAAACCATGGAACGATCGCGATACGCTAAGGTTGACAAGCCCGGGAATTGGTAATTATGGTCAGAAACCAATGTTGATAAATTATGCAAGTATGTAACGTGATTCGTTACATTGGGTAAAATTTGATAATTTGCATATGTGTAGTGAATCGTAGAATAAAGGTTGACTTAATTTAAAGCGATAATGTTCGTTGTATTGATTAATAAAACCAGGATTGGTTAGAACTTGTTGGTAGTCATCATAACGGAGGATTCTGTAGATGAGCCAAACGGGTCGAATAATCGATTAATGTGTGGCAAATGCTTCGAAATATAATAAATTGGTCTTTTGGTTATTGTTGATAAACGACATATTAATACGAGAAATTAACATGTTGGTTTGTAGATATGAGAAATCCGAGAGTTTGGTTTAGGCTAAATAATCAAATCAATCAAAAACAAGACTGTACAGGGTCTACCGTAAGTTACGGTATATACCGTAACTTACGGTAGAAATAAAAAGGCTTACGGCAATTTCTTACTGCCTTACGACAGACCAGAACTTTCCAGCAACTACCGTAACTTACGGTAGATACCGTAAGTTACGGTAGAACCTAAATATTTTGTTAAGTTTTGCATATTCTAGCTAATCGAATCCGTCTTTAAGCGTAGTTTCGATTAAGCAATAATTCTAAGAACTCTAACATTTATTTTTGATTAAAAATCTCCAGTTTTCAGGTATGGCAAGAATACGGATGGCGGTCAAGCAAGTTTTTGAAGAACCGAACACAACTTTTGAAGCTTCCGCGATTTCATAACTTTGTTAAACAATATTCCTTTTTCTTTTGAATGTAAACAATTTGCTAATTAGGTCATGAATGTTTTAACTAGTCGTTTGTTGACTAGTTTTGATTACTTGGAACCTTGTTTTGGTAACCATGTTTTAATTTAGACACTCTTTTATATAAATCGTATGAAGTTTTATTAAATTCAAGTAATAATTAGACGGGTGTTACAGTCCGTAAGGAAGCTGAAGATCTTTGCCTTGGCCACATCAAAAATTCTCTTTCGGATCGTCTCTATGACTTGTACGCGCCGGTAAAAAGTGCTAGAGAATTATGGAAAGCTTTGGAAGATAAGTACAAGGCTCATGAAGAAGGTACTAACAAATACCTTATTTCCAAGTACTTAGATTTTCAAATGGTCGATGACAAGTCAATCCTGGAGCAAGTGCATGAACTCCAAGTTCTTGTTAACAAATTGACCGCACTTTCTATTCCGCTGCCAGAAATATTTCAAGTAGGGGTCATTATTGTAAAATTGCCTCCTAATTGGAAAGATTTCTCAAAGAGAATGATGCACAAATCTGAGGACTACTCTTTGGACGAACTGTTGAAGCACCTCCGAATTGAGGAGGAAACGTGCAACAGGGACAAAAGAAGTAAAGTCGGATCGAGTGTGAATCATGTTGCTGGAGGATCTGGTCAAAAGGGAAAAGGGGCATCAAAGAATAAGAAGTTTACAGCACCAAAGAAATAGGAATTCAAGAAGTCATAACACACTAACAACCATCAACCAAAGAGGTCTGGTAAATGTCATGTTTGTGGAGAAACCGGGCATTATGCACGAGAGTGCTCTCAAAGGAAATCTAGATCTACGGTTGGTTCTACAAGTGCTGTTGATGTTGAGAAAGTCACCAATCTAGTGGCCAATGTAGGTCTTGGTGAAGTTAACATGCTTTCTCAATATACAAGCATTGTGGCATGTAGAGGATGGTTCTTGGATTCTGGATCCACTGTTCATGTTTGTGGGAATCGTGGCTCATTTCTTACTTATGGTCCTGTTCCTCAAGGAACAGTGGTGCCGTGGTGGTATGTGTTGATGGACATCGTGTGGAAGTTCGTGGTAAAGTCACAGTGCGACTAAACTTTAAAGATGGTCAAGTGGTTACCCTTCAGGACGTGTTGCATGTTCCTGGTATCACCAAGGGTCTTGTTTCTACTGATAAGTTCGATCAGAATGGTTACAAGCTGGTTCTCAAGAATCTCCGTGTGAAGTTTTCTCTAAATGACATCTATGTGGGTCAAGCAAAGAACACGGGTGGAATGTATCGTCTTGACTTAGCTGAAGATGGGATTGATGAAGAAGTAGACTCGGATGAAGGGGGCGTTTCTGTTATTGATGGGTTTGGGAATGAAAGTGATAGTGATAGTGGTAGTGGTAGTGATAGTACTAGTTTTGGTGAATGTAATGCAATTGGTTTTGAATTGAATGAAATTATGTCTTCTGATTATATCGCTTGTTCAATTTCTTTATGGCATAAACGTTTAGCTCATACAAATATTAAAAACATTGAGAAAATGCAAACTAAAGGTTTATTAAAATTAAAAGATAAAGACTTTGAAAAATGCAAAACTTGTGTGAAATCAAAATTCACAAAGAAACCTTTTCCAAGTGTCCATAAACGCAATACATCATTACTAGAACTAATTCATTCAGATATTTGTGAACTGAATGGAGCCGATACTTATATGTTTATTTGTTGCATTCAAAAGACGAAGCTTTTGAGGCATTTAAAATATATAAGGCTGAGGTTGAAAAACAACGAGAGAAACGCATTAAAATTCTTCGCTCGGACAGAGGCGGAGAATACTTTAACCGAAAGTTTGATGCGTTCTGCGAAGAGGAAGGCATCATACATGAGAGAACTGCACCGTATACTCCCCAACAAAATGGTTTGGCTGAGAGAAAGAACCGAACCTTGGTAGAGATGGTTAACTGTATGTTAAATCAATCGGGTCTACCTCGTAATATGTGGGGGGAAGCTTTGTTGACCGCATGTTATGTTCACAATAGGATCACTAGTCGTGTGATACCTACGAGCCCATATGAGTTGTGGAAAAGAAGAAAACCAAACCTAGAGCATTTGAGGGTTTGGGGTTGTCTTGCCTACTATCGCGTACCTGATCCAAAGACACTCAAACTGGGAGAACGAGCTTTCAAGAGTGTATTCATTGGATATGTTTCGCATAGTAAGTCTTACCGATTGTTGGATGATGAATCAGGTATAGTTGTAGAATCCAGAGATGTGGAATTCTTTGAGAACAAGTTTTCTAGAGATGATGAAAACTCAAATTACACCACAGCTTCTAGTACTTCTGAAAAAAGAGTCAAACCTTCACCGATAGTTGAAGAACCAAGGAAAAGTACTAGAGTTAGAAAAGGGAAAAGTTATGGAGATGATTTCTTTTCTTACATGGTTGAAGGAACTCAAAAGAAAGTGACGAGAGAGGTCATTTTCGCTGTAAATTTGGATGATGATCCTAAAACTTTCAGCGAAGCAATGTCATTAAGAGATGCTCCTTTGTGGAAGGAGGCAGTCAATGATGAAATGGATTCCATTATAGGAAATGGAACTTGGGAGTTAGCTGATCTACCCAAGGGAAAGAAACCTATTGGATCCAAATAGATTTTCAAAAGGAAGTATCATCCAGATGGATCCATCTCTGCCTATAAAGCAAGATTAGTTGCTAAAGGGTATAGGCAGAGAGAAGGGATCGACTATTTTGATACCTATGCACTTGTGGCTAGAATTAGTTCTATTAGAACTCTAATAGCGGTGTCTGCTTTGAAAGGGCTGTACATCCATCAAATGGATGTAAAGACTGCATTTCTAAATGGGTATCTAAATGAGGAGATTTATTTGGAGCAACCAGAAGGGTTTGTGATGCCCGGACAAGAGAACAAAGTTTGTAGACTTATTAAATCTCTCTATGGTTTAAAGCAAGCTCCTAAACAGTGGCATGAGAGATTTGATACCACTGTGACTGCTTTCGGGTTTCGACACAATAGTGCTGACAGATGTATTTATACTAAATGCGAACCCGGTTATACAGTCGTGATTTGTCTCTATGTTGATGATATGTTGATCATTGGCACTCACCTTGAAGGTATTTCTGAAACTAAGAAGTATTTGTCCTCGAACTTTAAGATGAAAGATCTAGGAGAAGTTGATACCATTCTTGGGATCAAGGTGAAAAGAACTGGAAGTCAGATTTCTCTAAGTCAATCTCATTACATAGAGAAAATTCTGACTAAGTTTCAACACTTAAATATTAAAGAGTTTAATACCCCGTTTGATCCAAGTGTGAAACTTAAAGTGAACTCTGGAAGAGCAGTGGCTCAACTGGAGTATACGAGTGCTATTGGAAGTATGATGTATGCAACGCATTGCACTCGTCCTGACGTTGCTTTTGCTGTAAGCAAACTGAGTCAGTATACTGTCAATCCAGGGACAGAACACTGGAAGGCAGTGGGTAGAGTACTTGGATACCTGAAAAGGACCAGTAACTTAGAACTGACATACACGTCTTCTTCCAGAATACTCAAAGGTTATTATGATGCAAGCTAGATTGATCACACCAGTGATTCAAAATCTACAAGTGGGTGGATTTACACTCTAGCAGGAGGAGCAATTTCTTGGGCGAGCAAGAAACAGACGTGTATTGCCCACTCAACTATGGAAGCTGAGTTCATAGCACTAGCTGCGGCTGGTATGGAAGCGGAGTGGATTAGAGATCTACTTACTGACATCCGTCTGTGGGATGTTCCAATGTCGTCCATTCCCATGTATTGTGATAGTGAGGCCACACTATCTAAAGTATACAACGCAGTGTATAATGGGAGGTCAAGACACATAGGTCTTCGGCACAATTATGTGAGACAACTGCTTGAAAGTGGTACCATCAAGGTTGTCTATGTCAAGACGAGTAAGAACTTGGCAGATCCGTTTACTAAACCTCTGACGAGAGATTTGGTTGTGAATACCGCGAGAGACATGGGTCTAAAACCACAATAGAATCGTTAGTGATGGAAACCCAACTTGAACTTAGTGCTCCTATTTCTCAAGTTTAATGGGTAAAAACGAAGTCACTTAACGATAGAAGGTACTATCAAAATTTTGATAGATCCATGTGAGGTATGATAGTACGTCGTTGCCGAGAACAAGGATGAGCTTATGCTCTTAACAAAGTTTTGGAGGCATCCAAGCAACATGGATGATGTAAAACTTCGCCTATATGATCTAGGGGTGGTTGTGACAACTCGAAATTTAGAACCTTTCGTGTATCTTGGTGTAACCTACTTGAAACATTATGTGACTAGTTGACATATTGGTGTAATGATATATGTGAACATCCTATGTGATTACGTGTTACGTTTATGTGTTGTAATTGTATGTATGCGTGTATGTATATGAACCGAGACAACAAGGACCCAACTCGAGACCATGCGGTCTCGAGTGAACAGTGCAACATGTGGGCCGGTTGGGCCACACACCCCTTTAGCCCATTCGAAAACCCATTAGGGTGCATCACTTGAAACTAGTATATAATCCTTAGTAATAGCCACACTTGTCATTTTTGGACAAACAACACACATACTCCTCTACACACACACTCTCCATCCTCTCTCACTAAAACCCTAAGCCACAACATTCCTCTCCTTCATTCTCGGATTCAACCGACAACCGTAAGGAGCTTTTGGATCGGCTCACACACACACACTCATTTGGGAAGCTTCATACTCACCTTTGAAACCCATCAATCGGTTAGTGTCGTTATGATGTTTGTTGATTAAAATGATAGTATGAATAATATGCTCTAACTAGTATAGTTGAGTGCTTGATAATGTGTTTTGTGAATCGGATGTGTATGTTGTTGATAATCGGCTAACATGTTTTGATTTTGGATATATTGCACAATGAACTCATGATATCTTGTGTCTAAATGTGATTCAAACCATTAAAGTGGGTGTTCATGAAACCGGCTTGCATATGTGTAGTACCATGATGAATCGGATTAGTGTAGAGTTGATTTTGAGATGTTATGTGATGATTCGAAACCTTTAGATGAGTATGTTCGAGTGTGTTGATTTGTTGTTCATGATTATGGTTGTGATTGATGCTAAAATATGATGAACAAGTTTGAATGATCAACATGAACATGATATGAATATGTGAAGAACTTGTTGAATATGATATGAAGATGCCTTGAATATTTGAATATTGATATGTTTGATCCATTTTTAGTAAATTGCTAGACAGGAAACATGTTTAAGGATTGTGGTTGGATAGTACATTGTGTCATGAAATCAAATTTCCATTGGATAGTACAACTGTGCAGAATCAGCAATTGTTGGGGGTCGAGACCCCTGGTCTCGACTCGAGGCCACCAAATGTCAACCCGAGATCCCTGATTTTGACATTAGTTGCGAGTCGAGAGCCTACAGTCTCGACTCGAGACCCCACTTGATCAACACCCAAACATTTTGACTCGAGACCATGTTTGCAAGTCCAGTTGCGACTCGAGACCACTACGTGCATGACCCGAGACCACCTTAGTTGCGACTCGAAATCTTGTGGACTACAACTCGAGACCGCACAGTCTCGATAAGAGGCCGCACAGTCTCGACTCGAGACTATATGCATGAACACGCTGATTTGAACTTGCACCCTATTACGGGCCTAAGTAATTGGGCCGAACGTATGGGCCTTATGTGTTACTGTTGAACGTGAATGTTGATGGACTGCCATGAATGATACTTGAATGCAATGTGCTAGAAACATACGTGTACTGCTTGAATACGAGCCTGATTTGTATGATCCAACTATGATAGGACGTGAGTGACCACAATATTGCTTGATTGACCTTTCTGTGTATCTGCCGAGCAAACCAAGGTGAGTTCACACCCTCTACAAAGCATGGGATTCCCAGGGGTCGGGAATTGGGATTAAGGAACATGGGTTCCTCGTCCTCCTTGGGTAGGACAGTATTGGTTCAGGAATGTAATTCCTCGTCCTTATGGACAGATAACTCATACTAGACCAAAACTCTATCACGAAGTCCCTCCTTTTTATATCGACTTAATCACCGGGCCAATGGCGAGCGGGTCATTAGTTAGATAGCGCTATTTAGGTCTGACAAACCTCACACCGTGCCGCAGAGGACGGGCGTGAACTAATGGATCTGGGGCACGTCAATGATGATAGACATTGACAGTTTCAGGGCACATAAACATGACTACAGTCAGCAGTCGATATGGTAACGAGTCTAGTATATACATGGGGTAGCCCCCACGGCCGAAATGCCAGATAACTAACACGGGGTAGCCCCCACGGCTGGATTGCCAGAGTAACCGGGAATAAACAGGTCACGTTTTTAACTATGGGGTAACCCCCACGGCAGGATGCCAGATAAAGGAAACTGTTTTCGAAACAACTTAAAACGAACACCCAACCGTGAACTCACTCAACTTGTTGTTGACTCGTTACTACATGCTTTGCAGGTCCTTAGGTACTTAGCTGGAGCTTGCATGGAGGAGGATCGTTGTGGGACATGGACGGCTGCGTGCCATGTTAAACTTTGAAACAATTAAACTTATGTTTTGATTTTAAGACTTATGCTTCCGCTTGCAACTTAAACTATGTTTTGTTTGAACACCAATTGTATTGGTTGGATTTTTATAACTACTCATATGCTTGTTCAGTATGATTGGTGGCTGGATCCTGGTCAGTCACGCCTCCAAGCGGTAGTACTCCGCAGGTGGATTTTGGGGGTGTGACAGTGGTGCCGCCTCAAGTGAAGATTAGTGGTTTATCTTCTAAAGGGTCATGAAAAGTATTTATAGCGCACGGCCATATTCGCGCTCAGTGAGAACGCAAAGTCAGTTGGTGATGTGTGGGGGTAAACCGAAGGGGGCTATCAGGTTAATGGTTTAATTCCATAGGACACAATCAAATATGTCTCTTCTTGTTTATCAACATAAACTGGGTTTAATCTTCGTGACACCTAGTGACGTCATCAGTCTAAGTGAAAGGAAACATTCCAACTTGGTGGGGGATTGTTGGAAATTTTAAAGGATAACATACAAGTTGGTATGTTTCCTTCATCCCACATCGGTGGAGGGAATGAAGTTTGAGTGGTTTATAAGGGATTACTCCTTATGGGCCTCCAAAGTGTTAAATGGGTTGAGAAGTGGATAAAGCCCACACGCGCACCGAGCCGAGCCGAGCCGCGAGCTCACGAATGGTCGTGTTTGAGGCGCGAATGGGTGCGTTTGAGGCGCACTTTGCACTTCGCACTGAGGAGCTTTTATTTTTAGCTAGGGTCCGGTTCAGGTGTGTCAGATCTGTGGATCGAATGAGATAAGGAGATAGAGGTGAATTCGAAACAGTGGGGGTTATCCCATTATCTCTAGTAATTCGAATTCGTGTGGGATATCTCCAGCAACCGAATTTGGTTCTTGATGGTTATCCCACTCCCCGTTTTTCTCATTCTTTGGTGTGATCACAACCTATAAATAAAAGCCTCCTGCTACCCATTCAAGATACCTAATTTTCGCAGCCTTCTCCCACCTTTCTGTGCTCTGGTTTCTTTTTCCAGCTTCTGTGTTTTTCTGGTTTCCATTGCTGTTGGAATACCGGATCAGTTCTGCATTAAATCCTGGGAGTTTACGCTGCAGCTCACAGCAATACGAGCGCGTAAAATCCTTTAAGGACAGGAGTCATCCGGGCAGTTCAAGGATCTTCTTTCTCAATCGCCAGGTTGGTTTTAATTTTTGCGTGTTCTTTAAATTCGTCCGATAACGGGACAGTCTCCTTCTACCTTTCTTTAATCAATTTGCTAAAGTTGGAACAAACTGGTTTGGCTGATAACTCGGTAATTAATAAAGTTTATATTAATTTACTGATTGATTGAAATATTTTCAACAATTCCAACTCCAAACAATATGCAATTCGTATTAAATTTAAGCCACCGTCGTTATTCTCGCTAACTGTAACGTCGCGCATACCCATTTTGCTCAATGTTGTCGCCGATTGGAGAAAATTTTGACGTGAAATTATGGGAAATTAATGGTGTCGCAAGGATAATCCATGTTGGTTAACAACTATTTTGTATGGTAATCTCTATATATTGTGATTCACTTAATCACTGTTTTCCCTAAATTCCTAATTCATACTTTAAATCTTTGAATTTTGATATTGTGCTTGTGATTGCGACTTAGAAGGAAGAAAGCAGAAAACCGAAAGGGCACCACCTTTGTAGTTTGCTTAGGGCCTCCAAAAACGTTGAAACGACCTGCATGACATGAATTGTAAGGTTATCAAAAAGTGATTATTTTTCCTTGGTGCTCGTGCATTTATGCGCTTTGCGTCTCAGCAATTAGCATTATGTTGATTTTTAGATTGAAACTAAACAAACACGTTTAAGTCAAATGCAAGAGGGACCCCAGGTGGTAAAGACATCAAACATGAAGGCTTTACATGTAAAAAGCAAATGAACGACCAAATGAAAAGCTGAAGAACCAAAGCCTGAGTTGGCATAATGATCAAAGTTGGCATAATGAGGATTGGATATTCACTTGTCTTTAACAATCGATACCTATTGAGTTTGATTTAAATAGGCAAGAAACACTTGGTCAAAAGTATCTAGATAGTGTAGCATTGGCGAATCAAAGAAACTTTAGACCTTGTGTAGTGGGAGAGTGAAGTGGCGTGATCTTTGCCACTTCACACCGGAATACCGCCCCCGGCGACATGATGTTTGGAAAATGGGTGTTGGCGTGATTATAAAAACGCCCATGAAATTACGACTTTCAAAAAACAACCGTTATGCAGCAGCGGTAATAAAAAAATTTCATTCCAAAGAATAGTTTGAGAAGTCATTGTATGGTTGATGATATATTTTATCTAGGATTGTCATCATGTCATGGTAGTCTATTATTCGGTATTTCATCATAAAATTAAGATAGTTGGATTTAATCATTTATTTTGGAAGCACTTGTGACGCTTTAACATTTAACTTAGTTCTTCACGTAAAGACAATATTTTTCACACATAAAAGTGTCTTAGAATTGAAACACGAGTGGACAATTTAGTCTCTTTATATCTCCTTTGTAAGCAAATAAAAATTATGGATAACTACCTGGTATAATTTAATTGGGGATGGTTCAAATGAAAACCATTTTTAACGTGAAAACTCGAAAATTAACTAAAAAGGCCTAAAAAACACACTAATTTTTTTTTACCATTTTTTTAATTAAAAGTCGCTAGTTTTTGTATAAATCACATTCATTTTGTAACACCTAGCTACGAACATTACTTGTTCTCGGGTTGTATTTTTGTTTCATTTTGAATAAAAGAAACAAGAGGCAGTGTGACTTTAGTCACTTCCCAAGATTTTATGACGAAGATCCTAAAGAATCAAGGGCTTTCCTTGTAACCAACTATGTCATTTCATTGCTTTCTATATTACACTAGCTTATATCCCGTGTGACACACGGGTTCAAAAAATAAAATTTAAAACATATTAATAAATATGATGTATGATTTTTTTTTTAAATAAAAAAGAACATGTAACCAATAATTTGAAATAATAATGTTTTGAGGCTTGTCAGTTCAATTTTTTATTTTATGAACACAAGTTTCAATTTAGTAAGTTGTTCAGGAAATTAAGTCGACATCTTCATTTTTAAAAGATGCTCAAATCTGGGAAACCATCTTCGGAGAACATTGGCTTGCATTGTTGTTCCCTACAACATAAAAAACGAAAATTATAAACTATGAATATGTTAATCCTTTAAATAGGTTTAAAATAATATAATAACGGACAAATGTGAAATATTTAAAAATTAGCTTTGAAACATATACTTGTTTGTCAACCACAGTCATTTCGATTGAGTAAAAGTGTTCTGGATTGTTATACATGGGTTGCTTCCATAACCGGAGTATACGAACTTTCACAGTGTAATCACGGCGAGCCAAATCCAAATCCTTCAAATAGGTGATGTTGCTGTATCATAAAATATATGGTTAATAGTATTAATTATAAAATATGATATGAATGTGTAAATTAAGAAATGCAAATTCATTTTAGAGATGCACTGGTGCTCCATGAGTGTTTGACAGGTAAAATGCAAGAATGTAAGTTTAACTTGATGAAATACGAGGGTGGTTATAAATAGTTGGTGATGAAACAAAACAATAAATCTATTTGAGGGTATATGAAAGTAAAGAGAAAAGATTATCTTTCTTGGTTAGGTAGTTAGATAACTAAAATGTGAAACAATTTGAAATGCTTTATTTGTCTTTGTAGTTGACCAATATTATGTATTTCAAATGTATTGTCACTTATCGAAAAACTGTTTTGTTGCAGAAATTAAAGACACGTTTATGTGTAAGGTCAAATGTAGAGTGAAGACCTTTGAGTAGGTCAAATGAAAATATATATGAATAGAAGAAAAAAATAGGGTTTGTTTTTTGTGTTTTTACAGCTTTTTTTACTTTAGGAATGTTGAAAAGTAAAAAATGTCAACAATTTTTTTGAGAAGAGATTTATTACCTTGTTGATGCAAAGTCCTAATTTATAAATAATTGTTTGAAAAATGCACACATAATTCATGAATATCAGTTACAAAAAAGTAGATATTTTAAAAGTAATTCTAATAATGAGTAGTTAAAAATAAAAACCATTTTTTTTTAAAACATACTTTCCATGGTAACAGACAAAATATGAAATGATTCACAAACAGGTTTTGATGTTGGTCTAGTTGTCATTGCGGTAAACAATAATCATAATTAAAAAGTAAAAAAGTTTTAGCAATACCAATGGGTTAACAAAATTTTGACAAATTTATCTACAAGTGGGTCAATTCGGCTTATGTTTTATCTCGGTTTTGAAAATTGGCTAATAGCCCCCCCCCCCCCCCATAACACCGAGGAGAGCGGTGTTCCGGGTGCTATGGGGCGCCATAGGCCCTTTTCACCCCCTCATAGCGCTCGACTACGCATGGCCTTAGTTCAAATGGTAAAATCAAAAACCTTAAGCGATCGTACACATGGTGAAAACGCAAAAAAACAAAAATTAAAGTGTAAATCCCTTCTATGTATATGATATATACGCGTAAGAAAGAAAAACGATATAGGATATAATGTGTGAATTATATGCATAAAAAAAGGATAACATGTGTGAACTTGTACGCATATGGCCACAAACACTCAAATATTCTCATAAATACATAACAGTAGTATCTTAGTTTAAGAGAAAGATGATCGAGACAAATAGTCATCTAAGTCTGCATTTGTAAAGACATATAGACAAATCTTGGCCAAGTAGATAATGAAAAGTTCTATAAAGCCTAAAACATACAATTATTATGTCTACGAAGTGTCTCATTGTTAGCATAGTTGAAATGTCACCAAACTATCAATGTATTTTTCAAGCAATTAACAGGTCATTCTTTTATTCCACTTTTTATATATATTATGGGTCCCTAATCATTATTTCACTAAAAACCTATATGACCATATGTTGAATTAAAGGAGCCATAAAATGAATATTAAGCTTCCAGACAATTAATACAAGAACAATTCCATACCTGATTGTGACTGGCTTCCTACCATCATTTCAAATTCTCTAAATCCATTCAAAGCTATTGAATCTGTAATTATAAACACCAATGATTAGTGATTTTCACCGCAATCATGTACCGAATTTTTACACAAAAAGTTGATAATTCTTGAAGAAGAAAAACTTCAAGCACAAATCTTTATAAAAGATGTTAATCAAACTCACCTTCACTACAAAAAGATTTGAACTTTATGTAAAAAAAAAACAAAACTTTCCCAATGAAGAAAACACAATTTAGGATCCAAGTAGTCATTTTTAAGAAAAAAAAAAAGAAACACCCACAAAGATTTAGGTTAACCCTTTTCAACCAGAGTAAAGTACATATATGCTTAATGCATAATTTGAACAGATAATTAGGTATTACTTTGAATTTGAAAATTGTTGCTTTGTACTGAAGCAATACCAATTTTAAGCTTCAAAGATAGTTTTTTTCCACTTCACATAGTACAATTAAAGAGTAAACAATATAATTCTTCCAGGTTTTAGACATACCAATTACCAACTAATAATTTGTTCTTTCAAAACCTAATTTCCCATAGATTTAACTTATACTAACCCTGTTTTGCCAAAGATCAAACCATAAAATTTAAACACTATTTTTTTCAATAATAATAATAATTTCAAGCAATTTAGGTTTTGAGAATTACTATTTACAGTCAAAGATTTGATCTTAAAACCCCAAAACCACAATTATGATGCAATTAAGTTCATAAACATCACAAAACTCATCACTATTAGCGCAAATCATATAAAATTCAACAAATCTGATGCGATTAAGTTCAAAAACATCACAAAATTTATCACCGATGAAAAATCATATGAAATTCATCATATCTGATGCGATTATGCTAAAAAACATCACACAATCATCATCGTTAGAGTAAATCATATGAACCTCATCAAATCCGATGCGATTAAGTTAAAGAAAATCATAAAGTGCATGACCGTTAAAGCAAATCACATGAAATTCAATCGATATTATCATGAGTAGATGGAACAACAGTTGGTAATGGGATTAATAGATCTGAGATGAGATGAAAGAAATCTTACGTGAAAACAGGATGAAGAAGTGGTCTATGGCAGGTCAGCTTTTGGATTGTAGGGGAACCAATAAAGGAGAGAACCAAGAGAGACGACTTAAATTTGGGGGAAATGTTTAGGGTTAGGAAGAATACCATAAACGACCAAAAAAAACCCGGTTCAGGAATGAGGGAGACGTGGATAGTGTGAATGATGAACACGGTAGTAAATATAAGGTGGGGTTGACACGTGTTTAGATGAATGTTAAGGGGACGCGTGTCTAAACCATTGTTCCTTTATTATATATGGAGATTTATTGTATGAATTAAACAAGTACACTATCACACTCACAAATTTGATCATAAAGTTATTTTGATAATTTTTTTACCAAAACAATATCTACAACAATTACAACACTTTTGGATAGAAATTTGATCACAAAGTTATTTTGATATTATTATTATTAGTATATATTAATAAACCAAATGAAATGAACAGTGTTTTTAATATATTAAATTAATATATATTTTTTAATACCATTACTTTAGTATCTATAATACTATATAAAGGAAAAGTGACGTACAAAAATGTAATCTTACATCATGTACAACTTTTAAAGCAACATGTATAAATGAGTACAAGGCATTTGAGAAGGGTAGAATGATAAATTACACCAATTTTTAAGACACTAAAAGGGCAAAATAGTAAATTTATTAGACTCCTCTTTTGCAATCAGAAATTCAATTCCATATTTATATATTAATAAACCAAATGAAATGAACTGTGTTTTTAATATATTAAATTAATATATATTTTTTAATACCTTTACTTTAGTATCTATAATACTATATAAAGGAAAAGTGAAGTACAAAAATGTAATCTTACATCATGTACAACTTTTAAAGCAACATGTATAAATGAGTACAAGGCATTTGAGAAGGGTAGAATGATAAATTACACCAATTTTTAAGACACTAAAAGGGCAAAATAGTAAATTTATTAAACTCCTCTTTTGCAATCAGAAATTCAATTCCATATTTGCCATTCTTCACAATTGAGAGATGAGGTTTCCTACTTTTCAGAGACTCTAATCGTCCTCATCGACCCTGCTATTAAATGCAAAAATCAATGGCTCCTTCCATGTGATTGGATGATGCATTGAATCGTCTTTTCAATCCCCCACCCGTTTCCATCCCACCCCCTTTTAAGACCAGTGGGAAATCGTATTTTCAATTGTTCTTCGGCCGAAGATGACGACATCAGTGCCGATTGGGGATTTGGACGAAGACTCGAAGGATGGTGATGGCATTGCAAAAGTCACCCGGAGCGGTGGTGAAGACAAATTAGGGTATTATCGACTACGGGTGAACCTCTAGGGTTACAGTTGCTCGATTTGATAGGATTTAACCCCGAAAAGTAGTGACGGTGAACCAATGGTGTTGGATTGCTACTCTGAATCATTGTTGACTCAGGTTAGTAGTACGTTTTGAATTGTCTGTTTCGTTTTTCCGTAAATAATCATTTGAAACTCTTGAATTCCTGCTGCTTTGGTTCTTTTTGGTTTTAAATGATATCTATTTATGGCTTTCATGTATTTTACCTTTCTAATTAAACTCTGATTTCAGAATACCAACAGGTATGCATTCTCAATCAAACACATTCGAATTAGATGAATATGATTATTTGTATTTTCCATCAGGCTTCACATTTAATTCAGTCATTATATTTATCAATGCATATATGAATGAAACCATAATACACGTACTTGAAGTTAATGATGGTATCACATGTTCACATGGATCACATATCTGCTTATTTTAGGACCAATCTATGTTTTGTGCAGTTCGCAATAGCACCAGCTGTATTTGGGTATGAATACATTAACTTGTACAGAGAAAGCAAAAAAAAAAAAAAAACTAGGAACCCTGAATCAGTTATTGAGGCTGCAATTGACTGGACCACGACCCACCTTATGTTCTGTGCTTTATGTGGTGTCTTGGGTGGGATTGTTGGTGCTCTAGTGGTGGGTTCATTCTTGGACCTCTCTTACATGAGATTGGGTCATGCCACAGGTACACAACTTGTATGCCAGATCTAATTCAATTGAATTTAGAAAAGAAAAAAATCAGTTTTTATGACAAAATTGTACCATGTGAAAATAGTGCTATAATATTTTGATACAGCTATAACATGTGAAAAATGTGAGGCACATGAAGTTCATGTCATGAACCTTGCTGCTACTTTTCAATTGTATTTCTTCTTTCTTTATAAAAAAAAGTGTGGTAAAAAACCCTTTCTGGTTGTTGTATAGGTTGCAGGTGCAACAACTACATTTGTAATGATGTTTTCATCATTGTTATTTGTGGTTGAGTTTAACCTTCTAAAGCGGTTTCCAATCATCTCTAATTGAATTCAATTTGTTATCCGTCCGTCCGGAAGCTGCTTCTATCAATTATGGACATCAAAGAAGTGTGTTTTAGCTAGGTAATAAATATTGCTTCACCATTGACATGTTTTAGATTGTCAATCAGGTTCTATTAACTTAGTTAATCTCTTATATTAAAATATAAATTCATAGTTAGGATACAAAACTAAAGTTGTGACTTGTTGTGGCTTTTCAAACATTTTTTTGGGGGAATGTGAATTGTTGAGTAAGTTAAGAAAAGAAAGTCGGTTGCTTTTGTTTGTGTGAAGGGTAAAAAGGGGTGGGTTTTGGTTCTTGGAGGCAGGTAAGGAAAGGTGGATGACCATACATTTACAAATACAATGGCTACTACCCGGTACCAGTGGTAGAGTTTGTTGACAATTTAAACTCAAAATTACTTGATTTTGGTCTAATTGCAGGTTTTTTGTTTTCTTTTATTTTAGCTTAAATTCATAGTTGAAGGATTTACCCTAAACAAGGATCATTGAGGGTTGGTATCATCTTTATGTTGCAGAAGGTTCATGAGAGGAGTCTGAAAAGAGAAATATATTATTTTAACTCTTCATTTTAATTTTCTTATTTTCTTTTTTAGATAATGTCATCATTCTTGGTTACTCTTTTTTAGATAACGCCAACATGCAAACACGACCCTTTTAGCACCCCTAATTGGCATTGCAAAGGAATGGAATACATTATTCTAGCTACAATTGCTCTCTGCAACTTTGTAGCATTTACCATCACCAAGAAGCCCTGTTTCTTGTATCTTGCGGTCGCTTTTGCGCTCTCCCTTGGAGCGTATTTGGGCATTCACCGATCCAAGATGAGAAAGAAGTTCAATATTAAAGTAAAGATCTGGCTGCCAAATAATATTGCTTTAATTTTGGTATGGTCTTTGTGTTTGAAATGGCCTTATGCATATGCTCTAAGATAATGAAATACCTTTGACTTTATAGGTCAAATAGGCTACATTTTTACTTCAGTTTTGATATGATCTGTTTTACTTTTTTGGAGTGATGGATATGAACATGATCTTGGTGTTAAATCTTTTTGTGAAAATTTGTGTTTAATATATCTTCTACCTTACAGCACTTGGAGATTGAATATGTTTGAGGATGGCTTCACATTTGGAGATACGGAAGAGGTAAGAAATGTAATCAATATGCAGCCTCTTGTTTAGGGATGATTGCGTTATATTTTGTTTTTAAGTTCATATATATATATATATATATATATATATGTAGGGTTTGGTTCATTTCAGAACTCTAAATAATTGCAGAACTTTTAGACCTCTTAATAAACAACATTTTTATTTAGTTTTTTTTATTTTTAGAGCACTTCTATCATTTTTTCCATATATTTTTATGATTACATACATCTTAAAAGTAGTTTATCATTTTTTTTGTATGTAATTTTATGATTACACATATATAAACTGGTTTTTTTTACATATATGTAATTAGTTGTTACACATATATACAATTTGATTATTATACATATGTAAACTACTCTTAACATGTATGTAATCATAAAAATACATATGATAAAAGTACTCTAAATACAGAAATTTATATATAAAATAATTGTTTATTAGGAGTTTTGAAAGTTCTGTAATTATTTAGAGTTCTGAAATGATTCTCAGCCTATATATACATATATATATATATATATATATATATACATATATATATGCAGGGTAAGGTTATTGTAAAAAAGGTTAAAAGTGTGAGAAATGTGAGAAATATTGTGGAGATGACATGTGTCCTAAATCTAAATTAATTCAAAAGGGTAAACAAGTAATTTTATCATTAATTTAATTAATTAAAAACTTCCCATAACCGTCACCATTCAGCAAGTATATAACACCATTCAGTAAGTATATAACACCATTCAGCAAGTATATAACATCATTCAGTAAGTATAATAACACCATTCAATAAAGTATATAACACCATAGAATAAAATATATAACACCATTCAGCACATTATATAACACCATTTAATAAAGAATATAACACCATTCAGCACATATATAACACCATTCAGCACATATATAACACCATTCAATAATCATTACATCTCTGTATAATCTTCTCCACTTCCGGCACCACCACTGCAGCTCCGCCGCCGCTGTCGTGTAGAGAGAGAGATCATTTGGTCGGGCGATGTAGAGAGAGAGATCGCACGACCACCACCACTGCCACTTCCGGCACCACCACTGCCGCTGCCGCTCCGCCGCCGCCGCTCCACTGCGATGTAGAGAGAGATATCATCTGGTCGTGATGTAGAGAGAGAGATCGAAATTGTAGGGATTTTGATTTACAGTTTCCTATTTTGAATGGATATAAAGGCTTTATTACCCCTATAATTTTCAATTCAGTCCAAAAAAATAAAACAAATTTTACAATTTGGTCTCTATTAATCTCAACCATTAGATCAAAGATCTAATGGTGTAGATTCTTTCTTATCCTTCTCACACTTTTGGTCTTTTTTACAGGAACCTTTATCTATATATGCATATATATATATATATATATATATATATTCATCAACGAAGTTATAATGGGTGTTGTTAAAATTTTGCAGATCTTTCATGATGTTCCAGAGAACTTAAATCCATATAACCGTAGAACAGACTCGATTTTAACTGTTAGTACTCTTCATTACAAGTTTAATCGCTTAATCTTCATAGTAAAACTTTTAGAAGTTTAATATTTCTATGTTGCAACTGGATTTTCATCAACTAGGATAAACTCTATGTACTTTTGTTACTTTGTAACAGGATATCCAGTGTGGGCGCATACCCACTGGCGTTTTACAAGACATGTCGTTACAGTACGTGAATGGAACTGTTCTTTTGTGAGGTGAGTTAATTCTCTTTGCAACACATGCCAAAAATATTAGCAATTATATCAAATGTTATAACTAACATATTGCATGAGTTTGAACAAGAGCAAAAGTGACTCTTAATTCTTCACTAGAAGTAGTATATCAAATGTTATAACTAACATATTCATGGGCCATGTTTTATTTACATAATCTATTGGGACCTATTTAAGGGAAATTATTGACATGACAATGAAAATATTTAGGTTTCGGGTTGTCACTGGTTTAATTAAAAGAGCCATGTTCATGTTGTTCAACTCTATCAATTAAACAAGTCGACCCATCAAGTCGTTTACCTAAACAGGCCAACCCATTCGACTCGTTTACCTAAGCAAGTCGACCCATCAAGCCGTTTACCCATCAAGCCGTTTACCTAAACAGGCTAACCCATTCGACCCATCAGGGCACAGGATTTGAATTGTCCCTTTGACACGAATAAATATTTGGGTCGTGTTTGGGTTCAGCCAGACACGATTAACACCCCTAGGCCCATTATCACCTCTTTGGTTTTTCACGGGACCAAGAAAAAGAAAATACTAAATCGATTTTTTTTTCTCATTTTTATGTTATAATCTGAGTTAGAAGGTACACATTTGGACGTTTTTATCTTATATGCTTAAGTGCTAAACTATTATTGTTTATTAACTGGTAGGTGTTGTAAACTCCTGGTCCAACTTTAACAAAGAGAAAAGAACACTTATAGTGGTGCTTATAACTTCATCAGTTGTGCCACTTCTCTTTGCAGTGGCATATGCCTTTAGAAAGACAAAGAAACAGCCTCACATTAAAGCTCCTTCGTACAGGAAACAAGCGGCTGTGACACTGATGATTGCTGGATGTAGGTGTTTTGGTGCATTTTGATGATTGTCCAATCAACTCGGTTCATAATAGACATCATTGAATTTTATATCATTCGGAACACCCGCTGCAACGCGCGGGCATTCCCCCTATATATTAATAAACCAAATGAAATAACAGTGTTTTTAATATATTATAATAATATATATTTTTTAATACCTTTACTATTTTAATATAATAATAATTATTATTATTTTCTTTACTTTCTAAGTTGGATAAGCTTGGTGTCAACCAATACTGGTATCGAAAATACCGGTACGGTCCGATTCATTATCGGTACATGAAGGTAAAAATCGGCACCAGCCTGATACAGAACACGCCAAAAGTCGGTACCGGATTGAGTTTAAAATCTTTTAGTTCGGGAAGTTCGGTACTGCTACACGGTACCATTTGCTCATCCCTGATCACGGGTGCCGTACAAACAACAACGGTATCTTTCAACTTTTTCTTGTTGATTTTCTTCAACTTTTAATGATTTCTTTTTTTAGTTTCAGGGGTAGGGATGAGCTCGGTGGCAACCGATACCGAAAATACCGGTTACGGTACCGGTATATGAAGATAAAAATCGGTAGCGAACCGGTACTAGGAACGCCAAAAGTCGGTACCGAATTGGTACTTAGGATCCTTCGGTTCGGGAAATTCGGTACCGGTACCCAGTATTATTTGCTCATCTCTGACCACGAGTTTCATACGAACAACATCATTAACATACAACTTTTTTGGTTTATTTTCTTTCAAACATTTATTAGATTGATTAGATTGATTATCTAATCATTTAGCATGTAGCAACATTCCAAAAGTTCCCCAAAATTCAAGACATTTTTGTCTTGGTTCCCTAATCCCTATCCCGCTAATTTAGGGTACCCTCATGTGATGTTTTTTCTATTCATTTCGCCACCTCGTTTCTAAACCCCCCTACACGTGTACTTCATTTTAAACATAATTATTATTCAATAAATAAGAAAATAAAAAGAAATTAAATAGGTTCACTCTAGGGTTAAACACATGAATTGACTCGTAATTCGTATATTAACTATCTTTTTAAAAAGTTGGTTAAATTTAACTCAAAACTAATTTGGTTTAGCATGTATGACACCTATAAAGTTTCGAACCTAGTTTGAGCTGGCGGTGAAGTGGTAAGGGAGAGATCTGGTGTACTAAGTGACCCAGGTTTGATTCTTGCCCATATCATTTAGTTTCGTCGACACTCGGTGATGATGGGAGACTAGGCGAGTAGGCAACGATTGCTAGTTCGATCTTTGAACTAAGCAGGTTTTACCTCACCGCACTGTCGTGCCTTCGGGCGAGTGTTCACAGGGTTCGGCCCTAGGTGAGGGTTTTCCCCTGTTCGGAGGCGAGTGTATCCCAATATGATGAATTTAGCCAGTAGCTCATTTGGAGGATTCGTTGGCTGTTCGAAAAAAAAAGTTTGATCTGAGGGTTGTTCGGTCATTGACTTGGTCTAATAATACACTATGAAAGTTGGTGAAGTTCAATTCGAACTAATTTGGTTCAACATATTTGACACATATGTTAACTTCGATTCAAACTAATTTGGTTTAACTAATTGAGTAATTGGACACGTATATGGTTTCGAACCCAGTTTGAGCTTGAGCTTGAGCTGAGCTGAGTTGAGGGTAATTCGATCATTAACTCCTAATAATAACTATAAAATGTAGCTATTTTGTTGGCTTGTATAATTCCAAACTCATCATTGATTTCTTATTTATGTATATTGGTAGTTTGATACTTTGATACAATATAGTTAGATAATTGCATATTTACACAATTTAAGATTGTTGTATAAATGAAATAAAAACAAATTCAACAATATTAAAGAAACACGAGTCATCCGACCAAACCATATGTATAGAGTTTATTCCGTTTGTTTGTTTCCGTCGGTTACTATACCTTTATAGTACATACTTTTATTAATCTAGAGAAAAAATATTCAAGTGAGAAATAAGACACTAAAGGTGGATATAAACGAGTTGCATTGCCAATTAAAACAAGCCAGACACATGATTTAATCTGTCATTTCTTCATCATTTACAACTATATAATTAGACTAAGCGGTATGGGGGCCGGCTTAGGCCCGGCGCCGGTCCCCCACACCGCCTCCCTCCCTTCCGTTCCGTCGTCCCCGGCTCCCCACAGACGAAGTCGCCGTGCCACTTTCAAACATATAGCCATTATGTAACGGCTAGAATTATAAAAAAAAATAAAAAAAACCTTTTTCACTTTAAATATATACCCATTCTTCTTCCATTTTTTATACCATTTCCTCAATATTTCACACATTCTTCTCCCATTCTCATCCATTTTTATAAAAAAACACTCCCATTTTTATACCAATCTTTTATAAAAAAAATATCTTTTCATCTACAATGGCATCTAATTCTTGGTGGTCCTCGTCTTCTTCGGACGAAGAGGAGATGTTTTTCGCAAACGCTGTGGTAAAGGCGGCGCAGATTCTTTTGGAGGAGGAAGAGGAAGATGGCTCGTCTGAAAACGTTATTACCAGACGAATACGGATTAACAGAGACCGCGAAGGTTTGTCATTAATAAATTTTATATATTTATATATTTCCTCGTATTTATATATTTTTTACGACATGAGCGCACGAGAAATTGGTGAACGATTATTTTTCGGATGCACCCCTTTACAATGCCGACATTTTCAAACGAAGGTTCCGAATGAGTCGCCGGTTATTCACACGGATTGCTGATGATTTGGCGGGGCTAGACCCGTTTTTCACGCAACGACCCGATGCTCGGAATTATGAAGGGTTCACCACGTTACAAAAGTGTATTGCGGCCATTCGCCAACTGGCGTACGGGACAGTGGCCGACGCTTTGGACGAGTACTTACAGATGTCGGCAAGAACTTTGCGGGAATGTTTGTATCGGTTTTGCCATAATGTGGTGAAACTGTATAGCAAACAATATTTGCGGAAACCAAACGCGTATGATGTTCAACAGTTGTACCAAGCTCATGAAGCAAGGCACGGGTTTCCGGGAATGCTTGGTAGCTTTGATTGTATGCATTGGGCGTGGCATAACTGCCCGACTGCGTGGCGAGGCCAATACACGTGAAGTGATCACGGCTATCCAACCTTAATACTTGAGGCTGTGGCGTCACAAGATTTGTGGATCTGACATTCTTTCTTTGGGCTCCCTGGTTCACTCAACGACCTTAACGTGCTATACCAATCGACGATCTTTAGCGATGTCGTTAATGGAATCGGTCCGGACACCCGTTTTACAATTTCAGGGGTTGAGTATAGACGCGGGTATTATCTTGCTGACGGAATATATCCGTCTTGGTCTACAATTGTCAAGACTATTTCATTTCCCGAGGACGAAAAAAGGAAAAAATTCGCCAAGCGTCAAGAAGCTGCAAGAAAAGACATCGAACGTGCTTTTGGTGTTTTAAAAAAAATGGGCGGTCCTTGAACAACCGGCACGTGCGTTCACACCGAAGAGGTTGCGCCTTTGTATGTACGCTTGCATTTTTCTCCATAACATGATTATTGAAGACGAAGGTCGGGCGATTTGTGAGTATGATGAGAATGCATCTTACGGGAATACTGTCCCGGTAGATCCGACGCAACAGGATTTAAACTCGTTCGCGCTAACCAACGACTACACGCATGCAAACCTTCAACAGGATTTGGTAGAACATATATGGAACAACGTAAACGTCGGGGACGGTGACGAAGACGAGTAGTGTAATTTTTTGTTTTTAGGAAATGTAATTTTTTTTTCGGAAATGTTTTTATTTTTATTTTTAGGAAATGTAATTTTTTTTTATGTTATGAAATGAATTTATTTATGTTGTATTTTTTAATTTTTATAAAGTTTTTATTAAGTTAATAAAAAAAACTTAGGAAATTATAAAATATTAAGGTGGGGTAGCCCCATCCTCCACCCCCCTCAAAAGTGAAGGAGGCCCATCCCCCATGAGCCGGTGATGTGGCGCCTACGTGGCGGCTCATCCTCATGGGGATGGACCTCACCAAGATAAAGATTAATATACTCAAAAGTCAAATTTAGTAATGATTTAGTAATGATTAACTACTCTATTATATTATTTTATTATAAAGTTAAAAGTAATAATTATGTTTTATTATAAAGTCAAAAGTAATAATTATGTTTTTTATGTTATTTTATTTTATAATACTTTTGTTACTTTTTTATTTTTTGTCATACTATTATTAGTATTAATAGCAATATTAATAAATAAACAGTCAAGACACTATATTATAAACACGAAAGTGAAAAAGTTCGTCATAAATAAATAAAAGTTCATCTAATAAAAAAATAAACGCGCAAACATTAAAACAATTAATCACTTAGATCGACAAAACCACTTTCACGACGATAAAGTGGGGTATATAATTCTAGACGTCACCTATACATGGTCTCCTATCCAGCCGCAGACATGCTAATGTTGCGAAAATTCCAATAAGGCGTGTTGTTAAATACACCCAAAAAGTTAAATCTTTTTTACTTTTACCCACAAGTCAAGCAATTTCAGTCAACTTTTCAACTTTTTTCCATAAATCAACTTTAATGGAACAAGTTTCTATAAAATAACTTTATTTCGTTTTCTATCCATTTAATTTTTCCTTTTTTTTAATCGTTTTTTTCATTTTCTTTCTATTTCAATTCTTAGTTTTGTTTAGCATTTTAAAACTGAAATCTTATATTATTATTTACTTTTTTTATTCTTTTTATTATTTAAAATAATTACAACTAAACAGCTATTTAAATTATTTCTTTCCTTTTATTTTATAATTTAAAACTAATGAAGCAAAGACGCTTTGAAAATATTATATCTATATTTTTTAGATTTTTTATTTTAGTTTTCATGGCGAATAAATTAAAACAGACAAAGTTTTCATGGCATACTCTTGTGATTTGTTTTTTTTTACGGTAAAGGAAAAGTTTAACAAAATATAATTAAAGGAGGGTACCCGATCCCTACAATCACGCCTTATTGGAATTTTCGCAACATTAGCATGTCTGCGGCTGGATAGGAGACCATGTATAGGTGGCGATTATATACCCAACTTTATCGTCGTGAAAGTGGTTTTGTCGATCTAAGTGATTAATTGTTTTAATGTTTGCGCGTTTACTTTTTTATTAGATGGACTTTTATTTATTTATGATGAACTTTTTCACTTTCGTTTTTATAATATAGTGTCTTGACTATTTATTTATTAATATTGCTATTAATACTAATAATAGTATGACAAAATATAAAAAAGTAACAAAAGTATTATAAAATAAAATAACATAAAAAACATAATTATTACTTTTGACTTTATAATAAAACATAATTATTACTTTTAACTTTATAATAAAATAATATAATAGAGTAGTTAATCATTACTAAATCATGACTAAATTTGACTTTTGAGTATATTAATCTTTATCTTGGGTATATTTATCACACCCCATTATAAATAATCCAATGTAATAATTAATTATAATAATGATGAAAAGATGCTCTTAATTATCATGGAAAATAAAATACAATGTATTTGGTCCTATTTATGATATGAGTATATATGTCACTATCCATAAAAGATTTATCGTCCTTGTATTTTGGTTAGTCAAAAATTGCCTACGATTTTTAATATAGTTTTATCTAGATATTTGTTTACAAAAATAATTTGACATGTTTAATCTATCGCCTATTAACTTTGTTATAATATGTCTTAATTTTACTAATCACTATAAGTTAGCAAGATAATTCCCACCCTTTAAGTACATATTTATTTAATGAGTAGTATCAACAATCTGGAATTTTCAAGCAAGAGGAAGATGATAATTCATGCGATCTTCTCATTGACAATGTGGCATTTATGGAACAGAAGGAACCGAACAAAAAATTTGAAGGAAAGAAAATAAGTGCATTCAAAGTAGTGGAAGAAATAAAAGAACAAGCTTTCGAAATGATCAAAAATCGGACAAGAGATTTCTGACCGGAATAACCGGAGGAAATTTGGTGATATAGACTGAAGCCTTTTGTATGTGGGCTTGCAGAGTGTTTTTGTTATCATACTGGTATGTTTACTTATATGTTTTTTGTTTATTTTTTCCAGTTTTGTAATCTTGTAGCATCTTGCTACTTTTTTTCGGTTGCGATATAATAGTGGTTCCCGTTACCATTAAAAAAAGTACATGTTTACGTATTTATATCCTTCACCTCCGCCTCATGCCCGCAGCCACACTTACCGGGGAGCTCCTTATGTCCCAATGAGCGGTGTTCAACGTCCTTTTAAGCTGAGTAACGATGAATGTTGCACCATTATAAATAGCCTAATAATCATATATCTATGTTTATATGTGTGATTTCATGTCATATAAAATTCATAGATACAAATTACAACTACATCTACAACTATTTAATTTATAGTCAACACAACTCAGAACTACTTACTCAATCGTCCATCATAGTCATCTAATTTTTCCAAACAAATTTAAGATGCGAGTGTAACTCCTCGAAAATTTACGTCCAATAATGTATTGACACGTGTCATGGGCTTTGAATATGTGAAAACATACTTTAGAGGGACTAAAGTTGACAAACCGTGAAACTATGTGAATGTAAGGGTCCAAAGTGTCAACAATGGATAAATAGGCTCTAAAATAACCCTACATGATGTTTATAATCTTAAACGGATAAATCATGGATCATACGAAGCGGAAAATGTAAGAAAGTGAGGAATTACAAACTACAGGGGCTAAAAGTGTCAACATGTTGAAAGTATACCTCTGAGTGATTTTTTGGCAAACCCGAAGCTTTGTAATTGTAAAATATACTCACTAGAATATGTGATAAAAATTTCATCGAGTTTCGTTATCGTATGAGAAAGTTATGATCAAAACCGTACACGAAGGGTTAAATACGTTAACGTTGATTTCGTGACTTTTCGGGTAAGCGCAAAGTTAACCAAGGACTTTACCATGTTTATAAAAGTCCCAAGACTCTTAAAAGTCAGGTTTAAGGGTCAAGAGTGCAAAAATAAATCGCCAAAACACGTTACAAAGATCAGGGACTGAATTGTAAATCAAAGAAACTTGCTAAGCTGGTCGTCTGCTGGTACGCGGCCCGCGAACAAGTCACCAGCGACAAAAGTCGCGACCAGCTGCCAGTTGCTGTTCTGTTCGAGTTGTAAACAGCTGTTGTCGACTTCAGGGCCTCACCAATCGAATTTCATGCAGCTAGGGACACTTGTATGCTTCTTACTACAGTCCTAGACTCACATGGCAGCCTCTAAACAAGATCAAATCTGCATATAAGGGTCTTGAAGTAGTAAACTTTGAACACTTGCATTTTCTAAAAATCACAAGACAACTCCTGGAGCTTTCTGGACGACAAGGCATCTTCCTAGTGACCTCTAAGCTTATTTAGGACCATTGTAAGTGTTCATAACTCTTTCAAATTCGTTCTAGCTTAGTTATTCAACCGAAAGTCAATCCATCGTAATTTCTGTTTGACTTTGAGATTAAACGAAAATGGCTCAGTCATTTCTCAAATTGAAAGTACCTACAAGTTGGTATTTATGTGGGTAACAAACCCTCAAAAGGGTATTTTCAGATTCCCACTCTAAGCATGTTGATTGTCGAGTCAAAGCTTTTCTTAAAAAGTTAACAGAATGTGTTTTTGCAAAATTAAGCATAATTAGCAATGTAGACTACATGCAACCTGTTTGATCATCAAAATAACTTTGTAATTAATGTAAGAACATGTTTCATCATGATCAACTCGACAATTTTCAGTTTAAACCCGAATCGGAACCGAAAGTCACATAAATTGACTTCTTCTTTGACTATCAGTTCTGATCCGTTCATGCATGTTTGAGATCTGCATTAGAGCATATTTTGGACCAATTTTCATATAAGTTTAACTCTCTGAGATTTTACAACTTGGTTCAATGCTTAACCGATTCATATGCATGTTTCCGATTTATGCTTAAAGTTGACTATTTTGCCCTTTTTACTATAAAACGTGATTTTTGAAAAAGTGAAAGAGTAGAAACATTTGTTACTGATTTATAAACTTGCACCGAAAATTTGATATCAGTTTGAGGTCCAGAATAAGAGTTATGCCCATTATCGTAATTTGAAAGCTTTATGTCACTTAAATGGCGTAATTAGCATATAACCCATTTAAACCCACTTTTTGATACCAAACTTTTTACCCACTGATGTTATATAATATTTAGGGATTTTTAAAGATTTTTATTTAATTTTTGGCTGATCATAACATAGGTCTCTAAGTTTAATTCGGTAAATACCGATTTTGCCCTTTTAAGCCATAAAATAAGTTTTACAAATCCTTTTGACCCCAAACTTTTTTCTACTGATTTTATTTGATAAATAAAGTATTTTGAGCATTCTGGAAATATAAAAATATCAGCTTTCTTTTAAAAACCCGGAAACGGCTCTAAATCGCCTTTTTAAGCGTTTTTAACACATAGTATGTACTATAACCATAATAAACATATAAGGTTGATACCTACTGATGTTCTTAGCATATTTTTATAAAATAACAGTAAGTACAAGTTTATAAACTCAGGTTTCCAATTTTGACATTTTTAGCCCTTGTGAAATTACCAAAATACCCCTAAGGTGCATAGTTTGTTTTTTTAAATGATAAGTTTCACATATGGGTCATACCCTACTGTTATAACATGTTAAATTAAGTATATTTTCTGTATAAACCAGACCTGTAACTCAGATTTCTAATTTAAACTCTTTTATAATCTTTTAAATGACCAAAATGCCCTTATGGGGCATAAATTGTGTTTAAATCCGTTTTGGGCAAAATAGAAGATAACTTACTGATATTATAACATATTTAGAGCATATTATCTCAGGGAACTTGCATACGACTCTTACGGTTACCCGTAGCGCTCTTTTCGCGTTCGGTTCGGTTTATGTAACTAGTTTGCATAAATTGACCGAGACGGGTCAAACATTATCATTTTTGTCTCAAAATCCAGAATGTATTTAGTATACCCATATTATACGAGTATGCAAACTTGTCGGGTCTAAATCACATTCTATCCGGTCTTCGCTTAATCGTGCGTTTGAACCGTATCGTCCTTTAAACTAGCCGGTCTAAGCTTAAGCTTAAATAAAGACCCGTTAGAAATCTAATAGGTTATTATAAACCTTCGTTCTAGATTAGGAGCACCGGTAAAAGCTACTTGCATTTTGCTAGTTGAGATTTATACCTTACTCAGGTAAATACTTTTAACTTATTTTCCCTATACAGGCTTGGGTTACGGTATATAGAATACCGCTTGATCGAGCATCAAATCTTACATCTTTGAATGGTTAATTGAATAATTTGATCGGCTCGTTTAAACAGTCTTGTTCACTTAAAGCCTTTGGGGGGTTAATGACCATGTCCCGGATATCCTCGGCATCATCTTACGAGATGGCCACGACCTGAGCACGGGGTGTAGGCGTACACCTGTCAGTGTATAACTCTAATGTGGAGGGTCTATTGATCTTTAACCCGGACAAGATCCGGGCTACTGAACGCACAAGTAACATGTAATTCGTTCACAAGATTATAATAATATATAATTATCCCAAGTTATAAAGTGTTTTGTGCCATGAGCATTCAAATCAATTTTCAACCATTTTCAAAATGAGTCAGTTAAATTGTATTTACCAGTGTAAACTGACGTATTTTCCCAAAAGGTTAAGTGCAGGTACTACACGTAATAGGCTGGCTGTCTTCTAGAGCGTCCACAATAAGTCTCGCAAGCTTGGACGACAATAAACTGTTGAACAATATCTTATTTTATTTTGATCCGCCTGTGGATCCGTTTCAACTATCAGTGATATTTATTATTACGCTTTATTAAAGTTGAAATGAATCTATCTTTGCTTCCGCTGTGCATTTATATATTGTGTTGTTTGTCTATGATGATACCAACTACGTCACGATACTCCCCACCGGGCCCACCGGTGACACGTGGAAAATAGGGGTGTGACAGCGAGAGAGTAGGGTTTCCTTTTTTTTCGAACGGTGGGGATTTTTTTTAGAGTAAATTACAAGTTTTGTCCTTTATGTATGTCCAAAATTGCAGGCGCTGTCCTTTGTCTTTAAAATTGATGAGTTTTGTCCTTAATGTTTGCAAATCTTGCACGTTATGTCCTTTAGGCCAAACACAGTTAGATTTTTTGGTTAAATGAAGGCATGTGCATGGCACATGAGGGTAGAAATGTAATTTCAACTGCCATTTGTCTTTCCCTCTTAATTATAACAAGAACTGCCCTCATTCATTCACCTGCTTCACATTGATCATCCCTCATCTTTCATTTCTAGGGTTTTGCACCCTGTAAAAAACGACGATCAAGATTCCGATGTCGCAGACTGAAGAAGGCTGGTATGTCAGGGATAATCTTGACACTGAAAGTGTCGTTGAACTGTATGGTAAGTTACAAACCCTAGCTTCGATTTTAGGATATAATGTTGTGGTTTTTGTTGATCATCAGTTGATTAATAACATAAATGTTGAAAATTTGCAGATGGTTTTCCCAATTCTTTAGCATTTGCGTTCATCATGGTGGTAGGCTTACATCACCTCCTGGACGCACATATGTAGGAGGCAAGATCAGTTATGTTGACTTGATAGATACTGATGAGTTTTCCATTCATGAAGTCGATCTTATGCTTGATCAGTTAGGGTATAATAGCTTGAACCCAATGTATTACCAGTTTTTGAATCCTGAAAAGACCCTAGATGATGGTCTTGAACACTTAACCAGTGATCAAGACTGTCTCAACTTGGCTAATGAGGAGAATAGTAACTGTGTTGAACGTGTGTGAGGTTTTCAATGGAAAGATAGTAGAAGGCAGGGACAAGCCTATCATATCAGCCCTTGAATACATAAGGGAGTATCTAATGAGGAGAATAGTAACTGTGTTGAACGTAATTGAGAGAAGTGAAGGCTTGCTTACACCCAAGGCAACAGAACTTTTTGAAGGGATCAAAAGAGATGCAGCTGCTTACCATGTTCAGTGGAATGGGGGGGATTTGTATCAGGTTAGTGGAAAGCCAAATCATGCTCGTGTAGTGAATTTGACTGCAAGGACATGTAGTTGCAGAGCCTGGGAGATAACAGGTAACTCACTCTTCATTTTTTGAAGTTGTTAACTGGATGTTTGTCTAAAGGTTGCATATGTTTTATAGGAATGCCATGCAGACATGCTGTGGCTGCAATTTGGGAGAAAGCTGCTAATGGGGGCAGGGTGGGTGCTTTGGAGAGTTGGGTACATCCGGTTCATACAATGGAGAGGTGGAAACATGTATACTCTTTTAGGGTGAACCCTATCAATGGTAGGACTTTATGGACAAGGGTACATGCTCCTACAACGATTACACCCCCAAAACATCACACCCAGGTTGGAAGACCCAAGAAATTGAGGAAAAGATCTGCTGTGGAGCTTGAAGAGATGACCCAGTCAGGAAGGTTGTCCAAAAAGCACACTAAAGGAGCATGTTCAAAGTGTAAGAAGACTGGACATAATTCCAGGACTTGCAAGGGTCAAGGTGAACCTGTCAACACTGGCAAATCAGGGAAGAGTGGCAAGGCAGGGAAGAAAAGAAAGGCAGCAGCAAACTGAACCTCTTTTATGTCTTTTGAACTTGTTTTATGTCTTTTGAAAATGTTGGTTGGTACTATTTAGATGTTTGTGAACTTCTTTATGTCTTTTGGGTTGCTACTATTTAGATGTTTGTGGAATGTTGGTAGTATTTGGAACATGAATCAGGTTTGGTTATAATATGGTAAGTATTTGGTCATTTTGTTATGGTTATAAACTGCACATTATGGTCATTTTGTTATGGTTATAAACTGCACATGTTTTTGGTTATAAACTGCACATTATGGTCTGTTTGGCTTGTTTAGATGTCAATCGCTGCACTTTGTTTATGGTCAGTTTACATCTGCACTTTGTTTTGGTCAGTTTAGTAGGATATTGCTGCACTTTGTTTTGCTCAGTTTACATCTGCACTTTGTTTTGGTCAGTTTACATCTGCAGTTTGTTATGGTCTGTTTGGCTTGTTTACATTATGGTCAGTTTACATGGGTTGTCAAATTACATCTGCACATAACATATAACAAACCAAAAAGGCATAAAATACTTCACAAACATAGATCTTGTCATTCAAAATTAGATCTTGTCATTTTACACATACTGCACATCATGTATAACAGCCTAAAATGCCATAACATACATCACAAAACAGATCCAACTAAAAACCAAATACTTTTTCAATTTTCTTGACTTTGCTTCAACTTTCGTGTTCTCTAGTTGCAGCTTATTGTTTTCTTCTTCCAGAATCATGTTCTCTTGTTGCAGCTGCATCTTCTCCGATTCCAACATGTTCTTAGCCCTAAGCAAACCAGGTATGATATCTATGCACCTTTGGCACCTTTGCTGATCGAACCATCCAATAAATGGACAATTTGAACCCTACATTTGACCAAATCAAAACATTAAATTCAGAAAAGACATTACCATTTATAATCGATGAACCCTAATTTTGAAGAAGATGAAAGATTACCTGGACAGGACAAGAAACGGCGTCCAGGATTCTTCTTTGTCTATGAAGTTTGTATAATAGCTTCCCTTCCACAATGGCAGTTGACCATGGCGATTATGAACCCTAATTAACAATCTGAAGAACCCTAATTTTGAAGGAGAAGAAAGGTGAAACGAATGAGGCAGATGAAGTAATAAATAAAGGAGTAAATTACAAGTGTCAGGTGAAATTACATTTCTACCCTCATGTGCCATGCACATGCCTTCATTTAACCAAAAAATCTAACTGGGCTTGGCCTAAAGGACATAACGTGCAAGATTTGCAAACATTAAGGACAAAACTCATCAATTTTAAAGACAAAGGGCAGCGCCTGCAATTTGGGACATATATATAGGACAAAACTTGTAATTTACTCTTTTTTTTAAGAAAACAAAGGCTAGCAAGAAGCTAATCCCCAAAGTACAAAGCATCAATCACAAATACTCGAACAACATAGAGAACCATAATACCAAAACACAAAAACTACCATCTACCCAACATCAAAGGAGTAATAGGTGACCCAATCTAATGACCTTGACTTGGACCTACTCTTCATCCACAAAAAAAAAAAAAAAAAAAAAAAAAAAAAAAAAAAACCCAAGAACTTGATGTCAACAATGATTTTCGCAGGAGAGACATTCACCCCATTGAAAGTCTTCTCATTCCGTGTCTTTCTTATGCACCAACATGAAATTAAAATAATCATGTCACATGCACTGCCTTCTTTTTGAACTTGGTACTCGGAAGATTGTTCTGAAACTCCAATAGGTCGCGAAATGAAAATGCAAACATCGGAGGGATTTTGCACCAATTCCCGATATGTTGCCAAACAAAATTTGCCGAGGTGCAATGTAGAAGTGCAGATGCTCCACCGAGTAGAGTTATTTTTAATCCAAAAATATTAAGATTATAACAAAATGTTTACCCGTCAAAATGTAGCATATTTTTATTTTTTTCCATTTTTTATAAACAATTTTTTTTACAATGGGTAAAATAGTGAAGATATAACACTATTACATTATCAAAAACTTGTTATACAAAGCATCATGTTTCCTGCTACAACATTACTTTTATATAAAGTTAAAAAGTTTAAAACATGCTACTAAAAATAAATAAAAATAAATTCTTACATACAATCAATAACATATAATGCGACAACTGATAATAAGTGCTCTGATGGGTATAGTAATTTGATGTCCTTGAAATTATAAAAAAATAAATAAAAAAACAAGTGTTATTGTGAGAAATCGTCTATTCATTTACTCATGGCCCAAATTAAAAAGTTCAACAAACAAAAAAATAATTGCATAATTTTATTGATACACAATTATTAGTAATATAAATCTTAATTTTTAGGTATAATTGAGTCCAACCTAGTTGAGCCAAACCCTGAGCTTGCTTAAGCTCGAGTTTTACTACTTTAAATTTAAAAAGCTTGAATTCGGCTTGTTTAAAGCTCTATTTTAGAGCTCTTTGAGTATTTTTTTTCAAGTATCGGGGTATTTTTATTATTATTATTATTATCAATTAATTAGTTATTTCTTTTATTTATATTAATTTATATATATTTTTCTAAATTTATATCTGACATAAAATATACTATTTAGTTATTTTCTAATAATTTTATAAATAATTAATACTATGTGCCTTTATAATAAAAGTTATATAAATAACAAGTTAATTTATGCTCATTTGTTAACGAGTTTTAATATAAGTTTAAGCTCGAACTTGAGCTCGTTTAAATTCGGCTCGATACAAGCTTTTAGCGAACGAATCTCATCAAACTCATGAGCAGCTTGTCTCTTTAACATTACTAAACTTGAAATATTATTTCAAAATCAATATGTTTTTTGAACAAACCAAAACGGTAAAACAAAAAGACAATATTTTTGGCGTTGTCATATGCTGTTTGCCTCTTCCTCACAAACTAAAACCGTCTTAATTTTATCCGAAATTCTAGCCACTCCTATTTTTTTTCTTTTCTAAAACTCATTTATCATTCTTTGAAAAACAGGGAGAAAAAAAGTACACTTTTGGCTTTTCAAAACCTTAAGGTTCAAAAATATTAATTTATTTTTATCTTATCCCTTAGATAACATTGTTAGTTATCAATGACGCAGTGGTGGAGTAGTTGGAGAAAGATTTGGTGTTCCTTGTGACCCAGGTTCGATTACTATCCCCATTATTTTCTGCGGCATCCAGGTGAAGGGCGAATACGGGTAGCGCCGGTTAGTCTTGGATAAGAGGCGAAGTTTTACCAATTATTCCACTGTCGTCTCTTCTGACGGGTGCATGTCGGGTTTCCGCGTATCTGGGAGATCCAAGAGGATGGTGGCGGTCAATTAGTTGACCTTGGCCACAACACCCGGTGTTATAGTGGTTGACACATTGTTTCTTGCCGTAAAAAAAAAAAACAAAGATAACATTGTTGCTTGTTGGCACATAGTGCACTACAATAAATTACAAACCTAGCCGTATTCCTTACTTTAAAAAATCCTCTGATTCCAAGCATAAATTCACACAACATTCTTTATCTCAACTAGAGTTAAAAGGGTGGCGCACCACCTTTCCCAATCCTCACACCACACCCCTCTCTCAACCTCCAACAATGGCACCACCAGCATTGTCACCGGACCTACACATCCACAATCTCCGAGCCCTTAAAGTTTTAGGCAACGGAGCCATGGGCACAGTCTTCCTAGTTCACAATCACCTCACCGACCCATCCGCCCACTCCCCATTCGCCCTCAAAGTCGTCGAGAAACGCTCCCCAACGGGCAAGGCGGACGCTGACCGCCGTGCCCGTTGGGAAGTCACCGTTCTCGAACGGTTGAACCACAAACCACATTCGTCTCTTCCATTGTTAATTGGGTCGTTTGAGACCGAAGAAATCGTCGCGTGGGCTATCCCGTATTGCGCGGGAGGCGACTTGAACGTCCTACGTCATCGGCAAATGGACCGCGTGTTCTCTCCCGCGGTTATTCGGTTTTACGTGGCGGAAATCGTTTGTGCTTTGGAACACTTGCATTCGATGGGGATAGTGTATCGTGATTTAAAACCGGAAAACATATTGATTCAAGGGTCAGGTCACGTGACACTCACGGACTTTGACTTGTCACGTACCCTGACCCCGAAATCTTTAAAATCCTTGATGTTATCAGAGCAGGCTGATAAACATCACCAAGGATTCACACTCACACGTGTCATGGAAGCTCACACGCTTGTTAAACTGCGTAAAGCGAAAAGCGCACGTGTGTCTCCCATGACACGTAAAGACGTGAGTCTTACTAACGGTGAACGATCGAACTCGTTCGTCGGAACGGACGAGTACCTCGCTCCTGAGGTCGTCCGTGGCGACGGACACGAGTTCGCCGTGGATTGGTGGGCGTTAGGAATACTCTCTTACGAAATGTTGTACGGTACAACTCCATTTCGAGGGCAAAATCGTAAAGACACGTTTGGAAGAATATTAATGATGCCGCCGAAATTCACCGGACAACTAACGCCGTTAACGGACTTAATCACGAAATTACTCGACAAAGATCCCACGCGCCGGCTGGGATACGCGAGAGGCGCGTGTGAGATTAAAAAGCACCCCTTTTTCGTCGGTTTGCAGTGGGACCTACTAACGGAAGTTGCACGTCCTCCGTTTATTCCGTCAAGAGACGACGTTGTGTCAAAACCTAAACCAGATGGTTTCAGCATAACAGAGTATTTTCAGAAGAGAAATCAGCTGCCGTCACCGTTAGATTCTCCGTCAAGAGATGACTGTGGATATAACGTCTCGTTAACGGAGTTTTGAGGTTTACAACACGTGTTGAATATTATGTATATTAAGAAAAAATAACGGTAGGACGTTAAGTAGATGAGGCGTATTTACTATTTAGGGATGGTGTATTTTTGTTATATACGGAGGTTATGGATGGTATACCGCAATGTTTTAAAAATCGTTTCAAATCGGCTGGTTGTACGGGTTGAATATCTCGGTTAAACTGCTCAGTACACTCGGTTGAATCGTCTGATACATCTGGTTAAACTGTTTCTGAGTCAAATCCGATACGATATAAAAACCAGATTTTAAAATGTTGGCATACCGATGGTAGTGGTGGCGCGTGTAGTTTTTATCTTATTATTGTTGTGGGGCATAGAGGAGCTTAGATTAAGGCTTTCTTCAACTAAATTTCATTAGGTGTTGTTGTTTAGTAGAAATTTTAATAATTAAAGCCAAATAAAAAGTTTTTTGCAACTTTTATTGTTGATAATTGCTTAAGACGGTTGTTCAAAGTTGGTTATTTTAGAATATTACTTCTAGAAGATTAAAGTAGTTTATTATTTTTGATATATTTTGGTATATTCTTGTACCTAATTTGATCATATCATGTATGTATAATTCTCTAGTGAAATTCTTTTGAACGTGGCATGTTATATCCCTCACATACCCCTAAAGTTTCCATATCTCTTTAAAGATTATAATAACAATATTAATAATATAATGTACTTAAGTCACATGAGGAAGAGACCTTTTGTTAAAAATTATAAAAATGTATCCTGATCACTAACAAAAGGTTAGACCGGAAAAATGGGCGGTTCGGATGGGTTCAGATGCCAGGTAAAAAACGAGCTCAGGTCAAAAGGGTTATGAGCCAAATAAACTCTCGTTAAAACAAGTTGTTTAAAACATGCCATAAAATATCAATTTGGTTCGGGTCTAAACACGTTCTAACCGTCTTTTTAGAAATAAAGTACCAAAATAGGTTCGTCGGATATTCGTCTACGTTGGCTAGTGGTGACAGGGTAGGTGATTGCGACGGCGAAGGCGGTGGGGACCACTAGGAGGTGGTTTCAGGGTGTTGTTGGCGATTATGGTGGCAATGGCGACAACGGAGTGGCGGAAGTGGTGGGTACGTTTGTGGTGCCGACAGGTACGTTCCAACCTTTTTGGAGGTTCAAGGCAAAATGAAGTTTCGGGGTCCTTTTTCCTTTTTTTGATTATTATAAACGGTACTCCTTTATCCGTATTTGAATCCCACCAAAAATCTAACACAACTATAACACGGAGTGGTTTGCTTGTATAAGAAATCAAACAAATCTAAAACATATGCACTAATATTAATAGTTAGCATATAAATCTTCTTTTAAGACTAGAGGGTATGGAGAGCTCCATCCCCATGAGGATGGGCCACCACATAGGCGCCACATCACCATCCCATGGAGGATGGGCCTCCTTCACTTTTGAGGGGCTGGAGGATGGGGCTACCCCATCTAAATATTTTATAATTTTCTAAGTTTTTTTATTAACTTAATAAAAACTTTATAAAAATTAAAAAAATACAACATAAATAAATTCATTTCATAACATAAAAAAAATTACATTTCCTAAAAAATAAAAAAAAATAAAAACATTTCCGAAAAAAAAAAATTACATACTTGGAGTGTAAGCGGGATCCATACTCGGAGTGTACATTGTGGAGACCCCCACGAAGGATCCATACTCGGAGTGTAAGCGGGACTCGAAAAAAAGTTAGGATTGTTCGGGTTGGGATTGTTTGGGTTGAATGAATTCATGATTGTATAAAAAATGGGAGTGTTTTTTATAAAAATGGATGAGAGAATGTGAGAAGAATGAGAGAAATGGATGAGAATGGTATAAAAAATGGATGAAAGTGATATATATTTAATGTGAAAAAGTAATTTTTTTATTATTAAATCTAGCCGTTTGTAACGGCTATTAATTTGAATTTGGGCACGTCGACTTCGTCTGTGGGGAGCCGGAGACGCCGGGACGGAAGCAGGGAGCAGTGTGGGGGACCGGCGCCGGGCCTAAGCCGGCCCCCATACCGCTTAGTCTAATTAGAGACCTTATTTTTTAGAGGTGTTAGGCCCAAGTCTGGGTTACATATAGTATATGTTTGGCACTTAATGGAGATGGTAGGTGGTTAAAAAACCAATTGTCATGGTTGATATTAACCCTTTCGGCCTTTTTTGGGTTAACAACTTTTATATTTATAATAGTTGTTTTTTTTTTTTTTTGACTCAACCACTGGTTTTAGTTAACTCAAATTGATAGGGGTGAGTAAGTTTAGGTCCGGACCGAAAATAATTGAGAACCGAACCGAGAATATACCCAACCCGATCCGAACCCAAGTACCTAGGTATTTAGATCGGTTCCAATTTTTCATATAAAATAGGGTCGGGTCGTGAAGAAACACTAACTAAATGGTCGGAACCGAGATAGTTAGGGGGTTTGAATCCGCATAAAAGGTTAGTTCTCTCTCGGTTGATTCAGTTGCAATGGAATTTCTTCTCCGATGGTTCTGCAAAAAAGAACACCGTTAGCCTCGTCAAGGGGAGAAGAGGGTTCTCTCCTTGACCCGACTCCGGCGTGAGAATAAGTATTGGTAATGGAGAAGATAAGTATTTGAGAAGTGAGTGTGATCTGAGTTTATACCTGAACAGTTCTCTTATTTATAACCGGGAGTTTGGGAGGGAAAACCTGTTATTGAAAAGATGACGGAAGATGCTAACGCCGTAGCAGTTATCTTTTCTTCCGTTAAGTTCTTTGATCCTTCATTAAGTTGTCTCGATCCGATGTGAATGCACACGGATCGTGGTTGGATCTATGGCTGGGGGATTGCCACGTGGAAAGTGATTAAGTGGAGATTACTCTCCAATTGCATGCCTTTGTTGTGATTTCAGGGTTGCTTGTGGTGATGACACGTGTCCAGACGGTTATAACCGTCTGGGTGGTGCACGATTGTATTTCTTTCTAGAAGATTACTGCTGTAATCTGGTGTGACACCTTGCTGTGTGGATACGGACGAGTAAATCCCAAGTCTGGGTAAAATAATATCCAAGTCTGGATATTTAGGCGGAGGTATTGAACAAAGGATTCTAATCCTTTGTAAATGGAAGAAGGCGCAAGGATTTATGTTTTCCTTTGGGCGCGCAACTATAGATTTGCTGACTGTTTTCTTCCTTTTGTAATACCAGTGCACGGCCGCGCAAGGCTTAAAAAGGCCAAAAGGCCAATCTGTGGTATGGTCTTAAATACTTATCATTAGGTTTTTGGGACCTTACCCCTTCAAGTCCCCCCAGTCTAGTGTTGTACTTATGCAAATAAGTGGAGCACTGGACTTATGAGAGAGAAATGTTTTTTGGGCGCGAAAAGATAAGAAAGCTTCTATGAGAAGATTTGAATTTGCTGAGTTTGTAAAGATTTTTTGTAAAAAATCTTTGACTTGACGTTATTGCAGTAGATTGATTTTGACAACCTGTCATTGTCAGTTACTTTTTATCATTCGTGTCGTACACGCGCGCGTGTAAGCGCGTGTATGTTCTGACATCTTCATTTTCTGTCGCTTGGGGAACTGTGATACCCGGAACAGTGCTGTGACGGTTACCGATGCTATTTATTGCGATGGGTATATAATCGTTTGGGTAACCTCCTTTGTGTAATCATTGTTTTGTTTGAAAATTTCCTTATTCTTAAGAAAATTTTCCGTCATCCTTTTGCTTATGTCAACCGGAGAACGTCAAGAGGATCTTGTTGAAGATATGTCGACTGATCTTCCACCATTGAAGTGGCCTAGGGCATCGTTTGAGGGTTTGATTCAGAATCTTAAATTTCCAGAGAACTGGGGTGCCTTGTATCCCGAAGATGGGCAATCGGCAGCAAATGCTCCGGCCGGGTATATTACCCTCTTTTGGGATTTTTTCTGTGACGGTAACTTTCGCTTGCCTGTTACCAAATTTTTTCTTGAAATTCTTGGATTCTATAATCTGCACATCTCCCAACTTCACCCTATTGGTATGGTTAGGGTTCGACATTTCGAATTTGTATGTCGGACGATGCATGTGGAGCCAACCGTTCCCCGATTTAGGGTTTTTTATCAGATGCACTGTACCCAAGGGCTTTACTCATTCGTTCAGAGGGCTTCTGCAAAGAAGATTCTTCATCAGCCCCCAAAATCATTTCATGATTGGAAACAGAAATTTTTCTTCATCAAGGCTGGAGTGATTCCGATGAAGATGACTCTAAGAGGGAAGGACGATATTCCGATTGAATCGCTTCAGACTCCTGTTGATGAGAACTGGTACCAAGATCTGAAGGATGTTCCCAATATTGCTTTGCCGGAGAAAGCCCTAGTCGGAGCCGGCATGAGTTTGAACTGGAAGATGGAACGTGATGATAAACCCGTGTACACTGAAGATGGTCATAGTAAGTTTGGGGCTTTTTCACTGTTTTTTTTTTTTTTTTTTTGACCTGCTTTCTCTTCAATGTAGTTGTTTCTCTATATGTTGTTGCCTTTAAAAGGGAAGGCGGAAGAATGGGAACTATCAAGAAGAAACCTGAAGAGGAGCTCTGGTATCATCGTATTGTGAAGAATTTTGTGCTTCCGCGGGATACGGACCTATCTGTTCAACCGGCAGCTGGTGCTGGTGAGTTTATCCGTTTTTCCTTTCTTTGTTGCTTTGAGTAATTTCTCTATCTTGCGCTTTTTTGTAGGTGAGTTGTTGAATTTGGGTGTAGGCCCTGAAAAGAAAAAACGCGCAACTACGTCCACTTCCGCGCCGAAGAGAAGTGAGACTGTTAAGACTCAACCTTTGAAGGCGAAAAATGCTGGAGAGAAGAAAGGTACGCGCCGTTCTCCTGTCTCCCGGTGTGATTATGTGGTGGTTTCTGACTCTTTGGAGGGTCTTACTCCTGTAGTGACCATGCGGGAACCGAAGCCAGAACCGAAGGATTCTGCTGATATTCCTCCTTCTAACCCGAATGACCCTATCGATCTGGATTCCAGTCCCGAACGTTTGGTTCATAGGAAGGCTGGTAAGAGGAAGCCAGCTGATACTGATGCGGAGGGTCAACCTCCCAAGAAAGTGCAAAGGAAGAAAATTACTAGAAAAGGAAACCTAGATGCTTTCGTTCCAGAATCCATTCCTGGTAGGTATTGCTTTTCTTTGTTTTCTTTGAGCGGATAGGATTTTTACAGACTTTTGTTTGTTCAGAAATTCCTGTTTCTGTAGAGGTACCAACTGAGGTTGATAAAGAACTTCCTCCTTCTCCGCCGCGCGCTGTCGTTGCAGACCCGTTAAAGTCTTCAGAGATAGCTGGGGAAGGTGTTGAAAAAACTATTGAGGCTGAGGAGCCTGTTGGTGCTAATACAGAGACTGAACAAGTTGTTGAGCCGGGTGTGGTAAATGATGCTGATAATCCACCGATACCGGAAAAGAAAACTGCTGAAAAAATTCAATCTTCTCCCTCTAGACCTTCTGAAACTATTCCTGAGCATACTGAGAAAACCGCCACTGAGGAGGCAGGTTCATCTGCTGGTGTTGAGAAGCAATCTCCAATTCGTCCAGAAGAAACCTTGGGAGAGTATTATTATCGGACGTATGCGGAGAAAGATGCTGCTGATCCTCATGTTCCTGTTTGGAATGTGAAGAAAGGAGATACCTTCTCGGATTGGCGTGTATGCCAAGATTGGTTGCAGGGGATACTTCCGCCTGGCGAGATTAAATTTCAGGAGAATCAGCCTTACGAACAGACCTATCAGTCTTATCTTGCAGAAACTTCTTCTCATGTTTCTACCACTCACCGTATAGTGCGTGAGTGGTATAGTATGCATAAAGAGCGAGTATCTTTTGAAGCATCACAAAGGAAGTTTGCAAAAGATGAAAAACGTGTGGCTCAGTTGAAAGCTAAATTAGAGGCTGAGCAAGCTAAATTTGAAGCTGAGCGCAAGACTGAGGAATGGTCAGTTTCCGGTTGGAAAAGAAAAGCTGAAGCTGAAGCTGCGCTTTTATCTGAGGAGCGCAAAAATTGGAGGAGAATTTGTGAGAAAGATAATGCCGAGAAGGCAAACCTCCGTAATATCATAAATAACCTCAAGGCTGAGGTTGAAAATCTGAAGAATCAAGATGCGGAGGTAGAAAGATTGAAGAAAGAAAAAGCTGACATGGAAGCTATGTTGGAGGAAGCGCGCTCTCATAGGGAACGAAGTGAGCAACGGGAGGTACAAGCTTTAGCCACTCTTGCCGTTAGAGATAAAGAATTAGAGGAACTTACCGCTTTGGTTTCTGACCAGGAAAAATTGAAGAAGGATCTGGAGCTAGCGCGTTCTGAGAATACTGAAACCTCCCGCCGTTTGACTGAAGTTGAAGAGAAACTGGAGAATTCAGAAATGGCGCGGGTTTCAGCGGAAAGCGAGCTCGAACCTTTGAAGAATGATATGGCCTGGTTGAAAGATCGCGGGATTGCTTGTGTAAGTTCCTTTCTTCTTTTTTGTTCATGTATGCGCTTTTCTTGTTTTGATGCTTATCTTGATTTCGTAGGTTGCTGAATCTGTATTAAATTCTCAAGAACTGGATAAAACTGTTGCAAATTTGATGGTCGCTGCGCGACGAGATGGTTACGCGCAAGGTTATGCAGAATGTTCCCATCATGTGAATAGCGCTTTGAAAGTTAACTGGGATGATAGCAAGTCTGCTACCTTTGGCGTTAATACTGCCAGCGCACTGGCTGCTATGAAGACAGAGTTTAATAACTTACAACTTCCAGTGATGGAGTTGATAAATGTGGCGTTGCAATCGGACGATCACGTTGCGCAACTTAAAGAAATCTTTCCGGATGAGGGAGAAGATTTAGAGTAGGATGAAATTGTATTGAACAATTTTCTCTCTCTGTTTTTTTTTTATGTAGGATGTAGATCCTTGTTTTGTTGGTGCGCTGCTGCGCAAGGAATTTAAACACTGCTGTGTCTAAACTCTTTAGGGCGTATTTGTACGCTTAAAAATAGCAGGTTTCTATTTGTTTTGTTGAATGACTTTACAATATCTTGCATGAGTACAATTACTTTTTCTTTGAGTAAGGCGAATAAAGTTGGTGTGAAGCTCATGTGTGAGTTTATGGTCGTTTGTGACGTGATCACTGACCGCGCATGGAGCTTTGTGTTATACTACCATAATGTTTTTGCACTTACTAAAAAGGAATTGCATGCATTTTGTAAACACAAAAATAATAGAAACTTTGTAATTTTATTCATGGATAATGCTCAGAGGCGTTACAAAGTTTTTCGGATAATTAAATGGAACTTAACTTACTCCCTGATAGTTCCGCCGCTTTTGATAAGTCATGTCTTTTCCGCGGAAAACGTACAGAGTTCTTCAAGTTTTAGCCCGTTTGCTTGAGCTTTCTTCTCCCCGGGTAATCTGCTTAATCTCCTTGCGCATGTTCTGGAGCAAATGCGTAAGTTCTCCATTTTTGAGAGCCTTCTCTATTTCCGTGCGCAGAGATATGCAGTTGTTCGTGGTGTGCCCGTTATCCTTATGATATTCGCAGTACTGCGTCGGGTCTTAACCACGTTTACTCTTCATCGGAATCGGAGGTTTGAATTGGTGATCCTCAGTACTTAGCACCTCCGCTGGGGTTTTCGTTAGGGGAGTCCACTGTCTCTCCCTATTTTCGTGTTTGTTTTCTCTTTGTGCAGAGAACTTGTTTGTGCGGGCGTCTTCCGAGGATCGACTTCCTGATGCTTCGCGCCATGACTTTTTGTACCTTTTTTCTCCATTTGCGCTTAAGTCTGCGGGCCTGTTGTGTGGTGGTGGTGGCCTGTTTGTAGTAAGGTTTTTCTCGGTCTGCGCATAAACCTTGGCCGCCGCCATTATCTTTTCCCAACTCGTGGGGAGGCCCTCTGTTCCTGATAACACCTTGACCATGTCGTCACACCTAACCGCGTACTTAAACTGAGCACGGATTAGTTGTTCGCTAACACCTCCAATTTCTAACACTTCTTTATTGTATCTGGTAATAAAATCTTCCAGATTCTCATCATCGCGGCGCCAGATGTTCATGACGTCGGATGTATCACGTTTTGACCGCCTTTGTTGGCTGAAGTGTGTTAAAAACTTTCTTCGCAGATCCTTCCACGACTCGATCTGTCCTGTTGGTAGGTTATCAAACCAAATTCGCGCTGGGCCGGTTAGTGTTTGTACAAACAAATGACACCACAGCGGAAGAGTCCAACCGCCAACCAACCCTGCGCTGGTGAATACTCTTAGATGATCATCGGGGTCAGTTAACCCATTGAATTTCCCAACGTTAGATGGTAATTTAGCCCTTTCCAATGGGGCTAAAGCTATCTCCAGTATGAACTTTGAGTTTTCTGCCGCTTCATCAGGGCGATAAACTAAGTCGTAGTTATGCTCTGCTTCGGGATTATAGATCGCCCGAGGCCTGCATTTGTTATAGTTTGGTTGCAGTCTGTTGAATACGCTGGTGTTTGCACTCAGACGATACGTTTGATCGGATTCATCAGTGTGAGCGTCCCGTTGGGAACCCAACCTATCATGAACCGATTGTCTGCGACGAGGGTGTGGTTCGCCATGGTGTTGTCTCTGGTAACTGCCTGTATCGTCATAAGTTGACTCTTCTCGCTGAGATGCATGAGCTCTAGACCCCGGCCTCCGTGATTGGGTTACAGGAGCAGTTTGAGCACACAATTGTGTGTATACGGCGTTTAATGCCCCTTGGGACCGGACATACCATGATATCGGAGTTTCTCCTGGTGGTAAGATTGACTGTGCAGGATTTGCTGGTAACATTCCTGGGGTAACAGGATCATTTGCTCGATTAGATTGAACCTCGTTATCGTCTGAGGCCTCTTCTACGATCCCTTCTACTGGTAAATTGTTTCCGACGTTTGGTCGAGGACCAGGTTGCCGGTGAGATGACGAATTTTCTGCCATGTGTAAAAACAGAAAACGGAATGAACTGAATCGAAACGAGGTAGAAACTAGAAAAACTGAGAAAACGGTGGGCGCCAATGAAGAAACACTAACTAAATGGTCGGAACCGAGATAGTTAGGGGGTTTGAATCCGCATAAAAGGTTAGTTCTCTCTCGGTTGATTCAGTTGCAATGGAATTTCTTCTCCGATGGTTCTGCAAAAAAGAACACCGTTAGCCTCGTCAAGGGGAGAAGAGGGTTCTCTCCTTGACCCGACTCCGGCGTGAGAATAAGTATTGGTAATGGAGAAGATAAGTATTTGAGAAGTGAGTGTGATCTGAGTTTATACCTGAACAGTTCTCTTATTTATAACCGGGAGTTTGGGAGGGAAAACCTGTTATTGAAAAGATGACGGAAGATGCTAACGCCGTAGCAGTTATCTTTTCTTCCGTTAAGTTCTTTGATCCTTCATTAAGTTGTCTCGATCCGATGTGAATGCACACGGATCGTGGTTGGATCTATGGCTGGGGGATTGCCACGTGGAAAGTGATTAAGTGGAGATTACTCTCCAATTGCATGCCTTTGTTGTGATTTCAGGGTTGCTTGTGGTGATGACACGTGTCCAGACGGTTATAACCGTCTGGGTGGTGCACGATTGTATTTCTTTCTAGAAGATTACTGCTGTAATCTGGTGTGACACCTTGCTGTGTGGATACGGACGAGTAAATCCCAAGTCTGGGTAAAATAATATCCAAGTCTGGATATTTAGGCGGAGGTATTGAACAAAGGATTCTAATCCTTTGTAAATGGAAGAAGGCGCAAGGATTTATGTTTTCCTTTGGGCGCGCAACTATAGATTTGCTGACTGTTTTCTTCCTTTTGTAATACCAGTGCGCGGCCGCGCAAGGCTTAAAAAGGCCAAAAGGCCAATCTGTGGTATGGTCTTAAATACTTATCATTAGGTTTTTGGGACCTTACCCCTTCAGGTCGGGTCGGTTCTCAGTTCTTTTCATGGTGAAACCCGACTTGGACCTATGGATCGGAACCGACCCTATATTTAGGGTAGTGAATCGGTTCTGTATTTTATGTTTAATCGGTTCTCGGGTCGGGTAATAGTCGGGTAAGGTCGGGTTTTTCCTTTTGCTCACCCCTACAAATTGATCTGTTGATGAATTTAAGATGTAACCAAATGAATTCATATACAATTTATTTCCACCAAATCAACCCATTTATTAAAGCACTACATGATAAAGTAGTTATTAAAAATCATATGTTGATATGTTGTGTATCAAACGAAACAACCGTAAAATAATACACTACTAATATAAAAAGTATTGGATTATACTATGATCTTGCCTTAATTCTCGATGCAAAACTCTTGCAAATGAAGATACTAAATTATGATGACAATCTAGGTTGCTGCTCCCTTAGATTAAGGAGATAAAGTAGGTGTTAATTAATAACTTATGATATCATCAATGAAGAAGTTAAGTTTAAGGTCAAACAAATCATTGTGTAATAACACATTAGTTTTGTATTCCTTTTAGCTTAATGAAATGAAGACCTTGTCGGTCTTGTCTTTACACAAATGTCATTTTTTAGGTTTAGAATCAATGTGGAATTAGACATGTTCAATGTTAGATTATCATGAGTAACATGTCTAAGTCTAGCATATCATAGACAATATAACACAAGCATATAGAAGGCCCACAAACATACACTCTTTAATTTGTCATCAAAATAATTAAGACTTGAACGCAATTCTAAAATCATGAATACCAGGAAAGGTTACAAACAGTGTTGTAGTAATCACTAGTCGCAAGTTGGGCAGTGGGGTGGAGACTAGCGCTTAATCGAGGATTAATCAGAATTAGTTGGAATTAATCGGGATTAACTGTGATTAATTGAGGATTAGTCGGCGCCTAGTCGGGATTTTACAACCATGGTTACACATATGATGAGTGACACGGGTCCTTCGGATTTCGAGTCAACAAGAATTGCCTCTACCGCCTAACACCCGAGATCAATGTCACACATTTTCTTTGCAACCGCATTAATGGAAGTAGACAAATAATTAGTAGTGTTTAAGAATAATGAAATCCTCCTATAAATCTTACTAGAACATAAACGTGAGTGTAAGGTCGTAGAAATAGATTTACGCTTTGTATTGTCGAACGGGTTAACTGGTAGTTTGGTTATTTTGTTAAAGCTAGTAGTGGGCCCAGGTCGGCTATAGGAGTCCTTTAGGGGGGGGGGGGGGGGGGGGGGGGTTAACTGATTATATGTATCAATATACATTCGTATGCAATTTTTTATAAGTTTCTTTGTTTTGTTCTTCATTATGAACAGTTTGTTTCCGTCAAGTTGTTGATTACACTTGATATCATAAGTTTTCGGGACTTACAATGAGCATCAATTGTTATCCATCACCGAAATTAATGATTTCTTTTAACACCATCATTTATATGTATAACGTGTGCAACACGGTTATGAACTTACGATCAAAGATTGTTAAAAACATATATTGATTGCTAAGGTTATTCAACTTGGAGTTTTTAGTTAAATCATAGCCTAAAAAGTTATATCAAACAAGCATTTTGTCTTTGAATAGAGGAACTTGATGCAAGTAAAACGGATTATGTTCTTTTCAAATGATTATGAAAAAAAGAAAATCATATTCTATCATATTCTAAAATCAATCCATCAAAACACGAGTTACGGGATTGATTTAACTACTCTTTTAGGCCTTAGCAATCATGCTACTCAATTTTTCTTTTTAATTAAACTAGTTGATTTCCGCCCGCGCGTTGCGGCGGGGACCCAATGTCTGCAAAACGCGTGTTAGCAGCAGATACCGAATATCAAAACATAAATAAAAATGACGTGGTAAGGATGGTCACTACGTCCTAAAAAAACGATTTTAAACAACCTAATATATCATAATAGGACCCACACGTCCTACACGCTGGAAATTCGGTTGTTTTCAATTTAGTTATTACGGTGCTAACACGTTAAAATATGGATGAGCTCGGTACCGGTTACGGCACCGAAAGTACCGATCCGGAAAATCATCAAAATTAGGTACCGGCACCGAAAATGTTCGGTACAATACGGTATGGTATTTGAAGGTAAAAATCAATAAATACAGGTATGGTGCTAGACCGGTGTCGAACCGAAAGTAACGATTCTGAAAACGCCAAAAGGTGGGTACCAAATTGGTACCGAAAATGATTTGGTATAGTAAATTTGGTACCGATATGATACATGCTTGATTACAGGATTTGATACGATTTGCTCATCAATAATCTAAATATCCAAGTTAATTTTACATGCTACAATTCATTCCTTACAGAAAAAAGAAAACAAAGAAAGCAAAATAAGTTGTTGTGTATATAAAACATCATTCAAACGAAATACAGTTTACTTACTGTGTGTATGAAAAGTAATCTAAACGGTGCAATTATTTGCATTGCTACGTTGCTACAGGATTTGATGAGCTCGGTACCAACCGGTACCGAAAATACCGTTACCAAAAATACGGTTACCGAAATCCCCAAAAGTGTGTACCGGTACCGAATATACCTGGTACGGTACGGTTCGGTACCAGTCGGTACTGGTACGGAACCGGTATTTGAGGGTAAAAATCGGTGAATACCGGTGCCGAACCGGTACCGAAAAGACACCCGATTTGGTAAAAGCGGATACCGATACCGGTACCCGAGACTATTTATTCATTCCGTTACTGTTCATTCACTTTGAAATTGGTTACCGAAATCCCCAAAAGTGTGTACCGGTACCGAATATACTTGGTACGGTATGGTTCGGTACCAGTCGGTACTGGTACGAAACCGGTATTTGAGGGTAAAAATCGGTGAATACCGGTGCCGAACCGGTACCGAAAAGACACCCGATTTGGTAAAAGCGGATACCGATACCGGTACCCGAGACTATTTATTCATTCCGTTACTGTTCATTCACTTTGAAATTAAATATATAGGTAAATTGTTTTCACATTAACAAATTATAAAAAAGTAGAACTAACATGATTAGAAGTAGACAAAATGTTCTGAAATTAAGGGACGTAATCTTAGGACATGATACATTAGATATATTAGAAGAAATCGTTCATGCGTTCAACTTGGATGCATTGTTGCATGTTAGTCGGATTGTTCTAATTGTTTTGAACGCACCGTTGTAACAATTTGGATACAGTGTTGTTAGGAGCCGCATTTTTTGACAGGAGCCATAATGTGACGTAAAAATAATCAGGTTTTAAGTCAGTTAATATAACTCCGTTGTATTAAACTCGTCAACCCCGACCATGATTTGTTTAAGAGTTTCTTTCTTTTAAACGAACATGTTTAGATGTTATATGGGCTATTTGATAAGTGTTGAAGAAAACTAAAGCTTAATACCTTGCATTATAATTTTTTCTATAACTATTAATATTTAAAATTAAATTAAATTCGCGCCTTGAAATATGTATCACCCTCTTTGTTTAAAAAATGACGTATTATTGGCACACATAACATTCTTAAATCGACACCTTCAATACGAATCGATAGGAGGGAGGCTTACACTGATTAATTCAGTGTTGTAGAGTCTCCGTATATATTACTTCTCGTCATATAAGGTCTCGGTTGGCATAATTAAAATTCTTGAAGCTAAAATGAGAAAATTCATTTGGGCGGGAACTAGTGTTAATAAGAAAATGAACTGGGTGGCTTGTGATTGGGTAACTTGGCCTAAGATAAAAGGGGGGTTGGGTATCAACAGACTCAAAAAGGTTAATAAGGCCCTTCTTTTTAAGTGGGGTTGGAGGTACATGGTTGAAAATCAAAATCTTTGGAGGAAGGTAGTGGAAGCTTGCCATAGTAAAATCAACCAAAGGAGTTTCCTCCCTTTTAACAGTAACATTTTGGGATGTTGGAAAAATATTGTTAAGTTGATTTCTAATTTAAAATTAAACGGGAAGGGTTTAAACCGTCTGATCTTGGGTAAGGTTGGGAAAGGGGATGAGATTCGTTTCTGGTTAGACACTTTGGTAGGCGACATTCCTTTCACGGAAAGTTGGCCTCGTTTGTTCGGTTTGGAAGTATTTAAAACACGTAGGGTTGCAGATAGAATGGAAGAAAACCAAGGAAATGGTGGATATGTTTGGAATTGGTCTAGACAGCCCGAGTCTGATGTTGAGCTTAAGGAATTGCAGGAATGTCAAGAGGTTCTTAACATGGTGATGTTTTCCAATTATAAGGATTTGTGGTTTTGGATAGATGGTAATCAGGATGGATTCTTAGTAAAGGTAGTCAAAAAGGATTTAATTGAAGATAGAGGGACAAGTCATCTTTCTAACTTTGAATGGTGTAAATGGGTGCCTCTCAAATGTAATATTGTGGTGTGGAGAGATAACTTGGATAGATTAGCTACAAGACTTAATCTAAGAAGGAACATGGATATTTCTTCAGTTATGTGCCCTTTTTGCGACGATTTTGAGGAAACAGTGGAACATTTATTTACTGCGTGTTTGGTGGCTGAACGGGTGTGGTCGGCTTTCAGTGTTTGGTGCAACATCCCGTCGATTTATATTTTTGACTTCAAAGACATTCGGGATATTCACTACTTCAATCAATTAGGAAAGAAAATGAAGAAGATCACTCACGGCTTAGTGATTATCTCTTGTTGGTGCATTTGGAGATGAAGGAACGAGATGGTATTCAATCAGATTAGACGAAGTCCACAAGATATTATAGGGGAAGTAAAATCGAGAGGTTTCGCTTGGGTCAAAAAATAGAACGTCTTGTAACTATATTAGTTGGGTAGAGTGGTGTAAATATCCTATGTATATGCTGTAATTCTGTATCATTTGCCTGTTTGGGTCGGAGGTGTTGTTGTCTGTTTGGCCTTTTGCTCGATTGGGTCGGAGGCATGTTTTATTGAAGTTTACTTAAAAAAAAAAAAACTAACTATATTATCCCAGTTAATATAATTAACATTATACGACTCAGTCACTTCTAGATACTTGTAAATGTTATATCAAAGCATGAGGTCACACTAAGAGCCAATATTTGAGCATAACAATACAAAGCTTTTGAGGGTAAAAGTGAATGGAAGTGCATTAGCCAGCTGCATGTGCATCGCTTTAAACTCGTGAATTGTAAATGGTCCCGTAAGAATACTAGCAGCCAAAACACCATGTTATTGAACCATATCTCGCACATGGTTCAAACCCGCAAGCACTCGATCACCCCTTGGGACCATTTGGATTCTTCCTTTTTTTTCACTTAAATTTGTTGCATGTACAATAACATATAACTGTTGTTTTCACCACTTCTTCCAAAATCATCCATCCATTCCCAAAATAAGAACAAAAAGTTTGGACTTTTGACACCAAACAGTCATTGTTAGGAAAAACATCAAAAATAGACAGAAAAAATTAATCACATTCTAATTTTTAACACACTGAATTAAATGCATTTACAAGTTTCTAAGTTCTAGCTAGGGGTGTAAACGAGCCGGGCCCTAGCCCGAGCTCAACTAGGCTCGAGCTCGGCTCGTCATGTTTTTATGAAGCTCGAGCTCGAGATCGGCTCGCAAGTAAAACCCAAAGCTCGAGCCCGGCTCGACTCGGCTCGAGCTATTTTGAGAACAACCTCAAACGAGCTAAAAGCTCGGCTCGAGCTCGCTTCAATATCGCTTAAACGCACCAAAGCCCGGCTCGAGCTCGGCTCGCCAATGTCATAATCATTATTATGGTATTATTTAAAAAATAAATAAATTTTTGTTTGAGCTAGTTTAGGCTCACGAGCCTAAACGAGCTTTGTATTTCAGGCTCGAGCTCGGGCTCGTTAAAGCTCGGCTCGTTCGAGCTTTTAACCGAGTCGATAACGAGTAGCTCTCGAGCCTTTGGGCTTGTTTACACCCCTAGTTCTAGCGCTACTGCCTAGCTAACCACAACTGGGCCGGCCCAAAAACAAATAAAATCCTAAGTCATAACCAGTCCCAAACACTAAAAATAGTAGGAGAAAATTGGATCTTTTCGGAAATGAAATAATAGAAAATTATTGTTGAATTCCTTTTTTTTAATGGCAAATTTGGATCACTGACAACCAATGGAGTATCACCGTGCCACCTGCGAAACCACCCGATCATATCCATCTTCATCAGGCAATAATGCCTATACACTAATTCAGTAGGAAACCCAATAAATATGGGAAAAACCCCCCTTGTGGAAATCGAACCCAGGACCTATTGGTCCCAAACTTTTATCCCACCTCTAAGATACCACTAGGCTATAAAGCCATGGGCATGGTTGAATTCATATGAAAATTTCCTAAGACTATACGGAGTGGAAGGATATAAAGAGGGGGCATTAAAAGTCATATGGCTGCCACGTCAGCAACGAGACGTGGTAAAAAAAACACGGAGGGGTGTCGCGAATGGAAAGGGCCCCACATTTTTTTGTTAGTGACTTAGTGTCTTAAAAAGAAGAACTCACCAATCACAAAAAAGACATATATTACTCGACGTTCCAACACATTTGCTATGCATGAAACGCATTTCTCATGAAAAAGAAACTACAACTTTTCAACAACATTGCAACAAAATAGCGGCAAAGAGTTTCGGCAGAATAGCATCGCAAAATTCTGACAAAAATATACTAAATATTACTAATCAACTATTTCGTCGCAAATGTGTCTAAAAATGTTATTTTGTTAATTTTTGTTATCAATAATAACCATTATAACAACAATACTTAGGGTGAGCGGGGCACCAGCGGGGAGGCGGATCGGTGACCCCATTCCCCGAGCGGGAACACCGCCGCCATCCCTGCGGGGACCCAAATCGGGGAGTTGGGTCGGGGAGGAGTCACCGCATGAAGAGAGAGGAGATGGTGGGCCCATAGCTTGTAACAACCAATCAAGTATTTTTTTTTTTTTTTTTTTTTTTTTGAATAAAAAAACAATTCCCCTAAGAGGGGAGTGCCGCCATCAAATTGGGGTGCGAAGGGAGTTTAAGAGGGGAGTTGACGTGGCATAACCTGATTGGGTGTGCGTAAGAGAGGGGACTCACCCTTAAAGATAACCAAAAATAAATATTAAAAATTCAATATACAAAAATAAAAGTTTTTGACTAAAATGGGTCAGAAGTTTCTGACCATTTCCGAGGGAGTTCCATTTTGAGGTACTAAGAGCATTCACATCCAAGGAATTAAATTATGTGTGTGTTGTTTTTAAAATATAAAGAGTATAAAAAGTGGTTGTGAGTGGAGGAGAGAGAAAATGTTTCTGTTCATCTGTATATTTGGGGAGACACTGTTCACCCCCTATAATTTTTTAATATATTTTGAAGGTGGTTGTGAGTGGAGGAGAGAGAAAAGGAAATGATAAAGGTTTAAAAAAGTATTATTTAATTTAAAATGAGAGAGAAAATGTAGTGTTTTTTAGTGTAATTTAGGGTGAGAATATGATGGATTGGATGTGAATGCTCTAGAGCATTCACATCCATTTCATCAAAATCTGTGAGTGGAGTTTTTTTAATATAAAGAGTATAAAAATTGGTTGTGTGTGAAGGAGAGAGAAAATGTTACTGTTCATTTGTATATTTGAAAAGACACTGTTCACCCCCTATAATTTTTTAATATATTTTGAAAGTGGTTGTGAGTGATAGAGAGAGAAAATGTAATGATAAAGTATAAGAAAATATTATTTAATTGAAAAAGGAGAGAGAAAATGTAGTGTTTTTTAGTGTAATATAGGGTAAAAATATGATGGTACGGATGTAAATGCTCTAAGGGGCTGTGTGTTTAGCTGTTAATGGGCTCTTAATGGTTGAGGATTCTCACTGTTGCAGCACTTAATGGTTAAGACTGTTTGTTTCGCGAGCAGATGTCTGAATGATCAGTCATTTGTCTCTGAATTGTTAATCATTATACTGAGTCTGAATTGTTAAGACCTCTTATTTGAATTGGTTAGACATTTGCCTCATAAAGGTTAAGCATTATACTGACTCTTAATAGTTCAGACCTCTTACTAGTTCAACACTTATTTAAAAGTTACCAAACAACCCCTAACTGCTAAGTCTCTGATTAGGGTTTTTAGCAGTGTTAGTATTTGTCGGAAATGTAGGAAATTCTGAGACAATTTTTTTCTAAGGAAATTTCGCCCCTTTCTAGTATTGAAAGGTAAGGTCGGGTTGTGTCGTGTCAGAAATTATTCAAAGTGCTTGAAAAGTGGAAGTTGGACTAAATGGTACCGAAAACAAAGCTTGTATCATCATTGATTGGTGATGCGGAACAGGTCATTCTATCGATCCGCTTTGTGACAACCCGAACTTAAGAAGAACGGTGATTGATGAAGATATGATCGATGGTGATCCGTAAAATGCGTCATAAAAAACAATGGGGATGCACATGCAATGTTTGAAGGTCACTACTATAACGACATTTTGTGTGTTGGATTTTAGTGATATGATAAGACAAATTTTATGAAAACGAAGAGGAATCCGTGCAATTATCTTATTATTATATTAAGTTAGTATGATAATTAATTATGTAATTGTACTATGTTAATGTGTTACAGCAAATTAATTAGTTAAATGAAATTCTATGCACGTATTTTTTGGGGATAAAGTGATTATGTTTTAGTTTAATAAATAGTTTTTGTTTTATAAAATGTCACACATACAAAAAACAATGCAATGAAACTATACATTCGAGATAGAACTCATTAATTAGTTATTTAGTTAGAGATGTTTAAAACTAACAAAAACATAGAAGAAGAAAAAAAAACTAATATTGAGTTTTTGGTTAACTGGACCGCTTTTTTAATCACCTTTATTATTATGGGGCAATGTCATATATCTCTCTAAACTTATAAATTACATAATTTGGGGAAAGTTATTGTACAAATAAAATTAGCGTACTAAACGTACGAATAGCATGACAAAGCAAAAAGCACACGGTGGTATTTTTTTAATTATTTACTTGTAGAGTAATTATCAAAATTACTCTACAAATGATACTGTAGAGTAATTTTTATCTTGTAAGGTTTATCAAAATTACTCTACAAATGATACTGTAGAGTAATTTTTATCTTGTAAGGTAATTATCAAAATTACACTACCCCCCCCCCCCCCCCCAACCCCACCCACCCACCCAATAAGTTTCTTGATTATCGGTTAATTTACTCGTCCAATGGGTAAAAAAATTAAATTAATGGGTTTACCCGAAACCCGCATGTTTGCTCGATACCTGATGGGTATTTACCCGCTAGAAACCCAACGGGTTTTGGGACGGATTTGGGACAAACTTATCTAACCTAGTTTGAGATTGAGATTACCTAAAATCGTCCCAAACCCGACCCATTGCGGCATTGTCAAAATTACACTACACCCCCCCCCCCCCCCCCCCCACACACACACACACACAAAAACTAAAAGCTAAAAACTAAACCATAAAGCTAAATCCCATAACTAAATGCTAACAAAATTACTCTACAAGATCTAAATTACTCCACATGATCATTTTACAAAATTATTCTATAAGATCAAAATTACTCTACAGGATCATTTTACAAAATTATTATACAAGAACAAAATTACTCTACAAAATCATTTGTAGAGTAATTTTGAATTGTATGTTGTTTGATAAATTTGCAGGGTAATTTTGATTCACTTGTAAAGTAATTTTGATAATTACCCTACAAGAACAAAATTACTCTACAAGAACATTTTACAAAATTACTCTACAAAAGATCAAAATTACTCTACAGGATCATTTGTAGAGTAATTTTGATAGTTACTGATAATTACAAAAATGCCACTGCGCTTTTTTATCTTTTTCTTCGGTTAACGTTTTGTACATTAACTTTATTTGTATTTGATCTTTATCCTACATATTTTTCCCTTTCATACTAGAAAAGCATAAATATGAATATTTTTAGATTTAGAGAGGAGTATATGAAATCACCCTGTTATGTTTTTCTTCCTTCCAATAAGTTTCTTGATTATCGGTTAATTTACTCGTCCAATGGGTAAAATTTTTAAATTAATGGGTTTACCCGAAACCCACAGGTTTGCTCGATACCTGATGGGTATTTACCCGCTAGAAAAACCCAACGGGTTTTGGGACGGATTTAGGACAAACTTATCTAACCGAGTTTGAGATTGAGATTACCTAAAATCATCCCAAACCCGACCCATTGCGGCATTGCCATCCCTAACTTAAACAAAGTTCGAATCTATTTATCTTCTATTTATTCTAATAAATAAAAATTACAGGGGACATATGTTCTTATTCGAGGCCTTCTGAGATTGTGTTTCCTGTCTCTTTCTCATATTAAACAAATAAACAATAACGAGACTGAAATAATATACATTTTTAAATATTTAATATAAGTTTAATTATGGATACTTATCATTTAATTATGGACCGTTGTTAGACTATGGGGTATGGGGCGTGGGTTGGCTGAAAACGCCCAAGCCACCATCCTGGGTGGGCTTGGGTTTTGGCGTGGCCCAAGGGGCGGGAGTTTAAGACCGGGCGTGGGGCGGGTCTATCAATATGACATGGCGGGCTCTCAATGGCCAAACCAAACTAGCCATTGGGCTAGCCGTTGGCCAAAGGCTATTTGGTAAAAAAAAATTCTCACTATAAAACTAACACTTCTATTCTTTTTTTTACCACATCCAACTACAATACACTCCACCTCTTCTATAATCATCTCTATTCTCATTCTACAATACGAAAAATGAATCCTCACAATCATGCTTTTGACCCGAACAACCCGTGGGCATTCCAAGAAAATCCTAGCCCACCACCCATTCGTCCAACGCCTCGTCCATTTTTAATACACTCCTCTATGCCCGATATGGCGGGTTACGCATCGTATCTCGGGAATCGTTTGTATACTAACTTCCCTCACACCGACGATTCTATACCTACCCCGTTTTCACAAACGCCCATCAACCTTTCACCAACCTCCATCAACCTTTCCCAAACCGAAACCGTCCCCGAAACTCAACCCCCAATGGATGGTCCTTCCGCATCCAAACCCATCAAAAAAAGAAGTCACAAGAAAAAAACCGAGGCCGAGAAAGCACTTGAAACCGCCAAACGAAAACAACAAAGATGGGTCGTTAATGAAGAACTTGCATTGGCGAGGGCTTGACTTCAACAATATCAACATCCAACTTTAGGTATTTTTAAATATTTTGTAGCCCTTATTTTAATATTTATGGTTATTTTTTATATAACTTTGTAATATATTAAATTTTGTTTTTATTAAAATAGGAATTTCTCAACATCGAAGCCATTTGTGGGAAGCGATTAGTAAAACATTCCATGACGAAATGGAAATGGAGGCTTATCGTGAAAACGATAGCTTATCCTCGAAGTGGACCGAGATAAGCGGCCAACTTACAAAATTTAGTGCTTTTTTAAATAAAGCAAAGCAAAAACCCAAAAAGTGGTGAAACCGAAGCCGACTTTGTGACAAATGCATTGGTCACATTCAAAACAAATGTGGGGAGCGACTTCCGTTTCATGCATTGTTGGGAGATTTGTAAGTTCCATCCCAAGTGGGCGAATATCCCCAGTGGTAGCGAAACTAACACGTCTTCCAAAAGGTCAAGGACACCCTCGTCCCAAGCCCAATCGGATGCACGTGATCAAGAGTTGGAGGACTTTCTGGATGATTCTCAAAACCGACCTGAATTCGGAAGAGATGCCGCAAAAATGCGCGCTCTAAAATCAAGATCGGGTACGGCATCGCCTTCAGTTGGGAGTTCGGGCTCGCGTAGGGGACTATACATCGATCAGTTGGATGACATTGCAAGCAAGTTAGATACATTCAACGTATTCCAACAACAAAGGACAGAAATTCGAAAGAGCAAAGAAGCTAGGGATGCTCTGAAACAAAGACGAGATGATATGAAATTTCTAGCCCAGCCCATCGATCACCTATCAGGTGAAGAGTTGGAACTAATGTTGGAGACGAGAGAAGAGATAAAGAAAAAATATAAGCACTAGGAATTTTTTTATGTAATTTTCTTTATTTAAAAATCATTAAAATTTTTAATTTTTTTGTTTTAAAAAATATAAATTAGCCCGTTTGGCCTCGCCACGCCCCAAACCCCCCGCCCCACCATACCCCAAAGTCTTATGTCAGCAAATAAATTTAATATGAAATTAAGGGTTAGGATATAATAGGAAGTTTATTTGGGTAGAAAGCCTAGAAAGTAATCTTGACCATCCATTTATTTAATCAAGGGTTAAGATTAAATGAGTGAAATTGAAGGAGAAAAAGGAAGCGCGTATGTTTGTCTAGGGGCATTCTAGTCAATCCAAGGCAATAGTTTCTCTCTCCTCCAATTCCCCCTCATTTTTTAAACGTTAATAACTCTTTCATACGACATTATTTTTTTTATAAAAATTGCACCAAAAAAACGCGTTTTTTTATCTTTAAAACGAGTATACTATTGCTATATTTTTGAAATTTTTTTTCGAAAACCCAGTTGCGTAAAACGCAATGGAAAAAAACCCTAAAAAATGACATTTTTCTAAAACGCAATGCACAAAAAACGCAAAGAAATGTCTTATTTGTAAAACGCAATGGCCAGAAAACACAAAGAAATGTCTTATTTCTAAAACGCAATAGCCTAAAAACACAAAAGAAAGTGTACTTGCTAAAACGCAATGGACTGAAAACACATAAAAATGTATTTTACCTAAAACGCAATGCACCAAAAACACAAAGAAATGTCTTATTTCTAAAACGCAATGGCCAGAAAACAATTAAAATGTCTGTTTTCTAAAACGCAATGGACTAAAAACACATAAAAATGTGTTTTACCTAAAATGCAATGCACCAAAAACCCAAAGAAATGTTTTATTTATAAAACGCAATGGCCTAAAAAAACAAAAGAAAGTGTTCTCTCTAAAACGCAATGGACTGAAAACACCTAAATATGTGTTTTACCTAAAACGCAATGACTAAAAACACTTCAAAAATGTGTTTTTCTAAAACGCAATGGCAAGAAAACACATAAAAATGTCTTAGTTCTAAAACGCAATGGCCTAAAAACAACAAAGAAAGTGTTCTCTCTAAAACGCATTGAACCAGGACAATAGTTTTGTCTGTGAATTGTCTGAACCAGGAAGTAGGAGATCAAAAACTGTCTACGAATGCAGTTTTTCAGAGGCAATTTACAGCTCGTCCCCAGCCAGGGGCTCTGCCCCTTGGACCCCGCCAGGGGCTGCCGGCCCTTGGACCCTGCTACCAGGGGCGCTGCCCCCCGACAAGATCGTAAAACGCAATGACTAAATCAAAAACCCCTATCGTAAAAATGAAATTAAAGAATTTCTTACATGGATCGAAGCCGATTTCTTCAACGATTGAGAAATTTGAATGATAGAAACACTTATCAGCGATCGAATCGAACGGATCGAGTGATTATCTTCAAAATCACGGGAAAAACGAGATTTTGTATGAAATTAAACTGGGTTTTCTTCAAAAAAAACTGAAGAACACGTTGATCAGGTGTTTGAATCATTGATTGGTGACGAAAATCGCACTATAATGTAGTGATTATTGAGATATTAAGTGAAGAAAATGTTGAAGATGGTGTGTTTTGAAAATGGTGGGTTTTGAAGTTATTGGGGAGAAGAAGGAAGAAGAAAGGATATGATTGACTAAAATACCCTTCCTCTTTATTTTAAATTTTGCCACATGTCATAATCCTATTGCTTCCTATCCTTTCTAGCCAAAATAAACTTCCTATTTGATCCTCACCCATGAAATTAATTATGAAAAAATATAATATCTGATTTATGAAATTAACCACGGAAAATTATTATTGTATCATCAAATTGTTTTTTACATCATCACACTGTGTATAGGTAATTATTATATCATCAAGCTGTTTCTACTTATCAATTTCAAAAACTAAATTAGTATTGCATATCATCAAACTGTTTCCTACATTTTAATCAACCCGCCATCTAATTCTCTTTTCTTAAACCCTAATTATCAATACCTAGTTGAAAAAAAAATGTTTTATAACTAACTTAACAGAAATTAAAAATTACATATCTAGACGACTGTATATGTTAATAGTTTAATTATCTTTTGTTAAACACATGTAATACACGAGTTTATTTAACCCTGGAATGTTCTAGTTTTTTAATGACATAACATCTTGCTACTAACTTACAACACTAAATTTATTCATCCAGTATTTTACACGAGATTTTAACCTAGTATTATTACTAAGACGACGTATAAAAACCATCTTTTACAATTTACACACAACCCTTTTAACATCAAACAATTTCAGAAAAATGGGCCCAAGTATTTTATATTGAGACCACTTCACCAAAGGCTACTCTTAGGCCCATCAAAAGTGGCCCAAGATCGTTGTCCTGTACCTTACCCAAAGTCTGTACGCAAAAAGATGTTCAGCCCATGGCCATGATAAATAAATTCTAGAATTTGAGTTAAATGCCATTTTAGTCCCTGTTGTTTGGGTCATTTTGCAAGTTTAGACCAAAGGTTTGAAACGTTGTCATTTTAGTTCAACTAGTTTTAAACGTTACCATTTTAGTTCACTGAGTTAACTTCATCCCTTTATTTTGTTAACTAGAAGGGCATTTTGGTCATTTTAAATGTAATTCTGTTAACTAGAAGGGCAATTCGACCATATAAAATGATTGAATTACCCTTCTAAAAAAGGGTAGATGCACGGTACCCCTGACCGCGGAAGGGATCCCCCTTCCCAAGCTAGTGACCCAGCAACGCTATCTGGCGGTTAATACCCTACCGGGTGGGCATTTTGGTTGAACCAGGGCTCGAACCTGCCCACACCAGTTTGTAACGGGTGCTGGTGGCCACTGGGACACCCCAAGTGGTTTGAATTACCCTTCTAGCTAACATAAAAAATGGACGGAGTTAACCAAGTGGACTAAAATGACAACGCTTGAAACCATTTGGACTAACATGGCAACGTTTCAAACCTTTGAACTAAACTAACAAAATGGTCCAAACCACATAGACTAAAATGACATTTAACTCTAAATTCTATTTAAACAACTTGTACGATGACGATTTTTTTTATGTCCCACCTTGGCACCTTATAAAAACCTTAAAATAATATAAGTTTTCATGGCATTTTTTAGCATCTTTATTCAAACTCTTAGGGGTTGTTTGGTAGCCTCTTAATGACCATTCAGATGCTACCTCTTAATGGTTTAAAACCTCTGAATGAATAAGAGGTAACCTCAAGTCTGAATGGTTAAGAGGTAACCTCTGAATGGTAAATCATCACATGTCATATTCTTCTACTTTCTCATTGGTAAAATTCTTAATGGTTCCATTAAGATGTAGCCTCTTAATGACCATTCAGAGGCTACCAAACAGCCCTTAATTTGGTTATAAAACATTGCGTAGCCAAAACTTGTCAGAGTATACAAATATCACATATACTGATAAACGTGATCAAATAGCTTCTAGAATGTTATAGTTGAATCCTACTTATTTTGTTAGGTGTTTTGACTTTTTCATTACTCCTAGTCTTGGTCAGCCTTTACTCTTTGAATCAATGGACTCTCTACGGGTCCGGGCTAGGGGTGTAAACGAGCCGAGCCGAACCCGAGCTCGACCAGGCTCGAGCTCGGCTCGTTAGGTTTTTATGAAGCTCGACCAGGCTCGAGCTCGGCTCGGTTCGAGCCTACTTCTTTGAGTTCGAGCTCGGCTCGCTAGTAAAACCCAAAGCTCGAGCTCGGCTCGAACTATTTTGAGAACAACCTTAAATGAGCTAAAAGCTCGACTCGAGCTCACTTCAACATCGCTTAAACAAGGCAAAGCTCGGCTCGAGCTCGGCTCATCAATGTTATCATCATTATTAATATATTATATATAAAAAAATTAAAATTTTGTATGGGCTCGTTTAGGCTCGCGAGCCTAAACAAGCTTTGTATTTCAGGCTCGAGCTCGGGCTCGATAACAAAACGAGCTCTATTTCAGGCTCGAGCTCGGGCCCGGGCTCGTTAAGGCTCGGCTCGTTCGAGCTTTTAACCGAGCCGATCACGAGTAGCTCTCGAGCCTCTGGGCTTGTTTACACCCCTAGTCCGGGCAAAACCCAGACCTGATCTGACAAGCAACCAACTGGCCTTGACAGATCATTCGTGGGAGCCGCCCGCCACACAATGATATGTCGGCACGGTGGAGACAAATAGTACCAAGTGAAAATGACGTGTTGCCAATGACAATCCGTGAATCGTTGTACCAGATGATCTCCATTAGCTTATCGAAGAGGAGACAAGAGGTACATGTGAAAACGACATCTAGCCAATCACAAGTCGCGGATCCATATCTCCCTGGATCTCCACTAAAGTTGACACAGAAGAGACAAGATGGACATCCTTAAAATGACGTGTGACCAATCAGAGCCCGCGGACGCCCTCCCACTTCTGCGGACGAGAAGAAGATAACCCTAATTATGTATGAGGTGGGCCTTGTACTTAAATTCGGCCCATTGCAATCTAAAACCCAAATTATAAACTACAAACTGGTCAAACTTAAAACATTTTTTGACTATTTATTTTTTCCAAAGTATAAACTACAAACTGGTCAAACTTTAAACAGTTTTTTGACTATTTATTTATTTATTTTATAGGGTAAATTACATTTTTCGTCATTTATGTTTGTAGCGGGTTGCAATAGATAACCTTTAACTTTAATAATTACAGTCACAGTTCTTTCTTTGTTAAAAACCTTGCAAGTCAGATCCTTTTCACTAATGTGGTTAGATTTTTTAAGTTAAATCTAGTCATATGTAAAACACATGAGGGTAATTCGGTAACTTTACCATTTTATTTAAAATTATCTAAACAAAAACAAAAAATTCATACCCATCTCTGTCTCAAAATCTGGAACCCGTTTCTTCCTCCATCTCCCCCCATTTCTTTCTTTGGGCATGTTTGGCTTAACTTATTTCCAACTTCTCCAGAAGTCCTTTTGGGAAAAAAAAAAGTCACAAAAACATGACTTTTGCCTGAGAAAAAGGACTTTTGTCCTAAAAATGAAAAGCTAAACACTCAAAATAAGGACTTTTGAGGCAAAATAAGGAAAGCCAAACATGCACTTTATCTCCACCACCCCACATCACCTGCCATCAAACCACATAGTTATTACCTTCGCATACTGAATTAGTTGAGCAAGATCTTCGATTGAATAGATATCATTAATGTGTTGTACTAAAGAGCTAGGATTTGGGGTTTATTCTAGGGTTTCTCTGACCTGAACTGCTACCAAACAAAACCACCCACGACAGACTTTTCAGCCACCTTTCGTCGCCACCACAATCTCCTGTACGGCTGTTCCACGCTGCCCCTTCTAAACAACAAACCATCGCGGCCCCTTTAGTAACTGCTGTAGTGCTGTTAATGGGTAGTATTAATAGTAAGTTTTGTTTAATTTTGTTCTAGTTCAGTAATTTGCAATTATTTGTCTTGTGTTGGATATCAACCCTTCTTGATTTGGGTATTTCTTGTAACATCTCATGTTCATGATATATCTAATGATATAATTGCATCGTGAAATCATTTGTTTTAGTAGATGGGTTAGAACTCTTTGTTATTAGTTGGCACGCTCAAGTTAAACCCATTTGAAAACCGCATCTAATGCGTGTCTTGGAGGATGAAAAAATGACAACGTAATTCGTATAAGATTATATGTTTTCAGGCGAGGAGATGGTGGTGGTTGGTGATGGAGGTTGGTTGAAGAGAGAGAGAGAGAGAGAGAGAGATGGCTAAGGTCTAAGAGAAGAGATTGGGTTTTAAATAAATAAACGAGTGAATTTACTAATCTACCCTCATGTGCAAAGTACATATTATAATTTAATTGAAAATTTTAACATGGTTAGTGCTAAAGGACGAAAGGTGTAATGGGTCTTCCAAATAAAGGATTGTGACTGTAATTAGGGGTGAGCAGAAATCCGAAATAACCGAACCGTAACCGAAATAACCGAAAAATCCGGACCAAAAAAATCGAACCGAAACAAAAACCGACAGTTCGGTTTTCGGATTTTTAATAACCGAAAATTTCGGTTCGGTTTTCGGATAATCATTTTCAATAACCGAAAATAACCGAACCGAACCGATAAGTTTTAATAGTATACCAAATCTATATATTTTTATGTTTAAGTTGTTTAAATGTTTACCCATGCTACTAAGAATTATAAATTTTATTCTTGTTTGTTAAATATTTATAATAACAACATTACCATGTTTATTTATCATTAAAATTATCCATTGTTTACAAAAACTAACAATGTTTAATATAAAAATTAAACGGTTTTCAAAGTATTATAAAAGAAAACGTCTTAACAAAAACTTTGGAGTAACATTAAAATAGATTAGAAGGTTAGGTTTATGTGAATAATATTAATTTAAAAGACTAAATATATTAACTTAAATGTAAACATTTAAGAAAAATTCTTAAACTTTGAATTATATTTTTAAGTTTTGAATCTTACATAATTTGTTTCAAAAACCAAAAAAACCGAACCGAACCGTTGCTAAAACAGAAATAACCGAAACCGAAAAAACCGAAAACGAACGGTTTTTAAAAACCAAAAACCGAACTTTCGGTTACGGTTTTGGTTTTACCAAAAAACTGAACCGAACCGAACCGAACCGTGCACACCCCTAACTGTAATTATTGAAGTTAAAGGCTATCCATTGCAACCTGCTAAAAACATAAAGGACGAAAAGTGTAATTTACCCTTATTTATATTAAACGACTTTAACAATCTTTGTGTTTTTTTTAAACTTGTGTGTATGCTTGTGTGTATTTGTTTCTTAACTAAATATTATTTAACGTATGGTCTACTTTTGCATTTTATATATACAAGTATCATTTAAGTGTATTTAATCATATTTTATTACATTATTACATTTATTAATATACATAAAGTAATATAAATACAAAATAGTAATAACTAAATAATTATTACCTAATCATCAACCAAGCCCCAAACCAAGCTCCTCCTATGACACTATTTTTGAGCATTTTTTGGTAAGAAAAAAGTGTTTTTACGTCTCAGCCATGTGGCAACAATTTTTTCTAAAACAAGCCCCATAACACATAGCCTTATATAGAGAAAACTAAATTGCGTTTTGATCAGATGTTTTAATCCATGGTGTTTTGTCTATGTTCATACAATGGTGTTTTAATTGTATTGCGATTCGAGGCGTGATGTTTTAAACATATGGAAACATTGTATTTTGATTCAAGTCATGGTGTTTTAACATCTGGAATGATTATATTGTTATTCAAAATAGCAATACTAAAACACAATGACTTGAATACCAATACAGTCATTCAAGATATTAAAACACCATGACTGTATTACTATTCAAGTCGTGGTGCTTTTGGAATTTGTATAGTGTTTTATACATGCAAAATAACTCCTAAAGCGGTTACAATTTATTTTAGAGTAAATTACGTTTTTGGCCCCTGTGGTTATATCAGTTTTACTATATTGGCCCAAAATAAGAATTTTTAACGTTTCTGCCCCCATGGTCCCTATATCTAACCATTTTGGCCCCTAATTCTAACCAAACCCTAACTCAGGTTAATTATTAGGCACATGACTTGCACATGATGGGTAATATGGTAATTTCACCTCCCCTTTAATGAGTTTATAAATAAAACCCAGATCTTCAATAAATCATCATCATCTGCATCTCAGATCTTCAACAAAACATCATCTGCAACCCAGATCTTCAACAAAACACATCATCTTCAAACCCAGATCTTCAAGAACATGACCACCTTCAACCATCATCATCATCCCCTAACCAAATTAAATGCAATGATACAGAAAAGAAAATAAGACTATGATTATTTCTTATTAATATCAACCAGGTCTTCAATTCAAACACAAATCAAAACGAACATCATCATCTTCAACCATCATCATCATACACCACATAAACCCCTAAATTCCCATCATCTTCTCCATGAAAACCCCCAAATTTGCCATTGGAATTCCATTCATCAAACAACATCCAAACACCACCTAAATTCCTAACACAAAATTGTCAAAAAAACATAACAAAATACAAACCTGAATATGAAAATCCACATAACAAAATACAAATCTAATATCCCAAGGTGCATAACCCAAAACAAAAACTTACTCGTGTCCATCAATTGCTTTATGGGTATTATCATTATGCAGTTCAAGAACAATTTTTTGAGTTTTGGTTAACACTTCTACTTCAGATGATGGTTTTGGTGATGATTCTTGTTTGTCTAGTGCGCTGATCTTACCATAAATCCCCATATCTTACCATCAATACTCAGAATTGAGTGAGGGGAAATTATTGGCAACCATATTAAAACCCCACCCTTCACTCCTCTCTCCAAGTCAGATCTGTATTGCGTCGACGAAGAAGAAAGCTTCAATTTGTGAACCGAATGGCTTGATCTTGTGATTCGATCTGTTTTGCGTCGAAGAGAGAGGGGTGTTTATGAGAGAGAGATGGTGGTGATGATACGGTGGAGGAGGTGGTGGTGGTGGTGATGATACGGTGATGGTGGTGATGATACGGTAGTAGAGAGAAAGAGCAGAGAGAAAGATGAGAGAGGGAGTGTGTGTGTTCTGTATGTATGTGTGTGTTCTGTATGTATGGTATGGTTGATTGATGGTATGGTGATGATGGTATGGTGAAAGGTCTGGTCTGAAAGTAGGGTTTTGAAAGAAGATGGAATCACAGAGAAGATGGAATCAGGAAGAAGATGAAGTGGGCTAGGGTTTTATTTATAAACTCATTAAAGGGGAGGTGAAATTACCATATTACCCTTCATGTGCAAGTCATGTGCCTAATAATTAACCTGAGTTAGGGTTTGGTTAGAATTAGGGGCCAAAATGGTTAGATATAGGGACCATGGGAGCAGAAACGTTAAAAATTCTTATTTTGGGCCAATATAGTAAAACTGATATAACCACAGGGGCCAAAAACGTAATTTACTCATTTATTTTATAATTAAATTGGTTTTTTGAGGTTAATTATCTTATTACCTTTAATCCATAAAATTAAAAAATGTCACGTGTTATCTTCATAATGTTTCACACATTATTTCTCACCAACTTCACCCTTTTTACAGGACCTGAACCATAGTATATATTATATAACTTACCTTATGATATATATTTATTACATTAATTAAAGCAAAACTAAATCGCAAATGATTAACATAATCAATTATATTCTTGCAATTATTAGAAAGGATTTGGTGAAGTAGATCTACATATATTTAATGCATCATTCAGTCATTCATGATATATCTGGATCTATTGATATGCTGGAGATCGAAAGCAATGGGTTAATATCATTAAAGGTGGATTCCATGTGGTCCGAGTCATATTAATTAGATGATAGCGAGTTCAATCTTTTATATAATTAGTAATCATTAAATAAAGAATTGCTGCCGTTCAAAAAAAAAAAAAAGTAAATAAAGAATTGCTAATTATACTTTAATATATATTTTAGAAACTTAACTAGTGCCCTTTTATGGAAGATTACATATCATTTATTTTAATTTTAATTTATAAAATAATTGACACGTACAAGAGTTAGTTAATGTGTCATGTCATGTTAACAACCACATAGAAATGTAGCTATGTAATTTTCATGTGACATTTTCATGAAAAATACATATAATTTTTTAAAATTTGTTTTAGTTATTGTAAGTTTATATATGATAAAGAGTTAAATACTTTTTCAGTCCCTGAGGTTTGCAAAAAATAACGGTTTCAGTCCATTAGTTTAAAAATTGCCATTTCAGTCCATTAGTTTCATTTTCATAACCATTTCAGTCCACAAACTTAACTCCATCCATTTATTTTGTTAACTTTGGGGTGAAATTACCAAATTACCCCTGCTAACTTAACAAATTGTAATAAAAATCATAAAAATTCCAAAAAATTCCAAAAATTCCAAAAAATCTAAAAATCAAAAAAAATTTAAAAAATTCAAAAAAATTAAAAAAATTCCAAAAAATCAAAAAAATTTTAAAAAATTCAAAAAAATCAAAAAAATTCCAAAAAATTCAAAAGAATCTAAAAATCAAAAAATTTTTAAAAAATCATAAAAATTCTAAAAAATCCAAAAAAATTCAAAAAAATCCAAAATGTTTCGAACCCGAACCGTTTCGAACCCGAACCGTTTCGACCCATACCGTTTCGACCCGTACCGTTTCGACGCTAACCGTTTCGACCCGTACCGTTCCGTTTCGACGCGAACCGTTTCGAGCTGAACCGTTTCGACCCGTACCGTTTCGACGCGAACCGTTTCGACCCGTACCGTTTCGACCCGTACCGTTTCGACCCAAACCGTTTCGACCCGTACCGTTTCGACGCGAACCGTTTCGACCCGTTCCGTTTCGACCCGAACCGTTTCGACCCGTACCGTTTCGACCCGTACCGTTTCGACGCGAACCGTTTCGACGCGAACCGTTTCGACCCGTTCCGTTTCGAGCCGAACCGTTTCGAGCCGAACCGTTTCGACCCGTACCGTTTCGACCCGTACCGTTTCGACCCGTTCCGTTTCGAGCTGAACCGTTTCGACGCGAACCGTTTCGACCCGTACCGTTTCGAGCCGAACAGTTTCGACGCGAACCGTTTCGACCCGTACCATTTCGAGCTGAACCGTTTCGACGCGAACCCGCTGAACCGTACGGGTCGAAACGGTTCGCGTCGAAACGGTTCGCGTCGAAACGGTACGGGTCGAAACGGTTCGCGTCGAAACGGTACGGGTCGAAACGGTTCGGCTCGAAACGGAACGGGTCGAAACGGTTCGCGTCGAAACTGTTCGCGTCGAAACGGTACGGGTCGAAACGGTACGGGTCGAAACGGTTCGGCTCGAAACGGAACGGGTCGAAACGGTTCGCGTCGAAACGGTACGGGTCGAAACGGTACGGGTCGAAACGGTTCGCGTCGAAACGGTACGGGTCGAAACGGTTCAGCTCGAAACGGTTCGCGTCGAAACGGAACGGTACGGGTCGAAACGGTTAGCGTCGAAACGGTACGGGTCGAAACGGTACGGGTCGAAACGGTTCGGGTTCGAAACATTTTGGATTTTTTTGAATTTTTTTGGATTTTTTAGAATTTTTATGATTTTTTAAAAAAAATTTGATTTTTAGATTTTTTTGAATTTTTTGGAATTTTTTTGATTTTTTTGAATTTTTTAAAATTTTTTTGATTTTTAGATTTTTTGGAATTTTTTTAATTTTTTTGAATTTTTTGAATTTTTTAAAATTTTTTTTATTTTTAGATTTTTTGGAATTTTTTGGAATTTTTATGATTTTTATTACAATTTGTTAAGTTAGCAGGGGTAATTTGGTAATTTCACCCCAAAGTTAACAAAATAAATGGATGGAGTTAAGTTTGTGGACTGAAATGGTTATGAAAATGAAAATAATGGACTGAAATGACAATTTTTAAACTAATGGACTGAAACCGTTATTTTTTGCAAACCTCAGGGACTGAAAAAGTAATTAACTCTATGATAAAAATCTGAAAGTATTTTAATTTATGAAAAGTTAAAAAAATGATTTTTTTATCTATCTTCACAAAACATATCATGGTTCTTGACCAATTTTGAGTTAGAGTGATTTTTTTTAAATTGTGTAATAACCATCAATTGTTAATTATACTTGATTTCAACCACCATTTAAATTGACTTTGGTTGAGTTTAGTGGCAAAAACTGTGATCTTTGGAAAAGACGGTAATTTTGAGCTAAAATTAACCTAATCTAGCAAAATGGAATTATTAACCAAGTTGGTCAACATTGGATTAAATTGATCTATACTTTAAGTTCTAATTTATAGACTATTATGTTTTTTTAACGACGAATTTCTTGCTTCTTATAAGACTTGAACCCAAGACCTCACACTTAAGTGTTTTAAAAGGCTTTGCTTTGCCACTGACGAAACAAACATGCATATGGGAGGTTATCATTTTCATTGAAGACTGATGAAACAAACATGTTTGGTTGATTTGTAATTGTGTAAAAAATCTCGCCTTAGTTGCTTGAACATGTTCAAACTCATTTTAGTATGAGTTCAGGTAATTCGAGTTTAATGGGTCATGTAAATGATGGAATAGGCCGTGTGAACTCTCACATGTATCATAAGGTTACTTAGTTGCAATTTTAGCTTAAAGAAGCTTATCAATCAGATTCAGAATAATTAGGTGTTCAAGCTATATTTAACTAAATATTAGTTAATTGGGAGCTTTAATTGTTAAAGTAAGAACCGAGAGTTTCCCCGAACATGGTCTACATCAAAGCTTTCTTTTTAAGGACTAACGTGTTGTTTTAGTTGTCCAATTTTGTAGATGTCAAGCAAGTTATTAGGGAGATTCAAATCAAACAGGAAGCGTTAGGAGTACAAGACATACTGAAAATGTTACGACTCAGGGGCTCTAATAGTGATTTAGCGGCTCATTAGTACTTGGATGTCGAACATGATACTCTTCTCTTGAATGCCGTTGACCAAAGCTTCAACTAGCGGAGTCTAAAGTTTACTATATCACCCTTTCGTTGGTGCATTCTTTCAAGAATACATGGGTTGGGGAATCACTAGTGCATCGTCTTTTCATCAGTGATAGAGCTAGCAATCAAGATCTCCTTTTCAGGACCCACTCATGGAGTCATACCCATGGATCCTTATTTCTCTTGGTATTGTCGATGCGACTTCTTTATAGGGATGACCACTTTTGATCAATATGTTGCCTTTTTATACGAATAGTCTTGTGATCTGTCTCCTTCAACCTTAGCTCGAAAGGTGAGTTTCGCCTTTTGTAAAGGAGCCCCTCAATCGTCCTTGTGAGTCCTCTAGCTCATGGGTGGGCTCGACCTATTTTAATAAACTCTAACAATAGTCTTTTAAACAAGGCAAATTAGATTTGAATAATTTAAATCGTTACTAATTGTCTAATAATTAACACATACCTATAATTTAACAAATGATGCTATAAACTTTCACTTTCGTTGCCAAGTGCAATCTGACTCGCATAATCATCATATATCTACATATGATTACCACTCGGTTTCAGTCACACAGTTGATTATGAGCGAAATGAAGAAATATACGTTCTTTGTGAGTGACATCAAGTGGAAATTTAGTGTAGATATATGATGATTGTATAAGTGAGATTACCCTTGACAACAAAAGTGAAAGATACATCCGGTTAAAGTTGTAAGTATGAATTACCATCAACCAATAAGTCATAATTTAGATAACTAAAATCAAATTTACATTTTTATTATTTATACAATGTTTTATAGCTAGTGACATGTCTTGAATTTTTCTTATCTAAGACTTTAAATATAAGCTAAAAATAAAAATTTACCATAGTTTCATCAAATTACTTTTATTAATTAAGATATTGTTAAAAAGAAGGTTATAAACTCGTATGCATTTTGATTGATTTGCTTCATCCTTTGAGAAGATATGTAAAAACGTGACCACATGTTTTTGATATAATTCAAATTCAATAATTAGTGACAAGTCCACATCTACTATGGCCGAAATGGTATGAATTATTATAGCTAAGAAACATGCACGTATTTATGTTTAGCCATTGACGTTCTCCTACATTTTTATCCATTTCATCAATATTTAAAATAATATTACTAAATGCCGACATTTTGTTTTGATACTAGTGATTACTCTCGCGCGTTGCGGCGGGCGGAACTCGCTTGGTGCATTCGTAATCACAAATGAAAGAAGAACCTTGGGACGGCGGGAGGGAACTTGCTTGGTACATTCGCAATCACAATTGAAAGAAAAACGTTGGGACGACACTGACATTCACAATCACAATGAAAGAAAAACGTTGGGACGACATGGGTATTCGATTGGCATCAATCCTCAGTTTGATATCTACAAACACGTTCACCACTAATAAATTCCAATATCTATACTTTTTATCATTTGTCTCAATCTTTAATTTTAGTTTTGAACATTTATATAAGAACTTGAAGAAACACGGAACTAATTATGGGACTAATCAGTTGGGTTTATGTTCCTACCATAGTGGTTAATCTTCTAATGATTTTCTGAGCTTCGTAATGATCGTCTAAGTCCTGCAAAACAGAACACCGTTACTCGTTAAGAGGGGAATATGGGGGTTTTCCTCTTAACCGGGCTCCGGCGTGAGAATAAGCGACTGTTTTGGGGAGATAATTGAGTATTAAGAGTGAGAGTAGAGGGAATGAAATGTTTAACATGTGAAGTGAGGTCTCTATTTATAGCCGGAGAGGTGTAAGAGGATATGGGCTGATGGGCCTTGGGCCTGAAGGCGACAACATGGAGGATATGCTCCTTGTCTCACTGGTGTCGACTGTTAGTGGCTTCTAGGAGCTTTCTGGAGCTGGCGCAATGTGATTGGAGCCACGTGTCACTGTTGTCGGCCTGGCCGCCCTTCTGCCATCAGCAGGTAAGTGGAGATCGTGGGGCAGTTGTCTCTGCCCTATGATTGGTGCCATGTAGGCGTCCTTAAGTACTTTTTGTCTCCTGCATGTCAGATGATCGTGGAGCACGATTGAGCAGAGCCAGAAGGACGTTGATTGGCTCTTTTCTTCTGCCACTTGTACCTTGTGTACTATCTGGAACAGCCTTGCGCTGCTTCCCTGTGCGATTCTTGCTGGGCACGTAACTAACTCGCGCGGGGTTTGGGTGACTGAGTGCTCCTTCAGTATGCTAAGTGCTGCTATTGGAGCTTCTTATGATCTTGGACTCGCGCGACGTAAAATAGAACATGATGTAGCTCGCGCGAGGCTCATGATGAGAAGCTTGTTGAATAAGGAGTATGGTCTCGCGCGCAACCTTGACGGAGGTTTGCGTGGCTTTTTTGGGACCATACCCCTTCAGAACTACATAGAATTACAACCAATTCAGGTTTAAATAAATTTGTTTATTGCAGCAATGAAAACACCCTGTATCCGTGCATTGTTTAGGAAATATTATTAATTATTATATAAAAGTAAGTAAAATTACCAAATTGTTTGTTAATTTGTTAGTTTCAGTAATATGTTTGATTAATTCCACTTTATTTAACCATGTAATGTATTTTTACCAAATCTTTTTTTGAACGAACAACGAATCCTTCAAATAGGTTACTAGCGAAACTCACCACATCAGGATACACTCGCATTCTGAACTAGGGAAAACCCTCACCTAAGGCCGTGTATTTTTACCAAGTCATTTACATGTACCAAGTTTTAAAAGATGATATTTTGATGTAAATGAAACATGTAAGATGGTGACGTAACATCGGTTTCATTGAATGGTGTTTTAGTATGTGGGTGAACGTATTTTTTGGTTAAAATACAATTACTTTTTAGTTAATATAATAATTATATTATTAACTAAATAAAACGTTCATGAAAAGGGTAATTTTTGGGATGTATTATGTTCTTATGGTCACGTAAGAAAACTTTTACACGTATAGTCATAAAATACGTGATCGCGAACCCTCCTTGCAACTTCTAAATTTCATTGTTGCTTTGATGTTCTTTTTTATTTTGACGTCACACATTTCGTTCCATGACTCTTAACCTAATGTTAGGATCTGAATTTCTTAGATTGTGTAGTTTAATTGAAAATGAAGATGAAACAGAGAATTAAAGTGCAGCGGAATATGGAAATAAACTTTGATTACACAATCAAAGAAGAATAGTTAAAAGCAAACATGTTTTCCATTGAGTCGAATGATTGTATCAATTACAATAAACAAAACAATTTGCATGCATGCACTAGACTCCCCCTCAGCCTGAGCTCAGTGATTTGTTCGTACAGAATGACTTGTGAAGAAAGAGCTAATGGAACAGTACAGAGTACTGTTCTATTTATAGTACAAACGAAACCACTGAGCATTTTTGCTGACGTCACCATGAAAGTGACATCTAACTTCCTAACAAACTCTAAACACTGATCTATACAATCACTGATTACATAGACACTGATTATATAAACCACTGATTCTACTTTCCACCGTTGTATCCTAAGCATTGATGATGATCATCAGTGCTTTCTTCATTGAGTCATCATTTCTTTGAATGGGCAGTGCTTTGGTCTTCAACAGTGCTTGGAAGACATCAGTAGATAGAGCTTCAGTCTTTAATCTTCATCAGTATTTTAGATAACAGCAGTTGTGATGATCAGTGCTTGGAGTCTATCAGTTGCTGGATAACCACTGTCAAGGGGAAAGTCTTGTACAAGCTCTACTTATGATGATCAACTGTTCTGAACCAGTTTTGACTTTTCTTATCATCTGTTCTGAAAGCATGGACTAACACCTAAGAAAGCAAATAATGTCGCACGATTTGTAATACCGTCACAACCATATTCGACACCATTGGTTAATGTTTTATTTGACTAGAGTGCCCAAAAATGTGTATCAACTTCTTACAAATCCTAAGCCTAATGTGGTCGTTGAAGAAAGTCGTGTAGAAATAGAGACATTGAGGGGCAGATAGATTGGATGAGTGGCGGTTGAGGGTTGCACAAGAATAGGTAACTAGAGAGAAAAGGATAAGGGTCGGAGACTAGCCATCGGAGGATGTGGTGAACAAATTAGAGAAGACGAAGAGAGAAGGGACTTGGTTAGACCCTCCGTAGTGGGGCGCCATCACACGGCAAAAGAGGACATAGCGCCCCATAGCGCCGCCGCACACCACTACGGCCGACGCTATGGGGTAATTTTTTTCCCTCCCGCGATGTATATCACGGCGTGACCATTCTTTTCCCACTCACACACATATACATACATACATATATATAAACCCCATACATATATAACCCAGGGTCGGCTCTGGGCCCGGCAAACCCGTGCCGACGCCTGAGGCCCAAAATTTCAAAGGGCCCGAAAAGTCTTTATAAACTTTTATATATTTATTAAATTATATATTTAGTATATTCATCCGTTTATCATACAAATAAAATATTGGTGGTGTAGTGGCAAAAACCATCTCAAAATAATGTAAAGGTCTCAAGTTCAAGTCTTTGCTCTATCACTAAGTTTTTATTTTTGTAATTCATTTACCCTTAACCATAATTTTGGGCCCAATTCTTTTCTTCGCCCGAGGCCTAAATTTTTTAAGAGTTTTCGGGGACGGCTCTGATATAACTCCACTACACACTCAAGTTATATAAAGTCACTCTCTTACACAATCCGTCACTTGTCGCATAACGCCCCACAAGGGTCTTTATGACTACACCTAGCCTTATGGTTTGGCTTTTTTAATCATTTAATAAAGAAAAACTTAACATAAAGTTTTAACAATAGTGTCACAATCCAATCGTGTTACAATTAACTGAAATTAAAATATGATATAATTTCAGAAAAGTTTAGACAAACGTTAGAAAAGTCTAAAGGTTATATATGCCAAAAGGAAATTTAAAGATTTGTAGGGTATCTAAAAGTTACAAACCACTTGCAAAAGTTGAAATTTGTAACACCTAAAAGAAATAATAAAATCATCACACCAAAAAAGATTTGATAAGCCTTTTATGTAATATGTATAAACCCGTAAACTGATAATACACACGTAAACAGCACAGAGTTACGCAACATAACCACCAATGGGAAACTTTTTCCATATAACCAAAACAACTAAAATAATAACTTTATTAAAGTTTGAGGATTATAGTGTAAATCGATTAAAGAAGAAGGAAAATCCCCCTCACCCAGCAATGTTGAAATTTGATTTAGTTTCTTGTTTATATATAGTTTATTTTTAAAACATTTGAATATAAAATCGTTTTAATGTTTAAAATTAAATTAACATTATTTGGTTTTAGAGAAATATGGATAATACGGTGAAATCTCAAAAAACGATGTTACGCCAACGTGTCACAAAGAAAACGGAGGAAAGTGAAACAACACTCTCTCTCCACGTTTATGTAGTTTATCTTATAAGGTATTTTAAACATCTGTGGCGTATCTATACCTTACTAACCACTTGCACTGGCGTATGAAGAGCCCACTCAGTATGGAAAAAATAGAAAAAAATTAGTAAGAATTGATATGGAAAATATGGAGCTTTTAAGAGCTTTTAAAACCTTTAAGCTTTTAAGAAAAACCTCCTACTTAATAAAAAGTTTTGTTTGGTTAGAGTAGTTTGAAGCTTTTAGGTTAGGAGCTTGAAGCCTTGGTTGAACGCTCCTACTAGTAGCGTTTAGAAGGAGCTACAAACTTTTAGAGAAAAAAATGATTATTTTAACCTCTAAAGATGATAAACTTTTTAATGCATAAACTTTTTAAATTTTTAGTTATGTCTATTTTAGTCATTTTATACATTTCATTAAAAGCTCCAACTACTCTGCCAAACACCAAATATATCTAAAAAGCTATAACTACTAACTACCAGCTTCAAGCTTCCAGCCACCAGCTACTTTTACCAAACATACCCTTAGTGAGAGTCTACCAAAACGAACCTACTAAAAAAAGTTTTTGGATCCGCGACTAAAAGTATAAATTTGTAACAAACAGAAGTTACATACGTAATCATTACACAGTTACACAATCTCCTTCCACATCGCCGGAAAACTTTTTCCGATCAGCAACAACAACCATAGAACTTTTATCCATACACATGCAACATTAACTAACATCATTATGAACAAGCTTTCAGAGGCTTTCCACACAAGCAATCGTTATACATAAACGACGTCGCTTCCAAGTGCTCGAACCACTCGGCTGCCGGAATCGCACCGCACAGATGATTATGACTCAGATCCAGATGACCGATAAACGACGCTGACGATATCGATTTCGGAATCGATCCTTTCAGCTTATTATACGACAGATCCATCACCATAAAGTAAGATCTCGAATCGAAAACATCAGGTATGTTTCCTTCAATCGCGTTTCTACTCAAATTCAATATACTTATTCGCGAATTTATCAACGTCGCCGGAAGTTTACCGGAAATTAAGTTTCCGTCTAGGTTTAGTGTTCCTAATACTGACATTTTTCCGAGCGAGTCAGGAATCGGTCCGGTGAGTCGGTTTAACGATAGATCTAGATCTGAGAGACGGTAGATGTAGGAGATTGTTTCCGGTATCGGACCGTAGATCCGATTGCCGCTGAGTAAACAACGGCTCATCATTCGAAGCTTCCCGAAGTTTCGTGGAATCGTTCCGGAAATCATGTTGTTTCTCAGATCTAGATGCTTTAACGATGATAGATCGGCTAACGATCGAGGAATTCTACCGGTAAGTTTGTTATCGGCGAGGTTGAGAACCGTTAACCGGCGGAGATTGCCGATGTTGAACGGAATCTCGCCGGAGATTTGATTTCCGATGAGATCTAGAATACGTAGGAACGGGAGAGAAGAGATGCAGGGAGGGATAATACCGGAAATGCCCTTCCAATCCGCGATAATTACGCTGGAGAGTCTCTCCAGTTTGCAAATAACTGGAGAGATTGAACCGGTCATGTAACCGGTTCGGTGAGCTTTTTGGAAGATAGGGTCTTCGGACTCTCCGCGGAGGTTTATGTCTGCGACTCGCTTGGTTAGCGAGTCGCAAGTGATGCCATACCATTTGTTGCAACAATCGGTTCCAGTCCACGAGTTGAAGATGCCTAAGTTTGGCTCGTGTAAGCCGGCTTTGAATGCCAGTAATGCTGCCCGATCTGAGGGCGGGCAGGCGTTTACTGGCATGGTGACGGAGAATGATATCGCCATGCCGATTAACCACACTAGGGTACTCATTTTACTACAAGTGTTTTAAGTCTTGGACGAAAGACTCATTCATGTACACCTCTATATATGCATGGTTTGATTGGTTTCCTTTGTGTAAAAACGACAAGGTACGTGCATGTGGGGTGGAGTTATGAGAGTTGCATGTTGAGTGGATTTATGTATAAACTATTTATTTAAAAAAAAGGGAAAAAAGTAAAGGGAAGAAACAAACAAATCTATTTTATGTAGGATGGTGACAAATAAGAAAAGTAAAAAATTGGGCATATATCGCATAATTATTTTAAGTAATATTTATTGCAGGATTATCAGGCACAAAAAAAGTATGTTTTACTTACAATAATATCAAAAAAAAAAAAAAAATTAACTTTCATTTTCGTCCCTATGGCTTGTTCACTTTTGTCATTTCAGATTAATTTTAAAAAATGCACAAAAGACTGGAAACATGTCACTTCAGTCCAAAAATTAAAACTCAGTTAAGTCAGACAGGTTAAATGAAGGGTATTATTGTCAATTCATATATCTTTTATTTTCACCTTATTTTATGAATTGACAATAATACCCTTCATTTAACCTGTCTGACTTAACTGGGTTTTAATTTTGAATTGAAGTCACACGTTTCCAGTATGTCAGGGAGGAAACTGGTGCATTTTTCTGAAATGACAAAAGTAAACAAACCATGGGGACGAAAATGGCAATTAACTCAAAAAAAAAGTAAATGCGTTTAACACACACAACCCACCCAAAACTTTGGTCCTCTCTTTCCTTATTGAGGAATGCGGGTAAGAGTTTGCATATTTAGCATTTACTGGGTATGGTTGTTGTCCACACATAAATAATCGTTGTTGCAGACGGAAACCACAATATGAACTAGTGGACTATTCATACCATCTAATACATAACCAATTTTAAATAGAAAATCGTAAAAATTAATATAAATGTTATACATATCACAGGATTTGTCGTGCTAAAGATCAAGATACTTGTAATACGTAACCAATACTAAACAGTGTTATTGGAACAGGTATCGATATTTGGTTTTCGATCAATGTTAAACGTGTGTCGATATTCTTCTGATTGTATCACGACTTTATTTTTCTTGGTTTTAACTTTCGGTTGTTATAGCGAGTGTCGTTAACGTAACAAACCGAATCGATACCAACCAAATTCCCGTATTCGTTTATGATCTTTAATCGAAGTAAAACACGCGCCGGTATACGTTTGAACACGTCTCTTTCGCTTGTTATATTGATTAACAATACCGTACCAATACTGTAACAAATCGAATGAATCTGTGAGTGACTAAAGGACCGTTTTGCATCTAGTCCTTGTTTAAAAATATGTATATTTAATATGATAACTTAAAAAGATAAACATGATACTTTTTTTTTTCAATTTAAGAAAAATATGATAAGTTATATCTATCGCTTTAATTGCGGTATCTATCAAATGGCCATGCATATTATTATGGATTGGATATCTGCCGGTGCTTAATGTGCCTGCCACATTCAAAGAATAAGGAAACAACTCTACTACTATTTAACCTAAAGTCTTAATGTCCGTGATAGGAATAGGCCCACACCAATCAATATTATTTAAAATACTTTTAGTTTTTTAAACACCTAAGCTTTTTTAATCTAAATCCTATACTAAATTACACCTTCTAAAAATTAAATATTTTGTTTTAACAGGAAAATCTCATTCCACACCAAAAGCTCGATCTTTGCTCGTTTTGCGTTCTGTTTTTAAAGCTCATGCTCAACTCATGAGCATTTTTCTAAGTTCGAACTCGGCTCGGACTTTATAGTTAAATTGGTGAAATTCAGGTTTAGGCTCATTTATTAAATACTATTTAGTTATTTTTATATAATATATACATAAGCATAATTGTCATATCGTATATATTTAATATATTAATCTATTATGTAAATTAAAACAATACATTTTGGTGCCACTTGGCATATTTTTAATCCACTAATTGCCACCTGGCAACTTAATACTCCTCTCAATATTGTTTTGAGCGGCAATATACATCTGCTATATACATCCGCTCTTTTTTCATCAGCTTCCTTTAAACCCTAATTTCAGTTTCATATCCTGCCTCTTTCCATCCTCTATCTTTTTCTCTTTCTTGTGTGTTCAATCCTTCATCTACCTAACCCTAATCACTATCCCATTCCATTTGCTACATATTTTGCTTCTATATACAAAATAATACAGTCAAGAAGCACCGCTCTCCGTTCACTCACGCCGTTTGATCCACCACACGCTCACACTTTCATCCTAACCCTACCGGCTACTTCCTCAACCATCCATCTCAGCCGTCGGCTAAAACATCTCATGACGGAAAGACCACCGATGAGGATCAGGGTTGTTGTTGATGTTTGGTTTAGCGAAGGATTGCCTGCAAGATCACGCCACTTCCTCATTCGTTTGTTTTTTGTAAGTTCATATTTTTTTGATTTGTTCGATTTGTTTGGTCGTTTCGATTTGAGATGATTTTTTTTTGGGGGAAATGTCTAATGAGATGATCAATTTCCATTATATCCCTTCAAACCTTGACAAGGTATGCACAAATAAGGGCAAAAAATTTTTAGCTTCTTGATTTTTAGGTTTTGTTCATGGCAGTGTATGGTCCCCTTTCAGATTCACGCTTTTATTTGGAATACAGTTTCTGTATATGTCTATAACGCCTTGCTTAAGGCTAACATAGGAATTAGGTGAGTGAAATGTTGAAGTATAATTAATAATTTCATATTACAGTTTCTGTACATGTATTTTGTTGTTTATTTGGAGAATCTAAATTCATTAGTGGGATAGGATGTTAGTGCGTACAGAAAAGTTATGTTCTCTTCTCGATCTTTAATGTATTTATCATTCATATATGTTCGTATTTTAGGGTTTTTAAAACACTGTTATTCAATCTAAAATCAGAATCATGCTTGATGTTTTTTTATAGATGCTCATCTTTTTAGTGCTTGAAATCTTGATTCGGCGTCTGAAATCTTGAATTGTGTTTAATGTAGAAAAGAAGCTATACTCTCTAACTACTATAGTCCATGTAAGTATAATGAAGTTACCCGGATATCTTCTTATTTGTTTTCATTATATTTTAACTCATTTTTTCTACGTTTGTAAAACACGTCTATTAAATTAGGATCTAAGCCAAGGAACGTATCAATCTTGGATGATATTTCTTTGTATATAGTTATGTATCTACAAATCTCATGTTTTCTATACATTGAAACCTTTTGTAATCATAAATGCAATCTTTAACAGAAAACAAAAAAGATTGACATGCTATTTATCTTTCCTTCGATCGGAGTATGATATATTTATTTGAATAAGATCCACTGATGAACGTTTCACTGTGTTTGGCTCACCTACAAATGCTTCATGTGTGGACTGATGCACAGGTAGTTTCATGCTTGGCATTGATTTACATTTAATCTGAATCACACTTATAACAAGTAATTAAATTGATTGCTAATGGTCGTTTTTTTCTCAGTTGCTTGCTGGCAAGAGCTATGTAAGGAACATTTTATCTATGAAGATTATACTGGGATTTTCATATTCAAACACACATAGTGCTCGAGATGGTACAGAACGCTTCAACGATCGGTGTTAAGGGGGATGATTCAGATGGTAGTATTCCACAGTAGGCAAAAATGCTTGACATGCACAACAACCAATGAAAAGAAGACACTTTTGGAAGAGGTATAAACCCGTTTTGTTTTACTGATAATACATTAGTTTTGAAATTTCCATGTATTTTTAAAAATTTTATGCTATATAGAGTCCTTGAAATTTCTATGTAGTTTTGAAATTTCGGGTATGGTTTTTGTAATGATGTGTTCCGATTTGTTCCTCTACTAAAATTAGGGTTTTTGTTTTCGTGTAGGGCATATTTTGTCGAAACGATCGTTAATTTGCTTAGAACACAGAAACCGGTGAATGTTGTTCATCTGAAGCACAAGATGGTCGATCAGGTTAATTTGTTCATCTCGCTAGGTATATGTTGTGTGATTGATCAGGTTAATTCGTCAATCCAAGGTGATTTGTGAGGACTCGGTTTAGTCAGACTCACAAAGGTTTGTTAATAATCTATAACTCTCTTCTACTTTGATATTACCATTACAATCACATTGGGTGCTAATTAATTAAAATAATTTTGTTTTCAGAAGGTTCGGCTCGGATTACAATGTAACCTACTATTGATGTGTTAAAGGTATTTTTATATTTAACTTCATGGTTATTATCTATCTCATTGTAGCTATTTGCTAAAAAAATTATGATAGTGTGTGTATATATTACGTTTTGAATGGTTTAGGTTGAAGGTCTTATGATGGATATTGTCGCAGCCGAATAAAAAATCACTAGATGGAAAGACCACGCCCAGCAAGAAGCTCCATTCTCTCCCTTAAAACCCTAATTGTTTAGCCTTTTTTTTCTTCTACTACCCTTATAACATCACTCCGACAACGACCACGTGATAGAGAACTGCTGTGCACTTGACTGTAAGCATTTATGTTAATTGATCCTAAATTGTGTTTGATGTTGATTAAGATCTAAGAAAATTAAAAGGCTGTTTATGAAGAAACATGAACTTTTAATGTAGATAAATTGGACAAAGAAAGAAAATGACGCAACAGGATGTTGGATTAAGTTCAAATTCTTTGGCAAGTGTATATCTACATTCAAAGTTCCCGAGACCACGATGGAGAATTGCCTCTAGGGCTCTTGAAGATACCTTCTTTCTTGCTATTTCTAATTGCATTCACCTATTGTGTATTGTTTTGTACATGTTTGGAAGTTTTTTCTTATTGTTTTAACTATTTTTTTAGAGAATGGTTGTTCTATCCGAACTAAGATGAGATTCAAGTTCGTCTAAACAATCAGGTACAACCAGGGTTCACACAATTTGTTAGCATATTCTAAGGAGATGTGTTTGAGTTTTAATGGTCAAATAGTTGTCTATTTGGAATTCGAAACTCAACAAACTTTAGATGTCTTACCTTATTTTTAGTTTAATTTTTTAAAGTTAGATTGAATCTAACTTCGTTTGATACATTACGTACCTACGGGTAGAGAGATGGATTTCCTTACTTGAACGTTTATTTCTTTCAAAGGATTATTTCAACAATTTTAAGTTATATATTTGTGTGTTAAGCCACCCGCGAAACTCGCGGGGTCTTAGGCTAGTTAGAGAATATATAAATACCAAGTTTGCTTAGACTGACGAGCCGATTTGAGCTCAATTGGTGAAATTTAGGTTAGGCTCATTTATTAAACAAGCTTATTTTTTTTGAGTTTGGTTAAGTCTCGTTTAAGCTCGGCTCAAATCGAGGTTTAAACTAGTCAATCTAGAGTGGCTCACAAGCGACCTTGCTCTTTTACCCCCCCCCCCCCCCCAATTTAGCCGTACCGTAAGTTTAAATATTTGAAGTCCTTAATTATAGTCTAATGAGAAGGTTAATCTATTTAGGCTATGGGGTGTGGGGGTCATGGATTGGAACATTATTTTCACATAGGATCATTAATTAAATGGTATACCATCCCCCTCCTTGATTGATGGTGGTTCCCATGGATTAAACCACGGTTACCACGACCCTCTCATTTGATAATTTTAAGACAAAAACAAATTAACAAAAATAAAGGGGATAATAGTTTGGGTCATGACCACACCCTTAGGGTAGTGGTTTTGAATAATGGATTAAAGATGGATGATGTGATGCCTATATGGAGGGTCATGACCACACCCTATAGCCTTAGTGACACTTTTAAAACTTAACCTCCCTTAAAAGCAAAGTAATTATTTAAACTCCACCCACTGAAAATAATAAGTAACGATAAGATGTAATCTCTTTCGGTTAAAAAACAATTATGTGACGAACGGTAAAACAATTTAATATATCAAAAGTGGAAAAGTGTATACTGTTTTTTTTTTGAACGGCGATTGACTCCAACAGTCGAGAGGATCACACCCACATTGCATGGGTCCCTAGTCCCTCTTGGGCGAGGCATCCGAGGTTGAACATAGGCGCTCCACGAGAAAATTTCCAGCCGACAGCCACTTGACTGCTGTTGCAGCCTCCGCACTCAAGAGCCGGAGTAACCGCACTGTAATAGAAAACTCGTGTGCGGCTCAAGACTCGAACCCGGGCTATTACGCACTCAAGGCTCTTATCCATCATTGCCATGACCCCTCAACCAAAGTTGGGGTCATTTACCCCCAAATGCAACAGGTGGGGATCGAACCCGGGTCTCCAAGGAAATCCAAAGTTCTTTCCACCACTCCACTACAAGTGGGGGATAAAAAAAAAGTGTATACTGATGCTTTCTCTAATTACACATGGAATAATGATTACAACCACATTATTCAGGAGTTTACAAATTACTAGGAATTTGTTATATGAGTTGTGATTCGTTTGAAATATTTTTCAATATCAACTTTTGAGTTAACGATTTGGTTATTTTAACGGTTTATCTTAATAGTTTAAAAATAATCATTTTTCTTCCTGATTTTTCTAACTTATCGTCATTTTGCTCCTCACCTCTAACTCTATCCAAAAAATCCATTAACTAGAAGTGTATTTTGGTAATTTTATAGATAAAAGCAAGGGCATGTAAGTCTTTTCACCTAAATAAACCTATAACTTATTTATTTACATGTATATAAGTAATTCTTTTCTGATCTCCATCTTTCAACCCACTCTTTCTACCAGCCACCACCTGCAATTACCACCTGCCGACCATAACTACCGCGACTTTTAACTAAACGTTTAATTGAGTTAGAGCCAGGGAGTAATCTACCGAAATACCCCTACTTTTAATTGAACGTTTTAACTGAGTTAGAGCCAAGGAGCAAACTGGCGACAAACTCGAAAGATCAGGAAGGAAAATAACTATTTTTAAACTATTAGAGCAAAACCATTAAAATGACCAAACCATATGAAACAAAACAAAAGATAACTCTTTAACTTTTTGATAAAGAAAATGAATATAAGAAAAAAAATTTAACACAGTTAGGCTCGTGAAGCCCAGCTTGATCCAATGTCAAATTATGGCCCATATAATAGAGTCAATCATGTGCAGGCAGGTTTTAGGGGTAAATAATGCGCCAAACATGGCCTAAAACATGGATCCGGTCATACATCCGCCCAACCCAACTCATGATGCAAGGCAAAATATCTGGTTTATGTTTTTTTAATACAATTAATATGTTGAATATTTAAGGTTTTGCATAAATTTCTCCAATCAGGGAACCAAAGTTCAAAGATGTTGGTACTTGATAGCATGATATTTGGAAGTGATTAACATGATAATATGAATTATATTTATTCAGGGTGTTAAGTAGATGGTCTCTGAATTACGAGATAAAACATGTTTGAACAGAAAATAGATCAGTTTTAGGGCTCGTGATGTTGGGGTTTAACCCTAACTTGATCGGGTCTGCCCCATGGACTCCCAAAATTGTGAGGGGTCTCATGGCCTGTTTTGGGCCTGTGCAAGTCGGACGACGGTAGAAGGCCCAAATCGCCAAGGGCATGGAGTTTTTTAAAAAATGTATACATTATATATACCAAGTTATATGTTATTAATTATTTATGGAAAACATACATATATATATAGAGAGAGAGAGAGAGAGAGACAGAGAGAAAGGTTAACATACAAAAAGCCTTATCGTACTTCACGTACGTGACAAGCGTAACCATCAGATCAGGGCCATAATCACGCATGGATCAGTTAATCACGCATGGGAGCAGTTATTTGGTGATAATCACGCATGGGAGGTGATAATCACGCACGTTATGATGGTAAAAAAAAAATAATCACGCACGTTATGTATTTTGTCGCGTATGTTAATGTACGTTAAGCAGTTTTGTACATTATACTTTCACTATAAAGGTGGTTCTCGCATGAGCTCCTCTATATATATATAGGGAGGAGCTCATGCGAGAACCACCTTTATTGTGAGAACCGCGAGAACCAATGTGAACACAACCTAAAAAAACAAAAAAAAAACCCTAACCCCCCCCCCCCCCCCCCGCCCAAAAAAAAAAACCTAAACCCCCCCCCCACCCCCCCCCCCCCAAAGTCTAAAATGCTAAAAACTAAACCCCCAAAAAATCTAAAAAAAATCGAAATTTTTTTTTTGAATTTTTTAATATTTTTTATGTTAAAATCGCTACTTTTAGAATCCAAAAATTTTTTTTTTTTTTGCTTCGAAAAGTAGCGATTTTTTTTATAAAAAATATTTTAAAAATTCAAAAAAAAAAATTTTGTGTGATTTTTTAGCTATTTTTAGGCATTTTTGGTTGTGTTCACATTGGTTCTCGCGGTTCTCGCAATAAGAGGTGGTTCTCGCATGATCTTCTCCCTATATATATATATATATATATATATCTAACTACTATAATAAAAGAAACCAATTTTTGGACACGTGTCATTCATTGAAGGTATCCTCAAATTTATATTTATCTAAATAAATAAATAATAAATTAATATAAAATCTTATCATACTTTAATAAAATATTATCTTCAAATCTAAATTGTTAATTTAATATATTTTTTAAAACAAATACCTCTCTTATCTACTTATCTTATATTAAATTATGTAAATAATAAATTAATATTAAATGTTATCCTAATTATTTAAAAAACATAACTATTTTTATTATTTGGTATACAAAATTATGTTTATTCAACTCGAGTAAAACGCGAGGTTTTTAAGGATATAATTTTTTTTATTATTTGGTAGATTTTTCAACCCGACTATATTCGGGTTTTTTAAAGATACGACGTTTTTAGTATTTAATATACAAAATTACATTTATTTAGGATATAATTTTTTTATTATTTGGTAGATTTTTCAAACCCGACTATATACGGGCTTTTTAAAGATACGACGTTTTTAGTATTTAATATACAAAAATACATTTATTTAATCTGTGTAATACACCTGGTTTTTAAAGATATAACTCTTTTTATATCTATTCAACACGTGTAATATACGGGGTTTTAAGGATGTAATTTTTTATTATTTGGTAGATTTATTCAACCCGATTATACACGGGTTTTTTAAAGATACGACGTTTTTAGTATTTAGTATACAAAATTACATTTATTTAATCTGTGTAATACACATGGTTTTTAAAGATATAACTTTTTTATTATTTGATATATAAAATTACATTTATTTAACCCGTACAATGAACAAGGTTCATAAAGATATAAGATTTAATATTTAATATATAAAATTACATTTATTCAACTCGTGTAATACACGGGGTTCTAACCTATTGTATATACATATATATAGGGATGTGCAAAAAAAACGAGTTAACCGAATTAACCGACAAAACCGAACCAAATAAAAAACTGGTGGGTTGGTTAATGGTTTTTTTGAAACCCGAAAGTAGTGGGTCGGTTATGGTATCATTTTTTTTCATACTTACCATAACCGAACCGACATGTAATAAATCTTTGTAGGATTTAGGACTTTTTACACATATATTTTTATATTTTATGTTTTTGACTGAAGATTTTTAGTACTTATGGGTTTTTCATATCATTTTATGGTTTTGGTTGAATGTTTATTTGAATTTATAGAATGTATCATATTACTTTATTTAAATATTCGATAATAATTGGTATTAATGTTATAGATTATATGTATTTTTTAATACTATGTAATATACTAATATTATACAAATATGCAATAAACAATTTATTCTATGTTAAAAAAAATAAGCTATTTTTAGCTAAGCTAAATACACGGTTAACCAATCATAATCGATCTACTATAACCATCAAAACCGAATAACCATAACCACTATAACCGATCGGTTATGGTTATGGTTATCCAATAACCGGACATCGCGGTTATGGTTATAGTTTTTGGTCAAAACCGACCCTAACCGACCCATGCGAAATTGCGGTTATGGTTATGGACTTCTTCACACCTGCTATGGGAAGCACATCAAAGTCACTTGTGAGTTTATAATCCTAAAACTTATACTAACATAAATATAAAATACCATCTAATTAATTCCCTAAACTAAAGTTCTTAGTTGAAACTTCTATAACATTTTAATATTGCATGTCTGGTGTAATTGATAGCAATGTTATAAGGTTTGAAACATGGTGGTTGGTTGGTTGCATTTCGAACCTATAATTCATGTATCATTTTTTGTATACATATAAACTTTTTTCTAGAACTTAGAAGCCTAGAGAAGGAGATTTTCCAAAACACTTGCTTATTTTACTCCTTTTCAGTTGCCCTCCCATAAAAGTTTTATATGAAAATAATTAGTCATTATCGTCACATGCTCACATACAGGTATTGGTCATGATCTGAAATTATTTGTGTTGGTATTATAAGAGGTTTTGTCATTTGTGGATTAGGACGTAATTATTAGCTATTAAAAATAAACAAGTTTAAGCAGTCATTTATCTCCGTTAAAAAAATTTAACAATTTCTTGCATGCGCACCAAGGTTGGACCAAGTCCACAAAGTGGTTGGTTTGAATCCTCTATTTTTTTTATATCGAACTAGAATTACCACCCTTTGCAATGTGGCGGAAGATTCGTTTGTTATATATCATCAGTGGTGGACCCAGAAATTTTTCCATGGGGTGCGGAACATTTTTAAAAATTTTAGGCCCCTAGGTATATAAGTAAAAAAATCGGTTCGTATCGGGTCGGGGGTCGGGTCATGTAAAACAAACGAACATCAAACTAAATTTATATAATCATCAAAAACATGTCAAACCTTGTTACAAACATAATTAAAACGTCGACGCCCTACGGGTTTTCATTTTTTGAAATCTATCCAAAACATCATCTAAAGGTAATTTGTTAAGCAATTCTTTCTCTATATAACATAATGTTTCAATTTTAATTTTCAACTATTCAAGCCCTAGAAATCATTACGTAAGTTGTAATCACCCTAAAAATATATAAACAACATAATCACCCTAAAAATCATCTAAACAACCATAAACAACGTCAAAACACACAAAATTTCAAACCTATTTAACAACTTTATTACCCTTTTTTCTCCTATAATATCAACCAAAATCATCAAAATAACAAAGAAACTTACCCGTGTTCGGATTCCGGTTAGATTTGGTGTCAAACGACGGTGGTATGGTGGCTGATTACGGTGGTCGCCGGCTGCTGGACTGTTATCGCTGGGTGATGTTGTTCGTTGGCAGTGCAGGGACGCAAGAGAGAGAGAGAGAGAGGGATAGAATTTCTTAAGGTTTTGGGCTTTAATTATTTAATTATAGTTTGAAATATTGTTTGGTTTGGTTAATGGGCTAAGACTTAGTGGGCTAGCTAGTTAAGAATTATAAGTGGGTAAAGGTATGGGTATTTGGGTTTAGTTGGTTAGGTATTAAAAATTATATAATTTAGGTAGTATATTGTTTTAAAAAATAAGAGTTTACTAAAAAAATTTAAAATATAAATTGATAACACTTTTCACCTAAGGGGTGCGGACGAAAAATTTCAAAGGGTGCGGTCGAAAATTCCAAGGGGTGCGGACGAAAAACTCCAAGGGGTGCGGACGGGATTTTCGACGGAATTTAGCCCTAATTTTTTTTCCCCCACCTTGGGGTGGGCTTGGGTCCGCCCCTGTATATCATACTAGATGAAAGATAAATGTTTCTTACATGACCGCGAGCCTGTGCATAAAATATAGAAGATAATAACTAAGTCAATCTCTAACTCGTGCGTTGCGACAGACCTATCAAACAGGGAAAAATAGATGTGACGGGCCTGTCATACGGAAAAAAAAGATGAAAAAACGTTGAACCCCACACACACGTTGCGGTGTGTTGACTCGAAAAAATTAGAACAGAACGTTAAACGAAAAACTTGTGAAAGATGAAAAGTATAAGGGATCACAGTTGAAAGTAAAAAAGTGTGGGGTTAAATTGCAAAAGATGAAAAGCTTGGGGTTAAAAGTTAAAAAAAAATCAAAGGGGTTAAATTGCAAAAGATGGAAACTTTTGAATTAGAAGTGAAAAATCAAATTAATCAAATGGGTTAAATTACCAAAGATTGAAACTTTAGACTTAAATTGGCAAAGATTGAAACTTTAGAGTTAAAAAGGGAAAAAAATTTGAAAACTCCCAAAGCCAAATGTACAACGACCATAAGCACAGATAGGTTGCTTATTTATAGTATTTTAATTTAATTTTAATTTAATTTTAACTTAATTTTAATATCTCTCACATAAGTCTAAATCTGCTTTTAGTTCTACATATTTTTCGTTACAGGCCGGCTTAAGGGGAGTGAAATAAAGCAAACGTTTTAGACCCTATTTCTTTAATGCCTTAAATTCTAAAGAAAAACATATTAATGTACGTGACTTTGGCTTTGAGGTTGTTAACACTGAGATTTATGATCTATAGTTATGCATACATCTAGATTATGTATAGATCATAGGATCTAAAGCAAATCTTTTTATTTTTTTACTGTATAAATAGAGATTGTTTGTAACGCTCGACTCGTTAAAAACAATATAATAATCTTTGCAGAAATTAGGCCCAATTTCTTTTACTTAATAAAGATTATTATTCCAAATATATATTAATCTACATAATCGGATTGATAAAACATTTACAAACGCTCATTTAGAAAATTTCGCCATGACCCGTTTGCAAAACGACCAATCCTTTACGACAACAAACCTGCTTAACAACCAAGGTTTTAATAAAACAAACATAACCAACTACTATATTGATATACTAGCGCTTAGCTAAAACAAATGTTGAAGTTAAACTTTAAATGTAAATAACTAGGTCAATTTGACCGATAAGAAAACCCATATTACTTAGTGAACAAAGCATTACTAAATCTTTCCATCGTTGATCCGCTTCCAAGACTTGATCACTTTCGCCTTCCTACCACCCGAAACTGTCATATAACATTACCGTATCATTAGCCTCGACCGATAAATTATATATTCCTGTGGTTAGCATAATTATAACTAATATATAGATTGAACCGAATTATTGGTGAACAACTTATGAGTTCTTTTCTTCTTTCATGATATCCGTTCAAGTCATCCCGGTGATTCTCATGACTTATCTATCTAGGTCATAGTTCTCAAACAAATCACCTAAGTATAAAACACCCCCAGAAATTAGCTTTTGCTAAGTGAGAACTCATAATACTATTATATATATATTGATTTCGAGGGACGATAAATAGTAAACTTTATTTTTATAATATAGTTTTTTATTATTTAATATATTATAATAGTTTAATATTATATTTACTTTTAATACAATTTTTTTAACATTTATTTCCTTTACCTTTTTTTAATAATTGTTTTTTTTTTCTTTTTTTAACATATATATATATATATATATTAATTTATCGATTAATTTGATACTTCTTTAATAAGTTACGTTTATAATTTTTTTAAAAAAACTTAAGTACGTAGTTGTGTTTGATTTCTTTCCCTGACATTCTGTTATAAGTTTTGTTAAAACGAGGTTACACTCAAAATAAAGTATTTATTTGGTATCATAAAATGATACAATAATAAACTAAATCGTTCTAATGGTTTGACTTTCTAAACAACATTCTTTATTTTCAAATCACGTTTGTTTTACATTATCATTTACTCGGTTTCGCCGCAACGCGCGATATAAAAAAACTAGTTTTATATTAAACATGAATGAGTTTTGTTTTTTTTTTTTTTTTGCTCATGACTCCCAACGAAACAACGTCGAGCCTCCACTTCATTATCGCAAGTCACGCATTACCTGACTTTCTCCATTCTAACCTGGGAGCTTTTCATCCATATCTCATGTATATCCCTGCTAAGGCTATAGGGTGTGGGGGTCATGATTGGAACATGATTTGCCATCTAAGAACATGAATGGAAGGCTACACCACCCCTTTGATTAATCCACCATGATTTGCATGGATTAAACCATAGCAACCATGGTACTCCTTACTATTTTTCAACAAATCATTTCCTTTTTTCTTTAGACAAAGATAAATTAATAAAATAAGAGGCTAATGGTTTGGGTCATAACCACACCCTTAGGGTAGTAGTTTTGGATGGTGGATTAGAGGTGAGTTACATGGCACTAACATGGAGGGTCATGGTGGTCATGAGGGTAATGACCACACCCTATAGCCTAATATGAAATCAAGGACACTACAAAGTAAACCATTATTAAATCAATTCAGTCAATATAGATAAAATATTAAACTGCCGCATAACAATATTGTAATGCATTAAATTACATATATGATTATCAACGATCATTTTTACTTAACATACTCTTAATAATTCATGTATGTATTTGTAACATACACAATTAGGTCACTCATGTTTAACGGCACAAGTGTCATTCGTTTATAAGTTATACTCAATAAACACGTGTATTTGCACATACGGGTCACAACACCAATGAGCTCTTAATCTAGCATACATAACCCATACTCAAGGAATCACTCATTTCAACTCATGTAAATATATATAATTACATTAAGGTTTACAATAATAACAATAACAAATCACATATGATGGGTTCTTCGTAAATTTCCCAAGATTATGCAAGTGCTGTAAAATTTATGTTTTTCACTCAGCTTTGTGTAGTTGTAGTAATTCAGTGTTTTCCCCCTTTTACATTGAGTATTTTATTTCAAACTAAAATTCTTAGTGACGGGGACTCAGAGACCTTTCCGTGGATATAAAATACACCCCGAACGGACATTTGGTTGATTTACTATTAATTTTTAAAAACTAGTAAAAATCTGGAAATAAGCTGAATTTTCAGCACTTTTGTCATTCGACCCATTAACAATTTGCACCATTTCTCAATGGGTTTAAGCCCCAAAAACATCAGCAAAACAAAACGTTATTGTTAAATCAAACCCCATTCAATAATTTGTATTAAAATGTCCACCTTAACTATAAAATTTCAACCCAAAAAGAATATTGTTTAATTCAATACAGATCCAAACATATTCGAGTCACTCACATTCGTCCGTAGGACTGTCGTTGCTTTATCACCTGTTTGACCCGTTGCCATCCAAACTTTATCTCACCTATCTTGACAACAAATCAAACTTGCAAATCATTAGAACACGTAACATGGACATTCATCTCATACTACCGAAGTACTTATCAAACTCATCATCAAACATGTGTTCTAAATAATTCTTTTACCCCAAACTTGTTAATTGGTTTATCAGCATCCATTTGACCCGTTATCACGCATTTGTGTTTAGTCATAACATAAAGGTTATTTTCACCATAATTTCATCGACTAACCAATGTGTATAAGTTTTGGTTATAATCCAACCAATTAACTCATTCACTCAAGTGACCCGTTTGGATGATCAAGTGAAAATAACATTTACATATGTACTTTATGTGATTCCCATTCACCATTAGATTCACCAAAGCTTTATGTTTACAAAACACAAATTTATTATTAACAAATCGTTAAACATCAAGTAAACATGACAAATCTTTCAAAATCTTACTTTTATTTTTGTTTAGGCATTTAATCAAACACCCTGTGGGCATAAACTAAGATTCACCATTTTTATACTCATATGAACTCTCACACCCTCAATTCACCCCCAAGGATGTTTACTTTCTTTGAAATTCCCAAATTGTACCATCTTTCATGTTTTTAAATAAAATCACCATTGCTTTCATATTCACAAGTTATGTTCAGATTTTTGTTAGCAAATATACATGTTTTCCATTCTACCTTTACTAATTTGCCAAATTTAGTAGTTAAAGCATAACATGCATTTGAATAAAAAATCCAATAACTTCCAATAATCATTCTAACATCTTAATAAAGGTTTCTTCATAGAAAATCCAACACTAGTAACCCCAATTTCATGGGTTTCGAACCCATAACCTAAAACCACAAATTCATGAATTGTACAAATCAAGATGAAGGATTACATATCAGAAACACTAGGAATTGATCAGAGATAGCAGAATTGAGGTTTTGACCATCCAATTTTGTGATTGCCATAAAAAATTGACTCACTTCTTCCTCTTGTCTTGTCTGCGTGGCACTCAGGATGACTCCTGGTCATGCCCTTTTTTAAAAACTTTGTCAACTTTCCCCCTTTTTACCTCAAAGCATATATTTGCCCAGGTTTGGTCCCCATAGATACATATGTATGTATCATTATAAGAAATGTAATTTTGTTACATTTCACCCCTTGCAATATGAATCCCTTTTTATTTAAATCCATCATAGTATTATATTTTTGAGTAAATTACAAGTTTTGTCCTTTATGTTTACATCAAATTGCAAGCGGTGTCCTTTACTTTTAAAATTGACGGGTTTTGTACTTAATGTTTCAAAATATTGCACGGTATGTTCTTTTAGCCTAACCCAGTTTATTTTTATTTTTTTAAATCTGATCACCCAAAGGGTATTTTAGTCTTTTTACCCTATTTATTTAATATCATTTTAAAAATAAAACAAAATAATTAATAATTCTACCTATATTCAATAATTTATGTGGGACCCATCATCCCACCCAACCCCACCCACTGCATCTTCCCATTCTTCACCACCACCATCTCCACCTTTCACCACCACCAACCACCTTTCACCGCCACCAACTGCAAATCACCATCGAAATCTTTCACCGGCACCACCGCCTCCACCGGAAAATCTTCTCACTGCTCCTACCGGATGTTACACAATTACTGAAGACCCGATTAAAAACCAATAAATCTGAAATACAATTCCACCACCACCAACCACTGTTCAAACAAACACCAGGACTCTCACAACCATTGAATTTTGTCTTTTGCTATCCCTTCGTTACCCTCACAATCAAATTCTTAATCGTTTTTGCAAGTTTGGTTACATGGCTGCTTAGTTTCATTTCTTTCCACTGATAAAGGCTCCAATTGGACTCAACCAAACCACAGAAAGACGATGATCTCGAATTCACGACGAAGGCGCTACGAACCTCTTAATCTCAACAACATCCTTCGAATTTCGGCTCAGTTATCTGAATACTTCTTTCAATCTGTTCGATACAATTCCTGAAATTGTTAGTGTTCATAATCTTATATGAATCAGATGATTTACTTTTGAGATTAGTGTTCATAATTTTATGCGATAAGAGCAGTGATTTACTTTTTAGTTTAGATTCCGGTAGGAGCAGTGAGAAGATTTGCCGGTGGAGGCGGTGGTGCCAGTGGAAGATTTCGATGGTGATTTGCAGTTGGTGGCGGTGAAAGGTGGTTTGTGGTGGTGAAAGGGGGAGATGGTGGTGGTGAAGAGTGAGGAATACGAAGTGGGTGGGGTGGTGAGTCCCACATAAGACTGCGGGGTATGGGGGGCTTGGGTTGGGGCATTTGTTGACACGTGGAATGGGAGGGCCCCCCACCAAACAAACCCACGCCCATGGGGTATGGTGGGGCTTGGGTTGGGGGCATGAGTTTGGTTTGGCCATTGAAAGCCTGCCATGTCACCTTACTAGCCCTACTAGCCCGCTCCACGCTCGGCTTCAAACCCACGCTAGAAGGGCCACGCCCAAACCCATGCCCACCCGGGGTGGTGGCTTGGGCGTTTTCAGCCCACCCACGCCCAAACCCCCGCCCCATACCCCGCAGTCTAAGTTATTGAATATAGGTAGAGTTATTAATTATTTTGTTTCATTTTTAAAATGATATTAAATAAATAGGGTAAAAAGACTAAAATATCTTTGGGTGATCAAATTTAACAAAAAAAATAAACTGGGTTAGGTTAAAAGGACATACCGTGTAAGATTTTGAAACATTAACTACAAAACCCATCAATTTTAAAGGTAAAGGACACCTTCTGCAATTTAGTGTAAACATAAAGGACAAAACTTGTAATTTACTCTATATTTTTTTATAAAAAAAATACTTGTTTTAGAGATTAAATATTTTAATCTCACTAGAAATCGGGATGTTATATTGTTACTTTATATCCACATATCATTGATCACAAATGTACTAAAACTACCAAACTAACCAAAATTTTCTTTTTCGTATTAAAAGTATTTGTCATGTACCTATTTTCTCATGCATATTTAAGTTATCCATTTAAAATATGGGTCACTTTTAAACATCTCAATGCATTCATGATATTGGCTCTATTCAGAGTTATTTAATAACATGTATCATGTCATATTGCTAAACTAAGGGTTTTTTCTTTCTAATGGCGAAAGTTATATTACTCCTAATTCTAAACTACACCAATAAATATTAAATTACATTTATGCTAGGATTTGAACCCTAGTTTTTTTTTTTTCAAGAGGCAAAAAACTCTACGACCCAGCTATAGCTGGAATGGCTGGCTGCTAAACAAGTATAAGAACTAATTTGTACTTAAATTTAGAGGCTGGATAGTTAATTAAGCTATGAACAGCTATTACTCCTATTAGTAGTAATAATGTCGAATCTATCTAATATTAAAGCATGCAATATTAATACACAGTATCCCGGGAATAAGGGGATACTGCACATGTTGGAGCCAACAGTGGAAAGATGCTTGGTATTATAAGTTCCAATATACATGGACCAACTATATAAATTATCATGTTAAACTATTAAAGTGTAAATTTATGTTACTTAAAAAGTAATCTAATTTTTGACCGTTTTAACGCATAGTTTTGCGTTAAACGTTACCGTAACCATCCCGACTCGAAATGACTTGATATTGATGCCGTGTCTCAGCGGTTGAGGTGTGAGGGTTTTCACCCACAGGTCCCGGGTTCGATCCCGGGCCTAGTGGGTTTCCCGCACGGGGGCGAGTCCGGTCCAACAGGGAGGTAGCTTTCGAGCGCCGGGGGATTCGAACTTGCGGCTTGGGTTTCACCAGCATGGGGATTTTCCACTGATCCATACCTTTCAAAAAAAAAAAAAGTTGTACAAATAGATGAGTTAAATTTGATAAAATTATGATGGTTATTAGGTAAACAATTGTTTTTTAATCAGATGTGTCTTTATTAACTACATATTATTTTGCAATTTGGGTTTGTAAGGGACTGTTTGGAAACTTCTGAATGGTTAAGTGTTGAACCAATAAGATGTCTGAATCAGTAAGATGTCTGAACCATAAAGAGCCAGTATAATGTTTAGCCGTTTAGAGGCAAATGTCTGACCAATTCAGATTAGAGGTCTTAACCATTCAGACTTAGAATAATGCTTAACCATTCAGAGGCAAATGTCTGAACCATTCAGACATCTGCTCGCGAAACAAACAATCTGAACCATTAAGTGCGGAACCAGTAGATACATGAACCATTAATAGCCTCATTAAGAGGTAAACAAACAGCCCCTAAGTGTGTTGTGAGTGTGTGTGTGTGGGTGGGGGGGGGGGGGGGGATTTGTTACTACACTTTGAAAAGTAATTTTAAATGTCATTTTCTTTCAAACTTATCTTCATTTTAAATCTCATACAAATCAACAACACTTTCTTACTTAGATCACCATTGATTCCTTAAATTTATCCGCAAAAGACTAAGAGGTTGTCTGGTAACTTCTGAATGGTTAAGTGTTGAACCAGTAAGAGGTCTGAACTATTAAGTGCTGAATCAATAAGAGTTCTGAATCATTAAGAGCTAATATAATGTTGAATCGTTCAGAGGCAAATGTCTAACCAATTCAAATTATAGATTTTAACCATTCAGACTCGGTATAATGCTTAATCATTCAGAGGCAAATGTCTGAACCATTCAGACATCTGCTCGCGAAACAAACAGTCTGAACCATTAAATGTTGAACCAGTAAGAGGTCTGAAACATTAAAAGCTAAACAAACAGCCCCATCTTGATGAGTTGATGTACTTACCGTCTCAAGTTTATTTATTTATTTATTTTTTTGAAGGGTGACTTTCTATGTACAGGACCTAGTGGTCACCGGGTTCTTGTCAAAGACAATCCCCCGTCAGCCCCAGCTACGGACGTGATGTTTTATCGGGCCCCGGCCGCCGCTCAAACTGACCTTCGCCCGGAAACCATACTGCCCCCACACGAGAACCTCGCTGGGGTGACAGCTGGGTAAAACCGGGTTACCCTCCGAATCGAACCATGCCTAAGTAGAAAACGATCAATCATTGGGACGTCCTGCACCTTTTGCTACAGCCGAGAGTCGAACCGGTGTCTCCAAAGAGAACACCAGCTCAACTGACCAACTGAGCTAGGGTGGGGATACCGTCTGGTAACTGGTTTACCAATTTATCTACCTCACGATGATTAATGATTATGAGATTGGTCAATAGAGGACCCCATACTATGGTGGGTCAACTCACCACCGTCCGTAAAAATGTAAGACTTTTTTGTTTTTCATAAATTTTTCAACTTCGATTTGTCTTTATTAGTTACCGCATTCGTACGTTAAATCAAATGTATTTAATTGTGTTAGCTATTTTAAATTTGCTTTTGATAATGCATCTTCATTATTTTTAGTATTAACTAAACATTAATCTAATACATGACAAACCAAATTACAATAAACAACTTTTGTTGACTCCTAAAAGTCATACCTCCAAAACTAAAGGAGATCACTAATTTAGATTTTAGAACAACTCGTGATTCACGATGAGAGATAAACTATATATACTCCGGTCCCCTCTTTATTAAACTAATCCGTCTATATTTAAAAAATATGTATATAATATTTTTGTTAGTTTTTATATTATATTATTATATTATATAAGTTTCTTATATCAGATATTATTTTGATAGTTTCTATTTCTAAGAACACTAGCTATCATCAATTAATGAATTTTATCATGAATTTACATCGAGATAGATGATAAACGAGTAACAAGCGGCGCCGCTACCCCAAATATAAGGAAAATGTTACGTTAATAAATCTTTTAAGAAGAAAATGCTTAAATTTGATATGTGTATTAGATACAAAATTGGGCCATCGTGAAAGAGAGAAAGATGTTAAATGAGAAATTGATGATTTGGGATTTAATTAAGTTCAACTATCATCGACTATTCGGGATATATTATATACACATGCTAAAATATCTTCCATCCGATTAAGAATCTTTTTAAGTTCAACTATGTATATCTGATAATCATCCCACAAAATTATAATCTCTTACTGATGATAATTAATACCCAACACACTTCTAAAGTTCTTAATTATCATATATTAAGAATCTTTTTAATTATATTACATCGTGTAACTAAAATTGAAAAAGTATTTAGATAACCATAAATTTAATTGTACTTATTTTGTTACGCAATTGACCCATCTTGCTTTACCTACAATTTCAAAAATTGTTGGGCTATATTAAAAAACTTTCACATGATTACTAGAAAAGATGAAAGAGGATATCTGACGATCAAGAAAAAGCCTGGAATTTTCGCCTTTTCGTCACAGCTTTGGGGGGGGGGGGGGGGGGGGGGGGGGTTAAGACATGTCAATTTGATAAAATATGATAAATGATATATGACATATGTATATGGATTGTGGATTACTATCAGTCGATCATTTATTTTTATATATATGGTTTAAGAGAACTCTAAGAGAATATAATAAACAAATTAGTTGAGATTATGATAAATTAACAAGCTTACACAATCGAATACTGGGAGAGACACGGGGCTCAATTAATCTATAACATTATGTTACATAACTAATTTTAATAAATATGCATATATATATTTGTGTGATTATTTTGGTTTACAATAGACATTCAATTGTTCAATACATAACAATTTTAATAAAGAACCATAAGAATTGTAATCGTCTCTCTTTCATCATATCTTTAATCTTATTAATACTGCATACAATTAATTTTTTTTTTGGACGGCGACTTTCACAACAGACGGCAAGGCCGCTACTACCTATAAATCGGTAGCTACCATCGCCCCACTCCCGCAACCAAGACTATGTTGTCTTAACCGGGCCCACGCTTGGTGCATTAGAGTTTGACTTGGCGTCCCCCGAGAAAATTTCCAGCCCCCTGCCACTTGACAGGAGTTGCACCCTCCGCAAGAGCTGACACTCTCCGGAGTAAATGCACTGTAATAGAAAACTCGGGCGCTCCTCGGGATCGAACCGGCGCCAAAGGCCCCAAATCCTATCCTTCATTGTTGCTGGCCACTGGGCTGGGAGCCAGTGGTTACTGCATACAATTAATTATTATAACTTTTATAATATATTCAACAAAAATCGATTTTGTATTAAAAGTTACCTTTATTTTATTTGATATAGGAGTCCGTTTTTGAAGTACATGTAAATTAGAGACCAATAATAAAGCCCTCTTTCATGATAATTGATAAGTAAGAAATAATGCATGAAATAAAATTCCAAAAGTTGACTTCAAATCTATTTTCTAATAAATGTTTCTATCATCTTTTAAAAATTTGTTTTTAATTAATATTAATTTTTTTATTAAATTTTAATTTAAGTTAAATCTTTTAAAAATTTGTTTTTAATTAAAATTGATTTTTTTATTAAATTGTAGTTTAAGTTAATATTATAAAATGATAACATTGTTTATTTTAAAATTCTTATATTAATATTTGTTCTTACTTTAAATATATTTAGATTGACCAATATTTCTTTGTTAAATTTGATTTGTTAAATACATTCCTATGGAGGCACTTACCCGAATTATGAGGAGGGCATGTCACCTTGGTGTTTTCATGGTATCCAAGTGGGAGGTAGTGGCCCGTTGATTTCTCATTTTATTTATGCAGATGATCAATAATGTAGTGTTTTGTAGGGAATGGTCCATTGCTAATGCGAAAAATTTGAGGCGCCTCTTAAGGGGTTTTTATTTGATTTCGGGTTTGAGAATCAGTTCTAACAAGAGTTGTGTCTATGGGGTTGGAATAGAGGAGAATGAGATTATGAATTTGGCTACGGCTATACACTGTTCGTATGGTCGGTTCCCATTGACTCACCTTGGAGTGCCAATAACGACGAATATGAATTTAGTGAAAAGTTGGGACCCGGTTATAAAAAAAGGTGAAGAAAAGATTGTCGTCTTGGAAATCTAAGTGCTTATCTGATGTGCGTAAGTGTGTATAGTTTTTAATGTATATTTTAATCCCCTTTTAACACTTTTAGCCAAGTTTTAAATTTATAAAACACGATATTTACTAACACTAAACACACATATGGGCAAGTGCACCCATCGTGAGCGTAGTATAGTCTTGGTAAGATACCGAGGTCGTCCAAGGACACAAGAGCTTTTAGTACCGGTTTATCCTCAACGTCTAATCAAATCAAAATTTTAGAAAAAGGTTTTAAACAAAAAAAATAAAGCAAACTAAAAATTCTGAAAAATAAACATAAAAATAAAAACAGATAGACAAGACGAATCACTTGGATCCGACACGTATTTAGTGTAACCTTTGATTATTTCCGCACTTTTGCAGTTTTTAAGAAATTATCTTAGTTATTGTAGTAGGCCCCTCTTTTGAAAGTGACGTTACCCTCAACCCAGTAGTTTGAGTCAGCAAGGATACAATCCTAAATGGGTTGGATTATTGAAAGATAATTAATTAAGTTATTAATGTATATTGTGGTAGGCCCCTCTTTTGAAGGTGACGTTACACTCGGCTAAGTAGTTTGAGTCAGCAGGGATACAATCCTAAATAGTCGGGTTAAAGTTTTAATAGTAGTTTACATATGAGGGGATCAAGGAGTTCGGACCCCCGCCATCCAATACCGGTGGGTATTGAAGGAGATCCTACTAAAGTTGACCCAGGTCCTTGCAGGATCTATACACTGAACAAGGCAAGACTTGTAAGTGCAGTATTCGGTGACTGAAGATATCAGTGTTAGACAGAACTGATTGCAACAGTTAAGGGGGAGACTGTAAGTGCAGTTCCTGCCGGGTAACTGTCGCTTATCAGTTCCGTATTAATCAAAACAGAAGTCCAAGTTAAAGTCAACAATAATGAAGAATTCAAGACCACATGAAGACCAAGGGGAGTTTGTTAGTGCACTTTAGGTGATAAGTGCATGTCTCCCATTCTTTAGGGTCTTTATTGTACTTTTGTTGAAAGTTAGTCCCAACTTTATCCTAGAGACATTTTGCCCAAGTTTTATGTCTAGGAAAAAGGTCAGGGGTTTATGTTAGGGACAAAATTCAGGGTTTTGGTGTAGATTGTTTGTCCGATTATAGTCCTAGTCTATATATATGTGTGTATTGTGTAGATTAGGGCAACTCTTGAAGCTTTGTGCTCCTCTCCCAAATTGTTCATTCTCCTGGTGTAAATCCTAGAGTGAGAGAGACTATGTGTTAGTGAGAGAAAGCTAGGGTTTAGATCTTTGTGATCTAAACCAGCTTGTAGAAGATGATGTATACTCGTTTGGTATGTAATCTGTGATGATTGTATTGAAATGAATGAGTTTGTCTTGCATCTTCTTCTTCATCTATCATATTTTGTTCTTCATGTCTTGAATCAAGTGCAATGTTTGATGTTCGTCATCGATCCGGTGCTATCACAGTGGTATCAGAGCATGGTTACCGATTCGGAATGGTCTAACCGCCTTCTGAATCACCATTGCTCTTGATTTGATGTTTGTTTCCGCCAAACATCTTGAAGACGTGAAGATTTTGGTCCAGATATGAAGAAATTCGAGCTGTGTTGGAGAGAACTGCTGGGTTTTGGAGATCTAGGGTTTTGATCCAAAAAGGTTTGTCTGAGTTTAAAACTCTGTGTTTGCGTTTCCGGGGTTTTGGTGAACCAGTGTGAAGTCACACTGGGGAGAGTCCGGAGACTGGTTATTGAAACTTGTCTGAGTTTTACACTCTCATCAACCTACTCCGAATATTTGGATCCTCTAGTATTCCGAGTTTTTAATACTCCGAATTTTTGAACCCTCTCAAGTTCCGAGTTTTTAATCAAACTAGAGTTCTGAGTTTTGGTTTCATATTTGGTTTTAATGTTAACAGTCCGAGTTTGAACCGTCTGAGTTTTTGAACCGTCTATCTGAGTCCGAGTTTTGCAGGTTTAAATCAACATATTTCCGAGTTTTACACTTTCAAACAGTGTCCGAGGTTTTTCCTTTTAAACTGTGAAACTTATTCCGAGTTTTGAAATGTGATGATCCGAGTTTTGAAACAAGGTTTCTGTCTGAGTTTTTCAAGTTCTGAGGTTTTCCATGGTCCGAGTTTTGTTCTTGTCTACCAGTGTCCGAGTTTTATTGATAATGTGAAGTCACACTGGTCCGAGTTTTAGTTCCTACCGAGTTTCAGTCTTTGAAAACATTTCAGTTGTATTCCGAGTTTCAAACTGTTATGCCTTGTTCCGAATTTCAACTTTACACATAGTTGTATAGTTTTGTTGGTTTAGTTCTGAGTTTTCTGTTCCGTGTTTCGTCCACGTATTAGCAGGTTCAAAATGTTTTCGACTTATTGTGTTGGTTATATGATTTAACAGTCCTTTAACCGTCCGAGTCTACACAGTTCTGAGTCACTGGTTCCGAGTATTCAATTCAGTTCCGAGTTTTACTCAGCACCGAGTTGTATCAGTTCCGAGTTTTGAGTTTTGGACGTTTCCGAACTTTAGTCACATGTTTAAACTGCAGGTCCGAGTTTTTGGTTCAGTTAAACTGTCCGAGGCTTAGTGGGTTCCGAGTTTTGTCCATATATTACTGTACAAATTCTAATATGTCCGAGTTTTTAAGAGTTTTGCAACAGTCCGAGTTTTGCATCAGTCTGAGTTTCAATGTTACCAAGTTTTAATCCACAATACAGTTAAGTTGTCACTCCGATATTTAGTTAAGTATCCGAGTTTTAGTGTGTTCAAATGTGGTTTCAATTGACTGTCCGGGTTCAGGATTTGATTCTAAATTTGATTAATTGTGTGTTCAAGTTATGATCAGTCATTTTTCCGAGGTGCAACAGACCGGTTATATCTGTGTTCAATGGTTCAAATCTGTAAATCTTGTTCAGTCTTTTAAATTATTTGTTGGTTTGGGATTCAGTGTTTTAATCCATCTGGTGTGTGTGATAATCTTTTCATCTTTGGTTCAGTACCGAGGTTTGATTCAGTTCCGAGTTCAATATTGATTCAGTTGCGAGTTCAATATTGATTCGCTTAACTAGTTCCGAGTTTCTTCAGAGTTTCCTTTAATTCCTTGCTTGTTTGGAATTCCTTTGTACCCTAAGTACTGCTCAATGATTTGATCCGAGGTTTCAAGAGCTTCTGGGTTTTACGAGTTCAAAATTTTCTAGAATTCCGGGTTACCTGGGGTACCGGATTTTTAGCTAAATTTAGAAGGTTGTGGTGTTCGGAAGTTTCGAGTTGTGCATGTTCGGAGTTTTTCTAGTTATTCCGGGTTACCTGGGGTACCGGATAACTAACTAAGAGTCAGAATTATGCGTAGTTTGGAAACTTGAAGTCGGTTTCGGATTATCGAAAAGTTTTATGGTACTTATGTTGTCCGGATCAAGTGAGGAGGTGAAGAGAATAAGACTTGGTTGGACTTTTGTATTATTTACAAAGAAATAGGGGGAGTAAAAATTTTGTGAAATTCCTGTTTTCTTTGTAAATCAAAAGCTCGTGGTGCTACATCGAAACAAGTTCATGTTTACTGTCTTTGAGATTAACTTAGTGTTAATCTTACCGGTGGCGAAGTGTTTAAAACATGAAGCAAGTTAGAGCTAGTGTATGATTGAGTTTTGTCAAGTTTGTTCGAGGTTTAATCAAGTGTTGACGTGATGAAGCAAATTGTTCTTTTGGCAACTAGTTGAAGGTCAAGCCTTTATCGTATGCCGGTTAGAGTAGAGAAGATTAGTCTTCTTGGTCCCTCTTCCAAGTTGGTGACTGATCGGATTCTCGAAATAGGGGTTCTTACATTGAGGGGGAGATTGGAGACGAAAGTCATCGGGTAATTGGTGGATTCGTGAAGATACAAGATTGGATCTTGAAAATTCGAGATGAAATGATTTCAGACACTCGGTTGAAGACTTTGATCAAGATGGTGGATGTACTTTTACAAAGTTCAGTTTGTTATTAACTTATCAAACTGAGCTTCATGTCTTTGCGAAATTTGAAGTGTTTGATGTTAGGCATTGGAAATCCGACGTTTCGTTCTTCTACCGGTTAAGTTTGAAGATTAATGTATCGAGCGATATTCTCACATGTTGTTGTAAGACGGTTCGCGTTAATTTGATTCGGGAGAAGTTTGAGGGGGAGGATCTACAGTGTTTGATGTTGGATTCTTCAGGTTTCTCAAAGCGGCCTTAAGTGATCGTCAGCAAGTCTTTAATTAGAAGGGTTGAAGATCGCTGTGCTCTGCCAGAAAGATCAAGTCTCAGCCAAAGTTGATAGCAGCCATGATATCATCAGTCAAGGGGAGACTGTAAGTGCAGTATTCGGTGACTGAAGATATCAGTGTTAGACAGAACTGATTGCAACAGTTAAGGGGGAGACTGTAAGTGCAGTTCCTGCCGGGTAACTGTCGCTTATCAGTTCCGTATTAATTAAAACAGAAGTCCAAGTTAAAGTCAACAATAATGAAGAATTCAAGACCACATGAAGACCAAGGGGAGTTTGTTAGTGCACTTTAGGTGATAAGTGCATGTCTCCCATTCTTTAGGGTCTTTATTGTACTTTTGTTGAAAGTTAGTCCCAACTTTATCCTAGGGACATTTTGTCCAAGTTTTATGTCTAGGAAAAAAGTCAGGGGTTTATGTTAGGGACAAAAGTCAGAGTTTTGGTGTAGATTGTTTGTCCGAGTATAGTCCTAGTCTATATATATGTGTGTATTGTGTAGATTAGGGTAACTCTTGAAGCTTTGTGCTCCTCTCCCAAATTGTTCATTCTCCTGGTGTAAATCCTAGAGTGAGAGAGACTATGTGTTAGTGAGAGAAAGCTAGGGTTTAGATCTTTGTGATCTAAACCAGCTTGTAGAAGATGATGTATACTCGTTTGGTATGTAATCTGTGATGATTGTATTGAAATGAATGAGTTTGTCTTGCATCTTCTTCTTCATCTATCATATTTTGTTCTTCATGTCTTGAATCAAGTGCAATGTTTGATGTTCGTCATCGATCCGGTGCTATCACAAGACTCTTACCAAACCGTTCCCTTAACCCCCGATCAGGTAGCCAACATATCTCCATATAGACCGTGGAGATATGAATAGTGAAAATCTTTTATTTTATATAGACAGTAAAATAATGCCAAGACACCACGGACAAACGATAAGGAAGACTCGCCTTCAACATAAGAAACTAGTTATTAAAGTCATTAATACATAACCAAATAAAAAGTGCGAAAAGATTAAAAATAAAAAGTATTACCCTAAACACTTATCTTCACCAAGTGATGTAAGAGAATTAGGCAAACATGGCCTTTGATTGTCAAGAACTCTTACGATCAATCTTGAATCCCGAGACTACTCACACACTCTATGATGGATGATGAATGATGGTGGTGGATGTGGGTTGTGATGGTGGTGGTGGGTGGGTGAAGTGTGAGAGGGGTGGTTTGCCAAGAGATGGTTTGCAAGTGAGCCAAGCACCCCTATTTATAGAATGCACAGAAGCCCGGACACGGCCCCGTGTCCACCCATCTTCTCTTTCTTTATTAAATGCAGTTTGTCTGCATTAGTTGACCACGCCCCCGTGTCCGCTGGGCATGACCCCATGTGCAGAAGCGTATCTGTACTATCAAGATTTTCCTAGATTTTGCAAATCTTTGCGTTGACCACGGCCCCGTGTCCGTTGGGCACGGCCCCGTGGTGGGTGATAGAAGCTTCTACAGCTTTGTCTTTTCTACAGACACTTGGGCACGCCCCCCGTGCTCACTGAGGGGTCGGGCATGCCACGTTTATTCCTTTTCTTGTATTATTGTTAGATTTGGCTGCATTTTTGCTTCTTTTGTTCATTTAAGCTCATTTAACCCTGAAAATACAAAAGGAAGACAAAAGCACACTTTTTCCAACATTAGTACTAAAAAAAGGGTTAGTTTTATGCCTCATTTGATGTAATTTATATGTTGCATTTTGCACACATCATTATCCTATGGTGGTCGGATCACCTTACTTAAGTCGCTATTGAGTTCGCTCCCGCTTTACATTTTCTCGTTGTTCCAGGCTCCTTTGCAAGTAATTTGTCACACCCCCAAACTACCGCACGCGGAAACACCGCGGGACGTGTGACGTACCAGGATCCAAGCCACCAATCACATTGAACTAACAATAAATATTTAAATAAACATTTGATTCATTTCATAATAATGTTCCAAGACATAAGTTAAAACCAAAGTAAACGTTCAGCGGAAGCATAATATAAATTGTAAATCAACTGTTTCAAAACAAGTGTTCAAAGCCAATGAAACAAGTATCCAAGAGTCTCGATCCATGACCACTCCAGCACTCCCAGATAGCAAGTCCATAACCAGGTACCTAACGACCTGCAAGCATGTAGACAAGTGTGTCAGACGACGCTGGTGAGTTCAAAGTTTTATTAACGTGTTTAGTTACCAGTTACCAGATTAAAACGTTTACAGATTCGATGTTGTTAATCACACACTTACCGCCGATGGCTCCAGATTATTTGCCCTATTCCCCAATGCCTCTATCAAAGAAATGGTTAAGATGGGGGTCATTAGTTCACTCCCGACCTCCTCGGTGCGGTGTGAGGGTGCCAAACCTAAATAGCGCTATTAACTAATACCCCGTCTCCTTCCCGGCAACAATCGGTAGGAGGGACTTGAGTGATAGATATACGTGTATTAACCAACAACCCAGGTTTAACATTCCAGTCAAACCCATTACCCGACATTCCTCCCCGAAACGTTTACCAGATGTCCCACCCCGGGACGCATGCTTGGAAAAAGAGCAGTGAACTCACCTTGGTTTGCTCGGTATGATTAGCAGGGGCGGATCTTGGTGGTCTAGTGGCAGGGCCGCGGCCCTGGCAAGTTTTTCGGCCGTAGTGCTAATTTTCCGCATTTCGATCGAAATTTTGTATATATACTATGTTCGGCCCTGGCAAGTTTTTCTGCCGTAGTGCTAATTTTAGTGCCCGTGTCTTTCGGCCCTGGCAGGTTCAACGGGCAAGATCCGCCACTGATGATTAGTTACTTGTTCACACTTAAACAGTCACACCCTATGGTATTCATGTGTACAAAATCAGTTTACATTCACATGGTTCACGTATAAGTTATAATCATAGTGTGCATACAAGCAACATAGTAGTTATTCAACTCATACAAGTCCTCAATTCACAGGTATGTTTCATAATGGTATATAACGGTTAAGCGTACTACCCGTGACAACCACACCATGTTTCCTCAGTCGGTAACTATATCCTAAACAGGCTGTGATAGGGTTTCATCAACAAAGTCCCACCTTTTTTTACAAGTACAATCCACAGTCTGCTGTGAACCAATGACGAAATGCCAAGAGTTTCGTCGGCGAGGAGGTGACGAAATACCAAGTCTTTCGTCGGCATGGTGAGTGACGAAACATCAAGTGTTTCGTCGTCAGGGTAGTTTCGTCACATTATCAGTTTCACACAGAAACACTAACTGCCACTGTTCTATTCTTGTCTAAATGATTAATTGAAACCATCACTTAATCATTCCCATTATCAATTAATCATGGACACGCATCATTCATAACCCAGTTTCCCATCCCGCATTTTAGATCACAATAACAGTTGCTTTGTACCCTCAGATCATTAACAGTTTAAACATATTAGTTCTAGATCTAACATTCTACGGTTACAATTGCAACTCTACTCAAGATCCTATGACTCTAACACACTAACACATAACCATACAATTAGCACAAAAGAGAATGACGACGAGTAACGATCGGGACATACTAACCGGTTACGAGATTAAACTAGCAAGAGCTTCGAGAGGTATGATTGTTTTCGGGTGCAAGGAAGAGTTAGGGTTTGTCAGTTATTGCCTTACATACTAATTGTGAAAACAAAACAATATAACTGTGTCATTACTGGGCCTCATCTGGGCCGAAGGCCCATACGACGAATTACTTCCTCGGCGAATCATGGTGATGGCGAAACACCAGATGTTTCGTCGGGTATGGTTTGTGGCGAAACACCAAGTGTTTCGTCGAGTGATGTTTCATCGGTTATGGTTTTAACTTTTAAACAGTTCATGAGTTTAAATCAAGTTTATATTAACTAACCAATACATAATGCAACTCATGCGCAACAATGTACAATAACAGAGTTTGTAAACAAGTAACGTGCCGAGGGAAGACCCTGAAAACTCGGGTTCTCACATCATCCCCAGCTTGAAAGAAATTTCATCCCGAAATTTGATCAGCAATCCATAATAGCACAGCGTTAGATTAAGATGACTGTGTATTTTCCACATGTGCCACATCATCCCCAACTTGAATGGGAATTTCATCCCGAAATTCACTAGTTGTGCCAGACTTAGGTTTGCCAGACTTGGACTTGTCATCTGGGAATAAATGTGGGAACTTGAGCTTCATTTGATCCTCGCGTTCCCAAGTGAACTCCGGTCCGCGTCTTGAGTTCCAACGAACCCTCACGATCGGAATTCGGCTATGCTTACGGACCTTGACCTCCCGGTCCATAATTTCTATTGGTTCTTCGACAAATTGCAATTTGTCGTTGATTTTCAGCTCTTGAAAAGGTACCACCAATGTTTCATCCGATAAGCACTTCTTTAACTGGGAGACATGGAAGACATCATGGACGTTACCCAACTCAGCAGGTAACTCCAACTTGTAGGCCAATTTACCAATTCGCTCCCTAACTTTAAATGGCCCAACATAATGAGGGTTAAGCTTGCCGCATTTTCTAAAACGCACCACACCCTTCCAGGGTGAGACCTTCAACATAACACGATCACGAACTGCGAACTCCAAAGGTTTCCTACGCTTATCAGCGTAGCTTTTCTGACGGTCGCGCGCTGCTGCCATACGATTCCTGATCTAAACAATCTTTTCTGAAGTTTCCAACACAAGTTCAGGGCCTGTGACCTGGCTGTCACCCACCTCAGCCCAACAGAGAGGTGAACGACACTTCCGTCCGTACAATGCTTCGAATGGAGCTGCCTGGATGCTGGTATGGTAGCTATTGTTATAAGAAAACTCTATCAAGGGCAAGTGTTTCTCCCAACCCTTGCCAAAATCAATCACACACGCACGCAGCATGTCTTCAAGTGTCTGGATGGTTCGTTCACTTTGACCATCCGTTTGTGGGTGATAAGTAGTGCTCATGTCGAGACGTGAGCCGAACGATTTGTGCATCGACTGCCACAAATCCGAAATGAAACGCGGGTCACGATCAGAGATAATAGAAGTCGGCACCCCGTGCCTAGAAACCACTTCCTTCAGATAGACAGCTGCAAGTTGTGAGAACTTATCAGTTTCCTTGATTGCTGGAAAATGTGCTGACTTCGTGAGACGATCAACGATCACCCAAATGGTATTATTTCCATTTTGAGTTCTAGGCAATCCTGTGACAAAATCCATGGCAATTTGCTCCCATTTCCACATGGGTATCTCTGGTTGTTGAAGCAATCCAGACGGTTTCTGGTATTCCACCTTGACCTTTGAACACGTCAAGCATTTACTAACATACGTCGCGATGTGAGCTTTCATCTTCGGCCACCAATACATGACTTTGAGATCCTGATACATCTTATCCGAACCCGGGTGAACAGAGTATCGAGACTTGTGCGCTTCATCCATCACAAGCTCTCTAAGGTTACCAAACAAGGGAATCCATATACGCTCCATGAAGTAAAGAATACCATCCGATCTCTCTACAAGTCGTTTCTCCATGCCCCTTAAGTACTCTGCTTCAATGTTTTCCTCTTTCAACGCTTCGGTTTGTGCAGAACAAATATGGTCAGGCAAATTAGAATGAATGGTGAGCTGCAAGGCACGAACACGTTTGGGTTTCGATTCCTTTCGACTGAGAGCATCAGCTACAACGTTAGCCTTACTCGGATGATACTTGATTGCACAATCATAGTCGTTTAAAAGTTCTACCCAGCGACGTTGTCGCATATTCAAATCCTTCTGGTCGAAAATATGCTGAAGGCTCCTGTGATAGGTATAAATAGTGCATTTAGTACCGTACAGGTAATACCTCCAGATTTTGAGCGCAAACACCAAGGCTCCCAACTCCAAGTAGTGTGTCGTATAATTCCTCTCGTGAACCTTCAACTGTCGCGAGGCATAGGCTATCACATTCTCGCGTTGCATCAACACGCAACCGAGACCCTGAATGGAAGCATCACAATATACCACAAAATCTTCTGTTCCTTCAGGTAGAAACAAAATCGATGCACTGCAAAGTTTCTGTTTCAGTAACTGGAAAGCATCCTCTTGTTTCATTCCCCATGAGTATACAACGCCCTTTTGCGTTAACGAGGTAAGAGGTTGAGCAATCTTCGAAAAGTCCTTAATAAATCTGCGATAGTACCCGACGAGACCAAGAAATTGTCGCACCTCTGAAGGAGTCTTTGGTGCCGCCCAATCTCTGATAGCATCAATCTTTGTAGGATCTACGTGTATTCCCGATTCATTCACAATGTGACCAAGGAAGTGCACCTCTCGTATACAGAAGTCACACTTAGAAAACTTTGCGTAGAGTTGCTCCTTCCTCAGGAGCTCCAAGATAAGTCGTAAGTGCCGCTCGTGATCTTCCTTGCTCTTTGAATAGATCAGAATGTCGTCGATAAACACGATAACGAAGTCATCGAGATACGGTTTGCACACACGGTTCATGAGGTCCATGAAGACCGCTGGCGCGTTCGTCAACCCAAACGGCATAACTAAAAACTCATAATGCCCATACCGCGTTCGAAAAGTTGTTTTAGGAACATCCTCCTCTCGGACTTTCATCTGATGATAGCCCGATCTTAAGTCGATCTTCGAGTAAAAACTGGACCCTTGCAACTGGTCAAATAAGTCGTCGATGCGTGGCAAAGGATAGCGGTTCTTGACAGTCACCTTGTTGAGCTCCTGATAATCAATACACATACGAAAGGACCCGTCCTTCTTCTTCACAAACAAAACTGGGGCTCCCCAAGGCGAAGAGCTGGGTCGAATAAAACCCCTGTCCAATAACTCTTGCAGTTGATTAGACAACTCCTGCAACTCTCCAGGTGCTAAACGATAAGGAGCACGAGCAATTGGAGCCGCTCCTGGTGCAAGATCAAACTGAAATTCCACTTGACGGTGAGGAGGTAATCCAGGTAGTTCCTCAGGAAATACATCGTTGAATTCACGAACAACTGGCAAGTCTTCGATCTTTCTTTCTTTCTTTCTTCCGACGGAGTATCAGTAACAAGTGCAAGAATAGCAGGATACCCCTTTCGTAGACACTTTTGCGCTTGCATTACTGAGATGATACCAACCATCGTCCCACTACGATGCCCTTGAACCGATAAAGATTCTCCACTGGGGAGAGGAATACGTACGATCTTCTCCTTACATAGAATCTCAGCCTGATGTCTAGACAACCAATCCATACCAACCACTACATCAAAACTACCGAGGGTAACTGGAAGGAGGTCAATGTCAAACACTTGACCCACAAGATCTAATTTACACCCAAAAAGGACGTGCGAAGCTTCAATTGTTTTACCATCGGCTAATTCTACCACATGCTTAGCTTCTAGGGGTGTTGGAGCTAACCCTAATCGCTGACTAAACTCTAGGGACACATAACTCCAATCGGCACCGGAATCAAATAATACAGAAGCAAAGAGGTTGTTCACAGAAAACGTACCAGTCACGACATTGCCGTCATTCCTAGCGTCACCAGCACCAATTGTAAATACCTTTCCACGAGCTCCATTGCCCCCATTGTTGCCATTATTGTTGTTCCCAGCATTGTTATTGTTGTTCTGACGGTTGTTGTTATCGTTGGCATTCTGATTCAGCTGAGGGCAATCCCGTTTAATATGACCCTCATCCCCACACTGATAATGTAACATCCGTCTCTATTTAACATGTTTATAACCTTAATTACGCATTTTATATGAAAAATGTGACGTTCTAAAAACTTTGTCAAGTCAAAGTTCATACGTGTTTAAAGTAAACAAAATATAGTTCCAAGTGTTTACATAGTTCACTTAAAACAAAAACAACATAAAGTCATTGCGGAAGCTTCATTTGACATGCGTTCGGTTCACCTGATTGCTTGATCGTCTTCCGGATGCTTGCTATACTCACCTATGATCAAAACCAACTTAAAAGTTAGTTTTGACAGCTTATAAACATATATAAATAAGTTCCAATATCAAATAATGATAATCAAAATAAAATTTCCAAAAATCGTGCCTCCCGCGTGTCACGTAAGGCAACCTTTAATCTGTCGCGAGTCGCGACACCTGTCGCGTGTCGTGCCCCAATTGAGGGACCCTGTCGCGTGTCGTGAGGGAGACTAATTTCCAGCAGGTCCGTTTCTAAACCTGCATTTTCTGCCCAGCTCAATTATTCAACAAAAATCGAACTTTAAACGGCCATAACTTTTTATCTACTAGTCCGTTTTAGGCGATTCTTTTTCCTATGCGTTCGAAATTTAATTCTCCATCTTATGGAGTTAAAACTTGACATTCCACTAGTTCAAAAATTCAGATTTCAAGCTCTCGGCTTGAAATCCCTTTTTAACACTTTTGACCCGTTTCATGATTCCTTAAACCACTTTCGCCCATCATTTTGCTACATTAAAGTATCTACTTTTATTTCGTAATCTTAATACTAATTCCTAAACAACCTCTAAGGATCGTTTGCCCGGTTTTCCCATCAAGGGCTTTTTGGTCAATTTTAGTCCTTCATTTTACGACGAAGGACTTTCGCTAATATTTGACCAAGAATATCGCTTTTATCAATAATACTAAATATGCGTACCTGGCTCGAGTCATAGGATTGACCCGTTTAAATATCTTTCACTATTAATTTCTAATTAATACCAACGCGAACCGTATGATATTTCCTGTAATCACAAAACTCAACAAGCGATCATCAATTAATATTGTCAAATGATCTTGCCAATGTCATTTGACCCGTTTAGTCCGAACGACCCTTTTTCATTATGAGATGATATCTAGTTACCATCTCGCTCTTTTTACCCATTCCGGTTTACACCATAACGTAGTGTTTCAAAAATTTTTATTAGTTCATCGTCATATGACTAATTTACCAATCTACCATTTTTGCCATTGTTTATGATTTCTCACCATTGCACTAGTTCCGACTCATGTTATTTGCGTCAGAACATTATAACCCGATTACTAACTCTTCCTTATTCATTTTCAATACACACAACTGATGTATACTAAAAAGGGTGTAAGCTTTTACTTACCTCGCATCCAAATTACGCTTTCCTTTTCGTACTTGCTCCGTTTGACCCGCTTCATTCCCAAGCCTCCATCTAGCTTGTCAAGAGTCAAACTATCATCATAATTCACAAGGTGGTTAGATTAGTCATTATAACCACGACTATTCCACCTTACGTATTTTCTATGTCAAAACTACTATTCGACTCCGTCCACGGTTAGTTTAACTTTTCAAAAGTTAACTACCCTTAATTATATGATATGTGCATATAAGCTAAATCGAATTCCTAATTAAAAATTGTATTACCCCACATCACACGTAATTAGTCGAACTAGGAGATTACGCGTTTGATTCATAATTTCAACATATGAACATTGTGGGCATAATTTATAACATCAACAATCAAGTTTCGTATCACTGAAAATAGGCTGTTTTTGGTGACCTGTTTAACCTGTTTATAAGTCTTCAAAAATTATGATTTTTTTATGTTGCGTACCTCTCGGAGGGTTAGACATTGTGTTAAAATTTCAAGATCTAACTCTTTACAAAAAATTCGTAAAAATTCATCTACTAAGCTGCAATCAGATTCGTCACTTCTGACTGCAGCTTACGGAAAAATTCATTAAAAATTCCTCGTTTATCCGATCGACGAAATTCCAATTGGCGATTCTTTTAATCACTTAAAAATTTCTACAGTAAGAATTTGAGATGATAACTCAATTCCTAAATTGAGTTATGACATTCGTAATGGGCTGCAAATTCTGCCAGAAAACTCAGCTTGAACCTTTGATAGGGAAAAATTCATAAAACGCTCAATTTTCGTCGAAAAAATGCGATTCCAGTGGGGTTTTAAAGATATTTCCTGGAATTACATTTTAGACTCAAGAAACACACGTTTTTGTCAAGTTTTGTCCACGTTACAGCCAATACAAGTCGGCTGTAAATTCTGATCAGAAGCTGTTTGAATTCAGCTTTCAATCGAAACATGTTTATGACATTATAGCACTATTTTTAGCCATCAAAAACCCTAAAAACATCACATTACACGAATTTAGCATCATCACATTTATCTCCTTCAATGGTGATCATGAATTCACAAGATTTAGACCTAATTTCATCATATGCTTGTCTAGGGTTTACTCCTAGACACTACAATGTTCCTATTTCATCATATAACGAACATGCAACCATCTAATTCGAATTCTCTAAGTTTGCTCAAAAATTTAACTAGAGATTCTTACGAAATTTACATACCTTGTGACTCCTTTTTCAGTGGAGATCACTATTCCGTACTTGGATTTCGGTTTGGTCTTGATTTGAACCTTCGATTTGAGAATTTTGTGAGGAATTAGGGTTTAAAGGGAAGCTCTGGATCGCCCCCCTGTGTTTCTGTCGATCTCCACACACACAAGTGTGTGTTGGAGTTTTAATTTTTTTATTTTATTTTACTAGTTTCATTTTAAACGCTTTTGGCCCCTCAACTTTTCCCAAGTTTCATTTAGGGTGTTTTAATCAAGTTTCCTTATTATTACAACACTTGTGATTAACTAGGTTATTTATTCCTAGTTATTTCATCTCATTTATATCCGACATTAAATTTATAATATAAAGATTTATATTTTCGGGTATGACCCAATTTATTTTAAGTCCCGTTATCTCGGGCTGTTTATAAACTTTTATTTCTTCAAAAGTTTTCGTTCAACTTTTATTTAATATTAGGTTTATTTGTTTAAATCCTAATATTTACCGGGTTAATTTCACCACTAACGGTATTTTACCTGTTCATCAATGTTAACGTGGTTTGATTACCAACCCCGTTTTCGGGGTGTTACAGATAACACCCCTTCTTAAAGCCTTGGTTATGATGGGGCTGTTGTCTTTGGTGCTGGTGATGCTGCTGATTCTGTTGCTGGTTTTGCTGCTGCTACTGCTTTGGGTACGGAGCTCTACAGTCCTTTGCCATATGGCCCACCTTGTCACACCTATGGCAAGCCCGAACACACGATCCATGATGATGATACCCACACTTGTTGCACTTTGGCTTCCTACCAACATAGGAGCCTTGACTCTGATTGTTGCCCTGGCCTTGGTTAACTGAGGACGGCTGACTGAAACTACGGTTATTGCTGTTGTCAGGCCTTTTCTGAGATTGACTGGCACTGGTTGCTTTGTCAGCATCATTCCATTTACGTTTGTTATCACTAGTAGGTGTGGTAGCTGTAGCAGCAGGGGTAGTAGCAGAAACATGTGGCGGCAATGAGCCACGTTCGACCTCTTGGTCAGTAATCTTGTGTGCCAAAAGGATGATCTGGGGCAGATTGTTAAGGTTCACAGCAGTGACCAAGCCCTTAACCTTCGTGGCTAATCCCTTGATGTACAGCTCGATTCTTCGGTGTGGAGGTCGTGATAAGTTCGGGCACATATTAGCTAACTCATATGACCTCTTCGTGTATGCCTCGATCTCCGACCCCACCATCTTCAGCTCATAATACTCATTCTCCAGTTTCTGAATCTCATCACGAGGACAGTACTCCTCCCGCATTAACTCCTTGAAATCATCCCAAGTGGTTGCATTAGTCATTTCAATACCCAACATCTGCACTTGGGCATTCCACCAGGTTAGGGCACCATCCTCTAATGTGCCAGTAGCATACTTCACCCGATCCCCCACGGGACAGTTACACATGGCGAACACTGATTCAGCTTTCTCGAACCATCGAAGTAGCCCCACAGCCCCTTCAGTCCCACTGAAGGTCTATGGCTTACAATCCATGAATGTCTTAAACGTGCAAGCAGGCGGATGGTTTTGATTCTGATTTGCTTGCTGGTCTAATAAACGAAAGAGAAAGATACAGTACACGGGTGAGAGTTGGGTACACGACACAAGAATAAGGAATATTTGGCACATTTCGTACCAGCTTGATAGGCTGCCAGAGCCTCAGACACACGGGTGTTAATCAGGTCAGTCAACTCTACCTGAGTCATGGCATTGTGACCACGTCCGTGACCTCGTCTGCTCATGATTCTATATAGGAAAAAGGGAAATGGTTAAGGGTCGAGATAAAGCAAGAGTCAAACCTCACGTTGACATCTACACATTACAAAGTTTACTCCAACCAACGGGGCGGAACCCTTCTCACACTCATTAAGCCTCACTGGAACTCACATGCACCTCACGTTATTATTATGTGTGCACCCATAATAATAAGGCAATTTTCATGCTTATCTCAGTGCCTCTTAACTTGCGCTAAAAGTTTCACCCCACATTCAAATAGTAAAACGAAAAGCATTACAGGATCAATAATCACAAGAGTCGAAGGGTAGTGCCACACTATCTAGCTCCACTAAGACATGCAACACAGGTAATCACATCAAGGTATCAAATATGTTGTTTCATGCAAGTCGTGTGTGTGTAACTACTAAGCAAGTAATGCATAAAGTAAACAGAAGACGAACCTTGCAATCTGGAGCTGAGTGCCATAGTCGATCTTCGAAGTTGTTTGGTTATAGTCTGGTTTTATAAAAATGTTTTAAAACCTAGTTCACTATAACCAATGGCTCTGATACCAAACTGTCACACCCCCAAAATACCACACGCGGAAACACCGCGGGACGTGTGACGTACCAGGATCCAAGCCACCAATCACATTGAACTAACAATAAATATTTAAATAACCATTCGATTCATTTCATAATAATGTTCCAAGACATAAGTTAAAACCAAAGTAAACGTTCAGCGAAAGCATAATATAAATTGTAAATCAACTGTTTCAAAACAAGTGTTCAAAACCAATGAAACAAGTATCCAAGAGTCTCGATCCATGACCACTCCAGCACTCCCAGATAGCAAGTCCATAACCAGGTACCTAACGACCTGCAAGCATGTAGACAAGTGTGTCAGACGACGCTGGTGAGTTCAAAGTTTTATTAACGTGTTTAGTTACCAGTTACCAGATTAAAACGTTTCACAGATTCGATGTTGTTAATCACATGCTTACCGCCGATGGCTCCAGATTATTTGCCCTATTCCCCAATGCCTCTATCAAAGCAATGGTCAAGATGGGGGGTCATTAGTTCACTCCTGACCTCCTCGGTGCGGTGTGAGGGTGCCAAACCTAAATAGCGCTGTTAACTAATGCCCCGTTGCCTTCCCGACAACAATCGGTAGGAGGGACTTGAGTGATAGATATACGTGTATTAACCAACAACCCAGGTTTAACATTCCAGTCAAACCCATTACCCGACATTCCTCCCCGAAACGTTTACCAGATGTCCCATCCCGGGACGCATGCTTAGAAAAAGAGCAGTGAACTCACCTTGGTTTGCTCGGTATGATTAGTTACTTGTTCACACTTAAACATTCACACCCTATGGTATTCATGTGTACAAAATCAGTTTACATTCACATGGTTCACGTATAAGTTATAATCATAGTGTGCATACAAGCAACATAGTAGTTATTCAACTCATACAAGTCCTCAATTCACAGGTATGTTTCATAATGGTATATAACGGTTAAGCGTACTACCCCTGACAACCACACCATGTTTCCTTAGTCAGTAACTATATCCTAAACAGGCTGTGATAGGGTTTCATCAACAAAGTCCCACCTTTTTTACAAGTACAATCCACAGTCTGCTGTGAACCAATGACGAAATGCCAAGAGTTTCGTCGGCGAGGAGGTGACGAAATACCAAGTCTTTCGTCGGCTAAAGGGTGACGAAATACCAAGTCTTTCGTCGGCATGGTGAGTGACGAAACATCAAGTGTTTCGTCGTCAGGGTAGTTTCGTCACATTATCAGTTTCACACAGAAACACTAACTGCCACTGTTCTATTCTTGTCTAAATGATTAATTGAAACCATCACTTAATCATTCCCATTATCAATTAATCATGGACACGCATCATTCATAACCCAGTTTCCCATCCCGCATTTTAGATCACAATAACAGTTGCTTTGTACCCTCAGATCATTAACAGTTTAAACATATTAGTTCTAGATCTAACATTCTACGGTTACAATTGCAACTCTACTCAAGATCCTATGACTCTAACACACTAACACATAACCATACAATTAGCACAAAAGAGAATCACGACGAGTAACGATCGGGGCATACTAACCGGTTACGAGATTAAACTAGCGAGAGCTTCGAGAGGGATGATTGTCGTCGGGTGCAAGGAAGAGTTAGGGTTTGTCAGTTATTGCCTTACGTACTAATTGTGAAAACAAAACAATATAACTGTGTCATTACTGGGTAGGGATGGCAATCAAACCCGAACCCAATGGGTAAACCCGAAGCCCGACACATTTGGGACGGGTTTCGGGTCGGTTAATCGGGGTTGGGAATAGATTTTATTTTTTTCGCAGGTTTGGGATGGGTTTGGGATTTAGTGATATACCCGTTTACCCGACCCAATTACCCGATAAAGTGTACCCGTTTACCCGATTGTATACCCGATAAAATTTCTTTTATATTATTAATATGTATATATATGATACATCCATTTTTTACACATATAGGTATTCTATTTCGTATACAATGTAGTTATTTGATATATATTTTTATAATAACAATACAAAATGTAACCGGTTAGTAGTTACCCGATAGATACCCAATGAGTTTTGAGACGGGTATACCCAACGAGTAATCTTTTTAAATTAACGGGTTTACCCGTAACCCGCGGGTATACCCGATACCCGATGGGTATTTACCCGCTAGAAACCCGACGGGTTTGGGACAAGCTTATCTAATCGGGTTTGGGTTTGGGATTACCTAAACCCGTCCCAAACCCGACCCATTGCCATCCCTATTACTGGGCCTCATCGACGAATTACTTCCTCGGCGAATCATGGTGATGGCGAAACACCAGATGTTTCGTCGGGTTTGGTTTGTGGCGAAACACCAAGTGTTTCGTCGAGTGATGTTTCATCGGTTATGGTTTTAACTTTTAAACTGTTCATAAGTTTAAATCAAGTTTATATTAACTAACCAATACATAATGCAACTCATACGCAACAATGTACAATAACAGAGTTTGTAAACAAGTAACGTGCCGAGGGAAGACCCTGAAAACTCGGGTTGTCACATCATCCCCAACTTGAAAGAAATTTCGTCCCGAAATTTGATCAGCAATCCACAATAGCACAACATTAGATTAAGATGACTGTGTATTTTCCACAGGTGCCACATAATTGATAGTCTTGAGAGGATTCGTCGGAAGTTTTTTTGGGGAGGGACGGAAGACGTTGACAAATTGAGTTGGTTGGCTTGGGATAAAGTAGCCGGTTAAATATGGAGGTGTCGGGTTGGGTGCACTTAGAGATGCGAACTTGAGCCTTTTATCCAAATGGTGGTGGCGGTTTAAAACAAACCAAAACGCTCTTTGGCGAAAGGTAGTGTGGTCTATCCATGGTAGTGGTAGGGGATGGAATTGTATACCGTTAAACTATCTTTAGGTGGGACATGGAAACAAATCGCTAGTGTCCCGAGGTTATTGGGTAATTTCAATATGGAGCCGCATAAGTTGATAAAAGCGAACCTTGGGAGTGGAACGAGTATTAATTTCTGGTTAGACTGGTGGATAGCCGATGATACACTGTAGAATATGTATCCTCTGCTGTTTAATTTGGAGAAAAACAAGTCTTGCTTGGTTTCGGATAGGGTCCAGTCTTCGCTGCAGGGTACACAGCTAAAGTGGGAATGGAGGAGGTCAGTTTTTAGCGATGTGGAGCAGGTCGAGTATGCTGAGATGTTGCTGCTTCTTTCGGCTGTTTCCACTACTTATGGTGCGGATTCGTGGACTGCTAAGTTTATTGGTTCTGGATGCTTTGAAGTCAGCTCGTAAAGAAACTTATCATTGAGGCAACTTGTGTTATACCGGAGGCGTCTTACGAGTGGTGTAATTGGGTCCCAAGGAAAGTGGGTATAGTGGCTTGGCGTGCGTTTCTAGATCGCCTTCCGACTGCTGATGCATTATCTCGGAGGAATATTCATGTCGAAACACCTTACTGTCGCATTCGTGATACAAACATGGAGTCAGTTGATCATTTGTTCATGGGTTGCCCGGTTTCTATGGAGGTTTGGCAGGTGGTTTTTGCGTGGTGTCGGGTTCCAAATCTCTTTGCTTTCCATGTGCGGGATCTTTTAAATTATTACAAGACAACAATAACTAATGTTCGGGCAAAGAAGGCGTTTTATGGGATTGTGTTAACAACCTTTCGGAGCTTATGGAAAGTGAGAAACGATCACATTCATAATCAAAAGGCGGTTGTGGTTCGGAATATTTTTGAGGAGATCAAGATTATGAGTTACCCGTGGATTACAAATCGGGGGAAGATGCCGGACATGACGTGGGACTCTTGGGGTTGATTTGACATAAGTAAGATGGGATAGTGTTCGGGTTGGTTTTATCGTTTTGTCGGGTTACTGTTTTGTCGGGTTGTTTTTTACTTCGGTTGTTGTACTCGGACTTTGCGTGCTAGCATCTTGTTAGCGTTTTTTGTATAAAAGTTTTGTTGGCCGTTAAAAAAAATACATTCCTACAAAATCCCCTCGTACGTTAAATATATCTTTAACTTGTCATTATAATGATAATTTTGAAGTAAACCCTACTAAAAATAGTTTTTACTGATATTTTCAAAATTCATTTAATTTTTTGATTATATAAATAAATGCTATACAAGTAGTAACATTTTCCACTTGTCTTATTATTATGGTCTCAAACAAATAATTTTTATTATTTAAGTTGTATAATGCACGAGACTATAACCTATAACCTATTAATATATGAACAATGAAGAGTTTATCAAAAAAATAAAATAAAAATAATAATAATAATAATAAATAGGGTTTGTTAGTGAAAAATAATTGAATGAATTATAATTAAAATTCAGATCTACAATCGAGATCCTTTAACATTAATTTAATTTAATTACTTAAATATGACATCTATGATTTTGTTTAGGTGTCACTTGTAGACATATGCCGAACTAATATACATATATATGTCTGTGGGTATGTATGTAGAAAATTACATAAACCAAATAAAATTAGATTGCATAATCATTTACCTCCACTCCTCTCGCTAAAAAGCATGAGTTTTAAATGATTGATTATAAATAGAGAAAACAATTGAGATGTCATTGGGTAAAAAAGAGAGTTATTTAAACAAAATATTTGCTAATTATATTATACCCTTATACAGTTAGCAACTTAGGTTATTTCTTATTTGTTTAAAAGTTACACCCTTTCATTATATTATATTATATTATATTATATTATATTATATTATATACTAGGTTAGAGCCCGCGTGTACACGCGGTTTAACAAATGAAAGTACTTTAAATTTGTTTAGAGCCAATACAGATTTGTTTCGAATCATCATGTATGCCAAAACTTTATTACATATCCTTAAAAAAAATTATGTTGAATAAATCCACAATGGAAATGCAATCACTGGGGCCTCACCTTCATTGAAAGTGTCATGATTTGTTTGTAATCCACATTAGTTGTGCCAAGAATCGATATCAGTGTAGGCACTACTTTAGAACTAAAATCATAATATCTCCGTTGTTTTGTTTTGTGCCAATCTGAAAAACAAATGTCAAAACTAAAAAGTTTTACAAAATTGGAATGAAATCATTAAAATTGGTATATGAGGGTCTCACACAACAACTATAAAAGATAAAAGAATAAATTCCTTTTTTGAGTCCCATCATCATAGTGCAATGGTCGATGACAACTTCATCATAATTTATCTCATGGTACTTCCTAGAACTTTACGACAACATTACAGATGACAAAAAAAAAATTAGTATAGTGCATTAGTGCTACAGATGCTCTCTCCCTTTCATGGGTATTAGCATAATAAAAACGTATTCAGCCACCCTAAAACTTGCCTGAAGAATATTAATTTTAAGTCTTTTAACAACTCCTGCACCACCTAATGTTAAAAAATAAAAGACATTGGCATTTAAATGTTAAAATAGGTTTTGGTTAAGACGGTCTTTTTTTATTACTCATCGAAGCAGGTTAGGACAAAAACTTGTTGCCCATTAATAATTATTCAGTGCCTTAGTTATGATTACGAAAAAAAATTCAATAATAAACTGAATCTTACATTAAAATGCGTTGAAGGTTGTACACATTAAAATTAAAATTTTTGCCACTATCAAGTTTCCGCCCATTACCGTTTTAGTTAAACGTTTAACTTGACCTGTTTGAGAAAAAGCACAACCCAAATCGACCCAATAAGAAGATAACAGGTCACACTTACGTGACATTGTACTCTTCATCGGTGTTTCCACGGATTATAACAAATTTGAAAACATCATATTGGTGTAACCAGGTAAGCTTGGGTATATTGAAATCATCAGTTTTGATAACCATATGGACATGAATCTTGAGAAAGACTAAGGTTGCTAAGCTATCAGGTTATTCAACACACAATCTTTATTAAAATAATGAAAAGTATGAATCAACATAACAAACTTACCATGAAGAGAATGAACAAAATTATTGCCTCATGAATCATGATGCTGTTAGGGGTTTGAGGCTTGAGAGATGTATACGGTGAGAAAGAAACAAATAAGATAGGTTATTGAATTAATAATAAGAATTCATATTATATTAGATTAAATATTATTATTATTTGTATTAGATATACCATATAATATAATGATAACGATGATAAGAGTTGGATTTGATTTATTAGTTTAAAAAAAAATAACAATACCAAACAACATAAATATGGGAAATTTATCGAAACCAGTACCCCATTGACTTTATTTTAATTAAATTAATAATGATTTACGTAAATTTATTTGTTAACACAAATCAGTGTTTATTTTTTCTAAATGAATTTAGTGAATTTCTACAAATTACTGAATATTATTATTATTTGTATTAGATTAGATTAAATATTATTATTAGTATTATTAATAATTTTAATCAATTGAATGAGAGAATGACAAGTGTCCCAAAACAGGTTTCTTTTATTATATACTAGGTTAGAACCCCGTGTATTACACGGGTTTAATAAATGTAATTTTATATACTAAATAAAAAATAATATATTTTTAAAAACCTCATTTATTACACGTGTTAAGTAAATATAATTTTATATATTAAATAATAAAAAATTATATCTGTAAGAAACTCGTGTATTGTGTGGGTTGAATAAAAGTAATTTTATATACCAAACAATAAAAAAGTTATATTTAAAAAAAAAACCATGTATATTCACGGGTGGAAGAAATGTAATTTTATATACTAAATAATAAAAAAAGTTACATTGTCTTCACATGGTTTGTACGTTGTTTCTTCCATAGTTAAACGTGGAAATGGACTTAAATTGTTAATTGTTAATAAAGATGATAATCTTTTGAGTAGACCTATGATGTTTTCTATAAATAATTTTTTAGAGATTTATAATTTGTAACTGTATAAATTAATAGATTTGTAAACTATAGATATGACATTAATAAAAAAATTATATCTATAGGAGACATATTGTACGGGTTTAATAAATGTAATTTTATATACCAAATAATAAAAAAAGTTATATCTTTAAAACCACGTTTATTACACGGGTTGAATAAATGTAATATTGTTTACCTAATAATAAAAAAAGTTATATATTTTTAAAAACCCATGTGTATTACACGGCTTGAATAAATATGATTTTATATACCAAATAATAAGAAAATTATATTTAAAAAAAACTAAGGAATATACTCGGTACACGATAGATATTCAAGAAGCAAATAACAACCATTTGCGTGATAAAATATAAATTATATTTAAAAAAAAACCCGCAATAAATCTAATTTAAAAAAATTAAGACTTTTTATTATTAGTAAAATCAATGATTTTATATTTGTAATTTTGTTTGGTATTTTTTTTTAAAAGTGCATATTATACATATAATTAAATTATGTCTTAAGTTATTGATGCCATCGAATTTTTTTTTTCGGTTTTATGTCTATCATTATATATACTATGGTAAAAGTTTAAAGTTCATTAGAGATGATTACATCATCAAAAAGAATAAGAGTAAATTTGTATATTATAATTAAAAAGTAGGTGTCTGTCGTATGATATAGAGAATCAAATAAATAATGTTATAAAGTATACATTAAATTTAAACAAAATAATAATTTTCTATAGTTAATTAGAATAGATTAAACAAAATAATATTTAGTAGGAGAGTTATCTATAATTAATTAGAAGAGATTAAATTAAATAATAATTATCCATAAGATATTAAAGTAAATAATATTTAATAGGATGGTTATCTATAATTAATTAGAAAAAATTAAATTAAAATAACAATTATCCGTAAGACATCTATACCTTATAATAAAACAAAACAATCTTAGGCCATTTGTCCTATTCTTACAAAACTTAATGCCACGTGTCATGTGATTGTATGTCTCAATATTGTTTTGAGCGGCAATATACATCTCCTATCTAAATCCCGCTTTTCACTTTCAGTGTAACGCTGAAAATTGAAGTTTCCATCGTTCTCTCAAATTTCCTCAAATAACTCTACCAGATATCCGATTTCCATATTTCTTTATAATCATCTTCCAAAATATGAATGAGTTCCCATGTTTAATGATGATTGGTTGCATAAACCCTAGATCTATAAATCCATACGTATTCTGCCGTTTCTTCACATCGATTCGGTTGTTAATCGATTTATCAATCATTATCTGTTTGTTCACATCGATTTGGCAGTCAATCGATTTGTCAAGCATTATTTAAGGTACGATTTTTAATATGTATGCATATTTCTCTGGTCTTTAATCTGTAGCAAATTTTAGGGGTTTTTTTGAATATGTTTTTGATTGAATCTCCGATTTTGTATCGATTTGCACTGAATATCATAAGTAAACATATGAATCTTTTGTGAAGATTATGATCTATAACAATTTTTATGGCTCTTATATTAGGGTTTTCTTATATTGACTAATTATGATGTTGTATAAATTTTTAGGGCTTATTTTTGAATATGTTATTCTGATGATCTTACGTTTTAGGTTTATTTAATGTTGAATTAAGAGCTGCAAATTAGTGAGTAGAAGTTTTTAGGGCTATTTTTTTAATATGTTTAACTGATGCTCTTACAAATTTCAACCTAGAGATTGATTGAGGTCTAATACAAGGATGTTAGATTCTGTTAATTCTGCAAGGATTTGTGGTTAGAAACTAACACATTTATATAGAAAACTTAGTTCTAAATATAATTCAGATTGCCTTATGATTGATTGAAACCGTAGGGGAACATAGATCATACTGATTGAATCATGTAGAACTATATATTTGTTCTTTATTACTGTTTGCTACATATGTGTAACACCCCAAAAACGGGTTTGGTAATCAAACCACGTTAATATTAACGACGGGTAAATACCACTAGTGGTGAAAATTTACCCGGTAAATAATAGAATCTAAATAAATAAACCTAGTATTAATTAAAAGTAGGTTAAATACTTTGAGAAAACAAAGTATAAAAGGCCCGAGTTAACGGGACTTAAAGTAAAAACGGGATGTGACTTCCCCGAACCCACCAAGTAATTAGGAACATCAACCTAGTTAGTTAAGTGTTGTTAAAATGCCAATGAAACTTGGTTAATAATACTTGTATAACTCTACAAAAGTTGAGGGACTAATAGGGTAAAAAAAAAGAGAAATGGTTTAATAAATAAAAATAAAAAAAAAACACCAAAAACACACACTTAAGTGTGTTCTGGTCGTGAGAATCACAGGAGCAAAAAGGGCTCCTTCAAGCTAACCATAAATCACTCAAAATCAGCTAATTTCAAGCAAGAAATCAAGAGCAAATCGAAAACCAAGTTGAAATTAGTGATCACCAAGCATAGGGGATCCCAAGGTATGTCAAATTTCACTATTTGATTCCATCTCAGATTCTTGATGAACTTATGAAATCGAAATTCGAGCTTTCATGATTGATGTTTGGGTGAAACTAGGATGAATCCATGTCTAGGAACAAACCCTAGTCGAAAAATTGATGAATTAAGATTGAAAAATAGGAATTTGATAACCACCCATATATGTGTAAGTGGGTTTTTATATCATTGTGATGAACACATGATTTAGTATGTTAAATTGCGAGAAAATTGATGTTATGATGCATGATAGTGATATTGTTCATGAATATTAGACCAAGGGTTTGATTGTTGTGAATAAAACTTGGTTAAAAATTAATTAGGAGCTAAATTGATGAAAGTATGAAAATCATGCCCACAAGGTGTTTGATAAATTGCCTAAGTGAAAACATAAAGTTATGGAAGTATGATAGAACTTGAAAAGAATCATATGCAATGATTCTTGACAAAATTGGATGATATGGATGCTTTAAAGTGGTAATTTAATAATTAGCCGGGTTGTTCACTATAGGCGACTCGAGCGCGAAGGCGGGTAATAAAGCCGGGAGCGACACGCGGCATAAAGAGAAGATCTAAGGTACGTGGCTTGTCACCCCGTTACATTTATGTAGACAAGCTTAGTTTGAATATGTGTAATGTTGATATAACGAAAAAGGTTGTGTTTGGTATGTCAATGAAGTGATGGAATTCACTCGACAACCAAATAGGTCAAATTAATAGTTAAAATAAAAGTGATTAAAATGAAGACACCATTTGGTAAAAGTTATAATGGGTCGAACAATTTAAAAATATTGTTTTTAAGTAATAAGAACCATGGCGCGAACCGGAATAGATTCAAGGGGCATGATGGTATTAATCTACCATCATACGTTGACAAATGGTCATGTCGACTAAACGGGTCAAATAGTGTGCAAATACCATTTGACAATAATAATTGACGACTACTTGTTGAGTTTTTGTGATAACAGGAAATAACATGTGATTGCATTGCTTTAACTAGAAAATTTAAAGCAAAATGTATATATACGGGTCGATGCTATAACCCGAGCCAGGTACGCACATTTAGAGTTTTAGTAGAAGTGATATTTTGGTCAAATTATAGCGAAAGTCCTTTGTCGTAAAATGAAGGATTAAATGTGACCAAAGAGCCCTTAATAGGTAAACAGTGTAAACGACCCTTAGAGGTTGTTTAGAAATTTATATTATGAGTTTGTAACCTTTAGATGTGTATAAAAGTTCTAGGCCAAAAACATTTGTGGGTCGAACGCCTAGAAATAGTCAATTGCGAAAAAGGACTAGACAAAGGGTAAAATTTTGGGATTTTTGGGTTCCTTATGTTGAATCCACCATAGAAATAGTTTGGGTGGAAGATAACTAGTTACTTAGCAAGAAGAGAAGAGGCGCGAAAAGAAAATAGCGAGTTTGAATGCTCAAATGCATGAAAACTTCTAAACGGGTCAAAATAAAGTAGGTGGTGAAATGTAGGCTTAACTGTAATAAAGAAAAACGTAAACCGGGTAACGGGAGCGTAAACTATATGAATAATGGATCCGGGTAATGGATGATAGCTTAGACATGTTAAGAAACGAACCCTAAGCAATTAAAATGAGTTTGGATAGGTTTGGATGCAAATTTGATGAAAAATAAACGTGCAGAGTTGACACGGCCGGGTGAAGTTTTGACACGGCCGGGTGAAGGGGCTGTGAAAAATATATGTTAAGCTGACACGGCCGGGTGATCTTTTGACACGGCCGGGTGAAGGGGCTAAAAACAAAATATATAATTTCTTGTATTTAATTATTTTGTTCAAATGCCTTGATTTCTAATCTTTTAAATGAAAGTTAGGAATCCAAGATAGAGATTTAAGGTTAGATATCTTAGTTTATGATTTATGACTAACTAGGAACAAGTTTAGAGGTCCTAAATACAAACGGATACGTGGATCGAAAGATACGAAAGTTTTCGTGTCAAAAACGGCAAAAAATGGAAAGGCATAACACAGGGGCCACCGTAACTTACGGTGCCCACCGTAAGTTACAGTGGGGCTGAAATCGATACGGTGGTTGCCTCCTGAGTTACGGTAGAGAAATTTTAACACAGGGGCCACCGTAACTTACGGTGTCCACCGTAAGTTACGGTGAAGGCCAGATTCAAGTAATTGTTTTTGGATCAAGATATCAATGTTGGATTTTCCTAATTTCCTTGTTGTATTAGTTATTTAATTATCAAAACTGACTTTTAAGTTGGTTTTGATCACAGGTAAATGTCGAGAGTCCCGGATGAAGATCAAGCATCGAGCAAGAACCGAACACACGTTAAACAAAGCTTCCGCAACGTTGTTTCGTTGTTATTTTAAAACGGCGAATTAAATCATATTATGTTGTATCACTTTAAATTGTAAAAGTTTTTAACAAACCCGTATTTTCAGTGTAATTGTGACTATTATTACATGATTATGGATTTAAATTATACGATAAACGTGAAATAATAACAAGGGTGTTACAATATGCACTTACTACAACTCAAGTTTACATGATTGTTTCAGTTGTTTTAATATATCTTAGTTGTGTTTATATATCTTTGCATCTATGCTTGTTGTTTACCTTATATAATGAACTACGAAGACTTTGGCCACATTGTTAGTGGTGTCATCTGACATTTGTTTAGATTTATAAGTTTTATAAATGTAAACATGTTGGAAATTGCTTTTTATAAGGTAACTTGCTTTTACTTGGTTACTTCCCTTATCTCATAATAAATCTATAGACGTCCACATAGTGTAAGATTTAGTATATTAAATGTTTATGTCACTGGTACTTATTGAATGCATTAGATACACGTTTCAAAAATTACTAAACAGTTTTATTCTATTGTTTATACAGTCATGGCTCCAACGTTTGTGAAGATTATTTATGATGCTTCACCGTCATGTCTGGTAAAATTTTTATTTAAATTTATTCTTACTTGTGTTATTTTTAGATAACTTGTTTTTTCCTTAAATATTACAGCCGTTGCCGCCGTTTTACAATGCTGGCGTTGGAAACTTAGGCTATCCTGTTGGGCATGTGATGTTGAGAACAAGTTCTCAGCTCTGGCATGTTTACATCAAAGTGACGATTAGCGGATGCTTTATCACTGATGGATGGTCAAATGTTTTTACGGATCTTGGAATGGAAGAGAAAGATTTTATTTTTTTGAGGTCGTTGCTGATAACACAATTGATATCTACCATTTCAAGATTGACCGTGATTTGGATGTCAAAGATAAGTTTTATCATATAATGATGTTTCCTGAAGCGAAAAATCTGGTAACTTTTTAAATATTTGATTGGCTATGTTATGTTTATCATATACCTTTGAAGTTTATGTTTCAAATATTTGAGATATTTTATAATTGTTTGCAGTGGTTGCCAAAAAAATTCATGGAACATAATTTCAATGATGACCTTCTCGAAAATATTGTCACGATTCGTTATAGTCCTACTCAACAAAGGACTGTAAGGATTAAAAAGTTGTGGAATATTCATTACTACATCCTCGACTTCTCACATATTTCAACTGATTTGTCTTTGGTCAAGTGGGATTTTCTTGTGTTTCATAGTGTTGAAACTTACACATTTAATCTCATAGTTTTCCGTCTACACGATGATGGGTCGTTAGTTGCTGAAATGGGAATTCCAGTGCCTGAACAACAACCTATACCTGAACCAGAATATGAAGCAGAAAATGATATTGAAGAGGGAATTCAACATGGCGTGGCTGAGGATCAATTTCCGCTTGAAGATGTTAATGTTGACAATCATGTTAATGTTGACAATCAAGTATCTGATGATGAAGACCTGCTTGTTCACGGGAACCCGCCTCTACCTGTCGACGATGTGTATGAGATTGAGTGGGTCCTTACTTATCGATTTGTAAGTCAGTCGTAATCTAACATAAGTTGGTTTTACTGATTAACTTTAATTGTGAATATTATCTGTTAGATTGTCACTGATACGTATTTTTTTAAATGTGATTTAGCGTTTCCCACAACGTTTTGTTGAGAATGTGCCGTTAGATGATGTTCAAGCGATGACTGTTCAGACTATGAATGGTGTTTCTTTAGTTATGGAAATGCGTTCTGAGCGTGCACATGGAGGACCAAGGTATGCTTTTAGAGGCTGGGAGAGATTTATGTGTGAAGTTGGTTTGGTTAGTGGTCGTGCGTATTTGCTTCGTTATGAAAGGAACAATGGAGTTTTGGTAATTTCGGAGGTCATATAACCATTTTTGCAAAACACGAGACAAGTGAAGATGAAGTATCATCCCTTTTTTTTACAAACTACTATGTTTTTAAGTTATTTTCTACTAGGTACTACGTTTTGAAGGATGTCACTTTATGTTTTCAACACGATAACGGTTGTTTGAGTATTAATAGACAATGTTTTTTGTTTTTAATTTTCACATGTGTTTGATTTGAAATCCAATTATTTTTATTGGATGTTTACCATGTTATAATCACCTTTCATATTGTTGATGTTTGCCTTATATATATTTTTTTATGTATAATGTATAGATGCATCCCATATACAATTGTAATGTACTATGTTTTTAGTTATTTTCTACTTGGTATTACGTTATAAAGGATGTCACCTTTGTTAACAGTTGTTTTATTATGAATACACAAGTTTTTTTTTCCTGTTTACCATGTTATAACTAGATGTTATTGCTTTCACTGCAACATTATTTGCATTTAATTTCGAAGTGAGTCAGACTTGGGGAAGCCAGTCACACGGATTAAACCTCTTGAGTTACTTCTAATTTACCCCGGTAAGCAGTTAACATTAAATCCCATTGGTAGAACTTAAAAGGTGATGATTATCTGTTATAATATACTAACTAGCGGTAAATTTTAATTTTGTTTGTTGATTACAAAATAGTGTGGAGGCTATTCCTGAGGTATTAAAGACGTTTAATGTAAAGATCTGAAAGTATTGTGGTATAACTGCTATTTTGCTCATATGCTGGACGGGAACAAGCATTGTTTTGCTCATAAGCACAATTTACTGCCATTACAAGGTAATGATTTTATTCGAATTCCTATTATTATTTATAATATAAAGTATTGTATATCCAAACTTTAAAACCATATTATAAAAATGAGGCAATTTCCTTTTGCGTTTCAAAGGAGGCAATTTCCGATAGTTGTGTGTTTTGCGATGACTATCAACAAAAGTCAAGGGCAGTCCCTATCAAGGGTTGGTCTGTACTTGAGACAACCTGTTTTTACGCATGGTCAGTTGTATGTGGCTTTATCAAGGGTAAAATCCAGAGACGGAGTCAAATTGCTTATATTAGACAAGGACGGCAAACCTACCGATAAAACATCAAATGTTGTTTATAAGGAAGTGTTTAACAAATTGTGAACTTTGTCTTCTTTGTTTGTTTTCAATTACGTGTAATGTTGATAAACATGTTCGTAGTTCAACGTTTATTTAATTAAGATGTTTACTTAGATGGTGTTGAATAATATTAATTATTGTTGGTCCACCCGTGTAACACACGGGTACTTAGACTAGTGACCTAATATAATGACACGTGTCCCTTAATTGGTTTCTTTTATTATATAGTATAGATATAGATTATAGATTATAGATTATATATAACTACATAAACCAACTTGAATCATACCATTTCATTTAAAGGTTGCATCGATTAGAATATTATATTATAATTATATTTAGACACGCGCATTCTTATATATTAATTCAAAGATTATGTATGAAAATAATGAAACTTATCTATAATCAATATTTTCAAAATTGGGTCATTCATTTTATGGTCCATATGTCGTATCGATTTCGAAACACCGAGTGACGTAATAAGTTTGAAGCTATTAATGACAATATATGACGTAATAAGTTTGAAGCTGTTAGTATATATATATAAGCATATAAATATAAAAATATCTTATATTTTGCTATGAATCTATAATATTAACAATGTATAAAGATGAAACAAAAACAAAATATGAAATATGTGGGATTGAGTTTGGAAATGATTTATTAACTTATTAGTTTTTTATTTTATTTTTTAAATAGCTAATAAGTTAATAAGTCAGTTCAAAAGCCAGAATTTTGGGCCTTTCCAAATAACTTATTGGCTTCAATAACTTATTAGCTCCAATAATAAGTTAATAAATTAGTTCAAAACACTCCCTAAGTTTTCATTAGAAGAATAAAAGGGTTTTGAAAATCCATTCCGGTCATCAGACCCATAAACGACTCACAAGTTCCAGAATACTCAACTAGACCCATAAACGACTTACAGGTTCCAAAATACTCAATTGGACCAGTTATTAAACCGGTCCCAATACAAAAGGTCTGTCTGAATTCTAGAAAATTTTGAAAATTGAAGGGACATATTCAATGTGGGAGATATATGGTTGTAATATCTCCCCCTCATCCATGGTTTCATACTTTCATAAGGGTATGTGTAGTGGGGCGGTATGCCCACTTATAGCGCCGGTATGGCGCCTGAAACACCAAAACTGAGGGCGCCATTTTTGCAAATTTTCGAGCGGCGCGATGTTGATAACGGCGCTATCAAATTGAATTTTGTTATTTTTGACCGTTTACCAACGGTCAATTCCTTAAAAAAAAAAAAAAAATTCAATTTTTTTTCAAACTTTCTTTAATAAATACCTCCTTTCCTATTTTTTTACCATACACACTCAACCCAACCCTTTATCTCTTCCACTTTTTTTTAGAAATCCTTATATTTTATACAATGCATCCATTCAATCGTGGCTTCATTCCTCCCCGATCAAGTGCGGACCCAAACCAAAGTGGTAATCCTACTCGCCCCGTGTCGCCGGTTCCCACTCGACCCAACCCTTCTGGCTCCGGTTTTCTCGACTACAATCAACAAAATCCCGGGTTCATGAATCTTTTGAACCAACCGCTATCATGGGACCCGAATCTCTACGGGTGGAACCCGAATCAAAACACCGACGGAATGGGGTCGTCTCAAGCGTTCGGGTCGGCTCAAGCTTTCGGCTCCCCACAACACGAACCCGATGTTGTTCCGGAAACACAACCTGAAGGAGCGGAGACGCAAAAAGGAAAAGGAAAAGGAAAAGCAAAACGGGCACATAAAAAGAAAGCGGAAACCACCACCCGAGCGAAAAAAAATGTGATATCGTGGGAGTCCGATGAGGAGTATGCGTTAACCCGCGCTTGGATCGATGTGTCGGAGGACCCGGTTATAGGTATATTTTTTAAATTTTTTTCTGTTTTTCCGTTTTTTTTCTGTTTTTTTTTTTTCTGTTTTTTGCAGTTTTTTTTAATTATTTTCTGTTTTTAGCAGTTTTTTTATTTATTTTCTGTTTTTTTTTTCTGTTTTTTTGCAGTTTTTTTAGACTAATAAATTATATCTTTTTTTTGTAGCAAACAATCAAGATAAATCTGTTTTTTGGCGCCGAATACGAGCGCTTTTTTTCGAGCTAATTGGTAAAGATGAGGAATACCGCCCACCGGACTCTATATCGGGCAAGTGGACCGATATAAACAAAAAATGCACGAACTTTCAAACCGTGTACCAACGCAATTTTGCCGGATGGAAAAGTGGAAGCAAGGACGAGGACATCACGCAAGCGGCGTTGGTCGAGTATACGAATGCTAATGGCCATTTCCCGTACATGAGGTGTTGGCAAATCCTTCGCCATAGCCCCAAATGGGCCACCATATCTACTCCGAGTGGTCGTTCGGGAAATAAACGGCCGTCAAAGAGGTCCAAAACAAACGAGTCGGGTGAACCCGAAACGGCAACCTCCGACGCTTGAAACACCGACTTGAACGAGGATATTCCGGATGACGAGCCGGTGGAGGAGCTACCAAGACCGCCCGGAAGAAGTAGGCGGGCGAAAAAGCCCGAGTCGTCATCGATATCTATGGGAACGGATATGAGTGACGCATTTTCGGAGATAAACAAGCGACTTCAAAACATACACGAACTCGGTAGTAAACGTATGGAGGAGAACCGCGAAGTTACGGAGATTATGCGGGATAGACAATGGGCTCACGACTTTGAGTTCTACTCGAAACCGCACGACCACCTTACCGGAAAAGCTTTGAAGATGGCGTTGGCCCAAAAGGAAAGGATCGAAAAAAAATATAATCTTTGAAGTGTTGTTTTTTTATTTTTTTAGTCAAACTTTTTTTTTAGTGGAACCGTTTTTTTTTTTTTTTTTAAGTGTAATGTTTTTATTTTTATTTTTATTTTTATTTTAGTGTAATGTTTTTTTAATTTAATGAAATGAATTTTAATTTTATAAAGTTAGAAAATAATCATTAAAAAATAGAAATTAATAATTGAGTAATGATTAGGCGGGGGCTTTATGACTACGGGCTTAAAATGCATAACGCCCCATAACGCCCACCCGCACACGTGACGCGCCACGTGTCGCATAACGCCCACAAAGGGGCGTTATCACTACACATGGCCTAAGATGAGGATTTTCTGTCCTCGTCACCTTGAAAATTCTCAAGTCAAATATGTGTAACCTATGCAAGAAAAGTCTTTGGTTTTCATTTACTATTTCTTCTAACTTCTAGTATAGGTATAGAAGATTGGCCGACTATATTTGAATGCCGACATGATGAGTTAATTTCATTCTTGTTTAAAATATAAAGGATGTTTGATATAAAAATATATTAAAACAATTAATCTAACAAACATATGTTTACATTATAAAGTAATATAGGTGAAATAGTTTGGGTTAATATGTTGGCTAATAATAGCATTTCAAAGTTTTTTGCAATCATATAGGAGAAAATTTCGTATAGAAAAGGGGATGATCTTTGCAAATTGATGCTCTCTCTAATATTACAAAACTAGGTTAAAACCCCGTATATTACACCTGTTGAATAAATGTAATTTTATATACTAAATAATAAAAAGTTATACCTTTATGAACCCCGTATATTGTACGGGTTAAATAAATGTAATTTTATATATCAAATAATAAAAAAGTTACATCTTTAAAAACCATGTGTATTACACAGATTTTTTTTTTCACCAAATCCTTTATATTTCATTCCAATCATCAGGGCAAATTACATAAGGATAGCAGGTAGACGAGCAACAAACTGCGCCACCATCCCTTTCTGAATAGAAAACCCTAATCTACTAAACACAAAGCCTCGCCCCTGAGGGGTCGAAAAGTTGCTGTGGACCACACGCTGAACTCTGGACAAGAACCGAACTGTCTCCGGCGCCAGGGAGCCGAACGTGTCAAACGCCAGGGGGACAAAGGCATGCTGATTATCCTCACAAGCTTTCGCGTGCTTTTCCACCTTCTTCGACTCTGCTTTCAGTACCGCTTGCCCCGCCACAAACCCATTTTCCCGGAACACGGCTATGGGGGAAACACATGTGAGATCGACACAAGCATGTTTCCCACCCTCCCAACAAAAAACTAGCACGTCAGTCGGGCGTAGGGTGGATCTCCCCTCCGACGGGTCTGTAAGAAAATTAACCGGTGCCTCTTTCTTTGCCGAGATCCCTGCTCGTTTGAGAATATCCATTAACGCGTCTCGAACAAAGTCATGGCGATACTTAAACCCTGGCAACTCTCTACAGTGTAATGCATGCTCCCCGTATTTATCCAGGCATGCTTTACGGCAGACTAGGCAAGTTTCATCATTCGGGAACATGGGGATCATCAAACGGTACTTAAGGATTGACCGGTACTCCACCGCTGACATACGTTGACCCAAACCTTCAATATGAATAACAGTTAAGAAATCCTGAGCGTGAGGCCTCCGTAGGCATTTAATGACGGCTTTCTGGCGGGGGGACAAATGAAAATCTTCTCCCAAACTTTGTGCGATTCGACAACAAAAGGCATTCGCCAAAGTTTTCTGTGGCTTTTTGGGGGCGGTGTCCTTGTTAGAGAAACCGCCGAGATCAAAGTCATGTAGAGATTTGTGCAAACGTTCCAAGGCGCTGGCATAATCCGGATCAGTGTTAGCAACCCCGCTGTTACGTAAGATGTGGTCCTGCAACTCCCAAGATTGAGACCCTGGAAGCCACAAAGGCATAGGCAGCCACATCCCGGGCCAAGAGAAGGCCCAACCCACCAAGCCGCATTGGCAAGGTCGCGATCCGCCATTGTAGTTCACCAAAAAAAGGACCCCCACATACGACAATGTCTCCTATTGCCTCCCGAAGACCTTTATCAAAACCTTAAACAACATCATCCACAAAGGGGGGCTGGCAAGTTCGCAAACCAAATAACAACTTTGCAACCCCATACAAGATCTAAGCAAGAGAAGTTCGCTTTGAGGATCCCGCAACAAGGGAAGGTGTCCCATAATGTCAACAGCACGCGTTGCCCTCTTAGCCGCTAGACCACTAATAAAACTGGCATCACGGCTGACTGCCCCTCCTAGCAGTTTAACACCTCTCTGGCCTCCCAATCTCACTGGGGAAAAACCCCGGCCGGACCTTCACCCCGTTACACAGATTAAATAAATGTAATTTTGTATACTAGATACTAAAAACGTCGTATCTTTAAAAAACTTGTGTATAATCGGGTTGAATAAATCTACAAAATAATAAAAAATTACATCCTTAAAAACCCTGTATATTACACGTGTTGAATAGATCTAAAAATGAGTTATATCTTTAAAAACCATGTGTATTACATAGATTAAATAAATGTAATTTTGTATATTAAATACTAAAAACGTCGTATCTTTAAAAACCCGTGTATAGTCGGGTTGAAAAATTTACCAAATAATAAAAAAAAATATATCCATAAAAAACCACGTGTATTACACGTGTTGAATAAATCTAATTTTACATAGCAAATGATAAAAAAATTATATCTTTAAAAAGTTCGTGTATTACACGGGTTATATAAATGTAACTTTGTATAGGAAAGAGAGGTATTTGTTTTAAAATATATTAAATTAAGAATTTAGATTTGAGGATAATATTTTATTAAAGTATGTTAAGATTTAATATTAATTTATTATTTATTTAGTTAATATAAGATAAGTATAGATTTGAGGATACCTTCAATGAATGACACGTGTCCAAAAGTTGGTTTTTTTTATTATAGTAGATAGATATAATGTTTACACGAAGGCTTAACTCCTATTAACTTTTTTTTTGTGAATGGTGAATTTTTTTCTCTTCGAGCGACTTGAATCTAAGATCTTACACTTATGTGTTTTAAAAGTTTTGTGTTGCCATTGGACCACCAACCAGAGTGGTTAACTCCTATTAACTAACTATTAAATGGCTTAATTGAGACATTGGTTAAATATTACAATAACGCCCGAATCTTAAGAAGATGAATTAAACTTAGGGAAATGAATATGGAGATCATCTGTTCAGTGGCGAAGTTTGTGATTTCCGACGGGAGGTAAAAAACGTGTATTCCTAAAAATTCCTATAGAACCGGGGGTCGAAAATGTATATACCAAAAAATTTCTATACGAAAGCTACATATATAACACTACTGAGCGAAAAGTTCAGGGGTCCCCCCCCCCCTGGGACCCCTTCTAACCTGCGCCACTGCATCTGATAACTCCTTAGTGGCGTCTTCAATTATTTAACCATTTCACCACGCTAACACTCTCATCGTAGATCTATGACCCTGCTTGACTAGCATATGGTCCATAAATCCATAATGTCTAAGGTATTAACCGAACAATGGACGCTCAGCGTTCTTCGCCGCAGTCACATGCCACCTCACCTCCCTAAGGTGTTCCCTTGACCCACACCCCACCACCTTGAAATTTTTTTCTAAAGTGAAATAATAAATATATTTAATTCAAAAAAGTTTGTTTTTTTATAACTTGTGTTAGCAGCCATTGATGATTGACCCCAAACACAATAGAGAAATGGCACCTGGCTATTCCCATAAAGTGTAAAACCAAACCACCGTTCTTCTTTCTCATCATCAATACCACAATCTCTAAAATTAAAACCCTTTTTCTTATTATTATTATTATTATTATTATTATTTTTTATTTTTTATTTTTTTTAACTCACCGTCATCTGATGTTATTTTTAGCAATTTTTTTTCTTGAACAATTTTTAATACTTTTTTCAGACAGCTAGACTTTGAGTGTACTTCACTATGATCATTTAACCTCAATTTAACAACCTTTTTATATCAATTTACTCTCAACATTTCTTTCACAAATTCTGTTTTCGTTAGGTTTTTTTTTTTTTTTATTGTAATAACAATGGACTCAGATCTCCACCGTAAACACCACCACTACCACCACAACAACCACCACCAGCCACCGCAACCAACCGGGTTGACCCGGTACCGATCCGCACCGAGTTCCTACTTCTCCGATTTGATCAACAACGGCCTGTTTGGCGACGACGATAACGACCCGTTTTTCAACTCTAGGGTTTCAAATACTGAAACTGAAAAGAGTTTGATGAATTTCATGTCCTCCTTCACCGCTGCCGCCGCCGGTTCCGGTGCCGGTGGTGGTGATTCCGGTTCCGGTGCTGCTGGTGGTTCCGGTTCAACGGCTCAGCAGATTGTGAATCAGATTGGGGGTTTTGAACCGCAGTTTGTGGATAATGTAAAGCAGGAACCGATGGTTTATCAAAATTATAATCAGAATCAGAATCAGTTACAGTCTCAATCGGATTATAATAACCAGCCGGTTTCGAATTCTCCCGGTAGCTCTACAATTGAGGACTCTATGAATCTTCCCGGTAGTCTTCTCCGGCAGAATAGCTCACCGGCCGGTTTTGTGGACCATGGTACTTTCTATTTACATTTGTATTGATGTTCACATATGTATATAATTTTACAAAAAAAATATATATATTTTTTTATAATTTACAATGTCTGATTACTCGCAGCTCTCCGGTTTGATTTATATTGATATTCACGTATTTTGTTATAATTGTTAGTAAACTTATGATATTTAACATATGTATGTAATTTTACAAAAAAAAAAAAGTTATAATTTACTATGTCTGATTACTCACAGCTCTCCGGTTTGATTTATATTGATATTCACGTATTTAGTGGCGGATCTTGCCCGTTGAACCTGCCAGGGCCGAAAGACACGGGCACTAAAATTAGCACTACGGCCGAAAAACTTGCCAGGGCCGAACATAGCATATATACAAAATTTCGATCGAAATGCGGAAAATTAGCACTACGGCCGAAAAACTTGCCAGGGCCGTGGCCCTGCCACGGCTCCACTAAGATCCGCCCATGCTGATGTATTTTGTTATAGTTTTCAGTAAACTTATAACTTATGATATCTAACATATGTATATAATTTTACAATTCTTTTTTTATAATTTACTCACAGCTCTCCGGTTGACCGACCCGCTGCATAATTGATTATCTGAAGTAATAATTGGATACAAATTACTATTTAGCTATTTAGGGTAATAGATTGGTACCAGCAGTACTTTGATAGAGCCCCAAAATTGGTAAAGTTTATGAAAGAAAAAGAAAAAAAGTTTGTTATTATCTATGTTGTAGTTGTACTTTATGACAACAAAAGCAATCATCTTGAAGATGGTTTATGAATTATCATATTATTTTTTATTTTTCATGTTTATTACTACAAGTGGATCTCTATATGAGTAAATTAATTTTTGGCAATTTGCCACTTGTTTGTGATGAATGAACAGTTTAAATTATGAACTTTATTTAAAGTTTAATTTGATTGTTCATAGGTTATCCTTTGATGAGATCGATAGATGATTTTCGAGCTAGCAGGGGTGGTAATGTTCCAAGTTCAATGCATACGTCGGCTAAGAGAATGAAAAACGAGATGGGGTATTCATCTGGTTCGCAGTTATCTTCTGGTATGCTGCCTCGAATCCCTGAAAACGAGTCCAAAGTTATGGAAATGAAAAGCGTGCGTAATGATGGAGGTTTTGGCTCGAATTCGTGGGATGATTCGGACATTTTGTCTGATAGTTTCTTGAAAGAATTTGGAGAAGTTGATCAAAACAAGATGTCTAGTCTTAATTCGTCTGATAATCAGGTATGATGGTTGATGGATGATAGTTTGTATGCGTGATGAGTTTATTTATTTTTTATTGTTTTCTAATATGTTTGTTAATTTGGTTGCTTAGGGTAATGATGTGGGGAGAATTCGTGCTCCTACTACGCTTGTTCATCACTTGAGTTTGCCTGCAAGTACCGCTGAATTGGATAAATTGTTGCAGTTTCCGGATTCTGTGCCTTTAAAGAGCCGAGCAAAAAGGGGTTGCGCGACCCACCCAAGAAGCATCGCCGAGAGGGTAAATGTTCTTGCATATTTGTCGGGTCGGGTCGGGTCGGTTGGATGACGGTCAAAAGGGTTTGTGCCAAAATGAGTGATAATTAGTGCGTATGAAAATGGGTTGGGTTGACCTATAAACACTTTTTTCTAAGTCATTTCTTGAATTATATAATTTTTTTTTTGCGTTAATATGATATTAAATACTATACTATACGGCACCGCACCACACCACACCACACACCACACTATACTATACTATACTATACTATACACTATACTATACTATACTATAATACATTTACCAAACCTTATGAATATTACATAGATTATTCTTTTAACTTTAATTTTTACAATGATTACTATAGTTAATTATGGTCCTGTATTGGTATCATAACGAACCAAGTTGATACCATTCTGACAATATCAATATCGATTATGACCGAACAACATTGGTATTGATATTGGTACCATCGGAACCATTAATAATATATGTTATTATGGTCTTTATAATCGATGTAAAACACGTGTCGATACCATCATGGGCATATCACGACGATTCTCTCTTTCAGTAGTTATACTGAGTGATGGTGCCTTAATGAACAAATTGATAGCGACTGAATTCCCGCCGCAATGCGCGTGGATATCACTAGTTTCATTACAATAATAATCTTAACGTCGAGTATGTTGGTGGGTTGGTATTACGTAACCGCACTCGACAGAGTTTAATTAATCGTATCGAAAACTCAACCCTAACCCGGATGCCCATAATCCATACATCCTATACATGACCCATGTAACATGAATACTTTTCTCGATATTTTCAGGTAAGACGAACCCGAATAAGCGAAAGAATGAGGAAGCTACAAGATCTTGTCCCAAATATGGACAAGGTAAGATTAATGTTTAAAAAGAAAACCTAAATAAACGTTATTAAGCCCGTAATTAAGGTCTTCAAATTCAATTTTCGCAGCAAACAAACACAGCGGATATGCTGGATTTGGCTGTTGACTATATAAAAGAACTTCAGAAAGAAGCTGAGGTATGACATGAACAAAAAACAAGCATAACTAACTAACTAACTAACTAAGTCATTAGTTTATAAATTTACTGATTATGTTTGTATGTTTTTTTCAGGCACTTTCGGACCATCATGCGAAATGTACATGCGCACATAAACAGAGGCTGTAACACAAGTTTAAGCATATAGGTAATGTCTTGCTTCTGTAAATGAGAGTTGTTATCAGGTAATTAGAAATAATACTATGCACCTGTATTGGTGTGTATAAATCTGGGAATAAGAAAACTCCATTGTTGTTGTAACTATATGCTTTAATTACCATAATTGTATTATATTATCTTGACAATGTGATGCAATTAACCAACCAAATTTGTTGACGATTGCGAGTGTTTTTGTTAATGTTAAACACAATGTACTTGGTAATGGACCAGAACCGCCTTCATTTGAGCTAGCCGGTTAAGGCGTCGGATAGTTGAACCGGAAAACCAGATCGGTGGTTGGGCTGGAGTTTTATTTATTTTTTTCAAACGTCTCATTTACTCATTTATTTACTACTTCATGTTGGGGGTGTTTACGGTCTGGTTTAAAGTTAGTGGGTCATTTTTGCCTTAATCTCAAACATTTTTTTACAAAGCATTTAAAGAATGTTTTCACATTCACTAACATCATTTTGCAAACATAATTATAATTCAGAGCTAACTGCCATTTTCGTCCCCGTGGTTTGTCAAATTATGCTAGTTCAGGCTAAATTTCAAATTTGTACCATTTTCGTCCCTAACATTCTTGAAACATGTCAGTTCCGTCCAAAAAAGCAAGGTTGAATCGAATAATTAGACAAACCACAGAGACGAAAATGGCAGTTAACTCATGTTTTTTTGGACGGAACTGACATGTTTCAAGAATATCAGGGACGGAAATAGTGCATTTGAAATTTGGTCCGAACTGACATAATTGGACAAACTATAGGGACGAAAATGGCAGTTAACTCTATAATTCATAATCCTTAATCTAGCTAGTAGGAAAAAATGTGAAACTAAACCTAAGCCACATCATTACTATTTATTTAGTTTAAATTAATTCGGTTTCAAATTTCTAACAGTTTGATTTTGATTATCAATAATAAAAAAATCGTTACTTACAATTTGGCTTAATGACCATTAAAACCGGACTGTAAACTCCCTTACTTCAGACTTCATATTTTGTTACCACAACAAAGTCACACTAAGAGATAAAACAAAATTTATATTTAGTTATTTGTGCGTGTAGGTTTTAAATTATATATGACGTAATTTAGTATATCGAGTAAGATTAAGGAGGGAGATTGAGATGGTTTGAACATGGGAAGAGGAGGCCAATAACGACACCAGTTAGAGGAGTGGATGCCCTTTGTGTGGTGAGGGTTGGGACCGGATATTCAAGTTCATATATTATATTTGATTTGATGTGTGTGCGTGTTATGTTGTAGAATATTTGGACCACTTTGAGAGTTGACATGATATTCTTAAAAGGTGGTGCTATCTTAGCCACACACATCTTAATTGTGGTAGTTAGGACACATGTATCTTTATTAGTTTATTGATGATTCATATCTAATTAGGTTTGATTTTCCCACTATAAACAAGGGATTATGTTATTAAGTTGGTGTTAACGTGGCACTTATCTTATTTCTTTTTTGTTTTAAACTTTGGTGTGACATAATCAACTTTTTCTTAAAGATAAAGTTAATTATACTTGTTAAGAAGAATATGCAATTCTAATAGGAAAAAGCGGACAACACAAAAAATGCATATAATTAAAAATATGAATTGGGTGGATTTTGTTTATTTTTATTTTTTTAAGGCAAATTTGGATCTCTTGAGTATTATCGTGTCACCAGCAGAACCATCCGGTCATATCAATCTTCATTAGGCTATAATATCTATACACCAATGTAAACAGAAACCCAATAAATTTGTTTTAAACTTAAAATGTTATTTAAAGGTTTGAACATTCGATGACACATTTTAAGAGCACCCACAACAGTAAATCTTCACATATGCTACCTTAGCATCACATCAGATTTTAAATTTTCCTTAAGAACCTCAACTTTTTTCTATATTGATTTACTTTCACAAATCTCCACCTCACACTCCATATCATCACTTATTTTTATGATTATTATAATATAAATTAAATATTTTTATAAAAAATATTGTTTTATATTAAAAAGTAAAAATTAAAAACATACAAAAAATAATAATAAATAATACATAAAAAGATAAAAACATAGTCATAGATTAAATTAAAACTACACATAAATAAAAATAAAAAAACTATATAAGATATTCTTTAGTCGACCACAAGTGCTCAACTAAATTGTGTCGAAGTTTATGATGAGTTTCTCTGTGATGTTAGCGCCAAATACATTTTGTCAACGTCATCGAAACTCAATTTCTCGTACCGCTTCTCAAATATTTGCATGAAAGTCGTATCCGTATAATTAAGAGGCATAAAAGGAAGTATCGGTGCAGAATGTTGGGTTTCTTCGTCATTAGTACTTATTGTGAATCTAAAAAGTAGTTGTGCAATATATTAGAGATGAGTTAGAGTGAGTTTGGAGTATGTAAATAGGTTAATTTATAGTGTAAAAGTTTAAAATTTTGTTTGTTTACTAGCCGTTTGGGGATATTGTTTTTTTACTACAAACTAGCCGTTTGGGGTCCCACTCACGTCGTTCGAGTGAAGTCCGGGAAAACGACCAAGCCAACAAACTTGGCAAGCAGACCAAGCCCAGATCGTTCATGTTTGTTCCTACCTCGTCCGCTCCATGCCATGTGTGTCGGACACCCACAAACTCACACGTTGTGGGTGCTTCAAGATCTGGTAAAGAGGAATAAAAATGATTGTGTTTACATTGAGTTGATTAACTAGTTAACTTCGTGTTCAGATTACTTATTGAATTTATGTAATCATAGATTAATATTTTGTTCATATAAACAACACATCTGTTACTTATAAAGAACAAAAATAAACTTAAATTGATTTGCAATTTACACGAAAAAAAAATTGGGCCTGGTCTGGTTTGGATCAATCCAATAATCTGAATCTGTAATGTTAGACCCATTTTAGTATATTTTATTTTTCTATATTTAAAGTTAGAGTAAAGTACCATTTCAGTCCCTAAGGTTTACACTCAATCACAAGTTCAACTCTCATTTGAAAAGAACGAACACTCCAATCCATGTGGTTGTCGATTGCTCACAAATAAGTCTCTCCCACTAACTCACTGTTTGTAATTCGGTGAAAAGACAAAATAAAAAACTATGTAAGCTATTCTTTAGTCCCTCCCACTAACAACGACGGATGAATCAAATACTGATCATGTTGTGAATACATTAGTTCTAGCTAAGAACATGAAATATTTTGAAGGTTTTAATATATTAAGTTAGTTTTGAGGGAGAAAATCACATTTACCCTCCATTCTATAATATAACAACTAGTAAAATTCTTCCGCGCGTTGCGGCGGTTATCCGGTCATTATCGGTTCGATTCACTATGGTACTTGTACGGTATATATCGTCTCTCGGTGTATCAACAAAAAAAAATTCATGATATGACCAAAATAATATCGACATGTATTTTACGTCGGTCGAAAACCATGAAAACGAACATCAGTAATGTTTTCGATAGTACCATTACCGATGTTGTTCGATTGATATGGACAAAACATCGATGATGCTAGTGTGATATCACTTTGGTTCATCATGATACCAATATGGTACCGACACTATAGCATACAATATATAAAATATACTCTATACTGCTACCGAAGTTGTGGTGGTATAATTAGTTCGGTTCGTCACAATAAAAACAGAAAAATCAATTATATTTTACTTATTCGATTTTTAACAAAACTTTTATCAAAACATAGATAAAAGAGTAAATTGCCATTTTGGTCCCTGAGGTTTGGGCACTTTTGCCATTTTAGTCCAAATCTCAATTTTTTTAAATCTGGGTCCCTGTGGTTTCACTTTTGTTGCCATTTTAGTCCAAAAGTGAAGTCAGACCAAATTCCTCAAATTAAACCCTCAAATTTTGTCCTTTTCCACAGGGGTAATTTTGTCATTTTAAGCATTAATATATATAAATAAAAAAAAAGATTATAACAAAATCCCAAACACCCCTAATTATCTCTGCACTTTCTCTCTCTCTCTCTAAACACCCCCTTTCTCTCTCTTCTCTTTCTGACCTCTCTCTCGAACACCACCGCCCCCATGAACACCACCTCTAAACACCCTCTGTCTCTCTCTCTCTAAACACTCTATGTCTCTCTCTCTCTATTCTCTCTCTATCACACACAAAAACAGAATAATTAACAACACACAACAGAACAATATAAGCAAATCTCTTCAGTTCAGGTCTCCAAAAAAACTTTCATCACGGTTAACATCAGAAGAATGAAAGTTATTAATTTTGAATCATCATAAGAGATATTAGAGAAAATAGAAAACAATGTGAAAACGAAATTGAAGACGATAAACCTGAAGAACTGGATGGAGATTTGAAAGCTCGAGATTGGTAGAACAATGGAAGGATGTGATTTTGGGGAAAACGTGACGAGGGTTTTATAAGCAAAAACATTAAGATTGACCGGCGACTGTGCTCTGATCTGTTTTCCGGTAACTTTTCCAATCTGTTCTTGATCCTCCTCGCTTCCGATCTCCTTTTCTGGATTTGTTCTTCCGATATGTTCATATTTCAGATCAATTTCCCTAAATTTTCTCTTCTTTTCAGATTTGTTCCAATTTCAGATCTATTATTTGTTTCTAATCTAACTGATTTTCTACCACCTCTTTATACCTCCCACCGGAACTTGTCTGGTGGTGGTGGTGGCGGGGTAACCGGTGACTGGTCTGGATTGATCGGCCATTGAGTGAAATGGTTGTTGTTAATAATGAGGTGATGATTGGTGGTTGTTTGGGGAAGATCCGGTTTGTGAAAGGTAGGGTTTGGGTTTGAACTTTGAAGAAGATGATGGTCTGCCATGTGTTTTAGATATTAATATGTTATAATAAAATCAAATGACCAAAATGCCCCTGAACAAAAGGACAAAACAATCAGCTTTTAACAGTCAAAATAGGGGGTTTTTGGATTTTGGACTAAAATGGCAATAAAAGTGAAACCACAGGGACCCAGATTTAAAAAGTTTGAGATTTGGACTAAAATGGCAAAAGTGCCCAAACCACAGGGACCAAAATGGCAGTTTACTCTAGATAAAATAAGCACGTCTTAACGGTATATTAGGAATATTATAAAACATTACATTGTCTTATGAGAATAACGGAAATGTTACCTTTGATAAGATGTACGTTTGTACTTCGATTCCATGTATATTACCACTCAAAACTCAGTTTCGGTTTTTTTTTATCAAGACGTAGATAAAAAGATACACGTCTCAACAACATACTTAAAATTTTATAAATCATCGTATCTTAAAAGTTATAACAGAAAACAAAATATGCTTTAAATGAACTAATATAATAAAATGACAAAAAAAATCAAATGAACTAATATTATAAAATAACAAAAAAAATAAAAATCTAAAAAACTTGTAATAATAAATAAAGAATATATTACTATTCATCATCACTTAGCTTTAATATATATATAAACTAGTTGATTTCCCCCGCGCTTTGCGGAGGGATTTCAGTCGTTATCGATTCTTATTTTCGTATCGGTACGATACATGCATTCGGTGTAGTAATCAACACATGTTTTACATCGATAGAATGCTATAAAAACAAACATGGTACCAATATCAATATTGTTCGGATGATATTGTTTCAGTTCGTCATGGTATTGGTATTAGTTCGCAAACAGAGTTGTATAAAAAGAAATATTACCGAAAACCATAAAAATTAATACGGGTACTGGTACCGATGTTGTTTGGTTTGACTCTGTATGGTACAATACAATAGTAATATGGTGTCGGTTGTCGAAAGAAAAACCATAGAAATAAATACGGATACCAATACCGATGTCATTCGGTCAGGTGTACGTTCATAGCGGCATGGTATCCATTTTCGATAGGATTTACGGAAAAGCGTTAAATTGAATAACGCTACCGATGTTGTTCGATCAGTTTTTCATTTGTTATGGTAGTCGCACTTTATCCGTTTTCAATAAGATTTATATCGGAATGTTAGAAAAATCAAACATAGTTACATATGTAAAAAATTTAGCATATACAAATTATTAGTATTTTTTAATTAATTGTTGAAATAAATATTATTATAAATTAAAGAGTAAACTGCCATTTTGGTCCCTGAGGTTTGGTCACTTTTGCCACTTTAGTCCAAAACTCAAACCTTTTGCATCTGGGTCCTTGTGGTTTCAGTTTTATTGCCATTTTGGTCCAAAAATGAAATCAGATTATATTTGTCTTATAAAATCCTGCAATTTTGTCATTTTCCTCAGGGGCAAATCAGATCATATTTGTCTTACAAAATATGGTATTTATTTATAAAAAAGAAATGATCATTTTGCCCCTGCGGAAAAGGACAAAATAGCAGAATTTTATAAGATAAATATGACATGATTTTATTTTTGGACCAAAATGGCAATAAAATTGAAACCACAGGGACCCAGATGTAAAAAGTTTGAGTTTTGGACTAAAGTGGCAAAAGTGACCAAACCACAGAGACCAAAATGCCAGTTTACTCTAAATTAAATAAATGTTAAAAAATTAGAACCAAAAATTTAATAAACAACTAAAAATATTGAATCATTATTCATCATCACTCCTTATTAATTTGTCACGAAAAAAAAAACTTGTAACACATTTTACACGAAAAAAGAAAACCAATTACATGATTAATATAATATTTATATATTATAAATTTGTAACTTCTTTAAGCAAAAGAAGTTGTACATTGTGCTTGAGTGACTTGTTGTGCTTATTGTTGCTGGATATTACTTTAGTGTTGTTGTACCTTTGTTTAGTGTTTAAAGGTTTTATTTTCTTATTTGTGGTATTCAATTGCCACCAATCGCTCCACTTACCTTTCATACCATTGGCCCCCACCGCTCCGACGTCATGCATACCTGCCGCTCAACTTTTTATCCGGCTACCGATCATCACTTTGAGGTAATATTGTCTTTTAGCTCGAATAAACCCTTTAGGGTTTTCCGGTTTGGTCCCTGTGTTGTTGTCGGTTGTTTATCCGGTTATACGATCGTCGTCTTTCTTCGGCTAACCCTTTGGGGTTTGCCGATTTGGTCTCGTTATTAAAAAATTGAAACAATTAATTAAAAATATACAATCACTATTCATCCCCACTTTGTATATTTATCACACATCACACTATTGAAAAAAATAAACAAACTTATAACACATTTTATATGAAAAAAGAAAATCAATTATATGATCAACAAATATAATAAAAAGTTAAAACAATTAATTAAAAATATACAGTCACTATTCATCCCCACCTTGTATTCATATATATAATATAATTGATGAATTATAAAATATAAATAGTAAAGAGTTAACTTCCATTTTGTTTCTTGTGATTTGGTTATTTTAACGGTTTTGCTCAAATAATTTAAAAATAACCATTTTCCTCCCAGATTTTTCTAATTTATCGTCATTTTGCTCCCCACCTCTAACTTCATCCAAAAAACTCATTAACTAGAAGGATATTTTGGTAATTTTATAGATAAAAATAAGGGCATGTAAGTCTTTTCACATAAATAAATCTATAACTTGTTTATTTACATGTATATAAGCAATTCTTTTCTGATCCTCCATCTTTCCAACCACTTTTTCTACCGGCCACCACCATCCACCACCACCTGCAACTACCACCTTCCGACCACGACTACCGCGACTTTTAATTAAACATTTGAATTAAGTTAGAGCCAGAGAGTAAACTACCGAGATACCCCTACTTTTAATTGAACGTTTTAATTGAGTTAGAGCCATGGAACAAACTGGCGACAAACTCGAAAGATCAAGAAGGAAAATGACAATTTTTAAACTAATAGAGCAAAAACTTTAAAATGACCAAAACAAAAGTTAAATCTTTTTATTTTTTGGATTATGTAATTTTATTTTATTTTTAAATGAAGCTTGTAATAGACATAGACAACAACAAAAAAAATAACAAATAATAAAAAAAAACATTCTTCAAAATTTAAACCTTGAGAATCCCAACGGCTAGCAATAATACAACCCCCAAATCTTATTATTTTAAACCCATCAAATACCCACTTCATTCCCTCCTTAACCCATTTTTCAAAACCCAAACATTAAAAAAACCCAATTTAAAACCCTAACTCCGCCGTACAAATGGCCGACGATGAAATTCCCACCGTTCCTCCGCCGTTTACACCGCCGCCGTGGGTCACCATCTCCCCATTCCCCCACCCATCACCCCGCCGCCTCTCCAGCCACTTTATTCCCCCGACCCGACCCGTACGACCCGTCAGACAGCTCGCATGGGTGGATCTAAAGGGTCGGATTGTTGGAGCTGAAGAAGCCAGCTCGGCTAAAGCCATCGGCGGCGGCTTGAGCCCTGAACAAGCCGTGGCTTGGGAGCTGTTTAGTCCTATGCATAGGGTTTTGATTGTGGCGGTTATTGCAGTTGCAGCTGTGAATTCGAAGAAGAATAAGTTGATTTTTCAGTTGAAAAAGTCGGTTAAGATTCGGGTTAGTTAATCGGTTATATATATGTGTTTAATTAATTTTTTAATTATGTGATTGTAGCAGTTACTTTTCTGTAATTAGGGTTTGTTAAGTGATCATGTGTTGATTAAAAACGCATTTAATCAGGTTTAATTAGATGTGTTTGTATGGTTGTAAAAATCGTTAGGTGCTAGTCGAGCGGTGGGTACCTACTAGCGATTAATCCGAATGGAATTTTTGAATTTTATATGTAGCTTTTCAAACTTGTATATTTATATATATATATATATATATATATATAGACTTATACGCTACGTAGAGCGCTACAGTGATCGCTACGCTCACTATTGACAACTATGGCGTTTACTCTACACAATTAAATTCATGATATAACAATTCCAAATACACAATGTTGTAAAAATCAGGATTAATCATCGATTAATTGGTAATCAGTAGTTCACCAATTAAATTTCACCCTGTCGGACCTAAAATCGGTAATTGGTCAAAGGCAGTCAAAATCGGTCAAAATGTTTGAGGTATATGAAAAATTACACTTATTAATCCAGTCCAATTATAAGTTTGAAAAATTATATACCAAATTTTGAAAATATTTATATATAATATATATATATATATATACATATAGGGTCAGGATCATTTCAGAACCATAAATATTTACAGAACTCGCAGAACTCCTAATAAACAATCTTTTTATTTATATATTTTTATGTTTAGGATAATTTTATCATTTATTATGTGTATTTTTACGATTACACATGTTAAGAGTAATTTTATCATTTTTTATATGTAATTTTATAATTACACATATGTAAACTAGTTTTATATATAAGTTTTACATATGGGGTTGAGTTCATTTCAGAACTCTAAATAACTACAGAACTTTCAGAACTCCTAATAAAAAATCATTTTATATATAAGTTTTTGTATTTAGGATCTTTTTATCATCTATTATATGTATTTTGTTTGATTACAAGTTTAAAATTATCCTAAACATAAAAATATATAAATAAAAAGATTGTTTATTAGGAGTTCTGCGAGTTCTGTAAATATTTATGGTTCTGAAATGATCCTGACCCTATATGTATATATATATATTATATAAATATTTTCAAAATTTGGTATATAATTTTTCAAACTTATAATTGGACTGGATTAATAAGTGTAATTTTTCATATACCTCAAACATTTTGACCGATTTTGACTGCCTTTGACCAATTACCGATTTTAGGTCCGACAGGGTGAAATTTAATTGGTGAACTACTGATTACCAATTAATCGATGATTAATCCTGATTTTTACAACATTGTGTATTTGGAATTGTTATATCATGAATTTAATTGTGTAGAGTAAACGCCATAGTTGTCAATAGTGAGCGTAGCGATCACTGTAGCGCTCTACGTAGCGTATAAGTCTAGGCTCGCTATTAGGGTTGTAGCCAACTAGCCATAGATAGCGACAATTTAATTATTTCTTTGTTTTTTTTAATATAAATGGCTGGATTTTACTATTAGGGTTGTAGCCAACTAGCCATAGATAGCGACAATTTAATTATTTCTTTGTTTTTTTTTAATATAAATGGCTGGATTTTAGGTTTTTGTTAAATATACATGTAAAATAGCATATATATATATATAGGGAAAGGTTAACATACAAAAGTCCTTATCCTACTTCACGTACGCGACGCGCTCAACCATCAGATCTGGGCAATAATCACGCATGGGAGCCCTAATAACGCATGGGAGCAGTTTTTGGGTGATAATCACGCATGGGAGGTGATAATCACGCATGGAGGTGATAATCACGCACGTTATAATGGTGAAAAAAATAATTACGCACGTTATAAATTCTGTCGCGTATGTTAATGTAGGTTAAGCCATTTTGTTCATTATACTTTCTCTCTCTCTCTCTCTCTCTATATATATATATATATATATATATATATATACCAGGGTATTTTAATATAATATAAACATAAATTTAAAAAAAAATTCTAGTGTATCGCTATTTATAAAATAGGCGCCCGCTATTTATCACTATTTGTCGCTATTCGCCATTAACAACTATGGTAAACGTTAAAAAAAGAGCCTGAAGTTTAATCTTTTGTGACAAATTATTTGCAGGATGAGGTGCTGTTAAGTATGCAGGAAAAGCTTGACAAGTTATGTGAGCAGGTGAATTATTTCAAGGATAAACCGGATATCACGTCATATGATTTTGAGTATTCTGGCTGCGCCTGCCCGTTGTGATCATCACCAACTACCATTAGAATGTAAAGAAGTAAGAAATTAAGACAGAACTTGTTTCTGTTTATTAATAAAGTTGTTGGTGAATTTAGTTGTTAGTTATCTGTTTATTCAGGTGGATATTACTAAAAATTCTGTTGTTGCTGATAATGATGATGAACATATGATCCAGTCGAAAACGGCTAGTGATGTTGAACAAGAAGAACGGCGCATGTCTGATTTGTCAGATTGGGCTCCAAGCGTCAGCTCGTCGACAGATGTTCAGGTATGGATAAACTGATATAATATACCTTGTTAAGTTAAAGTTATTGAAGCCAAACGAATTCTGTTTTGTTTCGACAAACTAATTATGTTTTGTATGGGTCAAAATGATTCGGGTTGACCTGTAATTCTGTAAACATTGTTTCATGCGTTAAATATGATTAAAAGACGTAAATGACTACAACAGCTATTGAATATTTATAATAGAACAATGTGGATTCTGGCTATGAGAGCTTCTGAACATTAGGATTTAGGATCGTAAATTTCTGTTTATTCAGTTTCAGTTGTTTGTTTTTAGGCTGTGATGATTACGGTTACATACATAACTAGTCTAATACTGTGTATCTTTACAGTGGAATGTTCCGGTTGAACATGACATTGGCAAACTCCAGAAGGAATGTGAAGAAAAGGATGCTGCAATCAAAGAATTATCCGATGTTCTTAACTCAGCAGAATCTTATAGTTCAAAGGTACAATTCAATCCCATTTATCATATGGTATAAAATTTTTAAATATTTCTATATATTCAGTTTTGTTGACAATTTTTTTTCTTGATAAAATAGAGAATTGCAGAACTGGAAGACGTTATACGTAGGAAAAACATGTTGATCACAAAGCTTCGGAAAGACATGATGGTCCTTGAACAGAAGGTTTGTGTACTCTTACTGAACCTCTTGTACTTCTGTTATAAATTCAAATATAATGTTTTGTAGCTTTATCATTGGGGCAAAATGTAGAAAAACATAGGCCTGTGTAAACGAACCAAATGTTCATGAACTTGTTCGGCGGGAAGTTCGTTAATAAACGAACGAACATGAACGCATTACGCATGTTTTGTTCGCTCATTTATGTTCGTGAACGTCTGTTTATGTTTGTTCATTTATGTTCGTTTCAATTTGAATACATAAGTAGTATTTTTTATATGAATATTAAACACAAAGGGAACTTTCTAACTACTTATATAAATATAACTGATTAGTAACTGGGTTTTCTAGTAATAAAAATGAGTTTTTGCAATTAAATTTATCGTAATTAATCACTAATTTATATAAAAAATTACTTTTTGTTCGTTTATGTTTAGTCAATTATGTTCATTTGTATTCATTTATGTTTGTTCAACTACGTTCATTTGTGTTGTTTATTGTTTGTTAATCTAAGTTTGTTTATTTATGTTCATTTACGTTCATGAACTGTTCGTTTAGGTTTTATAACATAAACAAGCACGAACATATCCATTTTCTTAATAAACGAAAATAAACAAAAAACGTGTTCCATTATATGTTTGTGTTCGGTTAAAGTTAAATGTCTGTTCATGTTCGTTCGGTTCGTCTGCAGGCCTAGAAAAACATAATGTACTTTTACCTTGCTACAAATATACACAACTTATTACACTTTTAACCAAATGATGTGACTTAGAATTTCAGCTACAAATATATTCTGTAACTATATACAATCTTGTGGCATATTTTAGATAATGCACCTAACAAGGATGAGAAGACCATCTTCCTCAAAGTCAACTTCCAGTTCGAATAAGCTTCCCGCCATGTCAGACAATCTAATATATGACATGGACAGCACGACGAGCCCGTCTGATGATTCAGATTCCTCTGCCAATACGAAACATCGAGTTCCTATGATAAATCCCATGTTCAAGGAAGATCATAGTACCACTATTCTTAAAAAACCGACACAATCCTGTACCTCTAAGCATATGGTCAAATCAAGCGACAAACCGTTAAGACCTGGAACCATTCTGAAAGAAAAATCACTAAATCAACAAGCGGATTCGGTCAACATGTCAAAGTCAAAGTCTGTTTCTGGAGGATATAAGAGTAGAAATGGTACAAGTTCAAAGTCAACCAAATCTAGAGTGCCCAGGGAATATAAAAGATGGGCTTGAACAGTTTTTATATATTTTTTTATATTTTATATATCAACGCCAAGTTGTTGTGAATCTACAAGGATTTTTTTGGTCGAACTTACTATGGTTTTGTTTTTATAAGAGAAAAGGTGACCAGGAATATGATAAATGTTTGCCAACCAACTACTTAAGACTGGTGGGTGTGGGTATGGGTTTTGGGCGTTTTGGCCCTTTAACGTCGGGTGCTCCATCCTAGGTTGGTGTTTTGGTCAGCGTTGCCCGCTTGGCGTGGAGATTCTGGCCCGGGGGGGGGGGGGGGGGGGGGACATGGCGGGTTGTATTTGGCTGGTTCAATGTAGGTTTTTTTCTAAGTTTCTTTGTAGTTTTTAAAAAAAATTCCACATGGCTTGCCACGCCCAGCTAAGTGACACCCCGCCACACCTCTAGTTTTTGAGTATTAGCGTGTAGATTCCACCCTCACCACATGTCAAGCAATGCCCTCAACCCAAACCTCTCCACACTCCACACACTCCATAGTCTAAGAGGACAGATATTTGAAAGAATTGAATGCTATTGTTTTCAATGATGGTGGGCGAAGGTAATTAATTGGTTTGTCCACCAAAAAGACAGGTATACATTTTTTTTTTTTTTTTTTTTGAAAATTAAACTTCATTAAAACAAACATCCGACCCAAACGAGCAAAGGACCAAATTACAACATATACAAGGGATATATACACCAGTCCTTCCAACTTATATATTTACCTGAGATCTATACTTTAACCATTCAAAACCTCTCGATTTAATCTCTATCAAATGCTAGATAAAAAGTTCAAATGCTTATGTAAAATTCGTGAAACTTCAAAAGTATTATAAAACCATTTTATTTCAAAATCAGCATTTTTTTAAACTTCATTAGCTAGACTAAAGTCTTTGGAAACTTAAAGGAAGTTTCTTCTTTCTTTTTAATTAAATATAAATCAGCATTTTTTATTAAAACAAAAGACAAAAAAAAAACAAGCTTCACTAGGTATACTATATAATTCTTTGGAAACTTAAAACGAAGTTTTTTTTTTTCTTTTTTAATTAATTTTTTTTGAACGGCTACTTTCATTAGAAGGCGACTAGCAAGAAGCTAGCAAAAGACATACAATATCAAAAATCAAAATTACACCAATTTCTCCAACTCATTATTCTAAAAGGGGATCTATTCTTCATCCATAGGTATCCGAGAGCTTTGATATCTTCCACCGCTTTACTAACCATAGCCGATTTACTTGCGAAAATCTTTTCATTTCTACTCTTCTAAATAACCCAACAAGTTGTCATTATAACACCTTGTAATGCTTTGTTTTTCCACTTCCCAAGTCTCACGTTGTGGTGAAAAGTAAGAAGATCCTGAACCGAAAAAGCAAAAATCGAAGGGACGCCACACCAATTACTAATGTGATTCCACACGGCAGAGGCGAATTGGCAAGAAATGAAGAGATGCTCGTTGGACTCGTCTTGATCTCTACATAGACCGCACACCACCGAACCCATATTCACATTTCTATTCCTTAACGCCACTAGAGTTGGAATACGATTCATTTCGATCTTCCACATAAATCAGCATTTGATTGTATTGATGTTTCGAGAACGTTATCTTCAAATTCAACCAATGGCGTCTTTAGTAGTCAGATTTCAAAGTCACACCATTCGAATACCAATTTGGATAATATATTTATCACTGGTTGCTTGGGCTGTTTGGTAGCCTCTTAATGACCATTCAGATGCTACCTCTTAATGGTTTAAAACCTCTGAATGAATAAGAGGTAACCTCAAGTCTGAATGGTTAAGAGGTAACCTCTGAATGGTAAATCATCACATATCACATTCTTTTACCTTCTCATTGGTAAAATTCTTAATGGTTCCATTAAGAGGTAGCCTCTTAATGACCATTCAGAGGCTACCAAACAGCCCCTTAGTCTTAATTTGAAATTTCAAAATAAATGTTGCTTTTTGGGGTGAGGTTAAAAAATAAAAACAATAAAGTAAAAAAATTTAACTACGTAAAGTATATTATTTTATATTATATTATACCTGACTTTCTGTGTTACTCTACTTAGACTATTCCTATCAATGACATTGCCTCAACTAGGGATGGCAATCGAACCCGAACCTGATGGGTAAACCTGAAACCTGACACGTCTGGGACGGGTTTAGGGTCGGTTAATCGGGTTTGGGACTAGTTTTTATTTTTTTCGAGGGTTTGGGATGGGTCTGGGATTTGGTGATATACCCGACCCAATTACTCGATAAAATAAACCCGTTTACCCAATTGTATACCCGAGATACTTTCTTTTATATTTTTAAATATGTAAATATATAATACATCCTTTTTCTCTCTCTCTCTCTCTCTCTCTCTATATATATATATATATATATATATATATATATATTTTATCCCGTATACATTATAGTTATTTGATATATTTCTTGAGTGATAATACTAAATGTAACTCATTAGTAGTTACCCGATAGGTTTTTGGGTCAGATATACCCAACGGGTAAACTTTTTAAAATTAATTGGTTACCCGAAACCCGCGGGTATACCCGATACCCAATGGGTATTTACCCGCTAGAAACCCGACGGGTTTTGGGACGGGTTTGGGACAAACTTATCTAATCGGGTTTGGGTTGGGACTACCTAAACCTGTCCCAAACCCGACCCATTGACATCCCTAACATCAACCTAGGTTGGCAAAATAATTAAAATAAAAATGAAAATTGAATTAAAATCACCAAGCTGGTCGATGGAGCGACCCAGGTTGTGACATTCACATTCAAAGCTTTCTTGCCACATGGGAATGGATAATATATTTATTTAAATTTTCTTTTTTCTTTTAACATAATTACTTATAAGTATAATTAGATTATATCTAATAACTTATAAAATTTAATTGTTTTTAAAAATCTAAAATCACAGTCTTGTTAATTTTTTTTTTTTATTTTTTTTTGTGAACATGCAGATATAAATTTTATTAAAAAACGATATATTTTTTTAATTGTTTTTTATCTAACATTATCTTATTTGCCACATGTCAACATTCAATTGGTTTCTTTTTTAAATTAACTTTTTATATTTAAAATATTAAAGTTAAAAAAAACATTTTTATCATTTATGATAAATTTTATAGAATAAATTATAACCTAAGTCATACTTATTTAATAAAATAATGGTTAGGTTGAGTTGTTAATGAGTGTGAAAGGTTGGGTTAAGTTGGGTTGGGTAGATGGAAGAGAGAGAAATTATTTTTTTATTAAAAGTTGGGTTGGGTTGGGTTATGAATGGTTATAGTCTTAATGCATGTTTCTTTTAGATCACCCGTAGTCGTCAGTTATTTAGGTCTTTTTTTATAAAACAACGCCCCACCACGCAACACCCACCACTCCCCGGGGCGTTTTTGCTCAAAAAGATTGAAAAGCGTTTTTAAACAACGCTTTTGCCCCATTTTGAAGATATTGTTGGCCCAATCACATATAACCATCTTTTTCTTTGGCCAATCACTTTTTTCATGGTTTTTTTATTTATTTAATTATTTACACCCATTTTAACATAATGCCCCACAATGCCTACATCCCTACTACACCCATTTTAGAAAAATGACTCATAATGCCCCATTGCTGACTGGACCGCCACATGGCGGATAATGCCAAAGGGTCTTCTTTTACCACTACACATGGTCTTAAGGTGATTATTTTCATACGCGACTCATATGATGACCGAAACTTCCTATAGGCATGTATTACACAAATAACATGCTTATGTTATACGTGATTCTACCCATGTATCTCCTTTACTTCGTTAATTTAAAATTAAGAGATGAATGATATGTAATTGAGATACAGATTAAATTTAGCTGTCTGATTCAGTCTAAAACAATGTTCTAGTGTATCAACTCCACATTATATGTCTTCTTTTCATCATCATATGTCTAAATCATGGATTAACAACATTTTATAAAACATGTTGTTAAAGGCGATACATTTTCGCCTTCTATCAAGCTGGTAGTGTATAGATCCTGTTTGGATTGTATTAACTTAGCGATAGATTATGACGAAATAATGCAATGGAGCACGAATTTATTGCAATTTTTACCGAAATAAAGAAGCATTGCTAGGAGAACATTTGAAGTAAGCATTTTGCTAGGCATTCCTATTAGTATATTTTGATAAGGTATTAACTTCTAGTGTAAAGATCAAATACAAATAACTTTAACGTACAAAACGTGCAAACTGAAGGTTTTGCTGAAAAAACGCGGTGGCATTTTCGTAATTATTAGTCATTATCAAAATTACTCTACAAATGATCCTGTAGAGTAATTTTGGTCTTTTGTAGAGTAATTTTGATCTTGTAGTGTAATTATCAAAATTACTCTACAAGTGTATCAAAATTACTCTGCATCAAAATTATTCTACAACTGAATCAAAATTACTCTGCAAGTTTATCAAACAACATACAATTCAAAATTACTCTACAAATGATCATGTAGAGTAATTTTGATCTTGTAGAGTAATTTTGTAAAATGATCATGTAGAGTAATTTTGTAAATTTTTTTTACCATTTAGTTATTGGGTTTAGCTTTATGGTTTAGTTTTTAGCATTTAGTTTGGGGGGGGGGGGGGGGTAGGGTTTTTTTTTGTTTTTTAATCAAAATTACTCTGCAAGATCAAAATTACTATACAGTATCATTTGTAGAGCAATGTTGATAATTACCCTACAAGCAGATAATTACAAAAATGTAACCGCGTGTTTTTGTCTTTTTCATGTTATTCATACGTTTAGTACGTTAAAGTTATTTGTACGAGAACTTTACTCTTAACTTCTAATAATTGATTATTTATGGCGTTCTTCCTCACGCGTCTCTCTGTCGAAAAGTTAAAATGTGTTACAAACAAATCTGTAGACTACCAATATAGCATTATATTCTTAACATCGATCATTATCAGCTATGCGTAATAAGTCCAAAGAACCATGGGTTATCAACTTACCAAACGGTAAGAAATTATTAACGATAACATGTTAATGAAAATTGTCAATAAAGTTTTCAGACACATTAAGAGGTCACAAGAACCCAACCTTGTTTAATCGGCTTAAGAAGTGCATTTTTAAATTCATTAGAAAATGAGCACAAAACTTATCGACCGTTCTATTCTTTTTGCCATATGTCATAAGTTGATACTATTAGTCATTGAGGTTGGGCTGATTCAAATTACCCCATTACATCAACATACCGGTCATCTTACGTAACACCACTTTTATAAAGACCTTTAGTGTGATATATGGATAGCAACTAGAGGTGTTCAAAATAACCGGTTTTTTAACCGAAACCGGTTTTTAACCGGAACCGAAACCGGTTTTTAACCGGTATCTCAATAACCGGTTTGGGTTTTTGAATAACCGCCGGTTCGTAACCGGTTTTTGATAATTTCGTAGTAACCGGTTTATAACCGGTTATTAATAACCGGTTTTTTTAACAAGATAATAACCGGTTAACCGGTTAACCGGTCTGATTTTGGGAAAAAACAACCAGAAGGCTGCAGACCTGTTTTGTGATCGTTGGGGGCTGAAAAAAACGGTAATATTACCGTTTTATTACCGTTTTGGACGTGAATGATTGTGTTTTTAACCCACAAAACATCTATAAATAAGACTTGGATGCATATGTTTAGTCCCACTTCAATTCTAGCTCAAAAACACACTTACAAGTTACAAATACGAACATAAGTTTAATACGTTTCAAATGGCGAGTTCGAGTGGTCATGCTACGGCCGATGTTGGTTCTTCTAGTGAGTTGTTTGTGAAGAAGATCTTGAGCACGAATAGGGACCCGACACTATGGGTCAATTTTGATTTATGCGAGATGTCGAATGGAAAAGAAAAGGCGAGGTGCAAAAATTGCGGGACCTTTCTTGCGCCGTCATCGAACTCTACTTTGAGAGCACATGTGACGTCGCATTGCAAGTCGTTAAAAACAAATCCCGCTAATGATCAAGCGCAAATATCACGGGGTATGGGTGTTTGGAATTTCGACCCGGAGGGGGTTCGTTTAAGGATGGCTCAATTTGTTATTCAAGAATCGTTGCCGTTCGATCACTTTGACAATCCGCGCTTGACTAAGTTGATTCAAGAGACACTTCAACCACGTTACGTTCACGTAAGTCGTTCAACTCTTAGACGCGATTGTTTAAAGTTGTGGGTAAAAGCTAAAAAAGAAATGATTTTAGGTTTTCAAAAATTAAATACCGGTGTTAATTTAACAACCGACGTATGGTCGGCTCCATTTGGTTTACCGGATTCTTACATTTGTGTTACCGCGCATTGGATCGATCCCAATTCGTGGAAAATGATGAAACGTACAATCGCGTTCGATTTATTTGGTTATCCACACACGGGCGAAAATATATTTCATTTCTTAGACGATGTTATCACAACTTATAAATTAGAAAATAAAATATTTTCTATTGCTTTTGATAATGCGTCGAACAACACAACCGCGGTGCAAATGTTAAAAATAAAATACAATCCGATTTGCGGTGGAGAATTTTATCATAGCCGATGTGTTGCGCACATCATTAACTTGGTTGTGCAAGACGGACTAAATGTCCAGTCCATTAAAGAAGTTAAAGAACTTTTTAAAGATATGTTACGTGACGTTTTTCAAGGTAGTAGAAAAAGATATGCGGATTATAGAAAATGGTGTAAAACTTTAAAAAAGAAATGTTATAGCGCACATTTTGACATGGTCGTCCGTTGGAACTCTACGTGGAAAATGTTTGATAGCGCGATAATGCAAAAAGAAACATTAAAATCTTTCCACGATAGTCTTGCAACGGCCGGGTTGGTGGAAGCATTTGATAACGATGGTTGGCGGTGTATTGAAACGTTAACACAATTACTTGAAGTATTTAGAAGCGCCACAATGATTTTATCGGGAGTTTATTATCCCACTAGTTCTTTGGTTCTTAAACAACTCTTTTTGATGACACAAAAAGTAAACGATTTTGAATTCCAAGGTGACATTTATGAACAAATGATTGTTCCAATGAGAGAAAAGTTTAAAAAATATTTTCAAGAAATGCCGCCGGTTTTTGCATGTGCCGCCACCTTGAACCCGACTATAAATTATTCGGGTGTTGAGATGATGATATCGGATATTTGTTCGGATTTGGGGTTAAATGACGAAGACCCACATTTTACAAGAAATGCACTAAGACGTTTTGACACTTCTTTAAACAATCTTTTTGATCATTACTTTCAAATATATGGTAACGTGTCATCGTTACACCAAAACATGGCGGCGAGCTCGGAGTCGTCGAGAAAAAATGCGGACTTAAACTTCTATAATTCGTTAAGAAATGTTAATAGTAAACGTTCTCGAGAAGGTGCCTCAAATAATGAACTCGGGAGGTATAAATATACCGATTTTTTAGCAACCATATCACCGGACGAGTTTCACCACTTTGATATTTTGGCTTGGTGGAAGATACAAGAACCGCATTATCCCGTTTTAGCCGCCATGGCACGTGATCTACTAAGCTCCCAAGCTTCTACGGTAGCTTCGGAGTCGGCTTTTTCTCTTAGTGGAAGGGTACTATCTATTCGGCGAACAAGACTCACACCGGAGGCGATGGAAATGTGCATTTGTTTGAAAGATTACTTGGATGGCGTGGAACGTATACAACATGTTTCTAATCTTGAAGGCGAGCTTGACGTGGAAGAACAATTACATGAAGTTGAAGTATATCAAGGACGGGCGCAACCACTTTCCGATGACGAACTCATGTACGATGAATCCGTACGCTCTACTAGCCCCCGAAGCGACTAAACGAAGAAATGAAGAAACGACACGACGACAACTTTCATTCTAGACTAGTTAAGAAAAATGTATTGGATATTTTCATGTCTTCTAATGTAATGTTTACTTGAAAAACTATTAAAATAAAAAAAAAACGTATTTTTTTTTGTCCGTTTGTGCGTTTAAACAAGTTTTTAAATTTTTCCAGCCTATTTTTTTATTTCTGCAGCTTGTTTTAATATTTCTGCAGCTTTTTTTATTTTTCTGCAGTTTTTTTATAATTCTGCAGGGTTTTTTTTATAATTCTGCAGATATTTTTATATTTCTGCAGTTTTTTTATAGTTCTGCAGGGTTTTTTTTATATTTCTGCACCTATTTTGTTAATTCTGCATGTGTTTTAATAATTCTGTAGGTTTTATAGAAATTCTGCAGGTTTTGTTTAAAATAACCGAAAAAAACCGGTTTTTTTTTAACCGATTCATAGGTTAACCGGTTTATTTTAACCGGCCGGTTATTATCGGTTAATATTTTTCAGTTTGAAAACCGGTTATTAACCGGTCGGTTATTAACCGTAACCGGTTTTTTTTTTTTGGCCCAATAACTCCTACAATCGGTTAACCGGTTTAGGTTATGAAAAAAACCGGTTTGAGCACCTCTAATAGCAACTAGTGTTTATGATATTTAACTATATATTCATTTATATAATACTAGGTTATATACCCGTGAGCTTTACGGGTTATGAGTTGTGTTAAAAAAAATCTATATCTATAAAAGTATTTTTTTTTTTTTTGTATGATTTATAACCTGGTATCTCTTCATGCTAACACTCATGTTTGGCAAACCTTATCAAGAAGAAAAAAAAACAGAAATTGAATTACTTAGGGCATTTACTTTAATATGGCAATAAGTAATAGAAATTGCAATACTATTAATTCTCTACAAAATACCTATTTAATTTAGATGGACACGGATCCGAATGAATATGGATCGGACCTAACAGGAGTTTGTCCTGAATCACCAACAGTCATGGCGTTTCCGAATTCATAATTACTTACAGAACTTCAAGGAGATCTTGGTCTGTCTTAAGGATCAAGTTCTACATAGCTAAAATATTTGCTTAGATAGCTCTAATTTTACCACAATAACGTACCTAGAATTTTTGGAATGTATAATTAATAACTAATACAAAGTAGTAATAAGGTTACAATGGAGTACGACATTAGAAGTTAACATTTAAAAGTAAAAGAAAAACAGCAAAGAAAACCTTTATTAATCCAGCCAAAACATCTTCTCCCTTGCTACCCTAAGACCTACAAAAGGTGAACTTCACGCCTTATCGACGATCGTTTCGCCTATAAACAAACAAAATAATATCTATAAGAATCAAGAAATAGGACATGTCCCATCAAATGAAATATGTAACACTCTCCATTTTTTTCTTCTTTAGACAAGTTATATAAAAGCAAAATTACCCTTTTACCCCCTTGGCCCTTTTCATAATTTTTGCACAGTTACCATCTCAATAATACGATTCACTTTTTCATTGAAGCCGTTTTCACCAAGTCCCCTAGGCAAAACCTCGGTTTTATCCTTTGTAGCTTGAGTCAAGTGACATATACCAATACCCGTAATCCCCATTAAAAAAAACATTTCAAGATTTTGGACTTTGACTTTCTGATGTCAAATATAACCTTTTTAGAATGCAAATTATGTTGACTTTATTACAAAAATAACAACTATTGACTTCTTTTTAGACACTCTTATAGTAGCTAGAACTATTTTCCACATAATAAACATAATAAAAACTCAATATCCTAACCTAAAATAAGACTTCGAAAATAAAAATTTCAGAAATAAGGCAAACCAAATTGATTAACTAAAACTACCTCAAAGACTCAACCAAATTCGAATTGTAGACCCTTGAACGCGAAGTTTCCTTTTGCACCAACTCGTTTCATATGCAAAACAAACATGATTAGTCCAACAATATTATGATCCCTTTCAGTCTCACAAAATATATATCAGGATAGAGTGCTTTAAATTTAATAGTAATGGAAAGCATGATTTGCTTGCAGTGGCGGAGCTTGACCAAAAGTTTCGAGGGGGCGGAAAGTCATGGGACCCAATTTATATATTGTATAAGTATTTAGGCAAAATAATTGGGGGGGCAATCCTATATAATTTTAAAATTTTCTAACGAAAAATAGGAAATTTTACACTTCTAACCAAAACATTCGGGGGGGGGGGGGGGGGGGTTGCACCTCCCACTTTACTCTAAGCTCCGCCAGTGTTTGCTTGGGCAAGACATCTTTAAGAATTTGATATCATTTCTTTCCTTTATATTAATAGCTAATCTTCTATATATTGTTTTTAAATCTTTGTACACATATTTGTATGGATTAGAGGTGGGACTTCAGATCCATTTACAATTTTACATATATAGGATTTATTCTACACCAGCTAGTAATATAATCCCAAACCTGTTGCGCGACAAAGCAAGAGCTGAACAAATGGAGTGTCGTTTCTTCGTCTTCATTGCACAACTTACACCGGGTGCAAGGCAAATAAACATTTCTTCTTTCAAGAGCGACCGCATTAGGAATCCGGTCTTGAATCAGCCTCCAAACCAAGAAATTAATCTTGATTGGACACCAACTATTCCACTCGAAATCAATACCCAAATTTGTGAACGAAACTTGTTGGTCTAAAAAACTTTAAAAAATATTTCTCTAAAACGACTTTTTGTAACACAACCGCGTTTGACCCGTTACCCAATCCACTCTACCCTACATCGTCATCTCTAATACCATCAATCGAAACAGAAATAAACAGAAAAACATTAAGAGATTACAAAGTCAAAATCGTATGTTCTTTGTTATATAAATACTGTACATCTGACAAATAATCATTTCTTCGTTCTTTGTTTACAAATAAAACTTATGACATATCGGCTTTCCGAAAATAACTCGCTTCAATCGATTAACTTAAAAAATCAGATTAGGTCATTCAACTATTCAAATTGCAGTAAATCCTAAATTGTTTAAAAAATTAAAACTACATTGTGCATCATAACAATTAGTTTGTAAACAATTAAAACACGTTGCTCAAAATAATACTATCATTTGTTACAAACTACAGTCAAATAACACAAATTAACTATCAATCAATACAAATACAAATGCAAAGAACAATAAACAAATTATAAAACAACTTACAACACGATTTCTTAGCTTCGAAAGAAGCGAAACGCTCCGATAAAACACCATCGCCAATAAAAAAAACAAACTGCAATGTAGAATCAACAAAAAAGTCGTCAAATAGGCGCAAAAACGCAGATCTGGAGACTGAAAATAACAGAAAATGAAAAGATCATCGATTGATTATATATAAAATTGAAATTGATGTTGTGATGATGATTGATTGATTAGAGCTGTTGTAACTTGATTCGGAAAGGAAATGAGAGGAGAATACTGGAAAGAAGGAGAGATGGAATGGTGATGCGTTGTTGAACTTGAATATGTAAACGAATAAAAACAAATTTAGGGTTTCTTGGTTGAAAGGAAAAAGGAAATAAGGTGCAGGGAAATAATGAATTTGAATTTTGAATGTGATAAGTGAAACTGAAAAGGCAGTGATGTTTGTGGTTTGAACCAGATAAGCTGGTTAGAAAGAGAATATGTAGAACATACGACTTTGACTTTGTATTTTTCAGAATTAAAAAAAAATAAAAAAAAATCTAAGAAAATTACACCTAGGATAATACTAAGGTGGGGGTTTGATATGGTGACACATAGGATTGGAGGGCTTGATATGGTGACACATAGGATTGGATACTTTTCCTTTATTATATAGGAAGACTAGGTTATCTACCCGTGTGATACACGGGTTGAACAATTTAAATTATATAACTCATAACTATCTAAATAATCAAAATATAAATGAAATAATATATTGTCTATTGTATTAAATAAAAAAAACTTAAATTACAGTTATACATATAACCCAACGTGCACCAGCCCAACTATCCAAAATGAGAGATGGAGACCAACCTGGAAAAAAAGAAACGATCAATTCAAAATTCAAATTGTGTAATACACATATTTGTAACCTAATACACACGAATTGTGTAATACTATATTCTTCGACATTTAGCTAAAAAGCTGGTTTCATAACCGGTTACCCTAACATAACACGTAGAAGTTGAGATTAAATAAACAATAATACTTTAATTTATAACTCTAGGATGGCAAAGCAATTCGTTTTTGAAGATGGTAAACGATTAAAAGGAATACATTTAGTATTTTGATTGAACATTTAGTATAAAACATGAAACCAATCTATTGTTTTCATTGACAAATGCTCTCCCTGCATCTTCTTCCTTAGTTTTCGGTAACCGAAACGAACATATAAATTTATATATTTTGTAAGTTTTAACTAATTCTAAACATACCACTTTGTTTCCTTCTTGTTTTACCTTTAGTGGTATGAGTTCTTAAGTACCAGGTGTGCATTTGATGAGTTCTTTAACGCCATTAATTCCTCTTTCAGTGCAATAATTGCTGAAAAAATTAAACATCAAACATGATCAAACTGTTTTTCCTCAGAAAACGAATAGTTCATAAAACCCAAAAGGTTGAACAACAAAAACTATTTAAACTGCCAAAAAAGATCACTAAGTTATAGAAATACATAAATAACGAAATTCAAAGAAATATGTATAAGTTGCATTTAATTGACGTAACTTTTGGTTCGTCTAGAGTTACAGGACCCGTAAGATATGGACAGAAACTTCTCAATGAGTCTTACGTTATGACGCACCGACCTTTAGACCAGAATTTTGTCATTCTGCAGTCCTGCGTTTAGTTTTTTGACGGGTTTTCCCAAATTTAGTAGTTTTAATGTATTATATGTAATCAAAGTGGTTGATACGCATACTCTCTTTTGTCCATTTGAAATTAAACACATACCAAAATGACTCCTTCGCAATAAAAAGGGTTGAGCTTCCATCTATAGTTTCTAAGTTGCATACTCACTAAAAAAAGGAAGAAGAAGAAGAAGAAAAAATTGGGGGGAAATGAGTTGCTCAAAGCTGGCATACCGAACATATTAACAATAATGGAGCAACTAATATAAAAATATCTAATTTTGCAAGTATGATACATCTACGTACTCCAGTATGGCAAAGTAATGAGGACTATCCTAATCAACATTCATAACAAAAGAAGTAAAAAAAAAATGCATAATTAAACATAAAAACAACTCTAGAGTCATACCTGTGGTGAAGGATTGTAGCAACCAATAGGCTTCTCCGATTCCAGACTGCATAAACAACATGTAAAATAATAAACAATGTCCTTTAAAGGTAGCAATGAGTAACAGAAAAACCTAGGTTTGAACCAAAACATAAGTTTTATAGAGTTAGTTGGTTGCGAAATTACCAAAATAGGCACAACAGAGAAAATAGGGATTTGAAAAAACAAATACATTAGGCATACTCATCAAGGGGTTTGAACCAAAAGATTAGGCATAATCAACAACTATTTGATTAAAATTAAAGAAGACTCTCTTTGAAATATTGCAAACTTAATTGGTAACCTAGGCTCAAGTTAAAGCAAAACAATTGATGAGACTTTACGAACAATTTGAAAACGAAAGCATAAATGATAACTTAGAGCAAAGGGATTAACATCATCGCCTTCGTCAAAGAGAATATGACATAACATCAAGCATGGTTCGATTATACCTAAATCGTATATTCGTATTGGAATCCATCGAAAGTCCATATCCTTTTTAACAGTTTAGATTACAACCATTGAGAGATACCGAATGAAATAAACGTCAACTGAGAAATGGATTCGAAATTTTTAGATTGCCAAAAATCAAAAGCGTTAACTAACCTTGAAGATAAAATGGAACCAAGTTTGTGGTGGCATTCAATTGAGGCAAGAGGAAGAATTAGGGTTTCAAAAAAAAGGAGAGCAAAGGGTGGGGTCATAAGATGAAATGGAGCATTGCACGTGACCCGAATTACAACCCAGAATAATGAGCGGGAAAATCAGAATGAGATGGCCTGAGAATCTGACAAGTGTCCCACAAAAGTTTTATTTATTATATATAGAAGATTAGGTAAAGATATTAAATTACATCTTATTATAATATCAATTTATAATTGTTGATGCATCATATTATTCTTATCTAATCTAATACTAATAAAATACTCCCTTTAATGCCACATGGCATTCTTTTATAAAGGTTTCACTAAAATGCTATGTGTCAATTTATCAATTTATCTCAATCATAATAAATTTTTTTTTGGAAGGTGACTTTCAATGTACAGGACCTATCGGTCACCGGGTTCATGTCGAAGACAATCCCCCGTCAGCCCCGCTCTTCCGGACACGATGTTCGATCGGGCCCCGGCCGTTGCGCAAGCTGACTTCCGCCCGGAAACCATACTGCCCCCACACGAGAGACTCGCTGGGGTAACAGCTGGGTAAAACCGGGTTGCCCTCAAGACCGCACCATGCCTCGGTAGGATACGATCTCTCATTGGGACGTCCCCCCCCCCCTAAGACCACAAGTGGGAGTCGAACCGGCGACCTCCAAGGAGGAAGCCGGCCGACTTAACCCCATGGGAATAACCCACTGGGCCACGGAAATAATATGTAAATTAATATAAAGACTATTTAATAATTGAATTTTATATATGTATATATATATATATATATACACAGATTAAAATAATTTTATATTCATGATTATATCTCCTCAATATTATTAATTTTTAATAATTAATATTAGCTATCTACTTACCTATACTTTAATAAAAAAAAATATACTTATCAAAAGAAGATGAGATAACCAAAAATGTATACATCCATCACTATTTGACGTAACTAAAAATTTAAAACCTCATCATGTTTATAATTTATTATTATTGTTTTCACAAATGCTAAGCATATATATAAATAGTGTGTATATATATATATATATATGTTTAATATACATAATCTTAGAATATGAACTAATTCCATTTCATCTTCTACTTTGATAACACTTTCTAAAATAAGAAAATATTTATTGGAAATAAAATATACTAATTTGTATTCAAAAACAAAATTCTTACTTCGTAAACGCATCATTTAAAATGAGTAATTTTATATTTTTTCTTTAATTTTGTATGTATAGTTCATATTAGGGTTATATGTATTCATATCAAAATTTATACTTATTATGTGTGATGCAAGAAGTAGTATAAATATAAAAAATAATTCAAAATTTATAATCGTTATGTCCTATACATCCATCACTATTTGACGTAACTAAAAATTTAAAACCTCATCATGTTTATAATTTATTATTATTGTTTTCACAAATGCTAAACATATATATAAATAATATATATATATATATATATATATATATGTTTAATAGGGTAGGGTTCTAGAGTGAACAATGGTTAAGTTGTGAACAAAATGAACAAATCTTGACCCTTCATTTCTTAGATGATGAGATTTAATGGTAATGGCAATTTGGTAAATATTTTGTAAAATATAACCAGTAAATAAGGGGGATAGGGGCATTAATGTAAATGTATACTAAATCTAATTATGTAAATATCACAATCACAATCTCTCTCATAAAGATCGATCGGTGGTTTCATCATCTCTCTCATAAATCTAATTTTGTAAATATCACAATTTCTCTCTCATTGTCTCTGATCGGCCATCTCCTCCATTTTTTGTGTTTTTATCAAATAAAAGAAGACAGAAGATAGTAGATTAAAGGGCGACGACGAAGAACACTCTTTACCGTCATCATCGTCTTCGTCGGAACGGCGAGCAACCAAGGTACACCCATGTAATCCCTCGTGTTTGTTTGATTAGATATCGTCGTTGTTCGATTCGTCAGGAATTGGTTACATTGTTTATGAATCATTAATTAGAATTATTGTTTGGATCGTTTTGATGTTGAATGGGTATTAGGGTTCCGATTTAAGTTGTTTAGTGTTTAAGTTTTGCAAAAATTTGTTTCGATTATGTTGATGTTAACTATACATGTTCCGTCGATACCGATAGGGGGTTAGGGTTTAGTTCCGTGATTGAGGTGAGTATACACATGTGTATTTTCACGATTGATAATGTGGCGAAGGTATAAGTGTGTACACATGTTTATATTTTTTTAAGCTGCTATGAACATTCTTATCTTAGGGTTGTGTTTTAAGTTGTTTTGGGTATTAGTTCCGTGATTCAGATGAGTATACACATGTGTATTTTCATAATTGATAATCTGAATAGGTAGAGGCACAAGTAAGTGCCATATGCATAATATAAACTTTTCCGACTTGGTTAGAGTTCAATGTGTCTTTGCAACTGTGCTGTTAAATAATTGCCTAATTTCAAACTGTTGTTTTTTTATAGGGTTGCGAAACCAAAGAAAAAAACAGAAAAGACGAGCGGGTTGAAAAAGAACTAAACGAGGTTGCATCTACAAATGCGTAAGAAACATTATTTTTTTTAACACATATTGCATATTGACTTGATATGTTAAGTAGAATGTGCACTTTTTGGGATTTTATTTGCAGTGTAGTTTATATCTTTTTTATATTGTATTTTTAACCATACTTCAGTATAGTCCGGTGTACACATGTGTATTTCCTTGGTACACATATGTATGTTTCTGTTATACATATGTGTATGTACACAAGGTACACACGTGTATTGCATACTGTACACACGTGTATTGCATAATGTACACATGAAAAAGTGCTGGTAGTTCAGCCCAACCCATCTGTTTCATATTTAAAAATTTTGACCGAAAACCCATTTCAATTTGTTACCAAACCGGCCCATTGTTGTGTAAATGTAGGAGATAAAAACACACCTATCATAGCTCCTATCATAATCAGGATCCTTTCGCTCAACTTCACGGTCCCGAAAGATTGCCACTTTACTATTATTCCTAGACCTATTACCCGGCTCCTCTAATTTAACTCTACTTGCGGAATCCGAACCGGTAACCGAACCACTGCCACTATTAACATTCATTCTCGTTGTTTTGTTAGTGTAATTGTAGATTATAAATGTGAAAATTCTGTTAAAATATACATTGTTTTTGTTGTTTTTGTTCATTCAGGCTGAAGATCTATACATAATGCTGTATACAGGGGTAATGTACTGTTGTATACAAGTGTGCGTAGTGTTGTATACAAGTGTACATACTGTTGTACATCTGTGTACATACTGTTATACACTAGTGTGTCTTTTAGTACACGAAGGTAAAAGATGTTGTACATCTGTGTATATGCAGGAAAATGATGTTTGAAACTGAAGTTGGAACCGGGTTGCTGCATTTGTATACGAAAGATCTACAACCTAGTATGCTTATTGGTCTTGCGATTGTCAATTTTTTTGCTTCTACGCTAAATTATGAGGAGGTTAAGAGAACGTGATGAACACAACCCTGCCTTTTCTGCCATACAGATTGCTTTCTAAGTATTAGGTTAAATACATTTCGTTATACAAGTGAATGAATATTTCGCACACATATGTCGGTTTTGGGTAACATGTAATGTAGGAGGAATATGTGTTATGTAACACAGGCTATGACGAAGTAAAGCGAAGTGGACGCTACTACGGAAAAAATATGTTATGCAGCTAGGGACATCAATGATAGAATAATGGCAGTAGCAGAAGAATATGATAAGGCTACGAAGTCTTTTGTTACCTAGATTTATTTTTCTATTTTGGTACATGAAACGGGTTTAGAAAATGCTGGTTTTTTGGTTTAGAAGTTGTTAGACTTTTGTTTATCTTGCTGGTACTTTGTTTTAGAGGATTTAACTAAATGTTTTGTTTTGGTTAAGTATCTTTTTGTTTATGTATTGTTTGTGTACTTTATTGTTGGAGATGTTGGCTTGTATAAGACACGACATGTTAAAACCCTCATCATACATATGGATATCACTCAATCCTACGTTTATGTATTCATACAAAATTTGGTGTTTTGGACAAGGTGTAATACTACATAAGTGGCTATACAGTATAATTGTGAGTAATCAATAGTCTAACCATTATAAAAAAACACATGATATGAGTACTAAAATGAAAAAAAAACATTTGAATTAAATAAATGCAGATTATTAAAGAAGAAGGATATTGTCGATTGAAAATTAGAATTTGGATGCCAACTTGTTTTTTTGGTGAATCTTGAATTCAAATATATGATCACATATTGTAGATCGCAAGATTCTAGGGCAGTTACATGGAAACCTATATTCTAAATCACATTCAAATTTAGATTAAAATTAAATTCCTAATTAAGTTTAAATTGTAATGACAATCCTACCCTTATATTATTTAAACAAGATCAAGGGCCAATATGAGTTCACACAGTTCACAAACAAGGATGTTGTTCACTCATGATCCCTATCCTAATATACATATCTTAGAATATGAACTAATTCCATTTCATCTTCTACTTTGATAACACTTTCTAAAATAAGAAAATATTTATTGGAAATAAAATATACTAATTTGTATTCAAAAACAAAATTCTTACTTCGTAAACGCATCATTTAAAATGAGTAATTTTATATTTTTTTTCTTTAATTTTGTATGTATAGTTCATATTAGGGTTATATGTATTCATATCAAAATTTATACTTATTATGTGTGATGCAAGAAGTAGTATAAATATAAAAAATAATTCAAAATTTATAATCGTTATGTCCTTGAAACACAATCAACAATAACATATTTACTTTAAAAAACTCATTCAAGTTTCTATAAATTGAAAACACATTTTTTTTTCTAAAGAACTCGATCAACACCATGATTATTCCTTTAATTTTCTATCATCAAACCCATGTAACACTTGGGTCTATAACCTAGTTAACTAATAAAGGGTTTTCCTTTAAGGTGTACTTAAGGAGATTATTAGAAGGTTTATTGGATTTTATCACTCACGACTATTGGGTATTGGTCCCTGACAGTCCCAACTATCACGTTGACTCTCACCGCTCCCAACTTAACACTTTGTGTGTTGTGTCACTTTCCATGTGAACATTTTTTAGTGTTTGACTTGTGTTATTAGTGATATAACGCTAACACTTTGTGAATTACTAATAATTGCTGGTGAATATGCTCATGAAAGACTGAAAGGGAGCCAAAACCCACTCAACCGGAGTGACACAACACACAAAGTGTTAAGTTGGGAGTGGTGTGAGTCAAAGTGATAGTTGGGAGTGGCAGCGACGAATATCAAATAGTTGGGAGTGATAAAATCCAATAACCCTTATTAGAAAGATTAAAGGGATAGACACAACACGTAATATCAACCTAAAATGGTCCATCTCTCTCTCTCCACAAACTCATGAGTTCATCACCTTAAGAACTCATAATTCCCATCACTAATATACTCACTAAACGGGAACCAGATCAAGCTGACTATCTTGTCTACCTTGATGTCTGCATCAGTAACTGTACTCTTAGTTGGCCTGAATGCTGTAAGAGATACACACTTTACATGTTTTCCATTATATACATACATAAGTGATCAACATGTGGTATCAGAGCATATTTTGCTCAAATCAGTTATGTTTTCTTTCCTCTAGGTTGTGTTTGTGGAGATTATTAGAGAGATTAAAAGGTTATACACATAGCATCAACCTAAAATCCCCCCCCCCCCCAAAAAAAAAAAAAAATCTAACAAGTTCATCACCTTAAGAACTCAGAATTCCCATCACTAATATACATTGTAAACAGGAACCAAATCAAGCTAACTATCATGTCTACCTCAATGTCTGCATTAGTAATTGGACTTTCTGCTAGCCTGGATATTGTAACATGTACACACTTTACATATTTTACATTATGTACATACAAAACTAATCAACTGGTTTTTTGAAAGATTATATTTCTTTCAAGTCTTGAACCCTTAATCTTCAAGAGGAGCTCTACTTTAACTCCCAAGACTTTGTCTTGGACAATAAAAACTGATGCTACTGCCTATTTGAACAAAAGTCATGTTGTAATGAATTTCAACTAGAAATTGACTCGCGCGCGTAGCGCTGCGGTCAACGAAATTGACATGTTGTTGATCAGATTTACATTTACAATGTGTTTAAGATGTTTTTGTCGGTTAAGTCTCTATAACTATCTTATACAAATAAGTAATTCACCAAATAAGTTCACTACAATTAATGGTATCATAAATACTACGTTACATGACTTGTATCCATACAAATAACCTATCGTATTAAGCCCCTGCGTTGCGGCGGGAGCGTAAAACGGTGATACATAGCACCAATGCCACCAGTGGCGGAGCTTGACCAAAAGTTTCGAGGGGACGTAAAGTGATGGGACCCAAAATATTTTTTCCTATCATTATGTTTCGGGTCGGTTCGGGTTGGCTATTCGATTCAAGTCGGGTCAAATAATAATTGTTCCAAATAAAACAAAGTGTATATTTACCAAACTACCCATCATTATTATATATATCAATTGATAACGTATGATTGCTACAGTACCGGGTATTTTCGTAATTTTAAGTTTCACACAATAACATTCACCACGCTTTTGTTCTCCGACTCATTCCTCCTCTCCCAACCCTTCAAACTGGGTTTGCCTACACCGCCACTGATCTTCATCTCCGCCGACGCTGATCATCGTTGCTTTAATCGGACGATTCCAAACCAGGTTACTTGGGTTCCCCTACACCGCCACTGATCTTCATCTCCGCCGACGCCGATCATTGTTGCTTGAATCGGACGATTCCCAGGTTACTTGGGTTCCCCTACACCGCCACTGATCTTCATCTCCGCCGACGCTGATCATCGTTGCTTGAATCGGATGATTCCAAACCAGGTTACTTTTTATCGCACAAACTAGGTTAGGATATGTTTTTATTGGATTTTTGCCGACCTATGTTCTTCGATGTTGTCAAATACATGTTTTTTTGTTGTTTCAGTCTTAACTTTAAATTCGGCCGATCTTTTTTATTAACGTTTCAGTAAAATTGTAAACCTAAATTGGTTTTACTTTTAGGGGAATCATGAACTTTGGTTATTGTTAGGTTACTGACCAAACGCCAATCACTTTAGATTGATTTAGGGAGTTAGTTTTTAGACCTCAATTGAATTTCTTGCATGAAATTGAGGCTCAATTTCTCTGTTTTTTCAATTTATTTACTTCACTTACAGATCCAATGCATACACCTGTTGTTCGTTAGAAGTCAAGAACGAACAAGCTGGGACATTTTCTTCCCTTAATGTATCTATAAAATGTTAAGTTGGATTAGTGATGAATCAGTTAAATACTCCATGGGTAAAAACATTATATCAGTTTTAACAAGCAACTCTAAGAATAGATGTTAAGTTGGATTAGTCATTAATCAGTTAAATACTTCATAGCAGCTAAATATAGTGTAAAAAAAAACTCTTAATAAATCTGTGTTTCTGACTTATTAAGAACAAACAAGCCAACCCGAGCTCATTAAGGATAAATGAGACCTACCAAGCTGGTTCCTTAACTTCAAGTCTGAATCCAGGCTGAAGCTTAAGTTGTCATGACTTTACTCTTTTAGGTAGACATTTGTTAGAATGAGAGATATAGTCCCATGTGAATCTGAGTATCATCTAACATTTAATAACATGTCCTCCAACTAGCCTCTTAACTGACAGGTTATAAGCCGTAATCGAATTCTTATTTATAATATTATCCATTGAACTATTGTTCTTATTAGAAATTCTTTAGCTGTATGATTTTTTTCTTTCTAAATGTATAACTTTTTTTTACATCTTATAACACCATAAACCATTGACCATCCTACAAACTTCGATTACAAATCATTAGTGGCTAAAGTGTTTATTTCGAAATGTTGATTTCTGCTTTATGCAAAAATTAAATGATTCTATTTTTTTTTTTAAATCTGTCTAACATTAGGTCCAGGTGTTTTCAGATTTGTGGTTTGGTTTTTGTTATCTGAGTCAGGCTGAATATTGGTTTAGGTTTAATGGGAAATTTGTTGTGGCAGGTGTGAGGTGTCGGTAAATTGTTTAATAGTTTTGACATACAACGAGGTTTAAAAAGGGTAGCAAGAGGTGCCGGTATCGTGGGATATGGCAGAAGCAATGGACATGTTACAATGTGAGGTATTATGGTTATGAAGATGTGGAAAGGGTATCTAGAAGGTTATTGAGTGAGTGGTGATACAGTGGAAGTTTTTTTTATTAAAATTCTTGGAAAGTTGCAGCGGTAGGTCGGTTTTTAGTAAGGCTGCATGGGTGTACTCGTGAAATTAGGGCCCATAAAGTGAATATTAGGTGGCAGCAGGCGTGGCATGACAGTCAATGGGTTCTGGTTGCGAAAATAATTCATTTCATCATTTTCTTTATTTCCATTATATATAGATTTTAGTAAGCAATGGGGTTGACTTGATGATATGTCAAAAAATAGAAGATTGTTTACCTGTGTACAACGATGGTAGATTACAGAAGCGGAATCAAAAGCGTATTTCAGGCCATTCATTTAAAAGGTAGATGTTGTTCAATGAAATGGAGAATAGAAAAACATATGGTGCTGGATGTGTTTGACGCTAAATGCAACTACGAAAACCATTGTCATTTTGGTAGACATAGTTCATTCATAAATTCATGTCTGTGTTCAATTTGATTCGTACTCCCTTTGTTTCTTATTATTTGTTTTCCGTTTCTATGATGCAATTGGCAATGTATCATCCTCTCTTTTTGGCAAGATATGTAGACAAACATGTCTTTTTTGTTCGTGTTAAACCCGATCAAAAAGTTAACCTTTTTGATCCGTTAACCTTTCTTTTTTCTCGGGCTGAGTTAACCAACAAAAAAAAATTAGTATAAATGTGTAGAAACTAATTGATTTTAATTTTCATTAAGGACATAATGTAACCTAACGAATCGTCATCATAACGAAGCATATTTTGCCCGCCGCAACGCAGCGGGATACATCCTAGTTTATATACAAAGTTTATAAATATTTAGAATATACAATTTAGGAAAAATAATCGTGGGGCGATCCTATATAATTTTAAAATTTTCGAAAGAAAAATCGGAACTTATACATTTCTAATCGAAACATTGGGGTGGGCGGGTGCACCTCCGGGCACCCACTATAATTCGTCCCTGAATGCCACAATATAGCCAACAACCACTAACATTGAAGTTGTGGCGTCTTAACGTGGAGAAATTAGACCGACATATAAAACATAGATAATAATAACTAAGTCGATTTAGGATCGCGCGTTGTGACGAACTTATTAAACGGGAAAAAATAGACGATGTAAATACACTGAACAACACACGTACGTTGCGCCATGTTAACTCGCCAAATTTAGAACGAAGCGTATAACAAAACGTAAAATCGTTGAACCACGCACACATTGTGCCGTGTTAACTCGCAAAATTTAGAACCAAACGTAAAACGAAAATTTTTGCAAAATATGAAAAACATATGGGATCAAAGTTGAAAGTAAAAAAGTTGTGAGGTTAAATTGGAAAAACTAAAAACTTTTGGATTAAACCTACAATATCAAGTAGATTTGGGTTTAATGTGAAATATCAACAATTTTTTTAAAAAAAAAACTCTAAAACATGGGGTACAACACCTAATGCCTTCATTTGTTGCTAATTTATATGATGGAAATGTAAATTAGCTTACTTTTTAACATGACTATAAAAAAATATACATATCTATCTCATTTTCTAACAACCCACAATTTTAATTTCCCTTAAACACGGATAAATCAAATTAGATGACATTTTTAAAACCAATCATATTCCTAATTAACATAAAGTACACAAAAGGTACACATCAAATGACCACAACTTAAAAAAAATATCTTTTAAATATCCACCTTCGGACCCCCCCCCCCCCCCCAAAAAAAAATATAGTTTTAGACTTTTGGTTACATCCTAATGCCATGCGTAGTGGAGAAGTTGAATAATGCCCTCACCTATAGAAATCGTGTGACATATGTTATCCTAGTCAGCAAAGGGGCATTATGGAGCGTTTTTCACAAATGAGCGTAGTGAGAATAATGCCCAATAATGCTCCATCAATCATTAACCAATTATTAATTTTTTAATTAAAACTAATAAAATTCATTAAATAAAAAACATTACATTGTTAAAAAAATAAAATAAAAACCGAAATAAGAAATAAATAATTACAATCCTAAAAAAACAAAAAACCGTAAAAAATAAATAAATAACTATTAAGCTAGAGTCCGTATTTTTGATGGATTTGTTGCCGACGTATTTGGGCTAGGATCAATGTGTCGCCGGTGAGATGGTCGATGGGTTTAGACAAAAATTCAATATATTTCTCCATTTGTCTCGATTCTTATATCGCAACAAACTTTTTGTTTTTCGGCGTTTCTTTCTTCCATAGTTTGTAAACGCTTATGACTGAGATCTCGAATGTCTTGAAGGCGTCGATTCATCTCTCCGAAATCTTGCTTCAATGTGTCGGGATTAGATGAAGAGGACTCCGTTTTTTTCCCTTTTTTTGGCACTTCTTCTACCCGGCGGTCGTTCCAACTCCAAATCCTCGTCGTCGTCTAAAATAATATTTAAATCGACGTTACGAGCATCGGTGGTGGGTGTGTCCGGGTCAACCGACGATGATGTTTTTTACTGCTTTGATTTACGTCTACCGCTAGACGTCATCGTTGGTACGTTTGCCCATTTGGGACTTCCTCGTAAAAGCTCCCAACATCTCAAATACGTGAACTTGCCTTTCGTAGCATTGTATTCTTCCAACGTTCTTGTTAAAATAATGCGTCGTTTTGGCCGCTTCCCCAGTTGTCCCGAGTACATTGGAAGACCTCTTGAAACTGATGACATTTAAAGTTGATATCAGTCCATTTGCTTGAAATAGAATCTTTATTTCGATATTCATCTTTCCCCATTGCTTTAAAGAACGTTTCACGAATTTTTTGCCAAAAAACCAGTGACGTTTGATAATTTGCTACGAGAAAATACAAAAAATCTATTGTTATATTTTACAAAAAAAAATACATGGGCCGAATTATGTAAAAAATAACTTTTCAAAACGCTTACCAACATCGGGGACCTCCGATATATCTAGCCACGCACGTGACAACGCGTATTCCTCATCTTTCGTCCATGCTTGGTAATTTCCTTTTCGACGAGGAGCGGTTGGATCTTTCTTTTTGTGAGACCTTTTCCCACGTTTGGATCCCTCGACAACGGGCTCAGGTTGTGTCTCCGGTACCGTTTCTATCTCCGGATTGGTATCTTGAGGAGAAGGTTGCGAACCGCCCATGGTTGGAAAGGTTTGCAGAACTTGAAAGAACGGTTGCGAACTGCCCTGGCTAGTATTTGCGCGTACGCAATCACATTCGGATCCATGTCGGTTGAAGTTCGGTTGCGATTGCGTGGTGTTCTACCGATATGTATTGGGGTTACCGGGTCTCGATGGGCCGATGGCACACCGAATGGGGGTCGGAAGGGATTCATGATTTACTAATAAAAAGAAAGAGTAGAGAAAGTTTATAAAAATAGAGGTGAAAAGTGGAGAATGTGGGTGATGGAGAAAGTTTATAAAAAATGTGGTGAAAAGCGGGTATTATATAAGTTAAAAGTTGAATAAAATTAAAAAAAAATAAACTTTTAATGCTTTTGACCATCGTTGAACGGTCTTATATCGACATCCGTGCAGGGAGAGCGTTTTTTAAACAACGCTTTTCAATTTTTTTATGAAAAACGCCCCAGAAAACAGTTGGTTGGGCGTGAGAGGCCGTGCTTTTCAGAAAAAAAAACGCCCAAAAAATAAGCCACTACGGATGATTTAAACATACACAATAAAAGTTTGGTGTTAAATATAGACACACAAACAAACCAACACACCAAAAACATTCATCTATCATTGACTTCATCATTCACCGACGTTGAACATTCACCAATCAAAATGTCTGAATATTCCTACATATGAACCCTCTTCATTTTTTCATAAATATTCTCCAATTATCATCATATCCTTTTGACTTTTTTCACATCTAGCCGCCATGATTCCCTCCTTTTAAATCTCATCAATCCCATCTTCACACTATACCAAAATTTTACAAAAATTTTTACAACTTTTTTTATAAAAATTTTAATAAAAATATGCCCATGGATCGTTCTAGTTCATGGGGAAGCAGCCGATCGGGGTCCGAAGGGAGCAGCAGCAGAATCCGGGCTAGCAACGTCGCGGTTTTATCAATCGAATGTTTAAAAGGGAGTTCAAAGGCAGAAGAGTGGACATGTGACATGTTACAAACGGGTGATATTGTTGAGGAGATAAAGATTGGGAATATAAGTATTACGACGCCGTTTAAGAACGGGAAGATCGGAGTGCAGAAGATCTTGCACAACTCGTTTAAGTCGAAGGAGACTTCGATACGAGTGCGAGTGAGGCGCGGATCGGACGAGTTTGCTGAGTTGATGGCGTGTATTGTGCCTTTGAGTGGTGGGAAAAAGCAGTATATGTTAAGAGCTATTGATGACCCGAATTATACCGTTGGGTTTGTTGATAGGACCGAAGGTGATTGTTTGGCTTTGCAAGGTTAGTATTTTTTTTTTTTTTAAGGGTGACTTTCAATATGTACATGGATCATTGGTCACCGGGTTCCCGTCAAGGACGGTTACCCGTCAGCCCAGCATTCGCAGACGGGATGTTCTATCGGGCCCCGGCTGCCGCTCTGACTGACCTTCGCCCGGAAACCATACTGCCCCCACACGAGAGACTCGCTGGGGTAACAGCCGGGTAAACCCGGGTTGCCCTCCGGATCGAACCATGCCTCGGTAGGAAACGATCCATCATTGCGACGACCCCCAATACGCCCGGTGACCTCCACGGTTAAAGTGTAAATGCTTGCGTTGACTTTTTTACACCGTTGACTTTTTATGATGGTAAATGTTTTTTTGATAAAAATGATAATTTGGAAGGGTTAATTAATGTATGAAGAAATCTAAGTCATGTGGTAATGAATTTTAATCCAGTTTGGGTCGGGGTGTGTGTTGTTTGGTCGTTTGCCCGTCTGAGTTGGAGGTGTGTTTCTAATGAAGGTTTTTTCAAAATAAAAAAAAAAGCTAAAGATACTTTTTGTTGATGATACACGGATAGAAGGTGATACTTTTCTTCTTTTTTTTTTTTAAGGGACTTCTAAGTTTTAATTGGTATTTGGTGGATTACAGTAGGGATTAGAAAATGGTACTGGATACCGGTATTGAATTTTTCGAACCGGCTCGATTTTTGGTGCCAGCATTTAGTGTTTTTGGTACCGGTCTGGTACAGTACCGGTTTTTACCTTCAAATACTGGTTTGTACCGGTACCGAACTATACTGTACTGAGTATTTTCGGTATCGGTGCCGGTATCCATTTTTTAGGATTTTCGGTACCGGTTCGATACCGACCTCATCTGGAAGACGGAAGTATTATAGCATAGAGGGGGTGATGGAAACCGCCGGAAGGCGAGACGCTTCATTTGCAATGGAAGACGGAAGGCACGATGCACACAGTAGGGTTTTAAGAGGGGCATATTTGGAAACAGGGGACAAAAAAATGGGGGATATTTGCCTGAGACCTCCTATGGCGTCTTAAAATTGTTATGGGAATTTCCATTTTTGTCCTACTGAAATGCTTTATATGGTATTATAGATTTTACTTGTTGGACAACAGTTACAAGTTTACAAGTAATTACAAGCCAAATTAACTTATTTTCATATAAAAATTGGTTGAAAATTGTATACTCAAATTTGGGCAATAATGCAGCTTCAAGGGGTTCAAGAATGGTGAGTGCATTAGCTGCTACAAAACTGCATGATGGATATGTTGCATACCCATGGCACAAGAAAATGCAAGAAGTGCTAACCATACCCAACTCAAGCTGCTTTCTATCCATGCTCTTTCTTCCGAAAGCCTCAGAAACGACTGCGTATCGATACAATGACTTGGAGGACACTCTTTCGCGAGCAAACGCGTGGCATACCGCTTCTCAAGCTTCTGGGGTCCCTATCCTTTTCATGAACATCCAAACTGAGTCCCTACTTACCAAGGTAACAAGACTCGTGATTATTGGTTAGCAGGATACTGATGGTACCTGATAGTTTCTAGTAACGGGTTTTATTGTTTAGTTGATGTGGAAGTAATTATCGTCAATGGTGGAGTTTGAACTTTTTTTTTGGGGGGGGGGGGGGGGGGTCCTATATAATTTTAGAATTTTCGGACGAAAAATCGGAAATTTTACACTTCTAACCGAAACAATGGGGGAGGGGGGATTGCACCCCACGGTTCCCACTAAGCTGCACCACTGGTTATTGTAACATTTTGATGATTGGACAGATTTCTGGAGAAACGGCGTCTTGTACTGTAAACGCGGGTTCTCTGTCGGACTTGATGGATCTCGCAAATGTGAGTCTATACGGTTTTGAAGATTACCATGGGGTTGACATTGGTGTGGTTAGAGCCGTTCGTCTTTGGTACGCTCCTATAGGAGGAGAGGTCCCGGTTGAGATCAAAATCAAAGAAGGAGATGAGAAGCTCGGGTTTGCCATAGGTCGAACCGAAGAGGTTAGTCCCACGAGCCACTTATACATGTTAGGGTGTCAATCACGTCGTGTTAGCGGGCTAATGTGTTGAAAGATTTCTAGGTGGTGGGATAACTTGTTTGATAGGTGTACCAAAAGGCGACCCGTAAACACTAACCTAACTTACTTAATTCGTAGCGTGGGTGTGTCGTATTTCAGGTCGACCCGTTTAATGTTCATTGACGAATACAAGTATACTAAACAATTATTGACACCAGCCACAAAATGAACCTGTTTTTTTTTTTTTTTTTTTTTTGCAATTTGAGTTTTTAATTGTTTTTTGTTCCATATTTTTCATTGCTATTTAACAAATAACAAACATGATTTTAAATATTTAGCTCAAGATTAGACTGTCCAGATAAAAGGACTGGGGTTGGCTTATTAAACGGGTCATCTGGCTTTTTAAACGGGTTGTGTGGCTTTTTAAACGGGTCATCTGGCTTATTAAACGGGTCATCTGGCTTATCAACATGATTTTAAATGGTAACTTTGCAGAAAACACTTAATTGAGTTAACGGGTCATCTGGCTTATTAAACGGGTTGTGTTCAGATCAACTCCTTTCAATAAACGTGTTATATGCCCATAATCTGAGTTCATCTAAATATTCATGATCAATATCACAGGGATTTATTCATGTAACTTCCATTATTGAACAAGACGAAGACTCTCCTTCGACACGCTCAGGTCTCAGCAGTTTATACATCGAAGCAAGAAAAGCAAGAAAAAAACTTATAATCTCGCGAATATCAAACCAAAAGGTCCTTCCATGGATGGTTTCACCAGAAGGAGCCATAAGATGCTACGACACGGTTTCACTGAGCCAAAAACTATCCTTACATCGACACGCAAAAGTGCCGATTTCACTTCATGTATTCGCTTGGGACCAAGAAGTGGCCATGTTAGGCAATGCTAACCTCAGGACCCAAACCAACACACTAGTGGCTTTACACTTGCCTCAAGAGACTCAAACCGCACAAACCGCAACTGCAAATGATGGACCAGAGTTCAGACCCGTTAGAGATACTGCAGGTGAAGGTTCGTTTCGGTTCCATAACTTTTCAGCTCCAAATAATTGGGTTTGAGTAATTGAGTTTAACTTTATGTTTTTTTTTTTTGTCCCATTGTATATACAAATGTTTGTAAAATTTGATCTTACTTACGGTTGTCGTCGACACTGATTGGTGTAACCTAGTTCATATGATTTTGAATCTAATGTGAAGGTTGATTGTTTTTTCTAGTAACAAGTTTAAATTTGAAGAAATCGAATGTGTAAACAATACCAAAACCCGTAAACTTGTACATCAAGAAAAGAAAATGTTGATACTAATTAGAAATTTGATTGATAAACACCAATTTTCAAAACTAAAACAACTAAACAGAGAAACTAGAAACCTAAATAGATATACACAATTATTGTTTAAAGCTCCTAAATCAGTTTAGCAAAAGCGTTCTTGGGAAGTCTTCCGTCTTACTACCTTGAGATGTTTAAAGCTCCTAAATCAGTTTTAAACACTTGCGAGAGTCTTAGGAGGTCGTTCATTTGGGGCAAAACAGGTTTAAGAAGCAAAATAAAACCGGTGAGGTGGGAAAAAAATACCAAACCGAAAAGCATGGGCGGTCTCAGGGTGGGAGAGTTGGGAGATTTTAATGTTGCCATGGTTGGGGATTTGGACTGAGGTTATCCCCGCTATTCACGGGCCACATCGGGGGGATGGGTTGATACCAGCTGAATATTTCAACAATGACCCTCAGGTTTGAGTTAAGCACGAGGGACTCGGTCGTAAGGCTTGCAAATCATGTCTTAACATGTTTAACAAGTTTCTAACAGCGCGCACAACATAAGTTTCAAACATGATTACGACTCGTTTAACTACTTTCTACCTCATGTTTATAAAACAATTTTATATTTTATGTACAAAGATGAATAAATAATAGATCCTAACATTGTAATTTTAATTATTTTAAAAATTAAAAAAGCCACTAATCATATCTTAACAGGTACCCAAGTCAGTCACGAGTGACTGTGCTCCATTTCAGTGACAGAACCGAAAAAACACTTGCCACAATTTCACAACAAATAATCAGTCAATAGAACATAAATAACAGAAACACTAATATTCATTACCAATTTGATTAAAAACCATAGACTTGATAAACATAACAACAAACTTCTAAACACTGAAATTAAAGCATAAAACAGATAGATCTATCACAAGATGTGAACATCCACTGACAATAACCAAACAACCATAACAACACCACCCTTAAGCCCTCTCACCCCTAATCCTCCTAGCAAGCTGCATATCCTTGGGCATAATGGTGACCCTCTTAGCATGAATCGCACACAGATTGGTGTCCTCAAACAACCCAACAAGATAAGCTTCAGAAGCTTCTTGTAAAGCAGCAACAGCAGAGCTTTGGAACCTCAAATCAGTCTTGAAATCCTGAGCAATCTCCCTCACCAGCCTCTGAAACGGGAGCTTCCTGATCAACAGTTCAGTGCTCTTCTGGTACTTCCTAATCTCCCTCAATGCCACGGTTCCTGGCCTGAATCTGTGGGGTTTCTTCACTCCTCCGGTGGCCGGAGCTGACTTTCTGGCTGCTTTGGTGGCCAGTTGCTTACGTGGAGCCTTTCCTCCGGTGGATTTTCTGGCGGTTTGCTTGGTACGGGCCATCTGGGAAAAGTTTGATTGTTGTGAATGAAAAGATGTGTGAAGATGAAGATGATTTCTGGGTGATTTGTTGAGGGGATTTGAGGGTGGTATTTATAGGGGGGATGATTTAGATGAGCGGGTGGTTTTTGAAAATGAAAATTTTTGAAGGTTTTGGGGTGGGATTTGGGGAAGAGGTGAGCCGTTGGATTGGGTTTGATCGGACGGTGGTTAAGGGTGGTGTGGGTTATGGATCGTGATCCGGTTTGTGTTGTTTTGGCCAATGAGATTGCAGGGTTTAAAGAGGCATTTTTAAATTTCGATCCCTCTTTTGTTATATTTTAGATTTTTATGATTTTATCGCTTCGAAGATATCAAGGTTTCAACAGGTTTTATGTTTAAAGTAAGGGGCTGTTTGGCAACATCTGAATGGTTAAGTGCTGAACCATTAAGAGGTCTGAACCATTAAGTGCTGAACCAGTAAGAGGTCTGAACCATTAAGAGCTTGTTTAATGCTTAACCGTTTAGAGGCAAATGTTTGACTAATTCAGATTAGAGGTCTTAACCATTCAGACTATGTATAAATCTTAACCATTCAGAGGCAAATGTCTGAACCATTCAGACATCTACTCATGAAACAAACAGTCTGAACCATTAAGTGCTGAACCAGTAAGATGTCTGAACCATTAAGAGCCTCGTTAAGAGGTAAACAAACAGCCCCTAAATCATTAAATTTTTATATTTACCTGTCATTTTACTTATGTTTTTTTACTGTTTTGGCTTTTTACATTTGTTTTTTAGTGGTTTTTTTACTGATCTTTGTGTATTTAGAGACTTGATTTATATCTTTTTACTCTAGTGTTGATTTCTATATTTTTTTTTTCCTTTGTTCTTAGTGATATATCGATGTTACTTTATCTTTCATCATGTTCTTGGCCTTCCTAGTTTGTCATTATCATTCATTATTACACATTTAAAAAATATATATTTGATAATTTACAATCATTCATGATCACTTGAGCTTGCCAAATTACCCATTTGGGTGTTGGGTGTCTTCCTTAGATGGTGGAGGGTTTTGGGTTTTTTTAATGTCATAATGACAAAAGTTTTCGTTTACATTTACATGTATAATGTGAACTCATCAAGTGAGTTCTCATTGACATGTATAATATGCCTAAAAATGAAAAAATAATGTTGGAGACGATTTCAATAACTCATATTGCATTGAATCTTCAAATGGACCATTGACTACTAAACCATAAAAACACAAATAATCAGCTCAAATAAAACACGAAGTCAACACGAAAGACAACCTGATTCGCGAAGTCAAATAAAACATGAAGTCAACACGAAATACAACCTTGTCGACTTTCACTAGGAGGTTCTTGACAACTCCTCGCAGATACTTCACAATCTGATTCGCGGGTTGGATACTCATGTGTGTAGGGGCAGGCTTGCTAATCAGAGTGTCGCGGTCCAGTTAAGGATAAACAAAAAAAGAGCTCCTTAGTACCTTTAGTTTGATAGCTATTGGCAAAAGGGATATCAAACCACGATGAGTTTGTGTAAAAAATACCCTTGCGAAGAGAATAATTGTTATGAGACACTGATTTGGTATAGGTACTTAGATTGGCTATGAATGCCATCTGATTATGGCACAAAAACATCACTTCATTTATGTAACACCCCTAAATTTATGAAACTATATATGTCGTTATACATGTATAAGTTAGAATAATAATAATAAAATAATGAGAATCGAAACCAGGAATAATTAACCTAGTTAAATTCTTAAGAGAAAAGATTGGAAATCAAAGAATTATAACCATTGTATTAACTTAGAAACTTGAGGGACCAACTGTGCAAATTTTGAAAGATGTTTTTAAAACACTGGATAAACATGAAACCACACACTTTTGTGTGTTTCTGTTCGATCAAGACTCCAGGACCGACCTCAAGCTCTTCTAAAACCCTAATCTCACAATTTCACTCAAAATCAATGAATCAAAACCTAAATGAGGGTGATTTAAGGCTGAAGAAGTGATCCTCATACTTAGTATATCAAAAGGTATGCTTAATTTTGATATATGAAAGTGTTTTGATGATTCTTGAATTCTTGTAACAGAAATTTAGGGTGAGTTAATGCAGGTTATGGGTAAAGTATGATGAATACAGGTCTAGGAACTAATCTTAGACAATAAATTGATCAATTCATGACATAACCTATGAGTTTCAATGTTTGTCACATAAGGATATATGGGTTTTGTGAAGAATACATATATTTTTGTGATATTAGATGTTAGTTGATTTCTTATGATGTAAATTCTAGTGTGATTATAGTGTTCTTGTTATAGGAATCAAATTACTATGCTAAACATGGTTAAAGTTATTAACCATGAACATGATAGTGTAAGAATACAAATTATGCACACTAGATGTTCGATGAAATGCTTGAATGAATTGGAATACTTGAAATATATGAAGTAATCGCATAATTGATTAATCAAGAGAATGAAATATCGAATATTGAACTATGAGTTCTAAGCAATATATTCGAATCAAATTATATAGGTGATTTGGGTGGATCATCAAGTGGGCAAGGTGGAACGGATACCCGCTTAAAGGGAAAGCTTTGAAAAAAAAGGGTACGCAACTATACGCTTCATAATATTTTGTTAGCATTTTATGTTAGTTGTTGAATGATAATCAATTCGTTATAATGTTTGGATATTACTAAAACGAAGGATTTCGTTTGTAGTACCCAAACAAGAAAAAGTAGAAATTTTGATGATATACAAACGATTAAGGTGGTGGACTCCACTTAATGGATTAAATGTGCCTTATGTGTTACTTGTGTATGTTTAATTATGTTTATGTGGGGTGATTAATCAAAATGCAATCGAAACTCAATCGCAATCGAATCACAAACGCTAAACGAATGTTAAATAAGGATGATTGTATGTTGATATAGTAGTTGGGATTAAAGGTAATTTGAATAGGAAACTCTATCGCATTGCAACGCTCGACAATCGAACCGAGATCGCAAAACCCATCGCGCCGTGCCCTCCAATCGAGTGGCCAGCCGATCGAGCTGCCACCCGATCGAGTTGCCACTCGATCGGGCTGCCACCCGATCGGGTTGCCACCCGATCGACCAGCCACTTATGCCCCTTTCCTTTTATGGAAAGCCTATAAATACCCCTCATGTCAACATCATTTGATGTTTACAGCTCTCTCATCCTCTCACTCGCTCCATCCTGCTTTTCTTCAAGATTTATCGCGATTCTTGTAAGTTTTCCATCTAAATCTTGTACTTTCTTGATCTACACGCGCTCCTACACCTTTCTATCTTTTGAATCTTAACTTTTAACCGTGAAATCACTAGATTTGAGGTGTTCTAGGATGATGTCATCATGGTGCTCTTATGAACTTCATGTTTTGGCTTTAATCCACCAAGAACAACTTAGATCTGAACGATTTCCACACAAATAAACAAAGATCTTTCATAGATCTTAACATATTCATGGTGAACATGATTGAAAGATGGTTTTCCAACTTTCTTTCAACTTTTTTACACTCAATGCACTCAAAACCGATAGAATCGGAGCTTATTCTGATCTTCTACTCCTTCTTGTTGAAGTGTTGGTTCAAGATCTGGATTATATCCATGAGATTACCGATTTCGGGTTAAACATGAAACACCGTCTCGAACAGTTAACTGGTCGGATTTGGGTGATTCCTGTCCGATCAGATTACTAAGTATTGACGAGGTTTCTGTTGTTTTGCACGTTATCAAATCATCTCGACAAAACGACAAACTATCAAAACAATCAAGGAAGGAGACGACCGGGACAACTGGAACGGATTACCGTCCGATCGGATTGCCACCCTACCGGACTGCTACCCGATCGACTTGCACTGTGGGACCCACACTCCACACTTAACTTTTTTTTAAATGTTTGAAGTTGGAACATTGAATGGACTACCGTCCGATCGAGTTGCCACTTTTTACGTGCCGCTTATCGTTTATGCTATCGTTCTGATCAGGCTAACCTTACTCTCTAGCGCTCCTTTCAATCCATCAATCGCTGTGAGTATACTCGATCCCTTTTTGCTTTACGCACTTTTGGATGTTACATACGTTACTTATTCTAAATCACATCGATCACACTACGCAATACTTTAAACGCTAACCGTTACCGCATGTTATACGTGACTTAATGAATGCTTGTTTGTTATGTTTACACATGGAATGTTGTCTACCTGCCTTAGCAACGATAGTACTATTTGTTTGGACTCAGCACCTGTTCATTCAGGGGTTGTTAAGGACAATTTGTTACATGGCTCACAGTGGTGAGTGTGTATTACGAAGTGCCTTGGGCAGTCAACCCGCAGTCATTGGTATCGATAGGTTCATGTCGATAACTAACATGCCTCATTTTACACTGTGTACGTGCTGGTTATGCGTAACGATTTTGAATTCTGTTACATCTACTAAACTTGTATGCTCACATTTACACTATGTGTTTTAACTTTTTACTTTAACGTATGTGACAGGTGTTTAGGATGTTTATATGCTTGGCTTGCTGTGAAATCGAGGCTAGGAAAGGTCTAGAAACAAATAAACAATTGTCTGTATTTGAAATATGAGTTGTCGGAACAGAACAATTTGACTAGATCTTGTCTGTAATAATTATGTTATCTTTTATGACATGGTATGGGACATGTTGCTTTAAATAATTGGTAATTATAGTTGTTATGGAAACTTCTGGACAATCTGTTTCGCTTAGTGCCACGCCCCGATGTTTCCGCCATCGGTTGGGGTGTGACAGATTGGTATCAGAGCCATAACTATAGGGAATTAGGCAAGACTCGACCTAGTCCGGGCCGATGTCTTAGAAACGACCTAGTCTATAGTTAGGAACCAACAGACCGACTTGTGCAGATCCTGTAGGGATTATGTACGAGCTTACTTGTTATTTCTAGCTATTCTCGCCTACGCTACACTATTACTGCACCTTAATTTTCGAAAATGAACGAGCGATTAGGTTGAGACTAGGTGTGAAAACCGCAAACTCTCGACTAAATTGCTTGTTCGACCCACATTTTTATCTGAAAACAGGAGAAGTTGCGTCGAATCAGGAGAGAAATCCATACTTTGATGCATAATTCTTCTTTATTTTATCAAAACAGGAACGAAGTTATTAAGTCAGGGGTGAAACCCGAACCTTGACGACTTGTTCCGACCTCATTTTGTTTTTACAAAGCTCTCACCAAAGCCTCGACGGACTCCAACGACTTGAAGTCACGATATGACTGGAAGGATGTGTGCCGATCGCCCAAATTCGAGGCGAAAGTACAGTCCCAAAGGCCAAAATGTGTACAAAAGGTCCTTGTGAATGGTCGAATCACTTTGGCTAGTCGATGTCTAATAGCCGCAGACAATCTAGTTCTCGATTTTTGCGTGTTTCGATTCTGAGATCGCTACTGTTGACTCTGATATTTGTCGATTTTATGTGGACTTTGTGTATTTTATGTGATTTATCTGTTTACGTGTTACGATTTTTGGTGACTTATTCGTTTCTTGCTTTCGCTTTGATCGACACACACGACTCGCACCGCACACCTATCTCAAATCGCTAACATATCGACGCTATTGGTGGTTACGCACGCCATACTATATACTATATTACACACTTATACTACACTACTCGCTATGCTATTCGCGATCGCTATTCTTTTCGAACACTCGTGGACTTTGAATGATAGGTTTCTGTATTCTGACTTCCTCTTGTGATTACATGCTTATGCGCCTCTGTGTTTTTGTGCCTTACGTGCTCACGTACTTCTGTGCTTATGTGAATCTGTGATTATGTGCCTATGTGTCTACATGATTATACGTGTTTCTGAGCTTTAGTAGTATTAGACGTGTGAGGTGAGATTCGACTATGTTGTGTCTGAGTCCTATGACGATGTCTGTTGCAGACAATGTCGTCATCTGGATCCCGTCACACGCGCACTGCTCGCCAAAACCAGAAAGACAAACGCCTTGCCACACTCGTCGCCAAGCAAATGGCAAAGGTTGTTCCTCAGATCGTGAGTGAACTATACGAGAACATGAGCAAATCGTCCGAAGAATCCAGGACCGAGACTCCTAAAGCTGCTTTCAGCTTCAAACAGTTCAAGGCATGCGGACCGAAAGAGTTCACTGGCGAAGATGGCCCTACGGCTTTGTTTCAATGGTTCGACTCGATCGAGGTCACCCTGCGTCAGAGTGGATGTCCTGACAATCTCCGCACTTTGAATGCTAACGGCGTCTTCCAGTCCCGCGCTCTTGAGTGGTGGACGGCCGAAAGAAACAAACGCGGAAATGATGCAGCTTATGGTCTGTCATGGGATGAGTTGAAGAATGTTATGCTCGAAGAGTTCTGCCCTCCCCATGAGCGCCAGAAGTTGGAGGACGAATTCTGGCACATCAAGCAGAAAGATGGTGACAACGCTGCCCTGACTGCTTGCTTCAAGCAGCTCAGTAACATCTGCCCCGACCAAGTCAAGACTGCTGACATGACAATCAAGAAGTACATCCGCGCTCTGCTGGATTGTGTTGCAGATTTTGTGCATGCTTCAAAGCCAACCACAATCGAAGAAACCTACCTGCTTGCCACTGAGATCAACGACAAGCGAGTCAAAGCTGGTTTTTGGGATAAAGCTTCAAAGAACTTGCACCAAGCTACCACCGCTCCAACTACCGACACCACCGCTGCCCCCCAATCATCAAAGTCCTCTCGTCGCAAGAGGAAGAACAACAACAGCAGCTCCAGCAACAAGAACTGTGTTGTTACTACTACTACTGCTCCGCTTCAAGCCGTACCGGCCCAGCAGCAATCTCAACACCGATCAGCTCCAGCACCAGTTACCTATGCACCGCCTGCAAAGCGTGCATACACAGGCCCTCACCCTGCCTGCCCGACATGTACCTATCATCACCCGGTGGGTATCGCCTGCCGATTCTGCGTACACTGCAATATGTATGGCCACTTCACTGCTAATTGTCGTACTGGTCCTCGACAAGCACCAGCTCAAGCTACTGCTCATCAAGCTCTACTTCCAGCTCCTCAAGGCCAACAAGCGGCTCAGGCACCCGCGGTCAACGCCAGATTCTGCTTCGCGTGTGGTGATCCCAACCACTTCGCGAACATGTGCTCGAACAGGGTTGTGAAACAAGATCCCCAGCAGCAGCAGCCTCAGCAACAGCAACAACAACAGCAACAGCCTCAACAACAACAGCAACAAGCCGCCCGCGCCTGAACTTTCAACATCAACGCGCGCCAAGCCTAGGCCGACAACAATGTGGTTAATGGTACGTTCCTTGTGAATGGTATTTATGCTTCGTGCTTGTTTGATACTTGAGCCGATAACTGTTTTGTGTCGTTTGAATTCGAGAAGCTCCTTAATCGTAAGCGCTCCCATTTCTCCTCGACGTTTGATGTCGAAGTCGCCACCGGAAGAACTGTCGCCGTTAATTCTGTTCTTCGTGATTGTACTCTTGAGCTCAATAATCACATCTTTCCGATTGATCTCATTCCGATGTAGCTCAGAAGCTTTGACATCATAGTAGGCATGAACTTTCTTCGTGAAAACCATGCTGAAGTTGTGTGCTTTGATAAGATGATTCGATTCTCGCTTGCGAATGGTGATGTATTATGTGTTTATGGTGAAACTCACTCGAAAGGTCTCAAGCTCATGTCATGTGTCCAAGCTAGCAAGTATCTCCGCAAGGAGTACAGAGCTTTCTTGGCTAACATTGTAGTAGCGGAGAAGGAAAAGAAATGAGAGACAGAGGTGAAAGATGTTCCTGTGGTTCGTGAATTTCCTAATGTGTTTCCTGATGATCTTCCAGGCTTACCGCCAAGTCGTGATATCGACTTTCGTATCGACCTCATTCCTGGAGCCAACCCTATTGCTAGAGCTCCTTATCGACTCGCTCCGTCCGAAATGCGTGAACTCTCGAGTCAGCTCCAGGAACTACTTGATAAAGGCTTCATTCGCCCGAGCACCTCTCCGTGGGGCACACCAGTCCTTTTCGTCAAAAAGAAGGATGGGTCGTTCAGGATGTGCATCGACTATCGAGAGTTGAATAAGTTGACAATCAAGAATCGCTATCCCCTGCCCTGAATTGATGATTTGTTTGATCAGTTACAAGGTGCTACGTGTTTCTCGAAGATCGATCTACGCTCAGGCTATCACCAACTACGCATCCAAGAGGAGGATATACCCAAAACCGCTTTTCGCACTCGATACGGCCACTATGAGTTCGTTGTTATGCCTTTTGGTCTAACCAACGCACCTGCGATTTTCATGGATCTGATGAATCGGGTGTGTAAACCATTTCTTGACCGCTTCGTCATCGTGTTCATCGATGATATCCTGATCTATTCCAAGTCGAAATCCAAACACGCGAAACATCTACGTTTGGTTCTCGAGCTACTCCAAGGGAATTGACTCTATGCCAAATTCTCCAAATGTGAATTTTGGCTGGAGGAGGTTCAATTCCTCGGACACATTGTCAATAATCAAGGTATTCATGTCGATCCCGCGAAGATTGAAGCAGTTAAAAGTTGGGTTACGCCGAAGAACCCGTTTGAAGTCCGTTCTTTTCTCGGACTAGCGGGCTATTATCGTCGATTCATCAAAGAATTCTCTAAAATCGTTGTGCCGCTTACCGCTCTCACACATAAAGACAAGCCTTTTGTTTGGGGAACCGAACAAGAGTCTGCTTTCCAAACCCTCAAGCATATGCTTTGCAATGCTCCCGTCCTCACTTTACCCGACAGAAATGACGACTTTATAGTCTATTGCGATGCCTCAAACCTTGGCCTTGGTTGTGTTCTCATGCAACAAGACAAGGTTATCGCTTACGCGTCTCGTCAGCTCAAGATCCACGAGAAGAACTATACAACCCATGACCTCGAGCTAGGCGCCGTTGTTTTTGCGTTAAAGATTTGGCGACACTACATGTATGGTACCAAGTGTACGACCTTCACCGATCATAGGAGCCTACAGCATATCTTTGACCAGAAGGAACTTAATATACGTCAACGCCGATGGGTAGAACTTCTCAACGATTACGACTGTGAGATCCGTTATCACCCAGGCAAAGCAAATGTCGTTGCCGACGCCCTCAGCAGACGGAGCTATCTGCTCAGCATTCGAAATATCCAAGCCCAATACGATCTCGAAACCCTCATCCGTGAAGCCCAACATGCTTGTTTTAATGAGCGCACCTTGAAGAAGGAAATGATCTATCACGATGGAGCCCAGCTTGTGAATAAGTCGAATGGGATATTCCACTTTCTGGACCGAATTTGGATCCCTAAGCGGACCAAATTGCGACAGATTTTGATGGACGAAGCCCACAAATCTCGGTATTCTGTTCATCCCGGTGCCGATAAGATGTACCAGGATCTTCGCTACAAGTACTGGTGACCGGGTATGAAAAGGGATATCGCTCTCTACGACGAAAAGTGCCTGACTTGCTCAAAGGTCAAGGCTGAACACCAAAGACCCTCTGGCTTACTCGAACAACCCCGATCCCTACGTGGAAGTGGGAGAGTATAGCTATGGACTTCATAACAAAACTTCCGCGCACGCCATCAAGTCACGACTGCATCTGGGTTGTCGTTGACCGTTTGACCAAATCTGCTCATTTTCTACCAATACGAGAAGACTACAAGGTAGAACGATTAGCCCGAACCTACACCGATGAGATCATTTATCGACATGGGACGCCTCGCGACATCATCTCTGACCGTGATGCCCGGTTTACCTCGCGTCTATGGGAAACATTTCAAACAGCCCTTGGTACTACGCTTAATCTAAGTACCGCATTCCACCCTCAAACCGGCGGTCAGACTGAGAGAACGATTCGTACTCTTGAAGACATGCTCCGATCGTATGTCATAGATTTCGGTGGTAATTGGGACGCTTACCTGCCTTTAGTCGAGTTCTCGTATAATAACAGTTATCAATCCAGCATTCAAATGGCACCGTTTGAAGCTTTATACGGAAGACGATGTCGATCGCCTATTGTATGGCACGAGATCGGGCACTCGCAATTAACCGGTCCTGAGCTATTGCAAGAAACGACTGACAAAGTCCTCCAGATTCGAGACAATCTACTGAAAGCTCGGAGTCGTCAGAAAAGTTACGCCGATAGACGACGCAAGCCCCTTGAATTTGACGTTGGCGACTACGTACTCCTAAAGGTATCACCTTGGAAGGGTGTGGTCAGATTCGGCAAGAAAGGGAAATTAGCGCCTCGATATGTTGGACCTTTTATGATTCTGGAAAGCATCGGAAAAGTTTCCTACAGACTCGAACTACCGGAGGAACTTAGTAACGTCCACCCGACTTTCCACGTTTCGAACCTTCGAAAGTGCCTGGCTGAGCATGATTTAATTGTACCTCTAGAAGATCTTCAAGTAAACGAAACGCTACACTTCATGGAGAAGCCTGTCGAAATCATGGATCGCCAAACCAAGCAGCTCAGACGCTTCCGATGGGAAGGCAAACGAGGTGTAGAGTTCACTTGGGAACTCGAAAGCATCATGAAGGCGAAGTACCCGCAGTTATTTATTACGGCTTCGGCCTAATTTCGGGACGAAATTCCCTCAACTAGGGGAGGCTGTAACACCCCGAGTTTCGAAAGTCAAAGTCAAAGTCAAAGTCAAGATTGAAGTCAAAGGGAGACAGGATTGCTAATTGCGATCTGTCACTCCTTGCTCAAATCCTGTTTTGACTTCTTTGACTTGTAGATAGTCTTTTATGCTTTTACGTTAGTTGTATTATGTGGAGTACTTATCAATAATCGAGGTTTATTCGATATTTATTGCACGTTTTATCGCTGTATCGCTGATCGCAATCGCACTCGCAACTCGAATTACGCGTTCTGGATATTATTCTATGTGTGTGTGTGCCTTATGTGTTACTTGTGCATGTTTAATTATGTTTATGTGGGGTGATTAATCAAAACGCAATCGAAACTTAATCGCAATCGAATCGTAAACGCTAAACGAATGTTAAATAAGGATGATTGTATGTTGATATAGTAGTTGGGATTAAGGTAATTTGAATAGGAAACTCTATCACATCGCAACGCTCGACAATCGAACCGAGATCGCAAAACCCATCGCGCCGTGCCCTCCAATCGAGTGGCCAGCCGATCGAGCTGCCACCCGATCGAGGTGCCACCCGATCGGGCTGCCACCCGATCGGGCTGCCACCCGATCGACCAGCCACTTATGCCCCTTTCCTTTTATGGAAAGCCTATAAATACCCCTCATGTCAACATCATTTGATGTTGACAGCTCTCTCATCCTCTCACTCGCTCCAGCATGCTTTTCTTCAAGATTTCTCGCGATTCTTGTAAGTTTTCCATCTAAATCTTGTACTTTCTTGATCTACACGCACTCCTACACCTTTCTATCTTTTGAATCTTAACTTTTAACCATGAAATCACTAGATTTGAGGTGTTCTAGGATGATGTCATCATGATGCTCTTATGAACTTCATGTTTTGGCTTTAATCCACCAAGAACAACTTAGATCTGAATGATTTACAGTGCGTATTTAGCGAGATTACAACTTGATTGAGTCGGTTGCGAGTATGTCTGTAATGATCCTTGAAGAATAAAGTAAACGATATACGGCTAAGCAAGATTGCCTTGAAAAGTTACACGTTAGGTCAATTGGTCCTCATCCGTACGGATTGACTTGTTGTCCGTCCGGATGACAAGCCATCCGTGCGGATGATGTGTCATACGTGCGGACAGTGATCCGTGCGGATGAGCGATGCGTGCGACTGGCAGTGTTGTGCGTGCGGATGAGTGTGCGCGCGGATTGACTTTGTCATCCATGCGGACTGAGTGTGCGTGCGGATTGACTTTGTCATCCGTGCGGGCTGAGTGTGCGCGCGGATTGACATTGTCATCCGTGCGGACTTGTGCCACCCGTGCGGACTGCCCTGTGGTCCGTGCGGACTGACTTGTTGTCCGTGCGGGCTGACATGTCTGTTTCGTACCGTTTTCGAGTGCTTAACGGAAGGAATACGTTTGTTTTCACTAGGGTAGTGTAATTTCGCACTAACACTTGAAGTTCCGTCAATTCCGACTCATTCTAACGGCCGGGAATCACCCCGTTCCATCAGATCTGGCCGTTCATGGTGGTTCTTCATGGTTAACTCGAAATCGCACAGATTTAGGTGAGATTTGTCATAAAAACATGTGGAAATCACCCGGATCTGAGTCGTTTGTAGTGAAATGAGACCCCAACTTGAAGTTCATAAGAACTCTTGGTGACATCACCTCAAAAACGCCTCAAATCCGCAGATTTCACGGTTAGAATTTGAGTTTCGAAAGATAGAATGATGTAGAATCGAGTGTAGATTGTAGAAGTACAAGTTTTAGGTTGAAATCTTACCGGAATCGCGAGGAAATCGAGAGAAAAGGGTCTTGGTGCGTGTTTTGTTGAACAGGAGCTGTCACATCACTTGAATAGTGGTGTGGCAGGCTATTTATAGGCGAAAGTGGGGAAGAAGGGGGTTTTGGCCCGGGTAGCCCATCCGTGCGGATGGCCCATCCGTGCGGATGGCCCATGCGTGCGGATGGCCATCCGTGCGCATGTCCATCCGTCCGGATGGTCCATCCGTCCGGATAGCTATCCTGACGCGTGGACTTCTCCGTTTTTGATCGTTTTGATGGATTTCGAAGTACGTACTTTCCAATATTAACTTATATTATTATTATATTGTTATTATATATACATATATATATATATATATATATATCACTAGGGGTCGTATTTACGTATCCATAATCCAAAGTTTCGATAATTAACGATCGGTTTCGGTTTGAGTATGCGACGTTTCATGGCCATCAATGAGGGTAGTATAGGTCCTTTCTTGATGTCATCGTGAATGTTATTTCGCGTAGTGCCACAAAGACTGACGGGGTACCGTTTACTCGTATTGTCATCATCGTCATGACGACTGGAGCTACCGCACTCACCCGGGGGTCCTTGTTAGCGTTAATTGTTTACGTTTGACACATCACGACCACTGAAGAGGGTAGAATAGGTCCTCACTCAATGCCTCCGTGAGTGTTAGTGTGATAATAGTGTAGTATAGTGATATTATACTTCGAAAATATGCGATTATCCTTCGAATAGCGATATATACGATATGGTTATATTATGATCCGAATCTCCGGTGCTAGGCGTAACGAGTGTAACGAGTAGTAACAACGCACAAAAGTGCGGGTTGTTACAGTCTCCCCTACTTTAGGAAATTTCGTCCCGAAATTAATCCAATAGGTAGACTTCTAAGAGTTGATCTTGGATAAGTGACGATACAACGAGCGATTTGACCGTAAGTTGACAGCGCGAATGTTTCGAATAAGAGAGATCGACTGCGATAGCGAGAAGGCGACGTAAGGACGAAAGTATTAATCCCACGAGTTGGCATTTCAAAGTACCTTGTTTTGTGTAGAATTCGTTAGTTCGATGCGATTGTAATTTGAAAGGTTTCTCATGACGTAGGGTTAACTGAGTCGATCGTTAACCAACGCTACAAGAAGCGTTTGTCTTAGATATTAAAAAGGAATTTAGAACGAAAATCTTTTCGAAAATTTTTCTTTTAACGTGCGGTCAACAGAATCGATGTTAACCGTTGTCGCAAGGAAGTTTAAGTTTCTAACATTTTAAGGAATTCGAAGATGAAACAAGGGTTACGAAAATTCTCCTGTGAATATGGAGAAAAGGTTTTAAGGAAAAATTGAACTCATGAAGCTCCCTTTGAATATGGAGTTAAGCTGATTCGATGTTACCTCCACATTGTGAGGAATTTCACTTGTTCCATGGTTTTAATAAAAGTTTTATATATATAAAAAAATCAGTTTTAACCTTTTGAAAAGAATGATTTAGCATCACGCCCCACTTGGCACCTTCCCACGGAAGTTCGTTAATATGTTTACAACACTTATATATAGGAAGTACCAGCGGCGTATCCACCATGCTTTGCCCATATTACTTCTGTTTCGTGAGGCAGTGTCAGGTGTGCCGATATGATTCGGGTAGAATTGCGTTTACCCGGCCCAATCGATAGAAAGTCGGACCGAGCATAGGATATGATCGAATAGATTAATCCAGCGAGTTGATAGGCGAGAAGCGAATAGCGCGTTTTCGATTAGATTCCACATTACACCCACATGGCACGTTTCCACGGGGGTTTACTAACATGGCGAAACACCGTGATTAACCAGGTTAGCCTTGCCTCGTGAAGCGGTGTCATGTGTACTTAATACCATACGAGCGATAGGCAGTAGATTATACACGATAGGCGATCAGCGATTTGGTGATTAGACGAATAAACACGAAACACAACACTAGTAATGTTGGTGATGATAAACGAATTACAATAATCGGTAGTTGCGTTGCAAGCGATGGAGGTATGCGGTTCGATTTACGCGGTTCGGTTGGATTGATTAACACCACAGAGTTGGACTAGCATTAGACTCCACATGGCCTGTTTCCACGAAAGGCCGCTGATATGACTAAAACACCCTGTTTTAACCATATGGGCTTCCTCTCGTGGGGCGAGGTCATGCGTTCTAACTCAACATGAACATTACGGATAGCGATATAGCGATAGATTGATACACAGCAGGCGATATAGATTTACGTAATAAGCGATAGAGATTTCGAGGTTCACATAATAAATGATTGCGATTTGTCGAGCTTTGTTTCGAGTAAGCTTTACGTTACGTTGCGACGCATCACGGCTATCGAGGAGGGTAGAATAGGTCCTCACCCGATAATATCGTGAGCGTTAGTGTGTTTGATGAGATTGCTCGCTATAGACTTACGACCAGTCTTGCGTTGATGCAATTGTCCTGCGAGGTAGACTCCCCGGAGTCCATTGATGAGGCGATTGCATTGTGTTTGCAGACTCACGATAAGTCTTGCGATGATGCAATTTCGGTTGTTACGCCTTGCGATTGAGTGTAGTGTGTCGAAAGTAATCACAATAGTATATAGGTCTAATAACGTTCGACTCCACGTGGCACTTTCTTCACGGAACTTCGGTAGTACGATAAGGCACACCTTGCCTGACCCCTACTACTTTCATCCCGTGTTTTGGTGTCACCTTTTGTCAAAACGCTATGGCACCTTTAGAATTCACTACGATCACCGTGCACTGACCCAAATAATCCCGTGTGCACCCGCGATTATTCGTTCCTTGCACGTTTATCGTACCTCGTTCTAAGAGTGTAGTGAGGGTGAAACACATTATTTCGTGATATAGTATATAGTATGTGTGTGAATCTAGTCTAAGTGCGACGATTAGAGAGCGGAAGAGAAAACGAAAACGGGTGTTAATGTTACACATAGTGGTAACTCCGAATAAGAGAGTAGGTTCAAAACTTAGAAATTAACGTCGAAAATCGTATCATTACAACTTTATCCTATGCTTGCTAGATGTCTGCTGCTTGAAGACTTTTGCTGGAGCTGTTGTTGTTGTACTCAAGTTCACGGTTCGATGCGACAGTTGCGGGTGAAGTGACCGTAACAGTTGCAGTTATTGCAATAGCGACAGTCAGCCCCAACTGGATGATGATAGGTACACGAGTAACACTGAGGATGAGCTCCAGTGTAGGCTCGTTTTGGAAACATCGGAACTGTTCGAAGAGGTTCCGGTTGCAGCAGTTCGGTTGTTGATGAGCTCGGGCTTGAAGTCTTTCATTTGCGGCTGGGTTCGTCGGTGTTTTGCGAAGAAGTGTCGTCGTTGGAGGATTCGTCTGAAGACTCGCTTACGGAGTCTTTGGCTGATTTGTCGGAAGATTCATCGGCAGATTTGTCAGAGGAATCGGCAGCAGATCCGTCCGAAGAATCGTTAGCAGATCCGTCAGAAGAATCGTTAGCTGATTCAGTAGAAGAATCGCCAGCAGATTTGTCAGAAGAATCGTCAGTTGATTCATCAGAAGATTCGTCAACATGTTCGTCTGAGGGATTACTGGCGATTGCTTGGTGAGCTTGCTTGACAGGATTTCTTGAGAATAATCCTTCCATGAGTCGTTTGTTGTTGATTTCTGCGGCTAAGCGGTAGGCTTCTTCGATGGTAGCAGGCCTTGCAGCTTCGACAAAATCACCCACACACTCAGGCAAGCCACGAATGTACTTCGCGATGGCCTTCCCCGGAGTGTTGACTTGACTTGGGCAGATTATGCTAAGCTGTTTGAACCTTGCGGTGTAGCCAGCATTGTGACCTTCGGTTTGCTTGATTTCCCAAAATTCGTTTTCCAGCTCCTGGACCTCGTGAGGAGGACAGTACTCTTTCTCCATGAGTTCTTTCAGCTCATTCCAAGAGAGAGCGTAAGCTGCGGAGATCCCACGTTTGTTACGTTCGGCGGTCCACCAGTCGAGTGCTCGCGATTGAAATACTCCGGTGGCGCAAGTAGTACGGAGACCATCGGGACACCCACTTTGACGAAGGGTAACTTCGATAGAATCGAACCACTGGAGTAGTTGAGTCGCACCTCCTTCACCCGTGAATTCCATCGGGTCACAGGCTTTGAAGTGCTTGTAGAGAAAAGTAGATTGCGGCGCTTCCGTCTTGGAGTCTTCCGAGGCTCGAGAGTTGCTGAGAGAGTGCACTTGAGCGGCAATTCGAGGACTAAGCTTACTCACTTCCTTAATCACAAGTGAAGCAATCCTCTTCTCGGCGCTTCGTTTGGCTTTCCTCTTAGCTACTCGTCTCGAGGTAGAGTTGTTGGAAGGCATCTAGACAGGAAGAGACTTGGAGTGAGATTCGATCATAATGATTTTTGAGTTTTGCGTTGCGATTGAGCGCGTTCAAAACTTGGTGCGATAGTATAATAGTAATACGATTCACGTAGGAGCCACATAGGAGACACGAACTTCCTAAGTTCTCACACAATGACTTGTTTGTTTGTACGTATATATATATATTTATATAGATGTAGTTTGTAACCCTACACATATACAGGTCGATTTAGAATAAGCGAGGACGCGTTGAAGTGAGAAAACGAGAGCGAATGCGATATATTATGCATTAGTTTTGTTGCGAACATTCGGTTTTCGTTTTAGATTGCAATGGCTGTGTGGATTGTGCGTTTATAAAGTAGGGAGTGAAAATCGTTACATCGAGAAATCGATAAAGCGTAAAGTTTCAAACGTAAATAAGTTCCAATCATTGTAAAATTGGCGGGTCGTATGATAGAGTGCCTTGGGTGTTTAGGCGTCGACTACCCAAGGTAACCCAACTATATCTAACAAGTTCGAGCATGCGCGTTGACCTAGAGGACTTCATGCTTCCACTGGGATGCAGCTCATGGCATTCGTCTTCCTAGTCATCGCATGGCTCGAGTTATCGTGATAGTCGAGTCCTTGGTGAGAGCTTTTGAAAACCAGTTTATAGAGAATGGGACGACTTATTAAGGTACGGGTTTCACCCCTGGCTTAACAGTTTCGTTCCTAATTGTGGCTATGCTCTTTGAATAAATTCGTGAGTTCCACTAGATTTAGAAATGGAGACCTTTGTCGAGATGTGGATGTCACTCCTAACTCGATGAAAGGTTCTCGTGCTAGAAAAATACGCTGAGTGAGCAATCCTATCGAGAGTTCTTGGTTTTCACGCCTGATCTTGACTGGATCGCTCGGTTTCGTTATGCGAGTATTTTCGAAAATACGTGTATTGTGTCGGCCTTAGGAAAGGCTAAGTAGTATTTCAGCCTTAGGAAAGGCTTCTTCGCGTGAAGTTGTAGTATGCGGTGTTCACACAAAGTTGTAGCTTTTAGCGATTTCGATCGAGAGTATCAAGTAAGCCCAATACAAACCCCACTGGGTTTGTATGAGTCGGCCTGTTGGTACTTAGACTATAGACTAGGTCAATTTCTAAGACGTCGACCCGGACTAGGTCGAGTCTGACCTAATTCCCTATAGTTATGGCTCTGATACCAATCTGTCACACCCCAACCGATGGCGGAATCATCGGGGCGCGGCACTAGGCGAATCAGATTGCTCAAGAGAATCCATAACAACTATATTGCGATAATATTTAATACATTCGTTATCCCATACTAACAAATAATACAATCACATAAGTTATCACAGATTTCTTGTCCTCTCGAACAATGCAAATCCGACAACCTAGATTTTAGTTGAGTTTCTAGACTTCCTAGCTCGATTTGGTATAGTCTGCGATCTAACCTGCAACATACGTTAAAATATTTGTCAATACAAAAGTATTGGCGAGTATACAGGTTTGGTAAGTATAGCATAATAGATTAAAAAGTGCTGCGAATTTCCACATGCATAAACGTAATACACGACATATATACTCACAAAACTGATACTACCAACTAAGTCCTCGATGCTCGAATGTACGATGGCATAACTAGACCCCGTCGGGCGCAATAGTACTATACTAGTCGTGGTGGGACGTCGCGAGTATAAGCCCTAGCACATATGCAACTAGCATCACGTATATCTATGCATAACAGTTATTCGCAAATGATAATTCAATTGATTGAATATTTCGATTGATAAGTTCGATTTGTTAGAAAACGTATGTTACACCCAAAATTCGATTAAAAAGGGGTCAAGTATACTCACAGTGCGTATTTAGCGAGATTACAACTTGATTGAGTCGGTTGCGAGTATGTCTGTAATGATCCTTGAAGAATAAAGTAAACGATATACGGCTAAGCAAGATTGCCTTGAAAAGTTACACGTTAGGTCAATTGGTCCTCATCCGTACGGATTGACTTGTTGTCTGTCCGGATGACAAGCCATCCGTGCGGATGATGTGTCATACGTGCGGACAGTGATCCGTGCGGATGAGCGATGCGTGCGACTGGCAGTGTTGTGCGTGCGGATGAGTGTGCGCGCGGATTGACTTTGTCATCCGTGCGGACTGAGTGTGCGTGCGGATTGACTTTGTTATCCGTGCGGGCTGAGTGTGCGCGCGGATTGACATTGTCATCCGTGCGGACTTGTGCCACCCGTGCGGACTGCCCTGTGGTCCGTGCGGACTGACTTGTTGTCCGTGCGGGCTGACATGTCTGTTTCGTACCGTTTTCGAGTGCTTAACGGAAGGAATACGTTTGTTTTCACTAGGGTAGTGTAATTTCGCACTAACACTTGAAGTTCCGTCAATTCCGACTCATTCTAACGGCCGGGAATCACCCCGTTCCATCAGATCTGGCCGTTCATGGTGGTTCTTCATGGTTAACTCGAAATCGCACAGATTTAGGTGAGATTTGTCATAAAAACATGTGGAAATCACCCGGATCTGAGTCGTTTGTAGTGAAATGAGACCCCAACTTGAAGTTCATAAGAACTCTTGGTGACATCACCTCAAAAACGCCTCAAATCCGCAGATTTCACGGTTAGAATTTGAGTTTCGAAAGATAGAATGATGTAGAATCGAGTGTAGATTGTAGAAGTACAAGTTTTAGGTTGAAATCTTACCGGAATCGCGAGGAAATCGAGAGAAAAGGGTCTTGGTGCGCGTTTTGTTGAACAGGAGCTGTCACATCACTTGAATAGTGGTGTGGCAGGCTATTTATAGGCGAAAGTGGGGAAGAAGGGGGTTTTGGCCCGGGTAGCCCATGCGTGCGGATGGCCCATGCGTGCGGATGGCCATCCGTGCGCATGTCCATCCGTCCGGATAGCTATCCTGACGCGTGGACTTCTCCGTTTTTGATCGTTTTGATGGATTTCGAAGTACGTACTTTCCAATATTAATTTATATTATTATTATATATACATATATATATATATCACTAGGGGTCGTATTTACGTATCCATAATCCAAAGTTTCGATAATTAACGATCGGTTTCGGTTTGAGTATGCGACGTTTCATGGCCATCAATGAGGGTAGTATAGGTCCTTTCTTGATGTCATCGTGAATGTTATTTCGCGTAGTGCCACAAAGACTGACGGGGTACCGTTTACTCGTATTGTCATCATCGTCATGACGACTGGAGCTACAACACTCACCCGGGGGTCCTTGTTAGCGTTAATTGTTTACGTTTGACACATCACGGCCACTGAAGAGGGTAGAATAGGTCCTCACTCAATGCCTCCGTGAGTGTTAGTGTGATAATAGTGTAGTATAGTGATATTATACTTCGAAAATATGCGATTATCCTTCGAATAGCGATATATACGATATGGTTATATTATGATCCGAATCTCCGGTGCTAGGCGTAACGAGTGTAACGAGTAGTAACAACGCACAAAAGTGCGGGTTGTTACAGAGCCAATCAGCGTCCACCAGGCTGTGCTCTATCGTGCTTCACGATCGACTGACGTGCAGGAGACAGAGAGTACACAAGGACGCCTACGTGGCACCAATCAGGGGGCGGCGACAACTGCCCCATGATCTCCACTTACCTGCTGATAGCAGAGGGACATCAAGGCCGACAACTAGGACACGTGGCTCCAATCAAGGTGCGCCAACACCGGAGATCTTCTAGAAGCCACTAACGGTCGATACCAATGAGACAGGGAGGATATCCCTGGTTGTCGCCTTCCGGCCCAAGGCCCATCAGCCCATCTCCTCTTACACCTCTCTGGCTATAAATAGAGACCCTCATACACAGGTTAAACATTCCATTCTCTCTACTCTCATTCTTAACACACACTTATCTCCTCAAAGCAGTTACTTATTCTCATGTCGGAGTCTAGTTAAGAGGGAAACCCCCATATTCCCCTCTTAACGAGCTAACGGTGTTGCTGTTTTGCAGGAAGGAAGGATCACATCAGAGCTCAGGAAAGTTTAAGAAGATTAACCCTCATGATTGAAACATAAACCAAACTAATTAACCCTAAAATTAGTTCCGTGTTTCTTCATTGGCTCCCACCGATTTTTATAATCACTTCATCTTCTTTTTTCTGAGTTTTCTGTTCTTTTGATCATGGCTGCTCAAGGGATTATTCCTGATTTCGTTTTCGGCACAAACTCTAACGTAGGATTGGGGGAGGACAATCCGAATGTCCAAGTCCAACCTGCTGAGGAGGTAGGCGAAATCAAAGCAACAAACACTGGAGGACCCCGCGCGAGCATCACTCGCATCACTCAAACGGGAACCCCAGTAAGTCATGTCGTTGGTCCTTCAAACCCAGCTCCAAACCCCAACATTTCGGCGCTACTAGGGCTACCAGAAGGCGAAACTTTAGTTTCCTGGTACGCCAAACAGATTGCTACCATAAATGTTGCGTATCAGTTTTTGAGCGCACAACAAGCAATTCTACAAGCAGAACCATCCTTGGTTACTCCTCCGGGTCCAACTCAGGGGGCGCGCCAAACACCCCCGCAGCAGAACATTTAAGGAAGAATCAACAGACCTCCCTCCCATAGAAGGCAAAGCGTGCATGACACGGGCGACACACGAGGGGAGACAGGCAGCTATTATGACCATCCGTCAAATGTGCAAAGGGGTCCAGTTCACAGCCGGCTGGGGCCACGCAACATGAACAACGAATGTGACGACACAGATCCGGATGATTATACTTGGCAAGAGGATGAAGGTTCCTCATTCTTCAACAGTTTGCAGAAAAATCATGAGTCTTACACGCCAAGACAGCGCATCGCATACAGCGAAGAAGCAGAACGAGATTTCAGCCTCATTTATAGACCAGCTGAAACTGCCGAACACTCGAAGTTCATCCCAAAGATTGCTCTAGCCCCGCTATCAAAAGAGAAATTGGCTCCAACAATGGGAAAGTTCAATGGTCTCACTGACCCTGACGATCATGTTCGAGTATTTACAAGCGTTGGTGTTATGGGAGGATGGAACATGCCAATGTGGTGCCATCTGTTTATCCAGACTTTCACAGGCGCTGCTCGCACCTGGTTTGACAGACTTCAGAACCCAATTTGTAAACCATTTCAGCCAGCAAGGACATTACCAGTGCGATACGTCTGAAGTAACAGACATCTGACACAGAGACAACGAGGGGTTAGAAGATTTTATAACTCGCTTCAACAAGGAGTGTTTGGAGATCGGTGACGTCAACGAACAACTGATGCACGCTCACTTCAAGAAAGCCATTTGATGTGATAGTCTAATCAAAATTATCACAGGAAAGAAGGTATGCCCAAAGAGCGTGACAAGCTCATGGCAACCGCAAAGATAGTAGCGCAAACTGAAGAATCACTAGCCGGAACCAAAAACTCTTACACCGAAGATCGTTTTTCCAAGTGAAGCTCGCGCGACAACAACAGGCGAAACAAAAATAGAAACCCTGGATGGAAAGCAAACCAGTCCAGCGGTTATGAAGAAAGGCCTCGCTTTATAGAAGATGCGCGAGACAAAATTGATCGCATTGGTTATCGAAAGGCAGCCAGGAACGAGAATCGAGAAAAACACTAGACTCCGCTCATTAAGACACCAAAAGAGGTACTCATGACGGAGAATCATGACTTCAAGGCACCAAAGCCTATGACAAACAATAAAGGGCAAGACCCGAAACTGTACTGCGATTTTCACAAAGATACATGCCATCTGACGGATGACTGTATCAGTCTAAGGCAAGAAATCGAAAAGGCGCTGAAATACGGAAAGTTAAGCCATCTGGTCAAGAATGTGCGCAAGGAGATGCGCCAGATTCAGAGGAATGATGATGGAAACCAGAAGAAGGTTAGGCGCCTAGAGACACACATGGTCAATGGACCAAGGTACAGCGCGAGAAGCAAGGGCAAGCGCCCGTTTGAACCAGCATGGCAAGAACAGCAAGTCAGCTTTCCGGTCGTGCGCGGAGGTCCACGCGCAACGCGCCCCGTTGTCATTACCGGCATCATAGGCCACTATGAAACAGAGTACATCTTCATTGATTCAGGAAGCACAGCTGATATCATTTATGAACAATGCTTCAACCAGTTTGACGATGAAGATAAAGTGCACCTCGAACCTGTTGATTATCCTCTATCGGGATTCTGCAATGAGATGGTCTTCCCATTAGGCCAGATCAGTTTCCCCGTCACGTTATCTGATGGGAAACATTCAAGAACTACAAACGTCAACTTTATGGTGATGCCAGTCAAATCAAGGCATGACGTTCTAATTGGGAGAGAAACTCAAGGAGAAATGAACATGGTAACCTCCACGCCCCACTCAGCCATCGGCTTTCCAACTGAGATGGGGGTGGCCATTATCTATGCAAAGAAAGTGGTGATGGCAGCAGAGGATGCGCGCCCAGTCAAAGCAGCAAAAATTTCAACAACCGAGCCAGAAAAATGGGTCTTGAACCGCAAGTACCCAGAACAGATGGTGACAATAGGCCACGCAATCTCACCAAATATCAGGACGCACCTCAAGCAACTACTGTTCAGGAACATGGACATCTTCGCCTGGACTCCATCTGACATGACCGGTGTCCCGCGCGACATCACTGAACATTGTTTGAACGCTTATCCTTCCGTCGAGCCAAAGGTACAAAGAAGGCGCAGCTTAGGAGCGGATAAGACTAAAGCCATGAATGAGCAAGTTTGTGAACTGCTAAAGGCAGGTATACTGAGGGAGGTGCGCTACCAAAGTTGGGTTGCAAACCCTGTTATGGTCGAGAAGTCTATCGGAGGATGGCGAATATGTGTTGATTACACAGATCTCAATAAGGCATGTCCCAAAGATTGTTATTCGTTGCCTGAGATCGACAAGAAAATAGACTCTCTCGCTCCATACAGGTGGAAATGTTTTTTAGATTGCTACAAGGGGTATCATCAAGTCCAAATGGCGCTGGAGGATGAAGATAAGACAACTTTCCGCACTGACATCGGAATCTTCTGTTACAAAAAGATGCCCTTCGGGCTCAAGAACGCTGGAGCAACCTACCAGCGACTGATGGACACGATATTTGCTGAAGATATCGGGAAGCATATCGAAGTATACATTGACGATCTGGTGATCAAAAGTCCCGAGGAGGACCAGATGTTAAAAGACAGAGAAGACGTTTAATTCTCTAAGGAGCGTGAACATGAAGCTGAATCCAGCGAAATGTTCTTTTGGTATGGAGGAAAGCAAATTTTTAGGCTTCGTGGTTACAAACGGCGGTTTCAAAGTTAACCCCGAAAAAGTTCAAGCCATTGAGCGGATGCTGTCACCGCGCACGATCAAAGAAATGCAAAGATTGGTCGGCCGCCTAGCCGCGCTTAACCGATTTTTATCAAACCACGCTGCAAAATCTTACACTTTTATCAGTACCTTGCGCAACTGCGTGAAAAAGTAAGAGTTCAAATGTATGCCAGAAGCAGAAGCAGCCTTCCAACAAATGAAGGAGTGTTTGATTAAGCTCTCTACCCTAACCGCGCCGTTCGAGAAAGAACCACTCATCTTGTACTTGTCTTCTTCGAACAAGGCAGTTGGGTCGGTATTGTTGGTGGAAAGAGACGGAGTTCAGACTCCAATTTACTATGTTAGTAGGGTGCTTACAGATCCAGAAACACGATATTCAACCATGGAAAAGTTAGTGCTCGCGCTGCTACACGCCTCCAGGAGGTTGCGCAGGTATTTCACTGGGCATGTAATCACTGTACTAACTAACTTCCATATTGGCACAATCTTGCAAAAACCAGAGACGTCAGAACGCTTGGAAAAGTGGGCAATTGAACTGGGGGGCCACAACATTCTGTACAGGCTGCGCCCAGCCATTAAAGGCCAAGTATTAGCGGACTTCATCACCGAAGTCCCAGAAGATAAGATCAAAGAGTGTGAAGTTGTTGATACTCCCATCAAAGACACATCAGATGAATTATGGTTGTTGTATACTGATGGAGCCTCAAATGAAGACGGTGCAGGAGATGGATTGCGCCTTGTTAGCCCAGAGAAGCATGAGTTCACATATGCAATCAAGTTGGATTTCAAAAATACCAACAACGAGGCAGAATATGAAGCTTTTTTGGCAGGCTTGCGCCTTGCCATCAAGATGGGAACACAAAACTTACAAGCGCATGTCGACTCTCTTCTAATCGCGAGTCAATTTAATGGGTTATATGATGCAAAGGGCGAAGTTATGGCCTTGTATTTATAGCAAGCGAAAGAGTTGCTCCAACAGTTCAAATCATACAAGGTTGTTCATATCAATCGATCAGAGAACAAACCAGCGGACGCGCTTAGCAAGCTTGCTTCAACGGCTTTCCAACATCTCGCCAAAGATGTAAGGAACGAAGTCTTAAAAAACCCATCTATCTTGTTGCGTCAAGTCAATGTAATTGAGATAGGGCCACCATCGTGGATGACCCCTATCATTCAATATCTTCAAGAAGGAATTCTCCCTGAAAGCAAGGCAGAGGCCAGAAAGATACAAAACAAAGCGTTGTTCTTTGAGATGAATGGAGGAATCTTGTACATAAGATCCTTCTTGGGGCCACTACTACGTTGTGTGGACCCTCAAGATGCAAGTTACCTGATCAGGGAGATACATGAAGGCATCTGCATTCTGCGGCATTCATGCGGGCCCGCACATGGTCGTAGCAAAGATAATGAACGTTGGTAACTATTGGCCAGGGATGCACATTGACGTTCTGAAAGAGTTGCGCAAATGCGACTCCTGTCAAAGGCACGCTCCAAAAACCCTGCGCCCGAAGAATGATCTCATCCCTGTGTCCACTGCCTGGCCTTTCCAGCAGTGGGGGATTGATATGGTGGGACCTTTCCCTGAAGCTCCTGGAGCAGTGAAGTTCATAATTGTTGCCGTTGATTATTTCACTAAATGGGTGGAGGCCAAGGCCCTTGCTTCAACTTCTGCGATGATGGTGCGTTAGTTCATATGGGAACACATCATTTGCAAATTTGGTCTCCTGCTCAAGATCGTAACCGATAATGGCACCAATTTTGCTTCTGAAGACGTTCAAGAATGGATGAAAGAGCTTAATATCGAGCACACTTTCTCTTCCGTTGCGCACCCTCAGGGCAACGGTTAAGTAGAAAGTGTCAACAAAAGTATCGTCAAAGGGATAAAGGCCCGCCTGGGCACCAAGAGAAGAGGCTGGGTAGATGAGCTCCCTAGCATCCTATGGGCTCATCGAACCATGCCAAAAACAAGCACTGGCGAAACCCCTTTTAGCCTGGTCTACGGCTCAGAGGCGGTTATCCCAGCTGAGATAGGCCTCCACTCGCCGCGCTTATCAGCAGCCAACAAGATTGATAACGAGGCGGAGCGCTGTCTAGACTTGGACCTGCTCAAAGAGTGGCGCGAAATAGCGCGAATTAAAGAGGCCAAGTATAAGACACAGTTGGAGAGGTACTACAATTCAAGAGTGCGCATTTGTACCTACACTCCAGGTGAATACGTTTCCAGAGACAATGAAGCCTCCAATGCTGAACGCCCCAGGAAACTAGCACCTAAGTGGGAAGGCCCATACTTAATACATGAGGTGCTAGGGAAAGGGGCATACAAACTGCGCACCCTGGATGGACACATCATCCCGCGCACTTGGAATGCGCAACAACTGCGCAAGTGTTACATGTGATTACCCCTGGCCATGCGCCTTTTCACTTAGCTATGTTGGCCATGCGCCTTTTTATCTAGTTATGTTGGCCACGCGCCTTTTTAATTACCTATGTTGGCTATACGCCCTTTTTCCTCTATTTCGATTATGTACGTTGGCCTTGCGCTTGTTTCTAAGCTACTTAATGCAAGCATTGACTATGCCTTGTCTTTGTCATCATGACTCCTACGTTACAAATGCATGTTAAACTTTTGATTAGCACGAAAACACTTCAGTAAATTACGAGCTCTTGGATTATGCCTCCTAGGTCCTCCGCGAACATTGCGCGAGACCGGGCAGTAACACTCACACACGAGCCACACTTACATTTATTCGCGCTAACTTAAACAAAGTTTCAGGCAACATGGCAATAATTGTAACTTAACAAAACAAGTAGCAAACATCATAAGTTCTATTCAAAAAACGCGACCACGCAAAATATTACATTAAAATCGAAAATAAAAATTACAAGGCACCAGCCTGCAAACACTATCTATTCATAACCATCTCCGTCACCGTCGCCATCACCATCACCACCACCGCCGGCTGCCTCTTCCTCATCTGACAACTCCACAGTTTCTGGAGGGTCAAGGATAGACTTTAGCCGCGCGCACCAGTCATCGTGCTTTAACGCTTCGGTGACCAACTCCATAATAGGCAGCGAAAGATGGTCATAGACTTCTTCATCACGGGCTAGCATAGCATCAGCCTGATCTGTCACCGAGCAATGATTGGTATCAAACTCCTGGCCAAAGGCCTCTTCAACATGATGAGCACACTCTAGATAACCTTCGCGATGCCCAACCGCACGTGAGGCATATATGAGCGCGACAACAACTGTATCCATCTCAGAAGCGTTCAGAATACAGTTAGCAATCTACAAAAAAAAACAGCAACATATGAGAACAAAATAAAGCCTAAATTAAAAGAGGAGACACTCACCGCAGCTACTCCTCTAGTGCGCATCCATTCAGATTCGGAGACTAGCGTGTCCACGATTGATTGAGCTTTGGCATAATTGTTTTGGGCTACGTTAAGGGTAGAGGTGCTAATATCTCGCGCCTCGTCGGCCCTCTGTTTGGCCTCCTCGGCGGTAGCAGCCTTCACCCTCTCAGCCTCAAGATCAATCTCCAATGATTCATTCTTGTCATAAGTCTCATGCAATCGATGCTTTAACTCCGCAATCTCCACATCCTTGGCAGTTAAGTCTTTATCCTTGCTGGCAACCTGCGCCTTCAACTCATCATGCAAAGGATGAACAATGACTTAACAACATTTTGAAAAATACAAAACATAAAAAAGGAAAGGGTTAAGACTGTTGAACCTCAACACGCCCTTTGTCCGCTTCAGCTTCCTCAACCTTTCCTTTTCCTGTGGCAATCTGAGCCTCAAGGTCGGTAATCTTGGAGCGAGCCGCATACATGCGCTAATTATCTTTCTTGCATACATCTTTCCATTCAGCCCGCTTGTCACGACCACCGACCATACCCTGGACGGAAGCCGCGAGCAGTCAAGTGGTACCGGTGGTTATTTTGAAAATATTGCAGCGAAAAATTTCATCAGGACCGTGAGTTAGGAAAATACCAGAGTTTAGAAACACAGGATTTTATTTATTAAACAGATGGGAATAAACCCATGTTTTACAAAGGTAGCTTTAATATGGGATAAACCTGAATATATGAAACAATGTTTTCTTAATTTAATTTAATTGATAAAATAAGCCATTTCTTTAAGCCTTTCGGTGCCGTATCATCACTCTTATTCCAATCTACTGTAAAAACGCGTTTTAAAAACATTTGGTCAGCAGGAAATACTGGTGAGTTCATTCAGTTGTTTAAAAACACATTTGTTATAAATTACAGTATTAAGAGTTTTTATATTTCCTCCTTCAAGTTGTCACTCAACCGAATCTATGACTGTGGTCATACCACTACTGGGTCCTGTCACCCAATAGCGACGTATATCACTAATTAGGCTCGCCCACCTAAAGTGATAAAAACAGCAGTAATGTGCACAATACCCCACTTACTACCAGTAACTTAAGATTAGCAAAGACTTAATCACTTCAAAGTATAACTGGAAACATTTAGGATTTTATAAAGCAATTTGATAAAAAGAGAATGGCTCACCTTGTTTGCATATAGTCTTGATTAAACAATCATCTTGATTCTAAGTCTTCTGATGGTTAAACATCTTGTTTGATTGTAAGTGTATGGTTTGGAGTTTTCTGACAGTTAAACATATAGTTTAACAGAGTGGAATACATATTAGTGTTAAACCCAATCAAACCTAACGATGGTCACGAGATCAGAACCTTAACGAAATTCACAAAGTATAGTCTTATTCAGACAGCACTTTGGCATTCGTCCGTTGGTTTCCGAATCGATCGGACAGAATATCGTATTGGTGATTATTGGTTAGAACACCAACATATAGAGAGAAGAAGAGAAGAAATGAGCAAGGAAGAATGAAATCCTAGGCTCCTATTTATAAGTAAGGCAGATTCCTTTCTTAGCTATGAAGTTTTCTTACTTATTAAGTTTCCTTTATTTATTAGGTTTTTCTTACTGATTAAGTTTCCTTACCTATTAAGTTTACTTATTTATTAAGTTTACTTAATTGTTTTAGCTGTCAAGTTTACTTAGCTTTTTAACTGATTATCTTACGTAGCTGTTTATCTGATTAATCTACCTTAACTGTTTAGTTAAGTAATTTACTTAGCCGATTAATTCAATAATTTAATTAGCTGATTAATTAACTTACTTAGGTTGCTTAACTGCTAAGTTTCCTTTCCTGTTAAGTTTCCTTAGCTATTAAGTTTTTCTTAACCGCTAAGTTTTCTTAACTGCTAAGTTTTACATAACCATTAAGTTTTCTTAATTACTAAGTCTACTTAGCCATTAAGTTTTCTTGATTACTAAGTTTACTTATGTCACACCCCCAAAATCCACACGCGGAGTACCACCGCTTGGAGGCGTGACTGACCAGGATCAAGCCACCAATCATATTGAGCATATAAGTAAATAGTAAAAGTCATTCATCAATACGATAGGTGTTTTCAAAACCAAACATAAACAAGTGTGTAGCGGAAGCAATAATGAAAAAAAAAACCCAACATAAGTATTAAGTTGAAGTGTCACAAAAGAGTGTATCATAACATCCAAAAATCCGTGCCCACAACGGCCGCGCCTCCCGTGCAAGCTCCAAGAGTACCTATGGTCCTGCAAGGCATGTAACAGAGAGTCAACAACAAAGTTGAGCGAGTTCACAGTTGGTTGTTTAGTTATCGTATTCGTTTCGTAAATCGTATGTTTGTTTAGTAACCAGTATATCATATTTGTTTGTATCGCGGCCTTCCCGGCATGTGTGCGAAGATTAGTGGGGGGTTTCCCCATGTATTAAATATTAGTTACATTTGTATCGCGGCCCTCCAGGCATGTGTGCGAAGATTAGTATATGTATCGCGGCCAATCCAGGCATGTGTGCGAAGAATTGTATATGTATCGCGGCCAATCCAGGCATGTGTGCGAAGAATTGTATTTTATATAAGTGCCCTTCTCAACCGAGGACAGTACGTATCCAATACGTAGATTTAGTCTAGTAATGATGTGAGTACAAATAATCATTCAATCCCATTCCCAACCCCGGGAATCCCATGCCTTGGTAAGAGTGTGAACTCACCTTGGTTTGCTCGGTTATGCTAAACTATATGCTCACAATAAATCAGTCAAGTCCTATAGTAGGCACGTATTTTTAATCAGTACATGCTTGTAAAGCTTCACATGTAACTATCATCAAAGTAACATCACAGAGTGTGCCTAGAAATTAGTATCTTGTATCTTGTAAACAGTTAATCCAATTTATGCAATTCATGTTTCACATAAAAGCTTTCACAGTCCATTATGACAAGATTATCCATTAACAGACTAACAGAAGTAATAGACCTAACAGAGTTTCCAACTTAACAAGGTTAACTAGTTTATTAAGGTTAGCCTATCTAACCAAGTTAATAAACTAAACAGTCATAACATACTTAACCTGGTTAATATAACATGCTTAACAGTATCATGTTAAATAGAATTTACAACTAACACAGTTAGTAAACTAATATTGTTTACTGCTTTCATAGAGTTAACCATTTAAAAGTGACAATAAACTAAACAAAGTTAATCAATTATTTGAGTTAACTAAACTAACTGAGGTTAAATAACTAACAGAGTTATCTAACTAATAAAATAAACTATGCAGTCCACTTCGACAAAATCCAATAGTGCCGAAATCACTTATGCCAAAACACTATGTGGACGAAATCCCTCTTGGGCCGAAAACCCCTTATGGGCCGAAATCACTAATGTGGGCCGAAATCACTTATGTGATTTCGTCCACTTTATAATTGTGGTGGGTGATTTCGTTGGTACTTCATCATCTTCAACAACACTTACAGTAACATAAAACCCAGCAACTATAATCCCATTACAGTTTACTATTTCAACCAGCAATCGTTCAATCAGAAAAATCGACATCAGCACAAAAGATTTTCAACAAGAACAGCAACAAGAACAGTTTCTATATTTCATACCCACATTACGAACCCACCAAATCAATAGTTTATAATTGATGCACTTAACCACAGAGATTAACGAAGACCAGTTAATAACAGAGATTTTAACCCATTTATTAAACAATCGATGTTCAATCGTATGCTCATACATATCTCATGATAGCAGTAATACAGAATGTTAAATAAACAATCTATGGTGATTTTGATCAAACAAACAACAACAATGGCCGATTACTAACCTCTGCCGTCGGGTTTCAAAAGGAGAGAGAAACAAGGTGATTAGGGTTTGCCAAATGAGAAACTTCTCCGTGAAGGTTGTGATAAAATAAATTTATAATACCCCATTGGGCCTAAAGCCCATTTGCTGTTTTCGCCAGCACATGTGGACGAAAACACCATGTGTTTTCATCAGGGGGGTGTTTTCATATGAGCAGGGGTGTTAGCCAAAGATCCATAATAAACTATACAATCCCAATTAACACAAATTACACTATTATCATATACTCAAATATAATATGCACCCCAATTATAAAATATCAATCGCAAAACTATTTAACGTTTTACAAATGTAAGCGTTGTGAAACAAACAAGTCGAGTAACAAACAACAAAAAAAAAATTAACGTGCAATAAATGCGAAGATGGAAATCTTGGAAACTCGAGTTGTCACATTATCCCCAACTTGAAGGAAATTTCGTCCCGAAATTTAGCTCATGGTTACTGAGGAAGCTAGTTGTGTTGTGTTGTGTAGTTTACTGGTTTTCCTGGGGTGTCACATCATCCCCCCGTTGATTTGGAATTTCATCCCGAAATTTTGTAGTAGCTTCAGCCTCAGTAGTAGTTGCATTGTTTTTGAACAACTGGGGATATTTGAGTTCCATCTGGTCTTCTCGTTCCCAGGTATACTATGGGCCACGACGGGAGTTCCAACGAACTCGAACAAGAGGTATTCTGGTGTTCTTGAGGACCTTAACATCCCGGTCCGTAATTTCAACTGGTTCTTCGACGAAATGCAACCGTTCGTCGATAGTGAGCTCCTTCAAAGGAACTATGAGGGTCTCATCTGACAGACACTTCTTCAGATTCGACACGTGAAAGACGTTGTGAACTGCACTGAGTTCAGCTGGTAAGTTCAGTCTGTAGGCCACTTTGCCTATTTTCTCAATGACTTCAAATGGTCCAACGTATCGTGGATTGAGTTTGCCCCTTTTGCCAAAACGAACAACACCCTTCCAGGGTGAAACTTTGAGTAGCGCTCGATCCCCAACCTGGAACTCGAGTAGTTTCCTGTCTTTATCGGCGTATGCTTTCTGACGGTCACGAGCTGCCGCCATGCGTTGTCGTATTTGAGCAATCTTTTCAGTAGTATCAACTACCATTTCTGGACCCGTGATCTGACTGTCACCCACCTCTGCCCAACAAAGAGGTGATCGGCATTTACGCCCGTACAATGCCTCAAATGGAGCAGCTTTAATGCTGGTGTGGTAACTGTTATTGTATGAAAATTCCACCAGTGGCAGATGTTTTTCCCAGCCATTGCCAAAGTCAATTACGCACGCCCGAAGCATGTCTTCTAGAGTTTGAATAGTGCGCTCAGACTGCCCATCTGTCTGAGGATGATAAGCTGTGCTCATGTCTAAACGAGAGCCAAAGGATTTGTGCATCGCTTGCCAAAGTTCGGAAGTGAAACGTGCGTCACGATCAGAGATAATGGAAGTTGGCACCCCGTGCCTTGAAACCACTTCTTTTAAGTAGATGTCTGCTAAGGTAGAGAACTTGTCCATTTCCTTAATAGCCAGGAAGTGTGCAGACTTAGTGAGTCGATCCACGATCACCCAAATAGTATCATTCCCACGTTGAGATCTAGGCAGGCCAGTAACAAAATCCATGGAAATTTGCTCCCATTTCCATTGTGGTATCTCAGGTTGTTGGAGTGGGCCTGAAGGTTTCTGATATTCCGCTTTGACTCTCGCACAAGTCAAACACTTGCTAACGTAAGTTGCTATGTGGGCCTTCATGCTAGGCCACCAATATGTAGTTCTGAGGTCGTGGTACATCTTATCCGAACCAGGATGTACTGAGTAGCGAGACTTATGAGCTTCTTCCATTACAAGCTCGCGTAGGTTGCCATAGTGTGGGACCCAAATGCGTCCTGTTACATAGTAGGCGCCGTCTGCCTTTTGTTCTAACCGTTGCCTTAAACCGCGTAGGGCTTCAGCCCTGACGTTTTCTGGTTTCAATGCTTCTACTTGAGCATCTCGTATCTGAGAAGGAAGACTAGACTGAATAGTGAGTTGCAACGCTCGTACACGCCTAGGAGTAGCATCCTTTCGACTGAGGGCGTCGGCCACAACATTGGCTTTGCCCGGATGGTACTTTATAGCACATTCGTAATCGTTCAGTAGCTCGACCCATCTACGTTGTCGCATGTTCAATTCTTTCTGCTTGAAAATATGTTCGAGACTCCTGTGATCGGTGTAGATGGTGCACTTGGTGCCGTACAGGTAATGTCGCCATATCTTGAGCGCAAAAACGACAGCTCCCAGCTCTAAATCGTGTGTAGTGTAGTTCCGTTCGTGGATCTTAAGTTGGCGCGAAGCATAAGCAATGACTTTATCCCGCTGCATCAACACACATCCAAGACCTTGGATAGATGCGTCGCAGTAGACTACAAAATCGTCCGTGCCTTCAGGCAATGAGAGGATAGGTGCGCTACAAAGTCTATCCTTTAAGTGTTGAAACGCTGTTTCCTATGTATTACTCCAACGGTAAGCAACACCTTTCTGTGTCAGTAATGTAAGCGGCTGTGCAATCTTTGAGAAGTCTTTGATGAACCGTCTGTAATAACCTGCCAAACCCAAGAATTGGCGTATTTCTGTCGGTGTGCGAGGTGCAGGCCAGTTCTTGATCGAATCTACCTTGGATGGATCGACATGAATCCCATCCGTGTTTACCACGTGGCCTAGAAAGTGGACTTCACGAAGCCAGAAGTCGCATTTTGAAAACTTAGCGTATAGCTGTTCCGTTCGTAAGAGTTCCAAAATAAGTCGTAAGTGCTGCTCGTGTTCCTCCCGATTCTTCGAATAAATCAGGATGTCGTCAATGAAAACAATAACAAACTTGTCAAGATAAGGTTTGCACACCCTGTTCATAAGGTCCATGAAAACCGCAGGCGCGTTCGTTAACCCGAATGGCATGACCAAAAACTCATAATGGCCGTAGCGAGTTCTGAATGCTGTTTTGGAGACGTCCTCATCCCGGACTCTCAATTGATGATAGCCTGACCTCAGGTCAATCTTCGAGTAATAGCTCGACCCTTGCAACTAGTCGAATAAGTCGTCGATGCGTGGAAGAGGATAACGATTCTTCACAGTCACCTTGTTCAGTTCGCGGTAGTCTATACACATGCGGAAGGTACCGTCTTTCTTCTTCACAAATAATACTGGAGCTCCCCAGGGCGAAGAGCTAGGACGTATGAAACCCTTTTCCAAGAGTTCTTGCAATTGCTTAGACAGTTCTTCCAGTTCAGTTGGAGCTAAGCGGTAAGGTGCTCGAGCTATGGGTGCTGCTCCAGGAGCTAGCTCGATTTGAAACTCGACCTGGCGATGGGGCGGTAGCCCAGGTAGCTCTTCAGGAAACACTTGAGGAAAATCACGTACAACTGGGATATCCTCTAACTTCTTCTCTGTCGTCGATGTATCAGTAACGAGTGCTAAAATAGCTGTGTGGCCCTTTCGCAAACACTTCTGTGCCTTCAAGAAGGAGATGATGCCACTCACGACACCACTCTTGTCGCCTTGAACTTCGAGAGGTTCTTTGCCAGTACGGGGAATACGAATGATCTTCTCCTTGCATAGGATCTCTGCTTGTTGTTGGGATAACCAATCCATACCAATGACGATGTCAAAACTACTCAGAGTTATGGGAATGAGATCGGTAGAGAAAGTCTGACCAGCGAGGATAAGATTACAACCCTGAACTACGTGTGTGGCTTCTAGACTTTTACCGTTAGCTAGCTCTACGACATGTTTGGTGTTTAAAAGTGTTGGTGCGCGTTTAAGCATTTTACTAACCTTCAGAGACATGTAACTGGTATCCGCACCCGAATCAAATAATACCGTAACATAAAAGTCATCGAGAAGAAACTTACCCATAACCACATTAGGATCGTTCCTTGCATCAGCCTGACCAATCACAAATGCACGACCCCTAGCACCATTGCCGTTGTTGTTTCCTCCATTGTTGTTCCCGTTGCCCTGATTGTTGTTGTTGTTATTCTGGTTCTGGTTTAACTGGGGACAGTTCCGCTTGAAGTGGCCTTCAGCCCCACACTGAAAGCATGCCCTATTTCCTTGTTGTTGTTGCTGTGGCTGGTTTCGTGGAGCGGGCGGTTGTTGTTGCTGGTTCTGATTCGCAGGTCGTGAACTTCTGCAATCCTTAGCTTCATGACCTACCCTTAGACATCTCTGACAGCGGCCTTTACGACACTGACCACTGTGGTGTCTGTTGCACCTGTTACACAGTGGGTGAATTCCCCGATATCCACTCTGTCCCTGACCACCAGACGATTGCTGACTCGGACTCTGGTAATCACTAGTCTTGCGCTGCTGCTGTGCTTGAGACTGTACTGTAGCTGAACCCCTGCTGGAATCCCCTTCCCATTTCCGCTTGTTGTCACTGGGAGTAGCAGGAGTAGCTGGGGTGGTAGTGATAGTAGTAGCGCTGATACGTTTAGGCAGCTTGTTCTGTTCCACTGCCTGATCGGTGAGGCGATGAGCTAACTTGACGATTTGTTGAATGGTGCCAAGATTCGCTGAGGTTACGTGACTTTGAATTTCCGGTACCAGACCCTTGAGATACAGTTCAATACGCTTAATGGGAGGGTCTACCATAGTAGGACACAGAATAGCCAACTCGTTCGACCTTCTGGTGTACGCTTCAATTTCTGACCCCGTCATTTTCAAGTGGTAAAACTCTACCTCCAGCTTATGAATGTCATCACGGCTACAGTATTCCTCTCTGATCAATTCCTTAAAATCATTCCAGGGTGTGGCGTTTGCAACAGCCAACCCTAACATCTGAACTTGCGCATTCCACCAAGTCAGCGCAATGCCTTCTAGAGTACCAGTGGCGTACTTCACCCTGCGAGCCTCAGGGCATTCACACATTTCAAATACGGACTCGAGTTTTTCAAACCAATGGAGGAGTCCAACCGCTCCTTCCGTGCCACTAAAAGTAGTAGGACGACAGTCCATGAAAGTTTTGAAGGTGCAAACAGGTGGCTGAGCGTGCTGACCTGTTGTGTATAAGAACCAGGACAAGATTAAGCACAAGAGTTGGTTTAGGAGTGTAGGATCTAAAGATCCTAGTGTGAATTACAACTGCAGGGTATACCTCCTGCTTGTGCGGCTGCAAGTGCCGCAGCAACTCGTTCATTAATAAGAGCCGTCAACTGGGCTTGTGTCATGTTAATGCGTCCAGCCATAATCTTTATAGCAAAGGTAACATAAGTAAGAGAGGTTCGCGAATAGTGCGATGACAAAAGAGAGTGAGCACACAAGTATTCTCAAGCAATAGGAGTTATGTGTATCTAAGCATACCATGAGCAAAGTTCTATGTAATTCTAGCAAGTAGGCAATAAAACATATACCATATTACCTAGGATGTTGAGTCTTGCACGTGGAGCGAAGCGTCGTTGTGGATCGTTGAGCACTGTTCTGGTTTTAATAAAAACGTTTTCCCCTTATTAAAACCGAGTTCTCTATAACCAATGGCTCTGATACCAATCTGTCACACCCCCAAAATCCACACGCGGAGTACCACCGCTTGGAGGCGTGACTGACCAGGATCAAGCCACCAATCATATTGAGCATATAAGTAAATAGTAAAAGTCATTCATCAATACGATAGGTGTTTTCAAAACCAAACATAAACAAGTGTGTAGCGGAAGCAATAATGAAAAAAAAAAACCAACATAAGTATTAAGTTGAAGTGTCACAAAAGAGTGTATCATAACATCCAAAAATCCGTGCCCACAACGGCCGCGCCTCCCGTGCAAGCTCCAAGAGTACCTATGGTCCTGCAAGGCATGTAACAGAGAGTCAACAACAAAGTTGAGCGAGTTCACAGTTGGTTGTTTAGTTATCGTATTCGTTTCGTAAATCGTATGTTTGTTTAGTAACCAGTATATCATATTTGTTTGTATCGCGGCCTTCCCGGCATGTGTGCGAAGATTAGTGGGGGGTTTCCCCATGTATTAAATATTAGTTACATTTGTATCGCGACCCTCCAGGCATGTGTGCGAAGATTAGTATATGTATCGCGGCCAATCCAGGCATGTGTGCGAAGAATTGTATATGTATCGCGGCCAATCCAGGCATGTGTGCGAAGAATTGTATTTTATATAAGTGCCCTTCTCAACCGAGGACAGTACGTATCCAATACGTAGATTTAGTCTAGTAATGATGTGAGTACAAATAATCATTCAATCCCATTCCCAACCCCGGGAATCCCATGCCTCGGTAAGAGTGTGAACTCACCTTGGTTTGCTCGGTTATGCTAAACTATGTGCTCACAATAAATCAGTCAAGTCCTATAGTAGGCACGTATTTTTAATCAGTACATGCTTGTAAAGCTTCACATGTAACTATCATCAAAGTAACATCACAGAGTGTGCCTAGAAATTAGTATCTTGTATCTTGTAAACAGTTAATCCAATTTATGCAATTCATGTTTCACATAAAAGCTTTCACAGTCCATTATGACAAGATTATCCATTAACAGACTAACAGAAGTAATAGACCTAACAGAGTTTCCAACTTAACAAGGTTAACTAGTTTATTAAGGTTAGCCTATCTAACCAAGTTAATAAACTAAACAGTCATAACATACTTAACCTGGTTAATATAACATGCTTAACAGTATCATGTTAAATAGAATTTACAACTAACACAGTTAGTAAACTAATATTGTTTACTGCTTTCATAGAGTTAACCATTTAAAAGTGACAATAAACTAAACAAAGTTAATCAATTATTTGAGTTAACTAAACTAACTGAGGTTAAATAACTAACAGAGTTATCTAACTAATAAAATAAACTATGCAGTCCACTTCGACAAAATCCAATAGTGCCGAAATCACTTATGCCAAAACACTATGTGGACGAAATCCCTCTTGGGCCGAAAACCCCTTATGGGCCGAAATCACTAATGTGGGCCGAAATCACTTATGTGATTTCGTCCACTTTATAATTGTGGTGGGTGATTTCGTTGGTACTTCATCATCTTCAACAACACTTACAGTAACATAAAACCCAGCAACTATAATCCCATTACAGTTTACTATTTCAACCAGCAATCGTTCAATCAGAAAAATCGACATCAGCACAAAAGATTTTCAACAAGAACAGCAACAAGAACAGTTTCTATATTTCATACCCACATTACGAACCCACCAAATCAATAGTTTATAATTGATGCACTTAACCACAGAGATTAACGAAGACCAGTTAATAACAGAGATTTTAACCCATTTATTAAACAATCGATGTTCAATCGTATGCTCATACATATCTCATGATAGCAGTAATACAGAATGTTAAATAAACAATCTATGGTGATTTTGATCAAACAAACAACAACAATGGCCGATTACTAACCTCTGCCGTCGGGTTTCAAAAGGAGAGAGAAACAAGGTGATTAGGGTTTGCCAAATGAGAAACTTCTCCGTGAAGGTTGTGATAAAATAAATTTATAATACCCCACTGGGCCTAAAGCCCATTTGCTGTTTTCGCCAGCACATGTGGACGAAAACACCATGTGTTTTCATCAGGGGGGTGTTTTCATATGAGCAGGGGTGTTAGCCAAAGATCCATAATAAACTATACAATCCCAATTAACACAAATTACACTATTATCATATACTCAAATATAATATGCACCCCAATTATAAAATATCAATCGCAAAACTATTTAACGTTTTACAAATGTAAGCGTTGTGAAACAAACAAGTCGAGTAACAAACAACAAAAAAAAATTAACGTGCAATAAATGCGAAGATGGAAATCTTGGAAACTCGAGTTGTCACAACTTAACCATTAAGTTTTTCTTAATTACTAAGTTAACTTAACCATTAAGTTTTCTTAGCCACTAAGTTTACTTAATTACTAAGTTTACTTAATCGCTAAGTTTTCTAGTTTAACAGCTTCCTGATTATGAGTTCTAATTCTAGATACAATGGAACTCGTATTAACGTATTAACCCAATTCAACTTTAACGATAATCACGAGATCAAAACTCACAACGAATGACAAAGTATAGCCGTATACCGGCAGGACTTAAACAGAACGAGGAATGCAGACGATTTTCTCCTTGCAAAGGATCTCTGCTAGATGATTGGATAACCAATCCATCCCAATGACGACGTCGAAGCTACCAAGAACGATGGGGATGAGGTCGATAGAGAAGGTCTGACCAGCGAGTGAGAGATTACAACCCTTAACTATGTGTGTGGCCTCAAGACTTTTACCGTTTGCTAGTTCTACAACATGCTTGGTGTTTAAGGGAATTGGGGTACGCTTAAGCATCTGACTAACTTTCAAGGACACATAACTAGTATCGGTACCCGAATCGAATAAAACAGAAACAAAGAAATCATCCAGTAGGAACTTACCCGTCACGACGTTGGGATCGTTCCTTGCATCACCCTGACCAATCACAAATGCACGTCCCCTGGCACCATTGCCATCGTTGTTACCCCCATTGTTGTTTCCATTTCCTTGATTGTTGTTGTTGTACTGATTCTGGTTCAGCTGTGGACAGTTCCTTTTGAAGTGGCCTTCAGCCCCACATTGAAAACACCCTTTATTATTACCCTGTTGTTGCTGCTGCTGGTTCTGTGGAGCTTGTTGATGCTGCTGACGATTCTGATTCGCAGAATATGGGCTCCTGCAATCCTTCGCTGCATGACCAGGTTTGTTGCATCTATGGCAGTGACCCTTGCTACACGGCCCTCTGTGGTGCAAGTTACAACGGTTACACTTAGGTTGATTTCCCTTGTACCCTCCTTGTTGACCAGGGCTCTTGTAGTCGTCAGTCCTTCGCTGCTGAGACTGAGACTGAACAGAAGCCGAACCCTTGCTTGAATTTCCATCCCACTTGCGCTTGTTGTCGCTAGGAGCATCAGAAGTAGTGGTAGCACTAATACGCTTTGGCAGTCTGTTCTGCTCAACTGCCTGATCAGTGAGACGGTGGGATAGTCGTATGACCTGCTGAATCGTGAGAAGGTTAGCAGAAGTCACCATGCTCTGAATCTCTGGCACCAATCCTTTGATGTATAACTCGATACGCTTGTAGGGAGGATCCACCATAGTAGGACACAAAGCAGCTAGTTCATTTCATCTCCTAGTGTACGCCTCGATTTCAGACCCCGTCATCTTTAGATTGTAGAACTCCACTTCTAGCTTGTGAATGTCATCACGATGACAATACTCCTCCTTGATCAGATCTTTAAAGTCGTTCCATGGGGTGGCATTAGCAACTGCCAACCCTAGCATTTGAACCTGAGCGTTCCACCACGTGAGGGCACTACCTTCAATAGTTCCTGTAGCAAACGTCACCCTACTAGCAACAGGGCATTCACACATTTTGAAGACAGATTCGATCTTCTCGAACCAGTGGAGAAGTCCTACAGCTCCTTCTGTACCACTGAAGGTGCTAGGTCAACAGTCCATAAAGGTCTTGAACGTACACATGGGAGGCTGAGCATGCTGACCTGTCGCGCGAGAAAGAAAAGACAAGGTTAAGCACGAGAGTTGGTTCGCGAGAGTAGGATCTAAACATCCTAGGATAGGTCGAAATGGCAGGTTATACCTCCAGCTGGAGCTGCTGCGAGTGCCTCAGCAACTCGTTCGTTGATTAGAACCGTCAGCTGGGCTTGAGTCAAGTTCAGGCGTCCACTCATGATCTTCACATCGAAGGAAACACAAGTGAGAAAGGTGTCGCGAAAGTGCGTAAGTATGGGATGACAGAAGAGAGTAAGTACACAGGGTTTCAAGCAACAATTGTTACACTAACTAAGCATACCATGATCAATGCACTACTTTAACTAACAGGCGGGCAATACAAAAATAAACCATATCACCTATAGTGTTGAGTCTTGCACGTGGAGCGAAGTGTCGTTGTGGATCGTTGAGCACTGTACAGGTTATAGTCTGGTTTTGTCAAAAAGTTTTTCCCTTTTTAAAACCAAGTTCACTATAACCAATGGCTCTGATACCAATCTGTCACACCCCCAAATCCCACAAGCGGAGTATCACCGCAGGGAGCGTGACATGACCAGGATCAAGCCACCAATCATATTGAACAATGAATTAAGGTAAATATAAAACCAACCACAATATAATTGGTGTCCAAAAGAAATTAACCAAATTCATGTTATCAGCGGAAGCATAAAGTTTAAAACCAAAACAATAGTTTAAAAGTTCAAATGTTTAACATGGAACTCAACAGTCCATGTCCCACAACGACCTCTCCTTCCTGTGCAAGCTCCATCTATCAACCTAACGACCTGCAAGGCATATAGTAACGAATCAACAACAAAGTTGAGCGAGTTCACAGTTGGTTGTCCATTTTAGAGTTGTTCCAAAAACCAAAAGTTCTTTCGAAAACCATGAGTTAACCAATTTCTTGTTTCCCAAACCATAACCAGTGGGGGCTACCCCATGTTAACCACTTGACCCGTTACCATATCGACTACTGACTGAAGACATATTTATGTGCCCTGCGTCAATGTCTATCATCATTGACTAAGTGCCCAGATCCATTAGTCCACTCCCGTCCTCTGCGGCACGGTGTGAGGCTTGTCAAACCTAATACCGCTATTTAACTAATGACCCGTTCACCAATGGCTCGGCGATTAAGTCGATATAAAAACGAGGGACTTCATGATAGAGTTTTATCTAGTAAGTTCTATGTTGTCATCCTTCCCAAGGAGGATGGAGGTACGTAATCTACCCAAGGAGAATACGCAGGTTGAATGTAGTCATCCTTCCCATGGAGGATGAAGGTACATATCCTACCCAAGGAAAAAATGCAGGTTTCATTTTAGTTCCTTAACCCATTCCCAAACCACCGGGAATCCCATGCCTTATAGAAAGTGTGAACTCACCTTAGGTTAGCTCGGCAGATAAACAGAAAGGTCACTTGAGCTATTCGTGGTCAACCACATCCTAACATGGTTACCATACAATTCAGGTCTAGGTTCAAGTAGTGCACATAGGTTTACACATAAACTAACAGAGTAACAGGTTACGAACACGTAATGAACATGGCAAACACGTAGAACACGTAAATCAGTCAAGTCCACATAACGTCAAACTTGTGCGACTCAGATGATTGGGTCGTTGAGCTTGTACAAGCCGAATCATCTTGTGCGATCCAATATATATAGCCCAATACAACCGGCCCAACCTGTTGTGCGTCCAGCACAACCTTGTGCGACTCACAACGGGTTGTGCGATTGAAAAACACCCCGGCCCATTACATTCTAAGCCCAACAGTTTGTTCGGCCCAACAATTAAACAAACACTTTGACTTGTGCGGTCCAAATGGACTTGTGCGACTACAGGTGACTTGTGCGATTGGAGTTTTGGGCTGTTCGGCCCAACAGCCTGTCATAACCTATTATATATGCAGCCTAACATCTTGTGCGATCAGCACAACCTTGTGCGATCCACATGATGTTGTGCGACTGTGCTTTAAGAGGTTATACATTGTGCTTTAACTGTTGTACCCTATTATACTTAGCTTGTGCGATCGGCTTGTGCGACTAGCCTTGTGCGATTGGTTATACATTCCATATTTCATGCAATTTAGTTATCCAGTTTCCATTTATTTTACAAACTAATTCTAACAGTTTCTATCTTCACCTTAGTCGATCAAATCATGGTTTTTATCAATTAATTCATATGAACCCTAATCATGTTCAAGGCATAACAACAACCCTAACATTAAACACATTAACACGGCTCATGTTCTTGATTTCTAACATGCATCCTAACATAACAACACAACAATCATCCGAATATAAACACATCACAGCCGATTAACATATGTTCGGTTCAATACATATGTGAGCCGATTAGCATATTACCACACCTTGTTTCATCAATAATCAAATTAACATTCTAGCTAGTCGTTTGTACCAAATCTCATGAACACATAACATCAATGATTCTATTAGCAAAAACCCTAACTATTGTACGAGATCATAGCAATCACAATATCAATTAACATGCAATCATAGCAATCGGAACATCTTGTAATATGCAAACAATAGTGAAACACTAACCGGTTGAGAGAAGAACAAGATCGATCCGAACAAGAGAGCTTTGAGGAAGAGGGGATGTGGCTGCCGTCGAGTTCGAGGGAGAGGGAGAGAGATTTAGGGTTTTCTAAACTTTGTGTGCTTTGTAAAAGTGTAGGATTTATACTAACACCCTTGGTGGCATACGAAATAGGGGAGTGGGCCGAACCCTTCATGGGCTGCCCTTGGGTTTCGAGTACAAAGAGTGTGGACCGAGAGGATGTTGTGCGATTACATTATATATACATACATTACACACAATCACATAAAACAAACATAATATTTCATTAAAACCACGTATCACATAATCACATATCGTTCAAACAAGTTACATCAAACACAAAGATAGGTTCTGAAATACGAGTTGTCACATCGAGTACATCATCGATATCGTAAGCCAAATGTTGGAGACTATTCAGCCATAGTCTAACAGATTCATCAGTTATTTCCTTCTTAGAAGCATCATTAAGCAGAGCTTTGATTTGGGACAGTGTGCTCTGCAGTTTAGTGAGCTCTGAATGAATGTTCTGAGAGCGAGCATATTTCTTGAAGGCTTCATCGGTTAGCTTCTCAAAAATGACATTAAGGAGGGCAGAAGCAGCAGTTTCAGCCATTGATAACAGTTTTGAAGTAAACTGGGAACTGGCCTTAATGCTATGAATGTATGTATATAAGATATAAAGATGTGTGAGTGTTCTTATTGGAGATAAGAAAGAAATGAGTAGACACAGACATTTGAACCAATTATCTTCCTCAACAGTTTTTTTAATATAAATAAATAAAAGTAAACTAGTAGTCTTTGCAAGACCATCCGTAAATGGGCTTTATATCGCGTTGTAATGGTGTATAGTGGCCCATAGCGCCCGGCTACACCATTACGGCCAGCACTATGGGGTCTGAATTTTGAATTCTCGCGAAAATTATCACGGTTTGCCCCTTACTCCCCACTCACACACATATATATACATACACATGTATGTATAATTGATGGGGTTATATAACCCCCTTGCCACTACACCCTCTTGTGATGTGATATAACGCCCTCCTCTTGCACTTTTCGCCACTTGTCACATAACGCCCCCTAAAAGGCTTTATGTACACATGGCCTAAAGGACTACAATGTAAATCTGCATTATGATGTCTTTATAAATAGAACAACTTTTTTCTTTTAACGACAAAACTTCTATTAAAAAAATAGAAACCGAGCCAGCAAGAAACTGGAACCCGAAAGTTGGGCTCATGTACGATATAAGGCATTTAATTCAACGGATCAACGTATGCTTAACGTTTAATTAAAAGGTTTAATCGGTTGACGTGGACCGGAATGGATGGAGTAATAACTTTTGGAGACCAATTTAGGGGTGAGCATATTTCAGGTTAACCCGACGAAAACTGAATCGATAAAAAACCAAAACCGAACCCGATAGTGTACATAAGGTCGAAGTTTGGTTCCTATTTTTCGTAGATTCGGGTATCGGGTCCATTCTCGGGCCATAACCGAATTTAACCGGTCTAATAAAACCCAAACCGAGTCAGAGTTTCACACATGCATTTCATCGAGCACTTGATATGCATTTATCCAGGGGTGCAGCTATTAAGGGGCCAGAGGCGCCCGACCCCCGAACTTTTCGCTCAGTAGTGTAATATTATGTGGTTTTCATATGGAAAATTTTGGGTATATACGTTTTCGACCCCTGGTTCAATAGAAATTTTTGGGTATATATACGTTTCGACCCCCGTCGGAAATCTCAAGTTTCGCCTCTGCATTTATCAACAACATTGTAGATATGTCAATTTTGATTCAATTGCACCCCATAGTCAAGAGTTTAAAGAAGAACAATCATGAAATTAAAGCATCCATTGGTTCAATATAAAAATTTGCAATGAAAAAAATCAAACATAATTTTAGTACCTGCAACTTGAAAATCAAATTTTGTTTCTCTGCACGATGGCAATGGTGAAGCTAGTTTTCAATATATTCACATGGACCGAGAAACCCGACTCAGGAAATAACCGAACCTGATATAGTATTTAGGGTCGATTGTGGCCTTGTGGGGTTCAACTATAAGGTATACTCGGGTATTGGGTCGGTTCGGGTATCATTCGGATAGTAGACTTTGCTCATCCCTTAAGACCATTTGTTTGTATAATGATAATGGTGTAGAAATGTCCATGTCAAAATTGTATGTTTGTATTGGTATGCTGGTCTTAGCATATTGCTAAGTTTCACACTTGGTATCAACAAATAGTACAATCTAACATTTTCTTATCGAGCTTTAGCCGGCTCACACGCCTAAATGATATTTCTGCTTATCTAAATTTATATTAGAGTTAAATGTCCTTTTAGTCCCTGTGGATTGGGTCATTTTTCCAGTTTAATGCAAATGTTTCATTTTTCGCATGTGGATCCAAAAAAGTTTCACCGTTGACATTTTATTCCACTAGGTTAACTTTGTCATTTTATATGTAATTTTGTTAACTAGAATGGGTAATTCGGCCATATAAAATGACCGAATTGTCATTCTCGTTAACAGAAAAAATGGATAAAATTAACCAAGTGGACTAAAATGGCAACATTGAAACCTTTTTGAACCTACAAACAAAAATTGAAACCTTTAATATGTATAAATTAATAATTATAATTATAATTAATATAATTACCTTTAGAGAAAAGTGCCCAGCAACCATAGTCCCTATGCTTTGCTCTATTTTCACCTTTAATTTCTAACTTTCTAAAATTACAGTTATAGTCCTCAAGTTTTGTAAATTTGTTCTCGTATAGTACCTAAAACGAATGGAGCTTAGTTTTTGATGTTCAGTGAATGTGAAATGACCTAAATACCGTTAAACTAATATTTAAAAAGAAATATAATTAATAATAAAAAATTATGTGGGACCCACCACCTACCCCCACCCACTTCATCTTCCCCAATCTTTAGGCTATGGGGTATGGGGCGTGGGTTGGCTGAAAACGCCCAAGCCACCACCCCGGGGGCTTGGGTTTGGGAGTGGCCCCATTGGCGTGGGTTTGAGGCTGGGCTTGGGGCGAGCTAGTAAGGTGACATAGCGGGCTCTCAATGGCCAAACCAAACTCATGCCCCAACCCAAGCCCCAACATAACCCATGGGCGTGGGTTTTGGTGGTGGGGGGCTCCGATTCCACATGTCAACAAATGCCCCAACCCAAGCCCCCCATACCCCACGACCTTACCTCTTCCACCTTCCACCACCACCTCACCCTCGGACCATCATCTTCAACATCATCCACCGTTGCCACCATCACCCTTCATCTTGATTAATAGGCAGGACTTCCTCCTGGTGTGTTGAATATTGTGTCGGGTTATGGCCCAAGTGCTGGTGTTACTCTTGCTAGCCATATGGATGTCGATACAGTTGGTTCAAGGGTTATTGAATCATATTTATGATAAACATCATTGTTAAACTTTTTGAATAAACTTTATGTAGCTTGCTTTCACTGGATCCACTAACACGGGTCAAATCGTTCTTGGCCTGGCTGCGAAAAGCAATTTAAAACCAGTGACGGTAGAACTTGGTGGGAAATCACCGTTCATCGTGTGTAAGGATGCCAATGTTGATGAAACTGTTGATCTGGCACATGATGCTCTTAGACAAATTTACTTAATGGCCCACCAGTTTACAAAATTAACATTTTGGTTCCTACTTCATTTTCTTAGTCAAATTGACAACGGACATGAACATTTCCAAGCTTTTTCAGTTTTTAATGATTTAGCGGTCTCACAGCAACATCTAGAAACGGAAGATTACAGTTTTGAAGAAGGTTATATTGAATAAAGTGCTCACAAGCAGTAGAACTGTAATTTGACAACATTCAACATGAATTAACCATATCAACATTTTTCAAAACATTAAAACCAACACGACAAAAAACACCCTTAAGCTCTCTCACCCCTAATCCTCCTAGCAAGCTGCATATCTTTCGGTATAATAGTAACCCTCTTCGCATGAATCGCACACAGATTGGTGTCCTCAAACAACCCAACAAGATAAGCTTCAGAAGCTTCTTGTAAAGCAGCAACAGCAGAGCTTTGGAACCTCAAATCAGTCTTGAAATCCTGAGCAATCTCCCTCACCAGCCTCTGAAACGGGAGCTTCCTGATCAACAGTTCAGTGCTCTTCTGGTACTTCCTGATCTCCCTCAGTGCCACGGTTCCTGGCCTGAATCTGTGGGGTTTCTTCACTCCTCCGGTGGCCGGAGCTGACTTTCTTGCGGCCTTGGTGGCCAGTTGCTTACGTGGAGCCTTTCCTCCGGTGGATTTTCTGGCGGTTTGCTTGGTACGGGCCATTTTGAGTAGTGTTTGATTGTGTGAAGCAGAAGAAGATGATGATTTTTGGGTGATTTGTTGGGGGGATTTGGGGGTGGTATTTATAGCGGTGGGTTTTTGAAAATTTTTGAGGGTTTTGGGGTGCAAAGTAAAGAATTCAAATACAAAATTTCACGTGTATGATTTGGGTGTACTTTCGGGTAATCATGCTATGTATCACGTAATTTTATACCCATCTTATAGCTTCGGGTATGTGACGTGTTAAGCAGATGTAAATACCAACGTGATTATTTACAACCAACTATTTTAAGACATAGCATACTCAAGCAAGGGCGGACCTACGTTACGAGGAATGGGGTCCCCGGACACCAATCTTTTTTAAAAAAGTAGTAGAAATGGTATATAAAATTGTCTATCGACCCCATAAAATAATTTAGCTGGACCCCATAACAATGAAAGTGAACCTAGTGCAGTGGTAAAACCCCTTGTTTACCCCATAACAAAATAACCAAGTGTCGGAGGTGGATTTTTGTAAATGAAACTTGTTAAATATATATGGAGAATATATATTTCTTAATAAAACGCTTGTGTGCTTACGTGATTATTTTGTGAACTAGAGATATATTATTTTTAGGGTAAAAATAATATTTCTTGGAAATATCATGAAAACACGACTCCAAAATAATACCAACGCTTTCACGTATAAATATTTAAGTTACACCGGTATTATTATTACCACACGAACTTTAAAACGTAACTTATGTATATTTCGGAAAGTACTCTTACGCGTATATTTTGATAAGTATTATTTTGGAGAATGTATGAAGTAAAATATAATATTTTTGAGAAAAATATGTATATTTTGGACAAGTGATTTAAAATATATTTTTCAAGTGAGACTTAAAAATATATTTTTCGGAATTATAACGTATGCGTATGTTTTGGTAAAATATTATTTTGGAAACTAAGGAGGTGAAAATATATTATTTTTGGGAAAAATATGTATATTTTGGGAATACGTTATTTTCGGGCAAATGAGTTAAATGTATTTTACTAAGTGGGACTTGATATATATATTGTTGGAACTACAAGCCTACATGTATAAAGACCCCCATCCTTGGGAAGGAAGTATGAATACGAATACTCGAAAAGTATTAACACAGAAATATTGTTTAGACAATTATTCCAAAACTAAAAACAATTATTATAACTTGGAATAATACCAAAATTGTAGCTCAAAAACATACATACTAAGACAAGGCACGACCCGTTCGTCTAATAGACGTTAGACCATTGTAGGTAGTCGTGTTTGCCGCGGAGATTTGGGTTACAAATACGAAGACGCAATACAGTGAATTCATGTCCCCCCTTTTCTCTTAACTGTTTTCAGTTTTTATACTTTGGGGGTGAAATACATGTTACATTTACTACAAACGTTTTATACACGGTATGATTAGCTAAGGAATTTACTGCTAGATCACGTGAATGGATAGGCTATTATCGTAAGACCATGAATCCTTGTATAAGGACCAAGAGGCATGAGTGATAGATCTATCGGGTGTTGCGAGCCCCACACATGGGCCAGCGTGTGGCTGCATGTGGTGACTATGTCGTTCCGCCGGAAGGACCGGTATGAAATACGCGTTACAGGTTTGAGTGCTTCCTAGACCATGTCACTTATTAATGTATTAACTACACATTAATCGATCTCTTTTTCCTTAATTGCTACATACCAGGGATTCTCATACATACAGACTTATTTACAGAGGTTTATACATACTCACTTACACATGTACTCGCTCAACTTTATGTTGATTTTTCAAACTACATGTATTTCAGGGAACTAATGGATCTGGCACGGTATGCACGTATTTTCAAGCTGCGTTTGAATACAGAAGTCATTCAGGGTTTAGAAGGTGTAACCCCTTCCTGGACGGGTTACATATCTCTAAGCCTAGTATTGTTTAAAGTCTTTTGCTAAGTCTTTATGAACTTAATTAAATCAAGTTAAGGTTTGTAACTTATTTTGAGATTGTTGAAAAATGGGATTTTTCTAAACTTTATTAATGGATGAATATCTCATGTTTTTATCATATAGCATTGTTATGATTGTTGCTATGGTATTAAGAAGTCACCCCAAATAAACCCACGCTTCCGCAAAGCCAGGGTGTGACAAAAACATGTATATTCCGGCCAAAACCTTTAAATTCCGGCCAGTTTTCAACCAAACCATGTGAATTCCAACAATTAATCTTGTATACTTAAAAAAATAAGTTGAGCAAGAGTTAAAACCTAGCTACTTAAAATATTTACCTATAAAAACGTGTATATGTATACATAACTCTGAAAATTACATATAAAAAACTCAATCCGATTAATCTAGATTAATCCTGAGTAATCCCGAGTAGTCGCTAGTCCCCACCTCACCGGCCGACTAGCGAGTAACGAGTTCTCCAACCTTAGTTGGAGTATTGTATCAATTCATTTAAAAGCCCTAACTCCCTCGTCTGTTAGCAACTCGTCAACATCTTAGATATATAAAAATTTAAATAGGACCGGTTAAGAGTTTAATAGGGAGACTCAAGTCGAGCTAAACGTGCTTTATGTTGCAAATTATGCGGGTGACGCAATTAAAAGAAGGCCAACCATAGTGTATGCCTTTTTTTTATCAGAAGATGTATGGTTTCTTGATGTAGGATGCGTCAACCTACGGTATCGCTAATCACTATCAATAACCAAAGCCGGGTAATAAGCCTTGGCTATGGCAGCTTAGGCTTCAATTGGTTAGTTCTATTGGTGAAAAAGTGGGACAAGAAGCCTAGTACGAGGTTAAATTGTTTTGTGATAATAAGTCAGCTATCCAACTTGCTGAAAATCCTACATTTTATGCACGAATAAAACATATAGAAGTGTTTTACCATTGTGTTCGAGGGAAGTTACTAAATAGAGTTATTTGGTTTATGTTGATACCAAAATGCAACTTGTACGTTTATCCAAGGCCCGAGTTGTTAGAGTTATGCTCGAGTATTGGGATGAAGAAAGTTGGGATTGAGAAAGAGTGTGAAAGAATTAAGCAATACCAACTTGAAGGACTAAGTGGATAATAGTGGAAGTATAATGGTGGTACGGTAGTCTCTAAAGGGGTCGTTGGAGGAGATTAAAATTGGATAAACGATAGTTTAATTGTTTGAGTCATATTCGTAATTTGAATTAGGGTAGGATTAGTATCTTGTTATCCAAATTATTAGGGTTATAAATTGATGAACTAGTTTATTGCTACGCTACAATTGTACTTTGTGTTTCAAATAAATAAAAAGTGTCAATTGATCAATTCTTGTGTGTGTTTCATGTTCTTAATCTCCTACTTTAACACGATATTCAAGTGAAAACACCACAACTACAAAAACATCTTTTGAAAATTTTCACTTACTCAATTGCTTATTTTGGCTGTGATACCATGAAAATTTCACTTACTCAATTGCTTATTTTGGTTGCGATACCCCTTCATAGAGACCCCCTTTCTCCACCCACACGTATGCCCGACTCTTAACAAGGGCAAAGTGGGTGACCGCCCAAGGCCCACTTTATCAGGCCCAATTATATTTTCTTTAAAATATATATTGTAAAAAGAAACTCTATAAGATAAAAGAAATAAAACCATCAATATTTACAACTTAATATGATTTTTAAACCGATTAACCTACTTAAATTTTACCCATTTGAACTCATTTTCTATTCAACCCAACTAACCTTATATAACCAAACTAAAAACTTAAAATTTTATATCCAATTAATTAACGAAATATAACTAGCCGGGCTCTTTTTTTTTTTTTTTTACTTTTTAATATAATAGTTTTTATTTTATTGTCTATTTTTAATATTACGATTGAGTCACAACAATCACTAACAAGATGCACAACATATAAATTGTAGAGCTAACTATCAAATCACAAACAATAGAACTATCAATGTTTTAAAAACCGGTTAAACCACCAGTACACCTAATTGAACCGTCCGATACGCCCGGTTAAACCATTTTTGAGACAAATCCAGTACAGTAGTGCTTCCTAGACCATGTCACTTATTAATGTATTAACTACACATTAATCGATCTCTTTTTCCTTAATTGCTACATACCAGGGATTCTCATACATACAGACTTATTTACAGAGGTTTATACATACTCACTTACACATGTACTCGCTCAACTTTATGTTGATTTTTCAAACTACATGTATTTCAGGGAACTAATGGATCTGGCACGGTATGCACGTATTTTCAAGCTGCGTTTGAATAAAGAAGTCATTCAGGGTTTAGAAGGTGTAACCCCTTCCTGGACGGGTTACATATCTCTAAGCCTAGTATTGTTTAAAGTCTTTTGCTAAGTCTTTATGAACTTAATTAAATCAAGTTAAGGTTTGTAACTTATTTTGAGATTGTTGAAAAATGGGATTTTTCTAAACTTTATTAATGGATGAATATCTCATGTTTTTATCATATAGCATTGTTATGATTGTTGCTATGGTATTAAGAAGTCACCCCAAATAAACCCACGCTTCCGCAAAGCCAGGGTGTGACAAAAACATGTATATTCCGGCCAAAACCTTTAAATTCCGGCCAGTTTTCAACCAAACCATGTGAATTCCAACAATTAATCTTGTATACTTAAAAAAATAAGTTGAGCAAGAGTTAAAACCTAGCTACTTAAAATATTTACCTATAAAAACGTGTATATGTATACATAACTCTGAAAATTACATATAAAAAACTCAATCCGATTAATCTAGATTAATCCTGAGTAATCCCGAGTAGTCGCTAGTCCCCACCTCACCGGCCGACTAGCGAGTAACGAGTTCTCCAACCTTAGTTGGAGTATTGTATCAATTCATTTAAAAGCCCTAACTCCCTCGTCTGTTAGCAACTCGTCAACATCTTAGATATATAAAAATTTAAATAGGACCGGTTAAGAGTTTAATAGGGAGACTCAAGTCGAGCTAAACGTGCTTTATGTTGCAAATTATGCGGGTGACGCAATTAAAAGAAGGCCAACCATAGTGTATGCCTTTTTTTTATCAGAAGATGTATGGTTTCTTGATGTAGGATGCGTCAACCTACGGTATCGCTAATCACTATCAATAACCAAAGCCGGGTAATAAGCCTTGGCTATGGCAGCTTAGGCTTCAATTGGTTAGTTCTATTGGTGAAAAAGTGGGACAAGAAGCCTAGTACGAGGTTAAATTGTTTTGTGATAATAAGTCAGCTATCCAACTTGCTGAAAATCCTACATTTTATGCACGAATAAAACATATAGAAGTGTTTTACCATTGTGTTCGAGGGAAGTTACTAAATAGAGTTATTTGGTTTATGTTGATACCAAAATGCAACTTGTACGTTTATCCAAGGCCCGAGTTGTTAGAGTTATGCTCGAGTATTGGGATGAAGAAAGTTGGGATTGAGAAAGAGTGTGAAAGAATTAAGCAATACCAACTTGAAGGACTAAGTGGATAATAGTGGAAGTATAATGGTGGTACGGTAGTCTCTAAAGGGGTCGTTGGAGGAGATTAAAATTGGATAAACGATAGTTTAATTGTTTGAGTCATATTCGTAATTTGAATTAGGGTAGGATTAGTATCTTGTTATCCAAATTATTAGGGTTATAAATTGATGAACTAGTTTATTGCTACGCTACAATTGTACTTTGTGTTTCAAATAAATAAAAAGTGTCAATTGATCAATTCTTGTGTGTGTTTCATGTTCTTAATCTCCTACTTTAACACGATATTCAAGTGAAAACACCACAACTACAAAAACATCTTTTGAAAATTTTCACTTACTCAATTGCTTATTTTGGCTGTGATACCATGAAAATTTCACTTACTCAATTGCTTATTTTGGTTGCGATACCCCTTCATAGAGACCCCCTTTCTCCACCCACACGTATGCCCGACTCTTAACAAGGGCAAAGTGGGTGACCGCCCAAGGCCCACTTTATCAGGCCCAATTATATTTTCTTTAAAATATATATTGTAAAAAGAAACTCTATAAGATAAAAGAAATAAAACCATCAATATTTACAACTTAATATGATTTTTAAACCGATTAACCTACTTAAATTTTACCCATTTGAACTCATTTTCTATTCAACCCAACTAACCTTATATAACCAAACTAAAAACTTAAAATTTTATATCCAATTAATTAACGAAATATAACTAGCCGGGCTCTTTTTTTTTTTTTTTTACTTTTTAATATAATAGTTTTTATTTTATTGTCTATTTTTAATATTACGATTGAGTCACAACAATCACTAACAAGATGCACAACATATAAATTGTAGAGCTAACTATCAAATCACAAACAATAGAACTATCAATGTTTTAAAAACCGGTTAAACCACCAGTACACCTAATTGAACCGTCCGATACGCCCGGTTAAACCATTTTTGAGACAAATCCAGTACAGTAGTGCTTCCTAGACCATGTCACTTATTAATGTATTAACTACACATTAATCGATCTCTTTTTCCTTAATTGCTACATACCAGGGATTCTCATACATACAGACTTATTTACAGAGGTTTATACATACTCACTTACACATGTACTCGCTCAACTTTATGTTGATTTTTCAAACTACATGTATTTCAGGGAACTAATGGATCTGGCACGGTATGCACGTATTTTCAAGCTGCGTTTGAATAAAGAAGTCATTCAGGGTTTAGAAGGTGTAACCCCTTCCTGGACGGGTTACATATCTCTAAGCCTAGTATTGTTTAAAGTCTTTTGCTAAGTCTTTATGAACTTAATTAAATCAAGTTAAGGTTTGTAACTTATTTTGAGATTGTTGAAAAATGGGATTTTTCTAAACTTTATTAATGGATGAATATCTCATGTTTTTATCATATAGCATTGTTATGATTGTTGCTATGGTATTAAGAAGTCACCCCAAATAAACCCACGCTTCCGCAAAGCCAGGGTGTGACAAAAACATGTATATTCCGGCCAAAACCTTTAAATTCCGGCCAGTTTTCAACCAAACCATGTGAATTCCAACAATTAATCTTGTATACTTAAAAAAATAAGTTGAGCAAGAGTTAAAACCTAGCTACTTAAAATATTTACCTATAAAAACGTGTATATGTATACATAACTCTGAAAATTACATATAAAAAACTCAATCCGATTAATCTAGATTAATCCTGAGTAATCCCGAGTAGTCGCTAGTCCCCACCTCACCGGCCGACTAGCGAGTAACGAGTTCTCCAACCTTAGTTGGAGTATTGTATCAATTCATTTAAAAGCCCTAACTCCCTCGTCTGTTAGCAACTCGTCAACATCTTAGATATATAAAAATTTAAATAGGACCGGTTAAGAGTTTAATAGGGAGACTCAAGTCGAGCTAAACGTGCTTTATGTTGCAAATTATGCGGGTGACGCAATTAAAAGAAGGCCAACCATAGTGTATGCCTTTTTTTTATCAGAAGATGTATGGTTTCTTGATGTAGGATGCGTCAACCTACGGTATCGCTAATCACTATCAATAACCAAAGCCGGGTAATAAGCCTTGGCTATGGCAGCTTAGGCTTCAATTGGTTAGTTCTATTGGTGAAAAAGTGGGACAAGAAGCCTAGTACGAGGTTAAATTGTTTTGTGATAATAAGTCAGCTATCCAACTTGCTGAAAATCCTACATTTTATGCACGAATAAAACATATAGAAGTGTTTTACCATTGTGTTCGAGGGAAGTTACTAAATAGAGTTATTTGGTTTATGTTGATACCAAAATGCAACTTGTACGTTTATCCAAGGCCCGAGTTGTTAGAGTTATGCTCGAGTATTGGGATGAAGAAAGTTGGGATTGAGAAAGAGTGTGAAAGAATTAAGCAATACCAACTTGAAGGACTAAGTGGATAATAGTGGAAGTATAATGGTGGTACGGTAGTCTCTAAAGGGGTCGTTGGAGGAGATTAAAATTGGATAAACGATAGTTTAATTGTTTGAGTCATATTCGTAATTTGAATTAGGGTAGGATTAGTATCTTGTTATCCAAATTATTAGGGTTATAAATTGATGAACTAGTTTATTGCTACGCTACAATTGTACTTTGTGTTTCAAATAAATAAAAAGTGTCAATTGATCAATTCTTGTGTGTGTTTCATGTTCTTAATCTCCTACTTTAACACGATATTCAAGTGAAAACACCACAACTACAAAAACATCTTTTGAAAATTTTCACTTACTCAATTGCTTATTTTGGCTGTGATACCATGAAAATTTCACTTACTCAATTGCTTATTTTGGTTGCGATACCCCTTCATAGAGACCCCCTTTCTCCACCCACACGTATGCCCGACTCTTAACAAGGGCAAAGTGGGTGACCGCCCAAGGCCCACTTTATCAGGCCCAATTATATTTTCTTTAAAATATATATTGTAAAAAGAAACTCTATAAGATAAAAGAAATAAAACCATCAATATTTACAACTTAATATGATTTTTAAACCGATTAACCTACTTAAATTTTACCCATTTGAACTCATTTTCTATTCAACCCAACTAACCTTATATAACCAAACTAAAAACTTAAAATTTTATATCCAATTAATTAACGAAATATAACTAGCCGGGCTCTTTTTTTTTTTTTTTTACTTTTTAATATAATAGTTTTTATTTTATTGTCTATTTTTAATATTACGATTGAGTCACAACAATCACTAACAAGATGCACAACATATAAATTGTAGAGCTAACTATCAAATCACAAACAATAGAACTATCAATGTTTTAAAAACCGGTTAAACCACCAGTACACCTAATTGAACCGTCCGATACGCCCGGTTAAACCATTTTTGAGACAAATCCAGTACAGTAGTGCTTCCTAGACCATGTCACTTATTAATGTATTAACTACACATTAATCGATCTCTTTTTCCTTAATTGCTACATACCAGGGATTCTCATACATACAGACTTATTTACAGAGGTTTATACATACTCACTTACACATGTACTCGCTCAACTTTATGTTGATTTTTCAAACTACATGTATTTCAGGGAACTAATGGATCTGGCACGGTATGCACGTATTTTCAAGCTGCGTTTGAATAAAGAAGTCATTCAGGGTTTAGAAGGTGTAACCCCTTCCTGGACGGGTTACATATCTCTAAGCCTAGTATTGTTTAAAGTCTTTTGCTAAGTCTTTATGAACTTAATTAAATCAAGTTAAGGTTTGTAACTTATTTTGAGATTGTTGAAAAATGGGATTTTTCTAAACTTTATTAATGGATGAATATCTCATGTTTTTATCATATAGCATTGTTATGATTGTTGCTATGGTATTAAGAAGTCACCCCAAATAAACCCACGCTTCCGCAAAGCCAGGGTGTGACAAAAACATGTATATTCCGGCCAAAACCTTTAAATTCCGGCCAGTTTTCAACCAAACCATGTGAATTCCAACAATTAATCTTGTATACTTAAAAAAATAAGTTGAGCAAGAGTTAAAACCTAGCTACTTAAAATATTTACCTATAAAAACGTGTATATGTATACATAACTCTGAAAATTACATATAAAAAACTCAATCCGATTAATCTAGATTAATCCTGAGTAATCCCGAGTAGTCGCTAGTCCCCACCTCACCGGCCGACTAGCGAGTAACGAGTTCTCCAACCTTAGTTGGAGTATTGTATCAATTCATTTAAAAGCCCTAACTCCCTCGTCTGTTAGCAACTCGTCAACATCTTAGATATATAAAAATTTAAATAGGACCGGTTAAGAGTTTAATAGGGAGACTCAAGTCGAGCTAAACGTGCTTTATGTTGCAAATTATGCGGGTGACGCAATTAAAAGAAGGCCAACCATAGTGTATGCCTTTTTTTTATCAGAAGATGTATGGTTTCTTGATGTAGGATGCGTCAACCTACGGTATCGCTAATCACTATCAATAACCAAAGCCGGGTAATAAGCCTTGGCTATGGCAGCTTAGGCTTCAATTGGTTAGTTCTATTGGTGAAAAAGTGGGACAAGAAGCCTAGTACGAGGTTAAATTGTTTTGTGATAATAAGTCAGCTATCCAACTTGCTGAAAATCCTACATTTTATGCACGAATAAAACATATAGAAGTGTTTTACCATTGTGTTCGAGGGAAGTTACTAAATAGAGTTATTTGGTTTATGTTGATACCAAAATGCAACTTGTACGTTTATCCAAGGCCCGAGTTGTTAGAGTTATGCTCGAGTATTGGGATGAAGAAAGTTGGGATTGAGAAAGAGTGTGAAAGAATTAAGCAATACCAACTTGAAGGACTAAGTGGATAATAGTGGAAGTATAATGGTGGTACGGTAGTCTCTAAAGGGGTCGTTGGAGGAGATTAAAATTGGATAAACGATAGTTTAATTGTTTGAGTCATATTCGTAATTTGAATTAGGGTAGGATTAGTATCTTGTTATCCAAATTATTAGGGTTATAAATTGATGAACTAGTTTATTGCTACGCTACAATTGTACTTTGTGTTTCAAATAAATAAAAAGTGTCAATTGATCAATTCTTGTGTGTGTTTCATGTTCTTAATCTCCTACTTTAACACGATATTCAAGTGAAAACACCACAACTACAAAAACATCTTTTGAAAATTTTCACTTACTCAATTGCTTATTTTGGCTGTGATACCATGAAAATTTCACTTACTCAATTGCTTATTTTGGTTGCGATACCCCTTCATAGAGACCCCCTTTCTCCACCCACACGTATGCCCGACTCTTAACAAGGGCAAAGTGGGTGACCGCCCAAGGCCCACTTTATCAGGCCCAATTATATTTTCTTTAAAATATATATTGTAAAAAGAAACTCTATAAGATAAAAGAAATAAAACCATCAATATTTACAACTTAATATGATTTTTAAACCGATTAACCTACTTAAATTTTACCCATTTGAACTCATTTTCTATTCAACCCAACTAACCTTATATAACCAAACTAAAAACTTAAAATTTTATATCCAATTAATTAACGAAATATAACTAGCCGGGCTCTTTTTTTTTTTTTTTTACTTTTTAATATAATAGTTTTTATTTTATTGTCTATTTTTAATATTACGATTGAGTCACAACAATCACTAACAAGATGCACAACATATAAATTGTAGAGCTAACTATCAAATCACAAACAATAGAACTATCAATGTTTTAAAAACCGGTTAAACCACCAGTACACCTAATTGAACCGTCCGATACGCCCGGTTAAACCATTTTTGAGACAAATCCAGTACAGTAGTGCTTCCTAGACCATGTCACTTATTAATGTATTAACTACACATTAATCGATCTCTTTTTCCTTAATTGCTACATACCAGGGATTCTCATACATACAGACTTATTTACAGAGGTTTATACATACTCACTTACACATGTACTCGCTCAACTTTATGTTGATTTTTCAAACTACATGTATTTCAGGGAACTAATGGATCTGGCACGGTATGCACGTATTTTCAAGCTGCGTTTGAATAAAGAAGTCATTCAGGGTTTAGAAGGTGTAACCCCTTCCTGGACGGGTTACATATCTCTAAGCCTAGTATTGTTTAAAGTCTTTTGCTAAGTCTTTATGAACTTAATTAAATCAAGTTAAGGTTTGTAACTTATTTTGAGATTGTTGAAAAATGGGATTTTTCTAAACTTTATTAATGGATGAATATCTCATGTTTTTATCATATAGCATTGTTATGATTGTTGCTATGGTATTAAGAAGTCACCCCAAATAAACCCACGCTTCCGCAAAGCCAGGGTGTGACAAAAACATGTATATTCCGGCCAAAACCTTTAAATTCCGGCCAGTTTTCAACCAAACCATGTGAATTCCAACAATTAATCTTGTATACTTAAAAAAATAAGTTGAGCAAGAGTTAAAACCTAGCTACTTAAAATATTTACCTATAAAAACGTGTATATGTATACATAACTCTGAAAATTACATATAAAAAACTCAATCCGATTAATCTAGATTAATCCTGAGTAATCCCGAGTAGTCGCTAGTCCCCACCTCACCGGCCGACTAGCGAGTAACGAGTTCTCCAACCTTAGTTGGAGTATTGTATCAATTCATTTAAAAGCCCTAACTCCCTCGTCTGTTAGCAACTCGTCAACATCTTAGATATATAAAAATTTAAATAGGACCGGTTAAGAGTTTAATAGGGAGACTCAAGTCGAGCTAAACGTGCTTTATGTTGCAAATTATGCGGGTGACGCAATTAAAAGAAGGCCAACCATAGTGTATGCCTTTTTTTTATCAGAAGATGTATGGTTTCTTGATGTAGGATGCGTCAACCTACGGTATCGCTAATCACTATCAATAACCAAAGCCGGGTAATAAGCCTTGGCTATGGCAGCTTAGGCTTCAATTGGTTAGTTCTATTGGTGAAAAAGTGGGACAAGAAGCCTAGTACGAGGTTAAATTGTTTTGTGATAATAAGTCAGCTATCCAACTTGCTGAAAATCCTACATTTTATGCACGAATAAAACATATAGAAGTGTTTTACCATTGTGTTCGAGGGAAGTTACTAAATAGAGTTATTTGGTTTATGTTGATACCAAAATGCAACTTGTACGTTTATCCAAGGCCCGAGTTGTTAGAGTTATGCTCGAGTATTGGGATGAAGAAAGTTGGGATTGAGAAAGAGTGTGAAAGAATTAAGCAATACCAACTTGAAGGACTAAGTGGATAATAGTGGAAGTATAATGGTGGTACGGTAGTCTCTAAAGGGGTCGTTGGAGGAGATTAAAATTGGATAAACGATAGTTTAATTGTTTGAGTCATATTCGTAATTTGAATTAGGGTAGGATTAGTATCTTGTTATCCAAATTATTAGGGTTATAAATTGATGAACTAGTTTATTGCTACGCTACAATTGTACTTTGTGTTTCAAATAAATAAAAAGTGTCAATTGATCAATTCTTGTGTGTGTTTCATGTTCTTAATCTCCTACTTTAACACGATATTCAAGTGAAAACACCACAACTACAAAAACATCTTTTGAAAATTTTCACTTACTCAATTGCTTATTTTGGCTGTGATACCATGAAAATTTCACTTACTCAATTGCTTATTTTGGTTGCGATACCCCTTCATAGAGACCCCCTTTCTCCACCCACACGTATGCCCGACTCTTAACAAGGGCAAAGTGGGTGACCGCCCAAGGCCCACTTTATCAGGCCCAATTATATTTTCTTTAAAATATATATTGTAAAAAGAAACTCTATAAGATAAAAGAAATAAAACCATCAATATTTACAACTTAATATGATTTTTAAACCGATTAACCTACTTAAATTTTACCCATTTGAACTCATTTTCTATTCAACCCAACTAACCTTATATAACCAAACTAAAAACTTAAAATTTTATATCCAATTAATTAACGAAATATAACTAGCCGGGCTCTTTTTTTTTTTTTTTTACTTTTTAATATAATAGTTTTTATTTTATTGTCTATTTTTAATATTACGATTGAGTCACAACAATCACTAACAAGATGCACAACATATAAATTGTAGAGCTAACTATCAAATCACAAACAATAGAACTATCAATGTTTTAAAAACCGGTTAAACCACCAGTACACCTAATTGAACCGTCCGATACGCCCGGTTAAACCATTTTTGAGACAAATCCAGTACAGTAGTGCTTCCTAGACCATGTCACTTATTAATGTATTAACTACACATTAATCGATCTCTTTTTCCTTAATTGCTACATACCAGGGATTCTCATACATACAGACTTATTTACAGAGGTTTATACATACTCACTTACACATGTACTCGCTCAACTTTATGTTGATTTTTCAAACTACATGTATTTCAGGGAACTAATGGATCTGGCACGGTATGCACGTATTTTCAAGCTGCGTTTGAATAAAGAAGTCATTCAGGGTTTAGAAGGTGTAACCCCTTCCTGGACGGGTTACATATCTCTAAGCCTAGTATTGTTTAAAGTCTTTTGCTAAGTCTTTATGAACTTAATTAAATCAAGTTAAGGTTTGTAACTTATTTTGAGATTGTTGAAAAATGGGATTTTTCTAAACTTTATTAATGGATGAATATCTCATGTTTTTATCATATAGCATTGTTATGATTGTTGCTATGGTATTAAGAAGTCACCCCAAATAAACCCACGCTTCCGCAAAGCCAGGGTGTGACAAAAACATGTATATTCCGGCCAAAACCTTTAAATTCCGGCCAGTTTTCAACCAAACCATGTGAATTCCAACAATTAATCTTGTATACTTAAAAAAATAAGTTGAGCAAGAGTTAAAACCTAGCTACTTAAAATATTTACCTATAAAAACGTGTATATGTATACATAACTCTGAAAATTACATATAAAAAACTCAATCCGATTAATCTAGATTAATCCTGAGTAATCCCGAGTAGTCGCTAGTCCCCACCTCACCGGCCGACTAGCGAGTAACGAGTTCTCCAACCTTAGTTGGAGTATTGTATCAATTCATTTAAAAGCCCTAACTCCCTCGTCTGTTAGCAACTCGTCAACATCTTAGATATATAAAAATTTAAATAGGACCGGTTAAGAGTTTAATAGGGAGACTCAAGTCGAGCTAAACGTGCTTTATGTTGCAAATTATGCGGGTGACGCAATTAAAAGAAGGCCAACCATAGTGTATGCCTTTTTTTTATCAGAAGATGTATGGTTTCTTGATGTAGGATGCGTCAACCTACGGTATCGCTAATCACTATCAATAACCAAAGCCGGGTAATAAGCCTTGGCTATGGCAGCTTAGGCTTCAATTGGTTAGTTCTATTGGTGAAAAAGTGGGACAAGAAGCCTAGTACGAGGTTAAATTGTTTTGTGATAATAAGTCAGCTATCCAACTTGCTGAAAATCCTACATTTTATGCACGAATAAAACATATAGAAGTGTTTTACCATTGTGTTCGAGGGAAGTTACTAAATAGAGTTATTTGGTTTATGTTGATACCAAAATGCAACTTGTACGTTTATCCAAGGCCCGAGTTGTTAGAGTTATGCTCGAGTATTGGGATGAAGAAAGTTGGGATTGAGAAAGAGTGTGAAAGAATTAAGCAATACCAACTTGAAGGACTAAGTGGATAATAGTGGAAGTATAATGGTGGTACGGTAGTCTCTAAAGGGGTCGTTGGAGGAGATTAAAATTGGATAAACGATAGTTTAATTGTTTGAGTCATATTCGTAATTTGAATTAGGGTAGGATTAGTATCTTGTTATCCAAATTATTAGGGTTATAAATTGATGAACTAGTTTATTGCTACGCTACAATTGTACTTTGTGTTTCAAATAAATAAAAAGTGTCAATTGATCAATTCTTGTGTGTTTCATGTTCTTAATCTCCTACTTTAACACGATATTCAAGTGAAAACACCACAACTACAAAAACATCTTTTGAAAATTTTCACTTACTCAATTGCTTATTTTGGCTGTGATACCATGAAAATTTCACTTACTCAATTGCTTATTTTGGTTGCGATACCCCTTCATAGAGACCCCCTTTCTCCACCCACACGTATGCCCGACTCTTAACAAGGGCAAAGTGGGTGACCGCCCAAGGCCCACTTTATCAGGCCCAATTATATTTTCTTTAAAATATATATTGTAAAAAGAAACTCTATAAGATAAAAGAAATAAAACCATCAATATTTACAACTTAATATGATTTTTAAACCGATTAACCTACTTAAATTTTACCCATTTGAACTCATTTTCTATTCAACCCAACTAACCTTATATAACCAAACTAAAAACTTAAAATTTTATATCCAATTAATTAACGAAATATAACTAGCCGGGCTCTTTTTTTTTTTTTTTTACTTTTTAATATAATAGTTTTTATTTTATTGTCTATTTTTAATATTACGATTGAGTCACAACAATCACTAACAAGATGCACAACATATAAATTGTAGAGCTAACTATCAGATCACAAACAATAGAACTATCAATGTTTTAAAAACCGGTTAAACCACCAGTACACCTAATTGAACCGTCCGATACGCCCGGTTAAACCATTTTTGAGACAAATCCAGTACAGTAGTGCTTCCTAGACCATGTCACTTATTAATGTATTAACTACACATTAATCGATCTCTTTTTCCTTAATTGCTACATACCAGGGATTCTCATACATACAGACTTATTTACAGAGGTTTATACATACTCACTTACACATGTACTCGCTCAACTTTATGTTGATTTTTCAAACTACATGTATTTCAGGGAACTAATGGATCTGGCACGGTATGAACGTATTTTCAAGCTGCGTTTGAATAAAGAAGTCATTCAGGGTTTAGAAGGTGTAACCCCTTCCTGGACGGGTTACATATCTCTAAGCCTAGTATTGTTTAAAGTCTTTTGCTAAGTCTTTATGAACTTAATTAAATCAAGTTAAGGTTTGTAACTTATTTTGAGATTGTTGAAAAATGGGATTTTTCTAAACTTTATTAATGGATGAATATCTCATGTTTTTATCATATAGCATTGTTATGATTGTTGCTATGGTATTAAGAAGTCACCCCAAATAAACCCACGCTTCCGCAAAGCCAGGGTGTGACAAAAACATGTATATTCCGGCCAAAACCTTTAAATTCCGGCCAGTTTTCAACCAAACCATGTGAATTCCAACAATTAATCTTGTATACTTAAAAAAATAAGTTGAGCAAGAGTTAAAACCTAGCTACTTAAAATATTTACCTATAAAAACGTGTATATGTATACATAACTCTGAAAATTACATATAAAAAACTCAATCCGATTAATCTAGATTAATCCTGAGTAATCCCGAGTAGTCGCTAGTCCCCACCTCACCGGCCGACTAGCGAGTAACGAGTTCTCCAACCTTAGTTGGAGTATTGTATCAATTCATTTAAAAGCCCTAACTCCCTCGTCTGTTAGCAACTCGTCAACATCTTAGATATATAAAAATTTAAATAGGACCGGTTAAGAGTTTAATAGGGAGACTCAAGTCGAGCTAAACGTGCTTTATGTTGCAAATTATGCGGGTGACGCAATTAAAAGAAGGCCAACCATAGTGTATGCCTTTTTTTTATCAGAAGATGTATGGTTTCTTGATGTAGGATGCGTCAACCTACGGTATCGCTAATCACTATCAATAACCAAAGCCGGGTAATAAGCCTTGGCTATGGCAGCTTAGGCTTCAATTGGTTAGTTCTATTGGTGAAAAAGTGGGACAAGAAGCCTAGTACGAGGTTAAATTGTTTTGTGATAATAAGTCAGCTATCCAACTTGCTGAAAATCCTACATTTTATGCACGAATAAAACATATAGAAGTGTTTTACCATTGTGTTCGAGGGAAGTTACTAAATAGAGTTATTTGGTTTATGTTGATACCAAAATGCAACTTGTACGTTTATCCAAGGCCCGAGTTGTTAGAGTTATGCTCGAGTATTGGGATGAAGAAAGTTGGGATTGAGAAAGAGTGTGAAAGAATTAAGCAATACCAACTTGAAGGACTAAGTGGATAATAGTGGAAGTATAATGGTGGTACGGTAGTCTCTAAAGGGGTCGTTGGAGGAGATTAAAATTGGATAAACGATAGTTTAATTGTTTGAGTCATATTCGTAATTTGAATTAGGGTAGGATTAGTATCTTGTTATCCAAATTATTAGGGTTATAAATTGATGAACTAGTTTATTGCTACGCTACAATTGTACTTTGTGTTTCAAATAAATAAAAAGTGTCAATTGATCAATTCTTGTGTGTGTTTCATGTTCTTAATCTCCTACTTTAACACGATATTCAAGTGAAAACACCACAACTACAAAAACATCTTTTGAAAATTTTCACTTACTCAATTGCTTATTTTGGCTGTGATACCATGAAAATTTCACTTACTCAATTGCTTATTTTGGTTGCGATACCCCTTCATAGAGACCCCCTTTCTCCACCCACACGTATGCCCGACTCTTAACAAGGGCAAAGTGGGTGACCGCCCAAGGCCCACTTTATCAGGCCCAATTATATTTTCTTTAAAATATATATTGTAAAAAGAAACTCTATAAGATAAAAGAAATAAAACCATCAATATTTACAACTTAATATGATTTTTAAACCGATTAACCTACTTAAATTTTACCCATTTGAACTCATTTTCTATTCAACCCAACTAACCTTATATAACCAAACTAAAAACTTAAAATTTTATATCCAATTAATTAACGAAATATAACTAGCCGGGCTCTTTTTTTTTTTTTTTTACTTTTTAATATAATAGTTTTTATTTTATTGTCTATTTTTAATATTACGATTGAGTCACAACAATCACTAACAAGATGCACAACATATAAATTGTAGAGCTAACTATCAAATCACAAACAATAGAACTATCAATGTTTTAAAAACCGGTTAAACCACCAGTACACCTAATTGAACCGTCCGATACGCCCGGTTAAACCATTTTTGAGACAAATCCAGTACAGTAGTGCTTCCTAGACCATGTCACTTATTAATGTATTAACTACACATTAATCGATCTCTTTTTCCTTAATTGCTACATACCAGGGATTCTCATACATACAGACTTATTTACAGAGGTTTATACATACTCACTTACACATGTACTCGCTCAACTTTATGTTGATTTTTCAAACTACATGTATTTCAGGGAACTAATGGATCTGGCACGGTATGCACGTATTTTCAAGCTGCGTTTGAATAAAGAAGTCATTCAGGGTTTAGAAGGTGTAACCCCTTCCTGGACGGGTTACATATCTCTAAGCCTAGTATTGTTTAAAGTCTTTTGCTAAGTCTTTATGAACTTAATTAAATCAAGTTAAGGTTTGTAACTTATTTTGAGATTGTTGAAAAATGGGATTTTTCTAAACTTTATTAATGGATGAATATCTCATGTTTTTATCATATAGCATTGTTATGATTGTTGCTATGGTATTAAGAAGTCACCCCAAATAAACCCACGCTTCCGCAAAGCCAGGGTGTGACAAAAACATGTATATTCCGGCCAAAACCTTTAAATTCCGGCCAGTTTTCAACCAAACCATGTGAATTCCAACAATTAATCTTGTATACTTAAAAAAATAAGTTGAGCAAGAGTTAAAACCTAGCTACTTAAAATATTTACCTATAAAAACGTGTATATGTATACATAACTCTGAAAATTACATATAAAAAACTCAATCCGATTAATCTAGATTAATCCTGAGTAATCCCGAGTAGTCGCTAGTCCCCACCTCACCGGCCGACTAGCGAGTAACGAGTTCTCCAACCTTAGTTGGAGTATTGTATCAATTCATTTAAAAGCCCTAACTCCCTCGTCTGTTAGCAACTCGTCAACATCTTAGATATATAAAAATTTAAATAGGACCGGTTAAGAGTTTAATAGGGAGACTCAAGTCGAGCTAAACGTGCTTTATGTTGCAAATTATGCGGGTGACGCAATTAAAAGAAGGCCAACCATAGTGTATGCCTTTTTTTTATCAGAAGATGTATGGTTTCTTGATGTAGGATGCGTCAACCTACGGTATCGCTAATCACTATCAATAACCAAAGCCGGGTAATAAGCCTTGGCTATGGCAGCTTAGGCTTCAATTGGTTAGTTCTATTGGTGAAAAAGTGGGACAAGAAGCCTAGTACGAGGTTAAATTGTTTTGTGATAATAAGTCAGCTATCCAACTTGCTGAAAATCCTACATTTTATGCACGAATAAAACATATAGAAGTGTTTTACCATTGTGTTCGAGGGAAGTTACTAAATAGAGTTATTTGGTTTATGTTGATACCAAAATGCAACTTGTACGTTTATCCAAGGCCCGAGTTGTTAGAGTTATGCTCGAGTATTGGGATGAAGAAAGTTGGGATTGAGAAAGAGTGTGAAAGAATTAAGCAATACCAACTTGAAGGACTAAGTGGATAATAGTGGAAGTATAATGGTGGTACGGTAGTCTCTAAAGGGGTCGTTGGAGGAGATTAAAATTGGATAAACGATAGTTTAATTGTTTGAGTCATATTCGTAATTTGAATTAGGGTAGGATTAGTATCTTGTTATCCAAATTATTAGGGTTATAAATTGATGAACTAGTTTATTGCTACGCTACAATTGTACTTTGTGTTTCAAATAAATAAAAAGTGTCAATTGATCAATTCTTGTGTGTGTTTCATGTTCTTAATCTCCTACTTTAACACGATATTCAAGTGAAAACACCACAACTACAAAAACATCTTTTGAAAATTTTCACTTACTCAATTGCTTATTTTGGCTGTGATACCATGAAAATTTCACTTACTCAATTGCTTATTTTGGTTGCGATACCCCTTCATAGAGACCCCCTTTCTCCACCCACACGTATGCCCGACTCTTAACAAGGGCAAAGTGGGTGACCGCCCAAGGCCCACTTTATCAGGCCCAATTATATTTTCTTTAAAATATATATTGTAAAAAGAAACTCTATAAGATAAAAGAAATAAAACCATCAATATTTACAACTTAATATGATTTTTAAACCGATTAACCTACTTAAATTTTACCCATTTGAACTCATTTTCTATTCAACCCAACTAACCTTATATAACCAAACTAAAAACTTAAAATTTTATATCCAATTAATTAACGAAATATAACTAGTTGGGCTCATTTTTTTTTAACTTTTTAATATATTAGTTTATATTTTATTGTCCATTTTTAATATTACGATTGAGTCACAACAATCACTAACAAGATGCACAACATATAAATTGTAGAGCTAACTATCAAATCACAAACAATAGAACTATCAATGTTTTAAAACCGGTTAAACCACCTAGTACACCTAATTGAACCGCCCGATACGCCCTGTTAAACCGTTTTTGAGACAAATCCAGTACGATATAAAAACCAGATTTTAAAACATTGAGAACTATAACTTGACAAGATTCAATATAAATCAACAACATCAATTCACTAAACCAAGGTTTTTCATTCACTGTAATTAACACAATACTTTCAAAACATTAAAACCAAACCAACACAACACAAAACAACCTAAGCCCTCTCACCCCTAATTCTCCTAGCAAGCTGCATGTCTTTCGGCATAATGGTAACCCTCTTCGCATGAATCGCACACAGATTCGTGTCCTCAAACAACCCAACAAGATAAGCTTCAGAAGCTTCTTGTAAAGCAGCAACAGCAGAGCTTTGGAACCTCAAATCAGTCTTGAAATCCTGAGCAATCTCCCTCACCAGCCTCTGAAATGGCAGCTTCCTGATCAACAGTTCAGTGCTCTTCTGGTACTTCCTGATCTCCCTCAATGCCACGGTTCCTGGCCTGAATCTGTGTGGTTTCTTCACTCCTCCGGTGGCCGGAGCTGACTTTCTTGCGGCCTTGGTGGCCAGTTGCTTACGTGGAGCCTTTCCTCCGGTTGATTTCCTGGCGGTTTGTTTGGTACGGGCCATTTTTGGGTGTTTGAGAGATAGATGAAGTGTGAAGAATTGAAAGATTGTTTTGAGTTGTTGTGTTGTGGGGTTAAGAGGGTTTATATAAGTTGAAGAAAATTGGCGGTAAAAGTTTGAAATTTGGGATTTTTGGTGTGCAGGATAGCGATCCGTGTGTGGCGTGAAATATGGGCCGTTGGATGGGTCTTTGAGATTTGATGTTGAGATATTTTGATTGAACCGCCTGTTTCCATCAAGATGTTTACTTAAAAAAAACAACATATTTAAATGTTTTGCTATCTTGAAAGGGTCGTATTATTGGCACATATTGGGAAATTAAATCGACAAATTTAATACGCATTGTATAGGCCTATATGATACGTATTGAATTGGAAAAGTGTGCTGACAGAGATAGGGGGTGTGCCATTAGAATTCCCCATCTTGAAAGGTTGTTTGTTTATTAAAAATAGAAATTATGTTTGATACATCTTTTTTTTTTGTCGAAGGCGTATAAAATTTTGCTAAAACGGTATAAATCAATGTTTTAAAATCCGTTTTTTATATCGTACCGGTGTTGGCTCAAAAACGGTTTAAGTAGGTGTAGTGGGCGGTTCAAACGGGTGTACCAGACAATTTAACCGGTTCAACCGGTCGGTTTGAACCGGTTTTTAAAAACATTGGTATAAATAGCACCATATTAGATTTAGGGAAAATTACTTTTTGAGTCTCTGTGTTTTAAGAGGTTTAACGACTTGAGTCCAAAATCAAAATGTTTAACGCCCTGAGTCCCTACAACCACTTTTCTTAACCATTTGAGTCCAAATTTTTAACACTCTTATAATTATTCTATTAACTTTTGTTACATGACAAAATTACCCCTGTACTTAAAAAAAACAATTTATTATTATTAAAACTATTATTACATATATACATGTATAACATCCATCACACATAAATATCTCTTTTTAATAAGCTGCAATTGCATAAATTTATCCATTGCAAAACAGGGTGTTGAATTGTTGACGATTAATTAACCATGTGAAATGTTTCACAGTCACTGCTAGCATAGATTCATGAGAACAAAAATATATACAGAAGATGAAAAGAAATTTCAAATAATTTACCAGTAGAGATAATAGACAAGAGATCATCATCATCATACTCAGTAAATCCCACCAATAGAAAAGCTAAGGTATGGTTTAAGGGGGTAAGATGTAGATAGCCATACCTCTACCCTGTAGAAATAAAGAGACTGCTTCCAGTGAGACCCCGGGCTCGATAGTAGTTTTGCATCAAGCCTTGGACATAAGGCACATAGCAGAGATAATAGACAAGAGAAGTGGGAGAAATTTGTGAGAGTGAAACTGATGTCGGAAGCCGAAATTTGTCCTGTGCTATGGTGCGAGTATAGGTTAGGGTTTCGTAGAGGAATTGAAAGGGAGTCGGAAGCCAGAATCTGTCCTCTGCTATTGCTTTTATTAAACCAATGTCAGAAGCCGGAATCTGTCCACTGTCGTCGAAACCCTAACCCCACACACCACCGTCCGATCCACACCCCAACCAACCAGATCCATCCGACAACGCCACCCGTGCGCAGATCCCTCTGACACCGACACCACAAGCCGGAGACGAGACGCCGTTGTAGCCACTGGGACACACCACCCTCAGATACCTCCGACACCGTTCCGGATCCAGATCTCGCTTCGGTGGTGATGATGGTGGTGGAGTTGATGGTGGTACAATGGTGGTGATAGTGGTACAGCGGTGATGATGGCTATGGAGTTGGTGTGATGGTAGTGGGGTTAGTGCGGTGGTGGTGATGGTAGTGCGATGGTGGTGCAGTGGGGTGTGGATATAAGAGTTGTACTTTGTGTGTAAATGACCAAATTACCCTCATAGTTAACAGACTTGGTGAATGGTGTTAGAAATTTGGACTCAAGTGGTTAAGAAAAGTGACTATAGGGACTCAGGACGTTAAATATTTTGATTTTGGATTTAAGTGGTTAAAACCACTAAAACACAGGGACTCAAAAAGTAATTTAACCTTATATCTATATGTAACGAGGTGTTTGCTTTATAAGTTTCAATATTTAAAATAAAAAAAAATAAAAGTGATATAGTATATTATTATTATTATTATTATTATTATGTTTGTAACTAGTTGATGTCACGCCCGTGTTGCGGGGCGATGACCGAATAATTCTCAATCAATCTAAAACGATGATAAGACCGTATTTTTCGGTCCAGGGCAAAACTGTAATTTTCAGGACTGATGAGCAAGTGTTAGGCAACTCATTGACACGGGAAAAAAATAAATCTAGTCAACCAATTAAAAAAAACTTTAATACTTTTGTAAAAAAAAACTAAAACGATGAGAAAAAACGTAATTTTGAACTGAGAGCGAAATTGTATTTTTTTCAGGGATAAAATAGTAAATTAAATGGACCAATGGGGGAGTGCCAGACATTTGCCAGCATGACTGTAATTTTACACTCCCGGCAAATTTATAATTTAACCAGGGAAACAAAAAAAAAAACGATGGAGAAAAATGTAAATTTAATTTGAGGGCAAAATCGTAACTTGGTTGTGAGAAAAAAACTAATGGCAAAAATGTAAATTTAAACGGGGCAAAATCGTAATTTTGAACCGAGGGCAAAATTGAAATTTTTAGCTGGGAGGAAAGGCATAAATTTATTTTTAAGTCGGGGAAAAAAATAACTTTGAACTGATAGCAAAATCCTAATTATAATGGGAAAAACTAATGTCTAAAATGTAAATTTAAATGGGGCAAAGACGTAATTTTGAACCCAGGGCAAAATTAAAATTTTTAGCTGCGAGCAAAAGCGTAAATTTGTTTTTAAGTGGGGGTAAAAACATAATTTTGAACTAATGGCAAAATCGTAGTTTTAAAGCGGGATTAAAGCGTAAATTTGTTGGGCCAATGGGGGAGTGCCAGAAAGCAGCCTGACACTATTCCTTTGTCGCCCATGTGACCCAATAAAAGGCCAGAACTATTCCCGCCGACATTAATGTTTGTAGTTGTTGAAAACTAGTTGATGCCCCGCCCGCGTTGCAGGGCGATAGGCCGAATATTTCTCAACCAATTAAAAAAAAACAATATCATAGTTTTGTTAGAAAAAAAAAACTAAAACGGTAGCAAGATCGTAATTTTAAGCTCGGGGCAAAATTGTTATTTCTTAGAACTAATAAGCGAGGGTTAGGCAACTGCTGACACGAATGAAAAATTAAATCGAGTCAACCAATAAAAAGAAAAAAACTTCAATAGTTTTGCTAATAAAACAAAAACGATGACAATAATTTAATTTTGAACTTAATTTAATTTTGAACTTAGGGAAAAATTGTATTTTTTTTATTGCGGGTAAAATCGTAATTTGCCAAAAGCAAAACTGATGGCAATACTGTAATTTTGAACCAGAGGAAAAATCATACCTATGAACAGGGGCAAATTCTTAATTTTAAACTGGGGAAAATCGTAACATACCCGGGCCAATAAGAGAGTGTCATGCAGCAGCCTGACACTATTCCTCCACACCTTTTAAAAAAAACTAAAACGATAGCAAGACTGTAATTTTTAACTGGGGGAAAATTTGTAATTTTGGGCTAGGGTAAAATCGTAATTTGTCAAAAGCTAAAGCGATTACAATATTGTAATTATAACCAGGGGTAAAATCGTAGCTTTAAACATGGGGCAAATCCGTAATTTTAAGCTGGGTTGTCAAAAGCTAAAGCGATGACAACACAATAATTTTAACCAGGGGTAAAATCGTAACTTTACACAGGGGCAAATCCGTAATTTTAAGCTGGGGTAAAATCGTAATATACACGGACCAATGGGGGAGTGCCAGACAAATACCTCACACTAAAACCAATAGCAAAACTATAAATTTAAACGGGGCAAAATCATAATTTTGTAAAGAAAAAAAAACAACAATTTGTGGGTGGCAAAAAAAAATAAAAAAAAAATTGTGGGTGGCATGTGGTCGCCCAACTTAACCAATCCCATAGAAGTACTCTTGCCGGCGGTTTATGTTATGCCCCGCCCGCGTTGCGGGGCGATGGCCGAATAATTCCCAATCAATTAAAAAAACACTATTATAGTTTTGTTAGGAAAAAAAACTAAAACGATGACAAGATTGTAGTTCTGAGCTCGGGGCAAAACTGTAGTTTCTGAGGATTAATGAGCGAGTGTTAAGCAGCTCATTGACACGGGAAAAAATTAAATCCAGTCAACCAATTAAAAAAAAACACTTTTATAGTTTTCTAAAAAAAACTAAAACGACAGCAATACTGTAATTTGAACTGAGGGCAAAGTTGTATTTGTTGACTTTGGTAAAATCGTAATTTGCTAAAAGTTAAAGTGATGGCAATACTATAAATTTGAACAAGAGACAAAATCGTAATATAACTTTGCACTAAGGACAAAATCGTAATTTTAAGCTGGGGACAAAATTATATTTTTAATTTGATCTGGGGAAAAATCAAAATTTTGAACTGAGGGCAAAATCGTACTTTTGAATTGGGGGGCAAAAGCATACTTTTATTTTGAACCGGGCAAAAACATAATTTTAAACTGAAGGCGAAATCATAATTTTTGAAACGGGGCGAAAATGCAAAATCGTCATTTTTAGTTTGGGGCAAAAGCAAAAATTTATTTTGAACTGGGGCGAAAATTGTAAATGTAATCTAGGGATAAAATCATAATTTTGAACCCATGGCAAAATCGTAATTTTGAGCGAGGGACAAAAACATAATTTTATTTTGAAGTGGGGGCAAGAGCCGCGACCCCACCCTGGATGGAATCAAGAGCCGCGAGCAGCCAAGTGGTACCGGTGGTTATTTTGAAAAGTAGTGCAGCGGAAATTTCGTCAGAACCGTGAGTTAGGAAAAATATCAGAGTTTTGAAAACACCGGATTTTTATTTATTAAATAGATGGGATAAAACCATGTTTTGAAAGGTAGCTTTATTATAGGATAACTTCGAATACATAAAACATTGTTTCTTAATTTAATTTAATTGATAAAATAAGCCACTTCTGTAAACCTTGTTGGTGCCGCATCCAACTCTAATTCCTGATCTACTGTAATTACCTGAAACGCGTTTTAAAAAGATTTTGTCAGCAGGAAATACTGGTGAATCATTCTTTTTACTAAAAACGACACATGGTTATAATTTACAGTATTAAGAGCGATTACAATGTTTATACATATCAACCATCTACCCACGGTATTTATCACTCGACCACCTATTGGCTATCTCATTGTCCAATGGTGTCTGTGATTATGGTCATATCACCCCTTGGCTAACCCGTTGTCCAATGGTGACGGTTCCGGCTGTAATTTGGTGACTACAAAGACTTAATCCCTGTAATTTATAATTTGAAAACATTTAAGAATTTATAAAGTATTTTAAATAAAAAGAGAATGACTCACATTGCAGATTTATACGGGCAGAGTTTAGCCTACTGATTAGCCTGATAACCTAATTTAAATAACACTGCACACGAACTAGGATAGTAACTACTAATACAGCATTTACGATAACCCACGAGATAAAAACCTTCACAATGAATAACAAAGTGCGATACTTAAACATCCATCGAATTCACGACGAATGACAAAGCATAACCCTAATGTGGGCAGCACTTAAACATCCATTGGATAATTTCAATCGATCGGACATTGAATCGTAATAGCGATCGAGTTAATACCCGGTATCGTAGCAGCGCCTCACTAATTTGAGAGTAATATTCGAAGAGAATTATAAAGAATTTGAAAGTTTCGTCGACACCATCGAACTGCTCAGGAGCCAAGCTATTTATAGCCGAAATTGAGTTCTCTCGCGGCCCGCGTAAGCCTCCGGCCAAACCTTACGCGGCCCGCGTGGAAGTGTGGATCAGATCAGAGGTTGCTGAGTCACCGGTGGTCGCGACACGTGGCCTTCATGCATATCCGGAGACCTACAAGCTGTCGCGGCCCGCGTAACCTTATGCGTATTCTTTACGCGGCCCGCGAGAAGACCACAAGTCTTGATTTCTTGATTTTTGATATGGATTGGGGTTTCAGGGGTCCGGGTTTTTACTTATGGATCGATTTGGGACATTTTTGAATATAATTATATCATAAATAAAAAGGGAATAAAATAGTGAGAAAAGAGAATAGACCCATTTTGTAGCTTTAGGGTTCAACTAGAAAGCCTCCTGGTATAAATTTTGGGTATAACTTCTGGGCTATAAAAATATATAATGCACTCGTGTTAAGTATAGCACCCCTAATTCAACCTTATCCCTATGTCACGAGACAGAACTCCAACGAACTTAGTCAGGCAGAGCCTTGACATGTTTTATGGGGCTCAGATCAATCGGAAAGGGTAGCGGTGATCGGGAGTTAAAATACTTAAAACGAGACAGGACTTTATTATTATTATGGGGTAAAATAAAAATAAAAATTAAAAGTATAGAATTTGAGAGGGAAATGGGCGATGAAAACAATACTGGACAATAAAATGATGATCTCCTATTTATATGAGGTCCCAAGCAATTTGAAATGTACACGTACAGTGCCACTTGTCCATTAATCTAAATTTTGTAGATTTAAAAATTATTTTATTCCTTACTACTTATTTTGATGACACGTACATACAAGAGTTATTACTTTGATAATTTTATTATTATTTATTTATTTATTTATTATATATATATAAAAATACAGGACACGAAATTTGTTCAAATTGTGGGATTTCATTTTGTTGGGTTTTATTTATATTATTATTATTATTAATTTAACTACTTTACCCATTTGGCGTGTATAACTTCTAAAATATGAAGTTTTATAAAATAATGAATATATCATTAGAACGAGAATATTTTTGTCTACATTTTGAACCAAGTTTCATTAAAAACGGAGTAGGTTCAATTATAATGTATTTTATAATTTAATTATTTAAACGGTTCATGGGTCCGTCTAAATAATTCATATTTCTAATCTTCAACTTACCCGTAACCTACCCGTCTAATAATATAAGTTTTTATATACTTTTATTTTATTTAGAAATGTCACCCATATACAGGCCAATTAATTGGTATAATATTCCAACCAACTATATATTAAATAGTTTTTAAAACTATTTGGGTCGAATAATTATATTAAAAATAAAACTAGTTACTAGTGGCCAATAATTTTAAACAAACCTATAATTCTTATATGATAAAAATAGGAATGTTACATCCTCCCCACCTTGTTTAAATCTCGTCCTCGAGATTTGGGCTACGATGTCTTTTAAAGTTATGTCATGTCTTAGTTAATAAAAACAATATTAAGGTAAATGACACCGAATTAAAACATCAAATTTTGTGAATACGAGTTGTACAATAAATATGACTCAATGGTTCAACTGAATCAATTTAAGAAATCGATGTCAAACGAATGAGATGAAGTGATATAATTTTCAAGGTGACTAGATTCAAGCCAAAAGAGATATACGATCAAATAGATGTCTAGATTGAATGTTTACGAATTACAAATTACAAATTGCGAATATATGATCAAGTGAAGGTATATAATAAAATACTATAAAACATAGAGCACGTTGTAATACTTATTGCAATTCGACTAATGACAAAGTATTTAAAGTACTAGGATAAGTATTACTAATCCTATAGTAATTACACCATCAGCTGCTTTCAAGGAAAGTTGTGGTTTTAAATAGTATTTTAGAATATAATAAAATACTAGGATTGATCAGTGGTATATATATAACATGTAGTGAAAGATTGAATGTTTACAAATTTACCAAGAATTGTAAAAACTAGCGGTGACAATATAAAACAAAACACCGATATAAATTCAAAAACAAATTTTTATTTTTTTTTAGAATAAACAAAATTTATTGTCAAAGGAAAAATTACTTTGATTGTTAACTGAGAAAGACTCAGAATCAACAAGTTCAAATGAAATAGAAGCACATAATGATTTGTCAACTATTAAATTATGATATGAGAAAATCAATGTGTGGACATTTATTAAAAGCAAGGATACACCGATATACAATAGAGTTTAGTGTATCATTGTCTTAACACATAGTTGTATTAAGACCATTTTCAAGGATGAGTTAAACGAAAAGTATATATGTATAGATTAGCTCAAGCTACAAGTTTATAGCGACGCCACCAGGTGTCGTAGTGATCGAAATAATAATAATGGTGACTGAATGAGTTCACCATGCTTGAAACCAAATGAAAGTTCAATGGAGTAAATCTGAATGTTTGTTTTAACAATTCTAGTAGGATTTTTGATTGAAATTGAAACAATTGAATAATGTTTTTCGATTGAAGATGATAAAACAATAATTATTACGAAAGGCTCGATTGATGCTGTAAGAATCATTAAGAGATACACTGAAATATAACATGAATTTGTGTATCATTATCTTAGCACACGATTATGTTAAGATTGCTTGAATATGATAAACCAGTAACGCGGATTCAATATAAATAAATAAATAATTAAATCCGTATATGATGTGTGCAACGAGATTAGCGCAAGCTTCATATTTGTGAAAACGTCACCACAAGGTGATCGTGATAAAAGAAACTGTTAAAGCACTGGATCGATGACGAACATCAAACATTGCACTTGATTTAAGACATGAAGAACAAAATATGAACAAGATAGAAATATGTAGAAGATGAATCTCTTTATTAACGAATCAGTCATCTCAGATTACATACCAAAAGAGTATACATCATCTACAAGCTGGGTTAGATCACAAAGATCTAGACCTAGCTTTCTCTCACTAACACATAGTATCCCTCTCTCTCTAGACTTCACACACTGATGGAGAATGGATGGGATCTTGTGAGAGGTGCACCAAGCTTTCTCAAGGGTTACCCTAATCTACCCTATACAACACATATATATAGACTAGGGACTAAACCCGGACAAAACATATTGTCCGGGATACAAAACAAATAATTCAGACAACAATAATAATCAAATAATCCGAGTTTAACATCATAAACTTGGAACTGATAAAGCGTCCGAATTCTTGACTTGGCTTGGACTTTGTTGACCGTTGACCAGAACTGATAAAGCACAGTTACCCAGCAGGAACTGCACTTACAGACTCCCCCTTAACTGTTGCTATCAGTTCTGTCTGACACTGATATCTTCAATCACCGGATACTGCACTTACAGACTCCCCCTTGATTGATGATATCAAGCCTGCTTTCAACTTTAGCTGAGACTTGATCTTTCCGACAGAGCACAATGATCTTCAACTCTTCTAATAAAAGACTTGCTGACGATCACTTAAGGCCGCTTTGAGAAACCCGAAGAATCCAACACCAAACGTTGTAGATCCTCCCCCTCAAACAACTCCCAAATCAAGTTAACGCGAACCGACCTACAACCATATGTAAGAGCATCGCTCGATACATTAATCTTCAAACTTAACAAGTAGAAGAACGAAACGTCGGATTTCCAATGCCTAACATCAAACACTTCAAATTCCGCAAAGACATGAAGTTTGGTTCGATAAGTTAATAACAAACCAAACTCCAAAAATGTACATCCACCATCTTGATCAAAGTCTACAACTGAGTGTCTAAAATCATTTCATCTCGAATCTTCAAGATCCAATCTCGTATCTTCACAAATCCACCAATTACCCGATGACTTTCGTCTCTGATCTCCCCCTCAATGTAAGAACCCCATATTTCGAAAATCCGATCAGTCACCCACTTGGAAGAGGTACCAAGAAGACTAATCTTCTCTACTCTAACCGGCATACGATAAAGGCTTGACCTTCAACTAGTTGCCAAACGAACAATTTGCTTCATCACGTCAACACTTGATTAAACCTCGAACAAACTTGACAAAACTCAATCATACACTAGCTCTAACTTGCTTCATGTTATAAACACTTCGCCACCAGTAAGATTAATACTAAGTTAATCTCAAAAATAGTAAACATGAACTTGTTTCGATGTAGCACCACGAGCTTTTGGTTTACAAAGAAAATAGGAATTTCAAAATTTTTACTCCCCCTTTTTCTTTGTAAACTATAAAACTGAAAAACTATGCTTCTTGGACTAAATAAACTCAAACTCAGACAATAAATAAACTATGACACCTTAAAATGAATCTCGGACTACAATGAACTTTTAAAACTCGGACCCACAAAGGGTTATGGAAACTCGGACACAATACTAATGATCAAACAAACTCGGACTTAATTTTAACCAGAAACTCGGATAAACTAAAGAAGGTAAACTCGGAATAAAAGGCACAAACTCAAAACTCGGACATCTCAAGTTCTAAAACTCGGACCTTCAAGAAATGGATTTAAAACTCAGACTTAATTTGAAACTAACAAAGAGACTCCACTAAAACTCGGACCTAATGAAGGTTCTATAAACTCGGACCTATGTTGATTAGAAACTCTGAACTTCATAAATTTTTTTAAACTCTGAATAGTGAAACTCGGACCAATTAATGATGGATAGAAGAGAAACTCGGAATCCTTTTCCTATTAAGAATAAACTCTGAATGAAAATATGAAGTTAAAACCCTGAATTTTTGAAACTCTGACCTCTTAAAAAAAAGAAAACCCTGATCTCCAAAGCCCTGACCACAAAGTCCTGACCTCTTAAAAAAGAAACCCTGACTTCTTAGTCGAACAAGAGGAAATTGCTTCAGGGATATCTCACAAGTGTGACTTCACACTACTTCATCAATAATCCTGAAGCACAAACACTGAAAGGAAACTCGGACGGGTATCACACTTACAAAAATCCGGACATAGCCTTTTTCAGATCAAAACCCTAGAACTGCAACACTTGGAGAACAAGAAAAACCATCACAGCCGACGAACAGCTTCATTTTCTTCAAGTCTTATGCAGAATCTTCACGTCTTCAAGATGTTTGGCGGAAACAAACATCAAATCAAGAGCAATGGTGATTCGGAAGGCGGTTAGACCGTTTCGAATCGTAACCATGCTCTGATACCACTGTTAAAGCACTGGATCGATGACGAACATCAAACATTGCACTTGATTCAAGACATGAAGAACAAAATATGAACAAGATAGAAATATGTAGAAGATGAATCTCTTTATTAACGAATCAGTCATCACAGATTACATACCAAAAGAGTATACATCATCTACAAGCTGGTTTAGATCACAAAGATCTAAACCTGGCTTTCTCTCACTAACACATAGTATCCCTCTCTCTCTAGACTTCACACACTGATGGAGAATGGATGGGATCTTGTGAGAGGTGCACCAAGCTTTCTCAAGGGTTACCCTAATCTACCCTATACAACACATATATATAGACTAGGGACTAAACCCGGACAAAACATATTGTCCGGGATACAAAACAAATAATTCAGACAACAATAATAATCAAATAATCCGAGTTTAACATCATAAACTTGGAACTGATAAAGCGTCCGAATTCTTGACTTGGCTTGGACTTTGTTGACCGTTGACCAGAACTGATAAAGCACAGTTACCCAGCAGGAACTGCACTTACAGACTCCCCCTTAACTGTTGCTATCAGTTCTGTCTGACACTGATATCTTCAATCACCGGATACTGCACTTACAGAAATGATTCAATGAAGTCGAAGACCAAACAAGCATGTTATGGTTCAAGAGAATTGAAGTGCTTGTTTGGGTTTATTTCGAATATGATGGCTTCAATCCATCATCTGGGACCTTGAATTGAATATGTAATGCGAGCAAGTTCAAACACTTTGAACTTGGTTTAAATACAACGAGTTTATGTATAAGAAAGTTCGGACATGGTCACAACAAAAACCATGTATGCCAAAGAAAATTGAGTTTTTTTTTTCAAGAAATTCATTGACTCGATATCAAAGAGTCATCGTTTTGCAAGAAACGTGGTTTACAATGCAAAGATCAAGTATAGCGAAACGATATGTGAGTTTTGATAAAACAACAAATTAGAATGAAGCCCTCCAGTGGTCTTCATAAATCAAACGAACCACGTGCGTAACAAACAGTGCATGTGTAATGTGTGAATTTACCAAGAAATGAAACAGATCAATATTCGCTACTATGAAAAAAATCCTCATGGTATGATGACCATTAGGGGAAACAGAAACGCGAAAGTCAACTTATTATATGCAGAAATCGGAATTTCAACGAAAGAAATATAAGAACTTTATCTGGAATTTCGTGTGATAACCGTTGTTAAGTGACATTACCAGGGAATGTCGAATAAAATGGAATAGGGGGTTTGTAAAGGTATGTGACGTCTTTTGCAGCGTCAAGAATTGGATTAGACTATGCACCGATTGTTGTGAAATCTTGTTCTATCGTACCTCAGCAAGCTTCATGTCGTTTGTAGGATCACGTGGCCCAGTGCTGCTTTTTGGTTAGTAGTTCTTCCACTGACGGAATGCCCAATTATATTTTCCAAAGGTCTTGCCTTGAAAGTCGTGTGTGATATACTTTGACGTATGTGGACGTATAATTTAAGTTTCATGTGTTTTCTTGTGCACTAGCACAACTTTACATGTTTTGTGCTTGCGTTAATAGTTTATGGTAACGTATTGGAAATTCTTATACTTTTGATGGTGTCCCAACTTAAAGGGTTTCCATTGTTTATATTATCGCACGAGTTACGTGGTAGATGATCAAACGAAATAATGTTTGATATTGGAATTATAGATATATACCAGAGATTTCTGATAAAGAAATCTAGATTTATTGTTGACACATATGCTTGTGCTTTATTCCAAATTGTCAATCCTTATGGTTTTTGGATTTCCTTATAGATATACATATCTATATAATCATATATTTCACATGCTGTAATATACATACCCTTTATAAGGTTAATGTATTTAACAGATTCATATTTCCAAAAACAAGTCAGATATCAGATCATAATACTATTTTAGGGAAATCTTGTCACTTGTTTGACATATTATATACCCCGTTTTATCCGGTTATCGCCGGAGAGGTAACCTCAGTATATCTGGACAAGCTGGAGAGTCTGCTACACCATACCCAGTCTTGTCGGAGAAAATTTGTATATTCCCATAAATAGTATTATTAAAAGTGCCTCTTTTATTAAGGCTTTCATCCTGAATTAAGGAAATTTGTATTCCCATAACATATCTTATTCTAGACCAAGTAATATCAATAAGCAAGGATTAATAGCAATTAAGTGTTATTGCTTATTTATCGTACCTTGCAATGTTCTAATCACCATTCTTATGGCATACCAATATCCATCACATTATGCTTATATAAGTAATTTATCTTGAAGCTTATATTAAGGCAAAATTCTTAAGTTCAAGTCTAAATATTATCCTGAGTGTTACCAGATAATATTAAGTTCCTAACTCTACGTTTAAACTTAGGTATTATTACAACACCTAATTGCTTAAACAAGTGGCTTAGCTCTGATACCACCTTCTGTCACGACCCCCGACCCCACCCTGGATGGAATCAAGAGCCGCGAGCAGCCAAGTGGTACCAGTGGTTATTTTGAAAAGTAGTGCAACGGAAATTTCGTCAGAACCGTGAGTTAGGAAAAATATCAGAGTTTTGAAAACACCAGATTTTTATTTATTAAATAGATGGGATAAAACCATGTTTTGAAAGGTAGCTTTATTATAGGATAACTTCGAATACATAAAACAATTTTTCTTAATTTAATTTAATTGATAAAATAAGCCACTTCTGTAAACCTTGTTGGTGCCGCATCCAACTCTAATTCCTGATCTACTGTAATTACCTGAAACGCGTTTTAAAAAGATTTGGTCAGCAGGAAATACTGGTGAATCATTCTTTTTACTAAAAACGACGCATGGTTATAATTTACAGTATTAAGAGCGATTACAATGTTTATACATATCAACCATCTACCCACGCTATTTATCACTCGACCACCTATTGGCTATCTCGTTGTCCAATGGTGTCTGTGATTATGGTCATATCACCCCTTGGCTAACCCGTTGTCCATTGGTGACGGTTATCAAGTAATGTATACAAAACCCCACATACTGGCTGTAATTTTGTGACTACAAAGACTTAATCCCTGTAATTTATAACTTTGAAAACATTTAAGAATTTATAAAGTATTTTAAATAAAAAGAGAATGACTCACATTGCAGATTTATACGGGCAGAGTTTAGCCTACTGATTAGCCTGATAACCTAATTTAAATAACAATGCACACGAACTAGGTTAGTAACTAATACAGCATTTACGATAACTCACGAGATAAAAACCTTCACAATGAATGACAAAGTGCGATACTTAAACATCCATCGAATTCACGACGAATGACAAAGCATAACCCTAATGTGGGCAGCACTTAAACATCCATTGGATAGTTTCAATCGATCGGACATTGAATCGTAATAGCGATCGAGTTAATACCCGGTATCGTAGCAGCGCCTCACTAATTTGAGAGTAATATTCGAAGAGAATTATAAAGAATTTGAAAGTTTCGTCGACACCATCGAACTGCTCAGGAGCCAAGCTATTTATAGCCGAAATTGGGTTCTCTCGCGGCCCGCGTAAGCCTCCGGCCAAACCTTACGCGGCCCGCGTGGAAGTGTGGATCAGATCGGAGGTTGCTGAGTCACCGGTGGTCGCGGCACGTGTGACGACACGTGGCCTTCATGCATATCCGGAGACCTACAAGCTGTCGTGGCCCGCGTAACCTTATGCGTATTCTTTACGCGGCCCGCGAGAAGACCACAGTCTTGATTTCTTGATTTTTTATATGGATTGGGGTTTCAGGGGTCTGGGTTTTTACTTATGGATCGATTTGGGACATTTTTTAATATAATTATATCATAAATAAAAAGGGAATAAAATAGTGAGAAAAGAGAATGGACCCTTTTTGTAGCTTTAGGGTTCAACTAGAAAGCCTCCTGATATAAATTTTGGGTATAACTTCTGGGCTATAAAAGTATATAATGCACTCGTGTTAAGTATAGTACCCCTAATTCAACCTTATCCCTATGTCACGAGACAGAACTCCAACGAACTTAGTCAGGCAGAGCCTTGACATGTTTTATGGGGCTCAGATCAATCAGAAAAGGTAGCGGTGATCGGGAGTTAAAATACTTAAAACGAGACAAGACTTTATTATTATTATGGGGTAAAATAAAAATAAAAATTAAAAGTATAGAATTTGAGAGGGAAATGGGCGATGAAAACAATACTGGACAATAAAATGATGATCTCCTATTTATATGAGGTCCCAAGCAATTTGAAATGTACACGTACAGTGCCACTTGTCCCTTAATCTAAATTTTGTAGATTTAAAAATTATTTTATTCCTTACTACTTATTTTTTTTTGAAGGGTGACTTTCTACGTACAAGACCTATAGGTCACCGGGTTCTTGTCAAAGACAATCCCCCGTCAGGCCGTTGCGGACGCGATGTTCTATCGGGCCCCGACCGCGAACGGGAACCGACCTTCGCCCGGAAACCATACTGCCCCCACACGGGTAAAGCCGCTGGGGAAACAGCTGGGTGAAAACCGGGTTGCCCTCCGGATCGAACCATGCCTCGGTAGGAGCGATCCATCATAGGGACGTCCCCCCCCCCCCAAAGTGCCACAGCCGGGAGTCGAACCGGCGACCTCACAAGGAGGAGGCCGGCCCAACCCAACCAATAGGGACCAACTGGGCTGGGAAGGGGATTATTTATTTATACATACAAGAGTCATTACTTTGATATTTTTATTATTATTTATTTATTTATTATATATATATAAAAATATAGGACACGGAATTTGGAACAGGGGACACGAAATTTGTTCAAATTGTGGGATTTCATTTTGTTGGGTTTTATTTATATTATTATTATTATTAATTTAACTATTTTACTCATTTGGCGTGTATAACTTCTAAAATATGATGTTTTATAAAATAATGAATATATCATTAGAACGAGAATATTTTTGTCTACATTTTGAACCAAGTTTTATTAAAAACGGAGTAGGTTCAATTATAATGTATTTTATAATTTAATTATTTAAACGGTTCATGGGTCCGTCTAAATACTTCATATTTCTAATCTTCAACTTACCCGTAATCTACCCGTCTAATAATATAAGTTTTTATATACTTTTATTTTATTTAGAAAGGTCACCCATATACAGGCCAATTAATTGGTATAATATTCCAACCAACTATATATTAAATAGTTTTTAAAACTATTTGGGTCGAATAATTATATTAAAAATAAAACTAGTTACTAGTGGCCAATAATTTTAAACAAACCTATAATTCTTATATGATAAAAATAGGAATGTTACACAGACAGCTGCCTGACACTATTCCCCCAAGTTTGTAAATGTATATGTTGGAAATGGAAATGGAAATGGAAATGGAAGTGGAAATGGAAATAGTAATTTACCCACCGATTTGGGTGTCCTCTTTAAATTGGCCTCAACGTTGGCACCACTAAAGAAAAACGTATGATATAGTTTTAAAATCATTTTTATGGTTTGTTTGGGCTATCAAAAAGGTTAAGTTGGCCCATTTATTTGGTGGATTCACAATTGGTAGGTTCCCAATTATACTTAAGGTAATACGAGTAGGGTTTGCCATTTGGGGCTATTTGATAATTAAACTTCCAATCGATAAATAGGATAGGAAGAAGCTTAGTAACTCGGGCAGGGCCGAATTTAGCCCAAGTATTTTGAAGTTCGTGCTTTAGGCCTCCAAATTTTAGAAATACCTCTATATATCTAATTGGGAGAACTCAGATGTGAAACATCGCTGTTCTGCATGTTACCTGTGAATTAGAGATCAATGAAGAAAACACTAGTAATCGTAAATATAGATACATATTTCACGTAACATTTAGCTTGATTTTAACGTGTCGCTAATGGAGCCCATAGGGGCTCCATTCCATATCAGCCAACCTTATATAGATATAAATATAGATACATACACCTAACATTTAGCTTGATTTTTATTTATTCTTATTTTTTTTCGAGTGCATGAAATTCTTTTCGAAAGTTTCAAAATTATAAAGTACGAAGTCTTACCTCTGTAATCGTAAATTACAAATTTTACATATTAAAACATCTAATTCAAATAACATCAAATACACAAATTAAAACATCCAATTCAAACTAGAAGTGTTTATAGCTATTTTTGAACCGAAGTTATCCTAACGATTCAAGTCCAACTGAAACGCGAAAGATGTGGTGTGTGGCGTCCGTGTTGTATAGCAGAAAACAGTGATCAGGAATCTCGGAAACTGGGATCCCGCTAGTCTGTGAAAGTAAAACTAGTTGGTTAAATTATTAGAATATACATGATAACTGATTATGATGAATGGTAGGTACCTTAGGTATCTGACAAAACCGAAACATTTGTCATGTTGCACCCTAGCAATACCCCCAACCCCAAGGCTGTTTATTGAAAAAGTTTTTATGCTCAACCATACACCACCCGTCAAATTCGGGACTGATTTTGACCTTCGAACGATCCCGTTGACTTCATCTGATTCTGAAGTAGAGGCGGTTAGTATCTTGTCAAGTTCAGAATATTGCATGAACCTTTGGGTAGCTGCTTCAGTGCTTCCCATGAAAGATTATGTCTTTCTTCAGGTGTAAGAGGTTGCGGGTCACGTGAGGTTGCGGGTCACGTGACATGGCTTCTTCATTTATTTTGTTCACAAATTCTTCAGGTGTCTTGTATGTCGTCAAGCAATTGGGAAATGATCTGAAGAAGTCGTTTGACGGATGGTCTGCACACACTACGAATTTCCCCATTGCTAGCGCTTCGGCTGTGGCTAGGGCTGCAAACAAACCAAACGTTCGGCGAACAATTCATGAACCGTCAGCAGGAAGTTCGTTTGTGTTCGTTCGTTTATTATACAAACGAGCACGAACAAGAAATTTCATTCGTTTAGTTAAATGAACAAACATGAACAGAGGCCGCGTTCGTTCATTTATGTTCGTGAACGTTGAGTAACGTGTTCGATAGTTGATTAGTGTTTTTAGTTTTTATATATTATTTATACATTTCAAAATTCCGACAAAAATATTTATTTAGTGTCAGTGTATTGTATATTCAGTTCATGAACTGTTGTTTGTGGTCGTTTGTTTCCAATTGTGTTTATGAACATTAGTTTGCACTCATTTGTGTTCATGAACGTTCGTTTTCATTCGTTGTCTAAAATTACCAAACAAACACGAACATAAAATCTCGTTCATTAAGTGTTCATGAACCGTTCGTGAACACAAATATTTCTTAACAAACGAACACGAACAAGGTCTTGTTCGTCACTCACATTGGGGTTTACGGACACTTTGTAACTGCAAGCAATCAACAACTATTTAGCGAATGTTTTATAATGATGAATAAATTGTAATTTTGACCCATTTACTTAAATGGCCAGCTTAAGTTATGGTTAAAATGTACAGGCTAAACTTCAACAATTTCGTTAACAGTGAAACGGGTCTCCAAGTGTATATACCCTTACAACTTCTTACATCTTTTCATTAAAAAAAAAGAGTTAATTGCCAAAATCGTCCCTGAAGTTTGGGCAGGTTTGCCATTTTCGTCCAAAATGACACTTTTGTACCAAATTGCCCACAAAGTTTGTAACTTTTTGCCATTTTCATCCAAACCACTAACTTAGTTTATATTTTCTGTTAAGTTGAGGATATTTGGATGAAACTGACAAATATAAAACAACAGGGCGATTTTGGCAATTTACTCGAACCATTTTTAATTTCTTTTATTTAATTATTTTTGTTACATATATAATAAAAAAGAATATACATGGAGTTTTTAGAAAAAAAAATTAATAGTTTTGTTACATAATTTTTATAAATTTTCATCCAAATCAGTAACTCAGTTCATTTTTTCTGTTAAGGTAAAGGATGTTTAAAATTTTATAAATTAAGATAAAAATTAATTTACAGCTTCTTTATATAAATCAGTTTTATAAAGAGAAAACGTCATTGGTGTGCAACACATAACAATTGTTAGGCCCTTTAAGGTTTATGGATAAGACAATGTGTGGATTAGTGGGTATTGTGGGTTAATTATGGGTTTTGGGCCTAATAGTGTAGTCATGGGCCTAGGGTTTAGGGAGCACACTCCCTAATCCCTTTCTATAAATAGTAAATGATGTAATAGGTGCATGGGTGGTGATTTTGGCAAATCTTGTATTAGACAATCATTGTATGCAAGATTATTGAAGCTTTTTGAATATCAATCATCCTACTTTTCATCTTCATTTCTTTTACAACTTGTTTGTGTGATTCCGCCACCTTACGAGTTGTGCGATATCATTGTGATCTCGGTTTCGGGACTTACAATTGGTATCAGAGCCTGTTGAACCTGATTTCCAGGCTCGGATCTGATATCGCGTCGTTTTTGTTCGCTGTTACTGTTCAGTATTGGCTACTGTTCCGTTTTTCTGGAGTTCTGCTGCATTTTGGAGTGTTTCTGCTGATTCCGGACTGTTTCTGCTGATTCCGGACTGTCTTCAAGGGATTTCGGACCATTACGGACTGTTGTTGATCATCACGGATTTGAAGTTTGCTTGATTTCGGATCGTCTTCATCTGATTTCGGATCGTATCATCAGATTTCGGATCGTATCATCAGATTACGGATCACAATCATCAGATTACGGATCACAATCATCAGATTACGGATCACCATCATCAGATTACGGATCACCATTATCAGATTACGGACTACAATCATCAGATTACGGATCGAATCATCAGATTTCGGACCACAATCATCAGATTTCGGATAAGATCATCAGATTACGAACAAGATCATCAGATTTTGAATTAAGTTTGTCATTTCGAACCATTTCGAACCATTTCGGACCTCAGACCTCATTTCGGACCTCAGACCTCATTTCGGACCTCAGACCTCATTTCGGACCTCAGACTTCATTTCGGACCTCAGATTTCGGACCCCATTTCGATTGTAATCTCAAATCATGTTGAACCAATCCGGTGTCATGAACGGTGTTGTTACCGCAGCCGATCTCGCTAATGCCACACTGGCTGCAATTCAGACTCAGTCTTTGGCATTTCATCAAGAACTTGACCAAGTTATCGGCACATCCACAAAAGTTCCACGTTTCTTGTACGGGGATGACTACTACGAATGGAAATTTCGATTTGAACAATACTGCAAGGCAAAAGAGCCTCACGTTTGGAGAAGTATCAAAAACGGGCCACGTGTGATCATGTATGCCACTGAGGATGACCCTCAAACTCAAATCCCGAAGCCCGAAAACATTTTCACTGATGATGACAGAAAGATTGTTGCAGAAGATGAAGCTGCTTATGGTACTCTGTCAATGGCTCTCGGACCAGACATCTCGATTGGAGTCAGGAACTGCAAAAGCGCCAAAGAAATTTGGGACACACTAGTACATCTGTTTGAAGGGAATGCCGATATGAAAGCCAGTTGTGTTAACATGATGAACCAGCAATTCAGCTCCTTCAATCATATCTACGGAGAAACGGTTGAAAATCAAATCAGAAGATTCGTTAAGCTTGTATCTCAAATGGTGAGTGCTGGAATCGATGTCTCAAACAGTGCAATGAATCGTCAAACTGCTTAACTCTCTACCTAAGGGATGGGATGCGGATGTTTCAATGATCAAGCGTACCAAAGATCTGAGTGAAATGACACTAACTGAGTTGATTGCCACTATTAAGTCTTGCGAGATCGATAATAAGCAAAGAGAAATCAATCACAAGAACTCTCTGATGGCTGCAGGAGTAACTAGTCCAAACAATGCTGCACTGATGTCTCAAGCTCATCCAAATCTGGTTTTCAGTCCTGTTCATGGAATGGTGAATCACAACCCAAACATTGTTTTCAGTCCCATCACTGCCCCAAAGCCAAATTATGTGTATGGAATGGCTGCTCCTTCCTCTCAGGCACCTGTTGTCAATACCACAAATATCGCTGCTCCACAATCTCAACCCCAGCCTCAGCCACAACATGCAAATGCTGCTTTCAGCTCAAACACTCAGTCTGCTCCTCAGAACACCCCATCAGTAAATCACATGGCTTTCTTGACCAAACAGAATGAAGAAAAACTTGCTCTTGCAGCCTCTATGATCAACAGTTTCAACGCCTTCTTGGCAGGAGAACTCATACCTTCAACAGAACTGACACCAGAAGTGAATCAAGTCGTGGAAGAAGACTTGGATGAGCTGGATGTGGCTTGGAACATGGCTATGTCAGCCTTTAAAGCTGATAAGTTTGCAAAAAGATATGGGCGTCGTCCTATGCATGCTAGTCCAAATTTTCTGAAAAACAGACTAAGGTGCTACAGGTGCTATGAACCAGGGCATTTTGCTAGGGATTGCAAGAAGGCCGTGACAGGGTATGAAGCTACTCAGGCAGCTGCAGCAAGGAACAAAGAGAGGTCCATGGTTCCCGTCACGCCTGCAGAAACTTCTACCTCAAGTGGACAGGGAAACTCTGGAGCTGGAAGAGCTTTGATTGCTCAAGAGCAAAATGGTTTTAGCTGGGCTGATGCTGTTGCTCAAGTGGAATCTATGAAGCTGTCTGAATCTGCTGCTGTGGACAAAGTTCATCAATGCTTGATGGCCATGACCGAGGAACCAAAGTCACTCGCTGAGACGGTAAACTCCCTTTTATGTACTGAACATTGTAGGAAGAAAGTTGCTTTGCTGAGATCTCAAAATTCAGCATTAATTACCGATTATAATACTGTGATGGGAAAGTACATCAGTCTTCGAGAGAATAACAAAATTCTCTATGAGAAGATTGAAGCACTTAAAAAGGACATAGCTCAACTTCATAGAGACGTGAACCAGCAGCAATGTTGGGTTCATGACTATAAACATAGACTCACAGTCAAAACTCTTGAATGTGACTCTGTGAAGGGTGAGCTAGAGCTCCTCACTGGAAAGTACAAACAGAACGAGTTTAACATCAAGAAGTTTGATACTTCCAGTACCACAGTCCAGAATCTGTGTAATGTGCAACTTGCATATCAAGAAAACAAGGGAAAGGGTCTGGGATATAAAAGGGTTGCGCCACCATACAATCATAATTATTCCAGACTGCCAGTCACTGAGCAAGAAATGGAAAATTATGATACTATGATGTATGGCAAACCTAGTGATTATGTTGATTATGATCCATCTAAATCTAAAAGAAGTCAATATACCGATTTCAAGAAACCAATGTGTTTTGTAAAAAATGAAACTGTTCAAAATAAACCAGCAGGTAATGAGTCAGATCAGAAAAATGAAACCATGGTAAATGCTGAAACCAAAACTGAAACAAAAACGGAACCGGTTAACAACCTCGCAGAGGAGATGAAGGAAAGTTCATCGAATTCTGATTCTGTTGAAAATACTAACTTTTCTAGTTCGTGTGCAGAGTCAGTAAGAACTGAGGAAGAGTCTAAGGAGGATGATGAATCACGTCAAAGTGCTGCTAATAATGTTGTTTCTGATAAAAATGGCATTTATGCTTGGAACACTGTTTTTTCTTGGTTTGCTGAGACTTGGGGTGTTCCCACTAAGACTGATGAATTTGGTGCTATTATTTTGGATTATGCATGTGATAAGAATGACTTTGTTGAAAATGCTGAAAATATTGTGAATGTTGAGAATGATGTGGCGGGAGAGCCTGATGTGTCGTCTGAGGAATTCGAAACATCTGTTTCAAATAACTCAGAAAACCATTCTGATAATTCGGAATACCACACCTGTATGTCTTAGACATTAAATGACACATCAGACGCTTCCTGCAACAATGATGATTTTGAAATAACGAATTGTGATGATATAAATTTTACTGTTGAACAGGGATCATCTGATGATCTTGGCAGTCAATCAGAGGATTCATGGATCTCAGATAATGAGCTTAAATCTTCAAACGTCTCCGATTGTGACAATCAATCCGATTCTTGCAGCGTTACTAAAGAAGAAAGTCAAGTTGTCCTCGGCACAGACTGCTCATCATCTGAGTTACCAGAATCATCTAATGTCGGGAACTCAGAAGGTGATTTGACTGAAGAGGAGACATCCATTGAATCCTATCCTGTAGAAACTCATGAAGATATGGAAACTATGGAGAAGGAATTCATTGAAATTAACTCCACAGTTGAATCAAATGATGAAACTGTAGAAGAAATTAATGTGGAAACCTTCTCTCAAGATTCTCCAAAAGACATGACCTCTACAGAAAAGGAAGACGTGAAAGTAACCTCTACAGACAGCTCACCTATTGATCCCAACAGTAACTTCAACAAGACATAATCGTCTGAATCTGTTCCCCTTAAAAGAAAACGATCACGTAAAAACAGAAGGCCGAAAAGGAAGAATGCAAAAAGAGAAACCTCATATCTCAAGCAAACTGAACCCAAGCTCAAGGGCAAAGTTGAGGATACTAGCTCTTGTGCTGACAGCTGCAAAGCGGGTTCCTCCAAGAAAAAGCACACTCCAAGGCACTCAGCGACAAATAAATTGAAAGGACATGATCAGTTCTCGAGAATAACGCAAGCCGAACTAGATGTCTTTTTCTCAAAAAGGCAGACATGTTTTAACTGTGGAATTCCGGGACACATCGCAAGAAATTGTGTTCATCCTTCCTACTACTCTAGGAATACGTACCATCAGAAGGCCATGCACTCCAGTTTTACCAAACGACAATGTCCAATGGCAAGGCCTTCTGACAGAGACTGGAATCTGACCAAACAGGAAAAGCAAAAGTTTTTTAAAACAAACAGTTTTCAAGACAAGACAAAAACATTTTCCTCAAACAGAAATGTATCGGATGTTAAATATTGGAGACCAAAAGGTCCTGTTAGATCCCAGTCTCCGTGTTCACAACCATCAACTTCTACCACGCCACCAAAAGTCACAAACAATGATAAAAACTGTATGATCTTTCGCGAAGTCACCTACACAGATAGCGATGGTAAACTCAGGTCCTCTATGGCCTGGGTTCCAGTCTCTAACTGATTCCGTTTTATGTGCAGGAACGACTATGGAGGGCTATCTTTAGACTTTGGTTTATCGATAGTGGTTGTTCTAGACACATGACGGGAGACATATCCCAGTTGAATGATATCAAGATATTCGACGGTGGATGTGTCAATTTCTCGGGAGGAGAATCTGGAAGAATCACTATGAAAGGCACTGTCAAGAATGGCGTCCTCACTTTTTCAGATGTTAACTATGTCCCTGAGCTTAAGCATAGTCTGCTAAGTGTATCACAGATGTGTGACAAAGGAATGGAAGTTCTGTTCACTAAGAGTGGGTGTGTCATCCTGAAACCAGGAATCCTCATACCTGAAGATTGGTTTCTGATTGAAGCTGAACGAAGAGGAAATGCTTACGTTATCGATATGAACAAAGCCCCTACTGATCAAGTTACTTGTTTGTTTTCAGAAATTGCTGAACATGATGCTATGCTGTGGCACCGTCGGTTGGGTCACCTAAACACGAAAAATTTGAATCGGTTAGCAAAAGGAGGTCTCGTCAGGAACTTGCCAATCAAGGATTTCATGCAAATAGAGAAATGTGAAGCATGTGCTCGAGGGAAGCAACATCGCAGACCTCATAAGTCCAAACCTGTTCACACTACTTCGAAAGTCTTGGAACTATTGCATATGGACTTATTTGGCCCAGTCAATGTCCTCAGCATCGGAGGAAAGGCTTACTGTCTGGTCATCACAGATGATTTTTCACGCTTTACTTGGGTATTCTTCTTGGAGCAGAAAAGTGAGACAACTGGTTTAATAAAGAAATTTGTAATACTCATGGAGAATCAATCAAATGAACGTGTGAAGATTATTCGCTGTGACAATGGAACAGAATTCAAGAATGCTGAGCTGAACGAATTTTGTGCCCTCAAAGGAATCGATCGTCAATTCAGCACAGCAAGATCGCCTCAACAAAATGGGGTTGCAGAAAGACGCAACCGTAATCTCATCGAAGCTGCTCGCACAATGCTGATAGATTCAGGTCTTCCACTTATATTCTGGGCTGAGGCAGTAAATACGGCTTGCTACATTCAGAATCATGCTTTGATTAACAAGCGTCACATGAAAACTCCATATGAAATAGTTGAAGGTCAAAAACCCTCGGTGCAACATTTTCGCACTTTCGGCTGCCCATGTGTTCTTCTTCTCATGGACTCCAAAGGAAAATTTGAAGCTCGAGGAGATCCATGCTACTTCATTGGTTATGCTAAGAATACTTCCTATCGGGTGTACAACAAGATCAAAAAGCAAGTTGTGGAAGCATATCATGTTGACTGGCTTGAAGAAAATCCAAAAGACGCTCGCATTGCCCCTGACTGGCTATATGACTATTCCTCCTTGTTTAAATCGTTTCCTATCTTGTCTAACGAAACTGTTGTTGCAGAGAATTTAACAGAAGAAATGCCTACTCCTGTTGAAGATGAAGATGAGAGTGTACCATTGCAAAATCTAATCAGAAATCTTACTGTGAATCCATCAGGATTTGACAAAGAAAACTCAACATCATCCACTCAGGCTTCACATCCTGAACCCCCAACGGAGAATTCAAACAGTGAAACCAACAACACGGAAGGCTTTGCCGGTCCGTCAAATGTTTAGGGAGCTCCCCTATTTCAAGATCCAATTCCGTCTGACTGCACTGTAGAAACACATGTGATCAACACCACAGCACCAAGTGAGGGGGAGCCATCTGGAATAGCTTCCAGAAGTTTTTCAAACTTGCAAACTAATCTACAAGCTCCGGCAACAGCAATTCCGCAACGTGTTCAGAGAAGTCACCCAATCACAAATATCATCGGCCCAGTATCTGCTGGTGTTCAAACCCGCAGCAAATCTGGAGACATCAACACGTGTTTGTATTCTTGTTTCATATCACAGATTGAGCCTAAAAATATTAATGTTGCCTTGCAGGAACCTGGATGGGTCGATGCAATGCATGAAGAACTCAATCAGTTCGAACGGCTTGGAGTATGGAAACTAGAGAAGCTGCCCCAAGGAAAAAAGGCCCTTGGCACACGATGGGTATTCCGTAACAAGCAAGATGATTCGGGTGTGATCGTGAGAAATAAGGCCAGATTAGTTGTTCAAGGATTCAGTCAGGTTGAAGGTCTAGATTATGATGAAGTGTATGCCCCAGTCGCTCGTCTAGAAGCCATTCGTATCTTCTTGGCATACGCATCCTTTATGGGATTTACGGTCTATCAAATGGATGTTAAGACGGCATTTCTGTATGGAAAAGTCAAGGAAGAAATCTATGTCGCTCAACCGCCGGGCTTCGTTGATAAAGAAAAGGAAGGGTATGCTTACAAGTTAGACAAGGCTTTGTATGGTTTGCATCAAGCACCTCGTGCATGGTATGCGACTCTAACAGAACATTTGCTCGCCCATGGATATACTCGAGGAATGATCGATCAGACATTATTCATCAAGCGTGTTGACAAGGACATTATTCTTGTGCAAATATACGTTGACGACATCATTTTCGGGTCGACCAATGATGATCTTTGCAGGGAATTTGAAGAAGTCATGAAGAAAAAATTTGAAATGAGCTCCTTAGGAGAGATGACGATGTTTTTGGGTCTGCAAGTCCGTCAAAACAATCAAGGAATACTTATTCATCAAAGTAAATATGTAACTGACGTCCTTGCTAAGTTCAGCATGACAGACTCAAAGCCGAGTGAGTCCCCAATTGCAGAAAGACCATTGCTAACTGAGGATCCAGAAGGAAGTCCTGTCAACCAGACACTGTATCGCTCAATGATCGGGTCACTAATGTATCTGACTGCCAGTCGGCCAGACATTCTGTACGCCGTGTGTCAGTGTGCTCGTTATCAGGCTAATCCTAAACTCATTCATTTAACTGCTGTTAAAAGAATTTTCAGATATTTGAAGGGAGCTCCCAAACTCGGACTCTGGTATCCCAGAGATTCGAACTTTGATCTGTTTGCCTTTTCAGATAGCAATTTTGGAGGAGCTGACAGGGATAGGAAGTCCACATCAGCTGGATGTCAGTTCTTGGGAGAAAGGCTCATATCTTGGCAATGCAAGAAGCAGCAGACAGTATCTCTTTCCACAGCGGAAGCAGAATACGTTGCAGCATCTGCATGCTGCTCCCAAGTTCTCTGGATGCAGCATCAATTGGAAGACTACGGTTTGACTTATCTTGACACAACCATTTATTGTGATAACGATGCCGCCATCCAGATCACTAAAAACCCTGTTTTTCACTCCAAAACCAAGCACATTGACATTAAAATTCATTTCATAAGAGATTGTTTTGACAGAGGTCTTATTAAACTTGAACAGATCCATACTGATGCTAACACAACGGATCTTTTTACCAAACCTGTCAGCATCTCTAGGTTCAATGTGCTTGTAGACCTCTTGAAAATGATTCGCTTCACCGACTGAGCAAAAAAAAAAAAAAAAAACCTTGTAAATAATAATAAGGGTTTTTATGTGTTTCAATCTGGTAAATTTGGGCATTAAGTACGTTGCTTTTGCACAAATTTAGGGGGAGACAAGTTGCTGGGAAATGAAATGAATTTTCGTGTTAAAGAACTTGATTAACACACGTAAGGTTTCGATGTTAAACATGTTCGGCTCCACTGCGATGTGTTGATAGGTCTGCCGCTCGAAAAGCAAAAGAAACAAAAGTGATACAAACATAATGGACTGGACATCTCGTGGGTAACAGACCAACGGTATATGATTTCATGGTCTTAAATCCTGCGTTGATAGATAGCCAACATCTGAAGTTTTGGGTCTTTATGCTGATGATTCATCCGGGATATCAGGGCTGTCCCTCTGCTGTACGAAAGTACTGACCTGGACACAGTCAGGATATCCTGCTAAAAAGAGCCCTTGTCAGATCTTCCTTGGTCTCTCTGCTGTACGGAAGTACTGACCTGTTCACCAGGAAGTCTGACATTAAAAAAAAAAAAAGGGGCCACCGTCAGATCTTCTTTGGTCTCTCTGCTGTACGGAAGTACTGACCTGTTCACCAAGAAGTCTGGCGTTGAATAATAAATTAAAATAAAAGGATGATCTCAGTATACTCACCTGCTACGATGAGCAGTTGCGCTTACCTTGATCGCGGGGGTATACCTTGGAATGGGACACACAGATGTCTCAGTATAAATCTATCTAAAAGCGTATCACAAAGCAAAAAGTTGAAGTTTGAGCGGTGGATTTAAGAGGACAAACATATCAACAATTGCGTGGACCAGCCTAATTAAACGAAGAGCTGAAAAGTGTTCCTTAATCAGTTCAAGAACGATTTGATCCCGTGACAGTCTTCCCAATATCATCCTTAAGTTGGTAACTTGTGCATATTATTATAGTTAATTTTTATTATTTTATTTTATTATTAATTTTTTTTCTTTTTTTGGTAAATTAATTGCTCAGTGGGGTGTTGCGTTGATTTTAAAAGGGGGTATTTTGCTATTCTTGAAAAGGTTAAATAATATTTAAATGTTTTTGTCTGGATGGCCAACGGGTCGAAATGGGCCCTTCATTACGGACAATCCGGAATGGGCCTGGCCCAGAAGCATTCCGGAAGTACTTAAGGATGAAAAGGACAAGAATCCGCATTCTCATTGCGGACCATTACGGATTCATCTGAAATTCTCTCTCAAGGATCTTCATTACGGACTCATTACGGACTCATTACGGATTGATTACGGACGATAGGTACTGCATTCCGGATCATCATTTGGCATTACGGATGATTCCGGATAAGGAATTATTCATCACGGATGATTCCGAATGATTCCGGATCATTCCGGACTGAAAAGGTTCATTACGGACGACTTCGGACGGAACTTCATTCCGGGTGAAGAAGCTCATTCGAAATGAACCCAAATTTGTGACCTTTTGACTGTTTGACCTGTTTGTCTGAACTTATTGGTTTGTTTTGGACTGTTTCTCTTAAAAAGGTTCCATATGTTTGAATTTTCAACGAATTGACTTTGTCAACTCGTCGTCAACTCAAATATATGTGATACCTTTAATATTATCTAACGGCTATTTGTGAAGTATAGAAAATGGCAGGTGCAATGTTGAAAGAAGGAAATCAACGGCAATTGGAGGTGAACGAATTCCACAATCAAGCAGGGTATCTATCTAATCCTCCAGCAGATCAAGCAGAGTTGTTTGGATCACTAATCAAGGGACTAAACAGCTGTCCTCTTACACACGCTTTGAGAGCAAACCCAGTGATCTGCAGCAACTGCATCAACACTTTCTGGAATACCGCAAAGATCGACAGGCAAGGTGCAGGTTTCATCGAAGCCACTGTTCAGAAGACAAAGATTGTTATATCTGAAGCCATAATTCGAGAAGTATTAAGACTAGAAGATCAGCCGGATCATCCTACGTTGTACGATCAAACCCGAGTTCAAACTGCTTTAAGAAGAATGGGGTATGAAGGGAGATATCCTACTGTGCTAAAGAAGCTATTTCCATCCTACTGGAGACTGTTAGTTCACTTTTTCCTCCAGTGTATTGCTGAAAACAAGGGTGGATGGGATCAATTGAACAAAACGCAAACTTCAGCAATTGTTGCTCTTGTGAATGGATGGGACTACAACTTCTCAGCATTCATCTTTGATAACATGAAGAAGATGCTGGAAGATCCAAAGAAGAAGATATTTATGTTGTACCCAAGGTTCATACAGATGATTCTTGATGAGAAATACCCAGCATTGGTCAAGGGGCCAAACTTCATCAACTTGAAGCTGATGGGGCCAGGATGCTTTGAGAATGCATGCAGAAACAAACGAACCAAATATCAAAATTTTGAAGGACTATATGCTCTTGAGAAACATGGGAGGTTTGCTGATGATGTTCAAGGAGCTCCCGTTGCACCAGCTCCTTCTGTCATTCCTGTTGCTCCAGTTCCGCCTCAAGTGAATGCACAAATAGCGGAAGAGCATGATGTGCATTTGTTGCAACAAGCACAACATGCAGGTGATGATGAAGAAGAGGTTCTGATGGTTGATACTGAATCTGACACCGACTCTAGTGAAGAGACAGACTTTGAAGGCGAAGCAGAGATAGTGACATCTGACAAAGAAGAGGATACTGTTCGTAAGCCTGTGCCAATGACCGCTGATAATCTTGCAGCTTTGATTCGTAGTTTACAGGGTGGTAATGGAGACTCTCCATCCATCTCCACTCCTGTTACTCAAGAAACAGCTGATGTGACTGAAGTACCAGCTCAAAAGAAGCAGAAGAACGACAATGCACCTGACAACACTCTTTCTGGGCCTGCGACTACCTCTGAACTCACTCCTACAGTTAACCCTCAACCTGATCCACAACCTACTGATGCATCAAAGAAATCAGACCTGGAGGACGCAGACTTGTACAGTTTCAACTTCGACTTCGAATCCACCCCCTCTCAGCCAGGCAGTTCAAGTGGTGGTGTTCAGTTTGAAGCAGGAAGCTCAAGCGGAGCTCATTTAACTGAGCATGATGAAGCTGCATTCCGATATGCAAGCGAGAAGAGACAAGTCTATGAAAGCGACAGTGATGAAGAAGAGTATGTTAAAAGATTGAAAAGGCGTGTAGTGATATTGGAGCAAGACGGAGAACTGAAAAGTGCTCAGATTGTTTCTCTACAACAAGACGCCGCATTAAAAGAAGCCCAAATCTCCTCACTACAATCTCAGCTCACAAGCAGAGATCTTACTATCGATCAATTGCAAGGGGATGTAGGGATGCTGATGTCAACTGTTTATGATCTTAAAGCGAAGCTTGAAAAGAAGTTCGGAAATGAATTTGTTGATAAGGAGGATGAGCAGTTCCATGTTGGAAGACCTGAACAGACACAAGAACAAAGAGCAGCGGCTCATGCAGCAGCTGAAGCTGAACGGGCAGCTGCCTTAGAAGCTTATCTGGCAGCAAAACCAAGGAAATCGAGAAGAAAGACCAAACAGAGACAATTAGAGAAAGAGCAGGAGAAGCAAAGAAAGAAACAGCTGCTGGTTATGAAAAATCAAAACATGAATCCTTTAGATGAAAACTTTCAGCTAAAAGATCCCACAACAAGGCCCGACAGACTTGTGATGGAACTTGGATCTACCTTTTACGATGAAGTGGGAAACAAATCAGATGTGGCATGTTGGAGATATGAGCCAGAGAAAAAGATGTGGTTGATTACCCGAAAGAGTGGGCACAGGGAGTATTATGACAATGAAAGCCAATTTCAATCTTGGACTCAAATTGATCTGAAGTCCCTGTTGCGAGCTCCTTATTATGATCCAGATCTGAACAAGAGAGGTCCAGGTTGGGCATTCCACTCACGTCTTGAAAGGGAGGTTAGAACAAACTTTAAGACCATGAAGACTGCTGAACCGATAGTAAGAAGACATCCTGGTGTTCGTGACTCCTTTACCAAGAGGACTGTAAAAGCAATCGTCTGGCCTCCCACTGAGAAAGCGAAGATCATTCCACTCACAAGAAAGTTTGAAAAGGGGATACTCAAGAATTTCAGGTTTTGGGCTTATGATCCTGTTCTGGCAGAAGCAGTTATTGTCACTGAAGAACAGTCGATCAGGATTCCCAACTCTTACGACCTAATGAGCTTTCATGAAGAAGATATCTTGGTCCTCACAAATCATCAAATCAAATGTAATGAAAAATATGAAGAATGTGCAAAATCGTGGACAAGTGCTGCTGCCAACATCTTGAAGCACTATCTTTTTGTTGATCCGCCTCCAGGTCCTCTCGATCCAAATGTCTGATGCGTCTGCTTATCCAGTAAACCTAGGGGGAGATTGTTAGGCTCTTTAAGGTTTATGGATAAGACAATGTGTGGATTAGTGGGTATTGTGGGTTAATTATGGGTTTTGGGCCTAATAGTGTAGTCATGGGCCTAGGGTTTAGGGAGCACACTCCCTAATCCCTTTCTATAAATAGTAAATGATGTAATAGGTGCATGGGTGGTGATTTTGGCAAATCTTGTATTAGACAATCATTGTATGCAAGATTATTGAAGCTTTTTGAATATCAATCATCCTACTTTTCATCTTCATTTCTTTTACAACTTGTTTGTGTGATTCCGCCACCTTACGAGTTGTGCGATATCATTGTGATCTCGGTTTCGGGACTTACAACAATCGGTTACAACTTTTAGTATTTATCAGTTGTAGAGATAGAAAAAAAATTGTAAAACGTAACATATTTTTTAAATGTGTTGAGCACCTAGGAAATATGTTGGTAGAAATAAAATATTTATTTAATTAAGATTATGAGGATAACTAACTAATACTTATTCTGAGTGACTTGAGTTAAGAAACTTTTGGTTCATAGCATTATAATTACAATTTGGTGGGTAATTTTAAGATTTGGTAACGATACGTTGTTTGATTAGGGGGGGGGGGGGGGGGCACTGGCTTCTGTTTTTCCTTAGGAGTGAATTTAAAAGAGTAGAAGATGAATTACAAACTTGGTACATACGATAAGATTTTTTTATTTGACCTTTTTCAATAAGGTCACCAACATTTTAGTTTTATAAAATTTAGAGGTTTAAGTAGATTTTATTTTTATAAAACTGATATATATAAAAAATTAGAAATTATTTTCTGTCTTAGTTTATAAACATCCTTCGCCTTGATAGAAAAATTAACTTAGTTAGTGGTTGGATGAAAATTTATAAAAATTATGTGACAAAGCTATTATTTTTTTTCATATAAAATTGCATGTATATTTTTTTTTATTATATATGTAACAAAATTAATTAAATAAAAGAAATTTAAAAGAGTTTGAGTAAATTGCCAAAATCGTCCCTGTGGTTTTATATTTGCCAGTTTCATCCAAATATCCTCAACTTAACAGAAAAAATAAACTAATTTAGTGGTTTGGATGAAAATGGCAAAAAGTTACAAACGTTGGGGGCAATTTGGTAGAAAAGTGTCATTTTGAATGAAAATGACAAACCTGCCCAAACCTCAGGGACAATTTTGGCAATTAACTCTAAAAAAAATAGATAAATATCCAAATAGTAAATCTTTTTTTAATCACATTAATATGTGATTATTGACGACAAAATTCTTATTATAAAATAGCTAGTTTTATAGTCTTTTGTTTTTTGTTTTTATGCTCATGACTTTATAGTCTAGTGGCATCTTGGGGGTGGGATAAAGCTTTGGGACCAATAGGCCCTGGGTTCGATTCCCACAAGGGGGGTTTTCCCATATTTATTGGGTTTCTTCCTGAATTGGTGTATAGATATTATGCCTAGTGGGGATGGATATGATCGGGTGGTTCCGCTGGTGGCACGATGATACTCCAGTGATTCGTCAGTGATCAAAATTTTCCATTCAAAAAAAAAAAAAGATAGTTTAACCAAACAATTTAATTTCGACAATTAGGCCATGTGGGGAGGGGACCGGTTTTTAAACCGGGTTTTTATGATGAGACTCCGAACTGGTACGAACTGGGTTTAAAACCGGTTTAGACCAGTTTTTTACAATCAGTTCGGTTTTTATACCGGTTACAAAGACGACGAATAAGAACCGGTCTACAACCACCGGGTTGGGTTGAGCCCGAACCGGTTTAAAAAGAACGTTTTTTTTTAAACTGGTTCCGTTTTTTTTCGGTTTCAAATCTAAAACAGTATTTTGTACATGTCGGCCCAGCAGTCAGCACTAACATTAGAAAATAAAGTTGAGAAAACTTACCTGTGAAGTGAATCATCAGCATGGTCTCTGCGAAGGTGTAGTCCATAAGCATCTGCTAAGGGCTGTATATGTCCAAATAAAACCAATCTTCAGCACAAATAAACAGGTTTGAAAGGAATAATGTGTTAGCTAATGACAATCAATGATAGTTAAGTAAAAAACTGAGTTCAAAGTTTTGTATATACACGAGTATATGTGTGCTGGATGAAATGTAACGGAACGAAAGCACAAAACTAAAACTTAATTAGCTAAAGCATACACATAAACACCAAGTCCTACCCAGTGTTGTAAAAATCGCGACTAGTCGGCGATTAATCGCTAGTCGGCCAGTAACTGAGTAATTTTTCGTTAATCAGTCCATTAATCGCTAGTCGGGCCTAGTTGGACCAAGTTGGGCCTAGTCAGCCGGCCAAAAATTGGCGATTCCGGCAAAAAACCTGCATATTCCAGTCAAAACCTCTAAATTCCGGTCAGTTTCCAATCAAACCATGTGAATTCCAACAATTAATCTTGTATACTTAAAAAATTGAGTTGAGTAAGAGTTAAAACTTGTTACTTCAAATATTTACCAATAAAAATGTGTATATGTATACATAAAACTGAAAATTACATGTAAAAAACCCGATCCGATTAATCCTGGGTAGTCGCTAGTCCCCACCTCACCGGAGACGACTAGCGACTAGCGAGTTCTCCAACCTTGGTCCTACCACGTGTGAAATGTCTCTTCCACCACAAATGCCTACTTCATGGAACTCGAACCCACACCACTTTAGTGAATATAAACACCTGGTGCCACTAGGTAACACTTCTAATCCTCAAACTTTGACTTTTGACCTTGTTTGAAGTA